>OX596356.1:7456428-8719285 GCA_951394395.1 Colostygia pectinataria | reverse complement strand
GCTTTATACATTTTATTAAGAGTGTCCGGGGTGGGCTTGGGGCCAGATGTTGCTGTGTTGATTGCCTAGCATTATTTATTTATATTATTTATTTGGTGTTAAATTCAGTGCAACCAGACTTCTAAAGAACATCTTAACATTTCAAATTCTTAGGGCATAATAATTTGGATATTGTGAGTTATTTTAAGTCAGTATACATAATACTAGTTAAAAGTAATTTGAGGAACTCAATATTAAATTTACTTTGGCTCGTGCTAACGTTTTCCACAGGTGGAGTGGTGGATTCTCATTAATCAAGATGCTGCTTGAGTGAGTCTCTTTGCTTATGTACTTAGGTTATTAATGATTTTCATTGGTAGCAATACTTTGATGCGCTATTTATTTAGTTATTATTATTTTATAGCTTATATTCATAGAGTCATACACAATTATATTGAAATAACAGTTAGTGCTAATATTTGTTTCATAACATCATTATACACAAAATATTACATAACACCTTTCATCTTTTAACATTTTGTCAATCTTTATCAAATAATAAGAAGATGTTATGCTGTTAATAACGTTAACATAACATTTAACTGCTTATAAACTTCGTCAACAAAGTTGGCCACAGTATCATACAATTTTACCTACTTTTTACTGCTATGGGACCACTTTATAGTAGCAAATCTGTCGCTATCTTTGTTTATTATCGTTGGAAAGACAAACACAAACAGAAGTCATTTTAGAGTGGCAGCAATTTTGTAAGGAAATTAATATAGATATTAATATTTGAATAGCATGACTTCAAATTTTACAAAATATAACTATATAGTTTTATCGTTATAAGAGACTCCCAGTATTTGTTCTAATGCTCTAATGTTAGATGCAATTGTTTTATTGTTTGACACGATTTTATCGAAGCCTTCGATACAGACTTGTCTATTGAATGCGTAGACTCAAGCGATTATAAATCGTTTATTACCGGATTAGTTTATCGCTTTCACTATTGAAGTTATCAGAATTATTTGTATGTAAAATAATGATTGTTAAACTACTTTAAAAACGAACACTATACTTATATTAATTTTATTGTTTATTTAAGGTTTGTTATTTGTTTTGATATTTTACACGATACTTAACTTGCTAACGATTTGTTAAAATAGTTAAAGAATCGCTTTTGAAAGGGAATAAGATAGACAATTTCGAATACGCTGTTGATTTAACCGTTGACTATCGTTGACTATCAATCACAAACCCCGCTCTTAAAGCACTCTTTCAGTAAGATTACAAGTAAAAGAATTACACCTTCTTTGTGGCATCATGGTTCAATACATCTAAGTTAATCTTAAAAGATCAACGAAAGTGCCACGTGGTTACCATTTGGATGGGTGACCGCCAGTGGCAATTACAACTGAGCGCTTTCGTGCTTTGAAGGATCACAGTCCCCATTTTGTCAAAGTTGTTATGAAATGAGATGTTGCCTATGGTCCAGCTGGACTGGCTGTTATGGTGATGATGATAGTTTGAAAATAAGTAAGTTACGCTATAAATTTCTTGTGGGAAAGAAAATATGCCTAAACTAACGCATATCTTTCTTGACAGTCGAAATAGTAACACACTAACGGACAAAAAGTCTCAGTAGTAACTCCTAAAACGAAAAAGTCTCATCAGTCCGATCACCAGACTAACTAACCAGACTACTGATGCTAGGCCTGAAGAAGGCCTTATCAAGCAACCTATTAACTCTGTCACCAGAGTTGGCCACTGATTTATACATACGAAACTTACTTTATTTTTCTCCTAAATAAATAGTGTTTAGTATGCGTAAACTATCTTCGTGATAGTAGATACTCAAACCTGTGTAGAAGGAAAAAATCGCAAATACACAAAGGTTAAAGGTGAAACGACTGACTTATGTATCTGAATGGATAAGTCCACAAACCTACGCGTATTCGAGGTTTGTGGCAATGCTAATAATAAAACTTGATGTAGGTTCGTTTGGAATTTATCTCCAAAAGATAATATGATACTAGAATCAGCAGGCTTAGTAAAATCTTCTCAAATCTCTCCTTATCTCTTTCAAAATACATAATAACTAACCGATAACACACACCTTTGACTTTTTGAAATATATGGATCTAGAAAGAACCCTGGTCACGATGTTTTCTTTCAACGTTCGATAGAACTACAATTTATCGGTTAGAAAAAAATAGCGTTCGAATAAATAAACCACACTACTACTTGTCTTGCAATAGATAAAGAGGCAATAATTTTATTCAACGATAAATCTTTGTCGTTTTTATTTGCAATAACTCGTTTAGTGACTTTAACGTTTCCCTTTATACCTCAACATCCTCAAGTTTTGCAATGTTTATTTCATTCTGTAAGTCTCTGTAAGGGCGTTTGTTCATGACATGATTTCTACCCGGTGAGGCGTCACGTGAGTCTGTTTTACAGTTGTGCATGAAACAGTATGGAGCTTAGATCATGAAGTCATTTTATATATCACTGCGTCGCACGGCCGCGTAGGCCACTGTGGTACAATCAAGTACAAGTTGTGTTAATGTACAAGCTTGCCCGAAACTAGCACGGCACTGTACCGTGTAACGTTCAAGCGTCCTTGCAATAAAAATAATCGTTAATATTATTCAACGATTTATTCAAAAGTTATAATCCCTGTATATCATCATACGCCACACACGATGCACTTTGTTTATCGTAATGTATATACATATACCAAAAATATTATAATTAAACGTATAAACTCACTATGATACTTATTTCACTAACATACGGTCAGTGTCAAAAATGAGTTTATTATATAGCAGATCCTGCCTATTATCCACAGAGTAATATCTGTGCTCTTACACACAAAAACCCGCCGTTATTATGCCTGCGGCATAGCTCGTTAACGAAACGTAAATAAATTAATTTAGGTTTGGCGCTATGGCATGATAGTGAAAAAGTTTGCATTATCATATAAAATATAAACTACTTGTTAATGACCAAAACGAGAACCAGTCTAAAAATCACAATTTAGTCGCTTTATATACTATTGAATGATTACTGATTACTGACTATTAAAAAATTTTTTAAAGTCATGAACTTTTACTTCTGAAGAACCTTTTAGAGTAACAATTTTCACATTTACGACAACCTACATTGGAATACGAATCCTCGAATTTATTTCTGTAAACTGTTATAATCGTTAAATTGAATGTCTTCTCAAAACGACTCATGCGATCCTTAATGTACCGTTATTCAATAAAATTCATGGCCGCAATAGGTATAAAGCTAATTGATAATGTAAATTAAATTTTATTTTTAAACTAAGATTTCATATCTCCTGACTATTGGTTTAATTTTTTTAAATTTAAACAAATGAAAATAATTCAGAAATAAATGGTAAAGCCACCTTATTGGTCAATAAATTATGTGCTTTGTATTTATAAATAACATGCGAATTTAATTTTAAGGTAAGAACCCACCAGCGCTTTGTGAAGAATTGGAATAGTTTACCTGGGTAAACTTAATTCACCTAGAGTAAATCACCTGGATGTAATAAGTGCTACGAGTAGACTTGGTGCACCTGGAAGAACTAACACAGATTTGAATAAAGCACCCAGTTTACAACTAATAGCTAAGCGTCACTAAACGAATATTAAAAAAAATACAGTAAATTTATAATAATAAAATGATCCGAGCATAATATAACAAAAAAATTTAATTCTCAATGTAAAACAAATTTATAAAAAGTTCGCCACCTCATTCGAAGAATAGTTAGCCGTGCTTCCCAAAAAGTACAGAGCATTTGACTCTTTTTTGTTGCCGTTTGTTGTTACAATTGCTGTTGTTACCGTATTTCGGGCTTTGCCTATCGCGTTGTTTACTATGAAACAAAACAGTCGTAAAAATAAAACGAAAATCAGCTTCCCTGTTTAATTTAGCGGGGGCTGTCGACAAAAACCGTTTGCTCTTGTTGAGCCTTTTTGTTGACCAAACGTAACAACGCTGGAATGCATTGTTCCCGTTACTCTGTGCCTGAAGCTACTAGGGTTGCTAATGTCCAGTGGTTGCTGGCCAAACTAGAAAATATTTACATATATTTATACTTAGCGACCCGACCCGGCTTCACATGGGTGGACATAAAATATAGCCTGTGTTACTCAAGGATAATGTAGCATTCCAATGGTGAAATAATTTTATAATCAAATCGTTTTTTAGTTTATTTGTAATAAACAAAATAAAAATCTTTCCTCTTTATAATATTAGTATAGAGATGCTATATTGATTGTAATCTGCTTTGTGGATTAGATATACAATAAAATTTGACTCGACACGGCAAGATTAAAATGTAAAGTTAAAATTTACCAAGCGTGCAAAGTATTAAATAAAAACAGAGCAAACAGCTAAACATAAAACTACACCAGCTGTTTTCTATGTATCCTTAAAATAATCTTATTCAAATTGATTTATTAATACAGGACAGAGTTTCAGGTCCTTTGTTTCTTGGTGATCAGTGGTAACCCTAGGCTTGAGAGTCGGGATAAATGTGAAATATTCTTTCTAGGTGACTCAGTTTATTCATGCATGCGTCAGTTTGAGTCACGGGAGATAAGATTGGAACTTCACCTACATTATTACAAACGATAGTGGTTCTACGAAGATGGCGTAATAATATGAGGAACAGCGGGAAAGTACTTTTATGATAAAACATGGCTATACTTTACCAGATTAAATTGAAAATCCTTTAAAAAACGTTTCAATATGTTATAATATTTTAAGTTAGTAAGTTAATCTTATTATAAATTTTTCGTACCTCTGATGCATTGCAAATGGCTATATCGATTTTGATAAAAGTATGCGGGCAAGTTTGAACTTTGGTGGTAGTAAAATACTATTTAGATTGAAAGTTATTTTTTGTTTAACCTCATCTTTACCAGAGAGTGACTGACTAATCCAAACTTATTAATTACTTTTTTCCTTTAGGTATTTTTACAAATTAAATTATTGATCTGCAAATTGCAAGGAAAACTTTTATATACTACTATCAAAGACATTGAGAATAATCAAAACAAATTTGTTTATTTCCTCTGAGACCACTTTAATCAAAGCGCACAAAATTTAAAACTGACGAAAAGACATTTTTAACTAAACCGTGTATTATGACGTCGTATTTGAAACTCTACTATGAAAAGTTTCATTAGCAACGTTAGAAAATAATTATCCTCGTTTAGTTATTTATCCTACAATTTCAACAAACTACGTTAAGATAAAAAGAAGCGGCCACGCCCGGGAGATCCTTCCATTTTCACTTTAATCAGTTTCCAAGAAACAAAGGGAAAGTTTCAATTTAGTAGTCATTAAGATTCCGTTCTGTGGTCAAACCAGGGACGAACCTGAAAAAGGAATAGGTTCTTAGGCTTACGCCAGGTTGGCTTGCAAATGCATAACTCTATACAAATGATATCCATCTAGGTATACTAATACTATATAATAAATAATATTATATTAAATAAATATATAAATTCGCTGTACAATTTTTAATTAAATTTTGCACGTAGATAATGGGGAAGAACATAAGGCTACTTTTATGTTTGTACAATGAAAACAATGCCGCGGGCTGCAACTAGTTAATAACGTATAAACATTATACCTTTAGAGTGATTAAAGCTCAAAAACCATTTTTTTCGTGCTAACTAAAAAAAACTACCTATCTTGACGAGATTTATAAAAAATTATAAGTGATTTCTTATGGAATCTATTAGTAAGAGATCTATAATAAGTAAGTCTAACAGTTCATATTTTAATTAGTTAAATATGATAAAGTTTACCAGAAAGCTATATTAAGTAATCTCATAAAAGATTTATGTATGTAGAAGGAGATCTATATTGTCTATATGTAAGTAAAACAGAGATATCTATAAAACCCAATAACGAATTGGAAACCGTAACAAAAGACACCGTAAGGACATACCAATAAATAAAGATAAATAAAGTGAATCATGAACACTACCAGATCCCTGCTGCGAAGACCCAGCGGAGGCGCCGTTCTTGATGGATATAAATATAAAAAACCTGCCAGTATTACGTGATCGCCTACGCCAGCTATTAAAGCAGACGTTTTATCGCCCATTCATGGTAACACGAGCTGGTAACCTTTGAAAAAAAAAGCTTATCTTTTTTGAGAAGCGCCACGCGTTTCACGCCCGTCTTATAGCGGTCAATAACTACACATTCATGTTTGCACCTTTCCTTTTGTGTCTATCACGTATTTTGGCACGTGCATTCACTAATTACAGATCAGTATAATTGCAGGTGTCTAACTTCAAGCATGCGTCAAGCTAGAGGCAATTTATGACGATTATGATCAAGCGCAAGCTTTCTCCTATTTTTTGATTACTTTTTCACAATAGTCAAAGGTTTAATTTTAATGTGATACTAGATGTGATAGAGCTCGTCTGGGGAAGGACTACCACCATACCTATTTCTGCCGCTAAGCAGTAATGCTCGCATTGCTGTGTTCCGGGTATGGTTTCCCGTGAAATTACTGGCACATGAGGCTTTCGATCTTAGCCTCAAGGTGGCAACTCGCGAGTGATACCTCTGGTATTGCAAGCGTCCATAGGCTGCGGTACACGCTTACCATCTTGTGGGCCGTACGCTTGGTTGCCACTTCAGTTGTATATATAAAAAAAAACTATCTATTAGTATTTTAGCTACTGCATTGTCGCAAGTCTGGAACTGAAGTTATTTCCGTCTGAATCTAAGCTTTATTATTCTCGTCAAATTACGGTCAGCATAATTCAGAAAACAAAATCTTATATGTCCGATCATGCACTGAACATAATACATAATGTTACGAGTAAGGTTACGAGCATATTAGACGTGACAACGTTGTTGATTATAATGACCCCCGTAGTTGTTGCACTAGTGTCGAATTCAAAGCACAGTTTAATAGCAATACTAAGAAAATTATGGTGTTTTAATTCTGAACACAAGTGTTCTTATATTAGATCGTAGACACGACTAACATTGTGATGTTGCAACCTGTGAGAATGTAAATAAACTCAGTTGATCGGTGCGGGTGAAAGCCCAGTTGACGCGGGAGAGGGTTTGGTTCCCGCTGCAGAACAAAAATCTGTATGACAGAAAAAAAAAGAAACAAAAAATTATTGACCCACATAATAACAAATCGTACTTACAGATATTTCTTGTTATTGTATTGATAGCATGATGCAAATAAATACGTTTTGGTATCATATCTTGGATACTTAGACATTCCACTATCTTGGCGTTTTGTTGATGTTGTCGTTTTGCTACATGGGTATTCTGATAGCTACCCATTTTCAGGTACTTTATGATACCTTATGACACAAATAATTCAATAAATAAATAATAACTTTATTGAGGACACAATTTTCTTGATAGTTTTTCATATAATTATAAAATAGTCCTACAATAAGCGGTCTTATCGCAGATAGCGAATTCTTCCAATTATATATATAAATCAAGTAAAGATGGATTCGACAAACTTTTGGAATAACTATTCCACGGAATAAAAAATGACAAATGCAAGTAAACTGTCAGTTTACTCGCGAATATTTTCGATTACTGTGCTTATTCGAGTTTGGTCGAATCCAACCTAAGTAAAGCATTTGTGATTCGAAAAATAGTTTTGGTGGGTTCAAGATGAATAAAAAGTTTCGTTTGATCGTTTGGATGGTGCCACGGTGTTTACAAAGATAAACGGTGGATACAAGAGATATGCACACACGTGTAATATTATGACTGTTGAGTATTTATTTTCATTTGTGAGAAACATCACAGACGACAATGCGTATTTCGAATCCAGCTTAGAATCTGAAATGTGAAACTTCTCACTGAAAACAATTTTTATTTTATACAACTGAAGTGGCAACCAAACGTACGGCCCACAAGATGGTAAGCGGTTACCGCAGCCTATGGACGCTTGCAATACCAGAGGTATCACTCGCGGGTTGCCACCTTGAGGCTAAGATCGAAAGCCTCATGTGCCAGTAATTTCACCGGAAACCATACCCTTCACACCGGAACACAGCAATGCGAGCATTACCGCTTGGCGGCAGAAATAGGTATGGTGGTAGTCCTTCCCCGGACGAGCTCTATCACAGAGAACTCTACTACTCTTAAAGTTTGAAGAGTTTACATTTAAGAATATAAATCATTCACACAAGTGGCGCGGTATAATAACAAAACCGCTAAGATGACCAAATAATTACGAGTATGTTCTCTGAAAATGTTTTTGTACCAAAGTTTGGGACCAAAGGAAGCTGACAATTACTGAAACGTAAGCATAAAAATAATAACGGTCTGGGTCTGAGTGGGAGGCACCAAGCACCAATATTTGGAAAGCTATCATTATTTCCCAATTTCGTACAGGGATCAAAATTTGATTCGGTGGTTGAAACCGATCAAGAGTTAATACGAAAATAATAACATTCGTTTGTCTCTCATTATGAGCGTAACGTAATTGGTTGGGTGAAAATTGAGGTAGGTCTGGACATTAACCAACTTAAATTACCAAAAAACGGTTTTGAAATAATAAAGTTTAATTTTGTAAGCTACTAAGGTTTTTAACATAGTGTTCACCATCAAATTCATTTTTTACTTTTGCGTTTTTTTTAATCAAACATTTTTCTATAAAATATCCTACTAGGTACTTACAAAATCATTAAAAGAAACGATATTGCAGGATAGATCATAATGACAACCTTCTAATGTTCCCACTTTTTTTTTTTTTTTTTTTTATACAACTGAAGTGGCAACCAAGCGTACGGCCCACAAGATGGTAAGCGGTTACCGCAGCCTATGGACGCTTGCAATACCAGAGGTATCACTCGCGGGTTGCCACCTTGAGGCTAAGATCGAAAGCCTCATGTGCCAGTAATTTCCCCGGAAACCATACCCTTCACACCGGAACACAGCAATGCGAGCATTACTGCTTGGCGGCAGAAATAGGTATGGTGGTAGTCCTTCCCCAGACGAGCTCTATCACAGAGAACTCTACTACTCTTCACTCTACACTGCTGGGACACTGGCCTACTCTCCAGCGAGAGTCGTTGGGTCTTAATCCACCACGCGGACCCAATGCGGATTGGTGGATGGCACATGTCTTTCGAATTTTTAGTTCTTGGACATGCTGGTTTCCTCACGATGTTTTCCTCACCGTATGAGAGCACTAGCATTGCGCACTGGCTCTGCCTACAGAGCAAAATTATAAAAAAGCATAATTCTTCGAATTCGGCACAACTGCTATTTATAAGGTTCCAAGAAGTAGCTAACGGAGCCCTTAATAATATTTTAAGTACCTTCTACGAACACGATAACATTGTTCTCAGTAGTGTTTTCTATTGTTCTCTTATCTTTCACTTTCTTTAGCTTATTTAGAGAATCTGGCGTAATTTTTTACTGTATCTGTTAAAATGTAAGTAGTTTTGCTTCTTGCGCTTAATTTTCATTATGTTTAAAGTTATGCAGATTTATTCTTAACATTTTATTTAGGTACTTACATAAAAATATAACTCACTTCATAAAACATAAGGATTATTCCCATCTGTCACCCAGTTTTGTAAAGCCAAAAGAAATCATTTTCTTAGCATATGAGCTTCACCTATTCACCTAGTTTGATTGGCTGGCTGCTGGAGACTGGAGTTTAATGATGTAGAGGGATCATCAAAAAATAACTAAGAACTATAAATAACTAATATAACGAGACCTTCCACTTGCAATTTATAAACTGATCAAAAACTGAAATACATATTTTATAAGATCATTGTAATCTTGTAAAAAGTTGTATTCAAACAACTTTTTCTATAAACTTTAAACTTATATCAACACAAATGAATGCGAATTCCCAAAATTATCCACACCTAAAACTCCCTAATCAACGGCATGCACTAGATCCACACAGAAATAAAACAAATTTGTTCAGCAAACTAATATCGAACGTGTTTGATCGCTCGCCGCTGTTCAAATTCGAAGCTAACACAAAAGTGTGAAACGGAGTGCAAATGAAAAATTTCCGCATTGCTTAGCTTTGCTATTGTTACCAATTTGATACGCTACCACGAGCTTTATTCTACCTTTGTTTTGAAATTCTCTAAACTAGGTATCAATATTATATCATCAGAATAATTATGTAAAAGGCTTTCGTGAGTAACTGACCATTTTTGGACGGTATTTACGCATAGGGGAGTGCACTAAGAAAGCAATTCCTGAAACTTAACCCCTAGAAAACACAAAGAGAAGTTTGTAAAAAAAACTCAACGCGGACAAAGTCGCGGTGCGTTCCACTAGTTTTTTAACGTTACTATTCAATGACTGGCATTGTCGAAGTAGGCTGCAAATCAGCAAAGCTCAAGTGAGACTGGGCGAGCCACGTAAGTCAGACGCATCCGGAGAAGTGGGCAAACATCGTCACTCCTTAGGTGCCTGAGGACGGGAGGCGAAGACGGGGTTGGCCGAGAAGGCTTAGGCGGGACGATCTGGATACTTATGAAGGATAGTGGTGACTGCCAAAGACCTGGACGTATGGAAGACTTTGGGAGAGACCTTTGCCTAGCAGTGGGACAAAATAGGTTGAAAAAAAAATTTACGACAAACGGTCATGCAGTCTTCCAGGCGTATTGCGAGTTGCGACGGCAGGTTACTTGCTCACGTCGCGTTGATAGCTGGTTTACGGCAAGGCGGCGCGGCGCCGGCGCCCCGGTGGCGATCTGGTGTTGATCCCATTACATTTTTTGTTACGCATATGCTTTAATTACTATTATTTTTTGGTAGCAAAAAAAAGTGTTTGGAAAAGGTGTGTACTCAAACTTACATAAATTGTTAACTAGTTGAGTTACTCTGTCAAGCTCTACGATAAAAAAACTCTACTAAGCTAAGATTATTGAGCTAACATGCAGCATTATGAACTACTTGTTATTCAGTTATCTCACGAGCAGAAAATAACAGGAGCTAATAAATTAATACAAAAGTTACCTTTCACCGATTCATAATTAACTCAGCAATGAACATCAAAGGCAATATTGGTTCAGTACAAACAAACACATCGATTAGTAGAAAGTCGCCACCTAAGAAGCCAAAACAAAGTTCCAACAGTTTATTTTCGAGCGTTCTCAGAAGCCCTTTGTTTATTTGATTTAAACACTCCAACAGTTTTTTTTTTTTTTTTTTATACAACTGAAGTGGCAACCAAGCGTACGGCCCACAAGATAGTAAGCGGTTACCGCAGCCTATGGACGCTTGCAATACCAGAGGTATCACTCGCGGGTTGCCACCTTGAGGCATAGATCGAAAGCTTCATGTGCCAGTAATTTCACCGGAAACCATACCCTTCACACCGGAACACAGCAATGCGAGCATTACTGCTTTGCGGCAGAAATAGGTATGGTGGTAGTTTATAATGATCTTTATTAAAATATTATAAGATGAGTTTTATTAAAATATTTGTAGCAGAAAAATATTTAGTCAAAGGTCTCTTAATAAAATTGCATGTGACCTCGGCAATTTAGTGGGTGAGTATCTGGTTGAGAAGTGAGACGTTGCGGGTTTGATTCCCGCTGCGTAACAAACATTTGCATGATATGCAAATATTTATTACATTCATCAATTTCTATTTTTATAATTATAAAGCGGATGGAGAGTACGGAGAAGTATACGGAGTTACTAAATTACATTTATTGTCTAAATTAAACCAAAAAAACATACCTAGTTTTGTAAACTAAAAAAGCAGACTCATATCTAAATACTAGTGATATATTTCTATCTATATCTCATACCGTTTCTTAACTTCCTCATTTCAAGTGGTGTGGTCTTGATAGGTCAATACAATACTTAAGATTTCATCGAACACTTTAAATATTTCATGTCAAGCTGTCGTCACGGCTACTGCCTACCTACGCTATCAGCTTTCTTCAATAATAATAAAACTTAAGTAGTACTTAACTGTGCACTACACGAGAGAAAGCTCTAGCGGTAAATCTTTGCGAGAAAAACAATAGTAATATCCGGTAACGTACCACAAACACAAAATGCAATACAGAAAACCGTTTTTCTTTTTGTATACAAAAAGGTTATATAAAACCTCTATCGTTAATTGACAATTTGATACCTTGGTTTTAAGGGTAGTTTCTAGGTCTAAGGTTAGATTATCTATTAAAAATAGGTTTCATAACAGGGTCCAAGTCTTAAATGAAATACATCGAGAGTTTTATTTGCTGACCAATAAAAAAATAATCAGATATATTTTTATTTTTGTAACGCTATCAAATGATAACTGCGGTAACAACTTCTAGTTTATGTAATTAATTAGGTACATGATGTAATAGATCTTAAGATATCTATATGAACTGTGATGAAGAATGTAAGTAAGTACTGTAAGTGTGTGTATATTTGTATTTTGGTTTTGTAAATAAAGGTTTTAATAAATCACAATTGTAGTAGTTGCATCAAAACACTCATTATAACGCTATGTAACAATGCCCAAACTCATTATTGGGTACTGTCATTCATGATTATATTACAAAAAAATCAAGTTTGAAAGTAAACAAAGAAATAAAATAAAATATTCCAGAAGTTACGCAAAAGTTTCTTGACCTAACAAATACGGATGCTAATCTAACAGCGGCAGTGAGCTGATGTAAATTTGCACAAGTTCCACTGTAGACCTAACAAACATCAAGCCCCTTGCAATTCACCTGGCGAAGTTGAGCACCCAATCTGTCGATGTTTCCTTCCCAACCTTGAGAGTTCAAGATCTCTCATGTTGTTGATATTGAAAATGTTTCCGTATCCATAAGGCAAATAAAATTGTTACATTTTTGTTAAAAGTTAGGAACTTATCGAATTTTATTTATCACCAGACATTTTATTATTTATGTCTAGCAGTAGGTACTCGCGCTTTTTTGCCTAGTCTTCATTTGGATCGGTAATCGCTGCATTTGAATCAAAGTGCTTCCAGGGTTTGCACGCTAAGCTAAGCTAAGCTTACTTGCAATTTGGTTTTCTTCTGGAATATTTCGTCCAAAAACCTTAAATAAGCTATCATTCGAACCACAAATATTTTTATTTATGTTTATCTTGAAGTCTAATATAAAAGTTATGCCTACCACAAACTCAGCTACAAAGTTATATAGCGTAGGTATAATATTATGAGTAAAATTACCAGGCGCACATAAAGCGGAAGAGGAATACCAAGGAGCCGGGACACTGCGTGACTTCGCACACATTCATTTGTAACAAAGCAACGGCACAGGTAGAAAAACCCGACCGAGCTAATATTAAACCCGGTCTCAAAGCAAACACGGCTTCGTACAAAAGCAAAATTTTAATTAAAGCAAATATAGCTAGAGACACGAACACCATAACCGAACAAAAATTAGGCGGCATTCCAAAATGACGATAAATAACTGACGGAAATCGGAGATGTCGAAACCAAATACGTCTAATTGAACACATAAACAAAGAGCTTACTAACAAAAATCTTGTATGATTAACAAAAGCTATTTGAATAGTCAAATATAAGAAGAAGCAAAGGCTTTCGTTATCCAACTTGTTTGAATAGTGTTGATTGCCCACGCAACAAGAAACATATCAAAATGTGGCTAGATTCATGTCCAACTGAATTCATTTATAAACATTGACCTTTATGGTTCTCTTTCCATTAACATACATAAAATAATTCTTACGAGAGCGAGCCGTTCATTAATTTAGTTTTTCTATCAGTCTGTTTATCGAACCGTTTCGTATTGAATAGATAGAAATTCATTTATAAAGTCAGTTTTAATCGGAATACATTAATATCTCTTACTGGCATTTAAATACGTATGGTGTTCACTTCGGATACTACCTAGAGTGGACATGATATAAAAGAGGCCGATTTTAATGACGCTTCTAAATATTATGGGCATAACATCTTTATTGCTTTTAAGAATAATGTCTAGGGCACATAACCTTAACTAGTGCTACACAATACCAACATTAAATTTTAATGATTCGTTGTATTTCCTTTAGCCTGTAAGAAATCATAAGCTCATCGGAGTTAAAATTGACAGCGCATTCCCCAAATGACTAAGCCAAATAACGTGCACACGGTGAAGTCAGAATCAAACTAATGACAGGTAAAACAATCTTTGAATACGGATACGGAATATATTACCATAAATTATAATACTTATTATAGTTTTATTAGGAAAAAAAACTTGGTTGCTGAAAAATATACCATGTATGCGTGATCTGTCACACACTTGGCTGAAATTTTTATATTTAGATATAAAAATAAACGCCTTTTCGGATATCACCGATAACTAGCAAACAATAGGTAAAATGTGTAAAAAATCACAAAACATCAAACCCCTATCCGCGAAATTTTATCACCGTATAGTTTTACTGTAGTTCAATCAATTTTGTCACGGTTCAAAGAACGGAAGCTACAATTACAACGGTAGATAACAATAATAAAATATGGTACCTATTAGTCGGAACTACGATATTGATACTCTGACTTGTCAGAGCTTTTGTGCAGAGTTCCGGCAGCAGTAATCGCTTTACAAAATCTAAAGATAAAAAAACAATGGTTTGGCTCGGGAACGGATAAAGGAATGTTCTCAGGTAGACATGGGGGTGTATCTATAACAATATGTGCCCTGCTAATAGCGGGCATTGAAATAATTCAACTGTGACAGCACGTTCCGTTAATAATGGCGGAATTGATACAAATGGGGACATTAATGGAATCAGTGTCACCGGCTGTTGAAATATTCGATTGAATCCGGCAAAATTTCATACTTAATTTGATCGAAAACCGCAGCAATGATCTAAATAGAATTGCTATTCACCACTTTTAGTATTCGTCATATTCGCAGAGCAACTGTTAAACGTGGTCAGCATAATGACTAAAACAAGTGGCAAATATCCTTTTAAATGAATTGAATGATTTTAATTACCACTATACCACTAAAACTTTCATTCTATAGGTATATCTGATTAATTTGATGCCCTTGCTGCACAAAATACAGAAGTTGTAGGTAGGTACCTAGTTGACTCAAGGGCACTCAACTAGTCCGGTGTTTGTGATGCCAGTGGCTTTCTTAGATCCTTTTTTTGCCAGCGATCCGATGCTCGCTCTCAATGTGGATTCCTGGCGCTCTCGAGATCGAACAGGTTCCAACATGGAGACCAAAACCGGTAAAAAAATCATCACAGATAATTACGGTAGGCCTGTCGCTTTTACAATTCAATATAAAAGATCATCGTGGACTTAATTGAAAACTTTGACATCTATAATTCTTTAAAATAAAGTAAGCAAGTATGAGCAACAAACTCGTTACCCCAAGAATTCATTTCGTTGGCGACTGGTAGTTAAAATTCCAGCTGCCTAAGTAAAATTTATTTTCTTTGGAATTCTGGCTTACAATGTTCTATCCATTGTGGCGTGCCATTTTCCGACCACTTGTTAGCAAAATTATTAGAAACAGTGCATTGTGTGCGACGTTGGAAACAAAGAAATTCTGCTAGTACCTAGTAAAAAGTAAGGAATACGCAGAAAGGTAAGTAGGTATTTTGCGGGGGTTTATAGTACCCGATAAACGGTAATAGGAAACAGTTTCGTGAAATCATAATTCTTAGTAAAGAATGTTTACTGATGCATTAGTATCACAATGTGTGAAGGTAACCGATAAGATAGTCGTTGTAGGTCCTTAGTGTAAAACGATAAGTGAAAAATCAACGCCCGATAAGGTTTAATAATTCTTATAAACCATGCAACTTGATTTTTTACGCTAATGTTACTCAAACTAAGAAGTTGGTCAAAAACCTTAGGTAGTGTGATTTTATTTTTGTTAGCTCCAGCTCTGTCTGAGGTCTCAACCTGACAAATGATTTAATTTTACACCAAAAGGCGTGCTCTCTTCGTAACATTCCGCCCTTTTAATCACTACCCAGCGGAATAATTAATAACACCTCAATTAAAATATCAACTAAGCGCTTCCGCCTATATGAAGATAGGGTTCGCTGACTTACTTTAGCATTTTTATCATAATATTTAGTTGCTCTACATTTCTGTTTAGGGTAGATTGACGTATTTTATTAATACTCGTTTAATTGGTGTTTTGTATAGGAGACTTTGCTAATTAGGTACAAGGAGATTGTCATCTATAACTGCAGAATTAAAATGCAGCGGACAAGACCCAGTACCTGTATTATGATAATGAGACGATTAATTTTTAATCGTGTAGTTTGTATGAGAAGGAGATCTTTGTTCCACATTGTGATTCCACAAGTCGTATTACTAATTAACGCTTCAGGGAGCTAAAACAGGTTTTGCGATTTATCGTAAAACCCAATTTAGAGCCGAGAGGCACGCGATTACAATCTTCTCACGACAGGAAGGCGCAAACTCCTCATCTCGAGGGAAATCACGCACGCAACCAACTTTATGGCAACACGTCCCAGCGATCCGCTCGGGGCGGTCGAAGCCCGCACACCGACCAACTCAAAAGAAACAAGACGCGGGCAGTGCCTTGCACACAATTCCTGTCATCTCGACACAACCCACTTCAGACACACCGTACGTATCATTCATCAATATTCCAGTAAACACTTTCACAAACACGTGTCACGAAGCACTGCCCGAAGTTTGAAAAACACTGACCGTTGTTGAGTAAGGCTGCAGGCTTAAGCGAATCCCATCTTGGCCAAGGCGTTCCCGGAGCAACCGCTTCAGTTGCATCCGCGGTATTTTCACCAGCTCGGCTTTTCCCTCCTCGTACTCGTCCGCATACTTAGCCGGCTCGATGGTGGCCGTCGCTTGCTCCTTACGAGCTTCCTCTTCGCATCGACAAGAGTCCCGAGCCGCTGCCGCCTCCTCTAAAGTGAAGTAAACGGCAGCGGCACCTTCCTCTCTCAAAGTTCTTATGGAGTGCAAAAGACGCTGGCGATGTGCAGGGTTGAGAACACCGATCGCGTCTAAATCGGGTTCTCCGACTTGTTTGCATATTTCTAAGTCATCATATCCATTGTCGATAAAACTTTCCGCATATTGGCCCAGGTGGAGCGATCGCAACCACTCGACGACGATGTTGCCGCTCGTGGACGAGGCCATGTCGCGTCAAACTGCGCGGCGCATCACAAGGCGTGTTCGCGGCGCGGTGGTCGGCGAGAAACTGACGGCCACGCTCCCCTTTGCCCCCCTTTCCCCTCCATAAGCCGCGGTCGCCGCCCCTAGCTAGTCCTCCGTGCTTTTGCTTTTTGACATTTTGTAGCTTAATCGTTTCATTTCATAGAGGTGCGCGCCTCACCACGTGATACATTGAATAATTGTTTACATTCCACCTCGTACAAATAGCAGACATTTTTGACATTAATGCTGGCTGTAATAGATTCAAATAATTTTTATTCGTTGTAATCTTAGACATTTTTTATGTTTGTGTATATATTCATAAGGAGAATTTATTATTGTGAAAAAGCGGTTGCAGAGTCAATAATAATATCGAACAGCGGGTGGCGGTTGTGATTGATTTATGCGCGATTATAGGTAGGTAGGTAAGTAGGTACTACCTACCTTAAAAATTGAAAAGTTGGCCATAAATTGTTGTAGACTAGGTAGGTATTTAGCTTTTTATTGGCTTGTACCTATAGAGCAATATCGACATGTTCAATTGTTTTATTTATCGGTACCTACTGTCCCGTCTAAAACTTCGTTTGACTGGGCACAAATTTCTCTTGAACTGACATTTTGCTTTTCTCCGGCTATCTTTATGAGATGTATCTTCCTAATTACTCACGAAACGTGAAGTAGGTCAGAGTTCAGTCGAGAAGCTGTTATTCATTCAAAGTTCTTGAACCTGTTTTATCTCATGCTGCACTGTTTAACCAAGTTTGCATAAAGCTAAGCCACCGATGCGGGCTGTTTACTGCAAACAAAGAGATTTACCTTATAAATAAATACTTTCAAAGACAACTCATAATGCTTACGTAGCAGAAAATATGTATACGTACGTAGTATTATGTATACGTAGTTTCCTAGTTTTGCTTATGAATATTATATTGAGGTTACTTGATTAAAGTAGAGCTTTTCGTAAAACCGACATAGGATTTTCAGAGAACAGTCAGTGGCTTCGACAAATATTATTAGGTAGGTATAAGGTTTTTTTAATTCTACTATTTTAAAAAACTTTATTTTCATAAAATACCTTTAGCAAGAACAATCTAGCAATTGTAAGCCCTAAATCTAAAATTATCAACTGAACTATCTCTACATAACGAAGGTAATTTTATAATTTTATCGAGACTGACTGAAGTTAAGATATGAAGTAAATCTTAGCTTTCTCAGAAAAAACAAATAAATAGTAGGTAGTACTTGATTTTAGATTTTACTTTAGTGGCATTTACCAAAAAAGTGTAAACTATTTTTTTGAGAAGGAAAAGCATATAAGGTATGAACAAAATCCAATTTATAGGTTCCCCCAATTTTCACCTGCCCGTCACTGCGTCAATTGGTTCAAGTGAAATATTGCAAATCGATTTTATTACACACGTGAAATCCTGACGACAAAATTATTGCAAAATTATATACACAGAAGAGAATATAATATCTATTGTTCTTGAATCCTATTTTATTTTAAGTCCCCTAAAAATTAAAAATACGTGCTGATGGTTTGACAGTTTCAACTTTCAGCCTGATGTTGCCAGCTGCTCCGCAAAATGACCTTACTGTAATACCTCCCGTATTTAGGTACACACTAATCTCAGTTACATGTAATTTCTGGTCAAATAAATTAAATTACTGCAATTTTTGCTTCTAATGTTATTATTTCTAAGAACGGTCTTGATAATGTGTTTTTTTTCAAATTGGTTCCATTTATTCTAAGCAAGAAAACAGCTTAGACGAATAACACCGGATAAATTATATTCAGTGCTCGAAGGCAAGGAATTTAATATTTATCAGAGAGCAAGACAAAATGAAAAATTGATAACATCATAATATTCGCTAAGGCTGCAGATAGACTAGATTATTCCAACCTAGTTTTCCGAGCACTAACCGCATAGCAATAAAATAAGTGGAATCGGCAAAAGTTGCACGTTTAACTATATTTTATTGAAGAGTTCCAAACGGTGTTTAACGGCTACCAGTCTTGATAAGGCACGTGGCGTAAGATACGAGTAATAACGCGTAATAATACCATTAACTGAAATAATTTTCACATGAAAACTATTTATTTTAATTTCAATCATTATTTTATTTTTCTGAGTAAAATATATAGTCTTTTTCAGTTCATCAGTCAAACGTATTTAAAAAAAAATGGGTAAAACTTTATCGTATTCTGTCCGAGTTATCAGGGTATTGGGGTTCACTGTCATATATTATCTTAACACTCAAGCTAAAGTCAAAAAATGGTAAACAGGCTCTTTATTTATTTATTTATTTATATTATCTTATTTCACAGGGGAACAAGCAGTCGCTGAAAACAAAATATTAGTAATAGCATACAGCTATAGACATTTCGCATACACATCGCATATAAATTAAGCTTGCTTGCTAAAAATATAAAAGGAAAACGAGAAAAAATATTAAAATCATAGAAACTATACTGTAGATATAAATAAGGATTAAGATTATGTCAAAATGACTTAAGTTAATATTTATAATTTATAAAATATAGGTGTCGCATCTAGGTGTTTTATGACTGTTATGATTTAATGCAAGTGAACTGGCCCGTGAAATTATGTTAGAATGTGCACCGATATTGCTTTTTAAATAGTTTTGTATAATTTATGTATATAATTACAATTGGAAATTGATTTTATTGATTTGCACTATTGGTTTAATATTCAATCGTTATTTATTATTATTGTGGTTTCAATTTTGTGCAATTTTGGTTAAACTTATTAAACCTAATTGAATTGAATAGTATTATGATGTTTTTAGTAAATTAATACTGGCCTTAATAGTGTTCAATTTGATTAATTTCCATAAATCTAACACTCTAGGCGCAACTCACAATATTGTTGACGATTTAGATTGGGTGAAAAGAGACAGCCGTCATCATCATCATCAGTATACCATCAAATAGACCATCCACTTTTTTTTTCAATCTTATTTCTTTGCATAGTTAGAGCACACAGCAAAGCACTATCATCTGCGCCACCTTTTTAGTACCAAGCTAAGTAAGTAAGTAACAAGCTAAAATGTTTGTACATATTTGATTTAAACCTAAATAAAAGGCCATTAGTACAATCATTTCTGAAATTGCATTTACAACGGCTTTGCAATGTGATCGTCCTGGGATAGTTCCATAAGCCCGTAATTTCCTTGACCTAATCTTGAAACTGGAACGCAATAATGCAGGTATTATAGGAAGCTGGGGCAGAGATCTTTCTCAAAGCGAGGGATAGGTAATTATATTTTATCTGTTGTCCAATGAACGTTTGTTTTATAAATAAAATACTAGAATAGTCTGATTTGACAGTTATTTAAATAAATATAGTGAGCGTCTTCTTCCAAACTTTAGGGTTTCCAGAGTTCTGTCGCGTTTTAAGTATATTTGACTTCAAAGTCTTCTAAACACCATCAATCGTGTTCTAAAAAATACTAATGAAAAAATACTAAAGATTTAAAATAAAGTAAATAAATATTATCTTATTTCAACTTTGTATAATACGCAGCAGAGTCTTTTAATTTTAAAATATTTATATCAACTTTATTCAGCCTAAATGACAAATTCAAGTGGTAACTAATCTAGCTTAACCAACCTCATTTTGAACTATCACTAACCTTAATTTAGACTAACTTAAAATAATAATAACCTAGTAGTCTTTTTTATATTTTTCTATTTACTACTTAAATTAGATTTACAACAAAAATATATTAAAACATGAGTGAGACATTTTGGTGTGTGAGACCGTGAGTGAGACAGTTTGATCACGGGAGTGACCAAAAAGGCCTTGCCTAACTAACCCAACAAATCTTCCGAAACTATGTCCTTGGTACATCCGTACATTATTCCGTTTTACGTCCTATTTCCATAGTCGGTGAGCGTGAACGATTTAATGGACCAAAAGATTGCTTCAGTCGGCCCAAAAAGGTTTTTTAAGCTCTTGTATATAAGTAGCTACTGGCCTTTGTATTTCTAGATTTATTTAATGGCGTTTGTACTGATTTATTTAAGGTAAATATTAAAAAATGGCATCTTTTGATGCAACTCTCTATAAATATGATTATTGATAAAATATCATCCTAATCTTACTAATATAATAAATGCGAAAGTCTGTGTGTATGTTGGTTACCACGAGAGTAGATGGCTTAAGTCCAGGAATAACACATAGGCTACTTTTTATCCCGAAAAAATGCAAAAACTCGAGTGGTCAGCTAGTATTATATAGAGTTTGCGCATTCTAGATAAGAAATAATATAGGAGCAGCTATGCCAAACCAGGTTATTTGAAGTTCGAATAGAGTAATTAGGTTTGCCATACAACTGCTACTATATCTTATTGTAAATTCGCAGCATTCGCGCCGCGCAAACTTCGCACAATTCCCGCGTGTCCCGCGCCCCCGCGCTTATGTAAAATTCACAGGAAGTCGTCTGCGTTATTTAATAAAACCTCATTTCATCATCAACATCATCATAATAATCAACCTATTGCAATCCACTGCTGGACATAGGTCTCTTCGTCTCTTCCATAGCGCGCCACTGAGCCCGGTCAGTTCTCCCCATCCAGTTTTTACCTTGCGCAAGTAATTACTCCATATAACTGGAGAGCGCCCTGCACTACGTTTGCCTAAACGTGGAATCCATTCCAGAACTATTATACAATAACAGTCTGAGAATAGCCCGTTTATCCAGCCACATTAATGATACCACCAATACAGGAACAAAATGTTTTAGCCGCCCGAGAACTTCGAAAGATTGTTCTTAACAAAATAAAACCAAGTCTAAACAAGATTTTACTTTTCTCGGAAGAAAACCGCGGTCTTGCATCACGCATAGCCGTCTAACTCACACTCCGAAACACTCAAGGAACTCAAATCCAATTTACTCGTCCTTCGGAACTTCATTACGTCACTAACGTTACGTAAAATAATTTATTACCCCGTTGATTTCTTGAAAAACCCTATTTTGCCCTCTACACATCCTCCGTAAAATCAGTGGCGCCTTAAGGATGTAGATAAATGCTCGTCTTCCTCAGTCCTGACACTTTAGCCGGGCTACAGAGCGAATAATGACCTCGGCTGGACCTTCCTTTCAACTATTTTGTGTGTCCATTTGGGTCAATTGGACCGTCAACCGCTTTGTGCATATTTCTCGTACTAACTTACGGCTGAAAGCTTTTTTGCTTGGCATTTAGGACGCGGTTTTATAGTCTGGCCACAGTATACACACACACTCTACTATATTTCTGTTAGTCAATGATTGTGATGCTGCTTGTGGTTGCTAAAATAAAAGTTATTGTAATTGGTAAAATAATTACAATCACGTGAGTATTTTGATAAATGTTTCAGGGTGCCAGCGCGTGAAAAACTTACCTTTGGTATTGCAAGCAGAAACTACGGTAACCACTTCCCATCAAGTATGCTATTTGCTAAAACACCGTCTTGATATAACGTTTTATTTAGGAACGTTACTACTTACGTAATGTGAAAATGTAATGTTAATTTACTGGTTTATACTTCGTTTACTATGGCTGGTACGGTGTTGTTTATTGGAATCTGTGTGGTTATGCTGAGGATCAAAGCTTGGTTTTTGATTTAATTTTCTTGAAAGGGCTCTAACATTTAATTAAGGATAAGCACGCAATTAATATTTTAAGGTCATCTTGAAGAATTGGTTGAATAACCTGTGCATTTTATATAAATAGAAAACACTATGTTTTAAAAAACTGCATAATGCAAAGCTGAATCGTATAAAGATAACCTTCCACAGATATTTTAGAGAAATATTATAAGTTAAACCAAGTTTAAGGAATTTAGCGTTTATTCTAACTCAAGAGGTGGGATCAAAGAGACTCCGTTACGTCATAAGAAGTCACTTTGCCAAAGTACCACATTTAATTTAATAGACACTTATGAGAAATTCTGGTAAAGGTGCTCGGTTAAATGAAAATGGTACCGGTAAGAATGTAAATTCAAAGTGATCCTTGTGATTTTATTGAATAAAACTCTTTTGACTTTGACTTAGAATCAATTTTACAACGCTACTGTAACTTTAATCAAATATTTTTACCGCTTAGTATGAGGAAGGTACTTTAGTTATCCCTGCCTTCCGATTTATAATGCTAAATTTTTATTGAAACAAAATTCAATTAGTTTTTATCAGAACATTTTTATAAAAACTGATTTGTTTTGCTTGGGTCGAATACATTCCAAAATAGAGCTTGAAGCTTCAAAGGGGATTCATAATATATATTTCACCTTGTATGGTTTGGTCCAGAATTAAACCTATAGTAAATCATTTACTTGGAGTATTTTTTCGAAGAGCACCAAATACCCAAAAACACTTAAATTCCCAAAATCTCCTTTAAAGGAGATCTTCAAAGGGGATTTTGACACTAACCCCTTTATACGGCATCAACAATAGCTAAGCTAAACCTAGCTATTGTCAAAAACCGATAGGAACCCAGCCATTTTGCCAGATATTTATTCTATTTGTCATAAATTCACTAAGCATAAAAGACGTTTCAAAGTGATCCTTCTGATTTTAATGAATAAAACTATTTTGAATTTAAAAATTTACATAAGAATTTAAGTATTAATAATAAAAATATTGGTGCACAACTCTCCAAGCGCAATTCAACCAAACTTAGTGAATTTTGTTATTTTATAATACTTTATATAACATTGTACACTCTTACAGAACAAACATCTACTCATGACACAAATGTTTATTCTGGTTGGGCATCAAACAATTAATCTACAACGTAGAAAGCAGAACTATTACCTGAACTGTAAGACCAGAATGACTTCGAATAATTTAGAAAATGCGCCAGATAAGAAAATAATTCAACCAAATACCTCGCAGAACCAATAACCGCTAGAGAATAAGGGTTCTCGAATGGCGACCGCAAACTGGAAAACGAAGTACAAGTATAGAAGTACGGCCCCCAACTCCTTGGAACGAAGACACAGTAAGAGTTTTAAGAGTAGTAGTAGAGCTCGTCCGGGGAAGGACTACCACCATACCTATTTCTGCCGCCAAGCAGTAATGCTCGCATTGCTGTGTTCCGGTGTGAAAGGTATGGTTTCCGGTGAAATTACTGGCACATGAGGCTTTCGACCTTAGCCTCAAGGTGGCAACCCGCGAGTGATACCTCTGGTATTGCAAGCGTCCATAGGCTTCGGTAACCGCTTACCATCTTGTGGGCCGTACGCTTGGTTGCCACTTCAGTTATATAAAAAAAAACACAGGTGGACGGTGAAGGCTCAAAACTCTTGTCATGGCGCTCTTTAGGGGAGGGAGCCCTATGTTCATTTAGTAGATGTCTGATAATATTATGATGATGACGACGACACAACAATAACACTTCCTAAGACCTATCCTAAGTCAACAATAGTAATTTTTATGTGGATCGGTAAAATGTCAGTGCAGTGTCATAGACACGGGTAGTTTGGGTCGTTCTCTCTGATGACCCGACGTCCGACCCCTAGGGCAGCCTAGTGATGGCCTAGTGAAGAGGCTACTAATGAATGTCGATATCGATAAGTTATTTGTAGTAGTGAGAGCTAAATTGACTAAATATCCATATATTTTTTTTATGTTTTGATAATAATTGAATTATGCAAATTTATTTCTTAGTTCTTCAAAATTTTTAATTTAAAAGAAAGTAGTGAATTTTTGAATGATATTTGTATATTTAGGTAGTAGGCAGAAATTTTGCAGAATCGTCAAGAGTATAAAGCTATTAAAAATACGATATTGGACTATTACGTTTCAATCCTGTGGTCCAATATAGTGTTTACGATAGTTTTAAACGTTTAAATTTAAATCCAGAGTTTTTTAATAGAATTAAAATTTCATCTACCTGTTAATTCGCCTTAAACCATACCATTGTTTAGAACAAAACGAGCGTTACTGCTCAGTGACAAAAATAGTAAGGGTAATGGGAGAACTTCACTGACAAGTTCTATCACAACACAAATAACTACTACTCCGGCTACTAGTGCAAGGCCTTTTGCTTTGGAGCTGTCTTTTTAGATCCTGTATTTCAAGCATGTTCCGCCAGGTTCACCTACCATCGACAACTAACATCACTACACTGCGGCAATGCGGACAATCCGGGGACGTGGACAAATGTGCCCAGCGAGTCGCCGTGACACGTTCATTGAGCTTTCATTTGGGCAATTTTCGACTAAATCCCGGCCAATCGGACGCTCAGCTCTAACTGCTGCCCGTTTGCCAGAATAAATACTTGCTTCCGAGTCACTTTAAGCTAGAACGCAGCCATTATTCGACTAAGCTTTTGGTCCTAAAATAAGGTGTGGTAGACACATTTCTTTTTTATATTTCATGGAATATAGTGAGAAAGCTTTTTAGCGTTGTTTGTATCGTTTGCAAAGAGCAATTTTAAATATATTTCTATAACTTTTTTTTTATACATCTGAAGTGGCAACCAAGCGTGCGGCCCACAAAATGGTAAGTGGTTACCGCAGCCTATAGACGCTTACAATACCAGAAGTATCACTCGCGGGTTGCCACCCTGAGACGTTAGATGGAAAGCCTCATGTGCCAGAAATTTTACCGGAAACCATACCCTTCACACCGGAACACAGCAATGCAAGCATTACTGCTTGGCTGCAGAAATAGGTAAGGTGGTAGTTCTTCCCCGGACGAGCTCTATCCCAAAGAACTCTACTACTCTTATTTACGCATGATACTGTCAGTAGGTATGTCTTTAGTAAAAACTGGAATTTTTAGGTCATTACATCAGCAAACTTTTTGTTGACTAGCATTTAAAAAAAGAAAACGCAACGAAAGCTTCGCACAAACCTTTGCAAAAATTACTCTACCAAGCTAGACAAACTTTGTCAAAATTGATATCCAATACGAAAAACGATGAGCACAGCAACACAATCGTGTATTCTTTCTTTTTAGAGCACGTGCCGAAAATTCGCGACAAAAACAATGCCACATTAGCAAACAGAGGGGCGAAGATAATCAAAAATTCACACATACTATAACTTTTATTTTTGCGCTGGCAAATTGCAAGCCATTTTTCCAACACACGAGACTTTATCAAACATTGGAGGAGACTTGAACACGATTATAAGTGAACGTGCCCAGAATTCGGTTCTAGTCGGAAAGAACTGGTGGCACATCAAAGGAGCCGAACAACGCTTTGATTTTGATAAAAAAGTGTACTTGTTATCCACTGAATAAATTTTCTTTGTTCGTTCGTTAAACCACTTCCTATGAGATAGGATGGAACATGCGCTATTGAGCATTTTTGACTATCGTGTGTTTTCGAAGGAAAGTAAGAAAATACTTGTGTTTATTGATTATTTTGTCGTTCTCTAGGGCTTAGTCAAAGATAGCGTACGTCAAAGCATCATAGCGCTTAGTGCTGCATTTTGTTTTTTCTCAGCTCTGAAATTAGCAGTATGTTATTAATCTATCAGTTTGTGTGTATGAATGTTACTTATCAGTTTATTGTGGTAACACGGCACTGATTGTGTAATAGTCAGGCTATGCTTAACATCAGGCGGGCGCCTCGATTGTCTTGTCACTTGCTGAGCTAAAAAAAAATGAAAAAATAACACGAGATGCGTTTGGTGCAGTCAGCAAAAAATGTGGTCTACCACCCTACGGTTGAGGTTCATTTGAACGTCATGACACAACAAGGTTGATTTTTCCTTGCAATACTATTATGAGCACCGGCGGTCTTCTAGTGGTAGTGACCCCGCCTTCAAATCCTGAGGTCGTGCACCAATGGATTTTCTGTTCGCTAAACTATCATAAAGTCATCATCATGACATCCTTCTAATGTTACCATTGCTGGGACACAGGGCTACTCTCGGGCGAGAGTGATTGGGTCTTAATCCACCACGCGGACCCAATGCGGATTGGTGGATGGCACATGTCTTTCGAATTTTTAGTTCCTGGACAAGCCGGTTTCCTCACGATGTTTTCCTTCACCGTATAAGAGCACTGGCATTACGCACATATACATTTTCAAATGAAAAAATCCATTGGTTCACGACCGGGTTTGAACCCACAACCTCAGGATCAGAAGGCGGGTCTACTACCACTAGACTACCAGTGCTGATAATAAAGGTCAAAATAACATAATTATCCCATGACCTTAAATTTTAATGTCAGGCATCTCAGGTAACAGACAATACGTCATAAATTATGATCTCTTCACTCCGTTAGAAAAGTTAACAAAAGAAAACTTTAGTGATAGTTAGATTTTACAGAAACTTTTGCACTATAGTTGTTACAATTACTATGACTAGAGGTCACTATGTTACCTATTTTTGTGTACATTTACAATGATAAGGTTTATTATATTATATAAATCAAGTCAAAAATAATGATTAGTAATTAATTGATTTTGGGTTTTTACGTTCTGATTTTTCAATATTCGTTATTAATATTTAAGCAGAAACAAAACTCTTTTGGTAGACATACCATATTTTGTGATATACATATATTTTAATGTGAAATAAGCATACAAAATGTATGAGCATGTATTTAATTGAAGCAGTAATATTTTCTTACAAGAGAGAAGACTGTTTTGCTTTTCATCAAATTCTACCGAACCTACTACGTCTTGGCACGCATTTGCGTGCTACAATTTTTATATTAGTGCCTACCTATTCATATTCAGCCTCTCGCACTATTAACCCTATTTGTTTCAACACATGCTACGAATACTTGACACACTGTTTCAATTGGTTCTTATTTTTAGTGTCATAAGGTTCATTTTTAGAGTAACAAGAATCTTATAAAACAAGCGCCTTTATTACATTACGTCACGAAAGATCCCAGGTGTGGAATGCTTTTACATGAAAAATAGAGGATTAGTTGATGCTTGTTTTATAGAACCTTAAAATAGAAACGTTTTTAGACAAGTATAGTAAAAAATAGTTATGTTCCGTTATGAAATCCCATTTAATAATTACATATGCAGTAATTACACAATTAGCCTATCACACTATTCAAGAACGAAACTCAAGCTCAAAACAATACTCAAGCAAAGATTATTGACAGTTTTTATTATAACACGAAGACGAAGTATGGTTTTTTAATACGGGACTTAGTATACTGACTCTACAGTGTTCCAATAAAAATAAGTTAAATTGCATTCAAATTAAAAATAATAAATATTTGCGGATCATGCAATTATTTGTGCCACAGCGGAATTAATGAATGAATGAATAAATGAATGAGCGAGAATCGTCTAAACTCATTACATATAGGCTGAAACTGAAACGATAGAAATACATGCGATTACAGCATCGTTATGTTAATTGCTTAATTAAAATTTATTTCGTATCGCTTACCATAATTAATATAATTATTATTACAGACGATTTTATGACTAATGGTCAATGGTCAACATGTAAACGTGTTTAATAGAACAGAAAGATCAGAGCAATTTATATATTTTTAATGGTTCGCCTGGTTCAATGATGTTGCTGACGGTGAAGCGCTTGAAATGAAATATTTATTGTAATATGGATTATAACTCAACGGTGGAAGCATTACAAGACTGACCATGACCAAGAATGGGAACCAGTGAAGTAATTACTAGTAGATTAGTAAATGGTCACAAAAAAATTATTCCTAACGATTGCATAATTTTACCAAATAAATCAATAATGCAATCAAGCAATGCGAGCGATTAATGTTATCAAACTGCAGAGACGGTTTTCAGTGACGCGAAGAAAATAATGGAAAGACCTGTTTATAACACAAATAAGCATAAAAAAGCAGTGTACCTACGTACTAAGGCAAATCAAGTAACTAAAATGACTTCAGAGGCGTGGATGACGCCAACTTGCGCGGAGAACGCGTGGCAGGTACGTTTTTGGCTCTTGCCACTTCCGCGAACGCAAGGGATAACCCTTGCGTCAGTGTTTGATGATCCCGGCCCTTCGGATTTTCTTCTTTCGTGTCGACGACTAACCTTTGTCAAATGACATCGCCACAACAATCGCTCCAGCAGTATACTGCATTAATTTTGTAGAGGGCAGGAACTAGGACAAGATGGGCAGTCAAGAAAATGTGGCACGTTTTGCACATTTGCACTGCGTTTGTGTCTCATTGATCATACCCCATTTAGCCAACATCGGCCTACCTCGTTTTCAGTTTTAATAAACTGAAAATCGAGGTACTAATGTAGACTTCTACACTGGCTAAGATGTGCTATGCTTCTGTTAATTTGCAGGCGTCTGAGTTATTTGGTTTGCTTAATAGAATTCAATTCATAATTGTCTTCTATGTGGTAAGTTCTAGTCGATACCAGCCTTTACTTTTCATTATATTTGTCGAAATACATCCAATTTCATCATAATAACGCTCAGTTCAAAGGGAGACTGATGAGAATTTAATTTTAGTCGCACGAAATTGATGTCACGCTCTAGTTGAACTTTAGTATTGAATTGTTTTTACAGTTCATTGCGTGTTTTAATTTTGCTGGGCGGATGGTACAAGTAATCACAAGTAGCTATACAACTCAATAGTGCGAATACATCTGTGACTAAAAAAAATTAGCGAAAAACAAGCGACATGATGCATGAATTTTGGATTTTGGATGATAAATTCGATGACGGTGATAAAACCACTGGAAACCCCACGGATACAAAACGTGCGAATTTTGAGTTTTTCACATTAAAATAGAGAGTGAAAGAAAATAATGCTATCACATTATTTTCATATATCTTACATAGCACCTAGTTGATGATGTTGAAATTGATGTCAATGTCAGTCTTTTATTATTCCCACTGTTATGACATTTATGGCCTACTGTGGAGCGCGAGTGATAAGGTTTAAATCCACACAGACCCAAAGCGATTTGTTCATCTGAGATGTAAAGATACTTCTGATGACAGCTGTAAAAATATATATCGCTTTTATTCGCGTCCCCAAGTAATTAATTTAAAGTGGAACAAATACATTACACCTGGTATATTAAGCAGGTGTTGATAAGCCAGCGAGGCGTGAAAAGCCATGTTACCATTTTCTAAATGTCGGCGTTTTACGACAGCATTTGAACTTTCTGTTTTGAGGACGTAAGTTAAGATAATGTAAAAGGAATGGTGAATCTTAAATGACTGGTGCACCTATTTACCTAGATGTAGTCTTGCTAAACATAGAAGGGAGAAACTGAAAAAGCTTATAACTGTAGTTAGTCTACAGAAGAAAAGGATACAAGTAGGCTTATAATCACGGTGAACATCAACTCTTCTTTCTTTCTTTCTTCTTCTCTAGTTTTTGGGTTTGTTGAGTTTTTATAGCAAAAATTTCAATTAAATTTTATAGCAAAAATTTTATAGAGGCTGTTCAAAAAGAGGGGTAATTCCCGATGACCCTCATGTCTCGCCCCCACTGGAGACCAGCGGGAAGTTTTATTTCCATCATTCGAACGGAACTACGTAGCTTATCAAACTAGTGTTTATACGAAATACTAATTTATTATCAAGTCGTTTTATGGTTGATTTCATGTTTGGGGCGGAACCAGCTAATTAAATGCAAGGTCATGCACCGCTGGTTGATTTTTAAAGCTTCACAAGTTCACTCATGTATTTGTCTAGTCATAGAATAAGTGATGATGCGGCATGTAGAGTCACGCAAGGAAGTAAGTAAGTAAGTAAAGTAAGTTGATGATAATGATAATTTTAATAGGTATTTTTATTTGCGAGTGGGATCAATGTTGTCAGTGAGTTTGTCTGTAAATAATTCGTCGAATGTATAATAAGCTCGTGTATATTCTGGAACGTTTACTCCCACCTGTGAAGGTTATTATATTTTTTTATGCCCATGAAGTCTAATCTGGTGTAGAGATCTGGAGATAATTTTGGCTTATTATGTTATAATCATGTAAATCAACCCACACATAACTGTTCAAGATTATTTCCGATATGACGGAGGAGCAGGTCCAGGATGCTTCGTAGATAGGGTGACGTCAGCCGAGCTGACGTCACTAGCCTATGCTCATGATAGATCACCCATCTTGTTGAAGAAATGCAGAAACTGTTCAAGTCTTCTTTATTTCAAGCTTCAGTAGGTGTTGACGGTCCGACGGCTCGAGTGCGAATGAATTGTACCCGGGTCGTATTTATAGCAAAACGCAGGCATGCGTCCACAGTTGTTTACAACAAGATAAAATTACTTGTGAATGCCTGAGTCCTGCTTTTAATAATCAAATTAGTAAATTTATGGTCTGAATAGTTAAATTAACCACTAGATCACTAACTAATGGTTTGAATAGTTTAAATTAACTACTAGATTACTAAATCAGCTAATCAATTCATGATTTACAAGTTGTTTTAAGCAAGTTTTCTACAATGTGTTTTAGATACAGCATGTGATGACGTCATTGCTCCGATAGATATAATTCACCTACAGAAGCTTGATAGGTATTGTTGCTGTTTAATTATTTCATTCATTATCGCTTTAAAAATGAATGTTTTCATTTTCAAATAACTAGACCGCTGTAGCTACTCGATTTAGTTTAAATTCAAATTTATGGAAGGGCCTCAAGGAAAATTATTTCCCGCTTGGCTGAGCTTGCATTGCATCTAAGGACCGCGGTGGGACATAAAGCCAAATGATGTGGGTAATGTGGTACGTAACTCCCGACGTAGAGCAAAATGTCTACCGTTTTCAAATGCAAGGAATTTACAAAACATTTTTCAAGGAAAGAAAGATGATGTTCTTGTTTATCAAAGTTTTCTTGCGTTTTAATAATGAAGAAGAGAAGAAAAAATATAGACAAAATATTTTAGCAACGTTTTTTTGAGATTGATTTCTTCTAAGTGGTTAACAAGCTACCGTTCCACCTGGTGGTATGTTTAGTGGTTACTGTAGCCTATCCATAGGACGCAGAAGCCGTTCAATATGAGTTAACACAATTTCTGTGGTTAAGGGTTAAAAACTAATTTAATAATTTCGTCTCAAATCTAGTCAGCTGGACAAGTCGATACTGTTTATTCAGATGACTGAAAAATGGTTACAAATGAGAGTTACCGAATTTAGAACATATTCTACTTTATTGTAAAAATATTTTATGTTAATTATTATAGTTTGATATACAATAATATGGTATTGTTATGGAATATATTTAAAGTATAATAAGACGTTTTCCAACCACTGTTTTACAGATTGACCGATTCTCATCAAATAAGTTATGAAACAAAACAACTTATCGTTACAAGATAGAGAAATAGACTGGATTTGTAATAAATTATAAAACAATGCTTTTCAAAAGATTGAAAGCATCAAAGGGGTTTTTGCAGTCCACAGTGCGTTTACCATCCTCTTTGAGAGCTTGTCTGTTAAGAATGCGCAGCAGGCTTGCAGCGAAACGCCTATCAAAAAAAATATTTTATTCCTATATTATATTATTAAATTAATTAATAATTATATTATTTTATATTATTAAAACAGAAACTGAATAAAAGGTTATTTTTTAACTCGAAGTTGGGCGATCTAAATCTAATATTAAAGAAGTATAAACGGATGGAGCACTGGTGGTCTAGTTGTAGTGACCCCGCCTTCCGATCCTAAGGTTGTGGGTTTGAATCCTGTCATGCACCAATGGATATTTCTATTCGAAAAATGTATGTGCCGAATGCCAGTGCTCTCATACGGTGATGGAAAACATCGTGAGGAAACGTCCAAGAACTAAAAATTCGAAGGAGATGTGCCATCCACCAATCCGCATTAAGTCCGCGTGATGGATTAGGACCCAATCACTCTCGCAGGCCCGTGTCCCAGCTGTGGGAACATTAGGAGGCTGTCATGATGACGATAAATGGATACACCTAATTTCGAACAAAATCAAACTACGTCTCCTATTCACTAGGAGGTATCACTTGATTTGCTCTTTCAAAGCTAAATAATGAGTCATACTTTACGATTTGTGGTAAGACCGTGGCCAAGGGCTAACCAATGCCCTTTGTTCCCCTTCTGTTTTATACATTAGTTGAGACAGTTCTGTCTAGATAATGCTGAAAATGTATTAAACGAAGATTAACGAGACATTGAAGTTTACTCACAAAAGTGTATTAATGGTTTTCAGAATTAAGGTTACCGTTTTTACTACTCTATGATTGAGTAATAACCTTAAGTTAAACCGTGTTATTGTTTAAGTTCAAAGTCAAGGTTCGAAAATCCAGTGAAACTTTCGAGTGATTATTTAAGATAAGATATAAGATAAGATAAATGTTTATTTAAAAATATGTTTATTTCTTTATCTTTGTCTTAAATTAACTTACAATCAATTAGCCAAAATGTAATAGAGTTTTATTGAGTAAATTCAAAAGAATCATATTGAATCTTTTCCAAAAATACTCTAATTGATCACTATAATATTACAAATGATAAATGAAAGATATAGGCCTTAGACTGGATTCGATCAACTTTTGGAATAACTATTCCACGGAGTAAGAAATGTCAAATACAAGTAAACTGTCAGTTTACTCGCGAATAACTACGAGTTATTCGAGTTTGGTCAAATCCATAGTAAAAATATTTGTCATGTCACCACACATGTCACTGTATCATTAGTGATTTACTCACTGCTCGTGTTTAAAACAACAGCCGTAATCCTAGGTTCTCTCTCTCTAAGATGTACCAAATAACGTAACTCAACAACAGTTACAGGAATACTTTTTTATATGAATGGTTGTTAGATTTATTTTCAATATCAAATACTTTACGAGCGTGTCGAGTGACAACTTACTAGCGCAAAATGTTCGTTATATGACAATAGAACAAACTTCTATTGATTTAAAGTAGATAATCCTGCGTCGGTGGTCGAGTCACTTGGTGTGATGGCCGACCCTCGTAACTACTTAATGCAAATTGCATTGCATTTATGTATCTGTCACTGTAACCTCATTACGTTAATGAGCAAGTAAACAATAGACCTTACCAATCCTCAGTCAGCTTTGGTTCAGTTTAAGCTAAGCACTGCAATATTAATCAAATACACATTGTTACCAAATGTCGTTAAGTATTTATATTATAATTTGGGAGAACATCAGAACTGAATCAAATTAAAATATATTTATTTCCTGTAGGTGACCTATTACAGCCAACCATAGGAGAGCACGGGTAGTTTAGTAGTGACCCTGTCTTCCGATCCTAAGAAAGGGAGTTCCAAACCAGTCGTGCTCCAATGGGTTTTTCCCGCGCAATACGGCTTTGATGGCCGCAAGCCGTGCGAAGCTTCTTAGGCCTTTGTATTTACTTTTAATAAAAAAAACACATAGTTAGTTATTGAGGTAGTAATTCAAATAAAATGCAAAACCCTTAACTAGACTACACCCAAAGCTTTTGACCTGAATAACAGGCATTCTTTCAATTCTTAAAATTACTTTCACCCTTGAACAGGTCCGTTCGGAATGCTTTGATGTTGGGTCCCCTTTATATTACCTAACAAAACAAAAACTGTTTAGATAATTAAAATTTGTTGCAATATTTATTTTTTAACATGAAATTATTTACAAATAGAAAGAATATAAATTTTTTATTAATATTTTCAGCACACAAAGCTCGTCATAAAGTGGTTTTGCCCATCTTAGAAGCACCAAATGACGTGACTTGGCTACTGACACATTAATACTTACTGTACCTCAATCATTTGCCGTTAGTTTTATTTTCATTTATCTAACACCTTGCGAGCATTTAGTGAGAGAGTGCTCGAATAAATGAAAATTAAAACAGAAGTTCTCGATTTCAAGTCGATACTTCTTTGTCAGTTATGGAGCCATGCAAAGTCAAAAGAGTACCAAGAGCGCGGAAGTAACAAAGAGATCAATTGAACGTTTTGGCGTATAACTTACTTTACATTTATCTAGCTAGAGTCATTAACAACAATTGATTTCAAGGAATTTCATCTATTATCTTAACAAAACGAAAAGAGTAGAGTTCTTTGTGATAGAGCTCGTCCGGGGAAGGACTACCACCATACCTATTTCTGCCACCAAGCAGTAATGCTCGCATTGCTGTGTTCCGGTGTGAAGGGTATGGTTTCCGGTGAAATTACTGGCACATGAGGCTTTCGATCTTAGCCTCAAGGTGGCAATCCGCGAGTGATACTTGATAATTCTGGTATTGCAAGCATCCATAGACTGCGGTAACCGCTTACCATCTTGTGGGCCGTACGCTTGGTTGCCACATCAGTTGATAAAAAAAAAAAAAAGTTGTCATGACCTGTTACAAATTGTGTTAGTTTTTAAACTTACTTTAAGAGTATCTTTCTTTGGGGTCTATAGGTAAAATAAGTAGAAAATGGTGCAGCGGATGTTACAATTTGTATAAAAATAACGTTTTGCCAACGAAGTCGTCCTAATATAACCATTTATAAAAGATACGTCAAACAACAAACATTATAAAACACCTGTAAATCTGTTACAGGTCAATGTCCGAGAATAATAAGTACTTTGTCAGTGACTTATTATTATAATAATCATTACTTACATAATCTTTTTGATATTATAATTTCAATAATACAAATGAATTAGTTACTTATGAACATTATATTTTATACCAATTGTAATTATTATTTTTTATTTTGGTGCACAAAATATTATATTTAGCACTTATGCATAACTACAGTTTCTTTATTCAACGGTCAAAATAATAAGTATTCTTCGTTAACGGCCGAGTTCATTGGCATTTATGAGTAAGACTGAGTAATTAGAATAAAATTGACCCCAATTCAACAAAATAAATGTTACCACTTGTTTTAACAAAGGATAATGGTGCTGTAATATTTTACTTTGTTACATAAGTGAGTCACTGAAACTTTCACTTTAAAACAGTGTCACATATTTTCTTCGTTGTCATTCCAATAAACTTTACGTAACAGTTCGGACATCCTGTATATTGATAAGACTGTTTTACTGTAGTTAAACTTTTTCTCGAAAAAAAAATATATTTGTAAAATAAATATCTAGATTATTAAATTAATTAATCAGGAAAGATGTGTTGCACAAATATATATATTTTATTTTTATGTGTCGGTTTTGCAAATGTTTATTCTATGGCTATAAGAGGTCCTGCACTAACTAGATACAATCCCTGTAGTCTTGGAGTAATACATTTCGATAAAATAAATGACCAATATTGGGATGGTGAAATACATTTCGGATTGTATAATAATTTAATTGAGGTTGAATGTGATATATATTTCGAAAACCCAGTGATCATTTTAAAGGTAAGTTCATTAATACTAAACTAGATTTAGGTTATTTCTGAGAGTCGAAATAATTTTGAAACTATATTTAATTAACGGCGTTAGATCGCGAAGAGTGGAAGAAAGGGAGGGAGGCCATTGCCCTGCAGTGGGACAGTGATGGCTAAATAATAATAACAATAAATAATAAATAATTTAATTAAGTTGGTGCCAGTAAGCAGATCATATAGCTTGCAGAACCGATAACAGCTGGGAAATAAAGGTTCTCGAATGGCCTGGAAAACTGGAAAACGAATTATAGAACGGCCCTCCCAGGCTCAAAATCAGTCATCACACGCTTTTTTTACGGGAGGCTTACGTCCTGAGGGCCTACTCTTGCGGTCAAAAGCGATATATCGTGACAGTTTTTGTAGTTCTGCTTATGTCCGAAAATGTTTTGAACACACCGAAACCGGCATAAGTTGAACTACGATATTTGCCACGATTGTCGTTTGTCGGTTCCAAGAGTAGACCCTCAGCAGTGAACATCTATCGGCTGATAACGATGATGATGATGATATTTAATTTAGTTTCAAAAAAATATTAATTAATATTGTTATTAAGATAATGTTCACTAAAACAGGGATTAATGTTTAAGCCATTATACAATTTACAGGATAATGATAACAGCACTTTCGACGTTCGAAGGACCCGTCATTTTGTAGTAAAACATGTTGCCCCTATCCCGGATGCGTACAGTTTCCAAGTGCAAGTAGTGGAGGGTAATGCAACTGACGTACCGGTTGTTTCAAAGTTCATTATAAACAATGTTACATTATGCAGTGACGATATCAAGGTAAAAAAATACTGCTCTTATTATAAGATAACTGATTGGTAAAAAGAAATAAATAACCTATTTAATTGTTAGTAGTTTTAAGAGTAGTAAAGTTCTCTGTGATAGAGCTCGTCCGGGGAAGGACTACCACCATATCTATTTCTGCCGCCAAGCGGTAATGCTCGCATTGCTGTGTTCCGGTGTGAAGGGTATGGTTTCCGGTGAAATTACTGGCACATGAGGCTTTCGATCTTAGCCTCAAGGTGGCAACCCGCAAGTGATACCTCTGGTATTGCAAACGTCCATAGGCTGCGGTAACCGCTTACCATCTTGTGGACCGTACGCTTGGTTGCCACTTCAGTTGTATAAAAAAAAAACATATGTAATTTTTTTAAATATGATGTAGGTATTTTCAATTGATATTTTAAACCTCATCCGTTATCACCATTAGTGTACAAGTTAATTCGGCAATACATACTATTATGTTCTCTAACCACTAAACAGGTTATACGTTTTTATTCCATATTTTTTTTGTTTCAGGCGTCACAAACAATTTCATCGCTGAATGTTACAAGCAGTAGCTATGGCAATAATTACGCCCACGTCTGCGGACGGAGATCCCTTCTTCACACTGAGCTGGTGTCTGTGCGGACCGAGGCTAAGGCAGGAGACTGGCCGTGGCATGTTGCGTTGCTGATCCGAGAGTCAACGACGACTGTGGCGAAGTACGACTGTGGGGGGAACATCATATCGAGGACTGCTGTGCTAACTGGTAAGCTTAGCTAATAATGATTGTAATAACTTTTCGTTATCAACCTAGTGGATTGGGTCTCTGTTTTTATTTCTAAGCGAGCTAACCTTAGTTGGGTTAGCTCGCTTAGAAATAAAAATGTGCTATCAACCGAGTACCAACAAAGTTACCAATGTAAATTATATAAACAAAAAAAAAAAACATGTAAGTAGTGTGAAGATTTACCAGAGCTAAGTACGTAGAAATAAAATCAACGGCTACTAATATCAAGTAGATCATGATGTTGTTTCGAATCAAGTCACTTAGATGGGTTAGTAGCTTGCTCAGTATAATCATACGAAAGGAAACTATCGAAGATTTTTCCTCGTAAGCCGATTATAAGCTGGTTTATGCCAATGCAATTTCCTGGTATCTTCAGATTAGAAAGTTAAACTGTAATAAGAATAATTTTATTGGCGTTTAATCCAATTATTTATGCATTCTAGCCGGTCACTGCATTTGCAAAAACGGAATGTTATTGGAAGCAAACCGTGTTGTTGTCATAGCAGGAACAAATAACTACAAAGATTTATATCAAGTTGGAAAACAATCGCTAATCGTAAGTGAACTAATAGACTACGATACTACATGCTCTGATACTACACGTTGAAAAACTAAAATTTCGAAAGACATTTGCCATCCGCCAATTCACATTGCGTCCGAGTGGTGAATTAAGACTCAATCACTATTGCTCAACTGTAAGACAGTGTCACAGCAGTGGGAGCATTAGAAGGCTTTCATGATGAATCATATTATATTGCTTTATAATGAGTATCGGCAAATCTGCAGATGGTCCGTCGTAGGTACGTCCACAAATTTCACGCTATGTTTATTTTTCAATAAAATGTTTGCAGGCAAAAGAATTAATTCTGCACCCAGCGTACATCTTTGAACACTCAACCTCGGATCTAGGTATTATCAAAGTGGACAGCTTTGTCTACACAGAATTTGTCCAGCCTATTTGTGTGTGGGGTCCAACATACGATAAGAAAACTTTATTTGAGAAAGAAGCTACTGTGAGTGCAATGTTTTTTATAATGTTTTAAAACATGATAAGTCTCTACATTTTGACATTATTTTGTTTTAATTCATTTATAACGAGTCAACTATTTGGCCAGTGTCCTAACAATAGGAACATTAGAAAGCTGTCATGATTTTGTCATCATGTTTTTGAGTTTGAAGTCTTGTTCAAAGAAAAAAAATCGTTGGGTTTAATGGTATTAATAAAATTATAGTTCTCATTTTAGGTGGTAGGTTTCGGCTTCACAGAAGACAACAAACTGTCAGAGGTGCTTCGATCTACATATTTGAAGATACAAAATGACTCGACGTGCATTCAATTCAACCCGACAGTGTATGAGAATTTGATGAATGAATTCACTTTCTGTGCTGGATATGGATCTAATTCATGTAAGACCAATTCTTGCCCATTTAAGAAACTTGAAGTGAGGTTACTCGACAACCGACAAAGAAATGTCTACTTTAAATCCATATCCGTTTGATTCATTTTCATTTATCGCACACTTTACACTGACAAGTCATCACATACGAGCTCATGCTACATGCTCGCAAAGTGCTCGATAATTGAAAATAGAACTAGCGTTCATCGATTTAATGTAAATATTTCTGTCTCAGTTGTCGCTTTGGCAACGAACGGCTAAATTTACGAACTGGTACTACTAACCCATATTCCTTTTTAGCCGTCAACTCTCGCAACGGAGACAGTGGCGGAGGACTGATCTTCAGCACTCAACAACCAGATCATAGAATAAGTTGGTTTCTACGTGGAGTCCTCTCAAAATGTGGCGTATCTCCCTTCCAAGTGCAATGTGATCCGACTTACTATGTAGTTTACACTGACGTAGGTCCTCATTATGGATGGATAAGCCATCATTCAGGCTTACAGTTCAGGATAAATATTTCTTGAAGATACAGTCAGATAAAAAAAATGAATATGATGAAATATGAATAAGATAACTTTTCATTGCACATACTCGTAGTTATAGCAGTACTGATGAACATAATAAATATAAAAGTTTTTAATTTCCTGTAGCTTTAAAAGTTGTTCTAAAATGAATAAAAAACTGTTATACGTAAGTAGGTAGATACTCATAAAAGTCATAAAACTTTACTAAGCTAGGACGTAAAGTTGACACAAATTTTATTTATAAAATCTAAAGTAGGTAAGCTTAATTTAGTTTAGAAGAGTAAGTGTCTGTCGGGTTTATTATTTTAATACATTATTCTGTGTACTTAGATAGTTAAAAATAAGTAAGAACGGCTTCAACTACTTTAGTTACCCATAAGTTTGTACTATTAGTATTTTTTGTTTATAAAATATTTATATTTCTGCTAAAGATTTATTAAAAAAATATCTTATCTTAAGTTATTGCTTTCATTACCACCAAAAACAACATCACTTTACTTAACTTTTGCATAATTCATTAAAATCTTATTAAAAAGTGTCACTGAACAAAAGAAGAAAATTAGAAAAGTCGCTATTATGTTTTTTCTTTGACGCCAAGTTTTTTAATAACGCTTGTTTTGTCTTTAGAAGAACAAGTGGCTCTAGCAATAACCTATCTATCGCATTCGCTGTTGAGTTAGAGATAGATACAGCGCCAAATCAAAACGAGAAGCGAGAGGTTGCGGGTTCGATACCCGCTACGGGATAAATAAATAAATGTTTGTATGATCTGCAAAAACATACAGCAGTAGATACAGTGGTAATAAAATTAGACAGTAAGTATGTCGACAATCAAGCGTTGATAGTATCGGTATTGGACAATTATTGGAATATGACATTTCGTACTTTTGACAGCAAACCAAGCGCCAAATATAATCTTGCTTTCAAGAGTACAAAAATTTGACAGCAGAAAATAGAAATTGGGATTGGATCGGAATTGTCATTGGATTCAAGAGTAAGGCACCTGAAAGGTTCGGAAAATATGGTTGACATTTTGCAACAATTATTTGCACAAACTATGATGTGTCTTTTGCGTGCTTTTTTATCACTAAAGTGGCGACCAAGCGCACGTCCCACTTGAAAGTGTGCAGTTACCGTAGCCTATGAACGCTTGCAACATCAAAGATGTCACTTGCGCGTGCAATCTCATGTGCCTGTAATTTCACCGGAAACTATACCTTTGAACCGGGACACAGCAATGCGTGCATTACTGCTTGACAGCAGAAACAGGTATGGTGGCTTTTCCCCGAACGAGCTCTATCACAAAGAACTCTACTACTCTTCTGTCAGAATTTTTTTACAAGTTCACTTTACGAATTGCTAAAAGTATTTTTTCTGCCTATGTTTTATCAAAAACTCCCTAATCATAAAACAAAGATTAATCACCCATACAAACGTTCGCAACATTTATTTCCAAGATGCAAAACTTTTGCAAGACAAACGATCCTGTACTGGCTTACACGACAAAGAAGAAACTTCTGCAGTCGCGTCTCAGAAATATTTCTGTTTGTCTAAACTTTAATCTTCTGTCTCGCTGCTCGCCGTGATTACTTGCACGCAATTTGATAAGTGCTACAATTTTGTTTTGAGTGGTAGAAGTCGTTTGGCATGTAAGGTTTTTAATATAAGTACTTTGCTGTAGTTTTTTTTGCTGTGGCCCTATATTGTTATTTCACTGGTACTTCATAGATTTATTTTGAAGAAAATATTAGTTAAAATAATATCAACAAGAAGTTGCCTTACATCGTACTAAAATAAGTACTAAAACATTTTTGTGCAGGAGTCAGTCTTGCTTACTAAGTTTATGCAATTATTAAATCGTTATAATGAAACTTATTAAAAGAAAATACCATTGTGTTTGCTTCCAGAAGACCATTGTAGCAAGTGATATAATTGGGAAAAAGGGGTGACAAGCGCAGTGCAGTGTCCCGTAGAATTTGAATACCAAAAACTTTAATTGACACTGGAACTGCTATGATAAGACATGGCACTTAGCAATATTCGAACTTGATTGTCTCATTACTACTATAACAAAAGTAATTAAACCTAAACCAACCTTTAAAGACGTTAATGAAATAATTATTTGCTAATCGAAAGTCGAGATCCCTTCGCGGAAGGATAAGTCTCAATAATAAAGCGAAACAACACGTTACAATGAAGTCTGGAAACTGGAAGGGCATGGGTAAACAATCAATGCTTTGATAGATAGAATATTTGTTAAGATTGGTTTGTATATCAAAGCCGAGTTGCACTTTCTAAGCAGCCTACAAGATAGAAAAGTTCCAGCCTTATTGAAGCGCTCAGTTTGAAATGTTTTCATACAAAGCTAACATAATGAGCGCTGGAATAAGAGCTCGTATTAAGACTACGGGCATCATTTTTAACAACTTGAAGGCCACTGTGGCCACGTCAAAGGTTTTTAAATGTTCTTTTTCAATAAAGTGCAAATCAATACTCAAAGCTGAATCTTTGTCATTTGTTTTATCCCGCGGTTGCGTTTCAATTAGGTATTAACAACGATAAATCGAGTGTTGTGTTTAATTTGCCCCTCAGTTTAATAATTAAAGTTTACAGGGTAAAATCTAAACCTGGTAGGAACTAGGAACTAAACTAGAGATGGTACTCAATAGAACGTTTACTATTTTATTGATAGAATCGACTTCCAGATAGAATATAACAACATTTTTAAGGTAAAATAACAAATACTAATTAGTAAGGTTTTACAGCAAACGTATATTCCCAGCCACTTTTTGTTATACATTGGTCGACGGTACCTCAATTAACTAGAGGCGTCGAGAAAGTCTTTAATAGGGTAGTTAATAGGTGAGTATGTGTTCTAATACTAACAAGCAGCCGCTACATTGTTTAATAGCCCTTAATTGGAGCGGGAGAGAACAGATATAATGTTTGAGTGTGAATGATAGGCGTTGTTTACAATTGGGTGATGCTACACACCATTCAAATGTAGGATTTCAATTTGTGGTTACTGTTGAGTCATGTAATTTATTAGATAAAAGTGTTGCAGTCACACGCGTTTCATTAATACGTGAGAGTTGTGTGTTGAAAATCTGCACGTAGTAGAGTCTTTTGTGCTATGTTTAGGTAGTTTGGTGGTACGAAGTTTTACCTGTTTGAAAGTTAAGTTTTAGTACTGGTAGAAGGTGAACATCGTGAGGAAACCGGCATGTCCAAGAACTAAAAATTCGAATGACATGTGCCATCCACCAATCCGCATTAGGTCCGCGTGGTGGATTAAGACCCGCACACTCTCGTCCGAGAGTAGGCCAGTGTCCCAACAGTGAAAACATTAGAAGGCTGTCATGATGATGGACTGGTAGAAGAACTCTTCAGCAAGAGTTCGTCTTGGTGGGTATTACCGCAGTGCCAGATATTCAGCCCCAAAGCAGTACCTAGTTTGCAAGTACTACCACAGAACAGATATTAGTACTACGCTGTGTTTAGGTTCGAATGACGGATGCAGCAAATAAAAAAAATTACAATATATTATAGCGTGTCACTGCTGTTACTGTTATGTTCAGGCGTGGCAAAATCAGGCGAACGACTTGACCGTCTTGTCAAATCGTGACAAAAAAAACTTGGCATATCATCATCATAATATTCAAAATAATTAAGTTTCTGTTTGACGCAAGGCCATGGAATTTATATGTACTACTACGTACTACGGAAAGCTATAGGTATCTACGCCATTTGCCATTTAACTGAACATACATACGCTTTAACGAGCTCTACAACAACTTCTTCTAAAGTTTTTTTTTTTTTTTAATATATATTATTAACTGTCATAATTCTGTTAAAATTTTTGTTAGTAAATGTAATACAGACTCGACATTTTTCTTCAATTTGTCTTTAAAAAATGAATAATAAAAATCTTATTTCAAGAATTGTTTCCTCTCTAAATTCTTCTTCCATGTATCGAATAACTCACAAAACATATTTAATATCTGTTCAAACAAGTTTTGCTAAGAGCATCCGCAGTCAACAAACATCGTTGTTTCAAGTCACTGTAGCTTTCCTATTTACAATAGTTTGTACCGTTTTCAAGAGATTAAACTTTAGTTGAATGTATTTTTCAGACGCTTGAGTTAAAAGTTTTCTTTTAAACGTTGTATGTGAAGATATTTTATAACTACTTGTTTACTTTAACCATAAATAACGTAATATTTTATTCCTTGGTATTATAAAATAATAAGAAAACCGCTAAAACAAAAATCTGGTTGCATTTGCATGTTAGTATTTCCAATTACAATAATTATTGCTTTGTCAGTAAAATGCAAAACATTTTGTTCTGTGTAATATAATTTCAACATTATAAAAACAGTATTTGTGCTTCTGTATCATCATCATCATCATGACAGCCTTCTAATTTTCCCACTGCTGGGATACTGGTCTACTCTCAAGCGAGAGTGATTGGGTCTTAATTCACCACGCGGACCCGATGCGGATTCGGATGGTAGATGGCACATGTCTCTCGAATTTTATAAATTTTCACTGCCAGTTTAACTAATAATAATTTACTTAATAAATATTTTCTTATAAATAACATATACACGTAACCACTTTTGATCAGCGTTTCCTGCAACATGTAGCCAACTGACCTGCATTATAAAGGAGCAGCGTCCTTCAAATATTAAAAAAGCGCTCACAAAACCAATCACCGTAGTGGTCAAGGCATATACCATTAATCAGAGGTGGTCTAGCGAATTGACTCCTATCATTTATTCTATGGCAAGAACGCAGAATATGCAATACTTAGGGTGAGTTGCACCATCTAACGTTAACGTCAAATTTTTCAATCGTTGTCGAACAATTTGACTCACCCATAGTATATTTTTACGCGCCCACTTCGGTAACTCTAAAACCGATGAAGGTGTGAATATGAAAATTCGAGAGTAACTCAAAAAGTAAACAGAGAGTATGACCAGGATGGAGTAACACGGCACCCTTCCTTTTCCGCGTCGTACATAATACACATATGCACTGAACATACGGAAAGGTGCCGTGTCACTCACTCTGATGAAGACTCTCAAATTGACTCGAAAATATATCGGTGCCTATACACCGATAATATACCAGTACCTATACTTGAAAACATCCGTTTTTAAAATGAATGTATCTAGAATCTAGATAATGAAACCCTTTATATATAACTTTAATGTCAGAAATGCTTACTTCCAACACTATTACACGCTGTAAAGCCTAGTGTACACTGCTTACCATTTGAAGTGACACAGGCGTGGTACAGACCAGCTCGCAATACCAAGTAGCGAAGTGATTTATTGGCTGACTGCCGGACGGTACCGTCTACCACCTGTCTAGGAACCTTGGCACGATCAAGGCCTTTATTTAGAGGGGATTTTCAACAAATATAGCGGAATGAAGCAATCATGGAATACCAATCAGGTCTAGCGAGACAAAGTAGAAAAAAACCCTGTAATTTTGTTTCATTTGATTTGATGGAACTGACAAAAGACTGATAGTTATGTGAACCTCGGAGTAATAGAAAGTATGCCCGGTGCGGGTTTGATTGCTGCTTCGAGAAAATTAACGCCTGCATGATCAAACATGGTTTCAAGTCATAAGTATTAATATATAGTAGTACGACGTAGTGTCACGACTTTTTGCCTATAAACCACCATTGCTCAATAATCAATAAAATTCATACATACAGCAAGATTAATATAGCATACTTGCGTGTAAGTAAATAAAACATCTAACTAATTAACGCCTCAATAATATTTTTACAAATTCAAAGTTACAGTAAAATTACCAACAACAACCTGTCTGTTGTTTGAATGCTTCACAATAAAAATGCACCAAGTTTATTCTCACAATAACAATGATTTGCAACAATAAAGTGTTGCCACAATGGGCCTGAATGAGCGCATACAAAGTCAATGTTACCAACGTGCCACTAATTAATGTGCATCAACGCCAGTAATAAAGAGTTTTCTGGAATGACGCTATTTAGTGGTGTATTTTTTAAATTAATTCTGTCAAAGTGTCTGGCTGCTGGCAGAGCGCTATTGTTGGTTTTCAAGCCAATTTTGTTTCAGTTGACTAATTTCCAACGTAATATAAGACTAAACAGTGGCATTAGATAAGTGACTAAAAAATTTACTTGACATCTCTGCAAAGTGGATGTCTTGTTTAAGTCATCTAGAGGTGCACTAAAAATAAATTTGTAATTCATGCAATAATGTTATTGAGTATAACTTCAGAAATAATTGAGAAATTTAGTTCTTTTATCGACAAAATGCATGCAATTATTGTGATTATAAAATAAGGCGCTTTCGTTTCAGAAGCATTGGTTACAATCTGTTGGCAGTATTAAACTGTTCAGTTTTTACAGACAAATATAAAATTTATGCAGCTCATAAAACACCGATCTGCACCGAGTCGTGACAAAGTAACTACTTTAATCTGTATCGCTAACTAGATTGCTAAAGAAAATGTATTTTTAAGATGTCGCCGTCTCGTCTTCCCCGTTTCACTCAATTAGGGTGACGTCACTAATTATCGTTCGAAACAGATGACTGTCTATGTAGTGTGTGTATAGTTAGTAAAGAAAAAGTTGAACACTGTAAAAATCAACTATGTTTTTATTCTTAATCATCGAAGTTTTATTCTTAAATATGATGGGGCGTTTCCACGGTGCTGCTAGCCAAAAACGCATTTTAAAATGTTTTACTTAACGTCTTGTGAAGTTTTATTTATTAATTTAAGTAAACAGGGTCAAAATTTATGAACTCTAAACAATGCTTACTAAAAACTGTAGGACAAAGCTACGCTGCACGCCGCCACCACCCTGCTCCACGGTTTGATATAGACAATCGCATCTGCTCAACCGTTTGGCACGCGTTGCTCTAAAGATTTTCAGAAGCTTAAACTTATTTTACAACTGCGTACATGATCAACAAACCAGTATTTTCTTGTGTTTCATTTTAAATTTTGCCGGCGTGTGTTTTGCTGACTTAAATTAATCAGGCGGTTTATTAGAAAATGGCTCTGCCAGGAAGCATCCTTCCTGGCAGAGCCACTAGCGAAGTCGATTTTCTCAGTACCTGACAAACGTACAGCAATAAACGGCATACGTACACTATGTACGTCTAACGTACATTCTTTTAAAATATAAATGATCGGATTCTAACGTGGTGGCTCTGCTGGGTAGTACCACGCCAAGTTATCACAATAAAATTTACAAACTTGTCACGAGACAAACAACTGAAATAAGAGCACAATGTTGTATTGAAAAGATGGCCGAACTAAACTCGTATATTTTTCGTGTTTAGTACTAGTGTAAAGTAAAGTGACATTGATGTAAATGTTCATTATTTACTTACGTAGCCAGTTAGGTAGGCCAAATCTATGGCCTTATCCTGAGGTCTTATCATCCAAGCAATATTTGCTGTTGGCAAGACAGCTGCTAATGCGAAGACATGGCTGTGCTCTATTAATTAAACGTGTTTGCCGTTTGACTGACTCTATTTGCTCTCAGTTAATTAGCATTCTCAAACATACGGTGCTGTTAGGCTGAATTATGAGACTATGAACATGGGTTCTCAGAGAGGTATGGGCCTCTCTTAGTAAACAAAAAATTAATGGTTAAAGTTTGTTAAATGAATAAATATACTGTGCGAAGAATTTTGTGACGTCACTAACGGTCATCACAAGTAACGGTCACATAGTTGGTTTTGTGCATCACCGACCCCTTAAGAACAATTCTACTAACTAACCTTTTAATGTGTTGCCAATGAATTGTAGTTTTTTATCTGTTTTCGTATTCTACTATTACACACAAGCTATGCTTCTTAATTTTATTATTGGCATATACTTGATGTCCGACAGTGTTTTTGTAGCGAATTTTACGGCATGAATGCAGAATATTACAAAGAATGTGTTTATTTATTTAAGTATGTAGAACTGATACACCCATGATAGTATCTACATGTTAATAGTTCAACCAGTTAGTTTCACCATTATCATAATATTTGGTTTATAGACCATTCAACAGCCATAAAGTTCGATTTAAAATCTCATTGTTTATCATCGTCATAAGGTCAGTTAGGTTTGTTGGTCTATTTTGGTAAGTAATGAAAACAAATTAAATATATATGAAAACACAGAACAAATCAGTATGAAGCTTTTTATATATAAGTCTAGAATCCATAGTTAACCGAATGAGCGAAGCGTCTCAGTTTCAATATTAGCCAAAAAATGCTTTTTGGTGCTTTCTGCAGTCAGTCAGTCTGTTTTCGTCGTATTTTCAACCGATTTGGTTACAACCCGGTATACAGATTTGATTTATTTTTTATTTAGGTACTTCCTCCAAAAAGAGAGAAAATGGGGCCTTAAGCGATCCTATTTCGATAGTTTTTTTTTTAAATGGTCTCATATAAATTTGGCGAAGATCTGATGAAGATCTTCAGCGTGATGACCAGAATAGCTTCTAAAAATGCAGTAAATTGCTCAAGTTTCAAAGTTTGTGCTTGCGAGGTCTTCTGTTTGGAGAACTACTAGTTTTAATTAAGGACCAACAGCAAAACTAGTTTTAATACAAATACTTGTTATTCCTACTCGCCTGCGTTAGTAAGATAATGCCTCGCACGAACTTGGTGTAAACTTAAACAAAGGTAGAGTTTTGAAGTCGCAAGTGCGGAAAATGTTGTTCCTACGAACGTTGCTTAAATTCTAGGATTATTTGAATTTATGCGTACTTTATGAATGGTAAAGTGCTTCTATCCGATTTCTGTTTTTTTTTGTCTCATTTTCTTATTCACAAGATTTAGTAATAGTTAGTTTTGAAAATCGAGAAGAGTATAACATAATTTTAACAGACATCGATGCAGTAAGTGTCAGTTGAGACACTGTGTCCCAATAAATATTGTCCGAATCGACAGCAAGTCAAAATTTTGTGTAAATAATTAGTTAATTAAGGTACTGATAATAAAGTTAATATGCTGCCCTTATGCCTCTGTTATTGATACCGAGAGACAGTTAAACTACACCCAAGCTACTATAATTGTCTGGAAAGAATTGACAGTAATAATTACAATAAAAAATCGCTTCACCAGAATTAGAATATTAAATCATTTGAGATCAGCCATTTTTATTTTCAATAGGTTTTAATATCCCAGTAATTATATCGTAAACACCGTTGTTTTATTATACCATATTTTGTACAAGGCCACGTATTTTGTTTTGAACTCAGCTTTTATATTTTCAATAACAAAATAAATAAAACGTGTTTCATTGCCAATTATTATTTTACGAATCAATGAAGAGTTGTAAACAACTCTGTGTAAAGCCTGTAGCACTAATAAACAAGTAGGGTTAGCATGACAGATTCAGTTATTTATAGGGGTTTATGAAAAACAATATTAATGTAGTAGCCAGACTCAGAATTTTTAAGTGTTTTAGTAACTACTAAGGCTTTTTTTGTTTAGCGATCATAAAAGGTCCGGACATGGCTGCAGTGACACAAGCAGTGATATCGAAATTACAAAAAGCTAATTAAAGAAAATTGGATTCATGTGTTCAAATTAAATAACTTATAACTTTATCTCTTTTTAGCAACAATTATTATCGTTGAAAAAAAATTATTTGAGCAAAGAATGAGTTCAGCCCTTTTGTGACTATATCTATTGGTTTAAAAAATAATATATCAATGTTCTGACAAATACAACACGATTTTTGTCACAATAAATAAGTCGCTTTTACTAAATCAATACAACCACAAACCAGAAAATTCCCATTCAAACAAAAAATCGTACCCATTTTTCCGGAAACATATTATTTACGGACATATCGAACCGGAAAAACATTACCATCAACAAAAGCAATCTCACTCAGCACTATGCAATCGAACGCAACGACGTGAAAATATTGGAATCCGTCCAATGACTTGATGTAATGAAAACAACTTTACAGGGGTGGCTATGGCTACCTAGGTTTGCAATTTCTGAAAGAAATCTTTGCACGTTTTAAAGAACAGTGTTACGTTACGTTTGTTACGTGTAACAGCTCTCCTAGCATGAGCACTACGACTACGGTTATGTCTACGGAAGACATGAATATAGTTACTAACAAAGTGTCTTAGATGTACTTATTCGAACGATTGGTAGATCGCTATGCAAGTAAAAACCTAACATTTAAAAACACTGAACACGGAGAATTTTAGATGTTGTACTTTGCAACAAGAGAAACATACACAAGAGTGCAAAAAAGTGTGCACAAAATATCTGAACGATACAAGTCTGAGTGATGAAGTTAACGAATTCTGATAACAATAATTGTATTTACCAAACATCATTCGCGATTGTTGGATATTCATCAACTATGGCTTTTAGAATGATAAAAATAAACAAATTTGAATTACACATCACAAGGCGGAAATTATTTGTTTTTGAATTTTCGTCATTAAATTTTGCTCACTACATTACACGACGAGTTGGCTGTACATACGTTAAACATAATGTTTCACCTACGTTTGCTATAGCTTGTAATGGCTGTTTTCAAGTTACAAGTACAGTGACTGTACCTTATTGAGTTCTCAGACAAGACAATGCATGTTCAGTAGCAGGCAGACGCCAGAACGGCGATGCGCACGGCTCATTTTACGCTGCTCGCTGGCGACTCGATCGCTCCGTACGTCCATTCTGAATCAATCGTGTGAGTGTATCTATATACTGTTAACTTTTTGGTAATATGTAACGTAACTAGGAACGCATTGTTCAATTAGTAGAATCAGTATGGCTGTTTTGCAGATCCTACAGTTACTATTGGCACACCATATCAGTTGTATAAAACTTACTAGTCAAATAGATTATAATACGTAGAGCAGCTTCTAAGAAACTTTTTAAAACAATAAGATATTAATTGGTTTTTTATTGTCTGCACTTTTTTATAACATTTGGAATAAATAGATACCTATTACTGTACAGATTAGGATATTGTGCTAATTTTAATCGCTATTTTAAGGTTTTACTAAAGCAAAGTTGTACACTCTATCCCGATTATAAATTCTCAAAAGTCTGAGCACTTAACTAACAAAGCTGTTTACCAAACCTGGGAATTAAAGACGTGAACTTTTTTTATTATTCTCACGGATATATATCACTCTCTTATAATCTTCGGAAGTGTAATGAATATTTTACCAACCTCAACAAAACTCTATTCGCTATAAGAAAATCTAAACAAAAGAGGCCCTTAAGACAGCGCCAAAGAAAGCCAAAAGACGCATTGAAGGCGCCAGACGACGGCAAAATCTGATACGATTCATTAGTGTAACGAGCTTTTAATATTTAAAGAGGTGTTTTGATTGAACTCTGGATAGTGTGTGCTATTGCCTGGAGGTGGGATGTCTTTGACACACCTAAAACGTCCTTCGCCTTTCAGAGTGGAGAGATACTCGAGTTTTTGACACTTTCTTGAATGTTTCGGTAGTCGACGAGCCACGAGTATTTTTGGATTTAATAATGTTATAGCAGCACTTTCGTCAAAATTAAAATACATAAGCATTAAAATTAAATTGTTACGCTCTTGACTGACTACAACGTATTACCTAACCCGTAAGTCATAGAGACATTAGGTACATTTTCAGGATGAGTTCTTTTTGTTGTGCAGGGGCGCACTAAGAAATTGCTGAAATTCAACTCCTAGAAGATGCAGCTGTAACATGATATTTGTACAAAAAATCGTACTAGACGAGGTGTACAGGAAATGCAACAATTATAGTATTATGGAAATCTACAGTTATAAAATAAATAAGGTAAGCTTGCTTCTTTACGAAGAGATACGCAAAAATTTATGAACCCACAACTAAGACTACAGCAATCTAATTTCAACAAGAAATTTGTAAACCTACTTTTGTCACCATCAAGGTAAATAATTAAACATAATTACGTACCTCGTACCTACCTAAGTTCTTAATTCAGCTAGCACGTATATAAAATTGTTTTATCTTACTAATATTATAAACTGGCTGTCGCCCGCGACTTCGTTCGCGTAGAACTCGGGAACCGTACTTTTTTCCGGTATAGCCTATGTTCTGTTCCCGGTCATAATCTATAAGGTAGATAAAAATATACATACGCGTCGACTTGTTATCCTTGTTTTCGTCAGTTAAATAATGACGTTCCTTTAAAAAGGAGGTTATCTATTCGACTGTATGTTTGTAACGCAAATTCTCCGCCAATTATGTATTGATATATTTATCTTTTTGAATATCAATTATGAATTAATATTTTTAATCATAAAAAATGTGTCAATAACATCGTATCACCACAATCCAACAAAACATTTTTAGTTCAAAGTTCTTGTTTTTTTTAATGTATTATTTGATTTAGACTGCTAGCGTGCTAGGTGGTAGGTATTAGCCGTTTCAGAGCGTTTCATTGTTTGTAACGGCAAATATTCTGTATGAAATTCTAAGGGTGCAAATATTACGTAATTTTGCACCCTCAATGGTGGTTGAAAGGGTTTAAACCTCAAGGGAGGCGTCGAATCATTCAAACGAACTCGCTAACACTCTCCCTTGGGCTTGATGCACTTGTTTTGGCATCGGTTTTAAGGTAAAAACTTAAAGCGAGACTTAATGTACACTGTATGATTTATTTTATCAATAGAAAGTATTTTAATATACGCATTGATCCAAAAACCTACAGAAATAATTGTTATTTTATACGTATAACTACTTTTAACCTATTTTATTTTCTGTCACGTAGCAAGAAAATATAGAAAATATCTAGTTTGATTAGGTTACAACATAACATACAGTTCTAACCTAGAACTGAGGGTCAAGGGAAGCTGCGAGTACCATAAGTAGGTTACAGCCACAACTTTTATAAAACTAGCGACCCGTCTCGGCTTCGCAAGGATGCAATAAAGTCAATATTAAACTATACGTTTAAGCAGCCATGCGAAGCCGTAACGGATCGCTAGTAATAAATTTATAGCTTATGTTACTCAGATACAATATAGAATTCTAATGATGAAAGTATTTTTGAAATCGGACCACAAGTTTAAGTTTATTCGTTACAAACGTACAAAAATACAAATCTTTCCTATTTGTAATACATAAAATATTTTAATCCTAACCTTGTGTTTTACATACGAAGCGTACAGATTTAGCTTAGAGTAATTTAAAACATGAAACGCGAATCTCCGTTCAATTAGAGCTAACCAGCTAATCCAGCATCTCTCATAAATATTAGAAAACTGCAATTTCCGTATCAGCATGTAATAAATTTGTAATAACCATTCCGTATTCATGCACTGGTATTAGCACCTACGCGCATTGTAACATTATAAAAGCTGTTTTATTAATAAGCAGTTTCCACAACCCGGCTTCGTATGAATACCTAAATCAATATCATGACCCGGCTTCGTATGTGTAAATCATCATACATTTTATAACGTTATTATTTCTTTTATAACGCATTTATATTTTTTTATCTACGTGAAATAATTATATATTTTTTGGTATTACGTTTGTATGGTCAATTCATTCTCCGTCTCTAAACTTCATTAAAATTGTAATAGTCATCCTTTCTGATTATTTTTTTAATAAAAATATGTTGTTAGTATTTTGTAGTAAAAATTCGTAGTTAAATGATTGCAAATAATAATAAAAAATAATGTTCAGATAAGTTAAATAATTTAATTTAATTAAAACATTAGGAACATAGCATCGTATCAAATTATCAAATAAAGAAACTGCAATAAATAATTGAAAATCCTATTTCCACTTTAACACTCGAAGGCTCTTTCCCATTCAAAGCCTTGCAGAACAGTATCTGTGGAAGCATAATTTCCTGTACTGAAATATTTATAACCGTACGTAGCTACGGTTATGAGCTAGTTCTTATTCGATCATGGAAGTGATAAAACCCATATAAAAGTCAAAGATAAGATTGAAATACAAAATTTTACATTTACCTAAAGTATTTTTTAGGAGTAGAAAAATATGTCATCCCGATTAATGCATTTTAAGCATTTTTACAAGCTATAAAAACCAGTTACACAATTTTTTTGTTTTATGTATTTAAAATTAATATCAACATCGAAAAAGTCACTGAAAAAACCTGGGTTAAAATCTCATAAAGACCCAGCAGTGTGATTTGTGGTGAGTAGACCAGTGAGATAGTAATGGTAAACATTGTTATAATAAAATAAATATAAGTAATTATAATAGACACCATTTCCACTGATTTCTGATCGGTGTACAGCTACGTAGCTACGGAGCTACGCTCGTAGCGGGATCTACGGCGTGTCTACGATCGAACGACCAATATAAGTAATTTGCAGGATTCACAGTCAAATAAGTGTTCATATTAAAGTTATTAGTTCGCAGGCGCAGTATTGCTTTTAATATAATACTAATATAGTAATTTTAAAAGGCTAATACTTATTTAAAAAATATTTTACTTTTTACAGAGTTATTTTATTTTTTATTTTACTTTTTTTTACTGTAGTAGTAACTCAATTATAATAATATAATCAAAATCTTAAAATGGGCGTAAGTTCCAATTTGTTAAATAAGGCAATTTGCGCATCTCTAAGTGACGTGAATCTACTACTGACAAAAGAGTATGTAGCTTAAATCGATGGCCGTTCGTTTGAACGGCAAACAATTTTCATTTATAGAATGCATATTTTCAAATACTACTCAACACTTTCAATATAGGTTATTGAAACACTTTAGCGTGACGTGATTCGACATAAAACACAGCTTGACAATTTTACTGATGTTCAACCTTGCTTTTATATAACAAAAATCTGTCATAACATTTTTATAGGAACAACCAATAAAAAGATTTTTACTGCGATGCCATTGGTGTAAATCTTTCTTTTAGTGTCTTATTGTGTAACTTTTTTCTTCTAGAAATTTTACAGCACCAAAGTGAATTGAATTGATATACCATTTGGTTGTAAACATTAAAACATAAACATAAAACACGGTGGGTACAAACAAACAACAAAACTGTATCAACTTTTGCAATTGGTATTGTTGTTTTTATGTAACCATCTCACAAAGGGAATACTAAAGATATTGAATACTAAGGCTTGGATAACTGCAACGTTTCCCCGTAGGTTGAGCGATCGGCACTTCGAGCCGAAGACATCCCAAGGATTATTTCGAGCAAGCGAGATTGCGGGTTCAAATCCTGCTTGAGGCGAAATAAATCTTTAGCTTTTGTAATGTAATGCTCAAAAAGTTCAAATTACTGCATTACATTATTACATTGCGTTATAGCCAACTTGCGCCTTAATGGAATCCATTTGGCAGCTAAGTGACCCACTGACTTAACGCTCGGTCGCTTGAAATGGATTTTATCAGCAGTTTTTGCTAAAATCTCGTAAGCCAGACAATAGTCTTACTAATTGGTATAGTTAGTATGTTTTGTTGATATAAGTAAGCTTTATGAACTACTACTTCTATGTTTCTGGTGCTGGAATAATTTGGAACTCTGGTCTACACGGTCTGGCCCGCGAAATTGCGATTACTATGGTGAAATTTATACAGTTTATTCAATAAAATTACAAATATTGCTTTGAATCATTTTACAAATTAGATGATTGCACTCCTGCTTCACGGCAGCCTAGAAACTAAGCCTTAAAGCTAAGCATAAATGCCTCGTTATTGTCAAATGACTGGTGCTTTTCTCGCTCTTTTTTTTTTTTTTATACCACCAAGCGTACGGCCCACCCGATGGCCAGCGGTCACCGTAGCCTATGCACGGATGCAACATCATAGATATCACCTGCGTGTTACCACCCTGAGACGTTAGATGGAAAGTCTCATGTGCCTGTAATTTCACCGGAAACCATACCCTTTAAACCGGAACACAGCATTACTGCTTGGCGGCAGAAATAGGTATGGTGGTAGTCCTTCCCCGGACGAGCTCTATCACAAAGAACTCTACTACTCTTAAACTACTTCGCTTTCATTGTAATGCATATTAATAATTATTGACTAGCGACTCGCCCCGGATTTGTACGGGTGCTTAAACTATACGTATACATTTTTCTCTTGAGTCAGTTTATCTATTCAATTAACCTATGTAATTATCAATTATGCGATGAGCCTTTCCAAGCCAATAAAAACTCTTCTTACTAATTTTCCAGTTATTGAATCTGCTTCTAAAATACTCGTTAGCAAAAACGCTACTTTCAATCGTCTGACTCTACTAAAAGCTATTTATTTATTCATTGAATCGTAAACTGGGCGTTGAAGTGGAAACGCGTCTCGGGACTGCATTGTGATGCGCTCAATTACGAGCTGTTAAATGATAAGAACTCCAAGACTAATTGGAGAACTAGAAGGAAAGATATTGAATAATATTTCAAATTGTCTACCTGAAATCAAAACAACCAGGATTTTAACAAAATTCTTGCAAAACAATCACACCGGCGCAGACATGTTTTAGTTCTGGGGTATTATTACTCTTGAACGCAGTCGGTATTGGACAAGTATTGGAATATGACATTTCGTACCTTTGAGTGCGAACCTTTCACCAAATTCAACCTTGTATTCAATAGTAAAATAATAGCAGTAAAAAATTGGGATTGGATTGGAATTGTCATTGAATTGCTAAGGCACCTGGTAAGTTTAAAATGGATATAATATATAAAAATTACTTCCTTTATTATTAAGTTTTACCATAACTTTTATTCAAAATTGTAAGGCTTGAATAAACTTAAAATAAATAACTTTCAACCTACAATCTACTGATCTGTATTAGGTCTGCGTGGTGTATTAAAACCCAATTACTTTCGTTTGAAATTAAACTAGTGTCTCAGTGGTGTGAATAAAAGAAGGCTATCATGATGATGAAGACTAACTTGATTATACAAGACCTGTCTTGATTATTGTAAAATTACATCCAGAAAATTTACGCTTTTATTATTATTAATATCAAAAATCAGCTTCTATTATTTTGACGGACCAGAAAATTATTTATAATAATAAATAATTACTCGTTTCCTTAAATTATCACACTGCGGCTTCGAGCAAAAATAATTTACAAAGAAAATAAGGAAATCGTTTTCTCTTTGAGCCATTGCTCCTTCATTGCACACCCTACATCGCGTTAATTCGACCCGCCTTTGAACTGCTCTAGTCAATCGAAAAGTCGATCCCTTGGTTAAACATCGCGAATGAAAAGTCTCGATTGGGAATATTTTAAGTAATTGAACGAGCGAAAGTGTTTTTAAGATTTTGAACAAAGATCTATTGGGATTTTAGTTGAGGGTTGGTTAGATTGATTCCAATGTTCATTTGTCTGATAATTGATTGGCTGGCATATTAAAATTGACTTGGATTAAGTTCTAAAAGTAAATCAAAACTTGCAGACAATTTAGAATAATAAAGGATGTGTAGAAAGTTGAAGTTTACTTAGGGTGGTTTCGAACAGCATCTGGAATAAATATTCTGGTCAAATCAAACCTTAGACAGTAAAGTATTTGATTTTCTGTCATATTAAACCTAATGTTTTTTCAGCTCAGCGACTATCGGTTCTGCGAGCTTTAAGCGAATGTTTTTTTTCCAATAAAGATAATAAAAGAGTAGTAGAATTCTCTGTGATAGAGCTCGTCCGGGGAAGGACTACCGCCATACCTATTTCTGCCGCCAAGCAGTATTGCTCGCATTGCTGTGTTCCGGTGTGAAGGGTATGGTTTCCGGTGAAATTACTGGCACATGAGGCTTTCGATCTTAGCCTCAAGGTGGCAACCCGCGAGTGATATCTCTGGTATTGCAAGCGTTCATAGGCTGCGGTAACCGCTTACCATCTTGTGGGCCGTACGCTTGGTTGCCACTTCAGTTGTATAAAAAAAAAATATATATATTATAGTATTTTTTATTTACTCCATTCAAAACTTGACTAGTCAATATAACTCAATAAAAATAACAAACGATATTATACTCCTAAAATGATAGAAATTCACATTTGAATTATAACAAAGAGATCTCTCTCATCGCATTAACGTTCCCTTTGACGTCGTCAAGTCAATCGAAAACGTATCCCGTAGTTAAACATATCTCGTACTTACTCATACCTACTTCATGATGGTGGATAGAATTTATTTTTCTCGGTTCGTTTGTCGAGAAAATTGAGGGAGCATCTGTGATGCAAAGTCAGATATAAGTTTTCGTCTGACTTTGAAGAATGTTATTTAGTTTGAGAGGTTTTATGCATAAACTTTGCAAATTCAAAGTAAATTTCGTTTAATAACTGTTACCGACGCTCGTTGTTGGAAATTCTAATACTTTTATGCTAAAGTTTATAGGCATAAATATTTGTTTGTGCTTCACTTAATCATGTTTTTTACGGTTAGTGCAAATTTACTTTCATCATTTGTAAAAGACCGGATTGTCTCGGTTATTTTGTCGACAAAGTTTGAGCCTTTGAGTACGAAGAAAATATTCTTTATATTGACCAGCAAAGCATACTCACTTATCACGCAAAGTGAGCAAGTTAGCATCAGTAGCTGACCCTCCTGTGTTGGCTGAAGCTAAACTTTGCAAAGAGAGCATCTAGCTTACCATCTTTGCATAACACATCCCAAAATTCTATCTAACATCTTTAATGTAAGCAAACGCTTATCTGACATCTACTGGAATAGTACAGAATCATATTGAAATATCTATAAAATACAAACTTGGTACAGATTATGCAAAAGCCAATTTCCGGTGAACATTCACGTACTTTAACTTACGCATGTACCTATAGGTATACATAAAGACGACAGTAAAATGTTATGGCGAGATATGAGACGAACTTCTACTTGCCAATGTACCTTACTCTTCCTCAAAACACGTCTGACAAAATTCGACTTTATTTGACAGAAAATAAAGTTGTAAATAGAAAGCAAAGTGTTAAATAAGCGCAAAATAAAGGTAGCGTTTGCACGAAAATGTTACATGAAAAGGGGCTGAACTTTTTACAACTTGAAATACTGTACGAAAGCCGATAAGATCCTATAAACCGCATATTGAGAGTATAAATACATGAGACATATCCTCGTATAAAAACTTAGTTTAGGAAAGTATGTTCTAACTTGAATGTACTCTTAGAATGTATCTAGGTACTCTTAGATCTAAGAAAATATTTTTTGACTGCTTCAGTGTCTACTGTTTTAGGTACATATACCTACCTAGTTGCCTACTGAGTTCGGTAATAATGCTAAATTTGAGCTAATCAATATCTATCGACATATCCGCGTATAAAAACTTAGTTTAGGAAAGTATGTTCTAACTTGAATGTACTCTTAGAATGTATCTAGGTACTCTTAGATCTAAGAAAATATTTTTTGACTGCTTCAGTGTCTACTGTTTTAGGTACATATACCTACCTAGTTGCCTACTGAGTTCGGTAATAATGCTAAATTTGAGCTAATCAATATCTATCAAATTCAAGACAATCTTTTTCATTAAAGGACTTCAAAAACAAACAAATTTTCAAAGGCGCGAGGCGTAAAGAAAGGACAGCAAGTACCAGAAATGTGCCTGCTTCATCATCCATCATATTCAACCTATTGCAGTCCACGCCTGGGCGTCTCTCCAAAAAGCACGATACTAAGCCTAATCTCCGTTTCTTCTCTTCCACTTTCTGTCAGCTGCAGTGCGCAAATCATCGCTCCATCTAACCGGAGGGTGCCTTCTTAAAAAGGTAGAATTTCAAGAATCCATCATTCTCAACCAACAAAACGTTTTCCCTCGTAACATTTGAACAAATTAATATCAAGTTGAAATACGGAATACGTTGAAAGGGACAATAGTCACGTTCCATTTGCACTATCCCGGCATAAACCCACTACCACTAAACCTACTTAATTCGCACTAAAGAGGCGCTGAAATTCCCTTGTTCATTTAAAACGACTGTTGGCCGCGCGGACTTTTGGCCACAGATATTTGGTGTTCTGGAAAAGCTATTATTCACAAAACATTATTTTTATAGTTAATTGTTTCTGCTTTTATTTTTAAAACAAAAGCTCGCGCTAAAACAATGCATTTTAAGAATCAAAACAAAACCCACGCGACATGTCGCGTGCGACAGAACCGCGGGCGATTTTTGAACACGTTTTTTGACACGCGGCAAGACGCGTAGCGGTTCAATCAGTTTCACTTTTTTTTTTTATGTCAGCAAGTGACAAGACAATCAAGGCACCCACCTGATGTTACTGCGCTGCACTGCGCTTATCACCCCGAGACATTGTTGTTAAGTCCCTTTCGCCCAGTAATTTCACTTCCTACAGTGCCCTTCAAACCTAAACACAGTAATGCTTGCACACTACTGCTTGGAGGTAGAATATCTGACACTGCGGTGGTAGCCACCAAGATGAACTCTTGCTCTATCTTTACCACCAGGTAACTATTTGTGATAGAGTTCGTCTGAAGATGATAGAATTTGTTCAGCCAAATTCTATACTTAATATTAATTATAATGTACAGTTTAGCCTGAGGCTAGACGATTCTGTGTGGATTGTCCAGCATTATTTATTATATATTTATTTAGACCTATACCGACGCACACCTGAGTAGGTACATACTGCAATTTTCAAATTTAATTACTCAAATTTGTGCAAACTCAACATTTTCATGAAGCTCCCACTACTGATGTGCACTTGGTTTATTAGACCCGTGTACTTCACTATTAACTCCCCGATTTGAATAAAACTGAGTACCTAAAGTAAATCTAGAAGTAATAATAATGATTTCAGATAATATAAAATATACATGCACTAAGAATTCAAATAAACCAACGTTTAAGTTAAAGGACATAGGTACCTTACTTTGAAAATCGAAAAAGAAGCGCTTGTGGCGAAGTTGAATACCTAAGTCGTTCTGAGTTATAATTTGGATTAGTGAGTGGCACTTTTATCTAAGCGTTTCCGTGCTTTGAATGGCACGTTAAATTGTCACTCCGATAGGCCGTGAACAATATAATTGGGCGCCGCCCTATAAGTTCCGCCACCAGTGTTGGCCACTGACTCAAACGAACTCACTTAGTAAGTTCAAACAGTAAGGATTACATGCAAATCAACTTTTTTTTGGTCTCAGATTAGTAACGCTTGGCAGCGCATTGCAAGCAAACACATCACAAAACTTGGCAAAAAAAAATTGGATGATCATTTCTTAATAAAATTTTGTAAGAAGTACCTGGGGTGAGACTGATGATAATAATTCTTCTTCTTCTTTTACTTATGGCGTATGTGGCTGAGTTTGCCACTATTTTGCCAATGTCAAGATAATAATTCTTATATTCCTAACTACAGCTTGTCATTGCAACGTCATTGCAGCAGCCTTAATACCCGTTTTATATGCAATGCAAAGTTGAATTGCATATAAGAACATATATCAGATCTAAAAACATAGTAAGTATTATAATAAAGATTGTAGATCTGCAAGACTAACTGCAATGCAAGGTTGCGTGTCAAAGTTTTCAACTGACAATTTGCCACCCAGTGTTGGTGGCGTCACAGATTAAAAATAAGTCAGAGCTGAACTATTCCAGTGAACTATTACAACTCTACAATGGTTACCGAATACTTGTACTCATTGCGGTACAGGGGACCCACGTAATAGCGAACACACGAGACCTCACCTCACCGTCCGTGAATTACAAATACCAACTTAATTATACAACCTTCTAGTCTAGCAGACCTGGGCACTCAGGCTTTCATGTAATATGAGATCTAGGTCTACATTATAGATTCACTTTTGCCTTGGAGATGATCAATACTGGTTGTATTTAGTTGCTTCTGAAGCTAAAGAGAGCACATTCAGTAGGTACTGCTTTGGTGCTGCTATTTTTCTGTGGTACTGCTCTGATACTAAAAAAGGCGGCTAAGTAGCATTTGCCAAATCGACTTTTTAACACTTTATAAATCTTTTCAATCCATCTCGGAAACTACATTTCGAATATGTATGATGCGTGATTCGTCTTTGCCTTTCATTGTTAGAACAATGTTGTTCAAACTTCAAACATATTTTTAGCACCCCCGATGATCTCAGATGCTACCAAAATGTAGTATCTAATCAGGAACTACGGATGTTATAAGTTTATAGTGCATCAAGCATGAAGAAAACAAAAAACTCGAAAGATAATTGCTTTTTGAAACTTTTAGATAGGTACTTAGTATATAAAATATGCTACGTTTAGCTGATGCCAGTTGAGTGCATTAAAATAACTCTTCTTGACAACTAATAAGCTCCTGGTAGGTACAAGTAGCTACTTTTCTACAAAGTCATGAAATTCATAACTTAACTTTAAACTTGCCTTGAATGAACCTTTTAGGTAACAACTCCTGCACTCTTGTTAAGTAGGGGCAAATGTACCAAGTTTTTTAATTCTTTCTGCCGTTTGTGCTAGAACAGTGTAGGTATTCATATTCACATCAGCAGCTGAATATTATAAACATACTTGGTCTAGTAACTATCCTATGCAAACCGACACTTTTTTTAGTTGTTTTAATCCAGTCTTTGCAGATTGACACGTTTATCTCTTTAGAGGTAATGAAGCGGAGTATAATGAAGGAGTCACGATGAAGCTTATTTTATACTTATAACAAAAGAATGCGTCACGTGCACGCCTAGAGCGTTCGGGTCTCTCACTCATTAAGTTGTATGCGAGACTCTGTGTTCTGTGATCGATAGTTTTGATTTGAGCCATAAAACATAAAAAAAATAACACATAGACCTTCAAGGTTATTTTTAATCGTTTTTGGTGTATCGTTGGTGAATGGTGCATGATCCACTGATCACACATGCATGATGTGATGCTGAACTTTAAAATATGTGCTTACCTACCTAGCCACCAAGATAGCTACTAACAAGTTTTGTGTTGAAAAAATATTTTACAAAACAAGCTTCTAAGTGGACATTTGGCATTTATTAGACTTTATTTAAATTTTATTTATTTTTTACTTTTTAGTTACCGTTATTATTCTCAGCAAGTTTTCATTTAATACCCATAATTGTAGGAAAGTATAAAAAGCGTAAGTCCGTCATATATAAATAAATAAATAAATATAAGTGACGTCACTTTATTTTTCAAGTTATTTTCAACAAACCCTTCATTAGATACCCATATTGTAGGAGTGCATCATAATAACAATAACAAGTCTGCCATCTTGAGTGCTCCGCCATGTTTGATTTAGAATGCCGTCAGCTACCCATGCATTGTCATCCAAACTAAACTGCCGTCCGTTTTTTAAAAGGCCGATTATGTGTGAACGGGCTGTATTATAAGCTACATCAATAAGTTAAATCGGTTGCAGAATATCTGCTTCAAAGTTCTATCCTAGCAAATATAGTTACATACATTGCAAGCAAAATAAAAGCTAAAAAACCCAAAATGTTAATTAACGACATCTTAGAAAGGTCTTCGAACTAGTTTACATAGGGCCCCACCTCTGTGTTTTAGACTGAACTAGGTAGCTGCCCCATGGCATAATAAAACTAACTTTGTAGGTTATTGTGGGTAAGTACTTAGTTCGTCTCATAAACACTAGATGGCGCTTTGTATATTATAAAATAATTCTTTAACACTCCGTTAGATGGCGTAGGCTCAAAAGAACTCCACCCCACGTTCATTGTTATTGAGGGGGTATTTTATTTCACCCAGGTATCTTATATCGAGTGTAAAGTAATAAATAAAACTTCCCTATATCTTTCCTAGAATTTAGTTTTTTGATTTTAGTTTTTTTTGTATTCAATGCTGAGGTGCTGCCAATGTTGAGGTAGCCCACTCTATAAATTTGTTTATTGTTACATTACGTTACATAAAGGAATGGCTACTCCACGTAATAATTTTGTAACATACATTCTGCAATTTGCTGGCTAGTAGCATTCAATCCAAACTAGTGGTAAAATTGAATAATCTTTGTATACAAACAGTGCAGCACACAGATACCTACCTACTTATCTACCTAGGTACATTTTAGAGCTGCCACATCATATCAAGGATTTCTATCTACGTTTTTACAACACTGGTGTGGCAGATCTTTGCATGATCTCTCTGTTTCGAAGAGACTTGGGAATTGGAAACACAAAAAAAAACATAAATTATCAAATGATGACGGAATTTATTCTTCATTATTCCACCAAACGATTACACATTTAATATTACTTTATCTACAGCAACGGTTAATAGTGAATGAAAATGGCTGAATTGAATGACGTAGGTAGTACCTAAGTTATATAACTAAGCTATTTCAATCAAAATATCTGGCTCAATATGAGCTATATTTTCATTTTCGTCGGCCCTTCACATTTCCAAATTGACAAGGTATAAGGCAAATTCAAAACTCCAGCTTTTTACTTTCCATCACTCTTTATTCCTTCCTTTATTTTATTTATCACAGTAAGGACCGGGCGAAAATCTGTAATTACACTATCTTTGCATGCACGTAACTTTCAACTACTGGTCCGTTTTGCTCAACATGATTCTAAATTTAATCAATATCAGAAGATAATTGTTTATTTTGATAATGATAATGAAACATTCAGCGTACCATTACAAATTTAAAATTGTACCATAAATCAGTCTCACTCACAACACAAAATGAAATAAGAAAATACTGAATTTTAAAAAAATGTGTTCAAGGAAACTCACTAGATCAATACACGTAAGTTGGTACTAACTAACATACAGTATAGCGTCACGAAGTAGTTTGATCGATGTTCACTAAGATTACGATCATGTCTAGCTAGAATAAGTTAATGAACTACAAAATGCCCTAATTAGTCAATTTTACATTCAACAAGGCATCATTGTTTAACATTATTATTGGATTTTCGTCACTATTATGCGCGACCGCATCTTCCTAAGTTCATTCATAACTTTAAATTAATAATTATACTAAATTCGACTATCACTCACGCTCACACAACAAAGTTTTCTGCAACGAAACAACACAAACAAACACCAGCTACTAATACTTATTAATACAAATTCTAAGCATTTACATCACAAAATAGTGCTGAATGAAGAAATTGTTTATATTGGTCATTACAAATAATTGGTCAAAACGATATGTTTCAACGGCCGAAGCCGTGCTGTTCACAATTTTGATATTCGAGTTGATATGAATGATATCTACAACCATTGAGTTTGGTTGATGTCAGCTGAAGATTCCTGCTTCAGTGCAAACGTTAGGTTGATGATAGCTGCTAATACACGTAGATTTGTTTGAGCTGCGGTTTGAGCTCAGGAGGAATCGTGTAAACTTCCGGTTCAGGCTTCTTTTTTACTAGTCGCTTCCAGCGACCACCGATGTTCTTGCGAAGACTGCGGAAACTTGCACGCTCGTTTCCGTGCGGCTGCATTAGGTTGTCCTGGAAAGACCAAAAGAAAATAGGTAAGTTCAATTACAAAGTAACTATAAGTTTGGTGCTCTGAGGATGATCACAAATGCATTCAAATACATCCACCGAAAGATTCCAGCCGTTACACAATACCCCCAATGTTTTGAGACGAACAACGAAAGGTCATCCGATTGGTCGAATAGAGTTTTTGTATTCATTCTTAAAATAATATGCCTTTTGTTATTTGAAGGTTCGGTTGCTTTGTTCTTTTGGAACTAATATCAGGTAGATGGGACAAAAAAAGTTTTTGTAATTTGAATCAGGACGAGTAGGAAGCTAATGTTTGCAATGAGTAAACTGAGGCCATACGAGAGCGAGGCAAGCCTTGAATACGCTATTCAAAGGCACATTAGCATTATATGCTTCCTGGTGTGGTGTCTCGATATGTGAACATGCAGACATTGTGTTGATTCGATTGTCAATGAAACGACAGAGCCTCGGGAACGGTTATCAGAGCATGATATTGAGGTCACAACATTTAAAAGATGGAAATATGGAGGCTAGTGCTTGCATTAGTCTCTTTTGTTAGTCAGACAGCCTCAAGAAAAGAAGGTCGAGTTACAACACACTCGCCTTGTACAGCTTTCTATTTGGCGAGCGTGTCCCAGCGTTTAATTTAATTTTGCACTTAGATATCGCTGCCATGGAACGCGTCAGACTAACTCTCTCTCGCGTAGCGGGGAGGGTCGAGCCAGTTACGGTTTCTTTTTATAATAATGTGTAACGTTTCTTTTCCTAGGCAACTTTCGATTGTTACCTCCCTTGAGGCTTGCAAGAATGGCTGCTACTGTATGTACTTAATCAGAGCGTATTGAGGTCAAGTCTAACGGCTGGAACTGGTTTCGTTTCTTGAAATAGATGTTCAAATTTAGTTTGTTTGGGTGAGAGAGCTGTAAGTGTTTGAATACTGACCTGATCGTGAGGATAGACGTAAGGCGGGGGCAGCGGCGGCGGGAACTGCCACAGTGGCTGCTGGCGGAAGGCGAGTGGCTCCGGCGGGGGCGCCGTGGCCGCCTGCAAGACCTCAGCAGGGTGCACCGAGGCCGAATGCTCCTCCCGCTTGCGCAGCTTACTGTGAACGATGCGAATCGCCATCATAGTACCGTTGTTTCCAACCATGGTTCCGAACGGTCCGCACACGCAAGAATAACTGTTCACACTGGGCTGGATCACAGGTAAGTTCCAGTCGGGCAGTCACAACATTTCAAATTCACGGTTTACACTCACAGCCGTATCGCGGTCTAATGACGATAACTAATAACTAAATTTAAATTAATTATCACAATTTTATTTTGTTTAGAGCTTATTGCACTATCACTGTAGGAACGCGCGGTAGACCGCGTTACACAGCTCCAGCTGCGCGGTTGGTGACTAGAATATTTCGAGAAGTGTGGCCGGCAGGTGCCTAGCAAAGCGCTCGCTCGTGCCAAACGACCTCTACGGAGTACTCCATGCGTCTGAGTTGAAGTGGAGGGGCGTGCATGGCTTTTATAGAGTCGCGCCAGTGATGACGCGGCGCCTGAGTGGGAGGGGGGAGGGTAGAGACGGTTTCGATTCGACCGTTTTCCGCGAAAAACTACGACTGATGGCGACGCCTGATGCGAAACGACGCTCTCATATTATCGTGGTGTGACGCACCTGAAGGCCCGGCAGTTGGTTTATCCAGCATACCCATAACCATGCTGTTAATTCCACAAAATAAAATTCTGACTAAAGCGTGTATAATTTTGACGGCGGCTGTGAGTGTAAAGTATGTGATTTAAATACCATTTAGTATAATTATTATTCTTGCGTGCGCAAACCAGTTCGCATTGTTTCTTTCTTTCAACTTGATTTGTTGCCAACTTAAAATATCCTGGATTTCAACGGTACGTTAGTGCTCCATAATATACAAAACAGAGGTAATATAGAAATTAGTGGTTGGAAATGATGATGATCATATAAACAGTAGGTATTAGTTTACAGTGGTACCAGTTGCTGGCATAAAGTTAATAATAAGATAAATCATAGGTAAACAGAACATAGACGCTTTTACTGTAACTGTTCTAGATACTTTAACAGTCAAACAAGGTTCTATCGATCACAAAGATAATACAAACGCCGAGGGAGTTTTGCTGCATTTCACCATTAACCGAGTTCAAAGTCCACAACATAAAATATCCATCCATAGTAATAATGGTTTACGCACAGCTGGGTCTCCGGATACAGTAGACGCAGCTGACTGTAATATTGCATCTCTTTTCGATAAACCTAAACATGTACTCGGTTGCAAGGGAGGCGTGTTTTAAGAGCTTTCAACTCTGAAAGGCAAAGTAGGGCTGCAGGGCAAGGGAGAGCGGGAAGGTGCAATGCCCTTAGCTTCTACTAACATAAGCAAAGCTCCGGGCCTTTGACTCGAATAAAGCCTGGGATAAAAAAACACAGGTAGTGAGCTATTATGAGTCGTTACCCTTGAGAGCGTCTAGAGGATACCGTCAATATAAAAAAAAGCATCTTATTTTACTGAGAACGAAGTTTAAACTCTTATTATTGCTAAACCTAAAGGTGAAATAAACTGATTGGAAGTAAATACAACACGTTCTAATCACGCATGAAAAACTTCAGAAAGCACATTCTGTAGTGAAAACGAATTGATACCGACAGAAAAACGTTGATAAATCACGTTATATGGAAGACACGTCCATCAAAAACATTTTTGTAGGATCTATCACTATTATGTATACGTAGTTTATAGTATAGTTAGTTGTATAGTTTGTAATGAAACATAATTTTATTATCTACTGACTGTTGCCCGCAACTTCGTTTGTATGACGTATAAACATTCCTTTTGAAAAAACTATCTATTGATGAAAACTGCATTAAAATTCGTACATACAGAAGTACAGAGCCGGAAAGAAGCGACGTTGTTTTTAAGTAAAGATTAGTTTTACTATTATCTATATCAGTAAATCACAATTGTCACAGTAAATATCTAGATATTAACAGAGATTTAAAAATACTTATTTTATTTACAGTTACTCTGAGACGATTACAAAGAAGAATATTGTTATTAGTTAAGTCTTATTATGACTCGTGTGTCATAAGAACCACTGATATCAAATCTTAACCATTATAGGTGCAAGTGATCTTTTGTTTAGTCTCTTCAAACCTTTAGTACCTAAAGTACCTATACACTCTTTCGTCACTGTGACTTTCGTCAATACGCGGATTATGAAACTGTTTTGTAAGTTTAAGACGTTAATGCATATTGACATACAATCACACAATCAGACTAATAATAATATTATATGTTATCTGTGATATTATAAATGCGAAAATTTGGATGTTTGTTCCTCTATAACTCGTCAACCTGAACAGAACCGATTTGACTGAAATTTAAATTATAAATAGATAATAACCGGGAATAGGACATATGCTACTTTTTATCCCAGATAAAAGTACAGTTCCCGAGTTCCACGCGAACGAAGTCGCGGGCAACAGCTAGTTGTTCAATATTGATATGAAAGTGAGTAAATGATGAAAAAACTATAAAAGTTTCTTTTGTTGAATAAAAATGTAATTTCAATAGCACATTAACAACTCAGTATGTTTTTATTATTATAACAATTAAGATAATGTTTGGTGATAAATAATGTAGTTTAACTAAATTTTTGTGACCTATGTTTGCGTCAATCAGGGGGTATCACTAAATAAAAACATACTATCAGAACATTATTATAAGCTAGCGTGTTTCTAGGGTTAAGTGCCTTAGTCATGCATAACTTAAAGTGATTATTTTAAAGCAGGGAAATACCGCTAGGTCGTACTAGGCACTGCTATTTTTTTTTTCAAACTTCTAAAATAAAATAAGGAACCTATTTATTTAAAATTTGATCATTATGATGTAGGTAAGGCAAAACTTAGGTCTAATTTCAAAATAGTTTAAGTAGGTACTAATTTTATTCTTTCTAATTTCTAAATGTTTCATAATAAGTAGGTATGAATTAAAAAATATTGTAGAAACTTAATTGCCACATTGACGTCAATGACTTCGATCGAACTCCACAAGGGTATATTCTGAATAAGCTCTATAGTAAATGAATAATCCACTTGACATTGGGATCATGAAAACAGAATAATTATAAAAATAAATTAAATTGACCTTTAATTCCTTTCGGAAATACGACATTTTTATTTGTTCATTGAACTTGAAATGTTGCCTCTTACAATAAAGAGTTCAATCTGCAACCTCGGTCTTGTTTGTTTCGGTATAATCGCTGACAGTTATGTTTACGTGTCTTGTTTGTTTATCAACGGATATAAAGGTTAGAAAGTCTACACCTGCATCAACCCACAGTCGCTGTGCAAACCAAATTACAATAGGTACAGTTCTTCATTCAGTGACTTTATCAATCAATGCTCTCATAACTTTCAACACGATGTTATGATTATAAGTAGTGTTTGTATAAAAGTGCTTTAGAAGTTATCACTTTGAGTGGTGAGCCTACTTTGTTAAAATTATTCTAATCAAGTGATACTGCGGCTCTGAGCGTATTGGAATAGAGCAAAAAATTATCCACTTTACTACTTCTTGTTCATACATTTTACCCGAAACTAGTTCTTATTCCTACACATTTGTGGCCCCTTGGTTAGGGTTTTGTTGCAAGCAGACTCTCTTGTTGTCATAAGCACAATTTCTTAGTAAAATAACGAATAAATAAATCAGATTTGAAATCGTTAAAGAGTCTTTAATTGATCACCTAATACTAAAAGTTTAGCTATTATCTAGCAAGAACTTTTTGTCATTTATAACACCTAAAGTGATGATAATACTAAAGTTTTAAAGGTTAGTGACCCAATTGTATTATATATTATAAATTAAAAAGGAAAGCTGTTTTACACTTGAGCTGCAAAGCAACTTCTGCAACTACTCATAAAGTAATGGCTTCTGTTATAGACGAGGCCATCGAGCTACCTTAGCAATAACCTTTTTTGTAATGTGTTGGATAATTAATTTTCTACTGAGAAGTTCCTGTACTGGAGGCATTTGTCGATTTCTTCCGCGTATAGATTGTCCCAGGTAATGGTAAGACTATGATTGTAAGCTATGATTTTGTATCTCATCTTTTTAAGGACAAAACTATTTCATATAAAGTACTTAATAAATGTTAGTTTCTATTTTTCTAGAAATATATTATGTAGTGCTCGTTAGCTTTTGGTATATAGTTCACTACTTTTTGGTGTATCGGTTATTGAGTAGGTATACTAGGTGTTTACATAACAGTATGAGTGTATTGTGAGTAAGTTTAGTTCATAATATGCTTATGTTCTATTAGCCATCTAACTGCTTGCAATTTTTAATGAATAGTTATTTTTTTGATTTAATAAGCTCGTCTCAGAACCTACATCTCATTTATGCTGTTGGTTTATATAGCACTATGTTACAAGGTTTATTAGAACGTCTTTTTAAATGAGCAATAAATTATCAGTTTATTTCGGTAAAAGTCATTGTGCGACCGGCCTCGCCTGATTTTAAGTTCCTGCTATTGATTTCGTAGTATGCATAGTAAGCAGAACCTACATCGCTATAGGTATGTATGTAGTTAAGGTAGCTGTGCATTATGCTAGTCCTAGTATCGGTTTTTTGTCCATCGTCAGTTTCTGACTCATTCAACAGAATAAGTTTTAAATAGAACGTTGGATAAAATAATCAAAACACTGAACACGGAAACTTCAGCACAGACTAAATTACATGCTGTTCTATTTTTGTGATTAACCTCACTACCTTATACTAATGCGTTTTATAAAATTAAATGGATCATGCAAATAAAACAGATAAATAAATAGCAACTGCAATGTTGCTAGTTTCAAGAAATTTGCCTTGAACATTGAAGACAACCTTGTTATTTATTAAAAGAGCCAAGACATATCTATAGTTAGTTTAATCCATGTCTCTATCCAATGTATCAACATTTTTCTCTGTTACTTCGCTGTCGTCATGCAATTCATTCAAGTCCAGTTAAATAGACTTTGCATAATGAGTTAGCATTGCACCAGATGGAATGAGAATTACCCGCGCTCGAAGGGATTGTTCCTATCTCTCCCGCAGAGGCAGACGATGGTCTTATCCACTGACAGGACAATCAGGGAGTTGTGTTCCAGGACCACGCCGACCTCGCAGTTTTCCTCTTTACACTTCATCGCCTCGACGGCGATCGGAGCGAAGAGCATTGAAACAGCACGGGCACTTCACAGCTGCTTTTTGTTTGGAAAACAGTCGCGGCAATAACGTTGGCCGCATTGGCGCGCGTTTTGGCGCAGACTGGCAAATTGGCGACTCCGCGGTTTTGTATACATACGGCCGTGTCGACGGTGACTATTTGACTGGCGGTACGGCGGCGGCGGCCGCTAGCTTGCCTCGCGCAGCGGTGGGTGGCGAGGGCGACCGAACACGCATCTCTCCCGTTACCTCATTGCTATGTTATGGGGACCTGACCCCGCAAAAGCCCTCGTAATGTACCACACTGATTTGCATTCACTCACGACAGTGAAACCACTATTGATCGTTCATTAATGGCACATAATTGTTCACAGACTGCAACACTTTGTCTAATTTATCTTTCAAATTCAAATTATCTCAGAGGACAGCGTTGTTATACGTTAGTCACGGTTTAACTGAAAACAGTTAGATGTCAACGGATGTCGGTCCCAGTGCCGCATACATACATACATAACAAATAGTACAGTCTGTTCAAGACAATCGGACACACGATGTTATAAGTACATATTATAGTAACAGGCCTGAATATTTAATGACTATGTCTGCATTGTAATACTGATTTCGATACTCGATAAAATAAAGGGTGTTTTAAAATTTAAAACAAACGTTCATAGGCTACGGTAACCACTTAAAATCAGGTAGGCCGCATGCTTGTTTGCTACCATGATAGTATCTAAGAATAACCATACTATACATAATTATACTCGTGGTAACATAGGTAACTAAAACCATAAAACACGGGTAGTATACATTGTATAACTATTTTATGACGGATTCACTTTATGCAATAAATAATAAATCGTGACCCTAATAAAGATTAGATAATAATATTGTGTTGTCATTATTATTACCAACCAATATAATATTTTTATATTGATGTAACTTTAAATTAATTAACTAAATTATGATGATGATTAGATTTTTGACTAAAAAACAGCAGTAGGTAGTAAAAACAATTGAGTAAAATTAGCAAAAACAACTGCAGGAAATGAAAATAATAACGTATTTACCTAAATATTCTGTTTTTCGTAAAAATTACATCAGTTTACTGTCTAACAAAGCAATGGTATTACATAGTATAAAACAAAGTATCTATTAAAACTACGCAACGGATTTTGATGCAGTTTTTTAAATAGATAGAGTGATTGAAGTGAAAGATTTAAAGCATCCGTGTGAAGCCATGTCGGGTCCGCTAGTATAAGTATAAAACTTAGGTAGACATGTTTATTCTAAACTGAACTGTGTTTGAAATAAATAGACAGTGATATGTGATTTCGGTGAAGGAAAACATCGTGAGGAAACCGGCATGTCCAAGAACTAAAATTCGAAAGACATGTGCCATCCACCCAGTCTGCATTGAGTTCGCGTGGTCGGTTAAGACCCATTCACTCTCGCTTGAGAGTAGGCCAGTGTCCCAGCAGTGGGAACTTTAGAAAGCTGTCATGATGATGTGGTTTATAAAACAGCAAAAAGTCAGTAAAATAAACAGATTTCTGTGAAAAGTGTGAAAAGTTTTGTCCCAGCTGGTGGGAACTGGCAGGAATCCAATTGTTAAAGACCTTGATTTCCAGTGAAATACAATTTGAGAATGTCAAAGCGGTAAACGATATCATTCACACAATATGATACTGTATTAAGTTAAGAAATGGTATTTTGCAACACGGTCATTTATCATTGCTGTGACTGTATGTTTCATAATGTTGTTTATATTAATTCATAATTTAATTTAGAACAATAGAGTATAATAATGAAAATGCGCAGTTAGGTAGCAAAATCTCATTAAAATGTATCAATAAGGAACAGGAATATATAGAACTATTAATTTACTTCAAATAGCTCAGAATTTAAAATGGGTAACATTAAAATTGCGTGTTCTGTTATTGTTTTAGCTAAAAATAATACATAAGAAAGAAAAAATATATTATTTTAATTATTCTGGTGAAAACTAATCATAAACAAATTTAAAATTGGCCAGTTTAAATCATTATTATGTAACTTCGAGTAAATTATAGCATTTTGACTATGACAAAATTCCTTAAAATTGCCGTAAAATTATTCTAATTCCATAAGCATGCATGAATGCATTGATAAACTTTTTGTACTTTTGAACTACCTACATAGAGGGTTAATGGATGAACCACACAATTTTATACCTAATGGTTCTCAGTCAAACTAAGTGACCGCAGCGGCGATATGACGAGCAGCCATTTTGAGCGTCGAATATCCTAGAATTATTTTAACAGCTCAACGTTTTCAGCGACCTTCTAGACAATTACATCAAATTAGTTTAAACGATGATGGAGGATACATGTGCGATACAATTAAAAAAATTGTCACAGCGCTAATTACTAAAACTGTTTACGGACGTATCCTATTGCGGAAACTTCAATCTATTAGAGGACGTAAAGTATAAACTAAATTACACTAGATACACCCACTTAGAACCAGTTTCAAGCAAGTAGTTTTCTCTTTTATGGCTTCCTTTGATATTCCATTTACTGACAAGCATGTTGCTAAGGAACTTTTTGATGTGACATTGACATTGTGAGCACATTTGGTGATACAAGTTTGTTTAGTATGTAGATGATAATCAATGCCTTGCCCAGCGATATGCTTGGATTTACTTATATCCAAAAGTAAAGCAAAATGCTTATCTTTATATCTAGCTCTTGCCCATCACATCGTTTGCATAATATTATTTGTTCTTAAAACTTTACTCTTGAATCACTCTATCTATTGGTAAAAACCGCATCAAAAACCGTTGCGTACTTTAAAATATACAGAGGGACAGACGTCGGTAGCATACATACAAAGGGGCAGAAGTCGGTAAGCAACTTTGTTTAATACTATGCAGAAATCATTTTGAAAATTGTAACTTGAGTTTGTGATCTAACATTTTCTGACCATTGAACATTTCAATTTTCGTTTTGAAATCCCACAAGCTGTTTTATTTTAGTACATTCACTATCATCATAATTCAGCCAATAGACTTCTACTGGTTGGCCTCTCCCACGTTTTATTATATTCAAAGTACTCACATTTTCTTTAAGATTTTCTGGAAAGATCTTTTTATAACGGTCAATATTAACAGTTTTGTCATTATGCTCACTTTTTATCACTTGGAAAAATATAATTAGGATGCTTATTATTATGACTAAATTATATTTAAGTTACACAACACCTAAATTAACTTTACTAAAGCTGCGCAGCAATATGAATGAATGTAGAATATACATCAAGTGGTGCACTTTTTGTAATGATTTGAAACTACCCTAAATTTCACTCTTTATTTCGTTTCGTTCAAAAACAAGTAGAGCTACGAGTATGTTATAAAATCAACAAAAGCGGAAGAAGCACAATTAAATAATCATTTTCAAAGAATACCCTAACCAATCACAGATTAGTTTATGACGTCATCAAACCAGCAATCTTGGAGCTATAATGTAAGTAAGTATTATGGATTTATGACTCATCAATAGGATACCAACCAGAAATTATAAAGGCATTTCGCAAAAACCTTGGACTGACCTGCACCATTCTATTGCCTTGAGATAATGATTAGGCTTGAACAGTACCTACACTATTCTGTACACTCTAAGTTGATTTCTGACAGATGACCTTTTTGATTCGGTTCACAATAAGCATGAGAATTTTTACATGTTCAAATATTTACGAATATTTTTTATTTAATCACATAATAATTTTGTCTATTTGTCTTAGTTTTTTATTTTATGTGCGTTTAGAGAAAGATTTGAAATCAGAAATTTAAAAGTAAATTGATGCATTTTTATAAGAGATGCGGAAGATGTTGATTATTGTGATTATTTAAATTGATACAAAAAAGTCTTTATGTCAATCGTCAATAAGCTATACACGAATTGTTATGTGATTTTTCTATAATTTACTCTGTCTGTCATCTCATCACACTTGTCTTATGTAGCTAAAGAAGTTGTAATTGGCATAATAGGCATAGACTTATATAAATGCATTTATTTACGATTGACATAAATACTTTTTTATATCAGTATAAATAAGCACAGATCCTAAAACTTCCTTAGGTACTTGGAAACCAAAATATACTAAGTCACTGTCTTAAGTTAAGCTAGTTGTAGATGATATATAAGGAGTATATTTATTACAAGCTGACCGGCGCGGTTTCACTTACATTCACTCCATTTTTGTTAGTTTTTATGTTACCCCACAGGAATATAACTCGGGATAGAACTCGAAGCCTCTCACTTCTCAACTGGTCACTTGCTCACCGCGCAATCGCGTCGTCGTGCATTTGGGTGTTTTGTTTAGATAAAAGTATTTGTCTATCAATCAATATTTTGCAACTTACCTCAGTAAAAGCTGTACCTACTGATAGAAAATGATTGATGATTTTATTATTGAAACAGAAAACATTATTTGTTTGATAAATAATCATAAATCACTATAAATTTTAAAAGGCTTGTATATTTGTTTAATTTTATTTATGTATCATCTTATTGTTTTATTGTATATCATATCAATTAATATTAAGTATAGTTAAATCTTATCAGTCATCGTTTCGTTACAATCTCACTCAAAATTGAGTCAGAGCTATTTATAGTAGATAAAAAAAAAGTATTTATAATGATCTTGATTGATTATTGACATTATCAAAAACAATCAAAAGCAAGTTGTGAAATGAGGAAATACATCAAGTCATCAATGTAAAACCAATTTACAAGGTTTAGATTCACAGTTCTATGAAATAAGAATTCTGATAAGATTTAAAAACATTTAATACCTCTCAAAATTAATGAATACTCACAATGAGTTACTGATTACTTGTATATAGAGTATGATGTAAGTTATTTTGAAGTTAGTAGATAGTGTATGACTGAGCTTAATCTAATATGAATAGGATACCATAACCTGTCATACAAATAGATTAATCTTTATTCAATTTATGAAGACGACAGATACAAATCTGTTTTGTAATATTTGTTTTTGTTTGTGTGCAACGAAAAAAACTGAAAAACTTCTAAAACAATTTCAAAAATTATTTTACTATTAGAATAGGGGTAGATTCTACCAACTTTTGGAATAACAATTCCGCGGAATAAGAAATGTCAAAGGAAACTGTCAGTTTACTCGCGACTCTACGATTTACTCGGATAATAGAAAGAAGAAGAAAGACAGAAAGAAGAAAGAAAGAAAACACGTTTATTGACACTCAAAATCACATTTAAACATACAATAATAGCGCCTATTCGAGTTTGGTCGAATCCAACCTAAATAACATAGGTTATATTTTATGACCACGTGTGCGAATTCTAACTGCACTTTTCTTAAAGAATCTAAACTTGATGCCTTATTATTTTTGGCACCCATCAATCATATTTGAAAATCGATGGACATAAAAACATTATGATTTGATTTTAAGCGTGCTCTGTTACTTTACGATCATATTGATTTTATTAGTTGATCGTAAACCTCAGCACTTCATGTTATTTAACTCACACTTTATTTTATTGCGCTCTTATCTTTACATAGTAATAAAACAAAATCGCTTTCCGCTGTCTTCTGTCCCTCGGTACGTTTCGCTTAGGACTTTTAAATTACAGAACGGTTTTTAACACTGTTTTCATCAATAGATAGATTCATAAGGAGGGCGATGCTTTTAGATACGTAAAGCACTTGGACTGTGATAAATTCTATTTGAGTTATTCCCTAAATTTTTGTATAATAACAGGAGTATCCAACCACTATTTTTTATTGGCAGGCAACGAAGGCGCCGAAATCTAATAGCTATATTGATAGATTTGTGCTAGTATAGCTACAAAAAGTGGCTTGCCAAGTAAAGCATCTGAACATAATGATGAGTCCAAAATAAATTAAGGTAATTTTTATACCCTAGTTTATGCATTCCACATAACAACTTTTGTGTAAATGGGATGTGAAGAATGGAGTTGATGAAGCATGACTTACTTTATTGTTAAGGCCAGCAGGACAATAATGAGTCCAACAAGGGCCATTGCGATGACGACACCACATATCATGTAATTCGCATCATTTGGGGCATCTGCAACAAAAACAAATAACATTAAAATATTGTGGATTTTTTAACCCAAATAAATAAAATAAATAAATATTGACAGACATTTTTTTTGTAAATACATATGACCTGGAAAAAACAGAGCCTGGAACATTATATTTGCAGATCATACAAACATTGGTCTCGCAGCGAGGATCGAACCCGCTGCTTCTAGCTTCTCAACCGAGCCATAAATATTTTTGTTTACTGGTTTAATGTTACCATGAAAGGAACTAGGTAAAGTAAAAGGGGTACTGTTTTCATTTCATGTGTGTGGGTTTTTTTTTTCATACTTGGAAATCACAGTCAGGCACAATGTGAGACTATATCAATAAACATAGTACTTAGTAGGTACATACAATTGGTCATCGAAGAAAGAAGAGGTCAAAATATTTTCAAATGGACAGGATACCTAAGTATACCGTCGTATGGAAAGGAATGCTAAACATTCATTGTCGTGTGGCATGCAGTTTAAGCAAGCCACTTGAAAATCAATCAATCATTTGGATGCCTTTAATAAATATCAAGTGTACAAAAATTATGAATACTGCCAAGATGTTGATCTAGAACTGGTACTGACTGGTAGAACTCTTTAGCACAAGTCTGTATTGGTGGATACCGCAATGCCAGATATTTTGCCTTCAACAGTAGTGTGCGAATATTGCTGCATTCAGGTTTGAATGGCCTAGTAGCAATTTATTTCTAAGATAATGAGACTTGGTACTTAAAACTATGTCTAGGGGTGAAGAGAACAATGCAGTGCCACGTAATAAAACTTTAAGCTTCAAAGTCAAACCGTCACTTCCTGACTATAAGAATGAATTTAATACATACAACACATAATAATATGACACAAGCATTTGACATATAAATTTGTCTTCCCATTGTCCATTTTTGATTCGGTATTGAGGTGTCTGCCACAAATTAAAAGAAGAAGAAGAGTTGTCTGAGCCATGGAACTAATAAGTAGTGCCAAATTCTTCCGCCATGACAGATATTTCATCTCCAAACCGACAGTAACTACAATGCAGAAGCTTGAAATCATCATTTAATGTAAACGTGAACACATAATAGAATAGGTAACAACAATTACTTGTGATTATATAATTTTGCTATAATTCCACACAATGTTATATACCAGCCTGTAATTTACGTATAATTATAACTACTACAGTATTATTATAGTTTCGAGTACTATGCCATTAATATAACATTAATATAGTACTGAACTTGATGGTATAGATACCAGTTACTAACTAAACTAAATACAATGCTGCTTGTATAAAATAAGCCAAAAAATATAGCTCAATTATATTCAATTATTCAAATCATCTATTGATCTATAAGACTTAGGTTATTTTAAATGCCCTTCGGTTCATGTCATGTAAAATAATTATCAACGTTTTCGTTATGACTGTATTTTTACAATTGCAAACTAAATATCGTCGTAAGCTGTAATTGTAGTAGCTACTAAAGGGGCCCTAGCTGGATTAAACTAGCTTGAAACATCTATAGCGGACAATGTTTGTACCATAAGTTCTTATCGTATCGCTAGCCAAGATTGTATTTTCCTTACGCAAACTTATTACATTTTATTTCTAGTAAATTTTTAAAATTGATTTACGAATATAAAAGCTCACTCAGGAGAGTGACTTTATAACTATGGGTACCGTATTGTTAACCTTAGAGTTATCAATACATGTACTTTTTAGCAACGACATTTTAACCCATTTGTGCCCAAACACAAACTAGCAGTAAATTTTTGAAAAAAAACTATTTACGTAATGTATTAATAACCTTAATATATGCTGTTATGGGTGTTGTTGGTCTATGTTCTATTCCCGCAGTCCGACAACTGTTTACCTAATCTACTGCATAACGGTACCAGTAATTTCTGATACTTTTGACACAGGGATTCTTATTGTAGAATCAGTATGTAATAAAAGAGTTGTAATTTTCATATTATGGTGACAATAGTTTATCTTGTTTGCTGATCACAAAATAGTTCTACTAAAGTGTTATCGCTAACCTTAAAAGCCAGCTATCGTGATAATGTTGATCGATTGTGTATTGTTGTATTCCGGATAGCGGTACGCGTATATACCACTTCGCACCAATTGAACGGTGCTTCATCCTTAATTTGTTCCGTACAAATCGATATGCGGTGGAAAATACCAGATGTATGCCTGTGACTGAAAAGGTTCATGCCTGATTGTTTGAACAAATTGAGACCGATTATATTTATTTTTGCTCATAAAAAGTGTAATAGTAATTTCTAGTGGAACGCTTCAAGACAAGCTACATTTTTTGCTGCGTCCCAAGTTGATTTTTGGGAATTAACACGCCCTCCAAATTATAGGCTGTGCGTTGATATTCAGTCAGTGAGTCCGTATGCAATAATTTTATATATTTATGTTTTAAACAAATTTTTTTTTTTTTTTTTTTTTATACAACTGAAGTGGCAACCAAGCGTACGGCCCACAAGATAGTAAGCGGTTACCGTAGCCTATGGACGCTTGCTATACCAGAGGTATCACTCGCGGGTTGCCACCTTGAGGCTAAGATCGAAAGCCTCATGTGCCAGTAATTTCACCGGAAACCATACCCTTCACACCGGAACACAGCAATGCGAGCATTACTGCTTGGCGGCAGAAATAGGTATGGTGGTAGTCTTTCCCCGGACGAGCTCTATCACAGAGAACTCTACTACTCTTATATATGATAGTAAAGTAATCAACTCTTAGTTCTTTTATCCTTAATAAATGTAACACAGTTACACACACAACATACATAGGTACGTGTTTGTGTAGATTGTGTTTATGCAAACGTACTAAGCTCTGAGTTAATATTTTTTTTAATAAGCGCATGTCTCACAATGGCAAACAAATTGTCAACCTACCGCAAACCGGTAGAAATCCAATTTCCTCGAACCAAAATAGCTACAAAACATAGCCCTTACATACTTTACAATAATAAACAGAGTTCGTTATACGTTATAATAGGGGAATAAACCAAATAGAGGCGGTAGAAAAAACATTCCACTTTGCGATATTTGGGGTGAACTAACAAGATATTCCGGGTCGCAAGCCATAACCTAGTCATGCAGAAATTATACCAAATTGGTTACCAAATTATCTACACGTAAATGTTACAATTGCTTAAAAACTGGAAAATCGACGACGATCAATACATAACTCTAATTATAAACCTTTAACTAGTAGAAATTCGTTCGTTTCAAGAAAATATGACAATAAATATTTTAATGAGCAACAAACTTGCCAGTTAGCTTGATATTGAAAGAAAATATTCGAAACTTTGATGCAAATTTCTTTACTTGTTTGTATCATTAAATAAAATAAATGCGTAACTATTTAGTAGCTATATAGACTTGTAGACATAACTGCGTAAAATACCTACACACAACAATAATAATACTCGTATAGCAAAAATGTTTTAACTTAATAATAGGAACAATAATCCGTTTACGGAATTCCCAGCCTGAAAAATCATATTTACCTATTGCTGTATACTTATCAAGGTTAAACTCAGAATATAAGAATTTTATAGAATACAAATTCTAATAAATCAATTGTTGGAAAATTACAGTGGCCATGAAAAAAAGGATACTGAAAACTTGCTGCACCGTGGTTTTGGTTTTTGGATTTTGGGTTTTGAAAGTTTTGTAATGTTATAGCTTGTTTTTTTATGACCATAACATCACGTAAGTTTTGCATGGCACTGCACTGCGCTCATCAATTCGCCCAGTAATTTCACTTGCTACAGTGCCCTTCAAACCTAAACACAGTACCTAATGCATGCATACTACTGCTTGGAGGTAGAATATCTGGCACTTGCGGTGATACCCACCAAGACGGACTCATTCTGAAGAGTCCTACCACCAGGTAAATGGTATAAAACAGACACGATTCTATAACCGCACCCTGCTTTGTGCAACACTAAGCTGCAATGGCAGCAATAGTGTACTCTTCGCACGCTAGGCACAAAACGTCGAAGTCTTAGATAACATCTTATAACGTGTAAATTATTATAGTTTTTAATTTGTTTGAGATTCTCTATAGGAGGCTAACTATTGAATTATTATCATTTAAAATTCAAGACAAAGACGAAAGTAATTTTCAATAATGTTAATTACATCTCAAAATTATAAGGTCTGATTGTCCCACCTAAACCAGCCATTAACGATTCAAAAGGTTGATATTACTACATGAAAAAAAAAATTGCAAAATTGACCATGTCATCCATAGATGTTTGATATATTGTAGGTTATTATATTATAGTAGGTTCATCATTACATTTATTACTTAAATATATATATATATATTATATAAAGTTTAAACTAGAACCCGGAACAAATATTTGCAGATCGTACAAACATTTGTCCCAAGGCGGGGATCAAACCCGCAACCTCCTGCGTCGCAGGCGGACTTTCACCCGTTACGCTACATCGCGCCACGTCTAGTTACTACGCTAGTAATTTGTATATATTTCTAATGTATCTACATATTTATACTCGTATATTAGTTCTGTAAATAAATTTTTAGTAAGATAATTAAGGTCTGAGTCACATTATTACAATAAAACATTACACGGTGGTTTTCACACTAATCTGAGCCTGTATAGGTTAAAGGTTAAGGTCCACAACAGTATTAAAAGTGCATTGAGAAGAACTGTTCATTATATTATGATAATTTTCCTCAAACATATCACATTTATGTACAACAAAAAGAACACTGAACTATAATAGGATATCAGTAATGCGGGAAATAATTTAATAATATTTAAAACAATTAATAATAATAAACGTTGGCTAAGAATATCATAATTATTAATCCTTCTCAGATATCCTATAGATAGCAATATACAATTTTAAGTTATATCATATCATTTACACATCGGGAACATTGGAATGTGATGTGGGTATAGTTTTTAGACCAATTTTGTTTGGAGCATATTATTTGCATGACATAGGAGCACTGGTGATCTCGTAGTAGTGATCCCGCCTTCCGATCCTAAGGTCGTGGGTTCGAACCCGGTCATGCACCACTGGTTTTTATATTCGAAAAAAAACGATCTGCGCTACGCCAGTGCTCTTATATAATGAAAGGAAAACATCGTGAGAAAACCGGTTTGTCTAAAAAGAAAAAAATCTAATAAAATTGTGCCATAGCACAACTTCGAAGACTGTCATGGTGATGATAATGATGATTATTATTGATGATATTTGCATATTAGCAAGTATGGAACTTATTTAGCTAACACAATATTAAGCAATTTTTGTGCAAGCATAGGTTTGAAGGGCACTGTAGCAAATTAAATTACTGGGCAAAAGAGACTTAACAACAATGCTTCGGAGTGATAAGCGCAATGCCAGTGCAGTGCCACGCAAACACTTAAAAACTTTAAGCTTTGGGTGGCACTGCATCTGTAATAGTCAGGCGTGGTGCTTAACGTCAGATGGGCGCCTTGATTGTCTTGTCACTTGCTGACATAAAAAAAAAGTTTTGGTTAAGTTAACGCAGACTTTGTGGACTGCGCAGCTCTCCCTCTGCGAGCCACTTGGATCTAACACAATAGTGATTATAGCGCAGGGCTTGCAACGGTAAAGCGATGAGTCAGAGGGGTAATAGTTTTAGTTTTATGGCATTGTTTTGATCCGTGAGCCGATGGTTTTGCTGGCCAATCAAGAGTTTGAGTATAAATGCTATAGCAAAATTCATTCTAATTCAAACTTTAATTCAACGACAAAGTGTTCTAATTAAGAAAAGCTAAAATCAAAACTTAATCAAATCGTTTCCAAAAGAGCCAGGCTAAAGCAATTTCTACATGGTTTAAACCGTATAGAAATTGCTTTAGAAACATTTGCCCTAAGTAAAAGTATAGTGAAAAATCTGCACCTCTTGCATTTCAGCTACACGAACTACGCTACGGGGAGTTTATCAGCATAACAAAAAGTCAAAGTCCATATCGTTATCCAATATTATGCACTTTGAGAACGTCCGGCGTTGTCATGAATTACGTCAGGGACCTTTATCGCCGTTGTCGAGCGTATTTTCCAAAGTTCCTACTTGATGACACTTGCTTTTTTAATTTCAAACATGACATCGTTGAGTTAAAGATTAAATTAGAATGTGTTTTGCTGTAACACTATGAAAGTACGTACTGTTCAGTTGATTCAGTCTGCGCAAACCTAAACGTTTTCATTGCGTTAGCGTCTAACTAAATAAGTGACCAGTAATGAGCAGTATCTACCTACAGTCGGCAAACATGTTAGATATAACTCTATTGAGTTTAGAAACGGAAGTCAAGATTTCGTTGTGCAAGCATTTCTTCATAGCACTCTGAGCACTGGATAATCGCCACGACATGGTTATTTTATTGTAACGTTGGAACAATGATGTTTTGCATCACAGCTTAAGTAAGCTTTTCTCAAACGCTAGATAACAACTTGAATAATTGTTTCCTCAAGTTATGACAGGTTTACACATTGTCTATACAAATGAAGCAAACGGGAAGGAAGTCAACGACTAAGGAAAGCATATAATTATATTACTAATTATTATTAATGGTCATAATCACGTAATTATCGAAGGAACCGAGAATTACCCCTGTGGTGCAAATACAATAAAGTTGCAAATACACTTCCCCATAGATCAACTAATTAGACATCGTATCCTTTGAAAATAATCCAATAAATATATAGCACTACTGCAGTTTTCAACGCTAAATTTATGCAGCAATGGCAGTAAAAGGATCAGCATAATGTCGTCGAAAATGAAAACGATAAATTCAGTACTGATGTGAATCGGCCAGATGCCAAGTTTCAGTTCCGACAGTTCCTTGCGTAGTACCCAAAGCTTTACACTTTATTGGGCTGCATCAAAGGCTTGACACTTCATTGAATGCTGTTTTGTAAATTCGATTCTCGATTTCCTGCAAAAAGGTCGGCAGTGTCGTTCACCCGGCCACATAAACCAGGAAAGCTGATACCTATTCCATGGCTGCGTTTACGTAAAAAGCAGGTAGATATATATTATCTACCTGCGCTTGCGATTACTTGCACCAGACACTACATATATAATAAGATAAAGATAAGATAAAAATTTATTTTCTCTCCAACACAGGTTACAATTACTAAAACAACATGGAAGTACTTTATATAAAACAGTAGGTACATATGCTGAAGACATAGGTCATGTGACATGTTTAAGTAGTTTTATTTAACCTGTTTTGTGAGAGACTGGTGCCTGAAATAGGTTTAAAAAAACCTGTGCTACAGGATACCAGTGACCACCACCAATCTATCACACAGAGTTTAAAATCAAAAATCTAATATGTTTTATTTAAGTTACAGTTTCTAAATATTACAGGGTTTAGGGCTCTTCAGTTAAGTTTTGATAACTTGTGTTAGAAGAGCCCCCTGTTATCTGTGGTCTCTTAGGTACTTACATTATTTACTAAAAAGGTTAGGACTTACGTGTAAATTATATTAATATAATTCAAAGTAGGCAGCTAGGCAGAATTTAACGTAAAGACTATAAACCAATAAATGAAATAAGAAAACCGTAGCCAGGTATTGCATTGCGAAGCTAAATCAATAGGTCGAAACAAAATCATGCATGTAGATGCGCCGACAGCCAGTCTTCTATTGTAAACGCAATCTATGAGTTCATTAATAGCTGTGGTTTAATCTGTGGTTAGGTACCAGTGGCATCAGGTGTTAAGTGCAACGCACTCGCCCATTATGGGTTGAATGCACTCGCACTGGAGCAATGTTCCTTGGGATTAGAAGAGATGAAATAGCCAGCAAACCAACGGTTCCATTTTGGTTATCAAAATTTAACTGTATCAATCGATATTATCGTAAAATACATGTGAACCACTATTACTAGGTCTTCTCAAAACATACATTGCCAACAGATTTATTCATGCGACATCTATTGATCTCTACGTTTCTGAACGATTTATTAAAGTTAGAAAAGTTAGAAAAGTTTTAAGAGTAGTAGAGTTCTCTGTGATAGAGCTCGTCCGGGGAAGGACTACCACCATACCTATTTCTGCCGCCAAGCAGTAATGCTCGCATTGCTGTGTTCCGGTGTGAAGGGTATGGTTTCCGGTGAAATTACTGGCACATGAGGCTTTCGATCTTAGCCTCAAGGTGGCAACCCGCGAGTGATACCTCTGGTATTGCAAGCGTCCATAGGCTGCGGTAACCGCTTACCATCTTGTGGGCCGTACGCTTGGTTGCCACTTCAGTTGTATAAAAAAAAAAAAAAAAAAACGGTGAAGATTAAGTGCGCGCGCACACCGCACACGAGTGGACCGTCTTAAGTGCTTGAAAATTATAAAATCTTCATAATCATAGTGCACCAAAAATTTGACAGGATCGATAGTAAAATTCATAAACAAAATACAACCATATATCAAAACAAAAAGTAGTGAACGAGAGAGCGGTCTCTGAAAATTTAATTAATTTAATAAATTAGATTGTTTATACGAAATACATTCATAGAGTACGAGCTGACCCGGGGCGGCTTCACCCGCATTTTTTATCCTACAGAAACAGTACATTTTTACGGGATAAAAAGTAGCCTATGTGTTATTCCAGAACTTAAGCCATCTACATTCTTAATTTCATCACAATCGGTAAAGTCTTCACGAGGATACATAGTTACAAACACACACACACACAGAATTTTGAATTTATAATATTAGTAGGTTAATATGAAGAAAAGTAACTAAAGTGGGAATGTATGTACAGTTGGTTATAAAAGTATGCAAACAGAAAAAAAAATTACAGTGTGAACAAAGATCAAATAACGAAAAAATTTATAGTAGGTACCTAAATAAGTAACATCAAGTCATAGTCAACTTGTTTTTTATGCAAAAACAAAATGGTTTTAAAAAAAAGTAATAGATCTCTGTTTGATGAGTTCGTCCGGGAAAGTGTACTACCACTATTCTTTGAACTAATACTTATAGTGTTTGTATTCCGGTTTGAAGAGTATAGTTACCGGTGAAATTACAGGCACAAGAGACTTTTAATACATTTAAGTAGATTAAAGATTTGACGAGTATAACATTTGACAAATCAAGTATTTGACGACTGTCTGCGTAATCATCGAAAGTCTCGTGAAGTCGTGAGACATTAATCTCAGGGTGGCAACAATACAATACAATACACGATTGAAGAGAAGAAGACGATTGAACAATTTGACGTTAACGTTAGATGGTGCAACTCAACCTGAGTATTGCAAGCGTCTAAAGATTAAAAAAAGTTGTTTTAGACATAAGTGCCAAAATGAGGAAACATGAACTCCGCTTAGTAACAACAGCAGGTTTCCAACAAAGGCTTGCACTTCCTAAAGCGACAATATCGCAACCTTTGGTTATGCTAATGCAGCAGAAACCGTTGACACGTGTAGCCTTGTTCACGTATGATTGATATGCTTTGAATACAGTCGCTGCAAAATGCAGCTTTGTCGTAGTAAGCGATTTGTAAAAATCGGTGACACGTTATCGATATGTCTGTAAAAAAAGTCACAATATATCATTGCCAATCTTTTTCTGAGCACCGGTAGTCTAGTGGTAGTAACTACCTTCCGATCCTAAGGTTCAAACCCGGTTGTGCACCAATAGATTTTTCGCTACGAAAAATTTATGTGCACAATGCCAGTACTCTCATACGGTGAAGGAAAACATCGTGAGGAAACCGACATGTCCAAGAACTAAAATTTTGAAAGACATGTGCCATCCACCAATCCGCATTGGGTCCGCGTGGTGGATCAATACCCAATCACTCTTGCTTGAGAGTAGGCCAGTGTCCCAGCAGTGGGAACATTAGAAGGCTGTCATGATGATGATGAATCTTTTTCTGATCATTCTGGAACCCTGTCTAATTGTTCCAAATTTGCGAATAATCAGAAATTAAGCTCAAGTATCAATTTTATGACAGTTTTGTACACTGTACACCTTTTATATTAGGTTGTGATGGACACAGGGGTGTTGGGTCAGGACTGTTGAGTGTGTTTAATTATTATTAATTAATTAATTATGTTTAAGGTTTAAGACAAATAAAGGAAATAGCCTGTTTGGTAAAATGAACACACAACGAAAAATTACAGTTTTTTATGATTTACGGTTTAGGTTGTGCGTTGATTATCAGTCAGTCCAGTCAGTAACGCAATGATTAAATATATTTAGGTGTTATATAGCAGCTGTGTTATGATGTTCTGCATATACCAAGTCCAACAATGCTGATCGCACGCATGTTGTATTAAGCAACAATTCAGAGTAACACCATTTACAAAACAATGGTATTGTGCCACGCGAATTACCCCACAATTATACAATGTTTTGATAAAACTACAGGACACGTGATTTCCTACCATATTATAGCACGATATAAAAAAAAAACAACTAAGCACGTCTTGTGGTACAAAAAATAAAAACAGTTGAGCCAATTGTATACCAAGTAAACTATAATCAGTCAAACAAAACAAAACATGACATTTTGGATGATATATCTTAACTGATGATGACTGACGACGTAGGCATTACCGCGAGCGTCAATGTTGTAAACGTGCCTAGTCGTAAATAATGGGAAGTGAGGAAAACAGTGTTATGTCTGACATTGTTGGCAATAAATCTATTTTTTGCAAAATATATTGCTTCGAAGACGTAGGTGCTAGGTATTGTTTAAAACTGCTATCGTAGGTAAGAGTAGCTATAATACGTTAGCTGAAGTCTTTACATCATAATTGAATAGTCCAAGACGATGATTATGATAAATTCGTAGTTTCTGACGTCAAGCTTCTAATAACTAAACTAATTCACGTCGTAGAACAGTCAGTATTTGTGAATAGTACACACAGAAGCTATTGAAATGCGACATCATAAAATTATATTCCAGTTATCAAAACATCGATAATATCGATCATAAAAATGCAAGCTCTCATTGAAGCGTGCGTGCACAGTCCGGTCATATAACTACACTCAAATAAATAGGTTGCATGCTACAAAGGCAGAATGCCGATACTCCCACTGCGAAAACTACATATTCCTTCGAGTCCAAGTAGTCAATCCGTTCGAATCTTACTATTAGTAGTTCATTAGAGATCTCAGTCTTGAGACTTACGATGAGAATTAGGCTCAGAATTACTGATCAATGTAGAGAACGAACATAATAATAAACTATGAATATGGGTTTGAAGAAAATTATGCTCAACTGGCTATAAATACGGTTACAGCTCTTCGTTGGTCAACAAGCTTGACGCTTGTGCTTGAATCACTTGAGTAGTTGTTACGTTAAAAAACTTCTAATTTTATGCATAATGTTATACATGTTGTATGGATAATATGATAATTATGCATGATCGATTCAAAGCTTAGAAGACTTCTTGAATATAAACTTTAATTGAAAAATGATTGTGTTAAGACGTTTCAAAATGATCCTTGTGATTGAAATAAATCATTTTTGACTTTGACTTTGACTTTGTGGTCTAACCTATACCTACTACCTATATTTCAAACTATAGCACTGGTTGTGTTGTGAACCGAAGGCGCGCATTCCCCGACCATGCCTGACTTGTTTTATTGTGTCCCTGTTGCGAAGCAGGACTTAAATAGAAGACATGAAGCTCAGATGCTCATCTCGAGTTTTTATACCATTGTGCTCCACCGGATTGTGTTTTTAATTTTGAATACATTTTTTTGGGAGAACAGCTGCTTGTCTGAGGATTTGTTGCTATGGACAAAAACATACTTCATGTGATGTTAATAATCGCAAACACGTCTTATTATTTTTTTTAATTCGAATCTTGAAAGGTAAGCAAGCAATGTAAACATTTGCATGTTGTTATTTTTTTATTATGGCAGTTTGTCTGTTTATACAATTTTACCAGTGTCAAACTTTCAAGTCAAGTAATTGTCAACGTATACAAAAATAAACGAATCAAAGATTTCTACATGTATATATTCTAAGAAACGAATCAAGTTCGAATTAATTCAAATTTGTCAAAAAAAATATAGAAAGAAATGATGGTGTTCTTTCTAGGAGAATCTCCCTTTCATTTCAATAACTATCACTTGTTCCAAGACTACGAGTCGTATCGGATAAACTGCCACCAAATTTACACAATATTACTCAAAGTAACACGAGAAAAACAATTAAAATGGGAGGACCATGTCGCTCCGGCAAAATGAACAGAGATCGCTCGCGGTGCGAATCGCCGTAAGACACAGAAAAACCGCCAATCTTACTTTAAACATCTGCAGTTACCTGATGTTGTTTGTCCTCCTTGTTAGTTCACATAAAAATGACAAGGAAAGACAATACTTATCCTATACGTAACAACAAGTACCTACGTACCTGTAATTATATTTTTTTTAGAAGCGGACGTCTTACAAAACACCAACGAGTAAACAAGAAATCGGCTACAATTCTCGATCGAAATAAATCAGTGAACGGTAATACACCGGTTCCTTTAGCTTTCTCTGGAACTGGACCACGTTTCCGTGGCGCCTCTATAATAGCAGGACTGTGACACTTCATGTAAACACTCAATGTAAAATAAGCTCTATCCTGCTGGCTTTAGACTCAATATGAATTTAAAATATTTTTTTCGAAATTGGTTATTCTACCAGTAATATTAATTAGTTTAATTAAAACAAATGCAAACTTTTATATCCTTCTAACCATTTGACGTCAGAAGGTTGCGTGGTGGGCGAGTGTTTGTATGTATAAAGTAGTAAAGTAAGCGAGAAGTGGGATGATGCGAAATCGATTCCCGCTGCGGAGCAAAATGTTTGCATGTTATACAAATCTTTGCTTCAGATCTGGGTGTTTATGGCCCTAATAAGAAATCCTAGTTTGGAGCTCAGGACTATAATATGAATAAAGGATGTAATAAGTTAGTTGTTAAAAAAAATACTCTTTTGCAAGGATCGGTGAAACACGCCGGCCGGAAGCAAAACCGATGAGACCTAGGAACAGCAAAAAAAAATAACAAACATTGAACGCACTTTGAATACTATATCAACACAACTTTGCTATCAGCAATGCGAGTGGAGTACCTATTGTAGAATTGTTCGCAGTGAAACTATTGCATGTTAATACTATTATGTCTTCTGTGATAAAGCCGACTTGGACTTTACCCGGTGAAAGTTTCTTCCAAGAAACAATCGCTCAAAACTTTTTATTAATATCTTGAATCAAACTGTCAATTAGTAACGGGTGTTGCACAATGTATCCCACCAAAGCATGGCATGAAAATCATCAAGCTATATATTTATCTTACGAATATTGTAACGCACCGAACAAACTTTATCATTCGGGAATTTCGTTGACAGTCAGAACATAGATAATATTGAGATAGATAAAATATAATAATATCATGCTGCCTTCAGACGATAGACGAAAACTATTTAACAATATCGCGCAGTTGTCGACTTAGCAAGAGATATATTTCCCTATTTCATTTCTATGGGAATTACAAAACGAGATAAAACACACTTAGGAGCATGATTATTTGACCCAATGTTTGGTTGGACCATAAAACTGTCTGTTGTAACAAGTCATTGTTTGTCGTACTTTCCAAACCATTTGCTACAGAATCCTATACAAGTGCTGTTCTATTAGTGTACAGTTGTTTCAGTACGTTTAGTTCAAACAAGCCAGACCGTCCTGAGTCACTATCAGGCATTGCTTTGTTTGCATAGGATATCGACCTTTTGTGCATTAGATCTGTTATACAGATTTACACTAATTTGCTCGCGTCGTCAAAATAAAAAAATATTCTGTTTTAATGTATTAAGTCAATAATCTATTTTTATCAAATATAAATCTCTTTAGCTTTTACAACGTTTGACGTTAGCGATAAAGTCGCTGTACAGCACAGTCATCTTCTTGTTGGGATGGATGAAATCTATCATCCATAATGGATGATAGATTTCATTAATGGATGATAAATGATTTCAAGGATAAAATCTATCATCCATTTATGGATGACAGATTTCATCCCAATCCTTGGCCTGACTTGATGTCATTAAGTGGTACTTATTTTATGGATCAACAATCAAAACATAACAGTGATTTTATCAAATCTAATCAAATCATGACAATAAAAACCTTTTAATTTATAAATAGAAAGATAGGAACGTTATCTGATGGCAGGATAAATAATGTCGATAAGAAAAAAGACAATGCAATAAAAACAGTTCATGGAACTAAGTATCAAACCTTTGATAAGAAAAACAACATTTAAACGATCTTTATAGATAGTTACAGAAAGTTTTGAAAACCGTTACTCAAACTATTCAAAATGGTTATGTAAAGTAAACTTGTTTGCCACTACATAATATAAATAATCTGGATTTTAAACTACTTTTTTACACACATACTTTCACCAACTGCATAGCAGATGTTTCCAAACCGAATCCCGTTGTGCCCGTACAGCAATCTGTTGGAATGGAACACCTGTCTTAAACACCAGGGTTAAAATTACAGTGGCGTTGTAAAATTAATTCTAAGTCAAAGAGTTTTATTCAATAAAATCACAAGGATCACTTTGAATTTACACTCTTACCGGTACCATTTTCATTTAACTGGGCACCTTTAGCAGAATTTAACTTATGTGTCTATTAAATTAAGAAATATTCTTCGAAAATGAAGCAGGTAGCACCGGCATAAACAGTGACCTCCTTTACAAAATCAATGACGTCAAACCATTTTATCCTTATAAAATCTTAAGCTGGTTTTATTTGTTTACTAACCAGATTAAAATTTTAAATCATTATTTAAAAATTTCCTCTAAGTCGTTATTAGCTACAGGATACGTTCTAATAAAAATATTTTAAAACTATCAAAAGTGGATACATAATTTCATAGGTCGAGGCCATTATATAATAAAAATTAAAATACCAATGTTACTTATGTGGCAAACCGTTGGCCGACTGGGACTTTATTAGTACCATTTACAAATATTATAAAATGTTGTGTCCGTGTAATTTTTGCTTGAGGGAAAGTTATTATCTACAATCATTTTCATTATCTAACAGAAATATATAAATATACGTAGTATATCGCACTAATATAAAGCTATTATATTATGTAAGTTGAAGTGGCAGTGGGGAGACCAGGGGAGACCATAGGTATAACTCGTAGAACCGATAACCGCTGGGGAATAAAGATTCTCGAATGGCGACTACGAACTGGAAAACGAAGTATAGGACGGCCCCCGACTCAATTGACCGATGAAATAAAAGTGGTCGCAGGAAACCTGATGACGACCAATTTTGAGCCTTTACTCAAAATTGGTCGTCATGGCGCTTCTCTATGTCCAGCAGTGGACGTCTATCGACTGATATGATAACGATGATAAAGCTATTTAAATACATTTCTGAGCTCCATATAGTTTTATTTATTTTGTATAATACAGTCAGTATTATACAAATCAACTAACAAGAGTAGAGTGAATCAGCTTAAGCTTTCTATTTGTTTCACTAACTCTGAGCACATTGACTATATTTAAGTCAGCCATTCATCATCACATTTGATGAAAGTTAAAATATAAATTACTAACTTTGCACGGGTGCACCACCCATGCGAAGCCGGAGCGGGTCGCTAGTAATAAATATAATCTATGTTATGTTGGCATTCTAATGGTAAAATAATTTCTGAAATCGGACAAGTAGTTTTTGGTTTATTCGTTAAAAACATAAAAATACAAATCTTTCCTCTTTGTAATATTAGCACTTAAAGATAATAAAATGACTAAAATTATTTTGCGGTTATATTTAAAGCTCAGTCAATTAAACCAGAATTATGGAATCAATTTAAAAAAAAAACCTTTTGACTAATGTAATTTTTATAACCAACATAGCGACGCGACGTGCAAAAAGGTAAATAAACGTAACTTAACGATAGCGTATTCGACTTTATTTGCCGACAGGTACAGTTGAAAATGGGTAAATGTTTAATAACAGTATTCGTTACTGTTGTTGTACTCCATACACAACATGTTGTGTATGGAGTAATGAAAGTGCTATGACAAATAAAGCGAAAGTGAAGCTAGAAAAGTGGGTTAGATTGCTTAGGCTCAATATTGAGTAAAATGTCAGCTGGCCTTTTTAATTGCTAATGACAAAGACTAAATTCTGTTCAAAGAACCGAAGGAGAAAGTATTAGACATAATGAAAACATAAATACATAAAAACGAATTATCGTTAGAGACACAGACAGATAGCTAAACCAATTAAAACTGCCGTTATTGTGTTTTGTAATATTATGAATTGGAATAAAAGTGATACAATAATAAAGAACACAGCAAAGATTTTAAATAAACTTTTTTTAAACTTTTGGTAACACTTGCTTAATGCAGAACGTTTCAAAGTTACGTAATTTGTCTTTGTTTTTCTTATTTATAAGTACATTTCAGATGATATGAAGATAAGTTCTTATTATGAGTCCTACAACTTGGTTTATATAACCAAGTTCTTTCTACCATGATCTTCTTTGCAGCATTAAGTTTTAACAGCTTTTATTCAAAACTGACTGAACGAGTGATACAAATTTCCATAGTAGGCTAGCAAAAACTAGAATTTACCACCCACATAATATTATGAATAAGTTGGCCCTACATATGAATAAGCGTTCAAGGAACCGTTTTAGTAAGCTCAGCTATTACGTTTGCTTCTTGTCGAATTGAAATCAAACTTTATAATCATTCCAATAAAACTCTAACTTCAGTAGCTCGTGTTTGATTGCTGTACAGTGAGCACCGAGTTGGACTTTCTGATGGCATTGTCATGCGAAGGCGCCATCTTTAATCGGGTCACTGTGTACAGGAAACGCACGTTCACCAGAATTGGTAGATAAAATAATATACAGAGTATTTCAAAAGAATTTTCGCAGAACGAAGATAGTTAGTTTTTCTCATCATCATGGCTGACCTAATTTGATATCATGGTGTCATGAAAAATGTGTTTACTTGCTATATAAAAATATGAAATCATCAGTTAAATTGTATATTACCTTCATCATAAGAACATGATTGTTTTATATGCAATTTAATTATTGTGATTGCATGAAGTACCTATACATAAATACGATAAAATACAAGTTTATAATAAGACAATAACATTCAGAAATTGTTTGAAGTACAATAATTGATGTAGTTTTTAAGAGGCATTCCTCGTAGCGCACCTAGCTGAAGTGCACCAAGACGAAACGCTCTAATGAATAATTTTACTTAGAATTAGTCACTCTCGTGTCAGCGTTGTGTTACTTGTTTTTTCCGATGACTGTATGACTCAACATCATCTCAGCGTTTTTGTTTTATACTATTAAAACATAAACGTATTCCGCTGTCTGTCCGTCTGTACAATCGTCTTTATATCTTTTAAATTACGCAACAAATTATGCTATTTTCATTCTTATTTTATAGAGTGATTCAAGAGGGAGGTTTATAAGATGTATATTTTAATATTGAATTTCCACACAAACGAAGTCGCGGGCAACAACAAGTCTGACATATAAATTCATTTTTATGCGCTATTTTAATTACTTTTTAGGTTTTGCATGGTAGGTACTAATGAAATATTTAATAATATTCGTGAATTCTCTTGTATAGATTATTTTGTCTCTTACACAATAGGTAACCTTGGGTGGGATAGGGGACAGGTAGGGACAGTAGGACGAAGAAGGTTAATGAAAAAGAGTTTGATGACTCCTTGACAAATTCTGATGGTGCCATTAAAAGCTGTTCAGTATAAATAAGTTTTAACTCTTTAGCAATAATTTAGGCTGTGTTTTTTCAGCTAGTTAATAAATACTTCTCGTTGAATTAATTTTATGAGTACTTACTATTAACTGACTAAGTAATTCGATTAGTAATTACTTGCCTACTTACCTCTTGCATAAATAATTAATATTTTATTGAGAATCCATACTAAAGGGCGAACATGAAACCTACTCAATGGATGTCAAGTTCAGTAATATTGAGGGCACGAGTTGCTGCAATCACGCGCATTAGTCACGATGAATAGGCCGTTACGAAATCGATACATTATGAAATATCAATCCTATTCACAAAGAGGTATGGTACAAAATGCATTGGCAACAAAAAAGTTTCAGTTTCATTTAGGTCTAAGTTCTACTCAATTTCAATTTGTTTAGAATTTCAACACTATCAAATGTATTTAATCTACTGAAAGTATTATTTTTATATGGTATAAACTTTGAATCATCACAGTGCTAATGTTAAATTTAATTGTGAAAGTTTCGTTAATAAGTTCGTATACAGTCAGTGGTCATCTCTGGTGACAAAGTTTTTAGGCCGCCTGAAGGCCTCTGTAATGGTCTAACAGCTTTGAAAAATCCGGGACCAACTGCTAAACGTGCCCTCCGAAGCCCGGGAGCGCTCAGTTGAAATTGCCACTGGCGGTCACCCATCCAAATGGTGACTACGCGGAACCGTTGATCTGTTAAGAACAACTTAGCCAGCTACGTCAAGAGCGCTCCTTTCGTTATAAAACCGTGACAGTTACAAATTATGGGTCTACGCTACGGGTTTTTGTAGCATTTTGCATAATGGCTTGGCTTATACAACGGCACCCTTATTATGAAAATTTATCGCTGTCGAATCGCTGTTGATCGCCTGGCCGTCTCTTTTACACCTACAGTGCGTACCATAAGCATGAAAAAGATCGAATAGCGATCGACAGCGATTTGACAGCAATAGACTTACATACTAAGGGGCGGGTGTGACACCACCAGTCTTGATAAAACACGTGACAATGAATGACATCGTAATTATTTAAATTAAAAAGCGATTTATTCTAATATACATAGCTTTTAATAAAAACTGAGATTATGATATAAACTATTTATGTTATTAGGTAATTTCTAGAACGTGTGTTTAAATTAACTGTGTTCTGACCATTACGAAAATCGGAAGCATATCTCTCTGATATGATATTATATTTTCATATTATTTTCGGTCAAATACGGTCAACAGGTTAAAAAAAATGGGTAAGAATTTCAGCGTATTCTGCTTATTAATTATATTATCAGCCGATTTGAAATCTCAAAATTATCTATTAACTTACTATCGGTATCAATTCAAAAATCACCAGTCCAAAAGATTGCAAAAAATTAATGTATAAGAATGTGTGAATATTTGTGTGTTTGATTGTAGTTCTATTTGGTTGCAACAATTACATTTTTATAAGACTTTGTTATATTTTCGAAACTTCATATATTATAGTTAAAGATTAAGGGCTTTTAATCTAACCACGACATGAGCAAAGCCGTTGGCAAAATCTTTTTCCAGTAAGCTAGTTTTATCAATACTACAGCAATAGGTACTAAAACCACGATACCATAGCGTGCTCGCTCGGTCCTTGTATCGTCGAATTGAGGACAGTATTTGAGTCTAGCAAGAACATGTCTGACACGACATTTATGCTTTGGTTCTTGAACTTTAAAAATCATTGCCTTCTCGTATTTTTTGCAAGTTATTAACCAACCGTTGCTAGGTAGCAAAATGGTAAGTGTTGTTTCGTGTTCAAACGATATTATTATTGTTTCTGGTAAATGATTTGCTGTATTTTATTCAAATTGGAATAATACGGAAATAATTGAATTCTAGTAGTAAAACTGCGTTTCTACAATTCGTGTGAGATGCGTAGGTAAGGTATGTACTGGTAGATACTTATCACTATAATGTACATAAATCAAAAATTAAAAAGTATGAATCTGCCCAAAGAACTCACGCGAGTCGTCCACATCCTTACACGCGAGGTCGTTCTAACTATGATAAGTACTTTGCAAACAAAAAAACAATCTACAAAACTAGAAAAATATAATCCAAAACACAAATAATGCTAATTTAACTTTTGACAACGCTTTTCCCAAAATTAAGGTAGAGACTTAGATATATTTAAGTATGTTGGATTATAATAATTGTAAATGTAAAATACCACATAAACTTCACAAATGTACTCTGTAAAGGAATATGTTTTCAAAGCTGAGATCACAAACCTTATGCCCTTAACAGGGGAAGGTCTTTCAGACAAACAACAGAATGTATTAAGATTTGTTACAAATAATCCTGATTCACAACACCTTGGTTGTAAAACGATAGGAACAGCTGTGAAATATCTAACTTTATGTATGCCAAGGCAAGTCTGCAATGCGTCGCCTACGGAGTAGGTACAGTACCTACACAGTACGGCAGTAATAACTGCTATCATCAATTATACAAATAAATATTTGTTTCATGTATCGTTTAATAACTAAAACTAGTCGCACACATTAGCTTCATCACAGTCATTTTCTGATGAAGATTGTTTGATCAACAGAAATGCAATTTTGAAGAAAAATAATACCAGGAATAAGATAATAATCTCAAGATATGCAATGTTAAGATCGAATCGAAAATCCGTTGATATCTTGGAGTTTTTAAAGTGACCAACGTGTAAGACACGTGCAGAAGTTTTATATCAAAGTTCTAAAGTAAGGTACGAGTACCAAAACGTTTGTATAAGCGTGTGTGTAAAAATGTCAATCAATACATTTATATATAATTTTCACTAAAAACGGGATATTTACCATGATATCATCAAGGTAAATATCCCGTTTATAGTAAAAATTATGGTAATAACCACGATAGTTTTAAAACTATATATTATTTATATGTATATTTGAGTAAAAATAAAGATATCTATTTAAATTAATAGAGAATATTGTATGATGAAAAAATACTATCAATCTCATCTAACACTATCATACTCAAAAAGCAAACTGAAGTGTCTAGTAAAACTCCATCACACGGACGTAGAATATTTCAATAAAAAGTTGTGCGCATTGGACAGGCCAGACTGATAACTTAATAGTAACGTCATAATAAAATACGGAGCAATTACACCGGAACCGATTACATCGAATATGGGTAATTTTATATGGGGTGTATCAACGATCATTTGGAAAATACAAAATTTTAAGCGTCATATAGAAATATGATTTCCAATTCGATCATACACAGGTTTATCATGGTACCTTTGACAATAGGTTCTATAGAATAATAGTAAGCTTGTGAAACATTTTAAAGTGGTATGTCTAAGAAATATTTGAATAAAGCACCTAAAAAACGTTGTGGAAACGATAAGTATGTTACCATAAAAAGTGATGATTCTCTATATTCGTCAAAATCAATAGTGATTCTTGAATAAATATGTATTTATACTTATCGAGTTATTCAGGCAAAATAAGTGTAGGAACAAATAGCCAATAATACGACTTCGCAAAACTGGGTTTGATATAATTATATATTGTGTTTATCATCCCACGTTTACGTTGTTATATAATCAATTATCAATTAATGACTTATCAAATAAGAATATTATTGATAATGACCATTGCATAGTAATACATAACTTATTAGCGAAGATAAATATTATATTTAAAGGACATCTTACATAATTGGGGCAGACAGGTAATAAAGTAAGTAAGTTCTTATGAGTAAGTGGCCAACTCTGATGACAGGGTTTCTAGGACGTCATGGCCTAACAACTATGAACAAGCCGGGACCGTGCTTAAAAGCACTGAGCGCCAGTTTAAATTGCCACTGGCGGTCATCCATCCAAATGATGACTACGCGGAACAATGCTTCGTTCGTTAACTTCGTTGATCTGTTAAGAACAACTTAGCCAGCTACGTCACGAGCGCTCCAGAGAGACAGGTAATAATTACATAATATATAATAAATAAATATAATGCTCCAGATTTTCTAAAACGAATCTCTACAAATATTTTTTATACATTATAGTACCGGCCGAGTGTTTTAAAATCTTGTAAAAGAAAAACAAGCATTAATTCAGTGACTCTGCCAAAACCAATAAAAATGTTCAATATCAAGATGAAAGTTACGGAAACCCATACCTTTTGAAATACACGTTAGTTGTAATGGAGTCAACTCACGCGCTCAGTGTGTGATTCTACCCGACACGTGACGTCGTCATAGAGTAATTGAAACAGAGGATTAGTTAAATAAAATTACTCGTAACTAATATTAAATTATTCAAAAAAATTATAAAAGACGTTGATATTTTTTTTTATATGATTTTGAATCTGCCTCGAGCGGTTTCACTCGCTTTATTTTTCTCGCAATTTTGCTCCTACAAATATTTCAGACTAAAATTAACCAAATCAGTTCAGCCGTTCTCAAGTATTAGCGACCCTGACGTAATGAAAAAAAAGTTGACGCTATGACAGAAATTGGTCATCAATTTTATATATTACGTAGGTATTTATTGTACTGTATTAAGTATGAATTGAAAAAACAACCATTTGAATTTTTTTTTAAATTAAGAAAACGGAGCATATATTTGGGTAGAACGGGTAAAAATAATATTGCATAGAAAAATTTTGGGTTGAACGGGTAAGCACAGACAATTTAAACTGAGATAGAAGTACTCTATGACAAAACAATAGGTGGTTGCAAGTTTCACAGTTATTACAACAGAAAATACGCGTGTGTGTATTATACGATTGGAAGGTATCAACTTTTGCTCTTGTTTATAGTTTAATAATGCAATTCTAAACAGAGGAAACAAACTAATAATAAACGGAAATTGTGGGCGTATTATTAGCAGGTTTACAAATATGGCAGTTTTTTTTGTTGCTAAGTTCTGTTGTTACGTCAATTATGTAACGACTAAAATCTTTTAAGCTATAAAGATATTTACCTACCTGCATAAAATACTTACAAAAATTTTTATTAAATGAACTGAACAAAGTGGAATCACATATTGAAAAGATTTATTTATTTTAATAATTTGTGATTAATACTTTAAAAAGTTCTGATAAACAACTACAAACATTTAAATATCACTCGTCTTAGAAAAACGAATAATTCCATCATGAGTCGAACCCGTGATTGTCGGATGTCTCTTTATCAACACAATCTTTGGCTTCTTACTATCTATCCAGTGATGGATTTAGTGTTTCAGATTGGAAAACTACTAGAAACTGTTCTGATTCCGATAAGGATTTCTATTCGAGACAATTTTCTATATTATCAAAAATGTATAATAGAAGCTAAAAACCCCAAAATAAGTATTCGTCAACTAGAACTATTAAAATTTTGGATCGATATGTTTTGCACATCTTGTATTTTGTTAGTACATATTGATTCCTAGCTGATAATTTTACAACCAAACCATATAAACGATAAAATTGGTCATGGAAATTTCAAATTATAAGATTGTGTTTTTACTCAAAAAAGTTGAACATAATAGAAGTTCCTAGAAACCATTGAACAATGTCTTTGAACTTTCAATGTCAATGAAGAACACAATTAAAACACAAAAAGCAAGGTTGCTGAGTTACGGAAAATTTAACACAAGTAATATTATTAGGAAAACGGCAGGATTTCGTGGAGAAAATAAGACAGATAGATAGGTAACATCAAAACAGTAATGTAGTTATAGACCGAAAAAAATATATTAGGCTACTTTGCCAATATAAAATCTTCTTTAACTTTTTTTACTCATACATAGAATCAAGGTTTGTACCTAATTATGTTTAATTATTGACCGAGCGAGCGAAGCATCTCAGTTTCGATATTGGCCAAAAATGCTTTTGTCCGTCAGTCAGTCTGTCCGGTCCGGCTGCTCTCGCCTTTGCATTTTTCAACCAATCTGGTTGAAACTTGGTATACCTGCAGGTTCTATGACTCTATAGTTTTTTTTAGGGGCTACTAGATATCTCCGCCTTATGAAATCCGATTTGAATGGTATTTTTTTTAATTGAAGTATGAACTCAAAAAAAATTGGGGAAGATCTGTTGAGGATCTACATCTACGCTGGAGATCCTCAACAGATCTTCCCCAAATTTTTGACTTGATGAGTTGAATAGCTCTTTAAAATGCAGGAAATTGCTCACTTTTAAAAATTTGTGCTTGCGAGGTCTACTGTACGGAGAACTACTAGAACTGCCGTTGCGTAGTAGATCTTAAACTAACAAAAAAACATGTTAAAATTTTTGTAATAAGCAAGCTGCTATGAATTTTTTTTTACATTAAAACAGGTTAAAAAATTAAATAGTTTTTAGAACGTATGGCATTCTATCAATTCTTTTTTTTATTTGCGTCTCAACAAATTATAGAGGCAGTCTAACTTTATCATGACAAAAAAACCTAAACTTTGAAGTACTTAAATCAAATAGTTTAAAATAAAAAAGTGATTGAAATCGATTCAGATGTATTTCAGCTCTTTTGTGATTGCTAGGATGATTCGTGATTTATTTACAGTTGAATTTAAATATAACGAAGGTAATATAATAAAATGCACAGCCGTGGATTGAATATATATGTTATTCCCACAGTTTTATACCTCAGTAATTCATAATATTTTTTCTCACTGTAATCATTTTAACCATTATTAGCAAATTCTTGGAAACAAAGCAAATGTATTAAGGAACAATATTACACATACCTCCATAGCATTCTTATTCAATGTCTTACGCAAGTTACTGCGAGAAGTATGATAACAATAATATATCTTATTCACTTTAAAACATTTAAAATACCTACTTTTATAAACAATGTTTTATAAAAAAAATTAACAAATTAATCTTAGCACTTAACACGTGTTTAACTAAGTTCACAAAATTAACTATAGTTAGTTTCTCGTAAAAGTTTTACAAACCTCGGTTAACTACAAAAAATGTCATGTCTCCAAAAGATATCTTAATAAATATTTAAAGTCAGATAAACTTTAAATATTTTATTTCATTTCATTATCTTTACATTATGTACTTGCATAGATTTTAAAGTATTAGCGGCACACCATTATATCCTGGCTGATAAAGTGTAAATCGTTGGCTTTATAAAAAGCTCAAGGGCACGAGTCGGGGACCCGTAGATTCTTGACCCCGATCGTGTCTGTGCCCGCGTATTCTTTGAATTTTTAACTCCATTACTAGTACGTTACCCTTCCGTTATTTCCTTATACGATAGAACGACTTCTATATTGAAGACAAACACGTGTATACCATCTAATAGAAGTTTTACACGTGCAAAACTTCTGATACCGTTTCCACAGCCGTTTCCGAGCACAAGTTGGTCCTGTATTATTAATAGGTAGGTAATATTATTAAGTAATAAAATTAAGAACAATATTTTTAAACAGTCGACAGTGCATACCACTGTTGATGATGTCTATGTTTACAGTAAAACCGCTCGGATCATGTATTATACGTTGTTTATTATTTGGCACCCATTATTCACTAATATCTTGGTTTGAAATGGCGCCAAATGCACATACTGCCAAATGAAATAACAACCCAGACAGTACTATAGGTTTTTACTCCATTTACACCTATATCGCTTATAGTCTGCGACTGCGACTATTTTCCCACACCCACCTTATTATTTGCTGGTAGTTTTTACTCTAATTCTGGTACGGAAACTTTTAAAACGTACATTATAAAGTTCAAAACCGTGTGACACATTATATATAGAACTGCCGTAGAAGATTGTCAAGGTGGTTTGCATGTTGGTGAAAGAGATGCCAAAGAAGATATTAGTCACGAAACGTTTAGAAAATGCATTACTGTATAATGTAACAACTTAGTTATAACTCTAGCTAAGCTAGCACTGATATTCAGAGTTGCAAGTTGTGACCGTTTTTTAACTTATTGCCTATATCAATAAAATATAATTTATTATAATGTAGATAATTTTTACTAACGTTTAATAATGTTGGTACCTGAATTAGATCAAGCTCAGGGTAAATGTGCCTACCTACCTAAATTGTATAATAATATTTATGGATTGATACGCTCATAATCAGTTGAAAACCGATCAATAATAATTATAATTCCCATAAGTAATTTTTATTACGAAACACTGTCTGTCGATGTTGTAGAGTTTCTGTTACATAACATCTCATTGACGTCACAGTTGATCTCTAGTTAGAATTGGGTCAGCTTTCCACTTTCATCTTGACGTCACACATCAAACTAACAGAGATCAGAGACCTACATCTTTATATCTTAAAAGTTTTCTTTGGAATTGCTGTTTTTGTATAACTGCCCATTAAATACTAGTTTTGAATCATAATAATTTTATGTGTCATTAGAAAAAGTAGGTTTTTAACTAGATTATTATAGAAATCAATCACCTGTAATAGAATTGACCAAGCGATTGGGTTTCAGGTTACCGTTTATTTTGATACTCATCATTATCATCATATCAGCCGATAGACGAGCCCACTGCTGGACATAGGCCCCTCTAGAGAGCGCCATGACAGCCGATTTTGAGCCTTTACTGTCATCGGTCCATCGGGTGTGAGGCCGTCCTTTATTTTAAAGACTCACAACATTTTATCCCCTCTAAAAGATCCCTTTCACTCACTACGACCAGTCACGGCCCACCATCCGTTTAGAAAGGCATCGATGTCAACACGGTAATATTATGCCCATCTTTCAGGATGCGTCGCCATCGCAGCCAATGCGCAGAATATAATAATATACTTGAATTATTATTTATACCTACTTATGTATATCCATCAAAACTCTCGAAATCTCAAATGGGAAATGAGTGTTGAAATTTAGGTACCTATGTTAAACTTTTTTAGGGCAATTAAATAACAAAGATTTTGTGTTATTGGGCTAGGAATACAAAACTCCAGAGTACTTTAGTTATTCATTTTATCAGATCTTACTTACAATTTCTAACTACCAACTTTAAACTTTAAACATACATACATATAGCTCATAATAAGTGAACAGTAAAGTTTTTTCATGAGTCTAATAAAGTTTTTTAAACCGAATTTAACGATACTCCTGTTTATGATAGTTATTAAAATGTATTAATGTAACGTTTTACTTAGTTTGGTGTTGAAAGGCGTTGTGTTTCATATCTGCGGTAGACATATCTACCAATATTCTATTATTTACAAAGTAATTAAAATCTTGTTAAAATTCGTAGTATAATGAAAATCTGGAGTATTTTGTCAACGTCCGTAATTTAGCTTTTAGTTATACGGAACAGCATAAGTCTACGATAAAACATGACCCAATAAACTAACAGTTATCGCGCTAGCGTAATCATAGGAATTGAAACCATAAATATACCAAAAGTTATACGTTGAATATAATCCTAAGTAAACTTTTGCTCTAGTTTTAGTAATGTACAAGAATAATGTTAGATCAAAGTTTTTAAAATTGATAATATTTTTGCTACTGTGACGATGACCCGACGATGCCAATAAGCATTTTTCAGATCATTTGAATGAAGTCTGAAACCAACGATAAAATTAGACACGTCAGCTTTGCCAAATCATTCTTATTACTATTACACAACGTGGTGGGTCCCGTATCAGAGAATACATAATAGCTACTACATAACCCCTATCTTATTCTGTAGGTATCACACCATTGTTGCTATGCTCGTATTCGTAGTGACGATATCATTCGAAGGTCAATCTACGGTTAACTTTATTACCACAGTTTCATAAATATTTTTTACTGGTTCATTTAACTGATATGTGCTTTGTTTTATATTACTACACGTGATATTGTAATATCTGAACGACCTACGTGTATGTACACGTGTTTTAATTTTCAATGTATCACAATGATGTAGGTAGGTAAGGTAGCTACAATGTGATTTTTTTAGTCGTGAGAATAAAACAACTAAGACAAAACACACATGAAACACCTAGAACTATCTAGCGAATATAGTATATGTATATCTACCTCAGCTGTTACGAAGCATAATTTGATGATATCAGATGATAGTAGCTCTACTGATCCAGATACGGTGAGCAACCTTTTGGTTAGATACACTACGTTATAAAAAGTTTTTCATCCACTGGATTCAGTTATATTTATTGAACTTGTTTGAAAATCGTCAATTATGACGTTTTGCAAACACTGCATGTTGCGAAACTTTATTTGAAAATCCGTAAGCACTTTGCAATTAGTTTATTTTTAATTCCATTATCATTTGAGTTCCAGACTCGAACGTCAGAGACTGATGAAATTACGATTATTCTACATCAAGAGTTTCATTGACTTCTGTTAGGACAGATGTATAAAGAGCATTGAAGGTTAAATTGGAACCTCTTGACGGTCGCTGTCTGTTGGTACCTGTTGGTACTTACCTAAAATATTGAGAAACGATTTACAGATCGAAAATTCACTGAACAGATGAATCCAGACACAACACGTCAAGAACTTTGTGCATAGGGGATAGGGGATAACTGGGAGACTTTAAAAATTCGGTTTATAATATTTCTACTTTATATGTAAAGTATTTTCATATGATGGTTCCATGTTTTTATAATAATTAATTAAGTATATTATATTTATAAATACATTCACAATTAGCAATTAGGTACAATATCATATTACAACAGACTCTGTTTTTTTAACTTTTTCAACTCTAATAAGCGTGGTACTACCCAGCAGAGCCACCACGTTAGAATCCGATCATTTATATCTTAAAAGAATGTACGTTAGACGTACATAGTGTACGTATGCCGTTTATTGCTGTACGTTCGTCAGGTACAGCAATCGTTCGTGGGAAGCATACTTCCTAGCAGAGCCACTAGCGTAGTCAATTTCTCAGTACCTGACGAACGTACAGCAATAAAAGGCATACGTACACTATGTACGTCTTACGTACATTCTTTTAAGATATAAATGATCGGATTCTAACGTGGTGGCTCTGCTGGGTAGTACCACGCTATTATTCATGTGACGTGTGACCCATTATAATAAGTCAACAAAATTTTCCTCGCGGTTGCATAAACTTTCACGTGGCTAATTTAAAACAGCTATAAAGCAAACCGTAAACATTTATATACGAGCAATTTACAGTTATTGGAGCAAGCAAACATGACCTTTATAGCATCAATGATAAATCTTGATGGATCTGCTGAAGCCATGGATGCTTCATCGTTGTCAAGAAGGTTAAGTTGTGATAGTAAAGTAATTGATTCTCTGATTATGTAGACAGTATTCACTGAACTTTGCATGACATTACAATTATATTCATCATCTTCAATAAGCGGTAGTAGATAGCTGGGGTCTTCTCGATCGACATCTACCAAAACCAAAGTTAGTTGAGATCAAACAAAACGAGTGTTTATAACAGTCAGCGCCATTACAATAGAAAAATCTATTGGTTCACGACCGGGTTTAAGCCCACGACCTTAGAATCGAAAGGCCGATGATGATTTCATTTTACTAAATAAATCTGAAACCTGATTCATAAAAGTAATGAACGGGTACGACCAATTCGTATTTCGACTATTATCGTAATTTTCGTTGGCACATGCGGTGTTTAAAGTAATAATATTGAAATGTGAATTTCATTGGATCACGTTTTTGGTTCACGTGTCCAAGTCTACTTACTGATTCAGAATCACATTTTACGTCATTATCTATTTTTAATCTAGACAAAACAGATGTACTTTAGCAAAGGCTTTTTTAAATATACATATCTTACTATAAATAATGGTTTGTTCTAAAGGGTAGACCAATACTACCCGACACGGCGTCAGTCGCTTAGTATTGGTCGCATTTAAAAATAAAAAAGTATATTTAAGTTATTTTATCCTTAATTCACGTGACGCGTGCGTGATGACACAGAAAGCTTTAGCTTCAGACGGAATAAAGGCTTGACTTTAATTCTTATCATCTTATGTTATTAATCTTTTTAGTTCTGTCTTTTATTAACACACTTAATTTTAATTTAGTAATATATAATATTGTAGATTTGAATAATTTATTTATTAGAATTGAAGTAGATTGTAGATTTGAAAAGCGTTTGATCAGGTACACAGTTAAAAATAAAAGTAACTTTTAACTTCGCCCGTATGCTATTAGCTATTACTCATACATAACCTACCTAGCCACATTGGCAAAGTAAATCGAGGCAACTATCACCTATTTACGAAACGACTTAACCTAATCATATAGTTTATAGGTCAGATGCCGCAAGCGACCTCATTTTGAGTAGATCCAATACCGCAATGTTTCAATTTGAACGTTAACATTGAACTTGACTATAAAATGGAAAGACCTTTTTGTTTTAATATCAGTTTTTCAGTAAGTATTTTAAAATCAGGTAGTTCTTCCTTAGTAATATATCTTTTTTTTTATATAGGCACATTGAAGTAAGCAAAATATAATATAAAACAAAGTTGTGTTAGTTAGAAGAGCACCGGTGGTCTAGTGGTAGTGAACCCGCCTTTAGACACTAAGGTCGGGCACCAATGGATTTTTCTGTTCCAAAAATGTATTTGCGCAAAGCCAGTGTTCTCATACGGTGAAGGAAAACATCGTGGAGAAACCGACATGTCCAGATACTATATACAAGTTCAAGAGACATGTGCCATCCACCAATCTGCATTGGGTCTGCGTGGTGGATTAAGAACCAATCACTCTCGCCCGAGACTAGGCTAGTGTCCCAACAGTGAATCAAAACCATTAGAACTGTCGAGATATAAATTTTTGAACTCGAGATCTGGACCGATTTTTATGGTTCTTTAAATTGTTGAAATTGTCTTCGCCCCGAATAGCAGCAACACAGCTAGTATAATATATTTAAAGGTGTATTAAAAGAAAAAAACATAATTTATCGAAATAGGATCAACGAATAAACTCGAATAATTATTGACGTCTTTGACTTTTAGGAAAATTCTAGAATGTCACCAATTTGCACACGATCCAATTCAAATTGGAGTCAGACATTTTGTCTGGAATCAACTGTCTCATTTTTATCCAAAGCTCCAGACGAGACAAAAAGTGTCCAGAGTTTATTAAAAGTGTTCGAAATTATCTGCAGCCAAGAAGTCAAATGCAATAGATAGGTAAGTAGTTACTATTATGACGTCTTATTTATCAAAAGTTTTTATCGACACAGACTGCGACGGGCCGTTAAACTCTTTCGAGGTCCTCTATCATCGTACAAATGCCATCTCTCTAAAAAATATGAGCCAATAAACTGTCCTAATATTAAAAATTTCTTGGAATCGACCATGTATTCAATAAATCTTTAGTATTTTTATCTAGGACGTTAATACAAGGTTTTCAGAGAACAAAGCTATTCTGGTTCCAAGCTTTATGCGAATTTTGTGGTAACTATTTTCTATTATTTTAAACCTACTTTTACTTTCCCAAAAACTGGACTGTCAACAAACACCTGGATATTGCTTGTCAGTTATATCTGATTAAAAATAAGCTCGGAAAAACTTCCTGGTTGAACAGAAATAATTTTCATCTAGCCAACTATGAAATTGTTTACATGTTGATAAAGATATAAAAAGTAAGTAAGTTCGTATGAGTGAGTTGCCTACTCTGGTGACAGATTAAAAGATAAAAGAAAGTAAGAAAAAGTAAGAAGAAATATACTTAAATATGATAAATTTAAACAAATATCTAAAGAAAAGTTGAAGTAAACGTGAGGTACACAATGCAATGAAGATAAAATAAGCGGATATATACTCGCGTTCTAACATAACGATAACTAGACAAAAAAAAAACCATTGCATATCAGTAATATCAATTAATGTTGTGAGGTTTAGAAAGAAAACAGAATAAGACATCACAGAACCACTTAGTCTATGTTAACTTCAGACAGCCCGTGAGGAAGCTGACGTCTTTCAACTGAGTCGATGAAAACCAAAATCTGATTGCTACTACGTGATAATTTCAACGTTTCCCGAGTTCAATGACTGCGTAAATCCACATCCAAAAACATCCCAGGAATAAAGGTGTTCCTAAAAATATTTCAATCGAAACTATGTTTTTACATTTTTAAACTACAGACTGCGCGTCTACGATTTATTTTCAATATGCTAACGTTTATTTATGTGAGTATGTACGTATGGTTTATGATTTATCGGAAGACTCATCTGTCTGAACCATTGCATTGATGTTAAGTGATTCCGTTTTACAGTTGCACAATTGAGGGCAATGAGTTTTGAGTAATCTTGTTTTGGATCGAGCATTCAAATGCATTGATTGATTGAATTTATGTGTTTGTTGTTGATCAGTTTGTTAGTACCTTACGATATGTTTCAAAAGAAATGGCGTAATTGGTATAGATTATGTTTGAAAAGGTTATAGGTACTTTTGAAGTGGCTTATTAATAAGATTAGTTGAAGGATTTATATTTTGAGAGCACATTTTTTATCTACAGCTAAACAACCAACACACAAACATAATCAAAATAATCATTCTTATTTAACACGAGCTGACCCGCGTGGTTTCAACCGCTTTTTTGCAGTTTTCATGCTCTGTTAGTACATTTTACATAATATAGATAAAATGTGTTATTTCAGGACTCCAAATCTCATCACGTTCGGTAAATTCGTCACAGTGATAAGTGGTAACAAACATTCACAAAAACAAAATATCTATCTATTTATTGTATGTATTGTATAAGTATCATTCATTATCAACCTGACAAACTTATGGGATAGGTTCCACACATATAAAAAAAAATATGTACCTATATTTTTTTTAATGTATGTTTTGTTTTAAAAAACCCAAGTAAACAAAAAAAAATCGATTACATTTTTCCGCTCAATTATTATTTATCATTGTTGGGAATCGAGTTAAGCGACGTAATAATGAAATATTCGAGTGTGCTCGCCCCGTAGAGGGTCAAGGACACGCGCAGGTCAAGGACGCGCGGGTCACTGACACGTGCCGAGCGCTGCCTTTTTCGATTTCTAACAAGGATAACTAATTATTAAGCAGAATTACGTTTTAATTATTTTTTTTTTAAATAGTATAAAAAAGAAAACTTTTAGAAAAAAAGGTACAAGTTTTTTTTTTATGTGTGGAACCTACCCCTTAAGTTTGTCAGGTTGATAATGAATGACCTTATATATCAGTCATCTAGTACCCATAACACAAGTTCTGCTTAGCTTGAGGCTAGATGATATTGTGTGTGTATTGTCCAGCATTATTCATTATTATTATTTTGCTAGGTGATTCCTTGTTCATCCACTCTATAAAGCATACCTAATTGTATTCTATTCTATGAATTCTGTATATATAAAGTAATTTGTTTAATATACAAGTAAAGCCTACTGGAAATCATCATCACGATCAGTAATAATCTCGAGAGAAAAATAATATTCCAGTGGTTATGTGACTTGTTGAATAAATCCTTTGCTATTAATATTCATGAAATGAATAATATAGAATAATAATAATAAGCATTAACCACCTGTGAGACTAGGACAATACAGTGAAAACCATTCTATTAGAATTGCAAATAATCTTGAGCATTCGACATAGATACTATTATTTGCATAGTTTATAAGGAGGTTTAGCGTTGTCATAATAATACACTAAAACACAGACAAAAGGATAATAAAACATTTTTGAACCTATTTAAAAAAAAAATGTTTTACTTAGATCCTTGATATTTAAAATACTTACTAACTAAATAAAAAAAAACATGTAAAAATGTAATTTTTCAGTGCAATTATAGGGGGAGCGCAGATGTCTATCTTGCAGGCTTTTAGCCTAGTTTAGGCATCTGAGGCTTTATTACACTAAACTTACCTTACTACTATGATTACATTTAAAACCAGTTTTTAAATAGTTTAGTAACTACCTACCGTGTTTTGACTCATGTATTTTTTCCTTAAATAAATTATTCTTATTCTTAAAAAAAAAAAGCTGCTGTAAGTGAAATATAGTACAAAACAAGCCTAAAGGGGATACCGGAGGTGTGTCTTAAAAATAGTAACCAGTCACACTATAAATAGAAGTTCCTTAAAAATCTAAAAGCTATTGCGTGATGCTTAGTTAATGGTAACAGCATAACTCATAGGCCTTAGCCACGCCACCCAGGCTCAAATGCCAGCATTGACGTCACAGGGGCGGGACGCTAAATATACAAGCGGCTTCACACATATAAAGGTGCGTACAACCGTGTACAATCACCAGCAGAAATCCCAAGTGATGTAATAACGGCGCGGCGATTCAATAAGCTGATACTTTTATATCAAAACCATGTTTAACGCTTACTACATACCAATATGTATTTCAAAATTAAACGCTTCATTCTCTGTAAAATTAAATGTTAAAATACAGAATAGATTTGAGCCAAATAAAGTAGTGATTTATAACATGCTCAAACTGAGAACGGAAGGCTGTTGCGCTTGACATAAACATAGCGGAAATACTTTGGTTGTCTAATTCGAATTTCGAAAAGTGCAAAGCAGTCATAATAGCTACAGCAACACGCATTACAATTTTACTTTAATATAACGATAGTATGTCTATTCTATTTTCTATCGTTTCGTTATAGCGAAAAAACCCGAAAACCTGTAGAATACAAAAACGTGAGAATAACAAGGTCAGTGTTAATGCTAAATCAATCGAAACGAGTGACGTATATTTATTTGTGGTGTCTGTATGGTTACATAAGTACAGTGAAAATGCAAATAGTACTTTTGTCGTCGACTGTTGCAGTTACTCGAATAGAGTAGTGTGAAAAGTGGGTAGGTAGATGTGTGACGAGCTCACGTGACGAGTAATTTGTCACTGATGTATGAAAGGTCGTCACAACCTTTTGAATCGATTTTATATTAAGGGTGACCCAAGGATTTGTGAACCGAAGAGTAATTTAGACTAGGGTTCGAACTAATTTCAAACAATTATGCTTTTGAAGGAGAGAATAATATCGTGCTGCTTTTTAGAAAAAAATATCAGCTAAACAATCGTGTTCCGAACGTATTATGCCATGAGTCGCCACCACCGCTGCTTTCGTTTGAGTAAAAACTAGGAGGCTAAAAATATTTGAATCTTGGTTAGATTCAACGACAAAAATTATTAATACCATCCATCCATTCATTCTGAGAAAGGTCTAAGACCGCACTGGGTTTGTAGTTTCACTTCATTTTAAAAAATATCAAAAAAATATAGTACGCAGCTTGATTACCGTCCCCGGTTTTCGTCAAATACCAAGATGTTAGAGAATATAGATAAATAGCTACATTATAATAGTAACTCATCTGTCAACACAATAACAAACAATCACACTAACATATTGCTATAATTTATTATAACACAGATCACCTAACAGTTACTACTGAGGAACAACATTATTGAAGTGGTACAAAAACTGGCATAGATATCCAAGGTTTGTATATTCCGTAATAAAATTATTTAGGACACACGTGTATTTGGTTTGGAAAGGGCCCGCTGCATCGGGATGCTTGCTTGACGTCAGCACTGTCCTACTTACCGGCCGATCTCTATTTATGTTTATATAATGCATCAGGCATAATCTCCATCTTTATTTGATACTATACTCAAATAATCATTACAATTTCACGGAAGCACTTTTTAAGAGCTTTCGTAAGTTTTTAAATGAAGCTAACCTACCGCTATAAGCAACGGCTATGCTATAATATATTTATTATCCCAAACAAATAAATTATTTAAAATTAAAATTTAGTTTAATTTTAAAAAATTTATTGAAAAAATATTTAAAATATACCTTTTATTTCAAGTTTCTGTCGTTTTGTGATTTACAGTTTATTGGTTTCGCGTGTTTTAGGCATTCGCCACATGTACTGTCTGTCTACTCAAATGTACTCACGTACGCAAATTTTTAACCAAGTTTATTGATACTTTGTTACCAAAACAGTTGTTTTAAAGGTCAACAGTACGATTCAACAAATCAATCAATCAAGAACCGGAAGAATTGAAAAGAAAATATTTACAGAATTCGTTATAGTAAAGTGTATCACGGAAGTTAAATCAAACGTTAGATAAAAGATTTAATGGCTAAAAGAGTAACGGACAAGGCTGTGTCTTCGCAAATTAACGGTCTTTTTTATAACCAATATCTGCTTATTGTCTGTACGCGGATGAGACACAGAAACCAACATAGTTACTACTGCCAAGACACAGAATCCAATACAGTTATTATAAATTATGTGCAAAACTGATGGTAATAACAGAATACTGTCTAGTTTGTAAAGTTTATAGTTGATTTTACAACAAGCTAGTGTGTTGTTTAGGGGCGACTAGATTATGTCTGCTAATTTTACGCTAAAATTGTTATAAAGCTTAGTTCTTGAGCTAAATCTAAGCAATCATATTATTTATCATTTTATTTTAAGATGTAGAACACTTAAGACATTCAAAATTTAAAAGTGTAAGAATGACAATATTTTTTTTACATAAATATTTATACAGTTTCGTGCGACCTCATAAAACTTCAAAGAAAAAGTACGCACTGAATCGTATTGTTATTGTTTATCTCTAATCAATCTTATCTTTTCTTACTAGTGTAATAAACATGACCCAAATTTATCGTACACAAAAAATATCTTATTTTATCAAAAAACTACTACAAACAAATTTTGTATCAAAAAATCCATTTACGCGCTAATTATATTTACGTATTTAAAATTCTACAATAAACTATATTGTTGAAAAACAAGTACATTAAGTTATGATTTTGTCAGTGTGTCCTAACATCGTAATGTTTAAAATTACATCCGCAAAGTGCAAAACACTTGATCAAGAGTAGACTTTCATGCTGGTATCATTCATGATTGATGCAAAACCATCAACAATGGACTGTTAGAACTGTTTAAAATTATTCAAAATCAAAAATCAATCAAAATCAAAAATTATTTATTCAGTAGAATCACAAGGATCACTTTGAAACGTCTTACAAGCTAGGAAAATTTACACCAGTTCCAACGCGCCCATGCCGTAAAAGAACTGGCAACAACACCGGCTGGGTTCCTATCGCTTTTTTGGCATGACCCTTGCTATTGTTATGGATTCCAAGTAGAGTTGGAGCACATTCGTCCCAAGCTTTTTTATCATCTAGGTAATCGGTTGTTTTATAGTAAGCTTTTTGAGACAGATTTTGTTTAATTAAGTTTTTAAATTTGACAACTGATAATTTTTGTATGTCGCTTGGGACTTTGTTAAAGAAGCGTACACATTGCCCTTTAAAAGATTTACTGACCTTAGTGAGCCTAACTGTGGGAACAGCGAGTTTATTTTTATTTCTAGTATTAACATTATGATTATCACAATTTTTTTTAAACAGATTAATATTTTTGCGAACATACATAAGATTTTCATAAATATATTGACAGGGTACTGTCATAATATTAATTTCTTTGAACTTATCTCTAAGTGATTCTCTGGGACCCATGTTATAAATTGCGCGAACAGCCCTCTTCTGCAACACGAATATGGTGTTAATATCTGCAGCACTCCCCCACAACAAAATACCGTAAGACATAATGCTGTGAAAGTAGCTGAAATAAACTAGTCTGGCTGTATCGACGTCGGTGAAATGACGGATCTTTTTGACTGCGTATGCTGCAGAACTAAGTCTCTTCGACAATGTATCTATGTGTGGGCCCCATTGCAGTTTATTATCTAAGGTTATGCCTAGAAAAACTGTGGTGTCCACAAGGCCTAGCTTTTCATCTTTTATTTTTATATTAGTTTGGTTTTGTTTTACATTAGGTAGTATGAAACGAACGCATTTCGTTTTATTTTCGTTTAACAATAAGTTGTTTACATTAAACCACCCTACAATTTTAGAGATTGCATTGTTTACTTTGTCAAAGTTAGTCTCTTGTCGCTTTAATTTAAATAAAAGTGACGTGTCATCAGCAAACAGTACAATCTCATGATCGTTCCTAACAAGCCGGGGTAGATCATTTATATATATTAAAAACAAGAATGGCCCAAGTATTGATCCTTGTGGTACACCAATTGTTACCACTGATCCCGGAGAACGCTTTCCATTTACGTCAACTCTTTGTATTCTATCACTTAGATATGAAGTGAGAAGGTCTAGAGCAACACCCCTAACTCCATAGTCTTGTAATTTTCTAATTAGTGTCTCATGATGTACACAATCAAATGCCTTAGATAAATCACAAAAAATGCCTAAGGCATCTTGCGATTCCTCCCAGGTTTCAAAAATGTGTGATATCAACTCAACACCGGCATCAGTTGTTGAGCGACCTCTTGTGAACCCAAATTGTTTACTATCAAGTAAGTTATTCATACTAAAATGTCTTTGTAACTGAATAAGAATAAGTTTTTCAAAAATTTTACTAAATGTAGGCAATACTGATATAGGCCGAAAGTTACCAGGGTCAGAATGACTACCTGATTTGAAAAGAGGTGTTATCTTGCTATGTTTCATTAAATCAGGAAACACACCACAGTCAATTGGTTAAATATAAAAGCTAGGTCAGGTGCAATGATTTCAATGAATGATTTCACAACGCTAACAGAAATGCCCCAGAGATCAGTGGTTATTTTTACATTTATTAGTTTAAATGCTTTGATAATATCATTATTATTTACATAGTCGAAATGTAATTGTATGTTGCATTGTGGTACATTATTTTTTAACAATGACTCTGCAATTATGTGAGAAGAGTTTAAAGATTTTGTAGTAGAAACTGGAATATCAGTAAAGAATTTTTCGAATGCTTTGGCTACTTCATCATCATGCTTAATATTACTATTATTAATATTTAAATTAAAAACATTATTCTGAGTCCTGACTCTTCCAGTCTCATTATTTATAATTTTCCACGTAGCTTTAATTTTATCTTGACTGTTTTTAATTTTTGTACATAAATATAGTGATTTTGCAACTTGACAAACGCTTTTAAAAATTTTTGAATAATTTCTAACTTTTACTTTAAACTCTTCACTAAAGTTGTATTGTTTTTCGCTGTAAAGTTCATACAAGGTTTGCCTGCTTTTATGAATACCAGCTGTTGCCCACTCACAAAATTTTGAACTGCCTGATACCGTAACCGTCTTGGATGTGAAAATCGAATTGAATACTTTATTAAATTCATTAAAAAATAGACTATACGAGTCATTTGGATTATGATAGTTATATGATAAATCAGGCAATCTAGAAATAAGGTTAAATTTTACTTTATCCAATCGATCAATGGTCACAGGAATAAAAGTTATTTTTCTATTTACATTTTTTTTGTTTCTTGCTTCTACATGAATAAGTTGACCAAGATGGTCCGATTTAATATTACTTATTATACTTTTTCTTAATACTTTTACATTAGAAAACATATTATCTATACATTTAGCCGAAGTGGCAGTTATTCTTGTGGGCTCCATAAATAATGGTTCAAGGTCAAATGATTTAAATAGACTAGTTATTCTGGTACTTAAAGAGTATGTTTCAAGCAAGTTTACATTAAAGTCACCGCATTAATATTTGAACACCAATCAGCTGCTTAAGAGGCCTTTCCAAGATTTAGCGATATAATTCATGAAGTTCGCGTGAATGTGTCTTTATATAGTATAAGTAATAGCGCGCGCGACGAGGAGCTATACGTCCTCCCTCCATAAGCGCTCAGCGCGGTTTGAGAGTCGCTGCTTCGATCGATATGATTTTATGTGCGCTAAGGTGTGATTTTAAAAAATTCGTATTAAAAAAAGTCGATGCTATTAGACTATTTTCTTTGTTGTATTTATTTAATAAAAACTTAAACTTTAATTAAGTAGGTGTATTTTTATTGTAAACTCCTTACTTTAGCAGAAATAACAAGCGTAAAATTGGGAAAAGTACGCGATTTTTGGACCGTCTTTTTTCAAAAATATTGAACTAACATGCTGTATTTTTCTCTATTCACTTAAATTTTAAAACTGTGATTATTATAATTGCATTTTTGGAAATATGTTAGACTTTGTTATTTCAAAGAAAAAATGATCGAAAGTTTACTGGAATTGCTCATTTTACGAAACGTGCGTTACTAATTATTTTTTAATCAGTTATGTCTTGAGTTAATTAATATTATGCTCTGTTGGCTTAAATTTTAAGGGATAAAGCTTTTATTTGTTTTTATTTTCGTTAAAATATCTTCAACACACTAGCCACAATAGTGTTCGAAACTTCACGGGCTACAAGAAAATTCAAGGATTGTCAAGGATAGGGCTCTTAACATAATGACAGAAACTAGAAGAATATAAATATTAGGTACTCTAGTTTTCACATTCGATATCAATCACCAGCATCAAGTAGGCAGCATCAATCAGGCAGGTTAGCTGACATACGTTAATCCATGATTAAACCTACGAATGATTGAGTGTCTACTGGGCGCCTTAAAAAAGAATTTAGAGCTCAGTGGGAGCCATTTTTTAACCTATGTTGTCCCCAGCTGGGCAGAGGTCTCCTCCAAATTCTTCCACTCGTCTCGGTCCTTGGCAGTCTCGTACTGCTATTCTTCGGGAGTCTCCAGATTTTCTCGCCAACGCCTTCTTGGCTGGTCCTTTGTCGTCGCTTTTAATTGATTAAAATTGAGCAGCCGATATTGATAAAAATTATATACGACTTCTAACATTGCTCGTTTGTTTGATCAGTGACGTATTACGTTTTTGTTAACAGCGGTAACAGTTAAGACCGCTGACATAAGCATTATGGGACTGTCAAAAAACAGCAGTTGTTTTTTAGAAATCTGTGTTGTGTTGTGACAATTTTAGTGGAAAATTTTCAAAGAGTTGGAAAGTTTTCAATAACATAAATATTGTTAACACCGAAAACTTAGATTATATGGTTTTGGCTCGTAAACAAACGTTCTGTTTTTTATTTGAAAAATGATAAAAGACTAGTGATCGATTTTAGTATTCATTTAAAAAGACATTTTTACAACAACCAACTCTTATTTTTTTATGTAAACCAGTAACAGTTTGTTTGGCTGATGTTAAACGCCGTATCTGACCATAAACAGAATGCAGTATCACACAAAGCTTTAAGGTTTAGTTTAGACTCTGCATCCAATGAGATTGCTTACTAATTTCAAAACAAATATCATTTGCCAATCATTTTACTTGCTCCAGGGCTCTAAAACCACAGAAATCGTAATAAGTACTCCGATTTCTGTGCCTGAAACCAAACTTAGTAATGCTTGCCCAATGGGTAGGTATTGCTTAGAGGCAGAATGTCTGACACTGTGGCACCCACCCACCAAAAAAAAATCCCTAAATGTATAAAAGCTTAGTCCTAATGTTCTTAATGACTTTAAGTGCGCACAACTAGTTAAATATATATAGATATATAACAAATAAGTGTTACGAAATGAATCGACTGTTTTCATGTGAAGGTTTTCAATTGCGTCAACTGTGTCCAAGAGTGGACTAAATGTATGTCAGCTCAAGATAAAAATAGCCTATATTATTGTCTATCTGTCAATCAGCTCAGTTGTTAGACTTATGTATGCAGTAGCAATGGCATTTGAGACTTCCTGTTATTTAAAATAATTATTTTTCAGAAAAAAACACACTTTACTTTACTGACTTTAAGCTAAAAAAATGTTTCGGCAGTTTGTGGTGATACGCGACGATGTAGTTATGTTATTGACACATTTTTTATAATTTATTCAAAAATTACTGAACCGATTTCTAAAAAAATTTCAATAATTGGCGGAAAATCGCGTAATATACATACAAAAAAAAACCCCGGTCCATCGGTATATTTTGTCTGTAAACTCTAAAGGCCTTTTTCAATGTGTCTTTCAAACCTATCATCATTTTTGTTCACTGACATAATAATGACAACGAAAGACAATACTTATTATAGGTTCGTACTTCTTTACTTTTTGTTGGTTGCAATCAAGGTCTTTGTCAATTTGACTTGATTTGATTTTTTCATTTACTGGCAATAACTACAACCTACCTACAACCTGTACTCTATCAGACCAACTTTATTTTATTTTTATTTATTTATTTCATTATTTAACATTTTAAACTGGGTAATTTGCAATCGCTTTGAAAAATTCCATCAAAAAATCTTCCGTTTCTTTCATTTTCAAATCCAAAATACGTGTTTCCTAATTGATCGGTTCATTCATTCAAATTGAATCAAACTCTAAATATGTGTATATTACTGTACTTACAACTTTGATTCTAATATCTGAGGTCCCGAAAACCGGAAGTTCCATAACAGTTATAGATAGCAACAGCAAACATCCTCTGACATGTGAGGTCAAGGTCTAATCAAGGTCTATCAGACTTACCTGTAAGCCATCGTCATTCCATATTGATTGTCTAGCCTAGAATACGTCTACGTGTGACGCACGCGACGCACCTACTCATTAGTTATGAGGTTACTCCGTGTCATCGTAATTGGATTGATTACTTTTAACTACTTACTGAATTCGGCCACTTTTGATGTGTTTTTTTAAATTTGTCAAAGCAATCTGATCATTAGCGCAAAGCCAAAGAGCTTATTGCGCTGAGCTTGAACGTAACGAAAACGTTTTGGTTTAAGTCTAGTTCGCACTGCGCACTATAACCACACACACGCATTTTAATTTGAACTGGAATTATATGTTAGATTTTAAAATAAAATACAAACTGTCGTTATTACGTCGTACAAACTTTGAAAAATACAAAAGCAATAAAGGAGCTGTTAGTTGCCTGTAGTTTACCACAGTACACCATATGTAAAGTAGTATGACCGTAGGTATTATTATAAACCAGTTGGTAACAATGCAAATTACCATTAAAAACCTTGCTTTATCTGAAACCCGTAATAACTTTATGTGGTGATAACCAATTAGTACCTATATTGCCACACACTATGAAACTTTACTTTTAATAATGATCGTTAACTGACTGTTCTTTTATACACGCTAATTTTATTGTGAGCATCACGATATTGGTAAATTTGAAATAAATCAATAAAATAAATATTGATAAACATTTTACTGAGGTACACATGGAACAGAGCCGTATAGCCCAAAATTTGGCTGTAGGTACTATGGGAACCAGATACTGGAGTATTTTGGTTTGTAAAATAAATCTTATTTTTATTTACCTTTTCTATAAAAGATTAAAAAAGAAAAAAAAATCTAATATTCGTCATTTATGACGATCATTTGCATTGATAGTATAAATCCAATGTATAATCATCATTCAATAAATCGATTCAACTATGACAACTTAAATAGTACCTAATACGTTTTATTTATGCCTGGGGCAGGTACCTACCTATTATTACTTAGTACATTTCGAGGTTGCAATGAAACTAGCATGTTCTGGTATCATGTAGACCTTTGTCTTTTGTAGGCCTTGCGTACAATAAAACGTCACATATTTTTCATTTTACGCGTAGAATGATTTACGTGTATTCCAATGCTACGAGTAAGTCCAAAATGCGCAGTTTATCTTTTCTATATTTCTGCAAAGTCTTGGATCTAGCCCAAAAATATGTAATTTCAATCGTAAAGCCATACGTTAAGGTATATTTTTAAAATTATCCAAACTCAATGGCATTTACAATACGCTGCGTCTAATTGCGTTTCGTCACATGACCAAATTGATGTATGACATTGTTATACAAGCAGTGCATAAAAGATTTTACTCTATATCAAATAGTATAAGACTCAAATTTATAACGAATGAATGTACAAATTATGCCACCTAAGACAGTTTTGAACTTCAAGCTACGTCACTATTCTTTCGACTGTTTCGTATTATCACAGAATAATTATAAGTATTATTACTTCAACTACGGCAATGAGTCTGATATAATCATGACACAGCGGGTTGACCACATAACTCTATTATCTCCATTCTACATCTACATCTCAAACTGTCTAATAAGACAGCAGAGCTATAGTCAAACTGTCACATGACAGTTTGAGATGGAGATTAATAGAGATTGGTCGCGGGATTGTTTTTGGCTATCTTGTCAAAACGACATAGGTCCTCCCGTTTTAATTATTTTCAGTTTATTTGCGTAATTTTTTTTTATATTTAAAAAAAAAATCGTTATCAAGCTTAATTAGTTATCCTTGTTAGAAATCGAAAAGGCAGCGCTCGGCACGTGTCAGTGACCCGCGCGTCAATGAACCGCGGGTCAATATCCCGCGCGTCCTTGACTTGCTCGTGTCCTTGACCCGCTACGGGGCGCGCACACTCGAATATTTCATTATTACGTTGCTTAACTCGATTCCCAACAATGATAAATAATAATTAAGCGGAAAAACGTAATCGATTTTTTTTTGTTTACCTCGGATTTTTAAGACAAAATATACATAAAAAAAAAATATAGGTACATATATTTTTTTTTTATGTGTGGAACCTAACCCTTAACTTTGTTAGGTTCATAATGAACCCTGTATAATAATAGGTAGGTACGAGTATTATCATTATATCTTCATAAATATACAAATGAATTGCTGTGCATTAGTCTCGCTAAAACTCGACCACGGCTGGACAGATTTGGCTGATTTTGATCTTGAAGTGTTTGGAGACTAGGGAAGGTTTAAACGGTGAGAATATATAGAAAATTGCGAGAAATATAACACGATAGAAACTACGCGGGTTAGATAGTCTAAAACATTTTTTGTATTTAATTGTCATGTGATTTAAACAGTTGAGTTAGATTAGCTCAACTATCATTTCAAAGATAACGACAATTATGTAGTCATACTAATCACGCAAATTGTAAATGCGAAAAATGTAGTCCTGCAGTAGGTTTTTGGCGCAATGCGATAGTTTGTGGTTGTTTGTTCATACTTAACTCCATCATTGCTGAACAGCTTTAATTAAAATAGATAAAGTATGAGACGGATGACTATCGTACATAAAGAAAAGAAAAGCCTTCCTTTTTTTTCTTTCCAAACATTTATATTGAGCCCATCCCACTCGATGAACCGATGACCTTAAATCGGTAGCAGGAAGTCGGTGGACGTTGAAGACTTAAGATCGGTCTCTATGGCGCTCTTTGGGAGCTTATGTCACACAGACACCTTATTGGCTCATATTCTGATGACTCTTTTTCTCTTTTAATACATTTCAAGCTAGGTGAGCTTATGATTTTATTGACCATAGCTTTTTTTATTTTGACTTTGACCACAACTCATCCGTAGTGAGAAGTTATGTCATAAAATAAATTAGAATCTAACCGATAATATATACATTCGTTATTACTTGACGTTAGTTGTAACGTATTAATAAATATATATGAATGGTTTAATCACATGCAGACAGTATACATCAAGGATTCCGTGTTCAATTATCTAACTGATATAAACTTTTAACCCTAGTGGCCTAGTGTTACAATATTTCCACCATAAATATATAAACCTACTTACCGTATCAGTATAATTTTATTACGTTATTGATTATTACTTTCATCAATGACTGCAATAAAGTAGGATTAACTATGAAAATGAGACTGAAGTGAAATTACTTTGCCACGTGTAAACAACATCTATCTGTAATTTTCTTAGGCAACTTGCGTGAGAATTTGTATTACAATATTTACAATAGAAACACTTAACAAGTCAGAAAATGCTTTGTAATGAAAAAGTGAACGCCATCTAAATATAACTAGAGAAAAGTCTATGATCCTTTGAGGTAAAACAATTATTTTTCAATATGTTGGCGTTATTTATCATTTTCGGTAATGTAAACCATCACATGGTTTGTTGAGATCATAATAATTATACTACTGGGCATAAAATATTTTGCCAACTTGTCAATTATTCAGTCCAATGAAATGGTAATTTGTATTTAATTTTAGAGCTTTTCAGCTTCGAAGTCATAGAGCACGATTGACGTCAATTTCATTTGGCCACAGTTTTGGCGAATTAGTTTCGGTGACCATTAAAATGGCAAATAAGACGTTAGTCAATTTGTCCCAGACTTCTAAACGCTCATTAGTTTTATTGGTTTAAATATAGTTTTTCTGGTTTTACTGTACAATAAATCAAATATAACGAAACTAGAACAAAGGGCTATTGATTTAAGGTTCCTGTGTCAGTTGTCGAGCCACGTCACTTTTTACTTTTCAGATGCGCGTATCACCTATCTTTAGCAAACAAAACAGACACTCCTTCCGCGGGATAAGTACGTAGATTGCGTGAACTCCTGCGCAAAAACGACGTAACGAACACGCCCCTTGCAGTATCTGACACTAAAAATAAAACGTAGATACTCATTGCTGGCTTCCTGGTCAGATGACGGACAAGCCTTGGCGTTGAGCGAGCGATGAGCAAACTCATTGCGGCATTGATTGTATGCAGCTTCTTATTAGTGTATTTTTTGTTATAAAGTTTTTTTTTTAAATGTAATATTTTTTTTTATTTTTTGTTATTACTTACTTACGAGTACGTTTATAAGATGAACCCAATAAACCTTTCACCATTGACAATGAAAATGCATTGTAAAATTATTATGTGATTTTGATGTCGTATAAATAAAATGAGTTATTAAAACGTGAAAAAGTGTTTACAAAGAGTACTTCAATTATTCGACTTATATTTGTACATTTACAATCAAGTTTACATGTATTTTTTGCGTTTGATCGAAGTATTCAACGTACCTACACTAAAAACAAAAACTACACTATATCATCAAGGAGAAAAAGTCAATGAGTAAATAAGTTTTTAGTCTATTAAATTAATACCCTTAGGCAAATCAATAGTTATGATTTAGTTAGGTTAATGAACTTGAATTGAATTTTGTAAATTGCAAACGCTAATAATTTCACTTAAAATGCGTAAAAATCTAAATTACAGTATTCAAACGATCACGCCTAGGTGGGTGGGTTTCTATAACAATAAAACTAGGAATTCCAATAATCGTAGTTTAAGACCTATTAATATCACGCAATAAGGCCTGAAATAGCTTCCTAGTAAACGGAGCAATTACGATTTTCTATTTTCAGAAAACAATAGTTGATTGCATAACTGTAGTGATTCTTTTGCAATATACTTAATATGAACAGTAATTTCAATGAAGAACTCGAAAAACACACTTACACACATAAGTGTCATTTGATTAAAAGTAATGTCTCTAGCTTTATTTATAAGTCAATTCTTAGAATTTCCAAGCAAAATACATATTTAGCCTTATTTAAAAAAAAATAAGGAAAACAGCAATAGATGCATACTTATCTCTTACACCTACACTAACCATTAAGTTGGGACTTAACATGTTTTATCTAAAACTTTATATGTGAAAACCAGAGGAAATCCATGATTTTTCCTCATCACGAGAACCGTGTTTTACTTTTACATGATAAATAGAAACGCTAAAGAAAACATAAGAATACGCATTTACTGTGTCAAACAATTATTTAGTTTAATATAAAATAGGTTAGTGGAACATGCCAAGGAATATACAATAAGCATGCCACGACATGCAACAAGAGACGCTTCATGAATATAAACCCTACTGGAACCACAAACTAGATGCTTTACAAGATTGTTATATGTTACAATATTAACATATAAATAAATAATTTTCACAAGGACTTAGGATTTGATAGTATCTGTTTTTCCCACAGATACCAACACGAGCATACATAAACTACATAGTACGACACAGTACACAGTACGAGTAAACGACACAGTACAGAAAGTTGAATCTGTTTTGAGAGAAACATTGTTTTTTGGACTATTCTTTGCTACCAGATAAAATTAAATATTGTGGTACAGCATAGCACAAAGAAACAAAAAAACTTGGATGAGGTTAGACCAAACAAAGTTTATGATAGTTCTTTACAGGAATTTCAACAAAGATAATGCAGAGTCATTCAATTTATTATTAATAAGTTTTACTTAAACAGTATACAAGTAGTTCACATTTAATATATTTTAGCACTATCATAATAATATCTGTTCTATGACATTATGATCGAAATTTCAATTGCTTATCCTATAAACAAAATACAACGTAAATTGAATCCAACACAAAAAAAAACAATTTATTTCCGTAAATAAAACCTGCTAAAAATAACAAAAGATTTCCGGGTCTATTCAAATAACATCAGGCTGTTTTATATTTAACAAAAGATGACCTGTCTGTTTGGCTGGCACTTTCAAGTAAAATGTTAGGTGAATTACAGTCAAATTGCCAAATGTCTGATATGTATCTGATATATATACATAATATGTATGTTAGTAATGTGAATGCAGTACATTTTGGTAAAACACTATACTATGGGATTAGGAACCACATTATGATAAATGATAAATCAAGCTAATGGCTAATGATAAGCAAGCATTCTTGTTTCCAACTTAAATGAATACACACTTACTTTGTTTGATAATTCTAAACCTAATAACCTCGTCTACATAATACGACCAATCTAATAGATAAAAAAAGTGTGTCAACTGCAAGATTTAATAAAAATAAGAGTGCATGCTTAAAAAATGTCTTGCTTGTACCTTTGATCTGATAAGATATTGTGATACGACGTGCCCTAGACACACTATCAAAGCATGCCTAAAAATCCCGCAACCATCAAAGAAAGTTCGTAAATAAAATTAATGACTCTTTTATTTATTAGCCAAATTCATCAAAAAGAAACAGCGAAAAACAGCGATTTATTATTTGCTATCAGGTTGCTGATTTCATTAATCTAGCTCAGATTATATTATACTGAGAAATTCATACTTTATTATAACTACTAATTTGCACGTTAGCATTCCCCAAAATTTGTTTCTTGCGATAGTTTTATTTATCCGTAGATTTCTGGTGCGCAGTTCATCAGATCTTTTTTTGCGTTGCAAAAACAATCAAACCGCTGTTTAATTATTCATTTGATATCTTCTGGACAGTTTCAATGCGAAAACAGAGCTGTCTGTAAAGTTTAAAATAGACTGTGGCCAAACAAACACATTGGCTTCTGCGCGAATTCGTGCGAAGATAAAAATTTGCGTTGCAGAAATCATTTACACGATTTTTGAATTAGTTTAGTATAAGTAAAACTAATAAAAAAATAAATGTCAATTTTCAATAAAAGTAAACCTGGTCCATGTATTTATTTCTAATTTTTAACGTTTTGATTTCTAAGTGACTCCACGTGACTCTCAGAAATGCAAGCAATATTATTTGTGTATTTTTAAATTATCATGTATATTTACCTAGATGAAAAGCATGCAGATTCAAGTCTGGCTCAACTCAAGCCTAAGTGAACAAGGTACCTAAGGTATTTCCATCAGCATGTTGGGAACGCTTCCGTTTGGTAGTGATCTGGACCAGTTGGACTATCTTAGATCGTTTGTTTATACCTCATGTGAAATATATAATTACAATATAGGCCTATGTCCAGCAGTGCACGACTTTCGGCTGATTTATGCTATTTTGTTCTGTACTAAAGTAAAGTTTTTCCTCTAATTCGATTTAGCTGTTAACAGACAGAAATTAATCAATTTTATTCACCAATCACGAACCAACCAACGCAAATCGTTAATTGAATCAAACAATTGATTCAACTCTCCAAACTTGGACAGTATAATGTTTAATGACGCAAAGAAAACCTTTAAACAGTACATGCTTTTAAGAGTAGTTCTTTGTGAGAGAGCTCGTCCGGGGAAGGACTACCACCATACCTTCTGCCGCCAAGCAGTAATGCTCGCACTGCTGTGTGCCGGTCCAAAGGGTATGGTTTCTGGTGAAATTACAGGCACATGAGACTTTCCATCTAACGTCTCAGGGTGGTAAGGTAACATGCAAGTGATATCTATGATGTTGCATCTATGAGTACACAGGCTACGGTAACCACTTACCATCAAGTGGGCCGTACGCTTGGTTGCCATTTTTTTGCATGGACCATGCCACAACAATAAATTCCACTTATGCATGACCAGTAAACCCAACCAGGTTATATATTAATAAGGGAAAATGAAAAACAATATTAAAGCTTGAAATGTTAATTGTTTCTTGCATTTGTTTCCATGAAAGAAAATTAAAAAAAATTAAAAGTGTTGCTACAAAAAAAAACTTTTGTTTTTAGTCTTTAAGTACAAGCTAAAGCTCGCGGATTCGCTCAAAAAAAAGGTGTTATAATAAAAAATACGATTTATCAACAAACATCCAAACTTTCGCATATGTTTTTTTTTAAATATAGTAGATACAGTAGAGTTCAAATTTTCTGTTAAAAATCCGACCGGCGCGGCGGCAGTGGCGAGGCAAGTAAATTATCCTAACTGCATAAATTTTTGTGCTACCATTGTGTCCTTATTTTGATTATGGCTTTTATATTTGATTTATTTACTCTCATATTCTGCCAGTTCAAATGATCAGCGCATGTAAAGACACATGGCTTCTGCATGCTCCCTGCAATGTGACCATTTAAATGCTAAGTGAGCAGAGTCATTTTAATAACCGAGAGAAATTGAAGAATGCGCTTTGTTGAAACAATAGAATAGGTACGATAAAGGATATTTTGCGCAAGTCTGTCACGATCGTAATGAAACAAGAACATTTTGTTGTGTAGGGAACTATTTGTAGGTAAATTAATGTTGATTATATAAATAATTTAGAATCTTCGTGTGTGCTTTATTTATTAACTTACCTACTTGCATAAAACTGATTGGATACATAGGAAATGAAATTTCATTATTAAAGTAGATTTAAAATGTCGTTAGATTGCTTGAGAGTTGGAAGACAGACAATGTATGAAGTTTTAAAATCAGAGAACAATGGATTTTGAATTGCTGGGACTAACCCTGCTTTTTGAGCTTTTATTCATGATTTCTTTAGATTGTTATTAACTCTTTTTAAAAAAAATATTAGAGTTTTTATAACTTACTGGTATTTTGTAGATAAATTTCATAAACTGTAAATTAATTTAATCATGAAACAGCTGTGTTGGTTGAAAAATATTACTTTATGTTAAACCTTATGTTTACATCTGCATTTAATTTAAAGCACGTTTTAAAACACGCATATTTTTACTCTCAATTTACCAAAATATCTTTGAGTTTGCTTGTATTAAACACTTTGACGTGCCTCCTAACTTAACTGCATGAATTATATGATTATACCAAAATTATGAAAAAAAATCGTTTCGCTACTACTGACTGACTGACAATCAAAGCACAGCGACCGTTACTTTTTGAAACCTGAACAGTTGGTCCACGGATAATTTTACTTACCCGTAGTACAACATGTTGGACAAAGCTGTTGGACCACGGGTCGGTAGCAAAATTTGAGGGTAACTCCCATTTTGTTCTCTCGACGTCATTATAACTGTTAAAACTTTTTTATTGAATTCCTTTACATGTGCACTAAGAAAGGAGTTCCTAGATTTCAATGGAAAATGGTTGGAAATATATCTTTTAATCTAGCCTCATCGTAAGATTGTACAATATAAGTATAAAATGCAATGTATGTAATACCAATCAATTTCAATTCAACACTACCATAACATTACCTACCTAGACAACGCAATGAGTAGATATTAAGTTTTTGTAAAACAAAAACTCAACGCGGACAAATTCACGTGGCGTTCCACTAACATGAATAAAAATATAACTTACCTAAACATAAAAGCATTACAGGTTTTCTAGATGTAAAAACTTGACGTCACTATGACGTCATTAAATAAAAAATGAGGATTCTGGAAATCTTATCAATTAAGATACAATGACCAATTTTGATACAAACAAGTTTTGGTATAACACGTCAGTTGACTTGTACTCGTAGTACGTGCGTCGGGTTTACCTCGAAGTTTCTCTTGTTTTGGAAGTATCCTTTGTACTCTTTCGGCTCTTTGTATCAATACACTTACGCTTATAAACCTTTGGGTCCGCGCCAAAATGTCTTCCTTACTTCCCAGTCAATTATAAAGTAAATTAACAGTATTTTTATACTGCGGTAAAAATGATGGACTGCCATCAAAACAAATAATCGTGCATAATAAAAAGCTTGCGTCTGGCATCTGATATTTACTTATCGATGACAATTTTTGGTAAAATGCCAACGTCTGAGAATTTTAATGACTTTAGGTACCTACGTGAACTTGTGCTCGTTGCACTTGATTTTGATAAATACTTTTTCAGGCAGTTTCACTCAATACGAGTTCATCTGCAAATATTTGTTCCGGGTGTTCTGGGTGTTTTCTATGTATAATAAAAAATATCTATCTATGTATTGTGTTGTATTAAATATATATCAGTCATCTAGTACCCATAATACAGCTCTGTTTAACAGCAGCTTACCTTGGGGCTAGATGCTGTGTGGATTGTCCAGCATTATTTATTTATTTTTATTTATTTATCTTATTGTTTCTTAGCTTTGTTGCACGGGGTCATTGCCCTTTTATTAACGTAAACAGACACTCCTAGAAAGACTGTTCATAAAAACATTGGTTCTACGAAATTTTACAATAATCTTCTTTAAAGACATTTTTGTCATTTAATTTGTCTTGTTACTTGAAATAAACAATTTCATTAATTAGACCGTCGGCACACCAATTACTGCTGTTTATGGGCCTTAATTGAAACACACGCTCGAGCAATAGAACCAATAAACCGTATATTAACTAATATACTGTATATACTTATTTATTGCATCTCAAACGATTTGTATTTATTAAAATACGATACTGCAGATGTCAAGAAAATCAATGATTATCAAGATACTTTTAGGTAGTAGAATTATTTAGTTTAAAGAGTTTTGTAGGCAGTAAGATATACTATACTAATATTACAGGACAGATATTAGTACTAAGTAATATATATTATGTAAGAGAAATAAATTTTGTAAGTTTATTCCACAAAATATTAGGTGAGGTTGGGAATTCGCGAATATAGAAAAAAAAACTTTAGCTAGTCAACACTATGAAGTTTTTGTTAGATGAAGTGTTTGTTGACTAGGAAGTCTAGTCTAAACAAAGTGATTGACATATTGACTCAGGAATGAGTACGGAAGACGCCGTGCAGATCTTGACTGCTGATCTTTATAAACGTTACATAAATTTTAAATACAGCCATAGTCTTATTATAAGCGATTGATCCATTATTGATAAGAAAAATAAAACGGTGGTACTTATTGAATATTAAAGTATACTTACTGTAAAAAAAAAAATCGGTAAAACGGTAGAAAAATGCGTTAGATTTATCACTTAGATCTGCCGACTGTATGATGTTAACATCAAGTTTGAGAAATAGCCTTAATTCAAACAATGGTCATCCACGACTAGATATTAAACACCTATATCTATCTTTACGCAAACTCTAAGGACACACCAGCTGAGATGACATAGTTACAAATTCATTTAATAAAAGAGGAATCACGACCCTCAGTTATGAGGAGTACAACGCGAGGAGGAGTTAAAAATTAAATTTTTTTCGAAACATATTTCGTAGAAAAAAACCATTTACAACCATTAAATCTTATTTCTCCTTTAAGTACCGCTTCATTTTCAAGAGTTTCTTGGTTAAGTTCCAAGTAATAATATACTTCTTTTTAGAACGTTATAATACTTTAGTTTGAGGTATATATATTTTTTGGACAAAATTAGTATGGTAATAATTATTATTTTTTAAGAAAAAACAAAAGCCGACTTCAACCTAAAAAATGTTTCAGCAGGTAGTTAGTGGTTGTACTCGACGATGTAGTTATTGACACGTTTTTTTATGATTTATTCATAAAGTACTAAACCGATTTCGATAAAATTTAAATGGGACTTATTCTGCAGTATTACCTATGAAAAAAAAACCATCAAAATCAATTGACAATTGGCGGAGAAATCGCGCAACAAACATAAAAATGTAATACAGTCGAATTGATAACCTCCTTTATATTGAAGTCGGTTGATAACTATAGTATACTATGCTATAATATAGTATACTCCTTACATTGCTTAGAGTTAGGCGGTTGTTGGCCATGTGGTATTAGCAGTGAACGGGGGACGTCCATTGTTCTACATTTATACCAAAAACAAGAATAGCTGTTTATTTTGAGTTTAACGCCTCGTGCTACCACCGCATTCAATATGGGAAGACAAGACAATAATATAGTAAGTACTAAACTATATCTTAGAACACTGTATAGGGAGGGTCATTGTTGAGTAAACAAGTACTTTTGGATGACACATGCAATGAACCAGTCTAGGTAAGTATAACGGTGTTATTTTTGTTGTTAAAAGGATTTTCTTAATAAACAAAGTAATGTAATGATCACTTACCAACATGCGATAGACCCGTGAGATCTGATTCTGAAATAAAAAAAAACATAAAATGTGAAAACAATGATAAATGTTGTGTACACGTATGATTCTAACGAACTCGGTGGTGCGATTGATGAGTGCTCGGTTGAGAAGCTTGAAAGCGGTTGAGAGGTTGCGGGTTCGATTCTCGCTGGGGACAAATGTGTGCATGATCTGTAATGTTTTAATGTTTGTTCCGGGTCTAGGTGGTAAGTACTATATTTACTTCACAACAGAGGGAAAACAAGCGTGTTATGTTATGATAAATAACACAAATAAATAACAACAACATGATACAGAATAATTAAACAGTTCAAACAAAAACCACAATAGAATTTTACAAAACAAAATTTATTGATTTTGTTTTTTCTTACTTATATAAGTACGATAGGTATCTTACTATTTATCTATTTATTTCATAGCCAATTAAGTTACAAAAATCTACACACTAGCTCAATGTATTCACTTTTTGTCAAGAATTGCTCATTTATTAGACGGCCAGACAGCCAATAAAAAAAACGTATCAAACGTACGTAGAACTAAGTAATAGAAGTTAATAAAGAAACAAATTACAACAGCAACGAAAACCTCAAAATGAAATAAAAATTGGTTATTTTTGTTTTTATATAAATATCACTCTAGGGGTGTATACTAAAGATCCCAAAAACTATTATCGAAGCCGAAGACATCAAGGATTATTTCGAGCAAGCGAGATATGTCTCGACTTCGAGCATAAAAACAAAGATTATTCTCAATGTCTTTATGTCTCGATAGCTAAATTGGTAGAGCACCCTCGTATCAAGCTCAGGTTGCGGGTTCAAATCCTGCTTGAGGTGAAATCATTTTTGGGATATTATAATCTGAAATTAAAATTAAAAAAAAACGAGATGTTTGCAGAACTTGTCAGTTTCGCAGTTAGCTAAAGTTACGAACACGGACAACCCGATTGATATGATGACTTTTTCGTGAGAAGGAAAACCTAAAAAATTTCTATGGTGTTGGGTTTTACCGTATTTCTTGCGAAACGAAACCAAAACATACAATTGAAGACGTTACAAGACGCTATGACACCTCACTTATGCACTCGTATGAAGTGATTGACTGACTACATTAATAATATTGAACCCCTAGATTCTTATTTTACTTGAAATGCCTCGATAACCTACTTGTTTAGATGTTTGTTTGCGTAATGTAATTTTTCCGCTTATTGTTGACGGATAAAATATTATCTTTGGAAAATTACAAAAAGAAATATTACGACTTAGTTAGTCGACTTATTTTAACTGGAAGTTTCGTAAATAAACATCAAGTTATGCAGGTTATTTTATCGATAGCTTTACCATATTTTACCAATAAAACTAACTTGAGTTATACACATATTATATCAAAAGACTAACGCATATCGAGATGTGGACAAGGAAGTGCGCTGTGTCACTCAATCTGACGAGGACTCTTGGAATTGAGTCGAAACAATGTCATTGCTTTTTTATCGATAAACCGGTAAAAACGTTGAAAAGTCTGTTTTTTTTTTTAAGTTTTCATACAATATCTCTTCTCTTCTTCTAAATCAAAAAATCATTGGTAAGAGTCACAGCTCATTGTATCGCCTCCGGCTCAGGGCCTAACTTTAACACGCGAAAACACTACATATTTATCTCTTCGCTCAGCCTTAGTGAATACCAGGTTATTCCCGTCTATCATTGCCATCTCTCAGATAACTTATCTACAAGCTAAAAATATCAGACCTTCCGATAATGGTGTTACTAAAACAACACACAATAAACAAATAATGATGAAACAGTGCGTTTGTTTTCACAAACAAAGTTATCAGCAGTTTACCAGGGGGCATGATAATATTATGACTTTATTGTAAAACTTAGATATTTATAGTTCATAAGAGTATTAGCTCAGACTTTGCGCAAGTAACTTGTCTGACATGCTTCTAAATATATAATTATGTAAGTCATTTCCAATAAAGTTGCAATCGATATTTACTGCGAATTCTGCAAATATGTATTTGAACCGGGTGCTCTGGGTATTTTCAATTTTTGTTATAACTATCTATGTATTGTACATAAAGCAGTCTTATAGTAGGTACTCATAACACAAGCTCTGCTTAGCTTGGGACTAGATGGTGCTGTGTGGATTGTCCAGCATTATTTATTGATTTGTGTTATTATTTAATTGACATCTACTATTAAAATCCCTGCTGAGGTTTTCCCTGGAGACTACATTATAGGGTTCTTCAAATAGGGAGTTTTGAAATTTTTAAAGGGTTGACAACGCGCGTGCGATTCTACTGGTATTGCAAGCGTCCATAGGCTATGATAACCAATTAACATCAGGTGGGCCGTATGATTGTTTGCCACCTTGGTGAAAAAAAAACGAACGCCCCACGAGCTTGTTATACTCAACTCATCTTTCCGCTATGTCTTCAAAACTTTAAAAGCATTCAGAAATAGCCTGCATCTTTAAAATAAAGACACACACACTGACAATATCAGGTTTCTATTTTGGTTGTGTGTGACTGTCAGTCATTCAGTCAGTCAAGCATTTAGTCAGTAATGCTATCATTTTATATAACTTAATTTAATTATGCAACCATAAAGTTATTGGCGAGAATATTTATCATTTAACCAAGAAAGTCATATATTGACTTCCTTGCATTTAAACCAATACTAGGTCGAGGTAAAAGAGCCTCAGACGTTGATGGTAAGGGTTACTCAGGTAATAGAATCCAAGGCTCTCTTTGTTTAGCCAAGTTGCCGGGGACAGAAATTTTTGACGTGGTATCGAAGCTCAGAGAATAATAATACAAAATGAAATTAATTAGTACTGACCTCCAAGGTGGGTAACTAGGTACAAGCTCAAAGCAATATTGAAAAAATGTTAGACTGACATTTCGGCATACAAAAAAAAACAGTGTAATGTTATTTCAGTATTGCTCTAAGAGCTCGTGGTTACCCCCCTCAAGTCACTTCAGTAAACGTGCTTAATACTCGTATCAATTACCCCCTAACTTTGCACAGGTAGTAAAGTAAGTCAGATCATTACGAATGGTCTATACTATAACATAATTATTCAAGCTTAGCCATTTTATGTCCAACGGAGTGCGCTGGAAGTCGGGAATCCCGACTTGGGATACAGTTTTACTCGTCCGACAACCAACGCCAATGCACCGTTTATCTACAAAGTGTATCTTAGCTACTTACATAAGTAGGTACCTACTTAGTTATTAAATAATGACGTGTGGCTATGTGAATAAATGCCTTTTTATTTTATTTTATTTACTTACATAGTAATAACATTCCCTGTTTCTTCTTAACTACCCAATTAACCAGCTAAGAACCTAAGTAACTAAAATTATGATGTATTATGATGTAGTGCATAGTACCTATATTTTTGCACAACAAACTATCTATTCTATTTTTTTCCATTTACATTCATCTACATCCGACGACCTTTACAATGTCATTGATCTAATCACTTGTTACTAACGTGTAAATTAAAACAGTTACTCTATGTAAATACAGGAGTCAATAACACCAAAAAACGTAGATAAAGGTGAACTATCAAAGTCAAAAGTTTCTTATCAAGCTGATAAGCCGGTCAACGGGTTAAGGGTGTGTCATCATCAGTGTTATCGCGCCCCCAACGGATCATAATAATTAATATATCTCTTCCCGACCAACGTCAACCAGAGAACATTGGAAAATATTTATTGTTATGATGAGGTGTTTTATCTGGATGTTGTGATACTCGGAGTTTCTGATGCCTTGAGGACCTGTTGCTAGGATTGCTTGTATTGTACAGAAAATATTCTTGTATGACCCCATAATCTTATTGTGTGATTGTGTATGTGATAATGAAGAGTGTTATGTTGTCCCCAGGGACTGAAAACGTTACGGTATAAAGGTACCAGTACCGTAAAAACATTTTCCGATAGAGGTTTGCCTATACCGTTATTATACCGGTATAAAATTACGGTAACGTATATTAAGTCGAGCCGGCGAGGATGCAACTGCAAGTGGGGTGGCGACGAAGGCTGGCGGGACGGGAGGGGGAGGCGTGCCTATGAGAGCATCAGTAAGATGACGAATGAAACTAGCCAGGGATAGGCGGGCGCGGCGATATCAAAGAAAACCTTTAACATTTGGGTTTGGTTGCGCTACCTTTTTATACCGGTTATATTTCGGTACCGCTATTTTTTTAAGTAACGAAATATTTGGGTAACCGGAATATAACGGTATGACGTCATACCGATAAATAAAGGTAGCTTAATTTTTTGGTTATTCAGTCCCAAGTGGTCCCACTGTAGGGAAAAGGCCTGATTCCTATCTTTTTCCTTTCTTCGCGATCTATGATAGGAAGCTCGTCCTGCACCTGTTTTTAGGTGTACAAGAGTTAGTTGTAGTTTATTAGACTACATGTTACAAAAAATATTAAGGTTGGTAAATAATAGTTTTTCTACTGGTAAATAGATGAACTGTTTTGCGAAAACATCGCACCATTTCATCATCTGTTTGTACGTGTCTTGTTTTTTAGACACAGTGTATCTAAGTTTTAATAAATATGTTTTTGTTTTTACCGCAAACCAACGTCAACAAGCAACAATTTATTGAGAAAACGGGTTTTTGTTCTAATAATAGTTCTCAAATTTAATAAAAGTTAAATAGTTCGTTTACAAGTTCACAATAAAATAGCACAAAATGGTAAAGCGATAAGCATGCCAAATCAATAACTATGAGGCTTTTTATACTATATTTAGATCTCAGAGTTTTGAGGTAGCGTATGTGTAGAAATTGATTTTTTGCGCAGTTCCAAAAAAATAGTTCTCAAACGGTGATGGAAAACATCGCGAAAAAACTGTTATGTCAAAGAGCTAAATATTAAAAAAACATGTGCCATCTACAACACGTATATTCAAGTGGTGGTACAACCACCACGTGAATAGAACATCAGTGCTCCAGTTTCGTACCGGTAAACGCCTAAACAAGCATCACTTACCTGTTTTCTAAATAAAAGTGTGAGTGATAGCATTTACCCGAACTACCACCCACGATAGTGTTTTCAAAACGAAAGTAATGAACATCAGTTTGGCGAAGTTTGTTAACAATTTCGATAAGATAAACTCTTTTTCATAATATTTGGTTTGTGGAGAATGCGGATTTTTAAACAATGTTGTTGCTTTAGTAAGTTTAGTGCCCAACAGAAGTAGATCGAGATATAGTTATGTGGTTAGCTTTTTATAAAATTTATAAAAAAAGGGAAATTCTATTTCATAGATCAATAATTCGTTTGTTGTCAGTTTTCTTCTTACATAAACGACGGTTTTTCCCAAGAAACGTATGTAAATGGAAAACCACGGAAACTTAGCGCGTACGCGGTAAGGTTATGTGCAACATGTAATTTACTGAGAAATACTTTTTACTGGGTGACTGTGTGGTCAGCGCAGTCATTGAATGCGGAAAAATATAAAAACAAACGAAGGAAAGTTTTCAAGCAAAACTTCCTGTGGTTGTAAACTAATAAAATAATATTGTACGTACTAACTTATTGTTTGATTGTTATGAGCCAATGCGATGCAAAGGTGCGATGTTAGTTTTCTGTAAAACTCCTCAGGCTACAGAGCACGTCAACAATGGCTAACCGCATTACAGTATGAAACCAATCACAATAACTTACTAAATTAGTAGGTACTTACTCAACTTACTAATCGATTTACTCAATTATTACAGTATCTAGGTACAAAGTGCAAAGAAATCCCCACCAGGGAAACCTTGGTAGATATTTCTGGCAAGTTATGGTAGGTAAGGTACCTACTCAAACATTATAATACGAACGCAAACAAGGTAATTCCATAAAATTCTCTATATAAAGAGGAATTCAAGGAAAATCAATATATACGTCATGTAGTAGGTTATTTATTTTAGTGTCCGTTACAAATTACCACATACTTATTAATATGATTCCAAGTACCTGCCTACCTACGCTATTTACTTAATAGACGATTTTTTCGAAAATAAAACTCTAAGAACCCAGCGGTGAACCAATGCTTATTTCGCAAAGCCAAGCGCAAAGCTCTCTAACTATGCGATGAAGAAAAAGTAGGCCAGCTGCAGGAACATTGGACTGAAGACTAATCGATACAGTGATTAGTCAAGTATTCGCATAATACCGACCTTTTAAAAAATACGCCAGTTAGAGGCATGGAATACAACGTGACTTGTTCAACCGGAGCAATATCAAGCCAGCTCTATCAGTAACGCGATCTGTTCTACGTCAGAGCACCCACCTACTTCAGTTTGTATCCCATGCAGCTGACATGACCTGCGGTTTCGGTAACATGATGCCGGCGCCGCGCCGCCGCGCCGGTTCAGTCACATGGACTGCTGGGTGACAACTGACAACCTACGGACCAAAGTCTAGAGTGCAGGGAGTTAGTAGAGTCTTCTTTTTTTCGTATCAAAATTGATTCATTACTCTTCTCGACAAAAATGTAGCAACGTCTATGGCTCTATTGGTTGCTTTACTTACGTATTTAAACCACTAAGGTTGGATTAGACCAAACTCGAATGTGCACTATTCTGCGAATAAATCGTAGTTATTCGAGAGTAAACTGACATATTACTTGTATTTGACATTTCTTATTCCCCAGAATTGTTATTCCAAGTTTGTTCGAATGCAACTGTGCGTGGGCTACCCAAGCACACGGCCCACTTGATGGTTACCGGTTACAAAAGCTTGCAACATCAGATATATTATCACTTGCGCGTTGCCACCCTGCTGAGACGTTGATCTCAGCAGCACATATGAGACTTTCGATCTACGTCTCAGGGTGGCAACCCGCGAGTGATACCTAGTTCTTCACCGTACGACCTAGGAAGATATATCACAAAGAACTGTACATTTAAAGAGAGAAAGAGAATTGATAGGTAGGGTCTTCCTCGTTTCGTTTAAACATGCAAGTGATAAGACGGTAAGTCGTCCTCCTGAGGTTAAGCACCACGCCTGACCATAACAGATAGTTAAATTACTTAAGTGATTCTATTGGTTCCTAACAAACACATCCCTCGCTACACATGCTTGCAAATCTCTGGTGGAAACGCCGCCTTACTTTTGGCAACTCCTATGAAAAACAGAAAACCCTAATGAAAGATCCCTCCATTATGTACAATACATTACTAATGAGATAACGAGCAATTTTCAAATCAACACATATCTATGTAATACCTAGTTACACTGTTTATCTATCTACATAAAACATAGGTTGATTGTATTCTGATTTACTACTAAACCACTTCACGTGAAGGATTTCTAGTAAGTACCTACCTACTTTGTAAGTTTGTAAGTAAACTTACGAGAGAGTAATACAGTTGGTAGGTAGGTAGGTAGACATAGTTAATTAATTATTTTAGATGAGTCAGCACAGGTCTAAAATTATACCTTATTTCAATTAGACAGAGTTTAGATTAGGTACTTGTCTTATACCTAGGTATAAGACAAGTACCTAGGTTATACCTAGCACTCAATCTCAAAGACACATACCTACCTAACGCAATAATAGGTAAAACCATTTAATCAGATTTTACATAACTTCGTAGGTATGTATGACGTCACTGGTGACGAAAATACTACTTACCTATAAACTAAGACACCATGGATGGTAAGTAGATAGGTACGAAGAAAGGTACCTAGGTTGTATAGATCAACACTCTAAAATTCCAGATGTATACCAATTATTTGTAGTAATAATTAGTTTGATATTTGCTGTATCATTATTTACCTATTTCTTAGAATCAGTAATGTATAATTTAATAAAATATCGGTAGGTAGAGCCATCTATCAGTAGCATTTGTAAACCTTATTTAAACAACAACAGCGTCATCTGTCACGAACCTTTTAAGCAAAGTGAAAACTTGCTTTTATTAAAGTACGGTTACAAAATGATAGATGGCGCTCAAACACTTAATCAACAGCGCCATCTAGTAAGTTTGCTTGCAACAAAACTATAAAGATAAAAATTATGTTGTTCTAGTTCTGTGTAAACGCAACAGATGGCGCTTTAATCATAATTTTTAACAAGACGGTTTACATATTTTTTTTATCTACAACGCCGCGCACGCGGTTATTATTTACCTTCTTATTATTTTGTTAGAATAAATATGCAGATTTGTTTCTTACCGGTATCATTGAGCAGGGCATTGATGTCCGTCGTCGACCCATCGGCCGACATAGCTGTAACAGAACAAAATATCCTGAATTAGTTTTTGTATGGGGATAATATAATTTATTAAAGGTAATAATGAAAGCACTGGTGAGTAACCAGTGCTCTCACTGTTACTTAAAATTATTTAGATGCTAGAACGCGCTATCGTTGCGTATTTTAGAAATATTATAGTCCCGATTGGCTAACTTTATGTACCTAATTTTTGAAACACGGTTCCCGACAATAATTTGGCTATCAGAGTTTACGGCAAATACGGCGATGTACAGAAAGATGATCAGAAGTCGATCTTGTTTTTTTAAATAACTAATTATTTCTTTCTTTAGATACGAGTACCTACCACAGACATGCATCTAGCCTACATTTTACTGTATTGATGAGGCGCAAACTGTTAGCGCTGAGTAGATCGTTTTTCTACTCAGTGTGTATAGGTTTCTACATTCCTCGCTACGTGTGCTCTTAGAACCGTAGCCCTTTGGTTACGCGAGCCTACGTAACTTATGTTTTCACGAGAAATGGTTTAAATACAACTTTCGCTTAAATGCATAAACAATTTTTATTAATGTCAGCAAGTGAAAAGACGATCAAGTTGCCCTCCTGATGTTAAGCACCACGCCTGACCATAACAGATGCCGTGCCAAACATAAACATAAGTAGTAATGCTTGCACACGACAGCTTGAAGGTAGAATATCTAGCACCCACCAAGACGGACTCTCGCTGAAAAGTCCTACCAGTCCTAATGTCCTAAAGTTTATCTGGGAACTATAATTATTATGCTGGTTAAAATTTTGCCATCCAGTTTAACACCACTCCGCAATGGCATATTGAGCTATAACTTGTAAATTTATCAATGCGAATGCAACACGATACACCAATCAATTTTATTTTCTACTTTTTAACTACATATCTCTTTCTATAGAAGGTGAACCAGAGAACGCCGTGATCATAGATTTGTAGGACTCTAATCAGCTTATTTACAAATACGAGTAGGTATTAGTCAGACAGATTGTTTGCACAAAATTATATAATTTATCGGTAATGTTTCAAAGGCCGTCTTTAGCAAAGCGTGACGCGATACGGTCGCTGGGCTAACGTGACTTCTGTATTTGTCGTTAGAGCACAGAATCAGACCACTGATCACAGATAGATTTGTTTGATCACAGACTTTTAATACAATCAATCTGTTCACATTAAATTACAGGCTCGTAAGATTTCTGCCTCTATCTTTTGTCTCTTTTGGCACGCATTTTTAGACCTCCCTGTTGTCGTCGGAGGCCAAGCCTTTTGCCAGCTCTATAAATCTACTTTATTAAATATAATAGTTGTATGTTATTGACTGACTGACATATCAACCCGCAGACAAAACAGTCCAAGTCTAGAAGACAAGTCCTAGAGGCCTTAAATTTTTATGGTGTGTTCCTTTAATGATTAAAGGTGAACTAGGAGAGGAATTGCGGATATTCAACTCCTGGAATATGAATATAAAGTTTGGTTGAGGACTACACCGGTACACTAGTTATTTACGAGTATATGTTTTTAAATTAGAATAATTTCGTTTCTTGGCGGTACGCAACGTGTTTTAAAACTTTTTTATGGGTTTCGTAATAAGGATACGTAAGTATAGATCTATAGACTTTTATCAACTTCAGCTCGTGCGTGATGCAATAAACATGCTCAAGAATGTTCACTTCATCTCCGATCTTCTACGACAATTCGTAGCACCCTCTACGCAAGCAATGCGTTATGAACATATGAATTATTATGAAACATCGCGTATGGAAATGGCATGAAAATACTTGGTTATGTACACATGTGCAGCTATTTTATTTCACAGCTGCTTGTCTGATAGAGGTAATCTTTTGTACTAATATTATGTTCTGTGCTTTTGAGTCGTTGATCTAAGATTACGATCTATATAAATATTAATAAAATAAAATTAATAATGTTCTTCAAATAGTAGCTACTCACTTTTTAAATATTTGACCAAATTGAACATTTTAGTGACTTTAGTGTTTGAATTTGCGCCGTAAATTCGAACTGCACCAAAAAAATCGATCTAAAGCGATTCACAACACACAGCACACAAGTACTGCATAGGAAATCTTACACCGGATTTGTTAACGACTAAGGTTTTACCAACCAACCAATTTTTTTATACATTAAAGTTGATGACCTGCGGTCGTGTTACGATTTACGAGTGATATAAATAGGTATATGTGGTTATAGATAATGTTACTTATCTCTATACCAAGCTTTGTAAATTTACCAGTCTTTGCCCAGCAGTAGAACACGCTGGTAATAATATTCAAGTTCCCAAAACGAGTAATGGTCCCAAGACTTTTGTAAAGTTAGCCTTACGAGTCTTACCGATCAATGACCTGAACGTTACCTATTATATTCCACTATGTGAAAAATGTATAAAATTCTCGTAGTAAACAAATCACAGTACTGTGGTACATTATACCTGTGCATGTACAATGTAGGTACCTACAAAGCCTGATAATAAAGGGCGATCGTACACTGAAGCGGAGCTGACTAGTCAACGGAGTCAACTAAAGAAATATATTAGTGTCAAAATTACGCAAATATGAGCAACACAATTTATGATTTCATCTGGTAGTAGAACAATTCAGCAAGAAACGTTATTTGTGGGCCGCAGTGCGAGATATGCAAATTTTACTTATTTAGGCTAAAAGACACTGCTACGTGTAGCAAGTCTTGTACTAAAGTTAATGGCCAAAAGAGATTTAATAAATGATTTCATATTTTGGTCAGCTAAGGCGCGCGTTCAGTTGACTTGACCGACTCGTTATTCACTATTAAAAAAAATACAGGGTTCTATCGGTTGACTTAACTCATTTTGTTTACATCATTTTTTATTGTATTGCTTTCTACGCGTAGGTAGTTAAGAACAATACTTACTTACTTAAGTTATTTTATTATTGCCTATTCCTTATTTAGTTAATTCGTGGATAACGGGGCTGACTGCACTTGTAGTAATATTTCATAAGTTAGTAATTAAGCATATAGTAATATTTAAGTGTTGTTGTTTGTTATCCCAAATAAATATAAAAAGAATAAAATAAAAAAACTCTACTGCGCTTCGGTGGATGATCGCCCTCAAGTAGCCTTGAACTCGACACGTAAACCACCCACCCACACTAATTTCGAAGGCTGTATTGTTTGCTAATGAAATAAGCTGTCTCGCGACTGTACTCGTGTCGTGTAATTAAAGTGTGTACTTTAATATTATAATAAATAATGCTGGACAATCCACACAGCATAATCTAGCCCAAGCTAAGCAGAGCTTTTGTTATGAGTACTAGATGACCGATATACTTAATACAATACAATACATAGAAAGATATTTTTATAGATACATAGAAAATACTCAGAGCACCCGGAAAAAATATTTGCAGATTGTACAAACATTTGTCAGTCGCATCGGTAGTCCTGTCCTAATATGTAACTCCGCGGCACAGTACCTAACTTCGTTGATCTGTTATGAACAATTTAGCCAGCTAAGTCACGAGCGCTTCAGAGGTCAAATATTGATATAAACTTAATTCAATTCGGGTGAGAATGGACCGGGAGAATACGTGACTGGGGGAGAACCAAACAAACCCCACTTTCCGTAGACTACCAAGTACTCGGCCGGGTGGTCAAGAGCAGTCTTGCCACTGTACTCAATATGTGTAAGTATGACGGTAGTAATACCGTGACTAAACTATTTACAAAAACAAAAACAAAGTAGTCATGATCTATCAGGTACCTACTCCACATAATACTGACAGGTGCCTAATAAACAATGCTTTAACCTCATAAGGTGATGCATCATTGTTAGCCTAAATGTGGTCAGGTCACAGTGTATAAAACAGTTACTATGATCTGGTCAGGCTTACCGCATGATAAGAATATTAATTGTCTAAATTGACCTTTGTGTTCATGTACTTCCGATTAGCCTAGCCTAGGTTGTTAAGAGGAAACGCGGGCGCGACTTTCAACACGCAAACAACTATTCAACTTCTTTATCTAGAAGTTTTTTGTTGCTCTAATAATAAACTAAAATAGTATGCACCGCTTGCTTCCCAACTTGTTAGTTTGCGGTTTGACATAAAAAACTGTACAAAAAAGAATGCAAAACTTATATTTTTTAGCCCGGCTAGCATGAGCACCGTTGACAGCGATTATCTTTACTGAATTCAAGTAATTATTAGTTCCATGACCGAACTAAACAAAAATAACATTTGTCAAATTAACTGTTAATTTATCTATCATAGACAGATTTGAGCAGAACGCTAGCATACTACAGTATCATAGAAAAGGTAACACCGTAAAAAAAGATTTAAACGCGCTCTCCAAAGATGTTCTTCTGAAACTATTTCTCTAAACGAGGTTTCTACGAAATGAACTACCATAATAACGTTTATGAACTAGCGTTTCATATTTCTTGTTGCATGTCAAGAAACTTTTATAAAGCCTCTAATAACACGCAAGAGGGCCAGATGGCAGCAATTTGTGTAAATGAGAAGACGATGGGAAACATTGATTCTAGAGACTGATCGTGATAGGATCGCATTATAATTCTAGGGCGCTAGTTCAAAATTTTAAACTATAACTTTATTGAAGTCGTGCTAAAGAAAGGCCAGGTCAAGAGTACCCTACGAGCGTGTAGGTATGAAGAATGTGATGAGAGTAAATGAAGCAAACGAGGTGTGTCACGATCGTAGCAAGTGGAAATTACGTCGTCTCTGCCTACCCCTACGGGATACAGGCGTGATTTTATGTATGTATGTAACTTTATTCTCTGACTAGCATGAAACTTAGAGGTTATAATATTCCTCATATTAAGGTGTAGGTGTGCACTAAGGAGTGAGTTAGAGTGAACAAGTTGCATTTAGGCAGCGTCCGCACCATCATCAGGTGAGGAAGTAGTTAAACGCTTGTCTATCTTGTCTTGTCTAACGCCTTTAAAAACAAATAAAAGGATTCCTGAAATCCAGAAGCAGCGGGAGAAAGTTTTATATTCATAAGGCTCAAATACACAATGTCTATAGAACTTGTTTGAAAAAGGCATGCAAATAAATTGCACATTAGTATAATGGCTGCTTTTGTTATATAAATACATGGTGTCAGAGGCATTATGGGCGGCAGTACCTACTTTGACAATATTTCATTGCGAGATGATCCTGTGTAACATCGAGGTCGACAACCCGTTTGTCACGTTGTTTACGAACGAGATAAGTATCAACTACAACAAAGATGCACGTAGGGATGAAAACATCCATCATCAAAATAAGCTTTAATTCAAAATTACACGTGTAATTTTTTATTACAATAGTGTAGAACAAGTGACTTATTTCAGGAACTTTTACTCTCTCGGTTCTCTCTTTTGTCGTGGCATTCCTTAGTAGAAGTTTTTGTCCAGAAGTAGACGTCTGACTGACTAATGATGATGAACGATATCGCAGCAGACGTACAGCAAACCTTTTTTTTATTTTGATGTTAGAAAATGACGAAACGGTCAAGTCGTTACCTAACCATAACAGCTGCAGTCACAGTAGTGTCACCCATGAATTAAAGTTTTATAGTTCTGCGTGACACTGCTGCGTTCATCACCCCGAGACGTAGTTATATCTCTTTCGACCAACTAGCTACAACAGTGTTTTTCAAACCTTAACTCAGTAGTGCTTGGACATTACTGCTTGGAGGCCATAACAGAGGCCTTCGAATGATCCTTCAGGACACTGTCACTAGAATTGGCCACTGACTCATACAAACTTATAATAATAAGAAGTCAGTGGCCAACTCTGTGTGTGTGAGTACTGCATTGGCATAATATCTGGCACTGCGGTAGTACCTACCAATGAGGACGTTTGCTATTCAGTCCTACCAGTTATGTGATAATGATCATGAACAGGACTAAGTTATTTATGTTCTGTGATCACATCAAACGTTAAATATATCAACACCCTAGAACGTTCTACTTTACTCGATCGTTAGAATTATTACAAAGCAATTTATAATCATAAAACAATAAAAATTATACAGTAGCATGATTTATCGTGCTAAAACTGCATAATATGCACAACAACACAGCTAGACCAGGAAATATCTGTGCAGTTGCCATAGCAATAATCTATAGCTGCTATAGCTTCCATGGTATAGCTTCTTTATCGTTCCTTTTAAAAGGTTTTAAACCTTTGTCGCGAATGTTAACTATCTGTTTCAAATTGATGTTAAGTTTTACATTAATTCATGTTAATTTGTTAAAGGGTCTTACTTGTATACAATATGTTCCACTCATACGACCTTGCTTACAAATTTTTTGAGACATGTTTAAAATGAGAACTGTCATTTACCATTGAATAAATAAATAAATAATGCTGGACAATCCACACAGCATCATCAATTATCTAGCCCCAAGCTAAGCAGAGCTATGTGTTATGGGTGCTAGATGCCAGATATACATAATAAAATATAGGTAGATATTTTTATTATACATAGAAAATACCCAGAAAACCCGGAACAAATACTTGCTGATCATACAAACATTTGACCCAAGGCGGGAATCGAAACCGCAACTTACTACGTCGCAGGCGGACCTTTGCCTGCCGCGCCACATCGGTCGTTTGTATGGTACAGCATTATACTGTGCGTTTTTTATTTTAGCTTAGGACTTGTTTATTTTCACCTTAATGTTCAAGTGACTGAAGCTTCAAAGTATAAAAAACTTCAATGAGTCAACTCTTAAACGAATCTCACCAGTAGTACAACAACAGTCAATTACTATAATAAGCGTTCAGCGCTGTTGAAAGGATAGATTATAAAGGTTATGTAAAGAACTGGTTGTATGTAACGGTTACTTTTTTGGTTGACGTTCCATAGTGAGGTTTGAGCGAATGTTGTTCTGAAGTTTTACAGTAGCTTGCGCAGAACACGCGATGTATTTTTTTACTAAGTAATAAGTGATAGTAAATAAATAAATAAATAAATAATGCTGGACAATCCACACAGCATCATCTAGCCCCAAGGTAAGCTGTTGTTAAACAGAGCATTGTTATGGGTACTATGATGACTGATATATACTTAATACAATACAATACATAGATAGATATTTTTTATTATATATAAAAAATACCCAGAATTGTACGATCTACAAATATTTGTTCCGGGTGGGAACAAATATTTGTATATCGTACAAACATTTGACAAAAAGGCGGGAATCGAACCCGCAACCTCCGCTCCGCGTCGCAGGCGGACGGTCGTCTAATATCTAATATGTATGATAGTAGGATATTATCACTACATAGCATAAAAGAAAAAGTGAGTAGAAAAAAGTGCGTAGATCTTTTAAACTACGAAACGGATATTAATGCTGTTTTCAGCCATAGATAGAGTGATTCAAGAGGAAGGTTGTAGTTTACGTAGTTTAAGCACCCGTCGAAGCCAAGGAGTGTCCCTAGTATCCTATTTATGTAAGAGTAGTAGCAGTATCATCATAACAGCCATCTAATGTTCCCCCTGCGTTCTACTCTCGAGCGAGAGTGATTGTCCTTACCTATAGGCCAGCACACGGAGATCTTTGGGCGGTCTAATGGTTCGTCACCGGAGTTGCCAACTAACTCGTTCCAAATCGTCGGTAACAGAAACAATCGAAAGAGATAAATTACCATACTTCCTCATTGCTCTACAGTTATGTCAAGTTTTCAACCATGAAGATATTTAAAGACTACATTGCTAAGTAATTGTTATATATGTTCAACTTGCGTAACACTGCTATTTATTATTATTAAATTATCTTAGGAGCCTACGCATAGTTTACATACTCGTAGATGAGACTAGGTAGTAGACATCTTCAAGGATGTGAATACCTGGAGGTCTTATGATATAGTAAATAACACAATTTGCTAATAAGATAAATCTAGGCCTATACCATCATTAATGTAGATAATATAAACAGCGTCTAGCGGTAAGTTTAACTCTTTTTGTCTTGTTCAAGAGCAGTAGAGTTTTTTGTGATAGAGCTCGTCCGGGGAAAGACTGCGAGAGTAATGCAATGCTAGCGTAATGCTCGCATTGCTGTGTTCCGGTTCGAAGGGTATGGTTTCCGGTGAAATTACTGGCACATATCTATCATATATCATATTCTAGCCTCAAGGCAACCCGCGAGTGGTACCTCTGGTATTGCAAGCGTCCACAGGCTGCGGTATCCGCTTACCATCTTGTGGGCCGTACGCTTGCTTGCCACTTCAGTTGTATAAAAAAAACCACCGGTTGCCTTTTAAAGCTCTTGCTCAAGGTAGAGTAATTAACCTTCAAACATAATTCTCAATCTTTCATGATAAAAGAAACACGGTCTTTTCAGGTTATCAATTACAACATGACACATTCTGTGCGTTAGCTATGTAAAGGTACTATGGCTGCACTTGCAATCTAATTTCGTTCGGTTTTAATCAATTAAATATGTAGACTTGTTTTGACAGGTTTGTAACAAGTTCATCGCAACAAGAACATAACTGCCTTACTGATATCGAGAAAGTGTGTCAGATAATTTCTCATTTTTCTTGTCAACAGATAAGATTAGAAATGAAGTGGTCATTTTAGATTTTGTAAAAGATAAGCATTGTTTATGATAAGGATGAAAACAGGCTCGCTTTTTTGTTAGCAGTAAACTTTCAACATAATTACTAGGTATTTACAATAACATAAACCGTAAGTCACGACTGGCTAGAACGTGAAAATAAAAAGTCGCATGTAATCTACTATTATAAGAGGAAAGATTTGTATTTTTGTTTGTTGCGAATAAACTCAGAAACGACTGGTCCGATTTCAAAATATCTTTCAACATTAGAATGCTAACGTTATCCTTGAGTAACATAGACTTTATTTTATGTCCGTGTGAAGCCGGGGCGAGCTGCTAGTTTATTATAAAAGAATATATAACAACCAGGTACCAAGCCACCGGCTTTCAGTTCTTTGTGAGCTCTATCACAAAGAACTCTACCTACCTACTACTCTTACAATCATAAGAGGCTTTTCACTGCCACTGCCTTCTTTATCATAGTAAATAAAGTCTGTTTCTATGCATGTACGCAACGAATTTTCATGCGGTTTTCAGCAATAGATGAAGAAGTATAACCACACGTCTGAAACCAGGTCAGTATAAAATTAAGTAGCTTTTCGCCGTCTGTCCCTATGTATCTTTGTATGTATGTATCTTTTAAATTACGCAACGGATTTTGATGCGGTTTTGATCAATAGATAGAGTAATTCAAGAGCACGTTTTATAGCACCCGTGCATAAATGGGAGGGTCCGCTATAGTAGCCAATTATTATAACTATATACCCAACCTAATATCCTGACACCACACAAGATTCCCTGTATCGTAGGTATCATAAACAACAAGTTATAATACTTGTTGTTTATGGTACCTACGAACCCAGTTCAGAAATAAATATTTTCAGTTGTTGTAAGCAGTCATCCTACAGTGGGTAATCATACCCACTACTACCTCTCATTTCTCAACTTGCCTACCGCCGCACTACCGCGCAACAGAGGTCGTCGATAGCTAGTTATAGACTTATTGCTCTTTTCTTTACTTATCTAAATGACTGGAAAAAAACCCCGTTTGCAAGCAAAAACTGGATAGACAACACTAAGGAAGGTCAAAAACCAAAACCGAAATAAAAAAAGTTACGACCAATGGTTGGAATCCGGAGTTATATCACTAGAAGTAATCATAATTTGGGATAAGGGTTTGCAAATTTAAAATCGCTGCGAACAATGAGACATAATTAGTAGATAATAGGATTTAATAGTGCTATAGGTTTAAGATTAACTGACAGTTAAGTGTTTTCGTTTACGTTGTATTTTATCATTTATGTTATCACGTTATCACTAAAACTAGCTTTATTAAAGTCAACAAGCAATCGACGTAAGGAAAACAGTATAAAAAACTATGTTTATTATATTATTTTATTAAAAGTGGCAACCAAGCGTACGACCCACTTTATGGTAAGCGGTTACCGTAGCCTATGTACGCATGCAACATCAAAGATATCACTTGCAGGTTACCAGGTTACCACCCTGAGACGTTAGATGGAAAGTCTCACCTGCCTGTAATTTCACCGGAAACCATACCCTTTGAACCGGAACACAGCAATGGGAGCATTACTACTTAGCGGCAGAAATAGGTATGGTGGTAGTCCTTCCCTGGACGAGCTCTATCCCAAAGAACTCTACTACTCTATTTGTATCATCATGACAGCCTTCTAATGATCCCCCTGTTGGGACACTGGCCTACTCTCAGGCGAGAGTGATTGGGTCTTAATCCACCACGCGGACCCAATGCGGATTGGTGGATGGCAGATGTCTTTCGAATTTTTAGTTCTTGCAAGAATTAAAATTTCGAAAGAAACATCGTGAGGAAACGTGCCTGTTTCCTCTCGATGTTTTCCTTCACCGTATGAGAGTACTGGCATTGCGCACATAAATTTTCCGAACAGAAAAATCCGTTGGTGCACGGCCGCGTTTGAACCCACAGACCTTCGGATCAGAAGGCTGGGTCACTACCACTAGACCACCAGTGCTCAATAGTCAGTCTATTGTCATATCAAATTACCTGCACAATTAAACTTTTGATTGACAACAAAATAGGGCTATGTCTTACAGATAAGGATAACCCTCTAAAGTGGGAAAACCACAACAAGGACTGCATATGTTATGAACAGTATGCTTCACAGACATGAATCTAGCTTCATGTCTGTGGTATGCTTTACCAGTGCATTGAAATAATACAGATATGCCTATACTAACCGATGGTCTGGGCGTGATTTGTGTTTTAAATTAGAGTTGTTTGACTGTAAACACAAAAATTTGTGTATATAACGCAAGTTAGACTTGAACGTTTACAAGTTGCGTAGCTAAATTCAAAGCAACGTTCTACTCAGCCATCATTTAAGTGCGATAATTTTGGTATGCGGGACGAACATGGACAAATATTATCGTGCGGAACGAATAAAAACTTTTAAAAGCGTGGGCCAAAAACTCGGGACGAATATGGCATAAATCTATTTGAATGAGTGACCGTCACTAGCTGTGGCATATTCATAACAAGTATCTATTACCTTTCGGCCTTTAAACAATAGATACAAACTTTTTTTTTTTATATATATAATAAAAGATACAAACTCACAAATCATGGGAAATATCCCATTTTTAATTTAAATGATTTAACTTTAAAAACTGATACAAGTCAGTAAATAGCATATCTTCAATTATCTAATGCTATTATTATTTACAAATACTATTTTATTAATTAAAATCAAATTAAATATTAAAAAGATATTTGCATGTTAATGTTTAAATTACGCTTTAATATATAATTCAAATAAAACCGGATAAGCGTTTAATTAAGCCATGAAAATGTAACAGACAGTATTATGGAAGTATGGATTACCAATTGTATAGCACAGTTGACTTCTGCTTATCGCAATGAGTTACTTTTGAATAATAAACATATTGTATTTTTTTCCTTAATAATAGTTAAACTTGAGGTAATTTTCTGATCCACTAAATCTGGAGTTGTTTACTGATTGAAAAATAATCTGTAATATTAACACAGTTACACCAATTGCTAGAATTTATAGCCCAAACCACATCCTATGACTCAAGTGCGCAAAAGCTCGATAATGTGTACTAAGTGTAATGTAGAAGGTAATGTATTGTATATTGTAAGTCATACTCTATGATCAGTAAACGGCCGCAGACCGCAACTCCATAAGAACCCGCTTGTATTTTATAACCGCAACCAGTCATAATACCTTATTTGATTTATATCCGAAAAAGTAGTCATATTTCTGGTTGAGCAGTCTGAATGTCGAAATTTGTATCCTCATCACAATCGACCTTCTAATTTGTTCCTACTGCTGGGAATGAGAGTACTTGGGCTATGGGGGCCACCACTTGTACCCAAAATGCCCAATGCTGATTGGTGGATGATAATGTTTTTCATTCCGAAGTTTCATAAGTATACGCAGGGCCAAATCCAAAAACTAACTATAAACCTCTGTTAGCTTCTCTCTGTACCGACTTGTCGTGTTTCAGATATATCATCGTCTTTGTTTATTGACATAAGAAAGTCAGGAAAGACTTGTTAAAAAAAGCAAGCTGCTACAATGATAGTTTATTTGATTACTATGGTGATTGAACTCTCAGCAACCTCCTTTGAATCAGCTGCGGATAAAATGTTTGCATGAACTGCAATATTTTTTTCGTGTAAAAAAACAATGCTAATTTTGGAACCATGGCACAGAACATAAATTTGTACTAATGGTACCCATCGTTTCTGATAGCGTGATAATAGCGCATTGTAAGCAAAACAAGTATGATGACAGTTAGGTGTTTTTTTTAAACCGACAAAAACGAAGGAGTTTCTCAAGTCAAAGCATATTATTATATTTTTAATCTATTATTACATTATGCTACAATTAAAATCTTTAATAAGGTGTTCTTTCCAAATTCAAATTCAAATTTGTGCTGGTGTCTACAAGCTGTGATTGATGCGAATGGCGGATATACTCGGTTTATGTTTTGTTTATTTAAATAAATTTACCATAGTTGCAAATTATGTTTACTATTTTATTTACTTTTACTAACTATACATCCACGAGACGGCACTATTAAACACGAACTCAAGCCGCATACTCGTAAACAAGATGACACAGCTGTTATCGTTATCTCTTTCATAAGATACAAAGCAACCTAATCGCCGATATTACACGAGCATTCACGAAGCATAGTCCTTCGTGAATGCTTTGTAGTCTAAAAATTTGGTAACCTTTAATTGTAACTGTCATCCCGACTGGCGGCGAGTGACAGTCGACCACCGACTGCAATATGTCATACTCAATCGGTAAAGCAGAGTATCGCTCATTCCGAGCAAACGAAAATAGATCTTAAGGTGACGAACCTTTTCTTACCCCGACTGTACATAGCCAACTGACTATCGGTTAGTATAGGTCTCACAACGGATCTCGGCCGTAGTGAAATTAGCCGTTTCGATGCGCAATGGAGCTTTTTCAAACTAAATTGTCTTTGCGCATCACAAACGGCTAACTTCACGGAAGCCTAGATCCGCTGTGCGAACTATACTTAGAACAATTGCATTCCATTCGTTATCTGTCGTTCAATGGTTGAGGAACTGATCTTAATGGCTTATAAGAGTTATCAGTTGCATGTATTGTTTATACCTGAAATAAAACCAATAGGGTTATCTCTCTTCATATCAAAGTGAACCAAGTAAAAATAATAAATTTTAGCAAAAAAAACAATTTCAAACATGTAATTATTTATCTTTCTTACCGAGGGGAGGTTATTTCAAGCCGTGCGTGATTCAGGATTGTTCTATTTTACTAGCGACATTCTAGTTACGTCTAAGCTAGTGATATTTTATGCTCAAACACAAAAAAAAAATGTTTAGCAGATTGTGGTAATACGCGACGATTAATAGTTATTGCCACGTTTTTTATAATTTATTCATAAAATACTGATAAAACTTATATGGGGACTATTCTGAAGAAGACTATCTATCAAACAAAAAAAAACAAAAATCAATTCATAATTGGCGGAGAAATCGAATAAAAAACGTACAGTCGAATAATCAAGCCTCCTTTTTTAAGTCTGCTAAAAATACGTAGCAAATCTAAATATATAAAACCGTTGCGATACTGACTGATAGACAATCAACGCTAAGCTCAAACTGTAAGACCTTGAGATCTGAAATACTGAAGGTAAATTATGTAGAGGTGCGCTTATAAAGGAATTCGTAAAGCTTAACAGACTACGAAGAGGGAAAATAAAGATCGTTTAAAAAAACTCAACGCGGAAAAGTCACGGGGCCTTCCACTAGTAGAGATTATTTAATTCTGGGCACTAGAAGATACCCAAGCTCAAGGAAATAAACCAACAATACCGTTGCATTCCTTTGCTGTGTGCATAGTAAGTGGAAAATGCTATGAAGAGACTAAATGGCATACTATTAGCCAGCCAGCTAGATAGTTAGGATCTTGCGGTAATTTTGACGATTTCATAGCCGTAAATCGTTATTTGAAACTGTTAGTTGATTCTGAAATTTAGGCGTATCAACTCCCACCTCCTAAACTTAGAATAACATTAGTCAGATTTGATCATAATAATATATTTAGATTTTGGTCATAAAGTTATTCTATCTGCATATTTTGTTAATTATAACCTGAACTTGATATCATCGAAGGGTTACAAATAACGATGAACGGCAGCGAAACCGACTTTACCGCAAGAGTCAAGAGGACTAAGTATCAAAGATTTATTAACATCTAAAGAATATCTAAAGAAGCGACCTTGGGTCAGATGCTTCAGTTGTCATGCTATAATAATTGATAAGAGATAGCGCACGGTGATAACAAGACAATAGAGCAACAACATTTGTCTTGAATTGTATCTTAGTAATTATTACAACTGGTTTACAGTTGCCTAACGGAATACAGTTTATATACATAAGAATTAAGAAAATAGACTCATAATGTCGTGAGTGTAAGGGTCGGTATTCGGCGAACCAGTTGACTGTTCATCAATCGGCAAAATTTTGGCAAACACAGCCATACCAACCACATTAAAACAAAAGAAGAAAGGAAGGTAGTCAGGACGAACCAAACATGTGCATAAAATAATGCTATGAGAATACGCTTTCTTTTCTTGTCTATAATATCTGAAAAAATATTGTAGAATACAAAAATGGAATATTTACAGCAAGTACCTATTCTATAAAACGTCTGAAGCCTTAAGAAACGTACTTACAAGATAATCTCAACAAAACAATCAACCTCCTTTGAATGGACGATAATAACAAAACAACTGGACACAAAAACACACTTCACTGGGCACTTTTGGTATATTATTTTTCCACAAACAACCGTCTCATTCCACCGTCTTACAAACTCTGATTCATTATTCTTCGACAATTTGAAACGTTTTAGGGACTTTGTACTCAATAGTATAAGAACAAAAGTTTGCATAATACATCTTTATCAAAGTTAAGAGTAAAAAAAACTGATTCTCGTCAAACATGTTATGAAGTGTAATGAATGTATGTTCAAACTAAATTCATAGCGAAGTAGTTTTTGTGCAAACTATACCGGCCAGTGCTATCGCAATTTATTATATTAAGTTTTTCATCAGTCAATATTGTGGTCATGAAAATTACTTTTTTCCAATTTCATATTTGTTTAATGTACTTCTAGATGCATTATGATTAACATTAGCACATATTTCTGGCGTGGCGACATCGATTCGTTTGTATGTTTCAAATATCGGTTTAAATGTATTGCAATTTTATTTGATTGAGTATGTAACAATTTTTATTTTATATATCTACAAATTAATGTAAGGGAGCTAAACCAAACCTAGGTACTTGAGTCTAAGACTATTCGCAGAACTATTATTATTTTTTAAAACAGTTCAGCGAGTGAACTCCGTTCTTGGTTCTTTAACTGCTCAAGTGACTTTGAACGATTTTTTGCTGCGGTATTTGAGTATTGAAACAATGTCAAATGACACATAATTATATGGCACAGTTGTGGGTTGTAATAATTATGACTTGTCGTTAGAGTTTTTGTATAATTTCGGAGAAATATTACGTAGGAAGTTTAGCCGGCAATGACTACGGCAGATCACACAAAAGTGATTAGCGACGTGTTATGCTAACACACAGCTTTTTCAAAATTTATGATATTATGGAATAAAAGGATGTTTATAGGTAGTTTTATATTACATAGGTATACGTAAGTAGTTACATCATATTATGTAAGATATATTTTTAAGATTTAATTACTTTATCAAAATGTGTTTTAAAAATTACTTATGTACTTATATTTATTTATTTTTTTACCTAAGTATATTTTTTATACTGACCCACGCGGTTTCACTCGCGTTATTTTTCTCATCGTTTCCCTGGCCAAATTAGTTAAGCCATTTTCGAGCTTTAGCGAGACTTGAACAGCACCTATTGCGTGTAGCTAAGCATGTGGGAGAAAACGCAAGTATTCCCTATTGACGTTTTCCTTCGTCTGGAAGGGTGAGTCAACCCTTCAATAATTCACACCCCTATGACTGGCGGCTGAATTGAATGAAAAAAACACCAACCTGCATTGAAACTACGTGGCAGATTCAACTGGAATCAATCCCACTTGAGAAGAGGTTAGTGTCTCAGCAGTGGGAAAATTTAAAAGGCTATTATTCGTTCCTCATGACTTATCGATAACTTATTTAGTTGTTGAACGTTAAAACTGCAATAACAGTATGTTTCATTTTAATAAAAACATCAGCTATCATCAGCGCATTAACCTAATATGTACTTATTTATTCATAAACATAATACTTATCACTGTTAATTCCGTCCGTCACCAGTGGCCACTGACTCATACAAACTTATTGCTAGAATAACGTGCGTTCCTTTTGATCCCATCGAACCGACAATAAAAGTAAAAAGAGTCCACTAGTATTTTTCATTGTTCTCAAACCCACCGTATTCATTAGATTAAAGTTTAAACTGAATCAGTCCTTTTAAATATCTAATACAAGCGATAATAAATTACATGTTCCTAAGACTACCACACCGCTCTAAGGCCACCGCCGGCCATGAAACCGTAATGGGTCTTATTGGGCTGCTCTAGACAGCTTAAATGAGCATTTGATTTTTTATATTAATTACATACACACATGTATTAGGATTAACCTGTACCTACCTACGCACGACGTTGTAAGAAAGGCTATCTTCTATCATTTATATCCGCGATGTTATAGAGTTTTTTGGGCATATATTAATGTTCCAATAAAAGGTCAACTTCAAAGGTCAAGTTCAAAAACCTCGGAGAAGATTATATCAATTAGAAAAATAATTAATTCTTAAGTTTTATTAGAAAAATGCTTGAAATCACGCTATTTGTAAGAGAGTTTACTGGTCGTCTCACACGGCATAATATTTTGTTCAACATCCCGGGTTTACGTACAACTTTACCTATAATATTATAAAGCGGCCTTAGAAGCATGAATCTAGAGACACCGGCTAAAAAGGTGGACCTGTAACTGTCGCGCACGAATTTACCTCACCTGATTTTTTTTATGTGACCGTGTAACAAGACTGATAACATTGTTTTTTCTACCTAATTATTCTAGTAAAAAACAAGCTTCTCAGCAATTTTATTCAAGTAGTCATCATCATCATTGCCCTGCCCTTTTTCGGCACATGTTCCTTTTTTCCATTTCTCTCTATCACCCGTCATCTCAGTACTCACTCCTTTCCTAATCATATTATCATCTTTCACACAATCCATCCATCTTTTCTATGGCCTACCTCTACATATATGTTCATCCACATTCTCATCCCTCCTCATAACATACCCGTACCACGTTAACCTATTTACTCCTCATTGTCTCCGTAACTGGTACCACTTTCAGACTTTCTCTAATGTACTTATTCCTTATTTTATCCATTCTCGCCACTCCACACACATTTATTCGAGCAGTATTTATATAAATTAATAATTGTCAGCGTTGATATGGTTTTAACCGGTTTTAAAGCTTGAGCACATAACACTTCCTGAGCTCTACTGTGCGCGGCCACAGCTCGCGAGAAAGACCCGCTTCTGACCACCAGAATGATACTGAAATATAGCTCTGCACATTCAAGTCTAGATGTCTAAATTCGTACCGGTATTTTAACACGCAGCAGGTAAAATAAATGACAGTCTGTGTATAAATATTGATAATTAAAATATAATTAAAAACACTTGAATTTAACAATCTAATAGTACAGGTACCTAAAATTGTTATTTTATAGAGACGTGGTTACATTACAATGCAATACAGCTTCCTACAGCAAGTAATTCAACTATATCTACAATGTGTAGAACTTTTGAAGATTTATATATCAAGACTATATTTAGTATAACGCCACGCGATTTTTGTTTGTTAGTTAGTCAATAACGCAACATTTTATATATTTAGATGTATTGAATGATATCTTGCTTAGTGCAGCAGTTATAGTTGCCGTAAAAGTAAGTTCGAGGCCAACTGTTACTCTGGTGACGGATGTTATAGCCGAGACTTTACTTTTTTTTTATACTACTAAAGTGGTAACCAAGCGTATGACCCACTTGATGGTCAGCGGTTACCGTAGCCTATGTACGCATGCATCATCATAGATATCACTTGCGTCTTACCACCCTGAGACGTTAGATGGAAAGTCTCATGTGCCTGTAATTTCACCGGAAACCATACATAGGTATGGTGGTAGTCCTTCCCCGGACGAGCTCTATCACAATGAACTCTACTACTCTTAAAAACTCTTAAAAACTCTTACCTCCGAAGCACGAAATGGCTCAGGTAAAAATGGTTTATTTACAAATTATGACCTGGCCGCGCCACCCTTCGTGTGTGACGCCCCTAAGTCTGTAGCATGCCCAAATCTGATCTGGTCAAACCAGTTCGGCTAATTATATTAAACTCAGATTTCGTTTTGCGGGACGTTGATGATGAAACCTTTTTTATCATTTACATCTTCTTGCTTTTAGCAAACTACAAAAAAAAAGAAATACGCAAAAATAACGTGCTTACCTATCAAGGTACTGTTTAAATAGGCCACGTTATACTTATCTACTCTACCGGCGACGCATAGCGACCTTTTCACCTTGAGAACCTTTTTGCTAAATTGGTCATTTGCTCACTGCTGACATTGACAACGCCCTTAGTCGATCTAGATTTTTAAATGCTGGAAATGAGGATTGTCTTTGGCTATCTTGTCAAAACGACATGGGTCCTCCTACTTTAATTATTTTTCTCGTGTTATTTTAAGTTTTATTGCGTAAATTTGGTGGCAGTTTATCCAATTTAACTTGTTTACTTAGCACAAGTGTAAGTAATTGAAATGGAGGATAATGTTGGTTGGTAATTTAGTCGAAACACTTTCCAAGGGAATTTTGAAAGAAAAGTCACCATTTCTTTCCAAATTTCGTTGGTTTACGTTGCTAAGCGACAATCAAACTAATACACTTGACACTGGCAAAATTGTGGCAAATATGCCACAGAGTCCATAAACGAAGAAAAAAAAAATGCTGGAAATAATAGCTTTATTAGCCATGCTCAGACTCAGTCTAGCAACCAATCTGCCAAAGGAAATAGTGGGTTTTTAGATTTAATCAGTTTACTCGCGAATAACTACGATTTACTCTGCGAATAGTGCTTATTCGAGTTTGGTCGAATCCAACCTGAAACAGATTGTTACAGGGTCTAATAGGTTTTAGAAGAATTTACTATATTATCGTCCTTTCATAAAGGGGTGACATAAAATATAGTAAAATGTTACTCAAGGATAATGTAGCATTTTAATGGTAAAGGAATATTATATTAAACAGACCGGCAGTTTTTGAGTTTATACGTTACAAAAATACAAAAATCAAAAATACAAATCATTCCTCTTCATAATATTAGTATATATAAAATAATCATAATATATTATACGAGTAGTAGGTAGTAGATAGATTACTTTTTAATGTTGACTATAAAACCTACATGAGGACAAATTTAATACTCTTGAGAAAATGAAAATCGTGATTTTTAAACACAGAACATAATTTAATAACCACACGATGTAATGGTATATTATTTACTGACTTATATAACTGTTTACAATATGTAATCAATCATTGTTTTCAAACTCTAGTCAAAAGTTTACTGCCACTTTATTATCGTAAATGTACTAGTTGATTGATTTAGCTATTGAAAGCATTAATTATTGCGCATTGCATGCTAAATAATATTCCGTACAAAAGCTATTGTGTCGTGTTTTATATATTTATGGTTAACATATATATATATTAACTAACTGTTGCCTGCGACTTCGTTCGCGTGGAACTCGGAAACCGTAGGTAAGGTCCTTTTTTCCGGAGGAACAAACATCCAAACTTTCGCATTTATAATAGTGTGATATCTTTAATGTCTATTACGTTTTATTATCTAAATACAATGTATTATGTATATAAAATGGTTGCGTTAAAACAAAATATCCTATAAATTTTCAAGGTTCCTTTTAATATGGGTACACTAGGAAAGTAATTGCTAAAATTTTACTGCTAGAAGAGACAGTCAAATATGTGATTTCGATAAAAAAGTCAACGCGGGTAAAAAAAATCGCGGGGTATAAATAGTACAACAGATCATTGTAATAACAAATGTCTGTCAGGATAAGAACCAATATAAGACAACCTTATGTAATTTTTTTATATAACGATATCGCCGGTGAACGCCGGATACTAAACCGGAAGTCTGTGAGTCGATGTTGTTGAATGCTTCATTAAAATATCAATAATATAACAATCACACGTACAATAGAGTACAAGGGTGTGTTTGTGTCTGTGGCAATGACAAACCGAGAATATTAGGAATTTTTAGTAAAAAAATCTACTCTAAATTACTTACACTACGTAAATTCAAAATTCAATAGCTTACCTGAAACAATAAAAACAATTAATAACCAATTTAAAGCTTACCCACAGTAGCTCAGGAACAACATACTTTTTTGTGTGCATATATCTTAGCTTGACAATTGTAACAGAACAGGCCAACCAAGTTTTTTTTTACAATATAATATAAATCTCAAGGTTATTTAGAAGAAACGCGGTCGCCATTTAAAGAATATATTTTTTACAGATACAAAACCTTTTGGTGGTAAAATATGGAAGTGTAAATGTTTGCGTTTCTTGATTTTGCCCTATAGTTTACAAAGATCATTCCTTATTTACAAAGCCATTTAGCAACATTCCGCTAACTTACTAGCAAGATGCTCCTAGATAGCTTTCAATTTTGTTTCACTGCACTGTCAATTAATCAAATCAAACTAAACAATTTTAGTAATTTTAGAAGATTCCTTGTTCTTGTTAGCCAATAACTAATTATTAAAACAAAAATATTCGAAACACGCCATAGCGTTAGGTGTATAAAGGTAAAAAAATATTTGCTTTATCAGTGTGATTGATTATTAAAGAGAAACAGACAATTACGTTAAAAAAAAAATAGACAAAAACATTCACAAATTTTGTATATCTGGGTGTCGTGGTACAATGATAGGAACTTGTAGTTCCTGATACCCACAAACAACATAATGGAATCCTAGTGTAGTCAGGACTAGTAATAATGTGGTATTTGGGACATAGCAAACAATATTATAACCTCCTTTTGCAATGAACGCTACAATCATTTCTCATTTTAATTTAACATTGACCTTACACGTGGCGCGACAAACTAAACAATTAATCATGGTAGGTAACATAGCGTGTACAAATATACCAAACGATGGTCGGTAAAAAACTTACTTGATTAGATGTAACTTGATTATCACAAAGTTTTGATATTGTTAGGTATTTTGGTTGTTTTCGTTACGATTTTGCACTAGATGTTTAGCGTCTTGTATCTTGCCAATATCAGCCACGAATCGTAGACTGCAGTCTCCCAGCTGAAAGTACGAGTATAATCTCAATGGCGCGCCAGCACTGAGTCGGATCTCCAAGACTTTTCATCATATTTTTAAATTAATTTGTGAGAATTTATCTTTTTAAATTTGTGTTATTAATTACGCGATAAATGTCTGCTTATTAGGGTGGATACGACCAACATCTCTAACTTTTCCGCGGAAAAAGAAATGGCAATTACAAGTAGGTAAACTGTCAGTTAAATCGGCAAAATCAAGATGAAGACAACATTGTCATTAAATACTTCAAAGGAGTGCCAAAAATTGTAAAGTTACAGACAAAAAACCAAAAAATTCTACTGTAGCAGACAACCAGCATACAAGTAGAAAAATACATGTTACCTACTAAGTCGTTAACGAATATAACAGACTAACTATAGATAAAAAATCCCTGAAGTTTTTATATCTCAACGCGCGCAGCCTTGTGAGACCAGGGAAGCTAGACGAACTAAAATGCATATTGCAGAAAATTCAAAAGGTTCCAATCATTGCTGTTACGGAAACCTGGATCAAGACAGAGGTGGAAGCCCAAACACTGATGATATCCAATTACTCGCATTATTTTAGCTACCGAAAACTTATCCGCGGCGGAGGAGTTTCCATTTATATTCACAATGATCTAAAACACGAACTCATCGAGGAAATATGCCAAGACGATAACACGTAAATTTTTTAAAAACTTATAAATTATAATATTAAGTGATTTCAAATATGTTCAATAAATTACATTGCAAATATACAAAATACATATGAAAAATCATAAAATGTTAAAAAAAAATATGTATATATATATATATATATATATTATAAGTAGGAATCTAAAAAATAATAATAAAATTAATTATTAACAATAATGGCATGCATTTTCACAGAAAATACAGCAAACGATATAATTATACAACATTTAAGACGAATTAACATTTAATTTATATAAATATGTGCATAAATTACAGTACAAATATACAAAATACATATAAAACAGCATAAAATGTAAATATATATAATTGTTATATGTATAAGAATATATAAAAAAAAAAAGACATGCATTATCAAAGAAAATCAAGCAGATAACGAATATGTACTACCTAACATTATAAACTATAGGTACATATTTGTATTAAGTAAGTATTATTGTGTAAGTAAATAATGTTTTACCTAATATATAAAATGCAGTTTATTAATTAATCTACAATTATAAGAATATTATTATTATTTTTTCTCTCTTCTCTAGCTAATTTACATATTCAAACTTTTTAACCGACGTTTTGGTGACTTAGTGATAACAACATTATTATTAGGTGCAACCGGCCCCGCTACCTAACTAAACAAAGTTACAAGTTCTGATTCTTTTGTCTAGCATTGAGTGCAAAGTCGTCGTACGTTTACAAAAACTACCCACAATTTCGTGCAGATAATCTTTATGTTTTGTGACTGTAAGCTTAGTTGTATTGATTTGTAAGTAAATTTGTAATTATTATTTTCCTGCTCACTGCATAATATTGTAAAAGTTTTATCATGCTTCTCAGTAAGCGATTTTGTAAATCTTATGAGAAATAAATAATCTAAAACCTAAACCTTTACTCGCGAATATTTATTATTTATTCGGAGAATAGTGCTTATTCGAGTTTGGTCGAATCCAGCCAACTTTCTGACAGTGAGCAAATCGCTCCGTCTAACTTCATAACAAACAATTAGTATAACTTTGTAGGCTCGTCTTTTCATCACACACAATGCATTTGCACATGTCACACCGAAGGCCATTAAACAAATTGAGTCTAACGAACCTCTTCCCACATCATTGACGCCGGCACCAACAATGTTATGTGGGATTTTACTACGTACTTAACTACGGAACTTGTTAAACGAAGGTGTATTTTGCAAATTGAGAAAGTTTTTACCGATGCAAGTGTTTTACGGTAAATTGGAAAAGTACATAAGAGGGCATACAAGTGTCGCCGACAGACAGAGATGGCGAAATATTGTTTTCTCGTGAGTGAAAAGTACAAGGCAATAGCACAAAATAAAAAAGTAAGCATTGGATACCAATTACACAAAAACGTAAGAGCTGAAACCGTTTTCCCTAATTAGTTACAAGCCAATTAAACAACCAATTAGAAAAGTATAAATGAAAAAATTTAGGTTTCTTAACAAAATTGTCCACATAAATGTCGCGCCGTTCATGAGATAATTTTATTATAAGCAAAATTTGTGCAAAATAACGAAGGTATTATCACTTTTTTTAATAAAATATTTTGACCAAATCGTGTTTTAGAGGGGAAAATCCGAGATAAAAGTAACTTTTAACTTTCATGTCTTTTCATGTCCCCAATAATTAGATGGTAGTTTTTACAACACTGATAAAAATATAAATTTTTACTAAACAGTTTTGTTTTATTCATGTATAGGGTACATGTCAACTTAAATACTGTTACAAAATACGATAGTACAATATAATATAGATAACGTAAGTTTTACCAATTATAAGTTTGTGTAATAGTGGTTTCGATTCGGTTGTAGCATTTTTTAGTCGTAGCTAATTAAAAATATCGCGGCCCTTTGTATTTAAATTTATTAGAATAGGACTGCAACAATTTTAGTTAGTTAAGTTTAGAAAATGTTACAACAGAATTGACACCACTATTAAACAAACTATTATTAGTTATCCAAAAGAAGTATTATACATATAATTTAGTTTAGCAATCTATATAGCCTGAAAATAATGTCTCGTGGTGAGCCACTAAAATATTACGTAGCTGCTTGTCTGGTTATGCCTTTAAATGTATTAGTATTCTCGAAAACTATGTATTTAAATACTATACATTAAGAATAGTGGCATACATAGGTACGCTTTGATGTTTACTAGCGATAGCCAGTACGAGTTTCGCATGATAAAGTTTGAAGTCACCGCCTGAGTTATTGTTAAACATGTTAAAATGCTAAAAATAACTGTCTACTATGACCATGACAGTGTCAAAAGCACGAATTAAAAAATCGTGCAATAATTTAAATGAAGAATTTTTATAAATATAAAACTCAGTACCTAAATAAAAGTCCAAGACACGAACATCTGATACATTTTCAAAATTAAAAATCTGTTGAATCCTTTTTTTAATATTTTGTTAGGTTTCGTGAGCTAAATCACCCTTTTTGGATAGGAGTTATTGTATCGATATTGCTCGGATGAGTTCTGATGAGTTCGCTCTGATCACCTAGCCTTGTTAACCTTTAATTAATTGTGTATGATTCAAAAATCTTAATGCAATAATATTGCTCGAATAATCTTGTACAAGAATATCAAGTAGATGGCTTCTGTGTCAATATTGGTTCGTTTTTTTGCCTCCAAAGATTTGTGGAGATGAGCTGAGTTTTTTGCTCGCAAAAATGCGGTTTGACGACAGCGGCCGGTTTGGATGGTCCGAGTGTTCATCTACGTTTTCGGATTCATCATTGGTTGCTTGGAACGTGTGTAACTCTTTTGGTCTTTTTAGTTTTTGATTGGTTTATCATATCAGTCTGCTTTGGTTCAAATATTAGATTGAGGCATGGGAAACCTGAAAAGGGTTATCGAAGGACGAGACGGTCAAGTCGCTCAGAAGTTATTATATGTTATATTATTATATTGAGTATCGTAGTTTGTATGGAGATTTGCACTTTATATACCAGATGATCGTGCACACATAACGAGTCTAAATTTTCATTTTATTTTGTATACCAATTTAAATAACACCATTAAGTTGATAACGAAATGTATTGGATTATTAGAAACAGTTCAACATTTTTTTAATAAAACTGCGGGATTCGACTACGAAATATTTATAATGGCTGTAAATGACCTCTAGAAATATAAATAATGTTAATGTTCCAAATTTATCGCAGATCTTTTAAGGTGTCTTAAATTTTTGGATAATGCCGGTTTTCTTATGAATTAAGTAGATAATATTTTAGGGAGAAACTTGATCAACACAACCCAACACAAGACACTTGGAACAGAAGCGTTGCTCTACCAAGCTTCGTGGTTTGGAACAATTTGAATATAACCGACCCCACGCTAGGTTTTCTATCTTGTGGATATCAGAAACTACGAGCACTATAGTATCAAAAAGGGCTTTTTGGTACTATAGTGCTGTATTACAGTGATTGTAACCTGAATCAAACATTTACCTACTCGCTCCCTTTAAATTACGCGAAAAGTTTAGCGTAATTTAGTCATCTTTAAATGGTATAAAATAAAGTCGCTTCCCGCGTCTGTCCCGTGTTATTACGCTTCTTCTTCTTAGAGTGCCTCTCCATTACTGAAGGTTGGCTGTCATCCTTTTAAAATTTTCTTTATATAGAGCTAGTCTAAGCAGTTGTTCCACTTTCACAATTTCTGTCCACTGTCTGATGTTATGAAGCCAGGAAGTTCCTCTTCTTCCGACATCTCTCTTAGATTACGCTTAGATCTTTTAAACTTGACAAAGGATTTTAATGCCGTTTACATCAATATAGTGATTTAAGTTTATACGTATAGTTTACATCTGTGCAAAGCCGGGGCTAGTAGTAGAAAATAAATCTAAAATTAATAATGCCACCAATAAAACAAGTATCGTCAATTGCATGATCATAATATGAACTATACTACCCTACTCTCTTACTGATCTCAACTGGGGTCAAGGCTGCATAATGTTGTTTTATTTTTGAAATGTGAAGATGGAACTAAAGGATCTTGGCCAATGAATAAAGCAAAGAAAATACTGCTACTTTTATTGTCTGGGCCATTAAAAGCTCGAGCACGGTTTAAACTGGCAGATAATAATGAAATATCTTGTTAATAATAATAAACCTTGCGTGATAATAAATAACAATTAAGACACATGCCTATTCCATTCTCCTTCCTTGATTAAAATATTTATAACCAGCTAATTCTGTTATTACTAAGATTTTATATGAATGCCTCTGTCGTAAATCGGCCTTTGGTTTATAATTCTAGTTGTGTATACGAGAAGTAGAGTTCTTTGTTATAGAGTTCGGCTTAGGAAGTACTATCACCTATTTCTGTCGCCAAGCAGTAATGCTCTTATTGCAGTGTTCCAAGGTTATGGTTACCGGTGATTTTTTTTTAATTACAGGCATATGAGACGTTAGATAGTATTATCCCTCGCCCTGGTATTACAAGCATAAGCTACGGTAACCGCATTTATATCATAAAGTGGGATGTTTGGTTTTGTTTGGTTGCCATATTAGTTGTATAAAAACCTCTTCATTGATGGATTTATTTGGTTTCTATAAGGTTATGTTACCTAATCTTATCTACCTTTGATCTATCTCTTTCACTGTTGAATTATGCTTGGACATGTCATGACTTTAACTTGCTCTTTGCTTTATAATTTTTATTATTTTCAGTTATCATTAAGTCTACGTTACTGACGTCAGTGCACACAAAGCCAAGTCAACCAAGCCTCAATGATAACAATATTTTAATTATTTTTTACAATAGGTTCATTGTCTGATTTCGTTATTGTCACGCTTGTAGGCAGACAGCCAATGTGTATGAATATGGCATCAAAGGTATGCTATTATTGTTCATTACTAGGTAATTTGTCGTCGAGACAGGTTAATCCACAAAACAGCAAACATTATTCAGCTAGCAACGTTGCATTTGTGACCAATAGAGGAAATCAGCTGCACTGTCTTGAACGGAAAAGTTACGGGTTTAGTATAATTTTTTAAACATTATCATCCTCATAATTTTATCAGCCGATAGACTTCCACTGCTAGACATAAGCCTCCCGAAGAAGAGTGACATTATTATCATGAGCCTTCACCATCCATCGACTTCCTAGGATGAACGAACGACTACGAGTATTCTCGTTTTGGATTCGAACATAACATGAATGTTGAAATTAGAATGTGTTCAGCTGTAGCACTTGTAACAGCTCTGCATACTGTCGCAGTCTTACGAACTCTGCTCAAACGCAAACCAAAAAATTTTGTTACATTAACTTTGAGGCACAACCCACAAAATGTTACTTAAATTTAAACTACACCAATGGATGCAGTGGGTAATTCGTTGCTGACTCGTTCAGCCACTTATTACAGCTAAATACTGTTTACAATTTTACATGGAGATTTTATCAGACGTATGTTTTGCAAATTTTAAGTAGGTACTTGTTTCTGGGCGGCAAAACTATTAAAAACGCGCTAATAACAACCTCAGCAAGTTTTTTTTTTTAATTGTACTACTTTAAACCTCTGTGTTAACTAATGTGCCTATTAAATCTATCTTCGTCTTTGTTCATTGACATAATAATGACAAGGAAAGACAGTTCGTACCTACTTATGAAGCTGCTAAAATAATATTTAAAATTACATAAAAATGTTATTGTTTTATCCATGTCGCTTTTCATATTATAAAAGTGGGTTCTGTGGTGGAGTGGGATAAAATTGTTTTATTTTCAAGCAATATCTCAAGTTCATATTAGGTACCTACATTTAGTGAAGATCTCCTTGATAAATCATCTTATTAATTCGTCCTCTAGCAGAGCATCGACCTGTCTTTAAGGCTATCGAGGGCACAGGAACAAGAGGAAACATGACTCAAACACCCACTTATATTCTTCGCACAGCCTCTACTTTTCCTCTAAATACTCATGCAAGATAAGGAAGTACCTTGAATTAAAGCCAAACGCCCAGAAAATGTAAACAAATAAAATTACAATTGTAGGGCAATGTTTATTAGTTAGTCATATTTTTGTGACAGATTTAAGGTCAAAATGTGACCGCCTTTAAAAAATGTAGATTTTTGGTACAAAATGTACTGACATCGGCAACGTTTCATACCTATAAATGTGACTTTGTTTGACATTGACATTGACAAGGATTTTAAGGTTAAGGCATAAAACTTGTATGAACATTGTGGAACACGGAAAATAAGTCCTTATTGCTAGCTAACGCAGACGTGCGCAGACTCAGCGACCGAGACCACGACCACCACCACAACGGATTTTAACGCGGTTTTTTTCATCAATAGATAAATTGATTCAAGTAAATGGCTTATAAGTATAGTTTTAAGTACTTGTGTTAAGCCAAAGCGTGTCGCTAGTAAACTACATTACTATATGACTGCGCGACCACGACCATGGCTGCGGTGGCTAAATGGGCAAGAACGCTAAGGGTTTCCTAACGGATGACTTGATTCACCAAATCAGCATTATTCAAATCATGTTTTATTTTGAGATTCAGACCTTAAAATAAAGTTTAGCATATACACAAACAATAATCCACACTTTTCCTCATTGAATATTTGCATAAAACTCACAACTCAAAGCCATTAACGATGTTTTTCAAGATGACTTATCTTTATGTTCATAAAACGATGAAAAACATGGTGTACAGACAGTAAGACAGAAAAAAAATATTTAAAAACGTCAGCTTTACTAACAATACTGATGTTTGTTACAAAGACTCGTTGAAAATATGTACAATTTCAAATCAAATCATCAGGTTTGCCAACTCTATTTAAAAACCCAACCATTGAACTAAAAAGTTTTACATTATTACAGCGGCAATTTGTCACGTACTCATAAGATAAATCTATACACAAACATTCAACCTGCGGTTCGTGATCAGTCATCACAATGAAGGTTAAGGTCGTATATGACCGGTAACAGCATGTTACATTCAACACGCTATATCTCATTCATGAAAGTTTCAGACTTGTCCTGTCGTTTTCTTTATCCTGTTTTTAGCCCCCGACTATAATACACATATTAACAAATTTTAAAACCACTGACTCATTTTGCTTGTATTATTGTTTATCATTAGATTATGAAGTTTGGGCTACAGTCAAATCGTTCTAAACTTAATACTATAATAAGTTCAAAACTCTTGCCAAAAAACTAAATAAGGGTTTATGGAATCTGTTATTAACTTGATAAATTCGAAAAACAAAGATTTAGTCAAAGTCTAAAAAAGTAGTCTAGTTAAAAGCATACAAGCTTAGGTTGAAAGCTAATTTATAAATAAAACCATTGGTTTATCTATCTGACGTAAAAACACTTGTCGTAGACTAAAGAAAAGACGGAATAAAGCGGAAAGTGTTCAGAGCTGATGATTCTGAAAAGAACTGCACCGATTTTTGAAGAACCATTTCGTAAACACTAACTTTCATATACAAATATATAAGAAAACCAGTGCGAACCGGAGCTAAATTTTAAATATTGTAATCGTCTCTGCCAAACAGATTTGAATTTGTGACGGGTATTCGAGATTCATATTCATGATATCTATTTACATATTTAATGTTGACTCGTGCTAGCCCAAATTGTATGACAAAACGAAGTGATTAGTTTTAGGCAATTTAATATTGCAGTTTAGAAGAAGTGTTGCAAATTATTTACGGCTATATACAATACAGCCTATGTTTGCATAAAATTGACTTATAATGATAGATTTACTGATAATCAACGCGAAGCCAAAAACAATTAATTAATAATATTTTTAGTCTTAAAAATATAATAAAAACGGCTATTTATTAATTTAGTTAAGTGATTGGTTTAATTGGTAATACTTGTTTGAGTTCGTTATTTCAATTTGTAAAGTTTGGCAAGAATAAATAAGTACTTACAATACTCAGGTTACACATTTTTTAAATAAAACGAGTGCTTATAAAATGTTTCTAATTTATTGCTATTGTGATAAGCTACTAGACACAATTTCCTGAAATTCCGGTTTTTCGCTAATAGATTCTATTTAATTAAAATAAAGAGTCAAGAAGGCCCGCCCGATCACAAAACGCTGTAAATATTATTAAAAATATTTTTACTTTAAAAAAAATATTTAAAAAGTAAAGAGCATTCACGGATATAAGCTGAACCACAAAATCTATCACGTTTTATCACACATCATTAAAAAATAATCACTACATTACATACACACTGTAACTATAGCCATAATCTTGCATCCAATGACAATTCCGATCCAATCCCAATTTCAATTTACTCCTATAATTTTTTTTGTCTTGAAAACAAGGTAGAATTTGGCGCTAGGTTTGCACTCAAACCGGAATGTCATATTCCATACATTTAAGAGTAAGTACCTAGGTCTGAAGCATACAACAGTTTAAATAATAATCATAATAATTCATTTATTTCAGATCCAGATTGCTGAAAAAAAAAGATTGATGTCCTCTGTACTCGACAATAATATGCCTAACTATTTATGATCATACTTTGCAATGACCTTTGCCATGTGAATCATGAATGAACTTGACAGGTTCATTGGATCAGGGACCTGGTAAATAGGAACCTTCCTGTTTATCCTTACGTGGACCAACACTAGTTACCGAGACCACGAACAACGGGAAAACAACCTAGTTTTCATCCAGCTAAAGTATAAAATTGTACAAAAAATTAAGTGATAAGGATCATGCGTATAGTTCAGATGCGAAACACGTATAAAATTATGGCAATCATAACGAATCAATCACTTCCTTGTGAAATTAATGGTTTATTATGCGCTCTGTCTCTTATTAAGTTCTCAACTTGTGGCCGTGACTGTACTTATCGCAATCTTGAGATCAAAATAGTAGGTTTAGTCTGTTCTCAAAAACAATTCTACATTTTATATATTACTAAAACACAATAAAAACAAAACATAAGGTATTTCCGAGCTTTACCCAAACGATCTAGATTATAAATTGACTTGGCTAACAAATGTTTTAAATGTTTATACCTACAAATATTTGACCATTAATTTGTACCCAAACAAGCTCTACCGTCTGAACTGATTTACATGAAATCGGAATATAATATAAAATGATTTTGGACCTGGACTAATTAAGGTTTCTTTTATTCGGGTATGTAAAACGCGATTGAAGCCGAAAGTTATAAACGAGAAAGTATTTATGTTATGAGTGACCAACAGTTTTAAAAATACATATTTTTTTAAGAGCTCTAGTTCCATACTCTAGCCAGTTTACACTCGCAACAATACTTTTTTTATCGTCTGGAAATTTCCTCTCATGTGACACACGGCCAGACGGAATCACAAACAAAACTGACGTAAACAATCCATCACACAGTTGACTCTAAACAAATTCGCTAGTGACTCGCTGCCCATCTATTAGTCATTGTGAGATAAGTGAATTTTAAAATAGTGTTTAACATTTAAAAGAACCGATACGCTGGCTGCTTGGTATAATAGGTTTTGTGTTTCGCTAAATGATTTGTTTAATTTTTTTATAGCGAGGTAAAAATTATTTTAAAAGTATCAAAGCTACTTAAATATAAGCTTACTAAAATATAAACTTCAGAATAATATTTATTGCTCAATTAAAGACAAACTATTATATAACATACAATGTAAATATAATTTGAAAGTATTTATTAAAAAATGATCGTAAATGTAAACAATATTTACATGTTTTGTTGCAATTAATTGCAGACCGTAAATAAGGTACTATAGATACTTATTTATAGATGTCTAATGACATGTTGACCTTGCGCCAAATAAACACCTGTTTCATTTACTGATCCGAATGTTGCTGAGTTAGACAATAAGGCTTATACGAGACATACAGTCGATTGGAATAATAAACAAAACTGTAATAAATGTAACCAATGAGACAGAAAAGGGGCGTCATTTACTGAAAAGAGTCAGCACAAAAATTCAATAGATACATACTCGTATTAAAAGTAAAATAAAGTTTTTTAACTGACAGACAGGTAAGTACGTAAAAGTGGCTAACCGGCAATAGCCTACATTACACTTACACACAACTCTGACCGTGAAATATACCTTAAATCATACAATTTAATATCATACATTGTCAAACCTGCAGGTATGACAAAAGTACTTCTAAATTTATCTAAGTGCATCATGTAAGTGGTTTTAATGATTAGCTTTTAAAAGCTTGTGCAACTGAAAACCGCAAAGTGGTTTTCCGGCGCCAGTTCTCGCTTATTAATCTGACAAGGAAATTCCTAAGAAACCTTATTACTTATGTAAACACACTTAACACACGTTAGCTCAATGTTAGTAGTAACAAATTATTTGATACCTTCAATTCGGCATTAAGTTTTTATACATACATGAAAATTAAAACATTATTAGAGTACTGTTAGACATAAACCTGAATACCTATCATTGTTCATTCAGTTAATTTTCTTCGTTCAATGCTAGCTCAAAAATGCAATGCAGTTTTGTTCTAACATAGTATAGTAACTGGTTTAAACTCTTCAATTCATGGATCGTTTTATTTAAGCTAATCAAATCCAGATACAACTAAATTTTTTTTTTATACAACCGAAGTGGCAACCAAGCGTACGACCTACAAGATGCTAAGCGGTTACCGCAGCCTATGGACGCTTGCAATACCAGAGGTATCACTCGCGGGTTGCCACCTTGAGGCATAGATCGAAAGCTTCATGTGCCAGTAATTTCACCGGAAACCATACCCTTCACACCGGAACGCAGCAATGCGAGCATTACTGCTTTGTGTCAGAAATAGGTATGGTGGTAGTACTACACCGGACGTGTTCTATCACAAAGAACTCTGCTACTCTTATTCGGTACGGAACGCTAAAACCCAGTAGCCAATTAATAATTATGTCAAATAAAATAGCAATAACACCAAATGCGTTGCTTGCTATCCAATTAGCCTAAAACCATTACCAAACAATAAATCCCTATAAATCCTGTAAATTGCCTAGCGTGACCTTTGCGTGTTTGCCAATCATTTGGTCCGTGTGTCTGTATTATTGGCCTTGGTGGGGTCGGCGAAATGGCTCGTGGGATCGCCGGCAAGGTTAGGTTACTAATGTAGGGTGGGCAGCTCTCATCCGCATCACTTTAGCCTTTTATTTTATGTAGGACTATGATACAGTTAATTGAACATTAGCGAAATGAGAGTTCAGCAGGCAGATGATATACAAATTTGTTTAGTCGAAAGTTCATCATCGTCATCATGATAGAAACAGAAAAATCTATTGGTGTACAACCGGGTTTCAACCCACGACCTTAGGATCGGAGGGCTGTTTATTTAAAGATAGATAAAAATAAAGATAGAGGTAGTTTATATAGTTGAACCTAGTAACTCTGACATTGGCGCAGAATGTAAAATGCAAATGCCGTGTGGGCGTTGCGCGGAAGCGGGTGACAAGTGCCAAATACGTGAATTTTCTTTTACTTAAGATGGAACGGCGTAAGAAGTGTTTATAATCTAACAATTGAATTTATTTTACAAAGAAAACTTAGCACGACACGAACGCAAGCTCAATTCATCAGTTCGTTAATTTCTGGGTCAGAAGAATTAATTACGATACGCTTGTACTTAGGTGAATTTCCTTGCATATCAAGTTAATTTCGAGACTGGAGGCTTATTGTCCTGAACGTTAAATTAACGAAAACATTTTGATTTAAGTCTTAGTTTTTTTTTGTTGCTAAAATTTAAGGTATAAATAAGCTATTTGTCTATATAGTAAAACAACACCACTAGTTGAATAACAAGGTTATTTATCGGAAACTCTTTCACGTTAGCGGAGCGCAGCGATTAAAACTATAATGAACTAAAAAAACAAAAATGAGAACGCAATGGATTGTGTTCTCTCAAAAAGTTAACCAGAGCATCCACGTATTAAAAGGAGGTTGCGGGTCGTTTTTTGGGATATTAAAAACTATAAATAAGCAATAACAACACGCGCTAAAGACATTTACTTGTTGTCTTACATAAATTACTATACAAGTGAATGTGTTAGTAAGTTGAGCTGGCATTTAGAGCTGGGCTTGGCATTTACTCTTCGTATCGATCTTCCGTTTTTAGAACGATGTGCTAAAATTTTGGCTCGCCCTATGCCGCACCTTTTTGTAACTATTAGTTGTCATTGTTCGAAGTTTGAATAGCCTTAATAGCTATCTCATACTAAAATGTGTTATAATACCTGAGGCTTCATCGCCGTTTTTTTATCGTTGCTTGCTTTTTTATTTCTACAACATCGATGAATTATAACTGAAAATAGAATACGTTTTGCTGTAGTAATTCATCACAGTTCAGTACATTGCGTAGATGGCGCAATTTTTTAAAACAAGATTCAAACCGAAACGTTTCCGTCACGCTAACGTTTAGCGCAATAAGCCTCTTTATTTAGGTAAATTTTCTTATTATCATTATTTGATGATTAAACGAACTTACCAAGTGAAGTTCTATCATAATTGTACGAAGCACTCCGTACGAAGAGATAAGTATTCTGAAATAAATTATTATTCACATAAGTAGTACCGCATAGGTGCCACCGTTCATACACTATAGTTGAAAGTATATAAAAAAAAAAAAAATACTTAAGTTCCTGTCGCTAGCAACACTTTACGATCCTTCATTTAGTTTGAAGTTATGTGATATTACCGACTCCTTGGGGCTATCCAGCTGTGCTGTTGGGTTGGGAGGGTGATTGATACTTATCTCTTCGTACGGAGTGCTTCGTACAATTATGATAGAACTTCACTTGGTAAGTTCGTTTAATCATCAATTGTACTTGCACTCCGTACTCGAGATAAGTATTCTGAAATAAATTATTATTCACATAAGTAGACGTTGAGAGTTATATTCGGAAATATCACAGCTAATGAATTAATAAAATACTTTATTATGATCATGGTATTCTTTTATTTTAACATAATGTAATGTATCTCTCTCTTAATTATAATTGATTATAATCAGTAGGAAATCACATATTTATTATATGTAATAATCTATCTTAGTAGATACTTATTTGTACCTATTACTTTACAGTGATTAGAATAATATATTTGTAATGATTAAACATTTTAAGTCAAATTGTAGACTGCTCTGGCTAATGTCTGATCTTCATCATCTACCACCGATCGGTTGTAAAACCGTCCAAAAGTTTTAGAGGTCCCGCTCCACCCAGCCGTTTTTCGGATGGTATCAATGTTGACGCCTGATTGGTGAGCTTTAGAGGTAGCAGCATGGCGAGTGCTATGTGCCGTAAATATGTCAACATCAATACCACAAACCTTTAGTGTTGCCTTTATCCAACGGCTGAGAGTTTGCGTGGTCACGATATTGTACGGTTTTCTAAAAGATATAAATAAGTTGTCTTTTTTACGAAAGGAGGCGGTTTGGCTAATATACGATATCAAAGTGGTCGCTGGGCATATTTCAGGTTTTTCAATAAAGAAGGGTATGCAAAGCATGGGTTGATTGATACCTACTTTAGAGGTCTTTATTAAGTCGGGTATTTTTATGGTCAATTTAGATGGTTGTGATTCTACATTACTTAGTTTAATTTTTTGAAGGGTTTGTACCCGATGAGCTGTTGTAAGTGCTAACAAAGTAACACACTTCTTTGTAAGCCTTTCTAATGAGAGTGATTCATTAGGAAACCATGTAGTTAAAAAATTCAGTACCTTAGATGTGTCCCATGTTATATTATATTTGGGTGCGGGAGGACGGAGCCTAAAAACGCCTTTAAAGAATCTCTTTATGCGGTCATCTGATGATATATGTGACCCTATTATAAGAGATAAAGCCCCCCTATAACAGTTGAGTGTTCCATATTGGACATCAGAGTTGAATATTTGGGTGAGAAAATATATGACCTTAGGTACTGAAGTTTCAAATACATCATGATTATTTGCAGTGCAAAAGTTATGCCATCGTTTCAAGCATACATCATATTGCTTGATGGAGCCACTACTTAACGATGCCAGCATGATGTCTATGGACGATGGTGGTACACTTCGTCTCAGCAGCGCCGCCCGCACAAGATTCCGGCAGCCAGGGTAAGATTCTTTTGAATCTGCCCTTTGCTGGAATGGGAAATAATAATATTTTCATTAGGTTTGAAAACTATCAGTTCTGATATAAGTAGTTTCCTGAATACTGGGTACCATGGCTGTGTCGGCCACATGGGGATCACCATGATGCCTTTGGCTCGGTCTGTTATTATTTTTCGAAGAGTTTTTAGAATAATAGCAAACGGGGGGAATGCGTAGAAAAAGAATGGTTCCCAGTTTATAGTAAAAGCGTCAATTTTGAATGCATCTGGGTCTTGCTTCCATGAAACATATATTTCGCATTTTTTGTTTATGCGACTGGCAAATAGGTCAATGTCAGCATGACCGAACTTAGATGTTATGTTTCTGAACGCGGTATCTTTTAGTTCCCATTCTATGTCGGGATGGGATCGCCGTGACTCTGCGTCGGCTACGTCATTGTCGGAAGATTTTATGTACGAGGCTACAACAACTATTCTACGTTTTTCACACCACTGCCAGATAGTTTTTGCTAATTCAGTCAAATGCGGAAACTGAACGCCTCCCATTCGGTTTATATAACTAATGGCTGTAGAATTATCTATGTGCATAAGAATTTGGCAGTCTACGCAGTTTTTGGCGAATATCTTAAGTGATATAAGTGCAGCTAAAAGTTCAAGTTGGTTAATGTGAAATTTTTGTTCGGTGACCGACCACGGACCACTGGCAGTGTCATTTCCGCAGGCAGCGCCCCACCCCGTTGTTGAGGCGTCAGAATACAACTCTAGGCTGTAGTTGTCGTCTCGTATCTTTTTTACAGAGTTAGGAATGGTCTGCAGCCACCATTCGAGATCTGGTCGCAAAGAGGGAGGGATTTGCATTATTTTATCATAATTCTCGTAGGTTTAAAAATTTGCAGCGTTCTAATTGTTTCGTGTAAAGCCACCCATATTCGATAGCAGGGCAAGCAGAGACCAGTAGTCCAACAAGTTGAGCAAAAAATCTAATTTTACAAGTTTTTAATTTCATAAACTTTTTGATTTCGCTAACAATGCGATCTTGTTTGTCAGTAGGTAGCTGAACATTGTATTCACGAGTATTAATAATATAGCCCAAGTATTTACATTTATGAGAAGGTGTTAAGACGCTTTTGTTTGAATTTATTATAAAGCCCAGGCTAGTTAGGAACTGTTTGGTAGTTTCTACATTTTTTAGGCAGGTTTCATATGATTCAGCTATTAGACATATATCATCAAGGTATATTGTAGATATAAACCCGGCTGCTCTCAGTATTTTTACAACGGGTTTCATAATTTTAGTAAACACGTAAGGTGACGTGTTTAAACCGAATGGTAAGGCATTAAATTGGTATAAAATGCCTTTAAAGGTAAACCTTAAATACTTTTTTGAGTCTTCATCTATTTTTAGTAAAAAATATGCATCTTTTAAATCTATTGTTGCCATAAGACTGTCTCTAGATACGAGTTTTAGTACTGTACGCAAGTCCTCAAGCTTAAAATGACTTGTTTTTATGTATTTATTTAAGCTCTTAAGATTAAGTATCAAACGCATTTTTCCGTTTGGTTTTGGTCTTAAAAAGATACCAGAAATGAATTGGTTTTTGCATGGTTCACATTGAGATATGGCTCCAATCATAAGCAGATTTGATATGGCTTCCTCGAATTGTGCAAGTTCCGTAACTGAGTAGCTAGGAAATGTAGGCTGCGAATGTTGTTCTACAGTATCAGAAAATATAATTTTATAGCCTGAAATCCATGTTAAGATCGTCTTGTCGTTTGTAATACGTAACCATTGGTTATAAAATAAAGACAAGCGACCCGCGTAATTTACCTCTTCTATTGTCGGCGATAGTTGTTGGGCTTCGGCGGCTGTGATGACGTCTTGTATGATCTGCCGGGCTGACTCTGGTGAGAGGCAGCCGGTCGCGTCTTCTGTGTTGTCACCGGTGGCCTCCGGAATGGGACCACCGGAGCTTTCACGTTTAAATTACCAGGCTTAGGTTGTGATTGCTGTGGTTTTTTGCTAACATTGTATGAGCTTTTTATTTCCGCACTAGACTTGGAAACGGCTTTTGCCGATCTGAGTGTGTCCGGCAGGTTCTCGCCGAACAGGAGCTTATCTATTTTAGAGTTAAGTATCTGTGTTTTAACATCCTTTTTTAATACCGATGTGCTGAACATTCTCCTAGTGACGGAGTCAGAATGTTGTATGTCACACAGTATCCTGTTCGCGTCCATTAGCTTCTTAAGTAGTTCATGATTTTTATCCTGTGAACCTAGCATCTGAGATGTAGCAGATGCGAGACAAGAAATAGCCGAACCAAGAAGTTTTTGTTTAGTTTCTATGGCTTTGTCTCGGTTAGCCAAAGAGTCTGGCAAGGCAGCCTTTATTTCTGGATTGATTGTAGGCGCGCCTAAAAGAACACCATTTGACGGAAGTAAGTACTTTTGTTGGAGTTCTTTTTTGGCTTCTTTGGTGAGACCAGCAGTTGCAATATGTTGCAATCGGCTCGCTAGCTCCTTGTGTATCTCTTGTCCGTATTGAACTTTGTTAGCAGGGTCATCGCCAAGGATTTCTAATATTTCTTTGTCCAAAGAAACGTCTTCACCATCTGTGTTTGTTACCTCATTTAAAGTTTGATCCAAATTTAGTACTTCTAAGTCAGAGGTTGTATCAGATGAAATAGGAGCTGTTTCGGGTGGTTCCGGTAGACTCGGTTCAATAGGGTTAGGCTCTGCCATAATTTCATCCAGTAGACCATTGTCTGGAATGATTACATAGGTATGTAATACGTATACGTATAATTAAGCATAAGCTTTTAAAGAAATAATATTTTTTCCTACAAAATATAATGCAGGCTTTGGTCATTTAATGCAGTGGAAAAAACCCAAAGGTAGATCCGAAAGTGCATATCCATCAGAACACCGTAGGCTTGTTTAAGCGTTACGATTATTTTCTCGAATGTGGTGGAACAGTCCAAAGAACAGTCCGAAAAACATTCTTGAAGTAAAATGCGATGAGGCAGTCCATAGATCAGCTCGATATGCATTTAATTTAGCTCAGAAGAGTGTATACTTTATAATAGTAAAAATAAATAATAAAATATAAAATTTTATTATAGTGAGGGTAGTTGCGATAGTTTTTTAATGCGGTGAGACAGTCCGATGATCAGCTCGAGTGCATTTTATCGTATCCTAATATGGACAAAGGTAATGTAAATGTGATAAAATAGTATGTACATACCTTCATTGTTATTATGCGACTCCTCTACTTCAGTCAAAGTATCGCTTGAAGAATCCTCCTGTTTACGAACACGTTTGATTTTCTTTTTTAACTTTTTTATTTGTTCACTAATATAATCAATGTCTTTTTTATTATGTTTGCGTTTTGGCATGATGGTTAATTACGATAAGTTTAAATTTTGTGCGAAAGTAACGTGACGAACGGTTGAGCACTAAAATGCGAATGAAGGATCGTAAAGTGTTGCTAGCGACAGGAACTTAAGTATTTTTTTTTTTTTATATACTTTCAACTATAGTGTATGAACGGTGGCACCTATGCGGTACTACTTATGTGAATAATAATTTATTTCAGAATACTTATCTCGAGTACGGAGTGCAAGTACAATCACCATCATTGACAGCCCGGTTGATTACCCATTGCTAAGCTATATCTCTATGTTTATACCACCCACTTACGAAGGATTTAGAATATGTACAAGACGCAAAAACAACTTGTTTATCGAAAGCACTTAACTTCAAGATACGAGGTTAATTAGATAGGTAGGTATCATCGTTTGCATCCTTTATTTATAAAACAATGCTCATAGAATTATTTGCAGATCGTTCATCGATCGATCGTGGCAGATCGGCCGAGAGTTTAGACGACCGATTTGGCGCAGCGGGCGCTGGTCCGCCTGCGACGCAGAGGTTGCGGGTTCGATTCCCGCCTCGGGACAAATGTTTGTAAGATCTACAAATATATGTTCCGGGTGTTCTGGGTATTTTCTAAACATAATAAAAAATAGCTATCTATGTATTGTATAGTATTAAATATATATCAGCCATTTAGTACCAATAATACAGCTCTGTTTAACAGCAGCTTACCTTGGGGCTAGATGATGCTGTGTGGATTGTCCAAAAAAAAAAAGTTTAATTATTGATCTTATTTGTCTGTAACAACATCGCTGAGACGCCAAAGCAAGGCTACTCTCACTAGATATCTCAACTGCACAATAAAAGTGCAATAAGTAAGCAAGGTTAATGATAAAAGAAAATAGTAATTATGTAGCCAGCACAGAATAAATATCGGTTCTGTTCTTATTCAGTTGGATATTCTCGTCACTTCTTATCACTCATTCAATGTAGCATTTGTAAGGATGTTACCTTGTCACGTTACTATACTAATCTTTTAACTGTGAATAAGTACACAGATTACTAAAACTCAAAGTCTAAACTCAGTGCGTGTTGGCACTTTGGCAGTGATAACATACGGAACTAAGACGTGGTAGCTAACTCTCATTTAAAAGCTTAAATTTGATGATGATGGCGGCTCAATATCGTTACTCGTGCTATTCTATGGCGAAAGCTTATTTTTAGCAATGAAAATCTACTGGGCGGTGATGATTATACAGATATAAATAGCCTGGAGTCCGGTTCGGTTCCGGTTCCAAACATGATATTTCGAACCTTAGGATCGGAGGCCCTAAAACCACTGCATAACAAGTGTATTTTTTTAATACCTACTTCCATGAAAATAACCACGTATGAATAAGTAGAGTAAAGTAAACATCGGAAAAAACCATAATAAAAGAAAAATATTGCATAATAATATGTAAGACTGATCTATGATCAGTAAATTAATAATCTGAAGTGATGAGCCACTGAATTTAATAGAGAACATATACGATTATTTTGTTTATACACTATCAAGTTCATGGTGGTAGCGTCATGTAATAAGCACTGCGGTTTTTGCTCTTCGACTCGGATGACCGCCCAAGCAAATCGAAACATCATAAGATCTTCGGCGGAAATTTTATTTGCAAATATTTTTTTAACGTCACTCTGTAACACATGGTAACTAATAGGTACTTACTCGTGAACGAGAACGTAGAAACGTTGTAACAGGTAGCAATTTTTTTTTTATCATGATAATCTTTGTGAGCATGTAACGCATGTGGTAGTGCTTTAGCGTCATGGGGCCCCCTCTCCATGACGCTGAAGCACTACCACCGTTTCTTTTTCTGCTATTATATTAAAAGTTTACTACTATTGTACTATTGTACTACTCTAATGCTCAATTTCTATTATATTTTTTTGAGGACCGATGTGGCGCAGCGGGCGCAGGTCCGCCTGCGACGCGGAGGTTGCGGGTTCGATTCCCGCCTCGGGTCAAATGTTTGTACGATCTACAAATATTTGCTCCGGCTGTACTGGGTATTTTCTATTTATAATAAAAAATATCTATCTATGCATTGTATTAAGTATATATCAGTCATCTAGTACCCATAACACAGCTCTGTTTAACAGCAGCTTACCTTGGGGCTAGATGATGCTGTGTGTATTGTTCAGCATTATTTATTTATTTATTTCTTACTGCTCCTTTAAAGGGTAACTTATTATTAACCTGACAAACTTAAGGAATAGGTTCCACACATATATTTTTTTTCTTTTTACTCTTTTTAAGTTTGTCAGGTTGATAATGAATGACCCTGTATTATATAACATTGCTGCATCCCAGTTCGAATGGTATGGTTGCTGGTGAAATCACAGGCATGAGAGACTAAGTGAGAATGAGTGCAGTTCACATAATATGGAGTGCAACTACAGCCACAAGGAACATAATACATTTTAAGAGTAGTAGAGTTCTCTGTGATAGAGCTCGTCCGGGGAAGGACTACCACCATACCTATTTCTGCTGCAAAGCAGTAATTCTCGCATTGCTGTGTTCCGGTGTGAAGGGTATGGTTTCCGGTGAAATTACTGGCACATGAGGCTTTCGATCTCAGCCTCAAGGTGGCAACCCGCAAGTGATACCTCTGGTATTGCAAGCGCTCATAGGCTGCGGTAACCGCTTACCATCTTGTGGGCCGTACGCTTGGTTGCCATTTCAGTTGTATAAATATATATGTATACAGTTATGTCGCGTTCACGCATTTAAAATATTTGTAAAAATTGCAAAAAACCTAAGATGTTGTATTAACAAAACAAAGAAAACCAAGCCCTTTGTGATATTAGCAGGCTATTATCTGTTTTATGACTCACTTATCCGAAACGTTACAACCAATTGTCAGATAGATCACGACACGTGTTAAAATAAAGGTATGTGACAAATTGACCACTCCATTTAAGATCATCGTACAGAAGAATGGTCGAACAAAGGCACACAGGTATGAGTATTAAATCTCTACTGTAATTTCATTCTGTCAAAGGTATGAGCAAATTGTAAACAAATTATATCAGAAAATTAAAAAAACAATACGCTATTACATTCAGGTATCAACATCATTAATGTCATTATCAACAACATTGTACAGGTTGTTTCATCCCGATAATGAAAGTCTGAAATCATTAAAACTATTGATACGTTTGGAACAATCTAAGGACTCACTCCACTCCGGTGTTCATCGTTCATCCGTCCGTCTTTCACCAACTCACTACTTAGCTAGAGATTTTTAGTTATTTAAAATGCTACTATCTTATTTTAAATTCGACGACCAATGTAGCGCGGCGGGCGAAGGTCCGCCTGCGACGCGGAGGTTGCGGACTCGATTCCCGCCTTGGGACAAATGTTTGTACGATCTGCAAATATTTGTTCCGAGTGTTCTGGGTGTTTTCTATATAAAATAAAAAATATCTATCTATGTATTGTATTGTATTAGGTATAATATCAGTCATCTAGTACCCATAATACAAGCTCTGCTTAACTTGGGGCTAGATAATGCTGTGTGGATTGTCCAGCATTATTTATTTATTTATTATTTAAATTACTTGCCTTCTTCGAGGGGGATGACATCTGTTGTCAGCTCGACGAAAACTGACACTTCATACGTGTCGTCCTCCAGTTTTCTTTCCTAAGTAATAGTCACAAAGAAATCACTCGTCTCGTTCATGTGACATTCACATAGTCACTTCACTATTATTAAGCTCACTTTAAAGGCACTTGTAGATATTTTTCGAAAAAAAAATGATCACAGTTATTGTCTTAGTTTATTAATGCTGTTTTGAGGTTTCGATAGTTTGGTTCGTTTGTTTTTTTTTTAACTTCTGAATATAAATGACTTTATCAAACAACTGCTCAGTAATAAAGTGCAATGAAATTAGAAGCCAGCATAAATCAATAATACTGTTGTTCAAGGAAAAACAATTATGTTGTCACTTTTGTTTAATAATCCATCTCTAGTATTTAAGGGCTTGCCAGACAGAAAAGACGTAAGACGAGGGCGCATCGCGGCGCCCCTTTCATACAAAACGTATAGATGTGTCGCGCGCGACTCATAACATAATATAGAAAGAACGGGGCACGGACATGACCGGGGATACGGACGAGGAGAGCTAAACCAAAAACCGCAATGTTGCCAGCTCTCACGAGACGCCGCGCCGCCACCACCACGTCGTCCGTGCCTTGTCTTTCTATGTTTACAAAAGTCAAGTCCGCGCCCCGTCTGCGCCCCTTTCCGCGACGAGTTTTGTCTTGCGTCTTTTCTGTCTGGCTAGCTCCTTATGAGACCGTTTAACTACTCGCAGTAGAGAGAGTTAATATCCATTATGGATTTATATTACACGTTATTAAACGGTTAGAATCAAACACAAGCAGATGTACGATACAATTCGTTACACCGTCTCACTTCAAGTGTACAAAAAGTCATACAATTTGTAAAAACATAGGTACACATTGGTAATACCTTTGTCGCTAGAGTACATTGACTCTCCTACACAAATGACGAGTAAGTGGGCTCGTAATTACGAACTGGAGATGGTTGTGCATGTAATGAAATCGCGATCTATAAAAAAATATGACGAGAAAAAACAAGTATCAAGAATATTAATCTAGTGCTTAACATATAAAGTTTTTAATTAAAAACTTATCGATACCTAATCCTAATCTAGTCTTGATTTACGTTTTATAGACTTGGAACAATCTCGAAATCATTGTCTAATATTAATTTGTTTATATTGCGTAACGATTTTTATGTCCTTAAACAAGAACAAACGACACAAGCTAGCAGTAACTAAACTAGAGCAGTTTGACAGTTTTTATACAAAACTATTAGAATATTATGCTCCTCGATTCACGCTCGAGTAAACCAAATAACTCAGATCAGATCTCTCCCTGAGAATTTATAGGGACGGGTGAAGCACGCCCTGCGCTGCGACGCAAGGGTTGCGCGGACGCATCATTAAGCATCAATACGAATTAATTTTTTTTTTTTTTTTTTTATAAGACACATGAAACATTTAGAACGTCTATGACAATTGTCTATGTCAAAAGTTACTCGAAATAAAACGATTTTATTTTATTTTTTTTTAAAGTTAAGTGAATAATTAGCAAGCTCAACGCGTCCCAGTTTAGAATAGTCTGCCAACAAATTTGGCTGGGCTGGGTTATTTTTCTATTAAATCTGTCCTATAACCTATGCTCAAGTTGCTCAATCATACAATTCATTACGTCGCAGTTAGAGTTTCATTCTGGAACGGAAGGTATTAGAATGACACGATATGTCTTTTTTGGGTTCTTTTTCTGTAAGAATATACAAATTTAGTAAATCCTGTGAACTGAGTAAATCAGGCTAATCTCTAAGACAAATCAGTAGGTCGGTATAAAAGCCACTACAGTACCGAGTAATGCCACAAGTAGAATTTATAATAGCGTCACGCAAAGTTCATAGCAGGTTTCACACCTTTGATAGGTAATCATTCCAACGTTATAGCCAATGGAGAATCTCTGTCTTGAAATGTACTTCTATACCAGTTTTGTAGGAAGGCTTACATTATTTTTTTACCAGTTTGACTAGTTTTATTCAACGAAGTAGGTAATACTACTACAATTAATAAATTATGTACTTTTGGTTGCAGATGTATTATTTTACGGCATCGCTACAAATTCAATCATATCTTTATGAACAAAAACAATGTTTACATAAAATGGTATTATACAAAGTACACATGAAACAGACACATAACATGTGTATTGGTGATGGCACCTCTAGTAGGTACTTGTATGGAGACCCAGGTGGATACATAAGCGAGTCTATCGTAATTGTGAAATTAAAATACCTTAAAAATATACTGAGTATAATATACAGACAATGACTGCTTCAAGTAGTGAGGTGTGGCCTCTGGTAGTTTTATAAAAAAGGTCCCTGGAATTTCTAAACCTAATGAGAATTATATTCAAACTCGAGCTTAATTTCGGATGTCCTGTTAAACACAGGTACACCTTGACCGTGATCATATTTAGATAAGCAGATTACAAAGTAAACTAAGAAAATTCTGCTTAAAACCTTACTGCCGCATCAATTGCTATTCATAAAACGTCGAGGCACACAGTTTTATGATTATCCTTATTTTATGTAGTGTTTGTAATGCTACTCATCAAACATTAAATTAGATTTATTATCGAACTAATGTCATTTACGATAGCATCCGTGAGATGTATTTTTACTAAGACATTATTACTCAAAAACTTTTTAATGGTCCATACTTAGCTGTATCTTCTGATTTCTAATATTTGGTCTTTTTACAACTGTTTATTTTTCTTTGAAAGAATAATAAAATAAATATTACTTAGCCACGACGCCCAAAAAATGGCTTCAAAAAATGTTATCTCAAACAGTACAAACATATTAATATACTGTCATTAAGAGCCCTATCCTTGACAATCCTTGAATTTTCTTGTAGCCCGTGAAGTTTCGAACACTATTGTGGCTCGTGTGTTGAAGATATTTTAACGAAAATAAATACAAATAAAAGCTTTATCCCTTAAAATTTAAGCCAACAGAGCAAATATTAATTAACTCAAGACATAACTGATTAAAAAAATAATTAGTAACTCACGTTTCGTAAAATTAGCAATTCCAGTCAACTTTCGATCATTTTTTCTATGAAATAACAAAGTCTAACATATTTCCAAAAATGCAATTATAATAATCACAGTTTTAAAATTTAAGTGAATAGAGAAAAATACAGCATGTTAGTTCAATATTTTTGAAAAAAGACGGTCTAAAAAACGCGTACTTTTCCCAATTTTACGCTTGTTATTTCTGCTAAAGTAAGGAGTTTACAATAAAAATACACCTACTTAATTAAAGTTTAAGTTTTTATTAAATATATACAACGAAGAAAATAGTCTAATAGCATTGACTTTTTTTAATACGATTTTTTTAAAATCACACCTTAGCGCACTTATAATCATATCGATCGAAGCAGCGACTCTCAAACCGCGCTGAGCGCTTATGGATGGACGACGTATCGCTCCTCGTCGCGCGCGCTATTACTTATACTATATAAAGATACACTCACGCGAATTTCATGAATTATATCGCTAAATCTTGGAAAGGCCTCTTAAGGCGAATATCCCTGAACTTTAATAGCAGGCATGCAGTTCATGTAAGTAATTTTTAACATGCCATTGTCATTTCAGATCTTGGTTAAATTTACTTTAGGTTATTTTATCATACACAATTCAGTAGCTGGCAACTGTAAGCTGCCGGCTATTTGATTTTCACTTTTTTGTAAAGTTTTATCTATTATTTTATTAGTTATACCTATTTAAATCGAAACACTACTTAAACATAGACTATTAACTCAGTGAAGACTTTTGGTCGTAATAGCGTTCTTATACTCCATGGAAAAAATGGCGACTCTTCCTTTTTCCGAATTAGAAAGGCGATTTACACAAAGAACGTGGATTACTATTTTCATGCACGATTCTAGCTACGTTGATAGTGACCCCCATTCCGATCAAAGTGGCGAAATCCCCTTCGCAGGGGATCATCTAAGGGGATTTTGGGACGAAGCCTTAAGGTGCAATAATTTTACAGACGAAGACGCGCCTTGACTACTGTATCGTTAGGCTCATTTATTAACGACGTAAATGCGAGAACGCAATGGTTTATAAAAAGTCAAATTTTACAGGGAAGGAGGGTCGTAGGTTTGTTTATTTTTGAAAAAAGGATAACGGTCTGTTAAAAATTTAGAAGAATATTCAGAGATACTGCACGAAAGGAGCTTTCACAGAGTTTTTTCACCACATCAGCTTTTTTATTGTCACCTAAAATAAATTTGGAACTCGGCAGACGTTTGATAAAAGTTTTCAAATGGCAACAACAATCTGGTAGATGTGACGCACCCGGGTAATCTACGTCGTAACCTTAAGACCGTTCATCGTGGCGCTACTTAAAGCGGTTCGTGCTCGTGACTAGTAATTGGCTTCTTCAAGCTGATTATAATGTTAAACGTTTAAGAGTTGAAAATAATTGTAAAAACACGGGACTGTAGTTAAACACATTTGTGATAATGATAATTATAAGTCTAGTCAACACATTGGAGTGCAAATGCTTCAACGTAAACCTATAAACCTTATCTTTCACGTGATAGGTATTCGCGTGTTTTGACACATTTATTTGAATATTTACTTGTTTTCAGGTAGGAATGCATTTCTTGATAAACAAAATACTCGTAGGTGCTTCCTATTTTTTTCTCATTTCATAGCAAGTTCTAAGTTGAGACGTAGATCTAAAGTCTCATGTGCCTGTAATTTCACCGGCAACCATACCCTTCGAACCGGAACACAGAAATGCGAGCATTACTGCTTGGCGGCAAAAATAAGTATGGTGGTCCTTATAATCCCTTCCCCGGACGAGCAAACACTTTACCTAGGTATATAAATTCGTTAATTTTATATACAAGTATTCATATAAATCGAGTTTAAAGAATATAGGTAGGTAATAGGTACTACTATGATTGATTAAAAAGAATTGTCCAAAATATAAAAAATAATTTTGCCCATTGTCTAGTAGTTAACCGATAAATTATACGGTTCACATGTTAATCTTAGTTTTAATTGTCTTTTTACGAGGCACTAAGAAATCGAGATTCAAAGTAATTACTAACCAGTCATAAAGTTAATCTAATAATATCAAGTAATCTGCACATGATATGTTTTAAAAACGTAAAAACTTGGTTTGTGGCTCTGTTTTAACTAGTAATTCTGAAGTTGAATTTATTTCACATTCATTCATTACCATATACTTACTATATTAAAGTACCTACCTTATTTAAAATTTTACATCATGTATCTGCTCGCGACTTATCTCACGTGTCACGTTTTACAAAAACAAGTAAAAATTATTTATCCTATGATGTTTATCCAGATTCCAGGGATATAACTAAATATATTCTAAGATTCATTAAAATTTAAGCAGCCACGACGGCAACATTGATTAGCAAACAAAAATATTATTTAATGTATATGTAGACAGAATGTTTATGCACCAGTTACTTAAAAGACCGTAAAATAGCGTTCAGATCACGTCCTATAGTTGATGCGCTAAGCACGTGACCGGTGGAAAATCGCTCAACCGCTGTCAACCATTTCAAGGATGGCTCGCAAAAACCATTGGAGAAAAACATTATACTATTTAACACAATACTTTGCGCACGTTAATAACTATAGATAGATTAACTGCTACAGAACACGACCGATATAATCTTAAACTCAAAGGCGTTTTAAGCAAAACATTAGACTAGTTATTTTTAATATTATTGCTCACTGTCCTACCTTTAAGATATGCAAAAATGACAAGGTAATTGAACAGTTATTTCCACTAATCACCTGGCATTTCGTCCTTACAAAGTTTATCACCATAACAATGAATCCAGCACAAGAGTTTTCCGGATAAACAATTAATATGAATATTTATGAGACGGCGTAACAAATCGCACTGCCACTGAATATCACGGCTTTACACTTAGCGCTTCAATGTCAAGTGCATATCCATATCACAGAGCATTGAGATAAGTGCATCTGAGGAACAATGTGCGGGTGTAAAAATAGTTAGGCACGATTGATAAGGTACAAAAGGTTCACGATCGCGATTGATAAGGATAACGTCCTGCGCGACACGTGTGCCGGGCGCGGAGTTCGGTACGCGAATGCCAACCTGCCTATTGTTTACCTACTACGGATTACATTTTCCGATCGAGTTTTGTTAAAGGCTTTGCGGAAAGCGCACTTCGCTTCGTTTCGTGACGAGGCGTGTGAAAATGGGAATGCTAAACGTTCGCGACGACACATCGATTAGGTGCGTTAAGTCTTGCTGAGCGGTTACAGTTTCTTGCAAATTATAACGAGAATTTACATAAATCAAACGGTTTTGGATTTCAAACACAAATTAATATAATTACTGTTTATATTTTTGTTATTTTGTCGTGAGTAAAACAAGCGCAAGTCCGAAGCTTTTGTACTTTAATCTTTGAACCTTGCTTTACCTGTTATATCGAATTTTAGGAACTTTCATCATACTAAGGGTTAAAAAGATTTTGTATGCGTGTGACTGCTGAAGTCATTTTTATTCTTAGTAGAGTATAATAATAGAGTAGTAACTTACTACTAGTACCAACACAAAAAATGCTGAGCAGAAAAACGGCCTCATCAATATCACCTCACGACTCTGAATACCAGTATACCATAAAGATATACCTATAGAGGTAGACCTATCTTTATGATGACTGTACGTGTGACTGTATCTGTATAGTGTTGAAATTTTAAGTGCACTTTGTTCAACAATAATGTAAGCTTCTCGACATGATTGATAACAAACACCAGATTAAAAGGCATTAACATTGAATATGAGTTATGACAGCTTAAACTTGGAAAATACTAGTAGCATTGATAAACTATTATTAATTGAATCTGTGTATAACTTTCTTAATGTTTATTAACTAACAAACGCAAAACATCAAAACTCATTGTATGGAAGTGAGAAATTTTCTCAACAAAATTATAGATTTAAATAACAAACGCATATTGTAAAAATAATTTGAAAATGTACCGAGTGCCGAAGATGAAAAATTTAAAAAGTAAATTAAATTTTTATTATTACTAGCCTGCGTCGTCCCACTGCAGAGCAAAGGCCTATCTATATCTTTTTCTATCTAAAGTAAATTTAATAAACCAGTTAATTTTATCACAATGTTGTTGTTTTATACATTTTATTGGGGACAATATAAACAAGTTTCGTTTCCAAATAAAAGCTTCTTCTATTCTACGTTTAGAACTACCTTTACATACATTACTTTCGTATTACTCGCACTAATAATTAAAAATACTTACGTTTGAATTTATGTTAATCAATAATCAATAACGTCATAACAACTGGACCGATTTCAATTTTGGTATAGATATATATAGTTTATGACTGGGTTGGATAGTTTATTCAAGTTCTGACAAGCAAGCAAAGCTGCGGGCGGCAACTAGTTTAAAATATTTAGTAGGATAGGATGATAGTTTTAATGCGCAACTTAGCTATAATTATAATGTCTTTTATTTTTTATATCGAGAGATTTAGTCTGATAAATAATAATTTATGGACAAATAATAGATAATGAACTTGTATGGCCTCTCTCGCACCTATAAAGGTTTTATTACTAGGATTCCCATAGAGTTAAATTAGGATCTCATTAACTTTAGATGACCACCTGTGGAACAAGTTGCCTAGCAACATTTTTACATAAGTTGAATGCTTGCTACTAAATTATTTTTATGGCAAAAAAGTTGAATGTATTATTTTTAGGTATTTTCTTTATAAACATGGAGTTTCTTACTATGTAAGAGTTTTTTTTTTTGCTTCTATTTTTTTATGGATATAAATGTTATTTTTAAATGATCAATAATTAATGTTGATGTTACTTAGGTGCGATTTTAAATAAACTAACAAATTTCAAGTAAGCATATTAAACAAATTATCTCATAAGAAAAGTTCCACTTTAAAACGTGACTGATGCCAAGCGTGGAGTTACCACGTGTATGTTTTATAGCCTTTTATAAAATTATATGCTTTAGCATTTGATTTATTAGTTCTGTATATATAAATGTAAATATGGCAGTTACATTTTTTGTAAAACTGAATAAAAATTATATTATTATTTATAATCTATTATGATCAGTACCCAACTGTGTGATCTAAGGCCACTGTGCAAGTGTCACGCTTAGAAGTTTGACTACAGGCACACCCTGGACACTCTCAATAAAATGTATGAAGCCAACACGTCGCAATCACCACACGCATAGTTTGTGTACGTAAGCGGTGCTGTTGTATGTGTGTGTGAGTGGTTGTCCCCACCCAATTATAGCAAGAACGAGAAAGTACATTTTAGCTTGCGCTGACATGCGTGCTCTTGGACCTACACATAATCAAAATAAAGGCGTGCTTAGTAGGATGCGTTAGTAACTTTAGTGCCGGCGAAAGGTGCCGTGCGGTGCCGGCAAGTTTGCGACCGGGGTGGGGTAAGTAAAACAGGTGGGAGGTAGGGAGTGGCCATTCTGTACGTAGTACTTATATCTGTTCTGTGCTACAGTTGCTGAATGGGCTAAGGCTAAGGCGCAATGCACGCACGCAAGTCCTATTCCTATGTACCAACCAACTTTCACCACCAATTGTATATTATCTGTTTTTTTTGTACGATAGGATAGTAGCTATAGGTAGGCACTTGGTATCCATATATTTATTCTTATTTTCTGTTACTTTGTGTTAGTCGAATAAAATTATTTATTTCTTTCTTTCTTTCTTTCTAACTTGAAGCAATAAATAAATGATAATGATAATGAAAGTCGTCTATAAGCACTAAGCTAACTTCTTACTGCAGAGTGCAACCAATGGCATTTTTTAGAACAAACGAGCTGACGACCCACCGTTTAAACCTTTCCTAGGCTCACACAAATATTTTAAGATCAAAATTAGCCAAATCGGTCAAGCCGTTCCCGAGTTTTAGCGAGACTGACGCACAGCAAATAATTTTTAGTTCTAAAAAAGAACATAAATTACAAAATTCTCAATATTTCGACGTCCGATGTGGCGCGTCGGGCGAAGGTCCGCCTTTGCTAGTTTTATTCCCGCCACGGAACAAATGTTTGTACAATCAACAAATATTTGTTCCGGGTTTTCTGGGTATTTTATAAGTATAATAAAAAATATCAATCTATGTACTGTATTGTATTATGTTTTTATATCAGTCATCTAGTACCCATGACACAAGTTCTGGTTTAGCTTGGGGCTAGATGCTTATTTATTATTATTAAAAAAAAAAATATTCTTTCATATTTTTCTTCTGATTTAAGTCTTTGTTTGGATTTATTTATTGCACAAGAAGGTAAACTACGCCAAAATACACAAAGTATCTGCAACATTTTGCAAAATTATTTTTCCCGTAACTTTTTCTATAGATGAAGTATTTACCTAGAATTAATCTAGATAATAGTATACCCACCAAAAAAACCAAAATAACCAGAATACAAAATATTATGTAGGTGTAGCAATTTTATTAAATGTCATTTAAACTAGCGCAAGGTCCGTGACTTTGTTCGTGCAGATTTTCCTTACATATTTTATTCAATGAGGTACTTTTCTTATTCTGTGACTAAGGGTTAAATCTTTAAAGTTTTATTGTGTACTTAACCTCATTAAGACAATTTTTTTAAATTAAAAAGGTTTCCGGTCTTGATGTTGTGTGTGGGACAAATAAATATAATACAATTTTCTTTCTTTCATTATTCTTTTTTCTTTCGTATTTCAGCAACAATTTTTACAGCACCGATTGCATTCAGCACTAGATACATACATAAAAGGATTTTCCTTAATTGACAAGGAATAACCCAATATTTTGAGAATACCTAGAAAAATAATGCCCAATCAAGCTGTAGTAAAACACTGCAATTCGAAACGGACGTACATTTTGCATAACTGGTTTTCAAAATGTGCTTTAATGTTATTAATTTGAACTTTTATATCTATTTGCCAACGAGTCTTTTAGTTTTATTTGCAGCAAACTCAACTCAGCTATTACAAATAGTGATTATGATAATGTAGTCGTCTCAAAGGTTACAATGACCGACTACGACGTCACGACACTTATAGGTAATGTTTATTTGTTAAATCTTGAGTTTTTTTGGAACGTAACAGATTTTTTGTTACTAACTACAAACAAGCATACGACCCACATGATGAGAATCAGTTACCGTACCCTATGGACGCAATAACAGAGGTATCACTCGCGACTTTTGATTTACGCATCCCGCCTGAAAATCCTGAGACGTTAGACGTAGACAGATCATTTCATATGCGGTGTCAACTATGCCGTTGACATCATTTACAGACCGAATCAGCCAATTTCATTACGAAATAAATGGTGATAGTTACTATGAATGCTCATGAATGTATTGAAAGGCTTTGCAAATGATTTTTGCAGTTTCTTTATCGAACTCGTTTGCTTGCAGTGTCGTGGTTAGTTATATCAATTTATCAGCTAATTGATGTAAACGTCATTACCAAAGTATTTCACTATAGTTTCAATTCTAGTATCTTACTGCAACACGATATTATTTTGGTACACGATGCGGAATAAATAAATGTATTTACACACATAAGTGTAGGCAGAAAACCTTACGTGTTAATAATAATTGATTATAATATTAGGACAGACGTATGTCTGCGTCAGACAAGACCGAGACCATTATCTATTCTAACTCGACCAAATATAAAACATCATCAAAAAACAAATCAATAATTATAATTTCCATATGATGGTAAAACCGAAATTACAATTTTTATTGCTGCTAATTTTAGTATTTAGGTGGTCCCTGGTCAGCCCACGTTACTCTACTGCTGGTAATAGGCCTTCCCCATAACTCGACACTAGACTAATGTTGAATTCTTCTCATCTACATGGCTGCCAGTAGTGGGCGCGGCCTTTCGTAGGTCATTGCTCTACCTAGTCAGAGGGTGTCTAAGTTTGTGTAGACGCGGTTACCACTCAAAAACTCGTTTACCTCAGCGGTTAGCGGTTATTGGCATAATGATAATGCCAGTACCACTTTCAGCTTGCCTCAGTGCCACTTCAGCTTACTAATCCAAGCTATGTTAATAAAAAATAAATGTTATATAAATGTTGTTGGGTTTTTTTCTCTATAGCAAAGTCCAACAGACACATACAAAGTCTAGATCCCACACTAGAATTACCTGGATCGTGGATGTCAAAAATAATGAGAACTATGGTAGCACTCGGACTCGGAACTTTAGCTAGACATTTGTCCCTCCAGCGGGTTTTAAACTCGCAACCTCACGCTTCACCAGATTAGCGCTTAAATCGCCAGCGAGGTAAGATAATATCGTTGTGGATGTTATTTTTGAGAAATTATTCTTTAGAAAAACTCTGACGTCTGTTGTCAGTCCTACGTTCCGGCAGATGAATGGAATTATAAAAAAAAGGAGAGAAAGGAACACGAAACATTATTATAGCCGACTCAAGGTGACTTTAAACTGTAGCATCAGCAGTGCTGGGCTGCCACCGAAAAAATCCAAATTCAAGTTTGGAAGAAACTGCAATTTTAACAAATTGCCAAATTGCACATGCAAATTCGTGAGGAAGGATACCCAGCCAGCGATGAAGCCTGTAATTTTATTATTAAGGTTTATTTCATTTTATTATTTAGATTTTTTCGTCCCGTTTAGGTTTAAACGGGTGCCATTACTAATAATACCAATTTGCAAAATTATCCTTTTACTTTGGGAAGGTCAAACACGAAATTGAAGAGTTGGAAGAGGCTAATTTAGCAACACAATAAATAATAATATTTTTGCTGAAAATTTTAGTTAAATTATTTCACAATAAGTACCTACAAAGTTGTAAAATACTCTCACTCGAGAGGTAGTTGTAGAGATGGAACATGTTTCGAATTTTTACTTCTTAGACATACCAGTTTCTTCACAGTGTTTTCCACATAAATAATAAAAACTAAGTAAGTTCGTATGAGTCAGTGGCCAACTCTGGTGACAGAGTTTCTAAGCCGCCCGAAGACCTTAAAAAAAGAATAAAAAAGCGTTCAAAAGAACGTACGCCTGAATACTCATACGCTATTTAAATTAGTTGCCTAAACGCTAGTTAACTGTTTATGAGGTCTTTAGTTTTCAAAATCGTACGGAAAACAGCCATAATATCTAAGTCCATTTCAGTATTTGCGTTAGACTCACAGACGAACTCTATCACCTAGAAGTCTACTCTAAATAGAGGTTAAATTTACTGATAGAAAAAAGCCTGATACATTTCACGGCTACATGACAATCACGTTTGGCGCCTTGCCGCGCCGCTCCGTTGGCTCGCCTAACTGTTCCCTTCCTGTGAGCATAAACAAGCGTGATGATCCTCTGACAAAGTGATTGCCGTGAACAAATGCAAGATCTGCAAAGATGTTGAATATGTTTTTTAACGATGCTCTTCTAGTTTTGAATTCAAATTCAATTCTGTTATTCAATTATATCACAAGGATCATTCTAAAACGTCTGAATTTACGCCAATTCCTTCTTTTTACTAAATTGTTATTTTAATAATAATAATAATAACGTTTATTCACCAAAAATGTACAATGTACACAATAACAAAAGTAAGAAAAAATATAATACAGACAGTACGTAAGTATAGCTTATAAATAAGTAGGAGGTACTCAGGCACAGATAGGAACACGTCCCTAAATGTAGATTGGTAGTTAAGTAATGAGGTAGGTGCATTAAACATGCCCAAGCTATGCCCAAGCATTAGACCAAATACAGTAGGTATTTTCCTATACGCTATAAGTATGAATTTAAATAAGCGTGATGATCCTCTGACAAAGTGATTTCTGTGAACAAATGCAAGATCTGCAAAGATGTTGAATATGCTTTCTATTGATAATAAAAATAATAAAAAAAAGCTTTATTTTCCTATACACTATGTAGATGAATACAAGTACTTACTAATAAATAAAAATAAAAATAAGAAAAATCTATTGATACACTTCTATAATTGTAAAAGTGCCGAAGCTGACATTAGTTCCTGAAATGTTGGTTTTAATATCTCACCTCATGTTGGTTGAACGGAAAAATGCTTATAATTTAAAAATTCAGTACATAAACACTCGAATAACCACAAAATTAACATCCGGCATCGCGCCTATAAAGTTGCTCATATTATCTTATATCATTAATTAGCACTTACACACTTTAATCATTTCCATGGATTCCCAAAGTTGTAGTTTTATGGCTCTGTGAAACGAGCATCGTTCAATATTTGAGAAGTCAATATATTTCCGTAGATATTATTAATAACTAACTGCCGCCTGCACCTTCTCTCGAGTACCAGAATAAAGAATAGCCAATGTGTTGCTATTCGGGTTCTAGGCTACTATATAGTTTCGCATTTATATTACGCTTGTAATAAGTATAATGTTTCTAATGTGAAATAGAAGTTCCTAGAACTTAAACAGTATGACAAGCGCATAGACGCGGTGAATTTTGTGTATCAAAAACGAAAAATGCAACGCAAATTATCTACGAGGCTTCACCACAAATCTTACGTAAGTGACGAGGAAATCTCAATGTATTTCCATTACTTTGCATAAATACCACAATTATAGCATTAATGTGTCGACTCTTCTTCCTAATTATAATTGTAAATAGACCTAGAACCTAGATTGCTATCTATTATGCTGTGATAATAGTGTAGCGTGTAGAAAATATGCAATATGCAAATCAAAAGACATCATCTTGCTTTTCTTCACAGTATGCTGTGTTAATTAAGTACCTATATGTAAAGAAATGTATTGCTAGCTTCACTATGACGAATATGCTTTTTTGCAAGTCCAAAGACGAACACAGAATGCAAGCTCAAACATAAAATAAAATAATCTATAGCAAAAAGTGTCTTGAATAACGCTATTTTAAGCCTCATGCATGCCTGCAACTTTTATATTCAATAGAATCAGTTCTTCAACTTCTCATAGATCTAAAAATGATTGTAAAACTGATGGCTGTTCAAAAAAAAGTTTTTGCGAGACTAAACTCGCTGAAACTCGAAAACAGCTGGACTGGTTTGATTAATTTTGGTTTTACAATATTTGTAGTAGGTAGTCCAGGGAAAGTTTAAACAATGAGAAAATATGGAAAAATACCGCGAGTGAAACTGCGCGGGTCAGCTAGTAGATAAGTGGAACTAAAAAAATGTATTGAACATTTTGAAAGACATGCTGGAAATCTTTGAAACTGTAATAATTATAAACATTCCAAAATACTATCAAAAAAAATGTTATCTTATTAATATTTACATGTTGGTTAATTAAAAACCAATAAAATCTTAGTTAAAAATTGATTAAACTCTGGAAAATTTTCACGATTTTTGTACACATATAGAATCTACCTACCTACGTCATTATCTACTTGATGCGATATTTATCTAAATGTGAGTAAATTTTTAATGATTCCACTGCATTATTTTAAGAACGTTGGTTTTAAAATACATTATTTGAAGGCATTCGTGTTACATCAATTTATATTAATATATAATTATATGTAATTGCTTTGAATTTACGTAACGTTATGCGTTTAAAGCAAACGACCGTACAAATGACCATTATAAACAACTGATAAAATATATTCTAGTTTTTTTTTTTATAATTCTTTTGAATCTCACTTCCACCTTAATAGTTTTGTTATTAATATAGTTTTTTCCAGTGCAAACGATTGTATATTAGGCACGACATTTATCAATCTTCTAAGAGTATCAGCACGATTTTTGCTGTCCGCAAGTGAAATGACGATTAACACCTAAATTTAGCATATATTTACTTAAAAACCAAGCCCAAAGGCCACACGGCTGACACGGAAATGGTGGGACGAACTTGACAGTTCCTGACTAACTGGGCAGCTTATTGCACAAAATAGGGACTTTTGGAAGGAATAGAGGAAGACTTCTGCCCAGGAGATGGCCACACACGCTTAAAATTTTAAAAAATATAATATATACCTAAATAAGTAGTATGTAAAAAAACGTCAGATGGATTTTGAAAAAAACTTACGAGAACCACGAAGATGATGTCCATTGTAATCAAGTCATTTGTTTACCTGAAAACAAAATGCCAATTAGAATGATGATTCATCGAATAAAGAACTAAAATAACATAAAATTAAAAAAACAAAGTTGACTGAAAAAATATTATTTTTTTACAATACGTGTTTGTTGTGTCTGCAAATTACAGGTATTTTATATACAAAAAGAAGTATATTAAGAATAGAAGTATATCAAGTATATTACAAAAAGTATTTTTTTCTTACCTGGGTTAAAAAGGCTTCTTAATTATGGTATTTTTGACCGACTTCCAAAAATGAAGAGGTTATCATTTGGACTGTATGTTTTTTTGTATGTTTGTTACGCGATTTCTCTGCCAATTAAGAATTTTTAATGTTAATGTTATCCGCAATTTGAATCAAATTGTAGATCTGACCAGTATTTTATTAGGGAGTCTGTGTTTCCTGACAATAACCTGATTGTCTTCAAGCCAAGGAGTGAATAGGTTGCTCTTAAGCAAGCGTGCTCCACCGTAGACCACATCATTGTTTAACATCAGGCGAGATAGTGGTCAAGCGCAAGCTTATTGTGAATTAAAAAAATGGCCTTTAGCTTCAGTGCCGGCGAATTAGCGATCGCGGGGGGGGAAAGTAAAACCGGTGGGAGGTAGGAAGTGGCCATTCTGTGCATATTATTAATATCTGTTCTGTGTCTATAGATACCTAGTTGTCTCAGAGTCAGAATGCGATTGTGATATAAAGATACTGTAAGCGTTCATAGGCTGCGGTAACCGCTTACCATCTTGTGGGCCGTACGCTTAGTTGCCACTTCAGTTGTATTAAAAAAAGTACTTTAAGTATTATCAGTTGAATTGTAATGTAATATATTACTTTTAATATTATATTTTAATATGTTGTCTATTGCGGTATAAAAATACAGCTCTGCATTTAGTTATCACCATTTAACTAAGTACACATTTAGAGTGGAACATCAAATGAACCGATCAGGCTTTACGATATTATTATAAAGCAAAAATATTTGTTTTGCAAATTATACCCCCATTCTGCGATATCTCGTGATGCACGACTTTTTTGTGTGTGGATGTTTGTTTGCCTGTGTTTGGTTTGTCTTGTTTGGATAGGTACTACGTAGTCTCGAAATACCTATTGAATAAAAAAGGTTTTAAAACGAATCCAAAAATAAAAAAATACAAAAACCATTTTTTTTTGCATGGACAAGCAGTAATAAATAATTCATAAATAATGCTACAATTTAAGTTATAATCGTATAAGAAAAAAGTTTTTGTTAAAGTAATCCATGGGTTTTTTTATTCTAATCAGTATTAGTAGCGTATGAGTCGTTGGATTAAATTTTTAGCTATTCAATTTATTAAAATAATGTTTTAGAATTTGAAAATTTAAAAACAAAGCCCTGCTGCTAAATATACTTTTACACGAATATTTTTTGAGCAATTATTGCTTGTCAACTCTGGGATTGGGACTTCTTTGAATGCATGAATGTTATGCAGTACCTAAAGTTAAAGACATTTAGCAAGCTGGACCAGACCAGACATAATCTGGTTATTTAAAATACTTACTGTAAGCTTATTTTTATGGAAAAATATAATTATGCTTACCTATTTACTTATTCACTCATTGCTAACGAAGTAACATTGCTATTTAGGTAAATTATGCTTGTTCTTTTACTGTAACTTTTGGGTCAGAATCGAGCAATTTTAGTTATCCGTGTATGTGAACCTTTACATCCGGTGTCATCACGCTAATGATTAGGGAGGTCAAAAAGCACAGCTTTGTTTGATCCAATATAAACTCAAATAGGTACGCAATAAAGTCGAAAACAGGTTTCGTTATTGGTCAACAATACACACGGAAGCGGCTACCAAGTTAGATCAGACTGGACGTGAAACCAGAGATACACATCAAGGATATGACTAAGTGCTGTCGTAAAACGTGATGAAAGTGTAGACTAGATACTTGCTGACCTAGTTTCCGCTATAAATGCTCCGTATCATTTAAAAAAAATCGACACCTAGGTCGCTTACTATTGGTATTATATCATCATAAGCTTAAAGTTGCACAATGATCTTTTTAAACGTGGTAAAATAATAAATGAGGAATTCTGTAGGAGAGTTGAAAGAAAGAGAAAGAGGAAAATTGATGGTAAAAGTAAATGAGTCAGTGGCCAACTCTGTTGACAGAGATTTTATATAACATATAATAAAGGCCTCGGAGCACAGAAGCGCTGAGTTGAAATTGCAAATAACTTAGCGCAGCCCAATTAGATGGTCCAACCAAATTGACTCTACTATAAGGCACAAAATATCGTATATCGTAAATAATAAATATAATAATAGTACTACGCAAGGAGGCTGAGTAGGAGAACTAAGATCATCAACAACTTTAGTGTAAGCCAGTTGAAGTGTCAGTAAGCGACCATAAAGCTTGCAGAACGGATAACCGCTGAGGAATTAGGATTTTCAACTGGCGACCGCAAACTAGAAAAAGTAGTGTAGGATGGGTCCTCCACTTAAACAGCAGGATGTCGGTGAATAGTGAAGGCTCAAGATTGGTCATCAAGGCACTCTAGGGGAGGCTAATAGCCTCCCCTATGTCCGCTGTTGCCTGAGGCTATGTCCAACAGCGGACATCTTTAATAAACGATTGCGAAAAAAATCTATCAACGCTTTGTCATAGACGAATGTTGGTAATTTCGTGACAGTGACTTTTGCACTACTTTGGCTATTATTTCAGGACAGATTGATGCTGCTGGTTTACATTATCAAAATAAATTAGTAAAACAAATTCATAATTGCCTTCGGAATTTCGATAGGCGTTTGTCAAATTTTTAAATGTTGTGGTAGGTAACTTTGCCTAAAACTCAAAAATCACTTGCTCAATTACCTTTAAATATTATTCTATCCATTCAAATGTGAGCTTTGCCACTTTGCTAGACGAAACAAAATTTGGGTGTTTTCATCATTTAGTTCACGCACTGAAGTCTGACCACGATATAAGTGTAGCGAAAATTCATAACACATTTTGCATAATCTTACAGTTGACCTTTGAATCTTTCCAAATGTTCTTGATTGTGTTATTTTCGTATTACTCTATTGTAGTGCGTCTACAAGTGAAGAGCAAAATGGCTCAAACGACGACTTCCTACCTATCCTAGGTCAATCTAGTTAAGACTCGCGTGCGGGCATTCAATGAAGCGTTCAATCTTTACGACTTTTTCATGTTACTGGTTTTTATTATTATAATAATTTCAATGTTCTTAGTGTAATTTTAAAAATATTTATTATAATCATGAAATGGTACGGTAACGTTTGTTTATTTGGTGGAATTAAAATTAAGATAAAATACTTATTACATTCTTCGTTCGTTCGTTCGTTCGTATGAGTCAGTGGCCAACTCTGGTGACAGAGTTTCTAGGCCGCCCGAAGGCCTCTGTCATGGCCATTCTTCGTTAAAAATGATTGACAAACATGATGTTCATGAAACAACCTTCGAGTTCCTAGTAACTTGGTTCCGCTATATAACATAATAATTATGCATGCTCATGTAATTTTAAATTTACAATTAATTTTTAATTAGGTTTAGGTTTTAGATTATTTATTTCTCATAAGATTTACAAAATCGCTTACTGAGAAACATGATAAAACTTTTACAATATTATGCAGTGAGCAGGAAAATAATAATTACAAATTTACTTACAAATCAATACAACTAAGCTTACAGTCACAAAATATAAAGATTATCTGCACGAAATTGTGGGTAGTTTTTGTAAACGTACGACGACTTTGCACTCAATGCTAGACAAAAGAATCAGAACTTGTAACTTTGTTTAGTTAGGTAGCGGGGCCGGTTGCACCTAATAATAATGTTGTTATCACTAAGTCACCAAAACGTCGGTTAAAAAGTTTGAATATGTAAATTAGCTAGAGAAGAGAGAAAAAATAATAATAATATTCTTATAATTGTAGATTAATTAATAAACTGCATTTTATATATTAGGTAAAACATTATTTACTTGCACAATAATACTTACTTAATACAAATATGTACCTATAGTTTATAATGTTAGGTAATACATATTCGTTATCAGAGCACCGGTGGTCTAGTGGTAGTGACCCCGCCTTCCGATCCGAAGGTCGTGGGTTCAAACCCGGTCGTGCACCAATGGATTTTTCTGTTCGAAAAATTTATGTGCGCAATGCCAGTGCTCTCATACGGTGAAGGAAAACATCGTGAGGAAACCGGCATGTCCAAGAACTAAAAATTCGAAAGACATGTGCCATCCGCCAATCCGCATTGGGTCCGCGTGGTGGATTAAGACCCAATCACTCTCGCCTGAGAGTAGGCCAGTGTCCCAGCAGTGGGAACATTAGAAGGCTGTCATGATATTCGTTATCTGCTTGATTTTCTTTGATAATGCATGCCTTTTTTTTTTTTTATATATACTTATACTTATAATAATTATATATATTTACATTTTATGCTGTTTTATATGTATTTTGTATATTTGTACTGTAATTTATGCACATATTTAAATAAATTAAATGTTAATTTGTCTTAAATGTTGTATAATTATATCGTTTGCTGTATTTTCTGTGAAAATGCATGCCATTATTGTTAATAATTAATTTTATTATTATTTTTTAGATTCCTACTTATAATATATATATATACATATATATATATATATATATTTTTTAACATTTTATGATTTTTCATATGTATTTTGTATATTTGCAATGTAATTTATTGAACATATTTGAAATCACTTAATATTATAATTTATAAGTTTTTAAAAAATTTACGTGTTATCGTCTTGGCATATTTCCTCGATGAGTTCGTGTTTTAGATCATTGTGAATATAAATGGAAACTCCTCCGCCGCGGATAAGTTTTCGGTAGCTAAAATAATGCGAGTAATTGGATATCATCAGTGTTTGGGCTTCCACCTCTGTCTTGATCCAGGTTTCCGTAACAGCAATGATTGGAACCTTTTGAATTTTCTGCAATATGCATTTTAGTTCGTCTAGCTTCCCTGGTCTCACAAGGCTGCGCGCGTTGAGATATAAAAACTTCAGGGATTTTTTATCTATAGTAAGTCTGTTATATTCGTTAACGACTTAGTAGGTAACATGTATTTTTCTACTTGTATGCTGGTTGTCTGCTACAGTAGAAGTTTTTGGTTTTTTGTCTGTAACTTTACAATTTTTGGCACTCCTTTGAAGTATTTAATGGCAATGTTGTCTTCATCTTGATTTTGCCGATTTTTTAATTCTTCTTTTAGCATTTTCATGTGTCTTTGCTGTTGCGGAGTTTTGTCTGAGAATTTTTTTATATTTTCTAAGTTTATTTTAAGTCTATTGCGAAGAACTTCTTTTGCAGACTCTGCAGAAACCAGCGAGGCTTTAAGAGACCTTGAACTACCTTGTTTGTATTTTCCCAATCTGATGCTATGGATAGGGTCAGGGCTGTCTGGATATGCCATTTTAATAATTTTTGTCGCTTGAGTTAGATCATGAGCTGCTCGATCTTTAGAAATATTTGTGATCAGCTCAGGTACCCCTGTAATTATTATATTTCATTCCCTGGTAGATCGTTCTCGTAGTTCATAGATAATATCCTCACCTAATTAATATTTTTTAGTTAATGTAATGTAACACCTCTATTTGTGAGAACCTTTGATTACTAAAGCGATGTTTAAATTATTGTAGCAAAATTGTTAGCTATCCAATAAATAAAAAAGTAATTAACAAGGGTAAATAAGAACTAATGTAGGTACCTGCTTAACTAGTCCCTAGGCACATAACAGATATTAGTACTACGTATACGTGCACCAGGTATAAAAGAGATCTCTTTATATCTATATCCTCAGATCTCAAGAACATTCTTTTTTTAACATATAAATAAATAATAAATAAATAATGCTGGACAATCCACACAGCATCATCTAGCCCAAGGTAAGCTGCTGTTAAACAGAGCTGTATTATGGGTACTAGATGACTGATATATATTTAATACAATACAATACATAGATAGATATTTTTTATTATATATAGAAAATACCCAGAACACCCGGAACAAATATTTGTAGATCGTACAAACATTTGTCCAGAGGTGGGAATCGAACCCGCAACCTCTGCGTCGCAGGCGGACCTGCGCCCGCTGCGCCACATCGGTCGTCGGAATCCCCATAGATGAGGACGGGTTTTAGGGATTATGAGAACAACCTGATTAGTTTCATGTGAATAAACTTCGGCAGTAAGCGATAGCAGCAGAGTTAGAACGAACGTGCTCGCAAGCCGGTTACGAAACAGTAACGAGAATTATGAAGGTTGAGCTTTGTTGCGTAACGTTACAAATTACCCCCTAGTCACTTTAAAGTTATAATCTGTTATAATAATGGGGAAAATGACGCTATGCGATTAACCAAACCAAAGCCTTATAAAGCACTAGCTGTCGCTCACGATTTCGTTCGCATGGAACACAGAAACTGTACATTATTCCGGGATAATAATTAGCCTATATTCAAATCCAGGATATAAGTCCCACAAACATAAAAACATCCTTATTTTTCCCATTAAATAATGCCTTCATAAAATTTTATAAGACATCTGATGACCAGAGGATATTGCAGGAAGACAAGTTTGTATTAAATTAACTCTCGTAAGGAACACAAGCCCATTGTCGTGCTTAATTAGGTCTATCTATAGATCTGCATTTTTGTACCTACTCGTAATCTTAAGGCATTTTCAGATACAACATTTGACATCTACAAGAGCCACAACCACAACACAATGGTGATGGTCACATGTAAAATCACACTAAAATTATATGCGCAATTCAGTTACTTAGATTTAGGTTTGGATATCGTTACAGATCATTGAGTATTTACCCGATACTTACTTGATGTTACAGATGAACCGATTTTGATGAAATTACATTGATAGATTAACACTGGAATTGAATATTATAGTACTTAAATATTAAAGTAACGTAAAAAGCATCGCATTAAGTATTAACCAAATTGTAGATCAAGGATACATTATGATCAACTTTACTTGATTAGGTAAATTACCTATATATATATATATATATATATACCTACTCGTAAATAGTTTGAGGTAGGTTAATATTTATATAGTTAAGCGTACTTTATACTATACTTATATAAGTATTGCTTACTATGTATATATATGTACAATATAATATGTGTGGTATGTTTGGCTATTAATATGGTTCCCGGAACACATTATTTATTTTAACTAGTTCGGGAGCCTATGAGTTTCATAATATTATGTTGGTAAGCAAAGCACTATTACGTCAGTTAAAAAAAACATTTACTTACTTCTTTATTGAAATAAACAACGTAATAATACATGATTTTCAAAATATGTTTGTAACTGCAATGTGCTATGACTGCGTAGACAGAGCATTAGAACAAGTTGTAGCAATTAACGGGTTGGAATGGAATGACATGTCTTTTGAAGGAAATGGTATGTTTATGTTATTGGTTACAAGAGAAATCAGAGCATAGTTAATCGATCTCACTGCGAAGTGATCTGAGACTGAGGAAACATAGAAAAAGGACAGGTACTTAGCTACTTTTTTTAATTAAGAGTAGTAGAGTTCTTGTGATAGAGCTCGTCCGGGGAAGGACTACCACCATACCTATTTCTGCCGCCAAGCAGTAATGCTCGCATTGCTGGGTTCTGGTTCGAAGGGTATGGTTTCCGGTGAAATTACAGGCACATGAGACTTTAGATCTACGTCTCAAGGTGGCAACCCGTGAGTGATACCTCTGTTATTGCAAGCGCCCATAGGCTGCGGTAACCGCTTACCATCTTGTGGGCCGTACGCTTGGTTGCCACTTTAGTAGTATAAAAAATAAAATAAAATAAATACTTACAATAATCGCCACTTAATAAAACGTCGATGATAAATTGATAAAACTTGAAATAAAAACAACACAGTAAGTACAGGTACTTATACTTACCTGTTATATTTAAAAAAATAAACCAACTACTAGTTACTAGCTCGCTAAGTAAGTAAGTTCGTATGAGCCAGTGGCCAACTCTGGTGACAGTCTTTAGGCCGCCGCCCGAAGGCCTCTGTCATGGCCGCAGTGAAGCGTACTGTATGGGACATCAACGCATCCACCAGATGCGGGTGAGGCCGTCAGCGCTGGCGAAATATACTACTAACTTACTAATACTGTTATGTGCTACTATTCTACTGGGTATTCAATATACTAAATCGAACCATCTTTTTTCATTAAAACAAGTGGTGCCATCTCTGTCTTGAGACCAATACTAAAACCTCAAGTTGTATTAAAAAAAATAAGCTAATTTCTCTTTATAATATCCTTAATACATTTAAAACCTATTTATTGCAATATTTATTGTGGTAAATGGTAATCTATAACAGGTAACCGTTAATCCAATTACCATTCGTGTGATGTTGCCCTCCTGTACAATGTTGACACCAATAATTTGGGTTACTAATGGTTCTCACTTCAATATCGATTACATATATCTCAAACATGACACTGTGTTATTTATGTACCTGGAGGGTAATTCTAAAAATTCTAAAAATTTATATATTTTTATATGTTTTTATTTACAACGATTTTATTTATTACAATTATTAATGAACAATCAATTATTCTCAAATAATGTATGGCCAATGTATGGCATTCATATTTGACACGACAAATAGGTAAATAGATATGGTGGCAGTACTTAGGACGAACTTATCACAAATAGCTTCCTTTCTTCCTTAAACAAACCGGATGATAATAATAATTAATTGGTTATTTCTTAGGTCAATAGTAGAAGCAATCTAATATTCCTACTTAGTACAGTTAAGGCAGTGGATTTTGGTATTTTTTCTACATGCATTCACATAGGCGTAGGTAAATGTGAAAACAATATTCACTGTCTATTACTTTTCTATTCTAAAATAGTTATTATTATAGTAGCGAAATGGCCAAGGCACATTATTTTGACCAAGATGTAGAGCTTGTAAATTTAGGGCTTGTAGCAAGGAAGTCTAAGTAGATTGTAGAGTTAAGACGTGTAGAGTTAGAAGCTTGGCTCTACAGTGATCTGATAACTTTTTGACAGTGCGAGTGTCTCGTTTTGGCAACATTGTACATGAAATTTTTTGGTGGGATTAGGTTTTCTGCAAATTACTCATTTTACATTTTAGACATTTTACATCCTACATTTTAGAAATTAGACTTTCTGATCAGGAAGCGTTGAAAAGCTGGTGGCTTTAAACGCGACCTTGGGCTCGAAAATAAACCATTCGAGAACTCATAGTACTGATGAATTCCATCACCTATCTATGAATTAGCAATGGAAATCACTGCGTGTTTAGTATCCTCCTAGCAATAGGATAGGTCAGACATGTGCTTTGGTTTAATTGGATTGTAGTTTGATCGTAGGATTGTAGGTACCATTTATTATTACCTACTGTCTTATTTTGATTGTGTCATAATCTCATTACTAGGTAGAGTACTTTTTATTTAGATATATTTATACCTATAAATAAATCTAAAAATCTTTTTAACATTGTGACATTGGGTCCGCGTGGTGGATTAAGACCTAATCACTCTCGCCTGAGAGTAGGCCAGTGTCCCAACAGTGGGAACATTAGTAGGCTGTCATGATGATACCTATAAATACAAGGGCCTACTATACAATACGTACGATTCATAGCCATACTATAAACCTAATAGCTAATACATTAGGATTAGACGATGAGAGATTTGAAAGACACAGTGCCGCCGCCGACTTGGTTCATTGATTTATGAATTATACAAGGAATGACAATAGATAGTGAATGAATGAGAGCCAGTAAATGACAGTTTCCCTTAGAATAATGAGGAAAGTAGTCTAAATCGCGATATATATTATACAAAATTGTAAGAAGCCAACGCCTTTGACCACTCCCTTTTTCAACCCACAGCTACAGAGATTACATCGTCCACCATGGATTGGTCACCACTTAATGTTGGCATTTTAACAACATATTTAAAATAAAAGACAAGGTTTTCGCAAAGTAGATATCAGAAAGTAAAGTTAAGTGAAATGGGAACACGACCATAAAACTGAATTTTAAAGTTTTCTGTCGATCAGCGATCTCTGGCTGAGATGCGAAAGACGCAGGTTTCATTTTGCGGAGCAAACTAATTTATTATATTTATTTGTATCTTCAAAACACCCGTACATTTTAAAGTGCAAAAAGGCAAACCATACAGTTTCTTAACACTAACATAAATCAGGTAGGAATGTATTATATTTCAATTGGGTTGTAATGATACACAACAAATGACTAAAATTTTGTTTTTTTGTAATTACCTAATTGGTAAGTGAAACATAAGTTGGACGATGCCCTTTCTTATTTATACCACTTATTACTAGTTTAGGTCCTCCTAATGTATACATTAGTGTACATTAGGAACACTAATACGCCTGGCGCGTAGAAATGTATAGTTAATCGCGTTTCTACGAGTTAATAACTCACTCCCGATACACCTATTTATGGATTCATTTTAGTAACTTTATTCATATAGGTAATGCGTATTTAAATCTGAAAAAAAAAAGATCTTAAAAAATCTTTGATTTGTGATAAGAGCACTGGTGGTCTAGTGGTAGTGACCCCGCCTGCCAATCGATGCCGATTTTTCGCTATGAAAAATGTATGTGTTCAATGCCAGTGATGCTCTCACACGGTAAAGGAAAACATCGTGAGGAAACCGGCATGTCCAAGAACTAAAAATTCGAAAGACATGTGCCATCCATTAATCCGCATTGTCCGCTTGGTGGATTAAGACCCAACCACTCTCGCTCGAGAGTAGGTCAGTAGCCAGTATGGCCTGGCCAGTCCTAGCAGTGAGAACTGGGAACATTAAAAAGCTGTCATGATGATGAACAAAACGTATAAAACTGTTCTAAATACAAATTATAAGTACTTACTTATTAAACATTTTTGAAGTTTTGCATATTAAATTATAATTCGTTACGCATTTCACGGCATACTAACTAACGCATAGGTACTTTATAAAACCAGCTTGCTAAACAAACATTTTTAACAAGAATTTCAAACTCATTGCAAAACTTTAATGCGAATCCTGCGCAACAAGTAACCAACTGTCCCAAATCTGACCCAGGTTTCTGGCAAAACGTATTCTAAACTCGTAAATTATACAACACATTCAGTCGTTCTACTCGCGCGTATAAATATTTAAGACTAGCCTTGTTTGATTCAGGGTTGCCCACTTATTCATTGGTTTTAGGAGTTAATTAATAAAAATGTATAATAAAAGGTATTGTTGGTAAAAAATATACAATGGCATTATTAAAATTTAGTAAATTGGTAATAATTTTTGAATAGAAGTAAATATTTACGTTAAATATTTGAAAAGACAACCACAAAATAATAACTTTTTTTTTATAATCGCGGAGAAATGAAGTTAATGGATCTTCTCAAAAATAACACCAAATCTAAGAGGCAAGAGGCAAATAATTACCACTATTCATCTCGAAAAGAACATAATGTAGTGTGGACAAAAATGGACATTACTTTTTCGTACAGTCGGAGTGTTCGCAATCTCATTGTAAAATGATTGACAACCCTGTTTGAGTAGGATTTACCCAGATTTTGAAATAAGTCGTTCATACAGCACAAAAGTGATGATCAATTTGGTAATGGCCTTTGCTCGTTATTGACGTAAAATATTTTGTAAAATATCACGTGGGTTGCATTTACAACACAGTATTGAAGTACCTACACCTATGTCATTTCATTTTATATCATTTGACGTATTACATGTTTATTCAGAAGCTGGATGGCATGCAGTAGCTACGGGCATGTATATTATTAATAAGCACTAAAGTGTCAGGTGGTTAGTGCATGCAAATGTTTCTATCGTAAATAAAACATCGTTGTCTCTTTGATAAACGTCACCGACGAAACCTTGCTTCATACCAAGAAAGTCTTCAAACCGCTTCAAAAATCGTATCGCTGTCCTCAAGTCCTCAACCGACATTCAACCTCTTAAGTCGCTCAGCCAGTGATGAGGACAGAATCGTACTTGCAATGGCAAATTATTAAATTCATAGAACTGAGCGTAACAGTGAAAGTGTTTACGTAAGAACGGATGGCATCGGATGCAAAGTCTAGATAGATATACTAGACCTAACCTTAGAGACTAGGCCAGCCACTTAAACTAACTTGTACCCGTGGCTTTACTCGCGTGGTAAACCTGGACCTGGATACTAGTTGATGTTGTAACAATAAGCTCTAAAGTTATAAGTACCACAAAGAGCACCAATTTCTTAAAAGGCGCGAGTGCTAAAGTAACTAATTATTATTTTTTAACAAAATCAAATCAAACATGTAACCGCAAACCGCTAGCTCGATAAGGCTCCTATCAACTACCGTGATTAATTATTGTAATTATGAGTTCAGTGATAGGTACCTACGTATTTTTTTTATACAACTGAAGTGGCAACCAAGCGTACAATATTTTTATACAACTGAAGTGGCAACCAAGCGTACGGCCCACAAGATGGTAGGTAAGCGGTTACCGCAGCCTATGGACGCTTGCAATACCAGAAGTATCGCTCGCGGGTTGCCTTGAGGCAAAGATCGAAAGCCTCATGTGCCATTAATTTAACCAGAAACCATACCCTTCGAAAACACAGCAATGCGAGCATTACTGCTTAGCGGCAGAAATAGCTATGGTGGTAGTCCTTCCCCGGACGAGCTCTATCACAAAGAACTCTACTACTCTTAATCGTTATATGGGTGTGTGTTTTTTTTGGATACAGGAGACACCTTTACCGGTATTATTCAACAAGTGTTCAAAATATCGCCTGTAGAATCAGGGCATGGATGGGGGCAATATCCTCTGTTTTTATCTTCCATTCGCGGCGTTTACTTATAAGGATGACAACGTTGAACCCCATGGGATCGAAAACCAGTTTTTACTTAAAAACAGTCGACGCATGCAATTATCCTTGTTTGGGCGAGAAAGTCGCGAATTCAATGACCTCAAATTACGTTTTTGAATAATTATTAAGCGATAAAAAGTCCTCGTATCTTCGGTTTCAAAGGAATAAAACGAGTTTGTAAGTTAAACACATAAATATTGATTTCTTTTCAATTGGCTGATATTTTTTAGCCATTTCATTAGAGCATTATGTGATATTATAAATGGTTCTGCTTGCAAAAATGACAATTAACAAGTTCCGTCATCCTTCTGTTTCAGGACGTTTCACGCCTCAACGTCTCTTTCACACCTGCAGTGGTGAACCTGACATGTGAAAGGGACGGCTTGACGAGACGAGAGACTTACGACAGCGACAAAGCCTTAGTTTGGATTCGACCAAACTCATCTATGCACTATTTTAGAATTGTTCAGACAAATCCTTGATATTTTAATACTGTAATTGACAAATCAGCTAACTAAAATTGTTGCGGTCCTTTTCAAATGAATTAAAATACAAAGGACCGCGATACATTTAGTTAGCTAAGTTTAGAAAATGCTACAACAAAATCAACACCATTATCTTATTCCCTGAATCTATACCAGTAGTTGGCCGAATCACACTATACAGAGATACAAGTACAGATCTTTAACTACAACATCAGAATCAATAATCTACTCATTGACATGTTTATGTGGTTTATTAACGCAATATTTAATGCATTATCCGTTCGCAATTTACAATCAAAGAGACTTTCTCATGCTATTCAATCGTGCTGTCAGTTTCTTATCCTACTTTATCTCCGACGCCTGTGTCAATGTATTAAAAAGTACATAAAGCCCTTTTCACACTGTTGTAAGTAAAGGCTTCAGGCAATATTTATCTTTCGTTTTCCTACTATCACACTGTTATATTATCACATGAATGTTCACATGAATGTTTGGATGTTTGATAGTCTATAACTCTACAACTATTAAACATAAAAACTTTTAATTTTCTAAACTTAAAGTTACGGTGAATAAGCATTACTGGAGTTACGCTTACGCTAATAGTAATAACATTAAAATAGTGCATTTGTCATTATACATAGGGTCTTTCATTATTAACCTGACAAACATAAGAAATAACCTATAATACCTATGTGTGGCAAACTCAAGTAGAGTTTGCCACACATAATAAAATAAATGAAGGTACTGTTTTTTTTTATACTTTTTTTTTAAATATCGAGTAAATCGATTACGATTTTCTGGTCAATTATAATAAACCATGCTTTTTGCATTATATCGTGCCTTTACACCAACTCCTGGTTTGCACGCATGCGTATAATTTATTATGCAATTAAAGCCCCTATGCCTTTTGCATGTTCTAATCATAGTCGCTGGCGATATTTGATTTATTTTGGCGTTGTCTATATCTCTGTAGCAGCACTGCAACTGGAGGTTCAATGAACTGCTTAGTAGTTTCAGCTATCTTAATATCAGACGCTTGACTAGTGCTTGTAGGATGCTGGCAATTTATTGACCGAGTGAACGAAGCAAGCGAAGCATCTCAGTTTTGTAGATTGGCCAAAAATGCTTTTGGTTGTGTTTGTCCGCTCATTTTGTGTTCTAGCCTACAGGTTGCATTTTTTAACCAATCTGGTTAAAACTTGGTATAAAGGTTCTATGACTTTAATATCTCCGCCTAATGTGATTTGATTTTGATGATTTTTATTTTATTTTAAAGGTAAATTAACTTTAAGTTTGTCTATTATTTGGTGAAGATCTGATGAGGATCTTCACCGTGATGAGCAAAATAGTTCCTCAAAATGCAATATGTTGCTTACTTTCAAAGCTCACTTAACAAGTTTGTGCTTGCGAGGTCTACTATTCGGAGAACTGCTAGTAATTAACCAATCAACAATGTTGACCGTTTCCATCGATCTAAGAACGAATGAACTTACGGGTAATCTGGTGGTAGGACTCTTCAGCTAGAGGCCGTTTTGGAAGGTACCAACCACTACATACAATGTCAGATAATTGTGATTCCAAGCACCTACTGTGTTTAGGTTTATAGGACTGTACCGAAGGGTATGGTTTCCGGAGAAATTACAGGCACATGAGACTATTATTCTAACGTCTCAGGGTGGTAACACGCAAGTGATATCTATGATGTTGCATGCGTACATAGGCTATGGTAACCGCTGACCATCAAGTGGGCCGTACGCTTGGTTGCCACTTTAGTGGTATAAAAAAAAAAAAAAACAATTGAATTTAATTACTGTGCGAATGAGCTAACGCACGCCTCGAGGCTTGCAAATGCAGTGACACTGGAACTTTAAAATTTAAATCTTTGGGTGAGACTGAAACTGTTATGGTCAGGCTTGGTGCTTGGCGCTAAACATAAGACGACCAATTATTTGCTGATATAAAATAAATAATATTAAAGAGAAAAGTTCAAAATTAAAGACGTTGATTTTTCTTCGACGTAGGTAGTCGAAGAGTTAAATTTTTATGCAAAAAGTTGATTAAGCTCCTTGGCATGAAACCATTGCCAAATATATAGAGTAGAATATAGATAATACTGTAAAATATTTACTCAAAAACTGTAGGTATTTATTTACATGAAAAAGTACTTTAAAATAAGCCTGAATTATTCATGTAAGGAAACTGTCATGTTTTTTTTTATAGTCAAGATGGCATGTAATTTCTTGGTCAAGTTCAAGTGCAGTAATATCAACATCCGGATTAAACACGTGCCCTAATTGTACAGACTTGTTTTTGACTAAAGGATTATCAAAATTTAAATCTATTCGCCTTTTAGTCACCATCATGATGATGAATGATAGTACATTAGATTGGGCCTAACACTATTTCATTTTGTTTTTTCACCTTTTTTTTGTCTACCGTCACCACTTCACTAATTCAGACTCTCGTTTGCTAGACGCAACCTTCGCTCATTTTACCTTTAGTATCAACTCAAGGTTTTCTAATTTACTATGTATGGCTTCCATTTGAATTTAGTTAAGATATCATTTCTATATCAAAATAGAGACTTTTAGAGAGTGTTTTGATGAGTTACTGACTTATACAGTTGCTAGCGAGTCTGGCAACAGTCTACAAAATAATATCATTTCTATATCAAAATAGAGACTTTTAGAGAGTGTTTTGATGAGTTACTGACTTATACAGTTGCTAGCGAGTCTGGCAACAGTCTACAAAATATTAGCTAACACAAACAAAAAGCGTGTTATTTATATATATTTTTAATATTTTTGAATTTGATTAGCTTACATTTGGCATTTTACCCAGATTTGCTTGCGATTATGGTACGACTCAAGATAGATTTGAAATTAAATTTATATACTTAATACTTAATTTAAATTTATATATAACTAAACTACATAGATGTTTCATTAGTAAAGGTACAAGGTGAGTATTTAAATAACTATGCTTCTGTAATCCGATTGCATAGGGTCTAAGTAATATTACCAGTTATAAGTCGATCGATAAAGATTTACCAGACGACTACTCTATTCTATGACAGCTTTATTGACGACCGATATGGCGCGGCGGGCAAAGGTCCACCTGCGACGCATGAGATTGCGGGTTCGATTCCCGCCTTGGGACAAATACTCGTACGATCTGCAAAGTGCAAATATTTGTTCCGGGTGTTCTGGGTATTTTCTTTGGTATAAGTAATAAATAAAATATCTATCTATGTACTGTTAGAGGGGGTTTTATAGAAAAACTATCAGGTTTATATTACACAAGATATATATTCCAAGACCACAACTATTCGGAGTCAACGATCACACTCTCTGACATCTTCGTTCTTCCGTTGCCCAGGTAACACGACCGAGCATGCGTATTGCGCGCCGCACTGTATTTACAGCACACCGCCATCTAGTGACACAAGTACTCCTTACAGTACTTATATATTGTATTGTATTAAGTAGGTATATCAGCCATCTAGTTTTTTATAATATTTGCGGGATTTTATCGCGTAATTTACCTTTTTATGTCCCCGACGTTGTCTGCCCGCGACCACGGTTGTTGCAACACAACCGAAACGTCGTCGGGGAAATAAAAAGGTAAATTACGCGATAAAATCCCGCAAATATTATAAAAAACTATGAGTTCTGATCGCGAAAGTTTAAAAAAGACTATCAGCCATCTAATACCCAAAACACAAGCTCTGCTTAGCTTGGGGCTATGTATAATGTATATGCTGTGTGGATTGTACAGAATTATTTATTTATTTATATCGTAGCTGGAAACGACTCTATAAAACATGTTTGTAATAGATGGCAAGATTTGTTGGTGGCAGGTGGAGTTAGGCGACAGTTGACTGGTGATCGAGAAGTGGCTAGAAGAAATAGAAACGTCGGTTGTCCATTGGTGAGACATAGTCAAACTCAAAGTCGTGGGCCGTAGATAGATAAGATTAGCTTATATACTCAGCAGTGGATGAAGTCGGGTGGACGACGATGCTACCAAATTATAAGCTTTTTTGCATCATTATTTTCATTTAGCTTAGGTAGCAAGATTATACTTAGGTACTATAGGGATGTAATGAGCTAAGGGCCTTATAATTAATCTACAACCTTTGTAAGCTAATTTGTCTTCTTTGTTCGTTGACATAGGAATGACAAGAAGAAACAATAGCAAGCAAGCTGCCAAACTTACAGTTTCTTTTATGGGTTCCCCCATAAAGGAAACTGTAATTTTGTTCCCCAGTTCTATAAGATTGTGTCATCATAGAACTGTCAAATCTTTTTTGTCCCGTTAGTTCAAAAATAAAAAACTGTCCTGTTTGTTCTATGGAACCAATAAAATTGTCAATAGAACTAGGGCATAAGAGTTCGAATTAAAATAAAAAAAACTTTGATGCCAAAAATTGAAGATGTTGCAGCATCATCTTCAAAATCAAGATACTGAAGCAAGCACAATTTTATTTAAAATTCAACAACCGTTTTTCATGTCGAAAATGCCATAAAAGTAACAAGTGACAGCTTGAGGGGTCCGTTATTACTGTGCCCAAAAACGGTATTTTTGCACGCGCAAGCTAAAGCTTTTACATAAAACTTTTTTGGTAAAGCCTTGCAAAAATAATAATAATGTTAAATGTTCGTTATCCAATCATCTGATGGAAAGGAAATAACCACTTATTTATGAGTAAATAAATAATAAGTAGGTAAACATTTGTAGTCGGTAACCACAAACAGGGTCGCATAATATAATATTCGACTAAGGCTGCGTTTCCACCAGGAATTTGCGAGGATGTGTAGCGAGGGATGTGTTTGTTAAGAGCCAACACTTCATTTACCTAGCCTTGCTCTGTCTGACAGCTTTAATGAAGTGATTCTATTGGTTCCTAAAAACACCTTCCTCGCTACACATCCTCGCACATCTCTGGTGGAAACGCAGCCTAAAGATTTTCTTGGCGAAACTCTAGTTTATAGAAAGCTCGTAGCTTCAAAGCGTTGCTCTAGGCAACGTTTAATGCAAACTACAATTTGGATGGGTAGTGCTGGTAGAGCTAACTGTAACAGTCGTAAAACCATTGTAAAAGGTAAAGTAAGTAGGTATGTAAGTTCGTATTACTCAGTGGCCAACACTGGTGGCAGAGTTTCTATGCCGCCCGAAGGCCTCTGTCATGGCCTAACAACTTTGAAAAAGCCGGGACGTGCCCTCCAAAGTACGGGAGCGCTCAGTTGAAATTTCCACTGGCGGTCACCCATCGAAATGATGACTCCACGGAACAGTGCTTAACTTCGAACAACTTAGCCAGCTACGTCACGAAGGTGGTTTGCCCTTCTAGGATCTTACGTACGCTGAGTCTCTATCACGCATGACGCTTGAAGTCTACTTACAGATAATGCTAGTGACACCATCGATGCAAGAACTATGTATTCTACTTGTTATGTTATGCTACTTTACCATACAAATATCATAGTAATACTTTCAAAAATCTGTTAGATTTTAGAAGTTCTGCTGAAGTCTATTCAAAGTTATAAATTAATTTAAAAAACATTGATATGATAGGGTATACCAATTATTATAGTCTGACTTCACTATATAATAATATGTCAATGCGAATATTTATTTCGACTCAGTAAATGCTTGTTCAATGCACGCACACGTCATACTAACAGGAATATAATCTCTATCAATAGGTGTACATTATGTTAGCTAATAAACTATGCTTTGTTAATAGTTTTACAACGGTTTTAATTCAATTGGCAATCTGCGTACATTATTAGAGATTAAGTCGGGGTCATCGCATTAGCCCTTCGCTACATTATTAAGATTGTAGCAGATAATTGTTTGTTTCAGAGTTGGCGATGCCGGTACAGTGCTGATTAGTGTGCGTATGCATTTTTAAAGAACGAATACTAAAGCAGCTCAATTTGAGGTGATCGATTAGCTCGCTAATCATGATGATGATTATGATTGGCTCGATTGGTAGCTAGGGCAATATATCTGCCACAGCCTTAACCACTTTACCATCAGGTGGGCCATAAACTTGGTTGCCAATTTAATTGTAAAAAAAACAACTAAAGAGAGTAGAGTCTAAGATAACAAGACAATCCTCATTTATATTCACAATACAACAAATTGTGTCGGAACCTGTTTGAGAACAAAAACTCATTAGAGAACCATCGATACCTACCTTGACCTAGTGCCACCTAATACTAACGAGACATGTAGTTACCTTGGAAGATTATCGATAATCTTATCTTATTCTTACTATTATTGTGAATGCGAAAGTTTGGATGGATGAATAATAATAATAATATAAACGTTTATTACATAAAAAAAATTGACACAAAGTAGTTAATAATATTACAATTGGTAACAAAAATGGCCACCACTCAGCATATGCTACGGCAGAACAACTCATGCCGTAGCGCTGGTTTTCTGTGAATGATTTTTATAGATGAATAGATGTTTATACGCAATCACGCCAGAAAGGAAAGAGGCTTAGGGGATTTGTGAAATTAGTTTTGGTTTTCGATTGCTCAATGACACTTGCTTTATTAAATTTTAAACATAATATCGTTGAATTGACTTGCTGTGGATTCGGACAAAATTTATTGGGACTCAGTGCCTTAACTGACACTTTTGATTTAATTTTTTTTACTGTCGATTCGGACACCATCAAATCATAGAATGTTTTGCTTTAGTTTATGACAGATACACAGCGCAGTTGACAAAGTCGGAAACTTAATTTAAACCAAAACGTTTTACATTACGTTAGCGTCTAGCGAAGCCCTCAAAGATCATGTTAAGCTGGTTATTTTAACTGATGCTTCATTCAAAGTTACGATTCATAAAGTTATTCTAACGTTTAATTTAAATAACTTATCATCGGCAAGTTGTGTATTGCTAGACATAGCCTTTTCTTTATAGAATGCTGCAGCGACTAGTTTCGACTCATCATTTCTAGTCAAGGATCATGATCATTTTAACCATGATTATTGATATATTATGATATTAATAGATCCTAAATAACCAACTCTGGTGACGGAGTTAAAAAACCGTTGCTTTACTGAATGATCATGATCATGTCTATAACCTCTACGATTTTTTTTTATTTCAACTGAGCACTCCTGTGCTTCGGAGGGCACGTTAAGAAGCATTGGCCACTGACTCGTACGAACTTACTTTTTTTACCTCTACGATGTGTAACGTACTAGAATATTTACAGCTTCGAACATATAAACAAATTCTTTACATATAAGATTATTCTTAATGTCTTTGATTTACAGTAAGTAAGGTCGATGGTTCTAGCTAGGCAATCGTGGAGTTAGTCATTTGTAATGCGCAAAGACAATTTAGTTCGAAATAGCTTTATTGCAGACAAAATGGCTAACTTCACGATTGTCTAGATCCGCTGATCGTACTTAGATACTTAAACATGTTACAGACAGATTACAGAAGGCATGACAAACGTTGGTTTTATTAGTTTCGCCATATCAAGATAAAATAGATCTTACGTAATGCCTTTTGTGAGTTTTTCTACGAGACGTGCGAGTGACACACTGCTTATAAATCTAAAGAGCTTGAAAATTAAACCAGAGCATGTTCAGTTCAGGGTTGTTCGTAAAAACTTGACGAATTGCTGGATAATATTATTGCTTTCGCAATTATTTTTTTGCTTCTGGCCACGTGCTTCAACCGCTTTTGCAGAAAGTACATAGGATAATAGCAGTCTAAAAATCATAGGAACAGTATAACTAAAAAATATAGTTATGTAAGTTTCTTGCTTTTATACTTCTATGCTTTCTTGCTTTCATGCTGTGATTTTATTATATTCTTGCTTGTTTGTTTAACAAGCTTGATCAAATATGTTTTTGAATCAGTTATTATTTTCAAACAACAGTTTATATTTTTATTGGTACTATGAAGTTCGGTATATGAAATGAAAAAAAAATCAAGAGACAACAGAAACCAATGTATAGTGTATACGTAGAAAACGTTTCATTGGAATCTGAAGCGGTAATAGAAATATAGCAGAGTGATGGATAAATCATCATTGTCACTCATCATTAACCAATTTTAAAAGGCTTTCGTAACCAACAGATCAACACACAGCCTAAATCATTAGTCCTATAAACATGAAACTTGGAGAGTACATTGCACTTATGGTGTAGAGGTGCACTGAGAAAGGAATACCCGAAATTCAACTTCAGAGTACGCAACGGGAAGATGAAGTTTGTATAAAAAACTCAACGCGGACAAAGTCGCGGGGCGTTCCACTAGTAGGTAATAGTCTAGCTATAGATCATCTCAAACTTTAAGTCTAATTAAAATTAAATCCTACTAATATTATAAATGCAAAAGTCTGTGTGATTGTGTGTATGTGTGTGAATGTTTGTTACCACGTATCTCCGTGACGACTTAACAGATTGTGATGAAATTTGGAATGTAGATCGCTTAAATCCTGGTATAACACATCGACTACTTTGTATCCCGGAAAAAATTACTGTTCCTGTGGGATAGCATAAAAACTGCAAAAACGCGGGTGAAGGAACGCGGATCAGCTCGTGTTAAATAATGCGGAAACGGCGATGTTACCCAAACAACAGGTCTGTGTGTCTCGGTGGCTGAAATCAACATAGCATGTCAAGCGTTTATATTATTGTGGGAGTGTTATTGTACGAAGGAGCTTTGTTTTTGCTTGATTTGCATTGTACTTAGGTAATAGGTAGGTATTTAAAAGAGACCATTTTGCATTTTCATCATCATCAACCCACAGCAGATCCAGGGACCCTATTTCTACTAATAACAGGATAACATCAAAGTTCGTATAGTATGGTTTAGGTAAACTTGGTGGCCGCCCTATAATGGTACCATTAATAACAAAGATCTGCAAAGATCTGCACCCTATACCTACTGACCTGCATTACTCTCGCAACTTTGTTGTGTATTTACCATGATTGCTCCACTTACCCATAAAGCGTGATTGTTATGTAAATCTGATATAATGTGTACGTGCGACTTGACTTGCACTTTCTATACTTTCACAGCTATTGTGTACGTTGACGCAATACGTTCATCATCGGTGACGTCACTGATTGGCTATTCGGTTCTAGTTCGATGACTGATTGTGCTGTCTTTTTGCGATTACCAATGTTTATTATCAACTAGCAGACCCGCCCCGGCGGCGTTTCGAATGACTCTATCTAATAATTAAAACCACATTAAAATCTGATTCGTAGGTAGTTCAAAGGATCAGAATATACAAAGGGATAGACTGGGGAAGCGACTTTATTTTATACTATATTCTACGAACACACAATTGTTCGTAGACTATATAAAAAAGTAAGAATTATTCCCATCTGTCACCTAGTTTGTCCCCTTAAGGTGACAGATCGTACATCTGTCAGATCTGTCACCCTTTTTTCGATAAGGTGACTGATCGCACTTTTATTTTTTAAAAGGATACAAAACTAATATAGGTAGAGCTTTACTTCTTGTGCTAGCTAAAGGTATAGCTATGTTACAGGAGTCAGTTTCTTCCTAACATGGGCACAAGTTTACTTCTTAGGTAATATAAAAGTAGCACACAAAGGTAATTATTATTAAGAGCCTGTGGTGTTCCACTACAGGGCATAGGCCTCTCTTTCTTCACTCCATTTATCTCTATTTTGAGGTACTGTGGACCAATCGTCAAGGTAGGCATCGATCTCGTTTCCGTTTCTTCATCTCCGCCGCGGTCGATGAGTTTGACTCCTGGGATGCTACGCTCCATGGATCGCTGGCAAACCTCGAGTTTGAACTTTTGTTGATCAGTCAGAGACCAGGTCTGCGGCCGGCGCACAAAGCCAAAACCAGGCGGCGCACAAAGGTAAAAGAAATATAAACAACAGCAAGGTCATAATCACAAGAAAAAAATAAAAGTCAAAATAACAAGATCTAGAGAGCATAGTATAACTCAGAATTTTGATGTAATAACTAGAGTAACATTGGATCTCGCTTCGCTGTGAACAGCCCAGTTCAGTACGGTCGGTCAGTTTTCCCACGGCTAGTTTATAAACTTAAGGAAACAAAAACCGTAAACAGTTACCGTAACATATTGTGTATGGGAGTAATTTTACGCGTATAATACTTTCATATACTTCTGGTCTAACTAATCAGCGGTCTGATTATAATGATTATTATCGGATCAATATGAAAACCTAAATGTTATAGAAATGATACGTTACTGACTAATCACACAGCCTAAACCGCAAGTCCACACGTGAAATAGGACTAATGAACTCTCAGTGAAAGCCGAGGTTGAATTATGGGATAAGGTTCCAAAATTCAACATCTGAGAGAGATCATTTTAAGCAATATCTTTGTAAGCATGTACTTTCATTGTGCCGAATATTGCGCTGATAATAATCATGCTTAGTTTGTTTGTAAGAAGAATCTCATACATTTTATTGTATCAAAAATTTATAATGTTTTAACGTGTCAAATCCTAAGTGCATGTAGATACCTATATCTACTGTGCCAAAATATAAATAAATAAATTGAATTGAATTGAGTTTCCTGATCCGCCACTCAACCCCATGTTCTTGTTATGTTATCAATGCGTTCAGTTCCTTTTCTTCTTTTAGAAGCATAAAAATACTTTAAGAGTAACGTTAAATTCTTTCAACACTTACGCAACATGTTGCTAAATAATCTAAGAAAATTAAACTGCTTCATTGTATTTCTACCTTATTTATTTTTGAACAATACTAACACCTGTGTTGACTATTAACACAATGCTTGACAATGACAAATTCATTATGTAAAAATTTAAAAACCTTCTACTATTTCAATGTTGTTTTAATTTGATACTCCTACAGGTCCTACTGGTAGGTTACCAAAAAGTAGCTTTACTTTTTTTATATTAGCAAATGACGATAGTCAAGCAGTTCGACACCACCGTTCAACCATTAGATGGGATCAGATGGGAATAACCCTGTATGGCGAGGTTACAGTGATCCGCTTTCGGCTTACTATTATCGATACGATCAGATGCAACCAAAATCTGATCATATGATCAGATGTGAATAACCCGCCTTACAGGCTCAAAAGAGACCTAGTGCGAGGGAAAGAGCTTAGCAAAGGTACCTACTCAACTACTGTATACAATTTATATATAAAAATAAGACAACGGAATGTACCTAAATATACTTTGCAAAGTTTAAAAAAAAACTTCATTTAACCCAAGAGCACAGCCAAGAGTTAAAATTTTAATAAATTTAGCAACCACCAGCTTTTATTATAAAAACACAACCTTATCAAAATTGGACCCAACACTATAAAATTCTGCTAAATTAGTAATTGCTGCTCGCACGTTGCCACTCTCTCTAGACTCTACTACTAAAAATGTACTATACTATGCCTGTTTCAGTTGTCCGATAGTCTCGCTGTGTTCCCGTTTCGGCACACTCGTGATTCTGGAAACTGACTGACCATGATCATCATCATCATATCAGACGTTCACTGCTAGACATAGGCCTAAGAGCGCCATGACGATCGGTTTTGAGTGCGGTCGTTGGAAATCGGTGAATGATGAAGGATCCGTCCACCGACTTAAATATAAGTTCATGTTAAAACCTATTTTCTTGTATTTGTTTACTAAAAAAACTAATTACCGTAAGTTGACGTCAAGGTAAATGAGCTAAAAAAAATATTAAACTCGAAGACACGACTTGTTGAGAAAAAGACAAAAAGAAACGCCACAAGGCAGTCTCGTTTTGTAAAAGCACAAAATAAGCACTGCTTTTTATAGAACAGGCCAATAATTAATTTATTATAACATAGGTATATATGTACCTTAATTCGATTAACACCTACTTAGCAAGCAAGTTATATAAAAGGAAGTTCCCTATTTTTTTGATTAAATTAGGTAACTAAACGCGGGGTACTACTCAGCAGAGCCACCACGATAGAATCAGATCATTTATATTTTAAAAGAATGTACGTTAGACGTACATAGTGTACGCATGCCGTTTATTTCTGTACGTACGTCAGGTACTGATAAAATCGACTTCGCTAGTGGCTCTGCTAGGAAGCATGCTTCCCAGCAGGACCACCTTGGATAATGGATTTAGGAAAGATCAATCAACATAGATAACTTCAAAGTTATTCATCAAGTTATTTTAAAGATTGTTTTACAAATACATAGTTCACTACACATAATTAAAAGTATGCTACAGACATTTTTACGGACGAGGTCTGACGGGTTCATTATAATTCTATAATACACATAAATAATTTATTAATACCAAATAACGGTACGGTAATAATAAAAAATACTAAGAACAGTAAACACAAAATACTTGGTGCTAAAAACTTATTTAAACAAGTTTTGACATCCAGCCTTTTGCGGCTCGTTGACATTTCAACCGAAACCAAGCCTTGTTACGAAACTGTAAACTTTTGATATCGAAATCGTCGAAGATTTATTACTTTATTTTTATTTTAATGTTGGACAAATTATGCACTTTCCGCTACTGATTTCTCGTATTCAGATGTGAAATGTGACAAATTATTTAGATGAGGCGAAATAAATGAACGGTTAGGAATTTTACAAAACATATTATAACCGGTCCAACAACAGGGTTCTAAACACAACACTTCTGTATTATTTCTGCAAGTGCTCGGAGGATAAAACTATATACCAATGCTCTCGTTATTAGGAACAAAAAAAAACTTACTCAAGCAATTATATTCATACTAAGATTGACTTTCGTAGATAGTTTGTTGACCCAAACTAAACCAATAACGGCCAAGCAATGCTTGTTAAATAGTAGATCCCTGCGTAGATTCGAGTGAATATCAATGACATTATAAATATACAATATACTTAAACACAGTTTTTGAGAACATATTCATTGTTCACGACGTACTAAGTATAAATATAGTCATTCAACGCAAAACGATATATAAAATAAGTATTTTAAGTATCGTTTTGCGTTGAATGATTAACGTGAAACACTATGCTTGGGATTCAGACTGTTATTTGTCATACTGTATGTTGTTATACAGGTTAAATGTCTTTACTAAAACAAGGTTAAATTCAAATCCATTTTGTATGTTTTTTTTTAGCTTTCTATCACTTTTACCAATACATATTGCCACTTTCGTGACACTTCTACGAGCTATTTTAATAGTAGACCAATTTTATAATAAGACTTACGAGTATAACAGTGTAGGACCTTCGTAAACTAAGTTTAAACTTTTCCATCTCTTTGAAAATTTTATATTGATAATTGATTTAGTTTGTAAAGGTTCTAAAGTTGCCTACAGAAACTCGTAGATTGTATCAAAATTATCGTGAAACATAATACTTGTGAGTTACAAAGCGTTGACGTGCAACAAACCAGCTGAGACGAAGAAAGTGCTCAATAAACAACCTACATGCCTTTCACTAGGAGGCTAGATAGTATGAGAATCAAGTATAAACTAAGTATTTTTCTGCCTTTAGCTTAGACGAATGCTTACGGTAATACCCATAGTTTTTACTTTTTTTTTACTCTCAGGTGTCAAATTATGTCAGATTTTACTTAAGAGTCCGTTCCAAGATCCAGCGCTGTCAAGTTTAGGTATTTACGGGCGCGCGACGCGAGGCTCTACGTGTGCGCGGCTCACCGTTGTGTGCGTTAGTAACTTACACAACTAAGTAAAGGACAAATACATTTGATCCTTTGTCATGTCGACTGGGTGATTATGTTTAAAAATAGATGTCTACTGCATACTCTTATGTTCCTACCTAACTCTACTTGTTGAACAGATAATGACGTGAATAAAAATAGGTAGGTAGGTATACATATTAAATATATATGTAAGTACCTACCTACTTACTTTTTTTTATTAAAACCTAGGTAACTACTCTAGCTAGGTTAGGTACCTACTTACCTATTATTATGACTGGGGACCACACGCTCTTTTCAACGTTATACCTACCTACTCTCAGTTTTGTCCTCAAACAGGAACCATTACATGGTAGGTAGGTAGGTAGGTAATACCCTGTAGTACCTATTTCTGCTGCCAAGCAGTAATGCTCGCGTCTGTGCTCTAGTTCGATGCTTTAGTTCGATGGGTATGGTTTCCGGTGAAATTACAAGCACATGATACCTACCTACTTTTGATTGTATTAGCGCGTGTAGCGCGGCTACCATACAGGCAGGGCTGGGGTTGGAGAGTACTAATACCTGTTCTGTGGTTAGAGGTACAAATAAGGGTGACTTGATGAAAGTGCCCGCGCGGCACTTTGCGGCTAATTTGAAATCACACTAACAGTAAGTACCTAGGTAGTTACCTAAAACTATTTATCTCGACGAGACGAGACGAGATAAAATAGTTTGAAGCGTATACAACTGCCTGCCAGGGCGGCAGCATAGTAAATAAGTGCGGTTGAAAAGCGCGAGTGCTATAGCCGCCGTACTATGCGAGCGGAGCAATATAAACTTTCGGGGAACTGTGATAGAGCTTGGAATCGCTGGTAGTCCAATTCTTGAGAGAGTGCAGTTTTAGTCATGGTCATGAAATATTTGAGTTCATTACCTACCTACCTATTTTATGATGCGCTTGATAAAAACAAAATCGTACTGATTATTATCTAAGTACCTACTAATGTTTTAAAATACACATGCCATAATTTATGATTTGGAAAAACACATAAACCAGGTAGGTACGCGAAAGGATGCTAGTAATATTTTTTTTTTTTTTTATACAACTGAAGTGACAACCAAGCGTACGGCCCACAAGATGGTAAGCGGTTACCGCAGCCTATGGACGCTTGCAATACCAGAGATATCACTCGCGGGTTGCCACCTTGAGGCATAGATCGAAAGTTTCATGTGCCAGTAATTTCACCGGAAACCATACCCTTCACACCGGAACACAGCAATGCGAGCATTACTGCTTTGCGGCAGAAATACGTATGGTGGTAGTCCTTCCCCGGACGAGCTCTATCACAGAGAACTCTACTACTCTTAATTAATTTAATTAATCTGGTATGATGATGTATGATATCTAATTATTTAAAACGTGTAACATAATGTACCTATAATCCCGAAAGGGGGGTATTCCACCCATGCACGTGAACACTTTGACGGTGCAAAAGATGAATTAGTATATCGTATTTAAAAAGTCCAATTAGTAAGTAAGTATTCATTTCATTTACCTACGCATACAGTACGCATTTCATGAATGAAAAACTTTAAAATTTCAAAAGTCATAGTGCATAAAAGAGTATTAGAGTTCTTTGTGATAGAGCTCGTCCGGGGAAGGACTACCACCATACCTATTTCTGAAGCCAAGCAGTAATGCTCCCATTGCTGTGTTCCGGTGTGAAGGGTATGGTTTCCGGTGAAATTACTGGCACATGAGGCGTTCAATCTTAGCTTCAAGGTGGCAACCCGCGAGTGATACTTCTGGTATCACAAGCGTCCATAGGCTGCGGTAACCGCTTACCATCTTGTGGGCCGTACGCATGGTTGCCACTTAAGTTGTATAAAAAAAAAGTAATTGAAATAACATTGGGGGTATTTTTTTTTTTTTTATCGAGAATAGACCTTCGTTTGACCACGATCTCGCCTGGTGGAAAGCGATGATGTGGCCGACGGTGGAGCACGAAGGTCTATGAGACACCTATTCACTCTAGCCTTGAAGAGGCCCGGATTGTAATTGTCAGGAAAAACAGAAAACGGCAGAGTATTCCACACCTTGGCAGTTCGCATAATAAATGTTGAGCTGTAACGCTTGGTGCGAATGGGTGGTATGCTGACAAGGTACGGGTGGTACTGCGCCGTACGTCTGCTACTCCTTTGATGAAAAGGAGATGGTGGGATAAGATCATGCAGTTCCTGGGCACATTCACCGAAATGCAATCTGTAGAAGATAGATAGGCACGCAACTTTGCGGCGGTGCTCGAGACTCTGGAACTTAGTCTCCGCAACTTGTTGCTCACCCACAAGTCTCAAAGCCCTTCGCTCAATCGAGTCTAAGGCAGCTGGTGTTGAGCTGAACCATCCCATAGGTGGCAGCAATACTCCATACCTGACCGGACTTGTGCTTTGTATAGAGTGAAAAGCTGTCCAGATCAAAAGCTGTCAGAGTATTCCACAGATCTTGCCAAATTTTGGCAAGACCTGTGAATACCCCCTTTTCGGGCATAGAGGGATATTAGGTTACACCATGTACTTATACAGGGTGTAAAAAGACTTCTACCGTGATTAATCAGGTGTGAAAGATCAGACCATGATTCTGAAAATATTTAGCGGAAAAAAACGCAAAAAATAATGTTGTCTTGTTTACGTCCTTTTCGTTTTTTTCTAGTTTCATACACATAGTACAACAAAATAAGATCACAACTTTATAATTATCTCTAGTCGATTTTTTACACGCTGTGTATTTTGTATCTTGAGTATTTTCTTTTTCTAATAAGTAGGTAACCTCATAATAATTATGAATTTTTTTCTTGCAAAAATAAATAAACAAGAACAGTTTGACTGTACTTTTATAAGGTTATTTTACACTAAAACAAAAAATCAAATAACCCCTCATCTGTGTCGCAGACTATTTATATAAACAGAGTATTTATTAAACGTATTTATTAAAACGCAATATTATGTTGGTTTCTTGAAGAAACCTAAACGTTGGAAAATATTATCGAGGACACGAAAAAAACCTTTGCTTAGTGGATTTTAATATACTGATTACAGATAACTATCAACTTGTATTATGCAATTTATTATTACTTCATCCGAAATAACTGTGTCATAATCATCCGTGTCATCGATCATTTCATCATCTTTCTCCTGAACTAATCCAATATTGTTATGGTGAATAAATCCACTGTCGTTCTCAAAAACCATTCCATCATTGTTCTCATGAATAATCAATCTATCGACGTTTTCATTTGTCAATATGCGCACATTTTCTGTGGCTATAGAGTTCACAGTATCAGAGGCCAAGAGTCTGTAATACAAGTAGCATTTTATAAAGGAACATTCGTTTTATAATTTTACCTATAATTCTACAGAAATGTTAGGTACAATATCTGAAATTCCGAAAATTTGGAAGTGATCGGAGGTCACTACAGCTTTTAAGTGCATTGGGCACTCACTAGACCAAGAATGAATGGGGAAGCTCAGCTGTGGTTTATGGGCTTTGGATGATGATCCATATTTTTTTTGTGAAGTTGATATAAACTTTATTGAACTACAAAGGTTTCACTAAAGTGCTACTACTTCTACAGCGAACTATTATCGAAAAGTACATAACAAATAAATTGAAAATAAAAAAAAAAGTTTCAATATGTTTTTCAAACCTTTTTTTTCTTTTAACGCAACCGAATTTTTCGGAATAATCTGAAAGTTACAAACATAAATATGTTATTATTTACGTAATTACATAATTTCACAAAGAAAATGACAATTATTTTCATCTATATCCATTATATTATTACATTTTCATTTATATCCATTATACCAACTGCTTTGTACTTTATTGAAAGAAGTACTTATGTATATTAATATTTTATGCTATAGGTATGTTACTACTTGATGCACTACTATGCTATACTTTTTTTGCTTTTATTGCTTTACTATCTACAGAGTGAGTACTTTCAACCGCCCGCTGAGGGTAAAATCTAAACGACAACATTTTTCCATATCTATAGCCGTTTTTTTTTTTTTATACAACTGTTGTGGCAACCAAGCGTACGGCCCACAAGATGGTAAGCGGTTACCGCAGCCTATGGACGCTTGCAATACCAGAGAGGTATCACTTGCGGGTTGCCACCTTGAGGCTAAGAACGCCTCATGTGCCAGTAATTTCACCGGAAACCATACCCTTCACACCGGAACACAGCAATGCGAGCATTACTGCTTGGCGGCAGAAATAGGTATGGTGGTAGTCCTTCCCCGGACGAGCTCTATCACAGAGAACTCTACTACTCTTAAACCGTTTAGATTTTACTCACAAAGGGCGTTCGAGAGTAGGTATTCACTTCATACACGGTGTATCATAATGTCACTATAAACTCGAAAAGAGGCTATTCCACAGGTCTTGGTGAACAATGTTTTTTCAACGACTTTTGACGACGTCGATTTTTCATTCATAAATTAATAATAAATAAATTATCTGTGTAAACTCCAAGTTAATTAATAATGTTACATTAATTTTTGTAAGGTAATGAATGAATTACGAATTTATGATGTACCTATTCAACTTTTGCACACGTCAAAGTATACACGAGGACGACGTGTATTATACGTGCTTCGGCGGGATATCCCCCTTTCGGGTTTATGGGGACATTTTGTTACCTACACGTCTATGAAGTGTCTAAGTAAGTGTTCTCATTCATTCTACCATACCATACACCATCATAAAACAAAACATACCATACCCTATGTATTATTCCAAGACATAAACTATGTGTATTTCAAGTATCAGCCAAATCCGTTCAGCCGTTACGGAGTAAGCGCAGACAAACATACACTCTCACTAACTCACAAACTTTCGCATTTTACCATAAAGGATTCTGTTTTCTATTAGATTCAAAAGAAATTGAGGCTATCTACTTATACAACTGCTTCATCTATCCTGTCAATAATTTTATTAGTACCTAGGTAAGTACATAGGGAGGGTGATACTTACATAAGTAGTTACTTTGGTAGGTAAGTCTAATAATAATTAAATAGGTAGGTAGGTACCTACTAGTAAGTATATAATAATAAATAAATACCTACCTACATGATTTACGGGAAAGAGACCCCAGCTAGTGAAAAAAAAACGGGTTTGACCCGAGTTTGTCATTCCGTGGTCGTTTCTATGTTTACATTTTTTTACATAGAATTTGGCCGGAGCACTGGTGTTCTAGTGATAGTGAGTGACCCTGTCTTGTGATCAAGGCGCAGGCCAGATAGAAGACGCGCGGGCGCGCAGGGGCGCGCCCCGCCATCGGCCAGCGCACATTATTCTTCTATCTGTTTTGCACCACGTCCCTCTCCCTCTCCTATATTTTGTATGAAGTGGTGCGGCGCGCCCGCCCGATGCGCGCCGGTCGCTTTTTTCTGGCTTGCGCCACAGAGTTGCGCTGCGCTTCGAACCGACCGACGACCATAAGGTCGTGGGTTTGAAGACGGTTGGTCGCACACCAATGGATTTTTTTATTCGTAATAATAATGTGCGCAATGCCATCAGGTCAAAGAGGCGATTCAAAGTTTTGATTTTATCAAGAGTTAGCGAGCTCGGTAAGTGCAAATAATAACATACCATAACCTGTGACAATAGAGTCCAAATTTGAAAGACAACCTAAGTCCAGCGGTGCTGGAATGTCATTGAATTTAATTGTCTATCTTTACCTACTTACCATAAAAAGATAAAAACCATATATAGATAAAAACTTAGAATCGCTTCTCAATGATCTATCTCACACGGTGAAGAAAAACATCGTGAGGAAACCAGTAGGTACAGTACCTATGTCTAAAAACTAACATTCGAATAACGTGTTATTCATCATACTTATCGGTACTTGTATAGTTACGGTAGGTTCATTATTTTGCATACCTACCTACAGATACACCTACCTGTACCTATATAAAGTTGGTACCAGCTCTCCTAACTAGATTCTAGTTAGTAAATCGATAAATGCAATTGTATCGCAAATAGAAAAGTAGGTACCTACTTATTTCATTTCAAATTCCTAGGTATCTATTTGCAGAACACGCAAACATAATAACCACTGCAAGAATCGAACCCGCACTTCATGCGTCTCAACTGGACACTCGCCAGCCACGTCACCGAGATCGTCAAAGTAGGTCTGGTAAGTTTAGTTTAGGTCTAGTGTCTACCTACTTAGTAGGTAGCTAGATTGTGTAAGTACCTATGGTATAGGTACCCATATACGTAGGGACATCCGTGCCCTTTGTAAGCTTACGTAAAACAATTTACCTAGTACCTGATCTAGGTCACAGAGCCTAGGTACTTTGACGATCTTGGTGGCGTGGCTGGCAAGTATTCAGCTGAGCAGCTGAACTGAGCTGAGATGCAAGAAGTGCGGGTTCGAATTCTGCAGTGGTAAAAATGTTTACGTGTCCTGCAAACACCTAGGAACTTACTAGGAACTTGAAATGAAATAAATACTTTTACTTGACACGTAATTGCTTCTTCTGTCTGGGTCTTGTATTACCATGGTAGGTTGGTACTAGAGTTTCTGATACCCACGATTTAGCTACTAAGTAGGTACGTAGGTAGGTATCTGTATCTAGGTAGAAATTTTACCTACTACTTAGTGCTAGATTATGTACCTACCACGAAGAAGGTAATTTTAATAATGTCATAAAAGTTTACTACTAATAATACTATGTATTACTACTATGTACTACTACTAACATTCTAAGCTACTTACTCGTATCACTAGTTCTCTAGAACCAGTGTGGTTTACTACTTACATTATTATATCATAGGTACTTACTTAGAGATTTAACTATCACGGATCAAAACCACACGATCGCTTTATAATTTGTATAAGCTCCCTATGATTATACGTAACAGCTCGCGCGACAAACAGCGATACGTCCTCCCTCCACGAGCGCTTAGCGCGTAGTGAGAGCAGCCGCGTTTTGCATCAAGCTATAAAGTGGATTCGGAGGATTCTTTAAAAAATCGTATAAAAATAAATTAAAACTTTTGGACAATTTTTTTAATTTTATTTTGTAAATAAATATCAAAACTTTAATGTAGTAGGTATATTTTTATTATAAACTTTCTAATTTCGAAGAAACAACGAGCGTAAAATTGGGAAAAGTACGCGTTTTTAGACCTTTTTTTTTTCAAAAATATTGAACTAAGGTGATGTTTTTTACCTACTTACTTAAATTTTAAAACTATGATTATTTGAATTACATTTTTGGAAATATGTTAGACCTTGTTGTTTCATAGATATCATGATCGAAAGTTGACTGAAAATGCTCATTTTACGTAAATGTGCGTTACTAATTATTTTTTTAATCAGTTGTGTCTTGAGTTTATTAATATTTGTCCTACTTACTTAAATTTTAAGGGATGAAGCTTTAATATGTTTTTATTTTCGTTAAAATATCTCCAACACACGAGCCACAATCGTGTTCGATCTTCACGGGCTATCATGGATAGGATTCTTAACAGCAGCTGCAAAAAAATTGTCTGGTGATTGAACCTGAACTCAAGAATCTATACCAACTAAATCACAGACGTTATAAACAAATTAGTGAAGTGAAGTTACTTTTTGTCGCGATTATTAGTTTTTTTTTCTAGCATCTGCAAATGAGGCGGTTAGAGGCTAAAGTCTAGTTTCTATAAATGTATCTAGCCGCTAGATGAATAGTCGTTGAGAGAAGTCGTTGATCGGCCGGTCATTATGTTGCTATAGAAGTCATCATGCACTTGTTTATTATAAGCTACTTGCTGTTGCTCAACAACAGAGAAATCGTATATTTTTCGGGAAAAAAGTAGCTATCCTATTCCGGGATAAAATCTACTTTTGCTCTAAATTTTATTTCAATACATTTAGTCGTTTTTGGGTGATACTCCCACAAACATACACGCAATCTTACTAATATTATAAAGGGGAGAGCCCTTGGGAGATTGTTCAATGATCTAATTAGCTAATATTATTTTGCGAAAATGTATCACATAGAATTTCAACCTGTTCATTTATTTCTCCCGACGACGTTCTACGACCACGGTTGTTGCAACACCATCGAAACTTCGGGACAAATAAACAATAGGGTAACGCGTTCATTCCCGCAAAACATAATAAAAATATGTGTTACTCTTGAATCCAACGACAATTCCGATCCAATCCCAATTTCTGTTTACTGCTGTAATATTATTTGTACCCTTGAAATCAATGTTGAATTTGGCGTTAGGTTTCGCTGACAAAAGTAGAAAATGTCATTTTCCAATACTTGTCCAATACCGATCACGTTCAAGAGTAAGGCCCCTGAATCGCGAAGTTTTACAAAAAAACTATTTTCCATTTACTTTTAATTAAGTGCGGAATCTATTAAACGAATTATTTAAATTATTGCTTTTTTATTACCTACTTGCGTAATTATTTTAGTGTATCTACGTAACACTTAGGAAATACCATGCACATAGAGTATTATCATGTCTCATTAAAATATATTACGCACGAGTAGGAACTGTCATAAATAAATACTTTCCATTAATAGGAAAGGTAAAATAGCTATGTCATAATTTACATACAATTTACTAACAGACTGTAATCATAATATTATTATAAATGCAAAGGAAACTCTGTATGTCTGTTACTTTTGAACTTTTTCACATCGACGAAAATTGACACGGAGATAGTTTGTGAAAGAACGCTACTTTTTATGCAGGTATGTACCTACCGTGGTACCAGGCGAGCGAAGCTAGAAACGGCGGCTAATAGTATAATAAGCTTTTAATAAGTATGTTTGGTTATTGGAAATACTGAAAAAAGGAATGTTTTTTCAAGAGGGATCTCTATGTTACTTTATGTCAGATACTCATATCTTCTTGTGATTTTAAGTCAAGAATCTCTATTAAGGTGCAGTAGTTACACGGGTGTTTTTTAAGCTATAGTTGCCTAGCAATCTTCGCTAGACGCAGAACAATGTATGGGACTACTTTGAATAATTCTTAAATGATAAATTATACAATACAAATTCATTTATTTCATCAGCATTTCATTTATTATTATTTTCGCATATCGCAATTCTATAGTGACCTATTATGGAGCATCTTCATCAAACTAAAATAATAATAGCAATATTCGCGAAACTATTAAGGCAATTTTTAGATTGGCCTATTAATTGATCCACCTTCAGCAAAGCTCGCCAGGCAATTATTGCTCAAGAAATTGCCCATGTAAGAGCACCTTTAATTGCACTGAAAGAGGGTCATCCTACACATAATACGTAAACATTCGTTGTACGACTTTTAGGCTAGTCTTACAGCATAATAATAATCTCGAGGTTTGTAATTTATTATTCAATGAAAAACGCCGCCATTTCTTTAAAAAATTTGTTTGTGGTATTAAAAGTCAAGAGCCAACGAATTTATCAGGTACTTAATTTACAAAAAAAATATGGTTACTTTGAATAACTTAGGTAAATGACTTTATGTAACAAACTTGATCAAAACAAACGTGTACCTGCATAAATGATTTAATGAATTCATAAAGTGATAAAAACACGTACTTTCTACTCCAATTAGCGGTTGATAGTTCCTAACCTATCCTATTACGGCGCTGGCAAATGTAGGTGACATTAACACACTTACGGCATAAAGCTGGGCATACATTGGTTAGTAATACCTTTTCAATTATAATTTTTTGAGGTCATGAACATACAAAATTTAGAAGTTAAAAAATATTAATGTTATTTTTTTATCATTAGACAATGACAGGGCTATTAAATAACTAGTTCTGCGATCAGAAGAGCTGGATGGCGAGCACAAACTTTTAAAAGTGAGCAATTGCACAAGCTATTTTTTTCATCACGCCGAAAGTCTTAATCAAATCTTGACCAGATTTTTATGAGACCAACCATATAAAAAAAGCATTGAAATCGGGCCTCATAAGGCAGAGATATTCAGTATGTTATTTTTTTCCCCTTTTTAGAGAAAGTACCCCTTTTTAACTACCCAGTCCCGGAATCTTTACGAATTCTAAAATTCACGGCACCAAAAAAATATACAATTAAAATAAAATTATTTAATGTACCTATAACTGTTTTTTAACCGACTTTAAACTAATGTTTCCGTTACAACATTAAAGAGATGATCTACGCAATAATTTTTAATTTTATTGTAGAAAATATAAATAGCTGCGAAAAATATTATTATGGTCCGTGTAAACCTACCTTTATATTGCTTTTATAGGTAGATCGTTGAATTAATCATAACCACTCACTGACGCTTTTAGCCAAATGTCCTTTAAACAATAATTACCTATCCTAACAAAGAACTATTAAATATAAACTAATTATGGATTCGATTGGATCACGCGTGTTGCTCCCATGACCCACATCGACCACTATGGCCTTTATGGTTTGACAGTCGATTTTTACACCAATTAGGTCAATCTGACCCTGGTAGGGTTAGGTACTTAGGTCTAAACATTCCCGTTACAAATGTTGCTTTTTTGGACGTTACGCTGGCTAATGCCGCTTTATCATAAAACCTTTCTTATGCATGGAGATTTATTAAACAAACCGCTGCATATGACAATATTATTTCTATGCCATGCAGCAAATAACGAGACAATTAATTAGTTCATTTGATGTTAAATGCCACGCCTGACCATAAACAGTTGCAGTGTCACACAGACCTTTAAGTATTAGTTTTGTCACCCCGAAACAGAGTTTGATTATTAAATCTCTTTCACCTATATTAATTGCACTTGCTACGCTACAGTGCCCTTAAACACATTAATGTTTGCACACTGATGCTTGGAGGCAAAATATCTGGCACTGCGGTGGTACCCACCAAAACGGACGTTTGCTGAAGAACTACCACCTACACTACAGGTATTCATTCACGTTACTGCGCCGATGTGAGATTGCAGGCAATTAGCGTCCATGCTCATGTACGTCCCTACGCCAACATGTGCGTCGGTGCGTCAAATGCGGTGTTCGATACAACGCCACAGGTTTCAAACGATCCCATCACTCGCACGATGCTCACAAAGTCTCGGGGTGTTTTACAAGCTTCGTATATTATTTTTAGATGTAATAGTAGCCCCAAGCATTTTTTTGACAATGTGATAATTTAACTAGGTCTGATTATAGAAATATTCGAGTGTGCACGCCCCGTAGCGGGTCATTGACACGCGCAGGTCAAGGACGCGCGGGTTAATGACCCGCGATTCATTGACGCGCGGGTCACTGACACGTGCCGAGCGCTGCCTTTTCGATTTCTAATAAGGATAACTAATTATCAAGCAGAATTACGTAATTTTTTTTTTTTAATAAAAAAAATGTTCAGAAAAAAAGTACAAGTATTATTTTTTATGTGTGGAACCTACCCCTTAAGTTTGTCAGGTTGATAATAAATAATATTATATAATAAGACTTGTCCAATAGTCCGCCACTGGCTGACCAATTTCGTAGGCGCGGTAATGCTTATTAGTGTGATGAAGTCATCGTAATATGTTGTATAACTCTTAATTGCATATTAAGCTCTCATTGACACAAAATCATCATGAACTTTATAATTGAACTCATTTTAAAAGACTTGTATAGCGGTTATTGAACTTCCGCATATTTACTGTATATTTAGCACTTGGATTAGGAGAAACTGTAGAATGTACCTAACTGTCAAAGTTGACATTGTCATTTACGAGAAGTCGGTAATGCAAGAAGCAGTTACACAACTTATCACCTTTGTATAAACAGTTTCTTTTTAACTTTTTCAAACACCAAAATATTATAATATTTTTTGCAAACAACTGCAATAGTTTTTATGGGAGTATTTAGCATTAATAATACTTATACTACAGTATAAATATAAATAAATAAATAAAATAAATAATGCTGGACAATCAACACAGCATCATCTAGCCCCAAGGTAAGCTGCTGTTAAACAGAGCTGTATTAAGGGTACTAGATGATGACTGTTATATATTTAATACAATACAATACATAGATAGATATTTTTTTATTATAATATAGAAAATACCCAGAACACCCGGGACAAATATTTGTAGATCGTACAAACATTGGTTCCGAGGCGGGAATCGAACCCGCAACCTCTGCGTCGCAGGCGGACCTGCGCCCGCTGCGCCACATCGGTCGTCAATATAAGTATTATTAATGCTAAGTTGCATCGTCACAATCACATATCACACTAATATTATAAAATAGCTCTTGTTCGCGACTTCTATATTATTAATAATAATCATAAATAGCCTTATAAGCTATTCCTACGATCTATCTCTGTGCTAAATTTCATCCAGATCTTTTCAGCCGTTCTGGCGTAATTGAGGTACAAACATCTATGCATCCAAACTTTCACATTGGTAAATTAGTGTGATTAGTGTGATGCGAAAGATTGTGAGTAATTAACTTCTTCACGATCAAACGCCTGGACAGATTTAGACCAAATTTTACCATTATATAGCTTAGACCCTTGACTAATACATAGGCTACTTTGTATCCCAGAAAATTTACTGTTCCTATAGGATAGCATAAAAACTGCATTACCGCGGGGGGCGCAGTTAGTTTAAATGGCACGGTATATCAACACGTCACGAAAAAAGCAGCTCGAACAATGATTTTCTTAACATATTCTTCGACTACATTTATACTACAGCTATATCTGTGGCTTTAACTAATTAAGCTGAGCAATTTTAATCAACGGACCACTTGCCTATTTCTCCGCCTACGATTCAATTAGCTGTAATTCGCATTAAGCCCATATATCTTGAACTATTAAATAATTTGATCTTCATTTGAGGTAGACCGCACTCACAGAACAGATATTAAGCGGTATTTTTGATCCAGCCTCTTTTAGCCGACCGTAATGTGATTACCTAGTAATTAGGTAATAACATAACTGATTTGATATAATAAAAGCTTATAGTTTTTAAAACTATCATGGTTATAATTATAACATAATTTTCACTAAAAACGGGATATAAATTTACTATGATTTGTGAATGGTCAGGATATTTACCATGATTTGTGAGTGATAATAATAAAAGCTTGTTTTTTCATTTGTGTGTTTCTTTTCTGCTTTTAACAATTTTATTATTTAATAGATTTTACAGTGTTTAGTATTATTTTTACTTTTCACTACTCAAAGCACAGGTTACACGACGTATCTATACTTACCTACATAATATATAGTAAGTACCATAAATAAGTTTATTTAAGTAGTAAAATATATTATCTATAAGATAGGTTTTAATTACCGATTCTGACATCTTTAACGATCTCATCATAGGGTATTGCTCTACGTAATTCCTCTTTCTATGTAGCACAGCACAGCATGATTGGAATAGGCTACATTTGCAAGTCCGATGAAAACCCGTCATAGTTTCACATCTTTGTTTCTCGGTAATCTTTCTCAATCCGACGTGTGATGGATTCGTATTAGATTACCTAACTTTATAATGTCAGCTGTATCTGTCAGATAGTTTATTTACAAGTTTACGATTGGCGGACATAATCTGAATTAGCTTATGATTAGCCACATTTCACAAGTTGACATTTATATTTTTTCAATTATTTTTGGTTTGAATTACTTTTTAGCAAGCATTTTTCAAGGCTTTAAATCTCAGTCAAGTAATCAGTAGTTTGATAGATATATCTAGTATTAATTTTACTTTCAAAACCAGAATGATGAAAATACTACAGTAATTTTTACGTTTAATATATTTTATAAAGACATTCAATGCTAATATTAAAATTACGAAAGTGTTTGTACTTGTGTGTATTTTTGTGGTTCAATCATGCATACGGCTCATTGTAACGGCTAAACCGATTTAGATGACACTTTGAAAAATAGACATGGAATGGGTAGGCTACTTTTCATCTTAGGTTCAATGCGAGAGAAGCAGCGGGTGGCAGCTAGTATTATATAAATACTTACCCGAATCGCTACAAAACAATGTCAAAACAATTTGATTATTCGATTAACCGGTCGACATTAACCAAAAACAAAAACCCTTCTTTGGCAGTCGGATGAAAAGCTTATTACATAATTTGTACTACCTACATACACTGTTACAATAAGGTGATATGGAGCAGTTATAAAGCCGGCTTGATCAGATACAACGTACCTACTTAGTGGTACACAGTTATGAGATACCGTCAGATAATTTCGTCTAGTATTACCAAAATTTAATATTTTTTACTATATCGCGAATCAATAAATTTACCGTTAACATGCACCACATCACGGGGTATCAATAAATCTCACTTAACATGGTAAATGTTCCGTTTTTAGTGAAAATTATGTTAATAATCTTGATAGTTTTAAGGATTAAATTACATAAATGAAAGTTTACTACTTAAGTACTTCATAAGTATTTGTAGATAGGATCTTTAAAAGCTCGATATGAGGATCAGTATGAGCTCTTAATGCATCCCTAAATTGGGACTGCTTTCATAGAAAACAGACACAACATGGCAAATCTAAGCAGATAGTCATGCTCATGCGTCAATCAGTAGGCTGAAGCGAGTTAAACTGACGTAAATTCACCTAGCTATACGAAGTTTAAAAAATATTTTTTTAGTTATTTCGGCTGTTCGAAATAAAGTTATCTTTGCAACATGTTACCTTCGAGTTGTGCGTTACTGAGGTTCGGTTACTAGATTGCGTAATAGTTAGTTTCCTTTGCTTCGAATGCTGCTCGGAAGTTGACCATTTGCTCGTAAACAGAATTAAGCGGCGGAATGAGATAATTGCAATGCCTTTAAATCGATTAAGAATTCATGCAAGTTTCTTTTGAGTTAGATAATAATAACAATAATAATAATGCTGGACAATCCAAGCAGCATCATCTAGCTTCAAGCTAAGCAGAGCTTGTGTTATGGGTAGATGAATACAATTCAATACATACATATTGTACTTCAATATATATTTTTATTATATTGTATAGAAAATACCCAGAACAACCGAAACAAATATTTGTAGATCGTAGATTTTTTTTTCTCAAAGCGGGAATCGAACCCGCAACCTCCTGCGTCGCACGACCTTCGCCCGCCTCCACATCGGTCGTCAAGACATGATAGGAATCGAAGTGTTATTTCCTGTGGTTCATCTACACTACAACCTGTATTTAATAAAGTGCATGACCAACCAAAGCGGTCGGGCGGTTCTACTCATTAGTGGTGCTGATCAACCTTGCGCATGGCGAGCCAATCTATGTATCTATAGCCAGACGTGTGTGTTTATATTCCATTTTTACGCTGTGTAAAATGCATGTAAAAATATGCTCTTCCATATTATGTCTCGTTGAGTTTTGGCTCTTTATGTAGGTATGATTATTTCAACCAAAAATATACCGCTACATATAAACGGTCTGCCTACTGCCTAACTAGCTAGGATTTAAAAACGATTGTTTGTACAAGACACACAAGGTCATGTTTCTTAATTTTTAGATTTCCAAATAAGATAGCTTTACTCTGACTTGTAGGAATTTTCAAATTGATGGTAAGTTTATGGTAAGTAAGTGTTATTGTTCCAAATAAACCATTTTGTGTTTGTTTTTATTAATATTAGTAAAAAAATTACCAATAAAATACATTTTATTGGTAATTTATTGGTACAAATACGCGGAAACCACAATAATATCTGTTCTGTTCCACAACCATAGGGTTGTACATACATAGGTAATAACCCATTTTCACCAATAGTCAATCAGAACTAAATTAGGTTGTTACGGCCTAAAAACAGAACATAAATCTTTTATTTAGCACAAGTGTCAATAGCAAAGGTCTAATAACACTTACTTTACTAGAGATAACGACTTTATGAATCATGGATCCGTGACTAGCGAACGTGCTGAGTCTAATTGAAACCTTTGATAAATAGATTGTGAAGTAACTTGACGAACAAAATAATAAACAGAGCCTCAGCCCTTTAAAAAAGCTTTTTATAAACTTGTTTGAGGCAAAAACTAATAAGAATCGGGAATACTAATATTCGAAGTAGTTAGGTTATATTATATATAACAAAATCCTGTGAGTTTGTGAGTATCTTATCTAATAAATTAAATAAATAAATATCATAGAGTAAAAACTACAAATACGTGCGGTGTAACGTCTTGTGTCTTGTGTTAACGACGCTGATGCTGACTTTAAATATACTGGAGATGAAGAGCCAGAGATCATGATGATGATCATGTGATTTAGAATCTATGCATTTTAAAATGTATATCTGTGGCATGCATATGGACTGATATATTTTAGAATGGTGAGACTAACCCCTTTCTACCACCGCAAAATGATAACTACGATCAAAATTAGTATCACGTACCGAGCGTGAGGAACTGTGTTTATCGAAACCGCTCCTCCGGTAATACGAGGAAATATACAGCTCTGAGAAAATGTGATCCAATCAGGGCATATAACATCTCAGACCAAAACTTCCAAACAAAATGTATGAACTGTGACACTACAGTTGTAAGTAAGAGTAGTAGAGTTCTTTGTGATAGAGCTCGTCCGGGGTAGGACTACCACCATACCTATTTCTGCCGCCAAGCAGCAATGCTCGCATTGCTGTGTTCCGGTTCGAAGGGTATGGTTTCCGGTGAAATTACAGGCACATGAGACTTCCCATCTAACGTCTCAGGGTGGTAACACGCAAGTGATATCTATGATGTTGCATGCGTACATAGGCTACGGTAACCGCTGACCATCAAGTGGGCCCCGTATGCTTGGTTGCCACTTCAGTGGTATAAAAAAAAAAAAAGTTCTATAGTTATACCACGTTATACTTACTATTGAATGTGACGTAATAAAGGTGGTACGTAAATATGAATGGATTTACAGCAAAATTTTGCAACAACATAATCAGCTAACCGTTTTACGTAATAAATAAAAATGCTCGTTACTACAATCATACGTCTTATAATCGTTATGGGCGAAAAACTACATTCGTTGAGAAACTAGGGTAAGGGGGCAAATAGAAGTTATAACAAAACTGAGCGAACGGCAGTTAGATTCGAGTTTGTTAGCAAGGTATGAAAATCAAAAGGTGTAAAAATGTGGCTTTAAACTAAAGTCGTCAGTAAAAAATTTAATAATAAAAACGTTTTTTATAGATTATGATACATACTTATCCCAAAACTCAGACAGGTCTTAAACTAGGCTTGTAAATGACTGTATAAACTTTATTATGTTGTTTACGTCTCAATAAACAGATTTAAATAATAGTTAAGATTAGTAGAGTTCTCTGTGATAGAGATCGTCCGGGGAAGGACTACCACCATACCTATTTCTGCCGCCAAGCAGTAATGTTCGCATTGCTGTGTTCCGGTGTGAAGGGTATGGTTTCCGGTGAAATTACTGGCACATGAGGCTTTCGATCTTAGCCTCAAGGTGGCAACCCGCGAGTGATACCTCTGGTATTGCAAGAGTCCATAGGCTGCGGTAACCACTTACCATCTTGTGGGCCGTACGATTGGTTGCCACTTCAGTTGTATAAAAAAAAAAAAAAAGCGTTTATGTCGGCATAGAAGCGACGACGGGGCGGCGTCGCGACCGACGACGTAGCGGTGAAGCAACGCAGAGGGAAGCATTCATAATAACAAACAAAAATAAACTAATCGTAGTAAAAGCTTCCTGATGTTAAATGACAAGTTAGCAACATCGTAGTTTAAGAGTAGTAGAGTTCTCTGTGATAGAGCTTGTCCGGGGAAGGACTACCACCATACCTATTTCTGCCGCAAAGCAGTAATGCTCGCATTGCTGTGTTCCGGTGTGAAGGGTATGGTTACCGGTAAAATTACTGGCACATGAGGCTTTCGATCTTAGCCTCAAGGTGGCAACCCGCGAGTGATACCTCTGGTATTGCAAGCGTCCATAGGCTGCGGTAACCGCTTACCATCTTGTGGGCCGTACGCTTGGTTGCCACTTCAGTTGTATAAAAAAAAACATAATAACCACAAAGAATAGGGACTAAATTTTTTACGAGTGAGCTTTAAAAAAAGTGATTAATTTAAAATTTCGTTTTAATATCAATCACGTCATAACTAAATCTTGCAGTACCGAAGAGCACCTTAAGTAATTACCTATAAAATTTGTTTCATCTCTGGCATCTGGTATTGTGTTGTGCACAATTCGTAGTTACAACAGGTAGGTAGGTTCTTAAAGAGTAGTAGAGTTCTTTGTAATAGAGCTCGTCCGGGGAAGGACTACCACCATACCTATTTCTGTCGCCGAGCAGTAATGCTCATTGCTGTGTTCCGGTTCGAAGGGTATGGTTTCCAGTGAAATTACAGGCACATGAGACTTACCATCTAACGTCTCAGGGTGGTAACACGCAAGTGATATCTATGATGTTGCATGCTTACATAGGCTACAGTAACCGCTGACCATTAAGTGGGCCGTACGCTTAGTTACCACTTTAGTAGTATAAAAAAAAAACATCAATTTTCACCCTGTAGGTATCTAATTATTCTGTGCTATTACGTGCCTACGCGTAAGTAACTGGCAATGCTAACATCAGGAAGAAACACTAACGAATTGATCATAGCCGGTTGAGTCTATGATCCTTGTTTACAATAGCTAGAAGATAAACTAAATCAACGACCATTGTTATATCCTGCCTATAATAACATCAAAGAAAATCCAGTTTAAAATCAAGTAGAGCGTGAAAAATTAAACAACCTAACATAGCAAAGGTAAGTTAAATTAACTGCTGCTAATCGATTATTTAAAAACAAAAAAGGTTATAGGTACGTACTTTGCTTTACCTCATAAAATACTTTAAAATTAAATCTTAACTCTCAAGGGTGTAGGAATTCAAAACGAACAAAATGCCAACACGGCTCAGGACTACAGCATTGTGTTGGTATGCAAATTAGGCAAACACTCGACAATGCATGTTGCACAGTACTATTTGCACAAGTGGATGACAAATTGACAATGATTTTCATAACGTTAGAGGACTTCTTCAAACAAAACTGTTGTTATCTAAAATGTATTTCTTGGCGCAACAGTCTAAATTATATTCAACTTGGTTATTCAACGTCTGCCACCACTTGAAAGAGAAAACGAAAAACTATGTTTGTACACAAATATTTCGTTCATTTAACGTCGTCTCATTGGTCGTGCAGGTTTTGAAGTTGTCTGTACGAGTAGTTACAGCAGAGTGAAAACGCAGTATAGTCTGCACATTGCGTGATACCAAACACCTGCTTATTGCATCGAACCTTGTGTGCTGAACTATTATCGGTTCTGAGGTTGTTGCGCCGAATCTGTTTTCATTGTTGATAAAGGTCAAGACCGCAGTTACCTGTTAGCTCAATACTCTTCGTAAAACATAATAAATATGTAAGTACCATTTACATCATCAGGAATTATACTCACTAGCATCAAATATTCCAAGACGCCGATCGTTGCGGCCTGCTTGTTATCATTAACACTCACCGATTGTTCTTAGACAATCTTATTGTGTTCATTGTTCATAAGTAAGAAAATAAATTCATTGACATCGAATGCCTTGGCGTTCATGTATTCGACATACCTGTATCCTGCGCATTTTGCAAGTGATGTATGTGATGCAGGTGCGCGTAATAATGGTGGTGATGCAGGATGCATTCCAGATCGGTGCAGTTCAACATTGTCACGGAGTGCGGCCGCGCTCACGCTCAGTGCACACTTTCACAAATCTATTTCACTGGCACCAACACGTATCGCTGTCACATCACGTTATCTCGGGCACGACATAACACTAGCACACATGGGAGCGTCTCAGGAACGGCGCCGGTCGGTCTGTGACTGGCGGCGCCAGCGACTCACGGCATCACGCGTGTTCAATCCAGCAAATGTTGTGGCGACGTCACATCCATTTCGGAATTCCGCCGCGATCGATAAGGCGTTCGATAGGCAGTGCAGTGAATGTCTGCGGGCGCGCAGCACTTGCGGCGCGCGATTGTATACTGAGTGCGGAGACGGTCGCCGGCCACCTCCCTGCTCCCGGCCTCGACCACTCCGGCGAGCCACCAGGCCCTGGGCTATCATATCGCGACACCTCTGGCCCTCGCAAGGATAATACGACGTTCATTGCCCGTTCATTATCACCCGTGCTAATACCAGAGATGCATCTCTGGAAAATTTCAAACTTATATCCTGTTGTTTACTTATTGACCATTAGTATAAAAGTTACCTATAAACATAGTAGATGGAACTGCCTGCCCGATATACTATCAGATGTAGACACATCTTGAGTAATGATGAGTGAAACAGTGTCGGACGGAGAATAATATTTAAATACACGAAGCATCCTCGTTGTTGTTAGTGTTACTTGCGGATCGAACAATCGTTTTAGGTACCTACCTTATCAAGTACTTAGCGTAACTTTTCAAATGCCAAAGACGTGTTCACGTTCATTTACGAGCAATAAGACAATAATGATAAGATTCGCAATTAAATGGCAAAGTGTAGATTTGCGGAAAAAGAGAAAAAAACCAACAAGTAAAATATCCGCAGTAGGTCCCAAGGTCTCGAGTTGATCACCGTGAGCTCACCAGACTTTCAAGAGACTCGTACCTACGATATGTGGACAAATGCAGTTTATTGTTACTTACATAGTTGACGAACGAGATAACATGATACGAATCTGTGATCGTTGATACGTACTTATATACAATATTTAATAGACCGGTATGCTTACTACACAGAGACATTGAGAATTAATTTCCTCTGAGCCGGTACAGTTGACAATCAAATTGATCTAATCATTGCCCTGCGGTGGGTGATGCTATAAACAGCAGTGTTTGTAAAGACTATAAATGATCTCAAACAAAGCATTTTGTGAGATTTACCGAATACCTATGTACCTATTCTATTAATGATGAATTGATGACTATATTGGGCTCCGTGGCCTTATAAGTTAGAACATCAGTGCAAAAATACACGAAGCCTAGCTTTTGTGAATAATTGCCAATTTCGTATTCGCCACTTAAAATTCTAATCACGTTATGAAAGACCTTGCCCTGGATTAATGTTGTCTAAAGGTTTATTTTTCTGAATCGTCCTCCATCTCCTAAATATAAAATAGTTGTTGTCTAGCAATTACTTTGTGAGTGGGTTTTCGACATAATTGAACTTTAAAACATTTGTGTAGAGAGGTTAGTCCTACGAGTAGATTAGCAAGTGGTTCATTATCATCACTGACTAAACACCAAGTGGTCTTTTACAAGTAAGTACATATATATAAAAACAACTCTTTTAACTGCTTTGCTCATGCGGTTTTGCTGTCTTCTACCCAATGAACAAATTCATTGTAATTCAAAATTATGTTTTCAAAAAGTTGTTTAACATGTTCTAAATGCCATGAATTTCCTCAAAACAATTTACGAACACAGAGTAGTAATGGCGTATGACTGGTTGTGTGTTTATTAGGTGTAGCAAATTAAAATCAACTAGTTATTAAATACGATTGGGTATTAAGAAATCCTTGAAATGAAGCGATGAGTAATCAATAGATTAGAACCAGCTAATAGAAAAATTGTGTGTACCTACAGAACATTTGAATTTTTTAATTGCTGGCACTTCAAAAGCACACGCCTTGCACGAAATTCTATAGGTCGATCGGACTAATATAACAATTTTATTTTGAAGGAGTTACGCAAATGACTTGTAAATGATATAGGTCTATCTAAAAAGACCGGCCAAAGGAAATGACGATGAAAAATTTTCCTTATCATTCAAAAAGTATAGACTATGAGAAAACCAAGTACAACGGAGAGCAAGAATTATTTATGTGAGTTACCTAGTTTACCTATATTAAATGTTGTAAGTGCCTACCGAAGTTTTTCAAGTATTTTCCCGGAAAGGTGTTTACATGCCTACTTATTCCCCTGTAGGTAAGTGACAGTGTTGTTGACCTCTATGGACTCTAAAAAAATTTACTAAACACTTACCCGTTTCTCTTCTTCGCAGTAACATACTCGTAAGGAAAGAATACCATTGCTCCGGTCAGTACCATGGATGAAATCAAATTTGCTCCATTGATGATCATCCTTAACTGTTGCAATTTGTAGTTTGACTGGACATATAGCAGCTTCTTCTATGTCAGCATTGCAAGTTTCTTGAAAATAAAAGATTATATTAGCTAAAAAATCTAACACCGAGAAAAAATGATCCGTTTAGCTCTTTGCACTAATTTTGAAAACAGTAAAAACGCAACAAACAGTACAACAGTAAACAAACAAACAATAAAAAAACAGTAAGATGTCCTCGTTCGTTGTGTAGGTTCGTTGGGTAGGTTGACGACCGATGTGGCGCAGCGGGCGCAGGTCCGCCTGCGACGCGGAGGTTGCGGGTTCGATTCCCGCCTCGGGTCAAATGTTTGTACGATCTACAAATATTTGTTCCGGGTGTTCTGGGTATTCTCTATATATAATAAAAAATATCTATCTATGTATTGTATTGTATTAAGTATATATCAGTCATCTAGTACCATAACACAGCTCTGTTTAACTGTAGCTTATCTTGGGGCTAGATGATGCTGTGTGGATTGTCCAACATTATTTATTTATTTATTTATTTATTATTTATATTTTTGGACAAGTATAGTCTATATAAATATTGTTATATTTTTTTGCAGCTGCTTAATCAAGTCTACGTACGTTGGTATAATAACTGCAAAAAATGCCCAGTTCCTATAAACGAGACAGTAGGATAGAACTCATCGTTAAATCAAACAGTGTTAATAGTTCCTGTATCCTAGAATTATATTCTAACACTTCCATCTTTTGAAATTCATCCGGCCTCACCTGTATTTTGATCAATAATAGTGCCTAGAGCTCTTTGCAGAGCTCTTCTCGAAGAAGCGAGTTCGATTCCACGCAACGTCACGTCGAAGTCATAAACATAGACCGCTGCTTCGTTGTTTCCAAATCCTATAATGGAACCGTTCCGTTATTGTAGGTACCTACCATAAAATGATAAACGAGCTGTGCTATTTGTACTGGATGGCTCATTACCAGTTTCCACAAACCTAGTTATTTCATATAAACTTCTACCAGACCTTAACAATTATCTAATGGTTACGTCGATGTCGGTCGCTGACGGACGTTATGTAGATATGAAGGTACTTACCTAATGAATGTAATACGAATGAATGCATAACCGTTATCCTTCTGTTTACTAATTAATATCCTATACTTACCTGTATTAGCAGCAATGGTTGGCAACTCTTTAAAAGGTACCTAGGTACTTCCTTGTAAGAAGGTCACGAGACTTGCAAATTTTTGTGAGAATTTTAGAGTTTGTAGTATACCTTACAAGTTGGTGTTTGACCCTGAAGCAGGTAATAATTAGCGGATACCTTACTTCCGAATTAAAAGCTCAGTTTTGGAGAGATATCCAATTTTGAAACAAGCCAATCAAATCAACCCTATCAAAAATCACAAGGCTCTAATTGTCAGCTATGAATCAAACTTATAAAATGCGTTAGTACCTACGTATCAGATGGTGTGTGCGAGCGGGAATAAAAAAGCAGTGTTCGTCAAGACTCAAAAACACGTCAAACTGTTCAACAGTGGTGTTGACAGCGGGGTGTTACCTGTGGTGTTACCGAGCGGGAATGACTCACTTACATTTGTTTGTTATATTAGATTTCAGAAAAATACATATTTCAGCCAACAAGCAGGACCTAGGTGTTCGCATTGCTTAGTTAAAATGTCTTTTAAAAAGTTTCATTGAAATATCTGTAGCTTAAAGTTGAAGAGGGATAATCCTAAAATAAGCTAAGAACCGAGTTAGTTGACGTCCTCTGGGCGCGAGGAATAGGCATGAATTAGTTAGCCTAGTATCCTAGATTGTAAGAAGTAACAAAGTATATTGGCTATGACTAAGGTTTCGCCATGGGTTTCGCAGATTTTAAAATGGGCTAAGGTAAATTAAAAATTAAATAATAATTGTCCTTGGGTCAAATTGAATTAACACATTGCACATGCAATTAATACACGCATTAAAATTCATAAAAGGTGATACAATTGTTACAATACAGGACCTCTGTCTTAAAACAATGTATCTTAACCTTGCTACCATAAAATGATCTATATGTCTAGCTGTAAGCTATTTGCCTGTTTGAATAAGTACTTATTATTGTAAAAATGTTTTATTTAAGAATAACATTTTTTTACATTATTCTACACCTGGGAGGTAACCACGACCACTAGGTACCAATGGTAGGTAACCTACCTAGCATTTAAGCATAATAAACCAACAGTTATCTTTTCTATATTCCATTTTAATCTTAAAGTCACAAGTTGCAATCAAAGACCATACATTTTTTTATTCAAATAAATCATCCTCTTTTTTCTTTTATAAACTGAGTAGAAGAACCTCTGCGGTATATCTCACGTCTCGAAGGCAGAGTACGTGCCTTTCAGCACAAAACAACGGCAACATGCCGCATGCATGCCGACGTTAAAGTATCAAGTGAACCACCTGTTTTCATTATCAATTTGTTTTTATCGGTCGATCAGCCAGCCAGCACTTATCTCATAGTACCTACCTACCTACACCCTCCTACACCATTAAAGTTATTTTATTACCCAATCAGAGCTGGACTAAAAATAATGCCTATTGCTATTAGATATATAGGACCTTTTACGGGCATCGCCAGCATTGACTTCTAATCATTTTAATGTCTATGTTGTTTTTTTTAATCATTTTTATTAATTTATTAACCTAATGATACTAAAAGATATAAAGCCTTCTGAGGCACTATCTCAATGTTATCCTATGTATGATTTTGTATCATGTATTTCTATATTTATAACTAAAATTTTTTAGACTTAGTTCAAATCTGCAAGCAATCGATCTCGAAATAGACTCATCAGCCAACAATTTCTTCCAGATTGTATAATTGAGAAAAAATTAACACAAGTATAGTTCGCACAGCGGATCTAGGCTTCCGTGAAGTTAGCCGTTTGTGATGCGCAAAGACAATTTAGTTTGAAAAAGCTCCATTGCGCATCGAAACGGCTAATTTCACGACGGCCGAAATCCGTTGTGAAAACTATAAATGTGCTACAGCCTATAGCAACAGCAGAAAGTTCTACAAACGTAGTCGAGGAAGGTGCAAACTTCCGAAATAAAAGTGCAGCGGGAGATTGAAATTTCTAAGGAAATAATTCAAAGCTTAGTCGTGAGTTTCATAAGTTGTGGTTTGTGCTTGAATAAATAATGATATAGGTACTACTTAGTACACATATATAATTGTCCACTTCCGTAACGGAAGGCATTAATTTTTAAGAAACAAATCCGGATATTACTTCGGATGGTTCTATTTATGATGTTCGAAGTTGTAACGTTATAATTATGCCTTCAGGGAAGGTAGCAATTTTTGCACAGTTGAGTATTCATTTCAAGTCTATGGCTAAGTATGACACCGATGATGTGGCACAGATGGTAAAGGTTTCGCTTGCGGAACTAATGTTTGTATGATCTGCAAATATTTGTTCCGGGTGTTCTGGGTATTTTTTATTTACTAAGTATAATAAAAACTATTTATCTATGTATTGTGTCGTATTAATTATATCAGTCATACATAGTACCCATAGCACAAGGGCTAGATGATGCTGTGTGGATTGTCCAGCATTATTAATTTATTATAAGTACCTTACCTACTATCTGATAAGACATTTTCACAACATGGAAATATTGTAAGAACTGTTTTTTTTTTAAAAAACAAAAATACATGCGTCTCTATATAAGATGTATATATATAAGATAAGGATGATGAGTGTTGGGAGACTGCCATAGACCGGTATGACTGTTTAACATATCTTTGCTCAGCAGTGGAAAACGGAAGGACCGGGTACAAAAGAAAAACTAAGAAACTCAGTTCTCCTACTACTTTCCAGTTGTTCGACGCCCAATTCTCGGATCCGGTTTATGGCCAGCACCTTGGGCACTAGTTTGGACATTAAAGACTTAGGTTTGTCATTTATTAAACCTAGACCAAAGTAACTGGCTTTTGCTAGATTATACGGTGACATATACGCTGGAATTCCACCCCAAACTACAATATCTGGGGATTACATCTGATTTTGGCTAAGGAGCAGATCGCAGATTACTACATGAAAAAAAGTTGTCGTTTATACAGGGTGGTCTAAACATAGACGTCAATAAGAAAAAATTAGATTCCTCAGATCCAGGGGTATCTGAAAATACCCCATGTATATTCCCGATTATTCGTATTTTTCGAGTTATGAATTCTTTAATTTTTTTTTTTGAGAATGTTTGGTCGGAACGATGAAAAATATACAATAAGTTTTTGGAGGTTTTTTTATGATATTTTTATTTGTAAAATAATCTCAATAAGTTGTACAATCATGCATAAAATAATCAACTTCCTAGCATTAGTGCAAGTTACAAAAGTTTTGATGAAAATTGACGAATTTTAAGAGAGTCAAAGTTGAATTTTCAACATAAAATTAAAAATCAAAAACCCATAATCCATGATTTGTAAGTGTTTTTTAAAACTTTCAAGAGCTCTAAGCTTTCATAATACCACAAAAAAAATGCAACTTAATAGTCTATTTTTTAATAAAACGCCCGTTATCTTTTTTATTACATTTAGTGCACAGTTGCAAATGAAATTGGTTAATCGGTATCACTTTTGCTATCCTATTCGATTCATCATACTGGATTGCAACAGACTGATCGCTAGCAAATAACGTTAAAATTAGTGCTGATTTCCCGGTAACGATTCCTATCTTGTAAGATACAGTGAACATGGTGAGTGATTGGTGGTAAGAGTAACGTACGAAGATTAATAAGAGGGGTCCAGGATCTTGAATTTACAAAGATATAGGAAGATGTCTATCGAGTAGGTATAGGAATTACTGTCGTGCGTGCGTCAGCTAATTAATTATTATTTATAACCAGCTAAAAAAGAGGAGGGTATCAATTTAAATGTATTATTTTTTTTTCGTCTAAAGTATTTATTTGTTAATTATGAATTGGTTATTTTCGTTTTTATAGTGTTAACCATCACACTAACGGAACTTAAGATTCTAATATCCAAAAAAATATTATTGTGAGGTTTAAATCCCGCGTTGAGGGGAAATAGTCAGACACTAGTCTGGGACTAGTCAGGCATTAGCCTGGGACAGGTTTTTTAGGTAAAAGGAAAATTAAAGGAAAATTAGTTAATAATTCAATGTCTCTCAGAGTCACAAAGTAAATGCAACAATGTCTAGCAATCGTTTCTCCAATCCAGGTACCTGCCTCGATGAATGAGCTATCTTTATTCAATGAGCGCGAATTCAATAGACTGATTTATTCAACTGGTTAAAGCCACATACAGACTTGCGAGCTCTCTGAGTCGCTCACCTTGAGCTGCTCAGACGCTTGCGCGCCGCTAACACCAAGTCTAAAATATTCAGACAACAGTTCATTAACACTCTCAAATCTCAATGAAAATGATGAGTAGAGCGAGGGAAATCTAAGGTTTACAATTTGTTCTAGTAATTGAAGTTATTTATGGACCTAAAAAGAATGCGATAGATGGTTGTAGAGATTTGGAAAAGACCATTAATGAAAAATAAATCTTTACCGAGCATAAATAAAATAATGATCATCCCGTAGGCGCACACACCGGGATGAATTGAGCCGCATGCTCCACTTTTTTCATGACTTTTTCTTATTGCTGCTCTCTCTAGATGTAGAAAGAAAGAGACTATGAAATTAATTCGAATTTCATAGTCTCTTATAAGAGGTACCTAACATTCTGAAAATTTCAGTCTTACCGTTTTGAATTATCATCGTGTAAGATAAAGCGCACCACAAACACAAACTCGCATAATAAGTTCATAATATCTAAATCAGCCTCAGAGCAGACTTTCATAATTATGTACTTATGTGTACGCGGCTTAAAGGCGAGCCAGGTTAGGAAAGTGGGTAGCCGAGAGTGGGTCAAATTGAACATGGGTGGAAATCTCGGGAAACTTCGGGTAGATTAGATGTTGGCTGATACTGTAAAGAACAGTACGGTTTGCTGCTGTGGTTTGCTGGCATTACAGTATTTATAGACTTACTTCTATTATACTGTAGTTAGTAATATAGTACCTATCTCTATTTTTGCAAATACGAAAACTGTGTGCGGGTAACGGGTAGGTAGTAGTAGTAGTACTTAGACTGGTCTGATTTTGAAAATTATTTCGCCATTAATATGTTACATTATTATCATAAGCTTCAACATAAGCTATATTATATATTATAGTACCTAAAAGTTAAAGGCTCAACTAATATCTGTTCTGTGGCTCTACCTTAGAGATTTACAACATCTTTACGTTCTATTCATACCCAACAATCGTTATTTTAGATTTTTTACCAAATAGCTATTCGCTAATAATCAAAATATTCGATTGATCGTTAGTTTTAGCTGAATCAACGAAACTGCAGCTGGATCTTACCAAAAGCATAGAGTAATACCCAAAATTTACCGTATAAATACAATAGATTGAAAATTCAGTCAGTACAGTAGTCTCTCTGCTCTGCTCTGTTCGCTAACATGCTATACCCTCATCAAACGCATTATATGGCTATTATTGCGAGAAGAGAAAGGTTTTATTGCTACTGCAATATCTCGAAATCGAAAACGATCCGTCTCGCAAAAATCGTAAAACTGCCTTGCAATACGTAGAGAGCTATAGTCTAGCTCAATCTAAGGGTGTGTTCAAACATGGCAGTGCGTGGAAGCAACACGCAACATATGTGGTCTACTCTTGAAAGCGATAAACAATAATCGCGGCAAATAACGTATTTCATTCAACTGATGTCAGTAACAACTAAGTTCACTCGGACGTTATCTGTGACTCGGATATCAGAAAACCCAATACCCTTGCTGAATGAACCAGGAAAACTGTCACGATAAAATATAATATCACTTTTGAAACTCTTTTCTGCTCTGAGTCGCGCGTGAAAGAAGTCCAAATAACAGCGAGCATGTCCACCATGCAAGATTACTACGCTTTGTTTGATAACACTTACACAGGATGGCGTGTGTTGGAACTGGTGGAGTGTCGCGTGTTGCCACGCGCTTTGGCCATACATACCCTAAGAGCGGTATCATTCTAAGCTAAGAATACTAGACAATAATATAATGATTTTGGTCTGTGAAATGTCTAATTTAGATGAATGTATTTAATGATACATAATCACATTTGATAAAAATGTACAGGGGATTTTAAAATAAATAAATAATGCTGGACAATCCACACAGCATCATCTAGCCCCAAGCTAAGTTGCCGTTAAATGAAATGTAATGAAATATTTCATTTCATTTAATTTGACCCGAGGCGGGAATCGAACCCGCAACCTCCGCGTCGCAGGCAGACCTGCGCCCGTTGCGCCACATCGGTCGTCATCTTACTACAAAAAAAAAAGACTCCTAAAATTTTACAATTTGGGAAAATGCGTTTGACAAAATAAATGATTTCTCTAAATTCCTCGCTAAAAGTGCAAATAAGGAGGTAAATAGAAAGTATGTACCTACCTACCAGTAGTCATGCATGAAGCAAACACTTTCCTTCGTACAAGAAAACGGCAAATATTTTCGTCTTGGCTTCCACTTCCAATATTTACCTACCTACCTATATACCAGGCTTCGAACAGACAATTAATAATCCTAGTTAAAACCGTCACTTCAGAGCATTGTTTTCTACCTTTTAAGTGGGTACAATAAACTAGGTACCGTTATGAAGATAATAAATGCACTTTTACTAAGTTGTGACTGGTTTATTGTTTGTTCTTATCCTTTGTACCTACATAATGTTTGCTGAATTTGTAGATAAAATAAATAATACTAGCGACCTGACCCTGCTTCGCACGGGTGCAATGTAAACTTAAGCACCCGCGCGAAGCCGGGACGGGGAATTATTTATTTATCAGTTCGTTCCGTTTGAAGTCTATGACCGTTTTTAATTTTGCACCTGGTGCATACCTACTCAAGAAACAATGCATGCACAATCTACTTTCTCTAGTGCATCTACTTCGCAAAGCTCTCTAACTAGTCAATGCTAATGTAATGAGCCTAATTTCGAAAGCAAAAATATTAGGTACCTAACCTACATAAGTGGATTGATATCTTTGTGCCTAATAATGTATCGCTTTTATGTTCGCGTTGACACCGACGACTGTTCTAATGTGTTTGAAACGAAAAAGGGTGTCCGTCAGGGTTGCATAAGTACATTCACTCTTGCTCTTTAACATGTAAGTACGGTAAAATCATCATTAGAAAGACTATGGAAGGCTAGAATGGCGGGTTTGCTGTGGGTGGCAAGAGAATCTCCAATCTTCGTTACGCTGATACAGCTTTGGTGGCTTCATCGGTAGAGGAAATGAGGGGTCTATTGAATCGTCTAATAGATACCGAGAGTGAGGCCAACAAAGTTGATGAAGGTCGACCGAGCCGGACTCCTCATAGGTCCGAACACGGAGAACACCTGCCAGGGTATCGATGCATGTGTAGATGGTTTCATTTACCTCGGCTCTTATATCTGCAATGACGGAAGTTGTGTGCCTGAAATTAAACACAGACTAACTATGTTAGGGGATGCAATGACTCGTTTAAATAACATCTGGAGAAACTGAGGCATATCGTGGAGGACGAAAATACGCCTGGTCAGAGCATTGGTTTTCCCTATATTCTTATATGGCTTGGAGACATGTACCATCTTAGCTAGAGAGAAAAAGGATTGATGCATTTGAGATGTGGTGCTAGAAGCGAATGTTGCCTAAGTACTCGTACTATCCTACCTACCGTGGACTGCAAAACGCACCAATGTGTCAATCCTTACGCAACTAAAAGTGAAAGACAGACTATCCACGATCTGTCACCGTCTCCTACTTCAGCCACATAGCGAGACGCGGCGATGGAAGCCTGGAAAAGCTGGTCATTGTGGAGAATGTAGATGGAAAGCGGTCCCGCGGTAGATCCCCAAATAGGTGGACTGATCAGCTCCCAGAAAGTAAAACCAAGTTTTACGACGCAACGTGGTGACAACGCAAATGACCGCTTACCGGAAGCGCTGGAACCAAGCTGTTCAGTCCAGCACAAGAAATTCGTTATTGTGATCACGACCTTCAGTCATGAAGTATTGACCACAGAGAGAGCCCAATAATGTAACTCAAAAGAAAATCTTCAAATTATTGACTTGCCGGTGCTGTGGGCAGTTTTAGCGTTTTTTTACTGTAGTAGCCTGTACATAATAAGTAGAATAACAATTATAACCGATTTATAGGTAGGTACCTATCTAAATTCTCTTTTTATAGAAGAGGGTTGCTTTTAACCTATTGTTTGTTTTTTTTTATTTATGTTTACGTTTTATGTTCCGGTCATCGGATGGAATCGTCTTTATCACTAGCTTTCTTTCTGTAACATTTTGCATCCTCATAACCTTTTAAAAGTTCATCTTTTGTTACAAGCTGGTGCGTAAGTTTTGGCCTTGACTACCGCCGACTTCCTGAGAGATGAGTTTTATGAACCTTTATCAAGATTAACATGCTAGGTAGATAATCATCCTCAATGTAAATTATCTATAGAATTTTTGAATTTTAACTTATGTAGGTATTTACTTATAATTGGAACACCAGAAAGTATTATCCAATAGTACATTTTTACAACGGGTAACTCTAATCTCCTGTGGTAGGTATATTACCGAGTGGTGGTGCAGCAAAAAGAACCCTGTTACAAAATAATATTATATATTACTAGCAATCCGTCCCGGCTTCGCACGGGTGCGGTTTCATTGCGGAGGAGAGTCGCTAGTAATAAATACAGCCTATGTCACTCAGGGATAATGTAGCATTTTAATGGTGAAAGAATTTTATAAATCGGAAAAGTAGTTTTTGAGTTTATTCGTAACAAACAAAAATACAAAAATACAAATCTTCTCTCTTTATAATATTAGTATAGATATAGATTTATTATCTATGTAGTGTGTAGTGTGTCAAAAATACAAAAAAAATCTAAATGTGTTTCATTTGTTTGACGTGGACGATCTTTATGTATCTCGGCAATTAGGTTAGGTTGATCAGCAATCACCATAAGGTATAAGCAACCTCGCTCCACATGTGGGACAGACACATGCACTTTAGTTGAACAAAGTAGGCAGGTATTTAGTAAAATGTAGCCGTGATCGAGCTTAATCCTTGACATAGTACCATTGATGTCTGTCTATACGCTTAACTGCATAGTCGATGAGCATTGACACTTAGATTAGTCTGATTACATTGGTTTGATTAGCTAATGAACTAGACTAATGTTACTCAATTGTTGATGATATCGATATTACTAGGTATTGTATGGAATTATTTGTCACGAAGAGCCTGGCGGGTCGTTATTCTTTTAATATTAGTTTAATGCTAGAAGATTATCGTGATGTTAATTTAGAATTTCACCGACACACGTCTCGAGTAGTTAGATAGCTTTTTGCACCGCTAAGTGCATTTGAAGTGTTATATCGACAGAGTATTTTTCAAAACGAATTAAAAACGAAAGTGAGTCTTACGTGAAACAGAGAAAGTGTGTAGAGTAGTTAAATTAATAAATATTTTGTCTCGTGCAAATTCTGTAAATTTTTATTATAATGTTTTATTTCCTACTTGAATTGAAATTTTATGTCTGATATATTTTATGTTAAGTAGTTCACCTAACTCACAATTCTCTTACCTAATTGTTTTGATGGTATAATTATTATAATGATTTGATAAATTAGTAGGTATGTAGGTACACACACATAGGTTCTAAGTAAGTAGGTATTTATAAAATGAAAAAGAAATACAATTTTTCTTTCGCGCAGCGAAGGTAAACAAACATCATCAGTAGCTGTAGTGTACCAAACGTAAATTGTGTTTGGAAAGGTTTTTTTGGGTCACTATCATTTGATCCCACAAGTTTGATCCTACTTTATAATTTTTTGCATTTGAACCCAAACATATTTAACGTGAACTACCATTTGATCCCACATAGGTTACTACCGCGTATAAAAGTGAATTTATTATTAGCACAGAATAAATTTTAGTAGAACGTATTCTCACCTCTAGAGTAGAAGTAGAAGAGTAGTAGAGTTGTTTTGATAGAGCTCGTCCGGGGAAGGACTACCACCATACCTATTTCTGCCGCCAAGCAGTAATGCTCGCATTGCTGTGTTCCGGTTCGAAGGGTATGGTTTCCGGTGAAACTACAGGCACATGAGACTTTCCATCTAACGTCTCAGGGTGGTAACATGCAAGTGATATCTATGATGTTGCATGTATACATAGGCTACTATAACCGCTGACCATCAAGTGGGCCGTACGCTAAAAATTCTAACCGGTTCGCGAGTTTTGATCGTGTCTTTGCTTTTATTTTGACCTCTTTGACAGTGTCGCACTCAAGCAGGCAGAAATAAACAAAAATAGTACAGACAGCGGGAAGCGACTTTATTTTATATCAACCGTAGTGATATGTTGCCCGCAACTTCGTTTGCGTGGAATTCGGGAACCGTATTTTTTTTCCGGGATAAACTGTACGGGAATCCTGTTTCCGGTCATTATCTATAATACCTATGTTTTAAATGTCAGCCTATAATTAGTCCAGTGGTTGTCGAGTTCTAGAGGAACAAATATAAACATCCAAACTTTTGCATTTTTTTATACATAATGTGGTTAAAGTAATTTACAGGTTGGTTCAAACATAAACGTCACTAACAAAAAATTTGCGTGGTACTACCATTAATCAGATTCCTCAGATACATGATGGGGTATTTTCGGATACACCTGGTATCCGAAAATAACCCATATATACATATCATACATACATTTTGTATTTTTCGAGTTATTATTTTTTTTTGTTCGTTTGAACTTGAAAAAAAATTATTGGGGTTTTTTTCCACGATTTTATTTTTGTCTTAACATTTTGAAGTAGGTAGGTAACTAAGTATAAAACAAAATCGCTTTCTGCTGTCTGTCTGTCCCTTTGTATGCTAAGATCTTTAAAACTAGGTACGCAAAGGATTTTGATGCGGTTTTATTATTAAATAGAGTGATTCAAGAGAAAGGTTTATAGCAAATCTTTATAAAATGTACTTACGTAAATAGTTAGGTAGAGAGAGACTCGTGTCACAGTTAACTGCTGCTACTCGTAGGCTACATTGAAAACCAGCGCTACAGACACATTAGTCTGTAGCACATGCTGAGTGGCTGCTTTGTATTGTTATTTTCATATTTTTGGAAGTTTGATGGGGATCTCGGGAAAGACACCAAACACTTCTTCCTTTTATCAAAGTATGTCAATAATTTTCATAATAAATGACCAGATACATACATAGAGTTTTTTTTTTTTTTTTTTTTTATCTAGCCTATACTGTCCCACTGCTGAGCAAAGGCCTCCCCTGCATCCCTCCACTTATCCCGGTCCTGTGCCATCTCCTGCCAGCCCTTGTGGAAGACGTCTAGGTCGTCACGCCAGCGCTTTCATAGAGTTACATCATAATAATCTTGCTACTGTGACATGTGCTTTTGAGAATCGTCTCACTCCGTCTAGCGCCAAAACCAGACAGAGAGAGACAATTCTCTATTTTCTAGCTAGGTAGTGGCTCTTAGATTCTGCCAACATACAAAAACTAATGTCAATACATGATACGCTGCGTTCTAAATAAACGGTTCAATAATAACTTTATATGGTTGCGTTCATAAAACGCCACATGTTTGTGTGGCGCAAAATAAATATTTTTCTATTTCACCCGTGCAAAGCCAGGGCGGATTCTCTAGTACTTATAGAATATAATTTAATCACTTCCGAATTGACACCCTCAAACATGAATGAAAGAATTTAATGTGTACATACTCATCAGGCGTAGCGTTGTATTGTTAGAGAACTTGGCTCTTAATTTTTTTCCCCATTTTTTAAATTTATATATTACCTAGGTAGGTTAAGAGCCCTATCCTTGACAATCCTTGAATTTTCTTGTAGCCCGTGAAGTTTCGAACACTATTGTGGCTCGTGTGTCGAAGATAATTTAACGAAAATAAAAACAAATAAAAGCTTTATCCCTTAAAATTTAAGCCAACAAAGCAGATATTAATTAACTCAAGACATAACAGATTAAAAAAATAATTAGTAACGCACGTTTCGTAAAATGAGCAATTCCAGTTAACTTTCGATCATTTTTTCTATGAAATAACAAAATCTAACATATTTCCAAAAATGAAATTATTATAATCACAGTTTTAAAATTTAAGTGAATAGAGAAAAATACAACATGTTAGTTCAATATTTTTGAAAAAAGACGGTCTAAAAAACGCGTTCTTTTCCCAATTTTACGCTTGTTATTTCTGCTAAAGTAAGGAGTTTACAATAAAAATACACCTGCTTAATTAAAGTTTAAGTTTTTATTAAATAAATACAACAAAGAAAATAGTCTAAAAGCATTGACTTTTTTTAATACGAATTTTTTAAAATCACACCTTAGCGCACTTATAATCATATCGATCGAAGCAGCGACTCTCAAACCGCGCTGAGCGCTTATGGAGGGACGACGTATCGCTCCTCGTCGCGCGCGCTATTACTTATACTATATAAAGATACATTCGCGCGAACTTCATGAATTATATCGCTAAATCTTGGAAAGGCCTCTTAAGTACTTCTTTTTTGGCAATAGCCTCACCTATTCGACCTAGTTATATCATCAAAAAAAACTAGGAACTCAGACGAGCTTGTTGCCAGATTCTTCTAGGCCGGGCGCGTGAAACTGGCGTAAATTCACCTAGCTTTATGACGTTTCAAAATGATTATTCTAGTATGATTGAATAAAGAGATAAGCATTTTACTTTACTTTACATGAACCGTAAATAGGTAATAGTTAGCAGAAAAGCAATGTTTAGGAACATAATATTATTATAATTATGCTTATCGATGTTTGTAGGTCACCACCGGATCACCTCGAACACTACACTTTACATGTCTTTTATAGTCTAATTAGCACGTTGAGATAAAAACACATTTGATACTTGGGTACCTACCTCTATTTTAATGTAACGGGACAAGCACGGTAGGTAATCATAGAGATTTATAAAAACATGCTATAAAAAATGACGACATCGCGAAATGCGGATGGAAATAGAAGTATTAATATCTATGCAAGTAAAGTACACGTACCTAGAGGTAGAAAAAATAAGATATTGGTTGATTGTATGAAATAAAAAAGGGAAAGAAGTGGATATGTACCTACGTCTACTACTGAGAAGACGGCTGATGATAGGTACTTAGTAAAAAAATAAAAAGGGAAACTGAATTTTTACGAGTACATTGGGCTAATTGAAATGAAATGAAAATAAAATAGTTTATTGTGCAAAAAATATAGGTACCTAATATCATAGTACTTACATTTTACTTGTTTCTAACTTAGGCTAATTATATAAATTTTCATTTTTAGGATAAGCTAGTGTATAGGTCTCACGACGGATCTCGGCCGTAGTGAAATTAGCCGTTTCGATGCGCAATGGAGCTTTTTCAAACTAAATTGTCTTTGCGCATCACAAACGGCTAACTTCACGGAAGCCTAGATCGGATCTCGGCCGTAGTGAAATTAGCCGTTTCGATGCGCAATGGAACTTTTTCAAACTAAATTGTCTTTGCGCATCACAAACGGCTAACTTCACGGAAGCCTAGATCCGCTGTGCGAACTATACCTAGGTATAAGTATTACTCTTTGGTATAAGTAGGTGCCTACTTACAAAATTTTTAAGTTTCGTTTTGTTTCTTTATCATACTAAGGTACAATCCTGATGCCCAGAAATATATCAAACAACAAACTCCTTGTGGCAAACGAGAGCTATGTGACTCGATAATTCGCTTCATGTGACTCTGACCTCTCAACTCTACCCCTTATCGCGATCAGGATGCGCGAAACGAGATAGCAAATTGCTCAATTGCCCTCTGTTAGTTTGTTTGTATGCATTTGTCTTGAGGTAAAGGAGTTTTTCAGGTCCTCTTTACGCACAACTAATATCTGTTCTGTGGCATTACCAAGGAATATTATAATGTAGGTACCTATTTCCCGATAAATTTATTATAACTTTGGTGTCTTCAAGCCGTCCCGTTTTATGAAACTCAAGACAATAAACATTTTTCCTTTAGAACTTTGTTTCTCTACTTAAAAATATAATTGTTTGTTACTGTTATTCTTATATGTTTTTTCAATTTTTATATGGTGTTACAAAGACCTAGGCCACTATGAAATTGGTCCTCCTTTAATTTATCTTGGGTGTCTTCAAGCCTCGAATGGTAGGTTTCTCAAAGCAAGCATGCCCCATCGTAGACCGCATCACCGAGAAAGTGGTCCAACGTAAGCTGCTGAGGAGCAAAAGTGTCATATTTATTACCAATTAGATAAAGGCGATATTTTGCAGCTCAAAATCGTGTTTGCTGTCGCATTAGAAACAGAGCAAGCTGATATGAAGGTCATGCGAGAGCAACAATCAACCGTTTGAAACACCCGACCACTCAAAATCGCATTGTTGGTAGAATGGATTTATGAACATTTTGGAAATGTGTGAGTGTGGTGACCGTTTATTGATTATCGATTTTATAACCTTGTCAAGTTGCATAATATTGCCAATAGATAGGTAAGTTGCTAAAACGTAAATCAATCCAGGACTTCATGAGCTCATTGAAGATAGGTAGGCATGTACCTACCTACCCAAGCAACACAAATGTGTGTTTGTGCGCATTTAGCGGATTACCAGGCACAATGGCTTTTGAGCCGAAGATCCGACAGCCCTTGGGATTTCAAACGAGTTCTTGAGCGAAGACTCGTGTCTACGTAAACCAAAGACATTTAGAATAATCATTCTCGAAGAGGTAAACGTAATGTGTGGCGCCCACAGAAAAATATATATTGGCGCCCCTAAAAACGTGGAGCAATGATGTCCGAAAGACGACGGGCAGGCTGTGTTTCATTAATAGCCTGGGACACAACTGCTTGGCATCATCTTATTCGCTATAACCAAACGCGGGCTGGTTACGATATCTGCGTGGAATCGTTGTCGACGAGCCACGTTTTAGGGCTTGTCTGACTGTTTTTCAAAGTCAACCTATCGATAGCGAAACTATCGCTATTAAAACAGCACAGATACCGAAAACAATCTTACAAATTCACACCATGGCACGTATAGAACACGTTACTAAGTTACACGTTATTGGTAAGGAATCTCTATGTCATAGCGAATAAGCCCCCAGGTCATGCTATTGGAAACCATGACACGACTGCCACGTAACGAGATAAAACGGTTAGAGCCGGCCTGTAGTACCAATATCTGTTCTGTGCCTACAGTAGGTACCGGCTCGCTACCGACAATCAAACCTGTTAAAAATATGTGAGCAACGCGCAATATAGCAACTTAGGTAGGTTAGTACCTTAGAAATATTTTTAGGCGTGCTTGTTGATCCTACTATCCTAGTGGATTTGGGTATTCGAAAAAACCCGCAATTTGTCCCCATGCCTGCCTACCGCCGAATTTACTTTGGTGTTCATTCTACCTACCTATAGGTACCTACTATACGTAATACCATAGTAGGTATACCTTCTAATATCTGTTCTGTGACTCTACTCAGGTTACACACACACCCTGCCGTCTGTGTATATTATAGGTGTAGTGTAGGTACCAACAGGTACCTAGGTCTAACTCTACTTAGTAGGTACCGCAGCAGGTAAATTTTATTGCGGGATCATTCCTTCAGATCCCATCAATTTCTCTGTCAGTTTATTTTATTTTTTGACCTCGCTCGCTAGGATTAGTTGCTTCAAGAACTGAATACGCAAGAATTTAGATACTTGTTTGTACCGGTATTATTTACTTTCCTAGATAGAGCCAGTTCTCATCATTTGAATATTTATAAATCACTAAGGTAGGATTCGACCAAACTCGGATAAGCACTATTCGCAGAGTAAATCGTAGTTATTCGCGATCGCGAGTAAACTGACAGTTTACTTGTATTTGACACTAGCAGTCCGTCCCAGCTTTGCGCGGGTGCAATGAAACCGCACCCGTGCGAAGCCGGGACGAGTCGCTAGTAATAAATAAAGCCTATGTTACTCAGGGATAAAGTAGCATTATAGTTAGCACCTTATGGTGAAAAAAAATTTGAAATCTGACCAGTAGTTTTTGAGTTTATTCGTAAAAGAATACAAATATTTTCTCTATATAATAAATATTAGTTTAGATTTCTTATACCGCGGAATATTTATTCCAAATGTTGGTCGAATCCACCCTAATACCTACATAGGTAACTTAATATAAAATAAGTATTTTTAATATTCAGGTCCGATTTCGTAATATTCAGGTCTATGTTTAAATGTCTTGTTTGCCATAGAATTGTACATAATATTCACCTAGTTTCATAATAGATCCGATAAGATAAATTCTATTTAGAGAAAAAAACACCGAGATATCGCCGTGCATAATTAGTATAAAAACCATAGAACTCAAGGGTAGGCTACCATCAGATTGAAGAAATTCGTTTAAGAAGATAAACAAGCCCTGTTTTTAAAATGAAATCAACGGTGTTCCTAATTTTGTCAGCGGTGATGGTAAGTTATTTATGGCCATAATTTAAGTAGGTACAGTCAGCGTCAAATTGATATGATCAGCGTCTAGCTAGAGTAGTCAAAATGATCTGGAAAACATAAAAGCAATTTGATACAGGTACATAAGTACGCAGTTCGAATCATCATATCATATTGTTGTAAGAACCCAAGGTGTTCAAAATATCTTACTACCTGCTCATTGTTTTATATTTCTACCTACCTACCATTGCATTGTATTTTGAACGAGCTATCTACAAAATATGGATTCAAATTGGTTTATGTACTGCTTATTTAACTTCTTACCTATATTATACAATTAAGAAAACTGTGAATCCTAGTAAGATAAATAAAAATAAAATAAAATATGAGCAGTCGGGTTGTTAAAAAATATCTTAGCAAACATGACATCTAATAACTGTCAAAAGCTAGACCCAGCAGCCCCCTAAATTATCTTGTTCGTAGGTATGTGACCTTTTTTTGCACACCTCTTTGCTTTCCTATTCAATACAAAATTACGTCTCATTTTTTTTTAGTCTGTTACAGGTGTTTTTCATGTGTTTTTTTTTACGTCAAGTAGATAAACAGTGGTTTAATATATATTACCTACTCTAACGTTGTTATTATATGAGTCGAGTTTTTTTTTTTATGACAGTAAGAAGACAATCAAGGCGCTCACGTGATGTTAAGCACGTTTAACTTTATTCTGGTATAAACCTGGTTTGGGTCGCTTTTTATTACTAAGTAGGTGTTACTTTCCTTCCTACTTGCAAACATACAAAGAAAAAACTTTTAGTCTAGAACAGGCACACTTTGCGCTAGGTACATATCGCAAAATTTACGTCTTTTAGGTATGCTCTAGTCTAGGTGAAAATGTAACAAGTTGAAATAGATTTCGGCAAAGCGTAGTAAACCCTGCTCGAATACCTCGAATACTCAAACGCTATTTAAATATTTATCGTTTATGATCGTGTTAGACTATTTAGCATCTAATCATCAGTCCTAAAGCTTTTGCTATACTTTTTGTCATAGTTTCAATATATGCAAATGAAGAAACTATTAAATAATAAGTACCTACCTAATTACTTATTAAAATATCTTCCTACTAACATTCAATTTCAGACATGTTCGCTAGCCACAACATACATTACTCCAAACTATGTCTCTAACGCCCTGATGCCACAGCAGCGTCGAGAAATGAACTTGTACGCTAATTCCAAGTAAGTTCTCTAACTCTAGGCGTAGGTAGGTAAATAATCTCCATTTCTCATTTTCTCATAAACATTTCACTGTATCTACTTACTTTGTAAAGTTAACTTGATCATGATCCTCTGACTAAACATGTACCTAGGGAATGTAGTAGATAATACTTTTACTATTATACTTTGTTTGTACTACCTACTTACCTATTTTTAGAGGTCTAATAGAAGAATTAGTGCAAAATCTACGCAAAGCTGCAAATGAAGCCTCGGATGCCATAGTCAAATTCACAAAAGGTGTCCAAGAAGAGGTTACAGAAGTAAGGCAAAGAATTGTCGAGGAAATTCAGAAACTCAGAGAACGCGTATCTGAGGCTGTCGAAAGCGTTACAAACAGGTTGTTGGACTCGGGTGTGGCAGTTACGGAATGCATTGTGGTACGTACCACGTACCGTAAGATGGAAATCCTTGATATTAGTAATTTTGGTTAGGTACTCTAAATGTTTATTGTTTAATAAACATAATATGGAATTATGTAAGCACCTACCTATATAAAATTATAACATTTATTTTAATAAACGGTAGCGTTGAACTAAAAAGGACAATAACTGTATTTTTTTTTCAGACCTACACAGACGATGCAAATGCTATTTTCAATGACACTTTTGCTAAAACAACGAAATGTGTTGACGATCGCATTGCAGAAACCATTGACTACACAAACAGTTTTTCAAAACTAGTGAATGGCGCAGTTGATTTTTCGAACAGAGCTATTGAAGATATGAAAAACTGCACGGAAACTGGAAGTGTTGTAACCATTGGATCGTGTTTGGGATCTGTTGCTCTGCAGACGGATATGAAAGTGGTTGTTTTTACAACTCAGGTTGGATTGATGGTAAGAGTAAAGGTAAAGCTTTTTCCAAGAATGATTCTTTAGATTTTTTTGTTTGTTTGAGTAGGTATTGTCATCTAATAGAACTCTAATTGTGAGTTAAATTACATAAGTTACATAAAATATTAACAGGTTAGTAAGTAGGTACAATTATTGTAACACTACTCTGCGTACGTACTACTGTACGACATGACAATAAAGTTTCAAAGACAGCGGTCCACGACGTCATGAAATTCGTGTTTGAACATATACCTATTTGAACTCTAGGTTTTGACATGGTAGTATGTATGTCCTCTGTTATAGTTCGACAAAGAAACTATATGAGGCATCTCAATAAGCATTTTTCTTTACAGTTGGCACGTATGGAAATCTTCGCGGCGACACTACCAGCGTCTCTTCAAATTTGTGCAGGAACTAGCCTCGTGGAAACCGGCCTGCATAGTGCTAAAGTAGTGATGGACATTGGTTCTTGCACCGCTAACTCAGTTTTTCACATAATGACAAATAATGTACTAATGTTTAAAGACGCTTTGTAATCTTTCTACTAATCAAAATAAAAATATAAATTAAATTGTAATAGTAATAGTTAAAGATATTATACCTACTTGATAATTAAACTATTAAATAAAAAAATATACGATGTTGACAATATTATTATCATTTCTTTACGGAATTAATGAATATGGCTCAAGAAATAATTAGAAACTGTGTTATCAACAGTTTTCAGGTCGCAGGAAATCGTTGAATGGTGAATGCTCAAGATCGGTCGTCCGATAAGGCACTTTTTGAGGGAGGTCTATGGAATTCTATTGGCTGATTATGATGATAATTACAATGCATCGTTTACTAGAAAGTAAATTAAACTACATTTACCTACCCAAAATAGTAAAAAGTAGATAAGAAAGATCGGTATTATTCGGTATTCATGGTAGTGCTATCCAATCACAGAATAACCTAACAGAACTTAACATGTCGGTAGGTACATAACCTACCTAATGAAGTATATGTGCCAACATTACACACCTACCTCTTCAGTTAATAGGTACACCGCATTTTTTATATTTATTACTATGAAATTAAGAGTCATATCGTACACAAAACCTGAGTTAAACAAACTGTATACTTATTATGTACCATCTCATTGAAAATAGGATACTAGATTAAACCTTAATTGTTGATTGATTGAATACTTAAGATAATAATGCTCTACCTATATAAGGTTTGTAGAAAAATGTTTTAATGGAGTTGACCACTAGCCACACAATGATAGCATTTAAATCATTGATTGTTGTGGTTTTGCTAGCGATCTATGCACAGGTAAGTAGATTAGAAACATTGTTTACTTACTTATGTAGGTACAATTACATTATTAAATTCATATAAATTCTTAAAAAACTTTAAGTAGGTAAGTAAAATGTGATCAATACCATTTCATAAACAGAACATTAAGTGCAAAAATGTGGATACTGAAGTAACTGACAATATTTTGCCTGCCGAACCAAAACCATTACAAACTCGGGAACGCGATCTGCGTGGTTTTGGAGATGTATGGGGCAAAATAAAGAGCAGCACCATATCGTTATGGGATTTCATGACGAAGAACGCAGAGAACACAAGAGACAAAATATCAGAATGGGTGAACAACGCAAAAGATTATGCCGAAGAAATTAAGAAAACGTTTGAGGAACAGTTACAAGGTCTTCAAAAAAGGCTGGATGATATTATTATAGATCTTCTAGGAACAGGGGAACTAGTTAGGGAATGTTTGAAGGTAAGTCTATATAACATTATAGTTAATAATAACTACTTACCTACTGCAAAATCAAATTAGCTAAGTACAAAAAGTAAATTGTTTATCTGTCTATTATGCTTGCAGACCGAAGGAAACAATATACAAGATTCATTAAAAGAAATAATGAAGAAAATGTCTGAATGTGTATCCAACCAAATCAAACAGTTAGCTCAGATCCAAGGAAAAAATGAAGAACTTAGTTTAAACGATACACACACAACAACCTTCATGACAGAGTTGGATAAAAAACTTAATGAATGCGAAAACGTAAAAGATAACTATGAAGAGTGCCTGTACACAGTCAGAGGAATAGTGTTTGATCAAATGGAACTGACGGATGATCAAATTCAGAAAATTGTAAGAACCTACCTACCTACTTACCTACCTACCTAGGGTACTGATATACTTCTAGTTCAAAGTTAAGAAAGGTTTTTTTCTCTTTTTTCTTATAGTCTGGTTTTTAATTCAAGTCCAAAAAGGTAAACAATGGTGATACCATAGAAAAAAAATACTCACTTTTTGATAGGGAACTAGGGTAAAAGCACCAGTTATTAGCTACTTAAGCGCCTTGGTCAATTAAAATTGGTATAGTTTATTTAGGCGTCATCCAAATGATGTTTTTATGGTGTTAGTGGAGACGGAAAAAGTTCTAGTATCATTTTAATAACAATAAAAATAATTAACATTGCTTATAAAGTTATAATATTCATTCAAATAAAAATTGTGTTACTGGCACCCCAGAATTAGTTACTGGCATGTTTGGTTTCAGTTATTGGCTGTAGCATTTTTTACGAAACACAGCAGATTATAGTCATTTTTTTTAAGAAATACAAGGAACATAATTATCGAGTTCTTAGCTCTGGTATAAACGAACTTTTCGAAGCCCTTGTATAAATAATTAGAATAGAATAAAATAGAATAGAAAAATATTTATTTAACGCCACACAATTAACATAAAAATAAAAATAACAATAAAAATTAAAACTTAACTATTGTGACGAAAAAAAGACAGCCACTCAGCATAAACAATATAAATTACAGTATAAAGTTCACCAGACAAACTGAATTAGTATCGGTTTCGGCACAAGTTTATTTCAGGCCATCGGATCTTGAACTGATCACTGCATGCGGTGGTTACTCAACTGGGCATCTATGCTGTGCTCTTCAGCAAACGTCAGATTGGCGGAAGAAGGCCATTTTCGCCAAATTTGTCAAATTATAAATTAAATTCGTAGGTGACTGGCGGTGATGTACATGTATAGCCAGTAACTTAAAACTTAGTTTTTTTCGTTTCTGTTATTGGCTATACCATAATTTAATGTTTTAAAGTAAAAAAATAATAAAATACATTTAAATTAAGATAAAATTACTTAAATAGTAACGAAATATGGATCAACTACAGAGATATGAGGTATGAGACAAGTTTCATTCGAATTGTAGTCAAACGCAATCCTTACCGTTTTCACAACAAAACCCCACCATAGTAGCCGGATTGCCGATTGTCAATCAATTATGATTTTTTTTATACGAAATTATTCGAAAGGTGGTACAAATCGGCACAAATATTAAAGCTAAATATGTAAACTATTCTCTAGAATGAAGGGAGATATTGTTTTATTTATTTATTTATTTTTATTTATATATTTTAGGAAAACCATCGGCACAAAATACATATTAGGCTCTTAAATAGTTAACTATGAGGCCATTTAAAGGTCTCCACTGATAGACACATAATGGCTAACTAGAAAACGACATAAAATTAGCAAAACAATAAGTAACTAAACTATAAAAAACCTACTTGTCATTCACATTCACGGTATCCACATATTCACATTATACTCTCTAATAAAATGAATTCCCATTCCACAAACTTAAATTGGTCTAAATAAACTGATCAAAGAAAGTTCTATTAAGTTTATTTCTAAGGGTCGACGCATTATATCTGAAAAGATCAAGGTCGTGCTCTTTGCTCATTGAGTTATAAAGCTTACTTGCACGATACACAAAAGTATTTTGGCTATAGCTCGTGCTTACTGTGGGTAGATACAATAGGTTGCTTTTTCTAAATGTGCGTGAAGGAGCATAAAGTTGAATTCTATTAAGGAGAGGTGAACAATCGATATCAGAATTTATAATTCGTGACAAATAAACAATATCATTAAAGTTTCGTCTAAGATAGAGGCAGGAGGTGCTGCTTAGCACAATGCGATAGGTAGTCTGAATAGTTACTTCTCAATTTGAAATTTAGGAATCGAAGAAATTTTTTTGTACTTAGCATCAGTAGCTTTTAGGAAGTGTTTGAGTATGAAGTAGCCAATAACTAATGCCAGCCAATAACTCATTCATTTACCCTATGTTACGCTAAATTAATGAGTAAGAATTTTTTATTCTAGCCAAGACTTGTAAAACTAATTAAAATAGATGATTTAGGCATACCTAGTTTTGTTCAGATATTCATATTTGTTATGCAAATACTTAGAAAAACAATATTTTTGTTGGGTAAATATTTTATAGTACTTGTCACATTCTGGGGTACGGTAAGGTTTTGCAGTGCTATTACACATTTGGTTCATTTTCATTCGTTTATCGAATGTGCTTGTCGGAAGGTTTCTCATTGTTTTCTTGTCCTGTTCACATTTTGTCCAGTTTGTTCTATGGGGTTGGAATAGGTTGAAATAGATTTAGACTTTGTAAGCTATTATTAATTGAGATGCAGATGAAAATATTTACAGAGAAAAATCATATAATAAAATATCTTTTTATATCATGTTTTTAGTTCGAGCCAAGTGACAGTTCTCGTCATTTTTCTTTCTTCCAACCAAGGAAGTCGATAGAAGGGCCCTGTGTTGTTTCTGTTGATCTTTGTTGGTAGACAAGTAGTAGGTCTGATTGTGATTAGTACGCGGGTACAAGTATTATCAATCCAAAGGTTTTGCTTTTCTGAGATAGGTACACAAAATTGACATTTGTTTGTTTACCTTTTTGGACTTGAATTAAAAACCAGATTATAGAGAATGGATTTATTTTAAAAGCAGTTGTGTTACTTACTCTGCTGTAGTATTTAAGTAGGTAGGTACTTTATTTTAAATTCCGTTCAGCTTATAAATAATGATTTATTTCAGAATTTAGAGTCAAGGAAGCTCGCAGATGATATTAGAGAAACTGTGACCGTATGCTCTTTACAAAACTTAGCAGAAGCATCTTCCTACATTACGTCTGAAATGCTGCAAGTAGTCAAGTGTGTTTTGGAGAGCAAGGGCATCAATCAAACCATTTTGGAATGATAAATAAATATTTTACTTACTTTTACATAATTCTATAAAATATCTCAGAAATAAACTTTTATAGAAAATATCCATTATTTTATTTGCCTACCTACTTACCTGACTTGTAACAATAACGAAATATTTCAACTCATCAACACAAAAGGTATCAAATTGATATGAGCGTCTAGAGTGGTCAAAATGTTCTGAAAAACAAAAATTCAATTTGATATAGGTACGCAGTTCGAACAATCATATTGTTGTAAGCAGTAAGCATCCAAGTTGATCCAAGGTGTCCAAAATATGTTACTACTCATTGTTTCATATTTATATTAGCATTCAGGGTGTTCATAATTATCTTTAGCAAACAAAGCTATCATGACATTTCAAGTATTTACTCAAAAGAGTTTGCATACCAGGTACCTTAGAAAACTTTGTTTGCTAAGATAATTTTTCGAGTTTAAAAATTTGTAAAATAAATATATTTTTTTAAATCGAGCCCGTGACATTTTGTCAACATTTTTCCATAATTAAAGCCGTTTAGATTTTACCCCCAGGGAGCGGTCGAGAGTACTCAACCTGTTCATTAAAAACAACATTGAAATAAGTAGAGACCCTATAGTATCGTATCGACCGTAGTATAGCAGTACCTAACCGTTTAGCAAGTAAGCAGGGTACGTGGATAGGTCTAAGCACGTTACGCGGGAATTCATTTAGTACATGCATACCTATTATAACTAGGTACGTATAGGCCTCACGGCGGATCTAGACTTCCGTGAAGTTAGCCGTTTGTGATGCGCAAAGACAATTTAGTTTGAAAAAGCTCTATTGCGCAACGAAACGGCTCACTTCACGACGGAGATCCGCCGTGAGACCTATACGTACCTAGTTATAATAGGTATGCATGTAAATGCGAAAGTTTGGATGTTTGTTCCTCTATAACTCGACAACCACAAAACCGATTTGGCTGAAACTTACAACATAGATAAATAATGACCGGGAATAAACCATAGGCTGCTTTTATCCCGGAAAAAAGTACGGTTACCGAGTTCCACGCGAACGAAGTCGCGAGCGACAGCTAGTTAATAGATATAGCTTGTAAAGAAGTTATTAAAGGCACTTTTTGATAACATATTTGATAATGTTTGTTGCTCGTTACGTTACGTAAGTAACTATACACTTACGTAGGTAACTATTATGTAATATGTATAAGTAAGTACTGGATACTTATTAATATCATCAATGTTGAGCAGATAAAAATTAACGCGGGCACATGGCATGACGACCACCGTCAACAGGCAAAGTAACTCCTGTTACATTACTTGCAGCATCACTCGCCAGAAATATAATAACCGACGCAACTTCTTTTGCATCGCCAGGTCTGCCTAAAGCATGAGTCTCGTTACATTTCTTAATAAACTCCTTGTATTGTTGTTCATTCATGCTTCCTTCACCTCTTGTGTGCAAGCCAGTAGTAATCACACCGGGGTTGACAGCATTCACACGGATTCCTTTTAAGGCCAGTTCAAGGGACACACATCTAGTGAACTGGTCTAGGGCAGATTTCGACATGCAGTACGCTAAAACATTCGGGAATGATCTCAAACCAGTGACGCTGGAGACATTGACAATGTTTCCCTTAGTTTTGAGAAGGTGCGGAACCGCCAACATAGTCAGATGATAAGGGCCTCGCACATTGGTGTTCATAACTCTATTGTACTGATCTAAGGAAGTGGTTTCTATTGTGCCGGGTTCCAAAATGCCAGCATTATTGATCAGCACGTCGAGTTGACCAAATTCATCAATAGTCGATTTTATAATATTAACCACATCACTCTCGTTGTTGAGGTCAGCAATAACAATAAGTGGTTTCAATAATTTTGGTGATGCTTCTTGACATTGTTTTGCAACAGTTTCTAAATTATTCTTGTTTCGACCAGTGATTGCTATTTTTGCATTCAGTTTGGCGAATTCAATGGCAGTTTCTGCACCAATACCGGAACTGGCTCCAGTGATCACAACAACTTTATCAGCAAACATTTTGAGTAAGTAGGTACCTGATTAACAAAAAGTTTAATATGAGACCCCTTCAATATTATAGGAAGGTAATAGGGTGGATAGGTGGGATAATATTTAATGAATAAAAAATTTACTAAGTAAGTACCTATTTATTTAAGTTTCTAATTATTTGCATAAAATAAATAAGTTATTTTTTGAATAGGTAGGATAAGAAAATCATAAATAAACAGAAAATTATTTCAATAGCCTGAACATGTTTTCCCATGTTCAGATGCAAATTTTTGGGGTAAATTCTGCCACTCATCGATTAAGGCTCTGCAATGTTCCTGACAAATGCGGTGGAGGCTGGAGGGGCATGTAGCTTTGACTGGATGATCTTTACTTACCTATTGTAAGTAGTTAGCTACTTTATAAGCATGATAATGGGCAAACAAAACCAGTGAAATATTTTCCCTTCTGCCTACAATAACTATTAAAGATTAGACCTAGGCGGTCTACTTAAAACTCCATCTTCAGAGTTGACCAGTTTGCCACTATTTGACAACCGATGTGGAGCAGAAAGCGCAGGTCCGCCTGCGACGCGGAGGTTGCGGATTCGATTCCCGCCTCGGGTCAGATGTTTGTATGATCTACAAATATTTGTCCCGGGTGTTCTGGGTATTTTCTATTTATAATAAAAAATATCTATCTATGTATTGTATTGTATTAGGTATATATCAGTCATCTAGCACCCATAAACACAGCTCTGTTTAACAGCAGCTTCCCTTAGGGCTAGATGATGCTGTGTGGATTGACCAGCATTATTTATTTATTTATTATCTAATAACAAAACGAAATAACAAGGTAATTACTTTATACCTCTAATTAGATAAGTTTGTTACATATTATGTAGTAAATAAACTCACCAGTTTCATTCGATCTAGAAGCGTTATGTAGGCTAAAAGGCAGAGAGAACACTTGTTAGGCATATGACCAATAAAAACTGGATTTTGCTGTTTTGTTAGTTAAATGGTAACTTCCACCAACCGGCCCGGGAAAAATTACACAAAAATATGAGTAAAATGTAAGTGGCGAATAGAATAATGGAAATCTTAGTACTTACGTGATGTTATCACTATTATCAACAGACGAGTACACACACACACACGGTACGGTAAGTTTGTGGTACGGTATATCAAAATTAAAATAACCTCAGTAACTTCTGGCTGTAGTGTGGCTGTGCTTGTTTTTCTAATCTCTTTTTTTTATTTTTAGTTGTACTGTATGTGGAATCTTTTTTTTAGATGGCAGTCTGTCTGTTCTGAGTTGATAATATTGCCAGTGTCAAGTCAAGTAAATGTCAACGTATCAAGTTCGAATTTTGAATTTGGGGTTTTCGTCTCAAGTTATAAAAAAAAAGCTGTCTATTTTTAGGGCGGTAGCTCAACTGGCGAGCCCAAGAGAATGTAAGCACTACGTTTGGCGAGCTATGGTGAATGTGTAGGAAATTCAAAATTGGTTGCTCCTGCTGTCACTGTCTGTCACACCTCTGGCTGGTGTCAAAACACCAGCCAGAAAAAACAAGAAAGACAGAGTGTGACATAGAAAGTACCTACGTAGTACAACTGGAGTTAAATTATTTTGCCTCAAGCAGGACATGAACCCAGAACTTTCCACTTGACACGAGACGAAACAAAAACGGAGTTACCAACTTTTTTCTTTCTCTTCTTTTGTTTGATGGCCTCTGTGGCTAGTTTGCCACAATTTTGCCAGTGTCAAGTGTATTAGTTTGATTGTCGCTTAGCAACGTAAACAAACGAAATTTAGAAAGAAACGATGACTTTTCTTTCAAAATTCTCCTTTTTTCTTGTTTTGATAACCTTTCCCAGTATGGCAGTAGGGCAGATAGCGCCATCTGTCAAAGCAATCGGAACTACTTTTCACAAATCAAATACCCAAAATAATAGAATAGAATAACTCACATGGAGCGCTCGTGACGTAGCTGGCTAAGTTGTTTTTAACAGATCAATCCCGGATTTTTCAAAGTTGTTATGCCATGACAGAGGCCTTCGGGCGGCCTAGAAACTCTGTCACCAGAGTTGGCCACTGACTCATACGAACGAACGAACGAACTCACAGAGAACAGTATTTTCTGAAAAATTATTAATTTTTGGTTTTATTTGACATTGGCATTTGGTTTGGCAGGCATTGTTGCGACAGACAGACGCCACTAATTATACATCATAAAAAATTTAATTATAAAAAACAAATTAAAATTTGCATTTTGCATGCATTGCATGCATTGCATTGCATGGCATGGGTTTTCATTCTTGTTTTACGTACTCTGGATTTATTTTGCTGTGAAAACGTTTTTGAAGAATTGCCTACCTCGTTTGTGCAGGTCTAAAGATAGGTAAACCATGGCTTCAACAACCTCCGCACCAGTAGAATCCTTCGACGAATTTTACACTGAAGTGAGTCTTTGATGTAGCGCAACCAGCGTATTTTAATGTTTATTATTCTAAGATTTAAACAAAGTAATGATCCATCGAATATACGTTGGTAATGACTGATAGTCACTGATGTACTTAGATCATACTTTTTAGAATGGTTCTAGAGACCTAAATAATACCTACCAGTCACTCTATGGCGCTTTGTCACTGTTTATTTTCCATTCAATATAATATTCTTTCATTCATTAGTAGTATCAGTACGTAAGTAGGTAAATAAATGGGTTTGGTGCTTCATATAAAAAAACGGACTAAAAGATTATTTGCTAGAAGATGCGTCTTGAGAATGAGAAGCATGTTTCATCAAAATTATGAATATGAAGGAAATGAAACTTACTTATTGGAATAGAATTTGATTTGAAGTGACTCTTTTCAAATTTTCAACCTTCATCTTACTTCCATTGCAATGTGCGTCCAATGAGCATCCATCGTAAACTCATTTGCTAGAAAGAATAGCATTTATAAAACTGAGTAAGCTCTATAAATCTCCATTAGTTTGTTTTAAGTTTAACTAATAATTGAACAATCTCTAAAAATCTTTGGTTGTAATCAAGTTAATAAGTAACCTAACTTTGTAGTTAAGTGTCTTCTTAAACAATTGTTAATTCAACTTCAGGTCAAGGAAATTGAGAAGAGAGATTCAGTGTTGACTCCAAAACAACAGTTGGACAGGCTTCTCCGGCCAGGTTCCACATATTTCAACCTGAACCCATATGAAGTGCTACAGGTGGAACACGATGCAACCCTCGACGAGATCAAGAAAAAGTACAGAAGACTGTCTATTCTTGTTCATCCGGACAAGAATATGGTAAGTTAATACCATTACAAAGTAACCCCGATGTCAAATGCAAAGGGCACACAAGTAGTCTTATTTCAAAACAGTCCAAAAAAGTAACAAGTAGAGAGACATGGTTAAAAAAATGATATGTAAAGATTAAAATTTTTTAAGCCATAAAAAGAACATGTCTCAAAAATACAATTTGAAATCTAGGACCAAAGTTAGATGGTGGCGCCCGCCAATGTTTCATTTTCCTCCACAGATTGGACCCTCCTGAGACTCCGTGTGACACCATACTCAGGTAAGGGCTTAAATTCTGGGAGACACTCCTAGCCAATCACAAAATGATCAAATTAGAATTTTCAGTAAAATTTTCGGTTTGATTCCAATTAGAAAAAATATTTTATAGCTACCTGGTAATAAAACATCAAAATTGTCTTTCTTTTCAAAATGAACTTCATTAAAAAAGGTACTTAATTGATATGCAGTAATTTTATTACTAATGAGACTTACAACCTTGACAATTATAGGTCTGATATTAAAATCATTGTTTTTTATATTTTAAATAAGAAATAGTTTTCAGTAATTAAAAAGAACATTGTATTTGTGTTATTGCGATTGATAGGGGAAGACAAGAATAAGCAATTACGTAATATTAGTATGGTTACTCAACCAAACTTATGTCAGCAAAGTGCTAGTTATGTAACCATAGTTAACTTGTATTTTATCTTTATGCTAAAAAAATCTATTTTGAATCAATACATCAATACAATTATTTATAATCCTGATTGACTGAACAATATTAAGTGAGTAAAAATTTTTTTTTTACACAATTGCGAGTGATACCTCTAGTATTGCAAGCGTCCATAGGGTACGGTAACTACTTAACATTCGGTGGGCCGTATGCTTGTTTGCTACCTTGGTGGTATAACAAAAAACAGCCTAAACTGCTGGTTGTAGGGATTTGAAATTATCCGTCTTGGCGTGTAGGGGTTTACTAAGAAGGTTGTTTTTTAATTCAACCCCTAAGGGGGTGAAAAGGGATAAAAACATTTGTATGAAAAATTATATTCCTGGTACTTACACAATTGAAACTTGGCATTGACTTTCTTTAATAAATTTGATAAAAGTCGGTATTAAAATACTTTCAAAAGTACCCCTGAAACGGGGAGTAGATGGTGTTAAAGTTTGTATGGGAACTTTGTAACGCGTCGTGCGATTTGTTTGAAACTTCACAGCTAGTAATTAAAGTATGTACTAAGTTAATGATACCAGTGGGAAAATGGCACCAGCGGGAAAATGACTCTATTGAAAATATGGTACTTATTTGTACTAGTAGGAAATGATACAGCCAGCCAGTTAGCCATTACTATAAATATTCTGTACTGTGTGTACTACGAACTCGTGGGCAACAGCTAGTAAATTATAAAGCGAAAGTTATTAAGATGTTTGTTACACAATCAAATGTAACAGGCATTAATAAATGCCAAACTGATTTTGATGACATTTTTGTTTTATGGATAGTTTATCATCTTCATATCAGTCACTTCTTGCAACCTCTTTAATGTGGATACCCTGATAATATGCGAACAAAGGCGCGAACGGCAACTAGCGTTAGTTAATAAAATAAAATCTTCTACTAGTGTTAATGTAAAAATATAAAAATTCCTAGATTTTAAGAAACTCTCAAGGAACTTAATTATCAAAGCCCACACTTCTTTGATTTCAGGACGATCCGGAGAGGGCGCAGCAAGCGTTCGAGATAGTCAACAGATCCTGGAAGACGCTGGAGAATGAAGAAACTCGGAAGAAATGTCTGGACATTGCCCAGGAGGCCAAGGAACGCACAGATCATATGGTATGTTTTCTTTTACTTAACTTGTGAAATGAACAATTCAGAGTGTAATAGAAATTTCACCACGACGACGCGTCAGCTAGTTTGCAATGCCCTGCCATAACATAGCTTAAAGCTCTATGATGTATACACGGTATAAAATAATGTCCCATATAGCCCGAAGAGGTCTTGGTAAACAATGTTTGCTCATTGCTCGAGGTTTTTCATCCATGAAATTTTTGTATCCCTAATCTTTCTTCAATTCAAATATCAAGTTACACTTTCAGATTGAACAAAAACGAAAAAAAATGAAGAAAGAAAACCGCTTAGATGAAGGAATTCCGGAAGATGACCCATTGAAGTACAAACACGCTATCTACGTCATGACTATGAAGGTAACGTGGTTTGCAAAAATTAAGACAATATTAAATTTTACATTGAGTTTTTTGCAGAGTCACACCCCGGAAACTCTCAATAAAATTTATGAAGCAAACGCGTCGCAATCACCACATGCATGGTTTGTGTACGTAAACGGTCCCGTTGTATGTGTGAATGTTATGGTTGGCCCCACCCAATTAAAGCAAGAGCGAAATAGCACACTTTCGCTCGCGCTGGCATGCGCACGCTTGGATCTGCACAAAATTCTAATTATTAGTTATTATAACCTAATAAACGCGTGGCATAGCCCTTAGCTTCAGTGCCGGCGAAAGGTGCCGTGCTGAGCCGGCAAGCTCGCGACCGGGGTAAGGAAAACCGGTGGGAAGTAGGGAGTGGCCATTCTGTACATAATACTAATATCTGTTCTGTGCTAATACCTAACGTCAATTTTATTTTTGGTAGTTGTTCGCTGATATGGAACGTAAAAGGCAGCATCTCGAAACCCGTGACATGGAGGAACGGAAACGGAAACGGGAGGCGGAGATAGAGCAGGAGGAGCAACGCACCTTTGAGAAAGAGTGGGCCAAAAATTTTGAGGTATTTGTACTGCTTTTCTTTAGTAAGTACCTGAGTTTTTACAATATTTATTATTATTTACTAGCGATTAGCCCAGCTTCGCACTGGTGCTTAAACTACGTATAAACCTTTCTTTTGAATCACCCTAGCTATTGCTGAAAACTGCATTAAAATCCGTTGCGTAGTTTAAAAGATCTAAGCGTACCTTATTTTATACTATGTAAAGATTTGCATAAAATAATTAAAAGGCCTGCGAAGGATGAATTGTTCATGCAATCGTAATACTATTTCTGCCGCCAAGCAGCAAGCTCGCGTTGCTGTGTTCCGGTTCGAAGGGTATGGTATCCGGTGAAATTACAGACATGAGACTTTCCATCTAACGTCTCAAGGTGGTAACACGCAAGTGATATCTATGATGTTGCAAGCGTACATAAGCTACGCCGCTTATCATCAAGTGGGCCGTACGCTTGCTCTACTTTAGTGGGAAAAAAGTACCAAAATCATACGCAAATCGAGAACATTTTTACAATTATTATACTCTTGTCTATGGACATGGATAGTATATTATATCTATGTTCCAGGTTCCTAGATACATGTTTTAACAAATTTCTATTACAACGAAATGTTAAAAACTACGAATACCCACTAATTATAGAGATAAACCATTCTAAAACTAAACACCCTCCACTATGTTTGTCATAGATTTGAATGTGACAACTATAGCAATTTTTGAAGTGGGGCGTTCAATTTTAGAACGGTTAATCTCTACTTAAACTTATTATGTAGGTATAGTAAAATTATTTTGTGATAATTCCAGGAGTCGCGGCAAAGTCGCGTCGACAGTTGGAAGACGTTTTCGGCCGGCGGCAGCAAAGAGAAGAAGAAGAAGAAGATAATGGGCGCGTTTAAGCCTCCCAAACCCAAGCCCGAGAGCAGATAACTTGCACTCAATAGTCATTACGTAATTTAATGTTAGTGTGTTAGTGGGTGATGTCACAAAACGCGGGAATGCAAAGGCACTATGCTCCACTTTCGCAGTCAAATTGAGTTTTAATGAATATGAACGGCTACTTTGCTACTGGTTTTTGTTAAAAGGCTGTTGATCAGATCATCGAAGTTAAGCACTGTTCCCCGGAGTCACCATTTGGATGGGAGAACGATCGCCTGTGGCAAAACTCAGCTGAGATGGTCGAGTACCCTTGAAAGCGATAAATGAAAAATTGTGTCATAATTGTGGCTCAGCTTATGTCGGTGATAACTTAGTTCAGAGCCATCACCGATATAAGCTGATCCGTAAAAAAAATCACGATTTACGTATCTATTATTCTGTTGAAAGAGAAAAACCTATGAGCCAGTTTATGTGAAACCGCAAAGTGTCATACAAAATGACAGGCCTTTTTCGGCAGCGTTCGCGCTTTTCTGTGACCGAGCCGTATGGTGGCACATATGCGAGTAAACTACTGGGGGTCTACTTTGGAAGCGATAAACGATAACGACTACGATATTTGGCACGATTATCGTTCGCTGAACCGCAGAAACTATACAGATAAATTGCTTTGTCCGAAAGAGAGACCTAGATTTGATTATCGTTTAAACATAATCTGATAATAAACCAATGAAATTAATCTTTTATTAATAAGTCAATAAATGTTGCTCGCAAAATGTTCCACCATTATAGTTTTAAAGTTTAAACCTTTGTTTCCATTATTAGGTATCTGCAACTAATGCAGTCCATTTGTGACATAATTTAGTTTAGCCATAGCTTATTTATAGTTATGGTAATGTTAGTACAGACTTTCTTAGAATTGACAGTTGGCGGATTTTTTATGCGCTGTATTGTAAAGCTTATATCTATGAGCTTAGAGTTTATAGTAAGTCTGCTGAGTTGAATCAGTTATGTTGCGTTTGGTCCCAGTAAAATTGAGATAATATCACTGAGTACTGTATTGTATATTTCGAAACAGCTTATTAGGAAATGACTAGGATATTTTCGTGTGTCAACTCTATGTAAGTCTGTTTAAATTTTATTTTAGAGTCAAAGAAAACGACAATTTTCTTGGAATGGGTGGAAAATGGTAAGACAATGTTTGCTTTAGCATGACAGAAAGTTTTAAATTCTATTATGGTGAAGTAACGCTCATCTTCCGTGCCGGACGCTACCCGCTTGGCCAATTTAGTTTGTCTTCTAGCTTCTATTCTGGTATAGGAAAACCAAGCAAGGTCCAAGAATACTCTAGAATAATAACTAGAATAATGTTTATTTGTAATACATTGTTCTGTTGCAGCCATTATCTTATCTCCTTTTTTATATGAAAATGAGTTGGTGTTCGTTAGTCTTGCTAAAACTCGAGAACGGCTGGATCGAGTTTGCAAATTTTGGTCCCAAAATAATTGTATGAGGTTTAAACTATGAGCAAACTAAGTATGGAAAAATAACGCTAGTGAAACCGCCGAAATATTAATTTATAACATTATGATTTGATAAACACATACTTACCCAATAGTCTCATAGGATGTATGTAATGTGCATAGGATTATGTAATCCAGATCTCACAGGAAGATCTAGAACTCTACTTGAGTTTAAATCGGGACTCGAGCATAGATTTTGTGAATGTTTTGTATGATGTGACAAACATACAAAAATCATTATTAAAAATTAGGATACAATAGCTAAGATAATATATTGATGTATATTAATATTGTGTTTGTAAAATGGCTGCGACGAAGTTAAATGTTAAAAAAGTCTCAAAGCATAACTTATATAATATTTTGCAAAACTACAAGTAATAAAGTTTTGTGGTATATAGACGACAAGGATTAGTTTATTCGATTCAAGGAAATTGCAAATAACACAACAACAAAGGTGCATTTTCACCAAATGCCAGAATATTTGCATTGCATTCCGTTTTCGTCCAAAATAATTACGAAAAACGGCTCGATAATCGATTTTCGACGGATGTCGTAATGGTGGATTCGGTAAATGCTATTTTAATTGTTCGTTATCGTCAAATACAGTAGGTACCTAATCGTATTCGTTGCGTCACTTTCTATCTAAAATGCATCTTCAGTATGTTATTAAATAATGTCTACGTATTCATAAAAACTAATGTTGCTTGTCGCCCGAATGCTGGCAACTCTTTAGAATCGTTGAAAAGTGTCAAAAACTTCGCCAGTATTTGATTAGTTATACAGCGTATTTGGGCGTTTAGTTTATAACAAGTACCACTTACGAAATAGCCATAGAAAACATATTTTTAATAGTCATAATACCTAGGGCCTTATTCGTGAACGTACTTTAGACTTTTTTTATGAATAAGGGCACTAGTACTTAGTAGATAAAATAAACAAAAGATTACGTACCAAATCAAAATAAAAAATATATCTAGAAATATTAAAATATTAATATAATTAACTTGCATAATCAGATATTATAAATTACAAACAAAGCAATACTAGCCTTATGAATTTGTAACTGCGTGATTTGGTAACACAAAACTATCAATTTTGCTGATAATAAAGTTATGCTCATTATTTTACTCTATTTTTTTAGCATAGCCTATAGTCAGACGTTTCAATTAAGGTTGGATTCGACAAACTCGAATAGGCACTATTCTCCTCCGCATAATGCTGGCTGTTATGTGACGACTGATGACCAATCCGCAGATGTTGGTCGAATCCACCCGTTGGCAAAGCCGTACCTACCTCTCCAGTAGGTATCCGGAATAATACTTTTGGCAATCGTAAACGTTAACGCTACAGACTAACTTTATTTTTGTACAGAGACATCATAAAAATAAAGTGAGCCGCCAACCTCTGGTCCGATTTCAAACATTTCACTATTACTACCCCTGAGTAACAGACAATCAGGTGCCATAAGTGTGCAGATAAGTAAATGTGTAGACGAACAATTTTTTGGTTAGGTATGTTCACTGAAAGAGAACCACCAATAACCCTGCGTGTGATCATCGCATCGTCTGCAACGTCGCTTTGATTAGCGCTACCAGTGTATGGTGATGGTCTGGGAATGGCGTTTAAACAAAATCACAAAATCAGTTCAACTCTTTATTTCTATAATCAGTCAGAATCATCACACTCCTCTACCATATCGCTGGGCGGAGCCGGCTGCGCGGGCGGGTAAAAGTTCAAGAACAGGCTTTCAGTGTAGATCAGCATGCCGAATGAAAAACACCACCTAAAGGTAAAAATAATAATGTCTCCCATTATGGTTTAAGAGTAGTAGAGTTCTTTGTAATAGAACACGTCCGGGGAAGTACTACCACCATACCTATTTCTGCTGCAAAGCAGTAGTGCTCGGATTGCTGTGTTCCGGTGTGAACGGTATGGCTTCCGGTGAAATTACTGGCACATGAGGCATTCGATCTATGCCTCATTGTGGCGAGTGATACCTCTGGTATTGCAAGCGTCCATAGGCTGCGGTAACCGCTTACCATTTTGTGGGCCGTACGCTTGGTTGCCACTTCAGTTCCCTCCGATACAGTAGTTCAACTGAGTAGTTCAACTAGTTGTACAAATAATACACCACTGTATCATTAGTCCAACTACAAAAAATACAAGGAAAATACCTGGGTTGTCCTTCCTAGAATCTTGAATTCTTATAATTATGGATATATACGCATAAAGTCAAATACGTACTAGGACAAATACGCATAATGTCAAAAGACAAACACGCTTAAAAAAATCAAGTCGTATCTAGAAAACGATTTGTTTTGCAATTTGACAGCTGTCAAAAATGACAAAATTCATGTCAAAACTGACAGCATTACCAAAAGTAGATGAGTTAAGTTTAACTTTCAAAATTGACAGCTGTCAAACTCAAATGAAAGGTATTGTTTTTTTTGTTTTTTTTTATGACAGCTGTCAATTTGACATCTGCTATTTTGTTTTTTGTAATTTTTGACAGCTGTCAACTTTGAAAGTTAAACTTAACTCATCTACTTTTGGTAATGCTGTCAGTTTTGACATGAATTTTGTCATTTTTGACAGCTGTCAAATTGCAAAACAAATCGTTTTCTAGATACGACTTGTTTTTTTTAAGCGTGTTTGTCTTTTGACATTATGCGTATTTGTCCTAGTACGTATTTGACTTTATGCGTATATATCCATAATTATAAGAATTCAAGATTCTAGGAAGGACAACCCAGGTATTTTCCTTGTATTTTTTGTAGTTGGACTAATGATACAGTGGTGTATTATTTGTACAACTAGTTGAACTACTCAGTTGAACTACTGTATCGGAGGGCTTCAGTTGTATAAAAAAAATTAAAATAAAAATGGCCACACCTAAGGTTCATGTGAAGTTTACCTACTCAACCACAACCAGATTTGGCTGAAATTTAAAACTGATGTTAATAAACGGGAAGTAGGTACGGTTCCCGAGTTTCACGCGAATGAAGTCGAGGGCAAGAGCCAGTATAGTAGTAGTACACGGCTTTATTCGCATGGTACCGAGGTACTTATTCTACTTATATTTTAATCCAATAACGAAATCCAAACTGTCGCATTTATTAAAGTCTGATTAGGTATGGCAGGTAAACCAATTAATAATGTCAAACGTACGTACCACAAGATGCCAATGGCCAAAACCTTGTTGTAGTAGCTCTGCTGGTCTTTGTACCAGATGTCCCATGGACCGCACGGTATCGGTAGCTCATTCATGTGAGCGTCGCAACGAGCTGTAGAATTTTATTATAACCATTATCGTGGATGAAGCCAATTCATTGTGCCTAAGGTTAAACAAGCCAAATCATGCCAGCAGTTCTCTCAAATATTCGGTCTCTCGGACCTCAGGACACCTCTCCCGTTGAAACACAGAATGAATACGCTAAAACGAAGTATGGCCTCGATAGACCTAGTTATTACAATATCAAAGCAACGGTCTGAGGAAGTTGCCATAGATGGGGTGGTTCGAAATCGGTCGTCTTAACATTTTTGGGGCCTAGGTATAACTTACCTACACTGAACGTCTGCTGGCAATATTACAGATATAGATAATTCCACTAGATACTTTGAAAAAAAAACTTTTCTTACGTGGTTTTCCATATTTTCTGATGTCTATATGGTTTACACTTATCAAGCTTCTTCTTATGACTCCTAACAATGCCCTCATATTCGGTAGGAAAATTAAATTCTAGTTTTCACGCGTTTTGCCCAAGCCTATTCACCTTTCAACTGAACTTGACATGACTTGACATTAATTTAACGGTTTTTGAAGTTTTTGACAAAATATATTTATTTTCAAAGGTTCTCGATACACTTATATAATAAGGAGGTAAGATGCATCGTACTGAGCAGTTTAACAACACTTTGACCCTTTAAGTAGTAGGCTTCGAGCATTAGTTCCTTTTTAACTTACTCCGTTACTTTTGTAACCTTTTAGGTGATTTTTAGCTTCGTCAGGTTACACGACTCAAAAGGTTAGGTACTTTAGGTGATTTTTTGGAATTTGTAAAATATATTTTTATATTTACTAAAATACCTATACAAACTTAAAACTGAACGCTCTTTTATATATTTTTTGCTATGCTAGATCAGATCAGATTTTTGCTAATCAAAATTACGTTCGTAATGTTTCGTAGCGTAGTGCGCACCATGCCAAGTTGTAAATGATCGAAGCTTCTCGCACTAAAATTCTAGCCGCGGTAAGTGTACCAATATAAGTAAGTAGTGTTTTGTTCTGTGTTTCAACAAGTTCAACACTCAAATTTATTTGCGGCTTGCTATGCTTGCCTTTCCACTATTTATTAAAACCTACTAACATAAATTGAGTGGAAAACCTTACTAAAATGTTTGATATTTTTGTACAAATTATTCCACAAGGTAGCAGTATAATCGCTAAACCCTGTAAAGGTAATTCGCGACTCGTCACGTCACGTCAGCCTGTTAGATACACTAGGTAGGTAGGAGGTACTAGGAAGTACTTTACTACCTAATAAATATTTAGTACTGGTTGAATAGAAAAGGTTACTTTTTATCTAATATATATTAGGTGACTTTTGAGAATACCCGACTGGCAACACTGTAGGTACTTACCTAAAGTAAATTGCGAGCATGCCTTTAAACTAGAATATAATAAGTAAGTATTATTATACCATATTGAAAGGGTATACCTACGCGAGCTCGCCACGGTTAACGAAATTGTCATAATTATGTAGGTAACGTATCATGAACTATTACCATAACATGGTACTACCTACTGACTTATAAAGTTGGCACAAATCATAAAGGCCGACAGGCGTCGCGCCGCGACACAAACACCTGCCTTATTGCACCTGTTCTATTCTGTTCTATTCTGCCTTAGCTCGCAGCTTTAGATGTGCTAGCTCCTAGCTGCTTACAAATAATTTGATTAAACGCGTCCGAAACCATTCCCAAATCATTTTTAAAAACTCAAGTTTACTAACCTATTACATACAATAACAATACCTAAGTGTAACTTTTGTAAGTCCATTTTCATAATAAACCGGTGACTTTGAGACTTGTAAAACTAACATAAAAATGTTCATTAAAGCTCTTCGCCCTATAAAAACTTCACCAAATCGCAATAAAAAATCTATGTTACAAAGCGTAACATAGACAGCGTAGCGTTATCTGTACTTATTCCAAAAGTTTTACGATAAAATGTTCTCTGAGGAACTAATGTAAACCCTCTATGTAACTACGAATGTAATTCCTGTCCCATCGTAATAAGATTGCAAAATGTTTTTTTTACGTAGTTTGATTTCTACCAATCTTCAATGTATAGGTAGGTACTAGGTAAGCACATAAAAAGCCTCTACAGCCTTTTTAACGTTATAGTTACCTACTACTCAATACATGGGGAAACAAAAAGAGGTCCGACTTATTAGATATGCATGCATTATAAAGTTATTCCTTTTGCACCCTTCGAGCATGATTATTCTTAATGTCTTTGCTTGCACCCAACAGAGGGTCGACTTGCAAGTCGCTATTCCTTCTTGAGTTTACCGATTCACGCTTGAACTGCTCTGTTCCACTCTAATCACTATAACACACTTAATTTTGCCCCTATGTCAACTACTCACAAAGTCTTTTAATATTTGCTTAGTATTTTCTTGGTTTCTGAACTTTGAACTTTTCTAGGCCTAAACCTTTGGACTGATTTCTGTGTTTTTATAAATATTACATAACCACATAATAACCCACATAAAGCAATTGCACAATATTTTGTAAATACCTATTAGTATTAACCAATCCTGTTAACTAATTCTATTGTATTCTCATATTTTTTGCGAAAGGAAAATTAAAACTACAAAATAAATTTTGAAAACAATATCAAATTTAATACATAAATAATATTTATGTACTACTACATAAATGTTTTCGAAGATAATATTTACATTGAAACACATAATTTCATTCTAATATTTATCTAAGTTTTCACAATCTTTCGTACGCTAATTAAATATTAAGCAACTGAAAAATAAATCAACAAAATTAACATTACATTCTTGAACAATAATGATGCTAACACAAAAATTTAAACGGCGTACAAAATAATTTACACATCTTTATCAGCGGTTTCTTCATCTTGTTATTCCTAAAAATACATAACTAACATCGCAAAAAACGTCATCTTATATTAAAATATATTATCTATTAAAATCTACACTTGCTGTTTTCTATCAGGGTAAGTCCCCATAGGAAACTAACGCATTTTTGCAATATCATTTTGTTAAAAAACATCAATAATCCTAGCAATTACGTTTATATAGCTAACCACACAAGTCTTGCTTGACTTTCGTTTCGAAAAATCGCATAAAACATGAATATTTAAACGGTCTTGTGCGGTAGTCATTTATGCGTTCTTTCATACTGTGCCTCTAGTCATGTTGGGTTTTATTAGATTTTTTATGAATAAAAAAATTCAACGATCTGATCCTTGCGGATGGAATGAACGCTAGTTTATTTAAATTACATAGGCTACTGCTACGAGTCTGCTACGTCGTAGCACTAATATTTATCATAATCTACTAAAACCAAGCTAGCGACTTCAGGCAATACTATGCGCACGTCAAGCACGTTGACTGAAGATCTTTGCGTTTTATTTCCTATAAAGTATTTCAAGTTAAAACACATACTTATTTATGCATTTACTACCTTTAGCACTCTCACACAATACCTTTAAGTCTTTTTAACTTAAAATACATTATTACGCATTAGCAAAAATTAGACTAAAAGCACACGTTCTAATCACTTTTCGCTTATTCACATTAACGCTACGCCTTAATGGAACATAATTCGGCCCGTATTAAATTGACCACTGATTGACATCAAACACGTCTCGTCACATTTCAATTATAAATATTTTAACAACCATTTATAGGTCTTCCACATGTGCTATCAGTATGCATCAGTAACGCAGCATGCGACACGACAACGCGGGCGCATGCGTATACACTTTTTTGACACAAGGCATGCTGCCAGCAGGTGTGGAAGCTTTTATATATTAAGCTAACATCCTTAACTATCATGAGATAACTCCGAAGAGATTGATCAATCGTCTACAACACTCAATACGTATTATCAATATTACAATCGATTCCCTATTCGATTTTACGTATTTATTTTTGGCAAATGGCTTCCAACGACCCCGTTTATAAAAAGGTCGACGTTCGAACATTCTACAAATTGACTTTAAGTCTTAAAAAATTTACTATCTACAGAAAACACTGCATAAAACTTATGGTACCAAATGTACTTATTATTCAGCTTATTCCTGATGAAAATTTGTAGGTGTTTGTAACAAAAATAGTACAAAATTATGCTATTAATTAGCTATAGCACCAATATCAGCTGCTATTATACGCGACAATGTACAATGTATAAAAGCACTGACTAAAAATGGCTAGCGCGACAATGATACAAAGAGGAACAAAACATGTTATAAAGTTCGTTAAAATGGACGCCAAAAAGTACAAGAATTGACTTACTAATAACACATACTAGATGAACACTTATTGGCTAAATCTATCACAAACAGTCCACTGAGGTATTCAACAAAAACTTAGCTAGTTCACAATAATTAGCGGGCTAGCTTCGTACACATTTACGAACTTGTCCAAAGTAGCTTTGAAACCATAATCTGGGACTAGAGATTTGACTAAACTGATGTTTGTGCTTTAAAGTTTAACTTAATTTCCAACGATATAAAATATAACAGGAAGTTAATTTCGAAAATGAGATTATGGACTTCTAAAATATTTTTTTATGTAAATCCTGCATTGACAGAATATGTTGTAGTGCCACAGACTTATAATAATTATCTCTTTGTATTTTCATTTGAGCAATTGAAAATTAACGGTAGATATTTGGTTAAAATGGCTTGTTTGATTTAAATTACACTATGTACACTATGGCATTTCAAAGGAATTAATTAATCTATGCGACTGCGGTGTTCAGAATTAATGAGTCGTAGAGAATGTTCTAGATCTAGAATATTTACAATGCTTGCGTAAAAAATAACTAATAATATTTGCCCACACATATAACAATTGAATCATTCTAGCAAAAAAACACGTTCTTACAAAAGGTATAAATCATACAAAAAAACCAAACAGATTCCAATATTTCCGACGTTTTTTAACAGTTTTATTACATCATTAACGAATGACGTGCATAACTGGAAACGACTGCTAAAAAAATAAAAAAAGACAGAAATATTCTTGAAATCAGTCTGTTGTGCCTAAAACTTTTATTTAACCTAGCACTAAACGCTTAGGGGATAACTAAAATTAATTTATGGAAATTTTTCACAGGGCTCCAAACTCCATACGCGAGGTTTTACAAAAATTTTAACAATAGCACTTCACAGTCACTTGGTCGATGCATGTGCCAATCAACAGCTTTAGAACACTTATCAGTCTCCAAAATTCAACTGGTCGTTTCATTGTGATGAATCGTTGTTTCTCGGAATAGCGATTGGCGACTCGCTTTTTGCACTCACTACGATTTTCGTAGGTGGATGTTGCGAGGGTATCCGTCTACTTATTGAGGCCGTCGCTAGGAACCTCAAGTGATTGTGGTCAACCATTTTGTAAACCTGTAGACAAAGAAAAAATATATTAGTCTGATAATTCGTCACTGTTTAGTAATTCAATTTGTTACAGTTGAAGGCAGTACGGGCGGACCAATTTTTTCTAGTCCGGTGGCTGTTTTTATATTGATTGTTTGAGGAAATGTCATTGTAAATTTTAAAATACAAGTTACTTCGATTACAATATGATTGGATTAGAATTTTACAAAGTTATTCACTGAATTGAGAAACAACCCGAATAAAAAAAAAATTAACGTTGACGTAGGACGTAGGTTTAGGTAGGTACCGAGAATTGAAAAAAGAAGTAGGTATAAGACCCCTCTACTCGATGGACCGATATTAAAGCGGTCGTAGAAATTCGGTGGATGGTCAAGACCTGTCGTTATGACGCACTTGGGGAACTTATGTCCAGCTGTGGACGTCTATTAGCTGATATGATAATGATGAGTTAACGTTTGATACATTGTTTTTACTTTGTCTTAGATTTTCATTACTTACCCTACATAAACTTTACGTAGGAATATTATTTTTATATGAATTCCGATTTTCAGCTTTTCTTAATTCTTCCTTATCTACTTGGTAGGTATAATAAATTTTCTACCTATCAGACAAAGATAAATCAAAAAGAAATAAAAAAAACCTTTCACATCTGAAACTCTATCTGCTCCATAAAACCAAGAACTACAAGCCGCATAAACCTCGCCAGCCAATTTACATCCTAATTAATTCTGGCAATAAAAACGCTTCACAGATGTCGGTATATCGCAGTATCTCGATCTAATTCTCGCCAGCGTCTGTGGATGTGGATTATCAGCGATTCTCGGGCAGAGTTTCTGCTGAGTTCGTAGAGTGTAAATCGTAACCTGCCCGACACAGTGACGCCGGCGGGCCCCGCTCCCCCCGACTCAGGTGACGACCCTTAGTGTTGGGGTGTTATCGATTGTTTAGTTTAGACGTAAATATAGTTCTTTATTTAGACGTAAGATCTAGATCTACGTATACTAGTATACGTATAGATACTAGTGAGTTTAGAAGACACAAAATGTTTCTAGTACTTTTTGATGGATGGAACTCTAGATTGAATATCACTTACGTAGTTTCACAGTAATCTCTAGCAGAAGGTAAGGTTTTAATCTAGAATAAATTAATATTTGTTTTTGAGGGTATAGTTTTATTCAGAAGCGTCTAATTCTAACTTTACTCTTAATTCATTTCACGACCTACTTACACAGTCCGGTGACATTATAATGATTAGGTACTTAAATTAACTTGCGCTCGTAACTGCAAAAAATATAAAGGTTTGTTTTCAGCAATCGACACAGTTTCCACAATACAGTCACATCACTAGAAAACCGCGATAAATCTGTCGCATATTCAGCGATGTAACGAACTTTCTCTGTGACTCATTGCCCAGAATAAATTGCGTTCTTAATATGTGATGTAGATAATTGGCATACTTATCCCGAAATAGTCCAGTGTAAAGTTGACTTTAATATCTGTGACTTTAAGTCTGCCGTTTACTGTTTTTGGCAACAATGTAGGAAACCGAGGGTGTTGCATACATTTTGCAGACTTGAGGAGCATATAGCTTTTTTCAGTGCTTTGGCTCTCTTTTACTTTTTTGCTTTAAAGGTTGTAAACATCAATAACTACCTATAGCTATAGCTTATGTTGGGAATAGCTAAATAAGTTTAAATGATTCTAAATATTTCACCAATGCTAATTTGTTTATAAATCGATTTCATGATAGTAGAGATGCGTTACTGAAGTTTAGGTCAATGTAATTCAACTGCATCAACTCGGTTGAAAAAGCGGTTATTTTAACAATAGGTTTCAAATGTTGTTGCGTAAGCCATTGACCTGTGACGGCGTTATCATAATTGGTAATTGAATTAAACAAATAAAACAGCTGAAGACGTTGCCTTACGCGTCTTTGGTAGATTAACCGGTTTATTGAATGTTAATAAGTAATTCAATCAAATACGAACTAAAGCCGTTGAAAAAACCGGTTAATTTAACACCCACATTTAGTTGATTCATAGTAAGTATAGGAAATTTTAGAATATATCGGTATGTATGTAGTACACGTACGCGTTGCAGGTAAATTTCCCTATCTCAAAATTTATAACAAAACCAATAAGTCCTTTCTAACGCACTAGTTTCCCGCCCCGGCTTCGCACGGGTGCTTTGTAGAACTGTTTCAAAAGAATAAGATAGCATTTTCGAAGAAGTTCTCAGCCGGCTGGATTTCTTCCGACATCTTGAACAACGTCATATTTCTAAAAAAATCGAAAAAAAATCCGTTGTGTTGTTTTAAAGACCTAAGCGTAAACAGAGACAGACTGCGAGAAGCGTCTTTGTTTTATACTAGCAGTTCTCTGAACAGTAGATCTCGCAAGCATAATCTTGTAAAGTGAGCTTTGAAAGGAGGAATTATTTTGCTCATAACGCTGAAGATTCTCATCAGATCTTCACCAAATATGAGACAAATTTAAAGTTAATACTTACCTGTCTAATAAAACAAAAACTATCGAAATTAAATCCCATTAGGCGGAGATATTCAGCAGCCCCCAGTCGCAAACTGCCTTTTTAAAGTAAGTACGTCCCCTATCAAAAATCCCTGACGACAATCAAATCCTAAAAAGTCATTAAACTTGTATACCAAGTTTCAACCAGATTGGTTGATAAATGCAACCTGTAGACGAGAACAGCCGGACAGACTGACTGACAGACAAAAGCATTTTTGGCCAATCACGAAACTGAGTCATTTCGCTCGCTCGGTTAATAATGATTAAACTATCTTGCATAATGTCACATTATTTATTGTTTAACTGGTTAAGTTAAAATCAGTTAGTAAGTTTACTTACAATCAAAAGTGTCAATTGGGACACTGTGTCCCAATCAATTATGTCCGAATCGACAGCAAGTCATATTTCCTACTGTGATGTCTCAGATAATTATTGTTGGGGTGGTGACCTTTTATTTAGAAGACTAGACTTTGAGTCGTGTTTTAATTAGTAGAGCCATGTGCGTGCAGTGCATTTGTGTTCAAATTATCATCTAGATACAATCACATGCTATAAATTATCGATAAAAATAACGATCTACCTAAATAAAACAGCATATTATACACCACGGATAAGACAACATTTGTTTCACTATATCATGTGTGTTTTTCGTGATATAAAGGTCACCGGACGAGTTATGAAATGCATCAAATTCGTTGAATTCTCAAGTGTTTAAATTGGATTTTAAATAAGCTCAAATCACACAGCGTTCTAATCTGTTTTTAGCTTAGCTAGTAAGCTAGCTTAGCAAAGCAATGGTGTCTTTTCATTAATAGAGAAAATACTATGGCACTGTTACGCGTAAAGGGAGTTTTTGAGTGTGATAATAAATCGAGATTCGGATGTCACGGGCTATAAAGCATAGGCGTTGGTTATCGAGTGATTCCGGCGAGTCGGATTGGGACAGAGTAAATTTATTCATATAAGGGGACTGTCGACCTCTTAACTCTAGTGTTATTTAGAGCACACTTCCTCTGGCGAACGCTGGAGGCGATTTGTTTGCGGCTTTTTAAATACTGTGACCTTTTTGTAAGATTTATTATAGGATGTCTTGATATGTTGGGAAATACCATCGTTTCATATTACTTATTTTATTTTGCAGATTGCTGTTACTGAAAATTAGGATTACTTATAGGCAAGAAAGGTCTTTTTTATGCGACAAACGAACTTCTTGCCCAGAACTTATTGCGTCGTAGCTGCGACGGTTTTATTTAATTTTTAAATTATAGTTATAGTCATAGTTTAGCATAGTTAGCTGTGAAAAATGTTATGAAATATATATGAAATCATTGCGTTACTGACTGATTGATTGACCGACTGACAAATACAAACAGCTTAAACCATAATTTCGACAAATCTAATGTTTGATGTAAGTGTTCCTTGTTCCGAAATTCTACTTAGAAGACGCAGCGAGAATGAATTTTTTTTTTAAATAAAAAGTAGAAATTAATTATAATAGGTGAAATTATGCGAGAAAATAAACGCGGACAAAATCGTGGAGTATCTAAGTAGTCTATAATTGAAATGTATATTTACAGTTGCTGCACTAAGAGCTGGCTAGGTACATCTTAAATAGCATCGCTGATAAGAGCAAGTTTCTTTCAGCCTAAAAGGCATATCTAGTACGGTCTCTGAGTATGTATTTCTATATGTATTTTACATACATTTACAGCAGCCTCATATGTAAAGGATTGCCGCTGACTTGGGCGGGCGGTGCGGGGCGCGGGCGGCGCACTTGTTGCACGCTGGGCGGGGCGGTCCGCCCAACGCCCATCCACGTGCTAAGTTTACTTCTAGAAGTAAATTGTTACATCAGATCACCCCTGAGATTACTTGACCAATTGTTTTTATACTGATTGTAATGATAGTGTTAAAAGGTGTACTTTGAAGTCAACATTCAATTAATTAAAAATTAAACAAGCAGCATCAAATTACCCGGGCGTTATCTTTTAAAAAAACCTGTAGGATTTGAAGAAAATCACTCAGCAACATAATAATAGAATGACTTTTCCTTAGTAACGATTTCTCTTTACTAACCGAGAGTTGGATCTTCAACTTTTACAGTAAGTAAGTTCGTATGAGTAAATTCTGGTGACGGAGTTATTAGGCCGCCCGAAGGCCTCCTGCATGGCCAAACAACTGCTTTAATTTTACAGTAATAAATATCGGAAACCTTACTCAATTTTGAATGATTACATATTTTATGTAAAAAAATACACGGGCTTATAACGGTTGATCAATTATTTCCTAAAAAAGGCTGGCTAAGCTGTAAGTATAGTGAAAAAAAAGGTGCTGGGAAAGCCAACTTTATTTTTAATTTGATACTTGCATAGTTATTTGATACTAGCCTGCGCTCGCGTGTAAATACACAAATAATAGCCTATGTCCGTTCCCAGACAGGCTTTATGCCAATCGGTTCTCAGACAGACAGACTGGCAGAGTTGCTTTCGAATTTATAATGTTGGTCTAAAATTAGTACCTATGTTGTAATAAAGTTATAGTATGAACTCTAGTTTGAATACAATTACTTATTTCACTGGATCACAACTCGTAAAGCAATTAATAAAATTATGAATAACACAGAAGAAAACACCAAACTCCGGCGTCTGACATCAAAATTCGCCATCTTATCTAATGAGCAGCCTAATTCGCACCGTCATAATCGCACATTCGGGGTTCCGCAATAAAATCATAAAATCGTTAGCGAGCAGAGCCGTATGCAAGGGCTGGAGCCAAAGTGGAGCTTATGTACAGCATTCAACCGCTGTATAGTACTGCCAGCGGATCTCGGCCGTCGTGAAGTTAGCTCGTCGCCGTTTTGATGCGCAATGGAGCTTTTTTTAACTAAATTGTTGTCTTTGCGCATCACAAATAGCTAACTTTACGATGGCCGAGATCACAACGCGTTGTCAGTACTATACTAGAAACACAAAATGAAATTATTAGGCGATGCTTAATAACTACGACTCGGGGTGACGGGCGCAGTGCAGTGCCACGCAGAACTTAAAAAGTAGAACTTTTGATAAAACTTAAAATAAAAACCGACTTCAGGGAGGAAACCACGAGCTCTTATAGCAATATTGAAATAATATTACAAAGTTTTTTTTTAAATGTTTCTTTTTGTATTGTGGAGATACGAGAGTGGTAGTTTGTTGACATGTTTTTTATGATTTTTTCCAAAAAGCGCTTAATCAATTTCGATAAAATTTATATGGAATCATCTCTGAAATATTACCTAACAAACAAAAAATGAATCACCAAAATCAATTCATAATAAAAGCGAGAAATGAGAAATAGCTTAACAAATATTTAAAAAAAAACCTTTTTTAAGTCAGTTAAAAGAATATAGTAGCAGATTTAAACCGTGCCCTGTATGTGCAAGCATTACTGTGTTTAGGTTTGAAGGGCACTGTAGCAAGTGAAATTACTGAGAGAAAGAGACTTAACAACAATGTCTCGGGGTGATAAGCGCAGTGCAGTGACACGCAAACACTTGTAAACTTTAAGCTTTGGGTGGCACTGCATCTGTAATAGTCAGGCGTGGTGCTTAACATCAGGTGGGCGCCTTGATTGTCTTGTCACTTGCTGACTTAAAAAAAAAATGTATTACGGGAGACGCTCTACGCCCAAACCCTGACTACGTCCCTGGCTAAGGGCCGGATTCTGCAGACAGTTAACACGTAATCCAATTTGCCTTCGGAACATCGCGGAAGAATGCTAAAGCCAGCTCAACGAAATTACACCCAATATACACCCTCTTTATACTTCGACATGGGAGGAAAATTGTGAGGCATTTTAATATTGTAATGTCTTGATTTTCGCGGTTCATTCACTCATTATAATTATTTAACGTAGCGAACGTAAATTTTTAGTACATAAAGTTATGAGTTTTATTTTTCAAACTCAAAATTAAAGCAGTTTCTAAGACAAGTCTTTTGATTGGTATTTTTTTATTATATTTGAATCATGGAAAACTATCCATTCATTTTACGAGTTAGTGTAGCAACTTAGTTTTTTGAACACTTAAAAATTGTTTTAACTTTAGGCGGGCCCTACACCTACAACAAGTTTGCACAATATTTTTATTGCGCAATATGATTGAATTGGCCTTCTAACTCAAACGATCAATTATTATTTTGACACAATCATTGACGACTCATATACTCATATATATACTCTTTGTACGTCATTTTTTTCGCGTGAGCAAGAGCAAACGGAACTGTTTCGTGAACAAGATGTCAGACCAAGATTTGGCTGCAGCTATAGTGTTGCTACTTGTGGCTAAAAATAAAAATAAAATACGTCGCTAGTCGAAAAACTGGTACAAAAAAAGGCAAAAATATACCCACGAGCATGGTACGATTCTCGTCAAGGCGACGCGCAAACTTAAAAAAAAGTGCGCAATACAGATCCTACAATGGTGCAATGAAATATGGTGCAATAAAAATTAAACTCGCTCAAACTTTCGTTCAATCATTGCGCAAACTTCAATACTTCTACAATACTAAACCTAGACGAGCAATTATATTGAGCAATTCGTGATACCTTAGAGTTAGCCAATGTAAACTGATTAGGTAATACCTAAGTTATTATAATTTTTTATTATTAAGAGCCTGTGGTATGTCACAGTAAGGCAGAGGACTCTTTCTTCTCTCCAAACATCTTTGTTTTGTACTTAAGTAATAGAAATAATAAATACCATAAGCCAAGTGAGCTGGTATGCTTGTTTGGTGGTATAAAAAATAGACTAAAACAATCTACACTGTATAATTAATGACATGTTTGGCTATGCACATTTACAACCAGTTTCGATTTACATTCAAAAAGAAAAATAATCTGCGGAGTCTTGAAGTAAAACTAGGTAGGTAAGCCACTTTGACGGCTTCATGATAAGATTGGAAAACTCCCCACGCTTCAAGGGTGGTCACGTAAATCTCAAGGAAAAATTGACATCCCTAACATCGTTGGTTGCAATTTAAATAGCTGATCAAACTCTCGACGAGGCTGCCAAAACAATAAAACTGAGGCTTGAGACAATTTATTGGATAAGTTATTTGCAGCCTCAAGATGAGATTAATTTATTGATACTTACTTAGTGTAGTTTTGGTTATTTGTTTTAAAGTTTAAACCACATTTATTTCATAATCTCTCTCTGAGATTTGATTATATTTCAGCCAGGTGATGTATTTTTGTTGCCATTTTATTTTATTCAGCAACCTGTCAATACCTTATAATCAAACAGAAAATGTCGGCTTTGTTTGAAAAGCTACAAAGTGAGCAACTCCGGCCGAATATAGGTAAAGTTGAATTTAAATCTAAGTATCTATTTATTTACATACCACATGAAATTTATTTAACACTGTTTTGAACTATTTTCATGATTGTGCTTCAATAGAATTTTTAAAGACCTTTTACCAAGTTTTAACGACACGAAATATTCCTAAGAAAGAAAATTATTAAAATCAAATAAAAATTCTGAATTCAAAATGTTTAATTCATTTCTCATCAGGCAGTCCATGCGGCAAATATTTAAAGTACTTCTTACCTATAAGGTTACAGCAAAGAAAACGAAAAAGGCAAAGGAGCTTTTTATTAAGTAGAGAACGAAGGGCGAATATAATGAATAAATTCCGTGTAAGGTTCCCCTCCTAACGCAATTGAAAACTTTTAACAAGTGCCGGGAAATCGTGTGTTAAGGTGCGCCGTACCTAATTACGAGCCGCCCGGACAGAATACAAAATTAGTTCAGAAATTTAAACGACACCCCAACATCTCGTGAAAATCAGCTTGTTTATATAATACAAACCTTAGAAAGAGACTGTTGACCGATCCTCATTACACAATAAAAAATTAACGAAGCGAGCACTCTCCAGTAAATCGCGCGCCGTCGGCGTCGATTCGATTATCGAAACTTTCCGTATTGAAATCACGTAGGATTTTAAAAGCGATTTCTTTTTACTCCCCATTAACCGGTATCAAAAAATTAACAAGAATTTTCACCGTCTGCGGAGGACGTATTCATTCTTTTGTAACCCTAAAAAACAAGTCATTACCGAAGCGGGTTTAGCCGGGCGTTGGTTTCGGGAGATTTTTTCGTGTTATTCTATTATTCTGAGGCGATCGCTCGACGCGACGCTACCGCACCGTTTACGCTGAAATGATATGATTAATTACTGGTTCGGTCTCCCTCATTAGCGAATAAATAGGACCGTTCACTGGTAAAATTGAATCACGAGCGTGAGCGTTCTAATTATTATTTAATTCTTTAGAATTTTTTTTACCTAATTGGCATGCGAATGTGGATGCATGTTTGAATATTAGAGCTTGCGTTATACCCGTTTAATAATAAAATGTATTGTCGTATCATATATAGGTCTTTCCTTATTAGTGCATACAATTCAAGGACATTACACACACAAAAAAAAATACATGTAATCTTAGAATAATAACACGGAGAAGGATAATTTCATTCAAAATTATCTGCAAAAGTGTGTTCACAAAACAATTGATGTTTGCGTAAGCGCATTTACATACGCTCGCCGCCACTCACACAAGCGCACGAATAATGTTGCCAGCGGAGAGAGATTTCCAAAAAGTCAGTTCCACTTTTTCAACCTTGCCTCATGAAAATGTGCACAGTTTGAAGAATTGTGCTGTACACGGCAATTTTCAATGCCGATCTCATAATCGATTAAAATTGATTTTGAAAGCAGATGAAATAAAAATCGCTTTTTTTTTCATTATGTAGCTAAGGTACGTAATGTAGGTTTCTAGTGAAAATCAAATATTGTTATCGCACAGATGGTATGGTATTTCTATGATGCAATTTTATTTCAGTTTTCAAATGATCCCCATATTTCATTAAAAATAAGTGGATTGAAGCAACGAGTCTTAAACAAATCCCTCTAAAATTGGCAGGCACTTTGGGTCTTTCTGGAAGGTTTCATAACACCTACTAAGAATCTGCTAAAAGTTTGCCTAATCATAAAAGTGCTAATCGATACTTACGATGCTTTTCGATTTCGCGCGGCTTATATTTCCCATCACTAAAATACACTCGTGACGTCAAATATATCTCGATCTAGTTCTGTGCTGGCTTTGTACTAATACTTAGGAATAAAAAAAAAATTTGAGGAAAAATATTCCTTCTCTGCTGGCAACAATTAGTTTCAATGGCGTCTCTCTAAATGACAAATATTTTTTTATGTTTTGATGAATGTTTATCGTAAGAATACAAGTTGATAGTTAGTATTTACCGGTAAAATGTGACCTTGTCAGCCTTCTTGTGTTTATTTGTGGTGTTACAGCTGCCTTTCACCACACAATACACCATTTTTAATTATAATTGTGTTAGATGTGCGCACGATCACTTGACATTGATGACTGACGAGCCGATTGCCCTACGGCGACTATTCAGTCACCGTTATAAGGATTACTATTTGCGTGCGTGTACTTCGGTTCTCGTACGTATTCTTGTACGGGGCGCGCGCGCTTGATTATTTTTTATTATTACGCTGCCCATCTTGACCAGATAAGTTTATGTGGTGATGATTGACCAGAAAAACTTAACCGATTTACTCGAGATTTTTAAGACAATATAGTATTAGTAGAGAAAAAAGTTTTTTTTTTGTGTGGAACCTATTTCTTGATCATTATGCACTAATAATGAAATGCTCAGTATATTAAAATTCTAGTGAAGGTTTTTAAATAAGCATTATCACATGTCAAATACATTGCTGAAATACAGTGTGCAATCCAAATTATTCATGGGCCAATATAATTTGCAAACAAACGATCCTGCGTAACCTTAGATTTTTTCTCTACGTAAATAAAGAGGGCATCACGTCTCATAATCCACGTACAAAGACGTAAACATGAGTCGTCACTGACTTGTCTTTTGTAGAACACGTACTATTTTATTCTATCGTTCGTAATGTCGTAAAGATGAATGTAACGAAGGAACCCTAACTGCAGATTCTTTGAAGAAAAAATGTGATGTGTTTTAGTGGCGGTTATAAAATTTGGTGTCTCCACAGAGCACGCAATATTTAATTGGGCAATGAGGTCAAGGAATTAACATTATTTAAGTTTTATAATTTACTAGTTAGGTATTAGCGGAGCTTTTTGCGGTCATTTTGAATGAATAAATCATTAAGGCACAGTTGTGTTACCTTTTTTGCAATAATTTACCATAACTACCAATATTGAGCAAAATATTATAAGTTACTGACCAATAAAATTTAGGAACTATTATACGTGTAACTGATATTGTGAGTAGCTAGCTAAATTAATTACTTAATTTTTTTTGCAGCAATAAATTTAAAAAAATACACTGTCACTGGTTAGATAATATTTGACATTATTAACCGGACTCGTTAGCTTACTTGTAGCAACTAACATACTATTCCTACAATATAATTTCATACAAAGAAACCAGTGGAACAGTAAACCAATTCTTTCAAACGCAACTTTAAAACATTTTTAAAGTTCGGAACAGAGATATATTAGCGATCGTTTAACAATACGATGGCTATAAATCGCGAAATATCAGCGATTATCCCAAACTTTTTCGTTTGAGGGTCCAGTAAGTTTGCTGTATCGAAACTATGAAACTATGAACTCAATTGTTCCATGAAAACGATGGAAACGTTATATTTTGGCTATTTGAGTTTGATAGAAGAAAAAACTTGTCTCATTCCGCTGTAAAATATTTCATATCAGAAACTTTGCTCTAAGGCGATAAGATATTAGTCAGTAGTATGAAATAAAATAGACAAATCTACGACTGCCTTCGAAAATTTAGTTTTGTAGATAAAATAAGTAGAGTAGAAGAAAATAACCTGAAGTCAATAAAAAGTGGTAAAAGGAATACAGAAGTAAAGTTGAAAAAGATACAGTACCTTTACACTTATCCAACAGCCCAGCACCCCTCGCCCTATGCCCTATCAGAAGCTCCCTAGCCGCACTAAAGCCTAATTGACACAAACGGTAACAGTCCTTACTACTAAATAAAACTTTTAACTAGTCAACGAAAATCTCGACAACAATATTTACAGTCACCAGTTGTATATTAGACTGGTTTGTCTGATGGCACCACACTTTTGTCTCTAGTGTACCCATGATGGGGCGACGGAGTAGGGCGTGCGAGGGGCGCCCCCACCGGATAAGGTAGTAGGAACAGGGGGTGCTGGGTCAGCGAAGTGGCTCTCGGCCTCAGCAGCGGCATGTTGCTGAGGAAAGTTGAAGTCGAGTGTCCCATCCATGCTGAGCTCGTGTTTGATGACCTGGAGGAAGATAAGGGCCTTGTGAACTGCAGAACAAAAACGTTACAAATTAGGCATGTCTGATGACATGAGCATAAAAGATCCACAATATAAAAAAAGTCAGTCTTCATGCCTGAAACCTCTGCTATATATTTTACTAAACTGTGAGCTGATCTAAAACAATTTGATTTTGACGATAGTGTATAATGTAAAAACATTAATAACATAAAACGTTATCATTGACTTTATTTTGTGTAATCATAAAATTATGTAAAAATCTTAGTAGTTTTACTATCATCTCGCCTCTCGGATTCGAGTATTGTTTCATTTGTTCACTTTTACGGATTTTTATAAAAAAAAATAAGTTAAAAAGTCATTGTTTGTAGTAAAATTACTGAACTAGATCTATTAACAGCTATTATGCTTACTTCATCAACATTGCAGTCAAAGCCGTTAGAGCACTCCAAGGTCTCGATGTTGAGACTCAAATCCTCCGCGGGCTCTGTGTTGAGGGCTCCTAGGATCTGCCCCATGACGGTCGTAGGTCCCATTGCTCCCGTTTGCACCATCATACCACCGTTCATCAGCGCGGCGTCTGAGGTAGTTACCATTTGTGTTTGACTGTTTTCTAGAAAGTATCAGGGTATTGTGTTCAAAAATGTTTGTCTGTTTATCTAGGAACATAATCCAACGGTACGGGCACGATAATGATTACTTTTTTTCTGGTAATTTAGTGTGAAAATTGCTATAAAGCATTTTATAAGACTGTAACTAAAACAGATTATACGCTTTGAATATTTTTATCGCTATACCTACGGGCATAATTTCTGTGGTTAGCGATATTATATGCATTGTTGTATAATCTACGTTGTCATTGACCACAAGAATCTAGTCCAAATGAAAGACATCGAATCGAGTGACTAAAAAATAAAATAGATTCATACAAAAAGTAAGCAAACCGAGTTTTGTGGTTTTGTTATCAATACCAATATTACCTACTAGATCTCACTTTGCTCTTTTCTGTGAAGTTCCAAGCTTTTGTTTAGGTTTGGACCGGTTGGATATGCGAAAATTATGAACGTTTCTAAAATTTGAATAAGTATATTTATACCCACTATTATTATTATATTGTTATACGAGCTGACCCAAGCGGCTTCACCCGCGTTTTTACAGTTTTTATGCTATCCCACAGGAACAGTAAGTTTTCCAGGATAAAAAGTAACCTATGTGTTATTCTAGAACTTAAGCCATCTATATTTCAAATTTCATTACAATCACTTAAGTCTTTACGGAGATACATGGTAACAATTCACACACATACACACACACACACACACCCAGACTTTCGCATTTATAATATTAAAGTCAGGAGTAGAAGGTTTTGAGATTTCAACCGAATGCTCGAATATCTTTCCCATTCTTGTTTTCCATCTACGTGGGTGAATTCAATTTTGATTGCCCCTACGAATGTTGCTGCTGTATTTTATAGGACAATTTTACCTGCTTGCATAATATCTGCCTGGTCAGCCGGCGGCGGTGGCCTCACGAAGTGGTCTAGCGCGTGTTGGTGCGGATGCGTCGGGTGCGCCGGGTGCGCCGGGTGGGAGTACATCGCACAAGCGCATCCTCCATGCGGATGTCTCGGGCAGGCGTACGAGCCGTACCGGTAGCTACCGCCGGACGACGACGATGACGTCGTTGGGACGTACCTGGTTTTTTTGAAGTGTTAAATACCAGAACCATGATTTTAGTTATTACATATTATTAAGTTGGCATGGTTCACGCTTGGAATGCTCATTATTTGTAGAAAATACCAACATTTTACAAATGCAAACGTAGGTAATTTGTAGACTTAAACTTTGCTGGGATTCAAGTAATCAAAAAGTTTCAAAGTTGTGATTTTATTGAATCACTTCATTATTTAAAACTTTTAAATTTGAATTTGATGAATGTTCTTTCTCTACTAAGATAACGGTTCAGAAAAACGTTACACAATATTTGGGAACTGGGTATTTAAAGTAAAACTATAGACAGATGAATCTAAACGAAGCGAAGCATCTTCAATTACTAAGAAAATTATCAGAATAAAACACAATTTGAAAGCTCTATTTATCATCTACCTACATCGACAGGAGATTTTATTGTTTGAAAATCTGCTCTCGAAGCAAAGCCGTACTTACGTGTTAAGGAATGGGTCAGCTCCGTGCAGCTTCATGGAATCAGCGAGGCTTCCCGCCAACTGTTCTTCTTGTACGTAGTCCGCTTGAGTAAAATCACCGTTCGCGTAGTCATTCGCAGTGTAGTCACCGACTGGAGTATAATCTGGCGTCCAGTCGGTCTCAGACGCTATCATAGATGAGATAGGAGACAATCGCCCACACGACGACGCATTCGATGAAGCCCTCTGTCGGAAGTCCGGTGACAGCTGAAAACCGCTGCTGCTACGCACAAGCGAAAATAAAGCAAATAAATGTCTGTCGAAAATTGAAACAACTGGTTCGCAAACAATGGTAAATCATCAGCAGAAAGTAACTTTCTACATCTAAAGTATCTCTATTTCCAGTAATGGGAATCATGCAAATCTAATGCCTAGCGCCCGCTAACATAAATAAAATCGTATGCTAAATGAAGCGATCACTATAACGGGGTTCAATGGTCAGCGCAGAAATATCTTTATTACTACAAACAATGACAAAATGTTCAGTAAGATTTGTGCTATCGTAACGAGTCGGCCCTTCGACCTCTAACCAAAATATATTTCGATGATTCGTAATCCACATAAAATAAATCGGCAATAAAAATGTTAAATATCGGCGCAATGACGAGATTCAGCATTCGCATAACTCATCATCTAATGGTTCTGAATGATTTAAAACCTTTTATCATAAAGTAGCAGAGTTGCAATAACTCAATTTTATTAGTCTGGTCAACACAGTTTTATGCCGATGGTTTTATTATAGAGTGAGCGTACGAGTATCATGTGTGGCTCACATTGTTTCTAGTAGTCGTAAAATTTCAATACTTACTTAGTAAGGGCTTACTTAGTAAGCTGGATATTTGTGGTTTTGGCAAAACTCTTTATTGTACCCGTATAGGTTAATAATAGTCCATTTAACTTAAAGTCAAATCACTATCGTAAAGTATAACAGCGTAGCTATTATCATTACTGGCTTTGTGCCACAAGTCTTTTGGGCTCTGAATTAAGATTTGAATCTACCTATATCTTACAGGAAATCGTTTTGCTGTTCTAAATAATGTTTCTATTGTAAGCGCTCTGGGTATTACTGCAGTATCTTATAATTTAGTGTTGCTTACCTGTGCATTGGCGAGTCTGGAAACATGTCTAGGCTTTCTGAGACCGAGCTACTGGGGCTTGGCGTGGCGTCTGCTGTGACTCCGTTTCTTAATGCTTCTGCCTATAAAATTATAAATACATATAAACTAGCAAACTCATGAGCATCAATTGAGCAAAGAAACCTACAACCTCTTATGAATTAAAAATATATACTGTTACCGAAAAACTTTTGGCAGAATTGGCAGTAAACTGAATTTAATTCTGAGCTTACGAATTATTTTACTAATTCTTTCTGGAACTTTAGAAACGTACCTTCTTCTTCACTCTACCTCTTCTTTTTTCAAACTTTGACGTTTCCATAGAAACTGCGCGTCTCCGTACGGACTTGCCTGGCTTCGCGTCTGGGTTTATCATCCACCATGACGACTTGCCCGTACCCTCATTCTGAACCCTCATGAAGCGATTGTGGAGTGACAGGTTATGTCTTATTGAATTCTGTAACAAGAAAACATTGCTGTTTATTTTTTTATTAATTCTTAACTTTTTTACGTAATGACCATGATTTTTTGTTATAATTTTAAAACCTTCGATTGGCAGCTGCCAAAAGTAAAATAAAGTTACACAAACAACGCCATAATACTTTTTATACACATTGGGTAAATTGTTTACCTATTGTGTTTGTTTATTTTCTTGTTACCAAAATTTTCGATGAAAGAAAAGTTTATAAACAACGAAAAGATTATGTGAATCGACAAAAGTTCGATACAAAAGTTTATAAAAAACTTATATACCGTACACAGTTAATAATCGTTTAGAAATATTAATTTATAGTATTGTAGACAGTAAGAACTGCTGTTTTATCGTTATTAAATCACGATCTAAGGACTCGTAAATCTCAAGGATTAATGCCGCAGTTGCGCCTCAACTGTAACATTACTGTTAGGTATGTAGGTAGTTTGCCTACTTTTCCTATATACATTTTTATGAATGTCATCATAAAAATTTAAGACAAACTATGCGTTCCTACTCACTATTTTATATGTTGGAAAGTTATAATTCCCACAGCAGTTGAAGCTTTGTGCAATAACGCGTCCTATCTCACACCGGCAATAAAATCTCACAACTTTTTCCCCGTCGAAGGAATAAAAGAGACCACAGCAACGAATGAACTTTGGCTATAAAACGGATCATAAATAATTTTTCTGCGAGCCCTACGAGAACTCCCACTTAGGAACATAGCTCGGGTGGTTAGTGCCGCTCATGGGAACTTTTTAAACTATTTAAATAAAAAAAAATGCTATTTGGCATGAAGAACGTAGACGACTTTTCACGGACAACTTCAAAAGCTTTACTGCAGTGTAGAGACACATTTTCGGTTAGCAACCTTTTTCTTATATGTAAATCGATCAATTTTATGTCCACGTCTAAATCTAGAATTTGTTTGCGTATCAACATATATAACATGTATACGAGCGTGTTTTGTGCGGTACTATACCGTTTTCTATGGAAAATTTTAAATCAAACGATTGGATTTCTGAGCTACGCTTTATAAATAGCATAGTGAGTCACGTAGAGAAAATATTAACAAATCAATTGAAACTACAAAATTATGGGATAACATAACAGTTAATGTATGAAAACAATACAGCAGGTAAAACATTATTTGAAAGTCAAAACTAATACTACTTATTTCGAACGAAATCTGATGTTATTATTTGAACGTAATGCGTACAATTATACAATTCGATAATTTATCAATCTCTATTTCCCACATTATACTGACCAATTAACTTTATGTGATGAACAATGGTCCGCGTTCATAAATCGAGTGAATGTGGACAACTCGCGATTTATCAAGCGTGAAAACGCAACAAACGGCCTGTCGACGCTTTGATGGATTCGTCGCCAGGAGCCCTTACCATGAATTACGAATGCTATAAAAGTGACAAAACGTTTTTGGTTGGAGCGGTTTTGTTTTAGAATATAAAAAAGGTTGAACTACATGTTTTATTCCAGACGCTCTGGCTACAAATTTCCTTGCTGACGTTGGCTGGATACATACAAGTACATATGACTGTATTTCCATCATATATATTGACATATAGGGTTGGAGTTAGCAGGTCTAGTTACTAAAAACTCTGACTACGTATATATTTAGAAATTTAGTATGTCCTTTCGAGATGCATGCGAGTTGAGATAATGTTGTGAGTATATTTGTCAAGTTCCTTCAGACAAAGTATACAACTTTTACTGATAACAAATTGGTTAATGTCTTCTAGACATGATTTTGATCAGACACATTTATGATCTACTATCGTGACAACTAATACAAAAAAAATTATTATTCTTTAAAAAAGGTACTCTATAACTAGATATTATTCTAATATTCATGAGACATTTCTATGCTGTTCTTTATTATTTACAATTCAACCTGACGACCCTTATATGAATCACACCGGTCGGTTGTTAGGCCATGACAGAGGCCTTCGGGCGGCCTAGAAACTCTGTCACCAGAGTTGGCCGACTGACTGACTGACTCATACGAACGAACCGGTCGGAGACGCGCGGAGTCGGCTAGATGCGCAAGGGAACGAAAGCATGCCGCAGCAGCCGCCAGCCATAACTTCTCTTCGAATAGTTGTCAATTCAATGATTTTATAGATCCCAAAATCGTGGCTGCGAGTCATAACCGACTCAATTCAGCGGAAGGCACGAGCGATGCATGTGCGTTTGGCATGTATTCCTGAGATGACAATTACATGCTCACATGAAGTTTAATGACAGAATTAATAAATACATTTTTTATTCTTAGAAAAATATCAGGTATACTTTTCCACACCGTTTGACTCCTCGCCTTCGGTGTAAATCATACATAAAGATGCATAGTTTGCTGACTCGGAACGAACTAATCAAATTTTCTGCTACAATGACGTCACGTAAGGATTTTCGTGTGCTTCACCTGATTTCACGTAATTCCTTTGGTTTTTTTGGCATATGATAAGGTTTACGGTCGTATTTCTCCATGCTTCAGCGAAGATTGAACGGCTACCGAAATGTACCTCATTTCTGCTGAGAATGATAAAGATGAATTCTTGAGACAGTTTTGGTAACAAGGCAATAGAAAAGATAGATGGATCAGACCTATAATTTTACCAGTATAAAAAACCTGTTAGAAAATATCTAAAATGCATAAGCCTTGTGTTAACTTTTTATTAAAGTGTGTTACACAAAAAAATCTAGACGTGCACTGTAATTTTTATCGAGAACTCCAATGAAAATATTTCAGTTTTACTAACAACTGTTGCCCAAATTTCATACAGATCCGTTTAGCTTTTTATGGCGTGATTGAGTTATAAAACAAATCTTCCGTTGCATTCATCCACCCATCCACTTTAACATTTATAATAGTAAGTAGATATATTATACATCTAACAGTGAAATGAATGTACTAGATAACATAAATAAAGTGAATGTATAAACTGTCTCTTCCAGAACTCCTACAGAAAGCTACAAACATTTCGCTAAAACCAGGGCAGCAAGGCACCATCGTACTTAGAATTTTGTCTACGGCAGGATCTTTGGCGCCGCTGCGACCCTTACGCCACTGAATTACCCCGGTCCCCTTTAATACCCGCTGACTTAAATTTTGTCGAATTTCCAGACCCATTAGATATGTACTATTGAATGGAAGATGATTTCCTCTGTTTATTACGCTTCCGCTATTTCAGAGCTCGAATAAAATCGTCTTTTAGGTGCCAGTTAGACTTTTATTATAGACGTTTATTTATGTGTTTTTTTAAGAAAAAAAACGAGGTTTTATAAAGAAGCTAATGAAGGAGGAATCAACACCTGCCAAACACATACAAATGTTTTATAAAATAAAACTCTTTATTTTGTTCTTCAGAAATACCTACACAGCGAGCGAACGTTTCCGATTCATAAATTCTCATGTTATATCATTCCGAACCCGTAATGAGCATGTTCAAATTTCATATTTTTCACAAAACACTTTCAGTGAAAACGGTTGAAGATTTCAATATTATTATAAAATGAATTCTTTTTCTTTTCTCTTCAAAATTGTGGGTTTTTTTTAAAATTGGTGCGGCTAATATAACACTGCGGCCATGCCGGCCTATAATATTGTGTTCGCCACTTTTGACTATTATTTCGTAAAATAACCGGAAAAGAGAGAATACCAAGATACGAAACAGAAAACTACGTTCGGTAGAGTTTTCGATGATCTTGTTTGTGATGGTTTCTGATGCTTTTAATACTAACCTAAATAATAATAATAATATTTGAATATTATAGGTATCTAACTACTTAGGTTTCTAATTTGAAATACTTACCAAAAGACATCATATTTTTAAATGTCGTTTTTCTTTAGTTCTATAGATTTCATAACTTTGAGTGTAACATTAGTAAGCACTTTTTTAGTCTAGCAGTATATCATAGAGCTACCAGAAATGGTTTTACATACATTTGGGTGAGAAACTGAAGCGAGGCATAATGTGGAGACGACAAGAGAACCTAAGGATTGTTGAATAATTCAGTACGATTATTCTCTTAGGGTGACACACAGAGTGCACACATGACGGACCTACACGGTGAATTTTAATATCGTGAATCGTGATACAGGTCTTGAAGGTTTTAAATCTATTTCGTTGCCCAATAGAAATAATAACAAAAATAAAAATGTATGCTTAGTAAAATTTACTCGGAAATAATAAACTTATTCTACATTATTTAATTACCAAGTCCAAAAAAACTTGCTAATAAGAATGAAGTTTTTTTTTTGTTTTTTTTTTTGTGTGTGTTCGGAACACAATTGAGTTGACTATAAAGTAAATCAGCAGTTTTTTTTTCTTTCTTAAATCTTTTAGCATTAATGATGCATTTACTTTCAAAAGATGAACTATAATATTTTATAGAGAATTGTATTTTTGTTTATTACGAATGAACTCGAAAACTACTAGACCGATTTCAAGAATTCTTTCACCCTTAGAATGCTACATTATCCTTGAGTAACATAGGCTATATTTATTATTGGCGACACGCCTCGGCTTCGCACGAGTGCTTACATTTTTGTAATATTTTGTAAGAGTGCACCCGTTCAAAGCTGGGGCAGATCGGCTAGTCTAATTAACATATGACTATGCACTACTGCTGAAGCATGATGCTGTCAATTAGTTAAAAGTTTTGATTAAAAAAAAACGCGTTGACTTGGGAACCTCCGTTTTTCGTCGGTAAAAAATTGATGATGCCGCTCTTGTAAAGTAAAAGAAATGGGCTATGTATGTATGTAAAAGTAAAAAAAAAGTTTTTGTCTTGGTCTTAGCTATGTGTACCTACAAATATCTTGTTAATTAAATACCTATATTCCAGCTTCAAGAATGCTTGAGCCAATTATTTATACATTTCTACTCCGGCACATAATAGTCCTGCAGACTAAACTATCTGTTTCCACATAAACTGTGTCGCTCTACAAGCGCGCTACCAAAATTATGCGCATATAAAAATTCAGTGGTTATTAGATGAATGAAATTATGGATCCTGCCGAACCTTGGTTCTGTATTCAGTGACGTAATAAACAGTGTAACCTCATATCCCTTTTGTTCAATGACGGTGACTGTACGCCATGTTATATTGGTCTATTGGCCCATATAAAAGAGGGTGTAGGGATTTTTCTTTCACTTTATCCTTGTGAAGATGTATCTATACGAGCAATTAATAAACAAAATTGATCTTCAAAATCGTAATTGATCTCGTAATAAACAGTGCAACCTCATATCCCTTTTGTTCAATGACGGTGACTGTACCCCATGTTATATTGGTCTATTGGCCCATATAAAAGAGAGGGTAGGAATTTTCCTTTAACTTTATCCTCGTGAAGACGTATCTGTACGAGCAATTAAGAGGCAAAATTGATGTTCAAAACCGTTATTGATCCTAATTTATGTAAAAAGTCCCGCCTTGTATAATTTCATATCATGAAACTTTAAGCTTTTGTCCCGGACTTTCCTAGAAACACGAATAGTTTTTCTTTTCCTTCTAAATAATCGATAGTATATTTCTTGTAGTTGACCGAGTGAAGCGTCTCAGTTTCGAGATTGGCCAAAAATGCTTTTGGTTGTCAGTTTGTCCGGTCATTTTGTGTTCTCGCCTACAGAGTCGCATTTTTCAACCAATTTGGTACCATGACTTCATAGAATTTAATTGTCGTCGGGGATTTTTGATGGGGGTTCAAAAAGGGGGCTGCTGAATATATCCGCCTAATGTGATTTGATTCAGATGATTTTTATTTTATTAGAAAGGTAAGTAAGTATTGGTGAAGATCTGATGAGGATCTTTAGCGTGATCAGCAAAATAGTTCCTTAAAATGCAGCATGTAGCTCGCTTTCAAAGCTCACTTTACAAGTTTGTGCTTGCGAGATCTACTGTTCGGAGAACTGCTAGTAGCTAAGTTTTAGAGAATGTGTCATTAGTACTACTAGTTGTACTTCTTAAGTATCAGTAGTAAACGGAGGCAAAGTTTTTAAGTATTTCAAAGTCGATAGGCCTTGGCAGAGGCCTTCCGGCGATCTAAAAACTGTCAGCAGAGTCGTGTACGGACTTACTTAATTGCTTACAGAGGCAAAAAAATTAAAGTTACAGTGATTTGCACACAGATACATACTACAAACATAGTGATATAATATCCTTCTTTTTCGCTTACATTAGTTTTATAATTGCCCGTGCAGTAGCATCTGCAATGGAAATCACAGATCTAATCAGCACTGTCAATAGCTAGCTAACAACTCCGGAACTCAATCAATGAGCAGTTGGATGGGTAAACTTAATCGGAAATAATCATAGAGTATGTGTTTATCTATAATTGTTTGGAATCGGATCGGATGCCAAAGGTTCACACGTTCATCTCTATAGGTAAAACAATTATTTTGTTAGCCTTTATTATGAAGTAGTAAGTTTGTTTGAGTCAGTGGTCAACTCCCATTAGTTCTATAGGACTGTGGCGTCATAGAACTGCTAATACTTTTTATTGTAGTACCTAACTAGTTCTATAAATAAATAAATAAAAAATGCTGGACAATCCACACAGCATCATCTAGCCCCAAGGTAAGCTGCTGTTAAACAGAGCTGTGTTATGGGTACTAGATGACTGATATTATACTTATTACAATACAATACATAGATATATATTTTTATTATGTATAGAAAACACCTAGAACACCCGGAACAAATATTTGTAGATCGTACAAACATTTGACCCGAGGCGGGAATCGAACCCGCAACCTCCGCGTCGCAGGCGGACCTGAGCCCGCTGCGCCACATCGGTCGTCAAATATTCTATGTTAGAACTATTGAAACAAGAATGTTCTATTTGTTCTATTAAACTAAAATATTACTTTGGCAATAGATCTGGTGATGGAGTTAATAGGCTACTAAGAGGCCTCTGTCATGACTTTAACACTTTGGAAAAACCGGGACAGTTGACCCCGCGGAACAATCCTTAACTTCATTGATTTGGTAAAGGACATCTTAGCTCAGGTACGTCACGAGCGTTTATTTTTTATTTCTTTATTTTGATAACTTGGGCTTTACTTTTTTAAATTTTAGATGAGCTCTTTGAACTGCCAGGGCCCTGTTTAGTAACGTTCTTATCGACAGTAAACTGATAAATCAATTTGAAATCCGGAACGCGATTATGAAATTGCGGCGTCAAACCAGAATAAGAATTGAAAACGTTTCCTGAAGAGTGGCGAAGTGTGAAATCAGATAAATAATTCAAATTAGAGAACCGCGATTACACAATAGGGGGTGGGGGTGGCCGGGGGGAGATAGGGGCAAACGTGACGGCCCTGTGAAATTCGGAAGAAAATCCGGTGACGTGTCAACCACTAGTGACAAATTTAATTATTCAAGTTACCGAAACGTTAGAAAGATGACTTTTCGCCGCCGCGCCGATAACTTAGTAAGAATAAATTCACTTAGAGCTGCCGAAGCAAAGTTTAACTTAATAAAACATTGGAATTTTCGTAATTCGATTGTGCGAGGTCGGCCTGATTTGAATACGTCATTACGAATCATTTGTCGTGTTCACCTGACACTGACGGCTTCGTAGGAATTACAACGAGGAACTCGGGAGCTTTAGTGGGGAATTGTTTTGTGAAGTGAATCGATAAACTTACAAGCGCAACTAAAAGGTAACGGTTTAACCTTTCAAAAGCAACCGAGTCTACAGTTAAAAAACAATGTAAAATAAATTGAAATTTATGAAATTCCAGTCTGAAACCATGTAGTTAAAAAAGAGCAAGAATACACGTCAACATTGAACGTCTACTGAACTGCATAGAACACGAGAACTAGAACCGTAGATTGCTAGCAAAGCATTCAAATAAATATTATAACTAGAACTGCGAGACAACATACATAGCCTTTTATAACCTCACTGGCTTTCATATAATCCTTTGTTATGGTGGTCTCTTAATCAACACTAATATTGTAAATGCGAAAGATTGTATGTGCGTGTGTTAGTTTGTTAAATCTTCACTCTCAAACGGATCGGATTTAGATGAAATTTGACATAAACATATTCGTAGCTCTGGATTAATACACGGACAAATTTTATCTTGGAAAAACGGAATGTTCAAGTGGTATGACAAACATCTGTTTAACAGCGGGTAACATCGCAGGCCCAGTTAGTGATAAAATGAAACCAAACTAATAAGTCTTGCAGGATTCGCAAACACAAAATCTAATGTGTGAACATCTTCTACCTATACAGGGTCATTCGTAATCAACCTGATAAACTTAAGGGATAGGTTCCACACATAAAAAAAAAATATGTGTACCTATATATTTTTTTTTTAGAAAAATCGATTACGTTTTTCTGCTTAATTATTATTTATCATTGTTGGGAATCGAGTATACGCCGCTTACGTAATAACGAAATATTCGAGTGTGCGCGCCCCGTAGCGGGTCATTGACAAGCGCAGGTCAAGGACGCGTGGGTTATTGACCCGCGGTTCATTGACGCGCGGGTCACTGACACGTGCCGAGCGCTGCCTTTTCAATTTCTAACAAGGATAACTAATTATTAAGCAGAATTACGTAATTTTTTTTTTAAATATAAAAAAAATATTGAGAAAAAAAAAAGTTATTTTTTTTTATGTGTGGAACCTATCCTTTAAGTTTGTCAGGTTGAATGACCATAAATATAAAAACTAATTGCTGTGCGTTAAAACTCAACAACAGCTGGACCGATTTGGCTGATTTTGGTCTTGAAACATTTGTATGAGTCCAAGGAAGGTTTAAACGGTGAGAAATAATGGAAAAATTGCGAAAAAAATAACGCGAGTGAAACCGCGCCGGGTCAACTAGTATACAAAAATCAAACTTGTAAGTATTTGGTTAATTTGCTCGAATTCTAAATTACCATGGTTCCTTACTTATGTTTAAAATAAACATTATTTTAAACTCTGCTTCAAGTTGGTACATAACCTTTGTATGATTTCTCTGTAACTTTTAATTTAATTCTATAAGTTTTGCTTAAAATCAACGCAATTGTTTTCTGAGATTTAGAAAATCAACACCTTGAACAATTGAATAATACAATTGAAATCTCTTTTCATGCTTCTGACCTTTTCAGGTATGACTTTATAGAATTGATGATGTTAATTATGTAGGTAAGTAGTATTTTTCCACATATTTTCATATATAAAACTTATTTTGATAATTATTTTATTATCCACAAAAAGATGACGGGCGTGATGTAAAGTTTATAAACAGAACTATTATTTCAATAACTAGAAAAGATCGTAACACCTAATAAAATAAGGCATAACGTATTTATTAATATCCATGTATTGCAACCAATCTTAACATCAAAGTAAATAAAATGAAAGAACATTAAATGCTGTTTAAAAAAAACACACATAGATTACTCATTTAAAAAAACGGGCCGTGTCACTCAACCCTGATGACGACTCTTGAAATTGAGTCGAAACAGTGTCGGTACCTCTTCACCGACACACCGACACCGGTACGTGAAAACATAATAAATGATATTGTTTACGATAGTTTTATTAGTAAAACACATAGATCAACGCTGCGATAGGTACTTAACAAAAAGCCGATAATTTGATAACTTTCTACACAAGAAGGCTTAAATCGCCTTGCATTATCGCTAAAAAGAGAAAAATTTCAAAACGCATGTTTCCACTCTCTCTTGCCTCCACACTGTTGGCAACCAACACGTATTTATATTGCGGGTAGAAAGAAATGTGGCACAGACTAAATTCGTCGATAAAACAAAGAAGAGGGATTCGGCAGTCGTGTTTCTTGCGGATCTCTAGATTTATATCTGGGTTCTGTATAAATCACGTTAATGTCCCGGCTAATGTCCCCGTGAGGTGTAAAGTGTACGCAAAATACGTGCAATACGTATTCGTGCCAAGTGTGCGTTGATAGTGGTGGATACAAAGATTACAAATAAGTACAGTCACCACTAGCCAACGTATATAACTGTTCTCTGAAAAAAAAAGACTTTTACTTTGTGGTCTGTCTAGCCGTCTGCGTGTGTCAAGACCCGTCATAATTGTTTGTTCATAGGTCAAAGCCTTTTTTTCAGAAGGGACTGAAGATATCGACTTTGGCTAATTGCCTGAGTAGCAAAGGCCATAAAAAAAAGAAGATATCGACTTGAAACTTGTACAAAATACATGTCTATGATGAGTTTGTTCACTCTATAAAGCTTCTAGTGATCAAACTAAAAACTAAAAAACGATATGGAACTAAAATTACTGTATAGTTTTTGTATGAAAATTGCAAAAAAAATAAAACCTTTATGATACTTTATTAAATCTTTCAGTTACTAGTATTTGAGGTAATTTAGAGGCACACAAAATCTACGAGAACCTAGCGGACACATGACTGGAAAGCTGGATTTTGTTTCGGCCAGCAAAGCATAGCCGCCAGTATTCTGGCTACACTTTCACGTGGTAAAAAGACTTGACTGGATTTTTTATAACAAAGTAGGTAATTTTAAATATAAAAATAATTCTGCTTTTCATTTTAGATTCAGGTTTTTAGTCGTGTTTTAATAAAACTTTAAGTACCTATGTAAATTAGCCTTTATATATGAAAACATCTTACACTAAAAATATAGAATGATTGACCAGTACCTAACAGTATCAGAACGCCCTAAGGTTTTGTCCGTGCGTAGTTTTTTTATTTCATCTTCTGAGTGCGTTTTATAGGTTTTGAATTATTATTTGAATACATGTTAAACACACATAACACAACTAAATGTTTCACAAACTTATTTTTTACAAGAACTAAATTTTAACTTTTTTTTAATGCATAACATTTTTTTTAATCGAGCGCAACTTTTCGATAACTCTCACGGTTTCAGATTTTCTTATAGCGGCCCTAAAAAATAACTTCAGAATCTCGGAACCGAAGACCATACGTGATTTACCTTATCTCTTACTGTATAAGCTATTTACAAACACTGATACAATATTTGAAGGATATTAAAACCAATTAGCATAATTACGGATACGTGATAACCTGACGTCCTAGTCTTTAAGATCATGGTTAAGTTATAAGGGTCATATTTCTCTGTTTCTAGTTTAATAGTGTCTGTTAATAGTGTACCGTACGGGTCTTTCTGAGTAGACAAAGCAAAAACAAACAAAAAACGTTTAGACTTTTTGCTATCCATATAAGTGCTTTCGTTTATTTAAATAGTACTTACCTAACTGATTCGGTTGTAAAGAACTCGCTCAACAAGTTTTAAAATACAAACTTTTCCGCTATTTAATGCTTTTAAAATTCGAATAAAACTTTAATAGGCAAGTAAAAAAGTTTTATTGTAAATTATTAATCGCCATTTTGGAAACTTGTTTGTCTTCTCGTTACTAAATTAGTCATTATTTATGAATATGCATTTGCTTTATTAATCTAGTTAAACCGGATTTCAAAATGACTTGAATTTTAAGGATTTGTGGAAAATAAACAACTTTTACATACCATAATGCAACTCAAAAGCTTACAGAATTGTATCTGATGCAATTTCATTACACATTGCGTTTTGAGACACACTCAGCTAAATGTCTGTTTAGTACTAATAAAATAAGAATTTATTGTCGCTAAAGCTCGAAGGCGGAACACTTGGCTGGTATTCAGTTCTATATCTGAACGTTTTCATGACCTTACCTAAGGTATTTCGTGGTGATGCGTACAATTTTCAATTTGAAATAAACCCTTACTTGAAACAGACTTGCATAAAGAGATTATACATCATTCAACCGAATGAACAAGGCATGACTATGAAATTTGCTCACAGATCCATTGTCAGTGAATGACGAAGGAAGATTAAAACATTTCGCCGTAATAATAACTATCGAAGGCTAAGTGATCCCGCGTAAAAACCGAGGGGAATACCTATTTTCCGCGGCGGAACGCAAACACCTTTTCAATCCTTCAATGGGCCTAACGATGGGAGCGGAGTACCAACTAGCGGTGGCAGTTTCTTAATGGTATTGTAAGACAGAAAAAATACCGGGATCGTGGTACAATGGTGTAAAGAGAAAGATTAATCGTCCCGTTTGTAAGGCGCTCCCCTGTAACCGGGACCTAGCAGCACCTACCTACTTCAGCGTTGTAAAAATAAATCATTTCTACACGTCATTGTCGCTCAGCTGCCTACGCGTGAAAATTTCCTGCTAATTAAACAAGAATTAGGCAGTTTGACAGATTTCCTCCCGATTTTTCACTCGGGTTTTTAAGACCCCCATGCCTGCCATAAACCTCTGATTAATAGACGGATACTCGCATTTCACTCTGCGAAGATAAGAAAGAATCACATAAAGCTTTCAGAAGTGTGATGTAATCTCGGCCATCGTTTCCATAAACTTAATGGCGAAGTATCACAGAACTTACATATCGCTGTTATAACAGCCCAAGTTGGCATATTTGTTACCCCCACAGTCAGCATATTCGCGTGGAATGACCGCCAATTTATGTGAAAACTTCCACACCGGTTAGAGCATGACCTATCATATCTGAGAATAAAACTTTTCACTCGTCACGGAATAGGTATCAAGATAACTGTAGAGAATAGAATACCTTAAGCAAATATGGCAGGTTAAAGTTTTCGCGCAAAAGTTTTGTGTGTTAGAGCGATGCGTCAATTTTCCGATTGAAATATTGGGGGTTCGGTAGACGACGCCGCGGCTTCCGATCCGTGATGCATTCACAATGAATTCAAGATTTTCATACCTTTTCAACTACATATTTCAAAAGATTTACTTTACCCTAAAATAGAAATCCTTCACATTTTTGGAGTTTTGTTCCACATTTTCAAGCATGCAACATTCTTGATAAATTACATCACATTGTCATTGACACGGACATTATAAACGAGGTGTTTCTCGTAATGAATGTGGCTGATACATCTCAATATATAAAAGCTGATGGTCGTGCCTTGCGGAACGCCAGGAGGATAAGTAAAATATTCCACTTAGTGAATTGCCGAGTGAATTGCCACAATTATCATACCGTTTCGCCGACTGTAGTTTATTCTGCAATGGTACGGGGAAAGACAATTTTCTTTAGATAAATAGGTGAAACTCTAGAATTTCATTTTAGCAAGGTCTTTTGTATATTTATAGCTATCAACTGCCCTCGGCTTCAGTCGTACTAAGTTGTTATTACGGTTCCGGTAAAAGTGATTCTCGCGATTTTATTAAACAAATCGAGGTAACCATTTGGATTGGTGACTGCCAGCGGAATTTTTATCTGAACTCTTTCGTGCTTTGGAGAGATGTTAAGCTGTCAGTTGCGGCTTTAACAGTCGTTATGCCATGACGAAGGCCCTCGGGTGATCTATTAACGCCGTCACCAGTGCTGGCCACTGAACTTTTTAGTGAACAACATAATATTTGATTTTATAGAGTTTTTAGTTTAATCTGTGCACCGTGGTTAGCGCTTACATTTACTGTCCAGACATTTATGATTCTGTTCAGTGGCTTTACGACTTTGCATCTATAAGTATTATACTACATTTTTGAAGACTTCATAATGATTTAATAGCCATTATTATTATTGTAGGTACCGTGTTTGTTAAGATTACCTATTTAGAATTAAAAACACTTGATGGACAAGCGCTATATTTTAGATGTTCTTTATTTAATGTAAATACCTACGTAATAGTTTATTTGCTTAACTTTTAAAGTAGTGCAACCAAAAGTTGGTAATCTAATAATAATTAACATTAATCAATTATAATTTTTTTTATTTAACCTATCTTATCCCACTGCTGGGTAAAGGTCTCTCCCAAAGTCTTCCATAATAATTAACAATTTTTTTTTTTATATACAACTAATTTAATTTAAGGAACTAAATGCGACAGCACATTTCAAGGAAAAACAATAATAAATAAACAGAAAATCTTATCCGGAATCCGGAATCATATCCGCTGTAGTGACAGTAGGTAGTTGCTTGTATTGTAACAAAGTGGAGTAGTGGGTAGGTCTACATTGAATCCCGTAGATTGCTTTATGTGTACACCTACATAAAATCTTAGCCCACATGAAAAAACATTTCGGAGTCTGAATACCAAAGTAAAAGTCAAGCGATTTTATCACAAAAGTCAAATATAAATTTTGTACTCTTAAAATGATAACATTTTTATAAAATCATTTCTATTTATTATTTATTTATGGTAAAATTTATAACTGCCACTACTTTTCGAAAAACCAGAAACTTCAATAGACAAACCCCTCCTAAAATATAATAAATAAATATGACATTATTTTAAATTGACATTATATTATGTTCCGATTACGAAAGTTATAGAAATACTTTTGCGTATTTTACTAGCATCTTATCATTTGTATTTATACACACGCATAATTCATTTCAGGTTTATTAAACTCAACCCCTTTGCTGAAAAAGTTTTATTCCCGCGAACTACCGAAAGCACATTATACATGTTCGCACATGTTGAATGTAGATTCTCGTTAGGTAGGCGTCCGCTCGTCGCGCCGGCCCAGGTACGACGGCGGCGCCACATGGGCTTCTGCCAGATTAATGGATCATTGCGCCCCCCTCTCCCCTCTACTAGGGGGTGAAACTACTGTTCACCTCCTTGCGAGATATATCGCCATGACTCCACTTAACACTGTTACTTTTGTACGTAGCGTCTTCTGTTCAAAGGGTTAAGAATACTGGGTGACTGGGTCGTGTCGCGTTTCAAAAGCCTTAGAATTTATTTTTATATAAATATGGATTTCTGCTATTGTTTTTGGTAAGTATTCAATATTCAACGTTTAAGAAAGAACTCAAGTCAGGCTTACATCAGGTTTAAGAGTATTTATTTTCTCATAAGAATAAAAATTCACATTAATGAGTTTATAACTTAATTAATAACTTACACTTTTTTTACAAGATACCATTGATAAATCTATATAGTTATTAGTTTATTTCTCAAGTGAAATGTTAGAGCTAACTTAGATACCCTACTATAAGTAATTTTTGTTTGATAAATTTTGGAAAATATTTGGGTAATAATGATGCTTTTTCAGCTAGGTTAATTGTTTTTTGTATAATTTATGAATATGCTTGTTTCCTTATCATGCTCATGCCATGCCAACTACTTATCACTATTTCACTTTTACTCACCGCTACGCCGTAGAGCGTGCGTAGCTGACATTTGGAATTAGGTCAATCGACTATGGGGTCAATGAAAAAAGTTATTTCAGGCTTTACTATAAGGCACGAGTATCTCAGTGCACGTGCTGAAAGACCATCATAGATATGGAGTTATGAATTCCTTGTTATGTGAATGGAGGTGGTTATCAGTACGATCTTGTGTCTTGTTATTATCATGGTGTAAGTACATCTATTATATTTAACGTAACATAACGTAGCATATTCACGAAGCATATACAGGTATTTTGGTTCTAGTTGTAAGTTAAATGGTTTAAAAACCAATATCTCAGAAATTATCTCAACGGTATTCGAAACTATTCCTCTCCAGTAGACAGGAAAGTCCTAAACTCTACAACCATAAAACAGACACGAGCGCCAATGTATTTGCAAGAGAATATGGAATTAGAGTCAACGGCACCCAATAAAACACTGACCTACTGATGCCGATCGTAACGTGCAACCTTCAATCCGACAAGTAGCGAAGTAACGTTTATGCCCTATAAAACACTTCCAAACTGCTTCTCGTAAATCAAGGGAACATCGGAAGTTAGCCGCCGAGCACTTAAACTTTAACAGACAATAATATGAAAAAAACTGCCTCGCGAATAAAAAGTAATGTGGTGATAGACGTCTAAAGGGCTAAGTTGGTGAGTGGATAAGTTTTGAGGAATGCTGTAATGAGTACAATCGATAAATTTGAATGTTCGACGGCGCCCGGCAACTTGCAACTTTTTTCGTGAGAGCTTGGGGAGCACGCGCCAGTGAGACGCCAGCGCCACCCGCGCGGGGCAAGGTCCCACTGAAAGCGATGCTAACGTATAGTGTAGACTAGAAATCTGTGAAGTAGACCTCACACAAACTTTTAGAAGTGATTTGCTGCCTTTTGAGGAAATATACCTGCTAATCACGTCTAAAGTTCTCATCAGATCTATAACAAATTTTTACGAGACCAACTTAAAAACACTACCATTTATATAAAAAACCATCGAAATATTATCTTATAAGGCAGTGAAGTGAACTATTGTGAAGCCTACATAATGTTATTCTAGGCTATTTGCTACGTACCTGCCAAATCACACTAATCCGTTCACCGGTTACGGCGTGATTGAGTAACAAAGACTTGTTCGTAAAATGTTTACATTTTTTTTTGTATACCACTAAAATGGCAACCAAGTGTACAGCCCACTTGATGGTAAGCGGTTAGCCAATGTACGCTCGCAACATCAGAGATATCACTTGCACGTTGCTAACCTAGGACGTAGATCTAAAGCCTCATGTGCCTGTAATTTCACCAGAAATCATACCCTTCGATCCGGAACACAGCAATGGCGGTATAGGTATGGGGTAACCAGAAGCTCTTAAAGCCATATTAAAATAATATTAAAAAATTTTTTTGTATACCTATGTAACATTATATCAATGATGCTTTTGAGCTTGTGGTTACCCACATGGTTGTTTTTGAGTTTGTGAGAAGTAAGCTGAAATTAGTTTATTTAAATAAAACGGATTAACTTTTATACGGTTTTATGGTTGGTTTGTTATTATATTATGTAGCTTTTCTTTTCACTGGAACACCAGCCTAACAATAGGGATGTCAAAAACGAGAGACATCTTTGCAAGTGATTATAAATCGCGAGGGTGTGCGAACTTCATGAATTTATTATAATTTGTTATATTACATTACTCTTACTTTCGTGAGCACAAGTATTTCAATGTTTATCGAGTAGAAAATCCGATTTCCGGCATTTTGTAAGAAAATAGTTTGGCATAGCTTGAAACTGTCATATTATTATATAATTATGTTAGCTATACAATGCATAATGTTTGTTACTCTTTTGTTAATTTTCAATATCGATTTAATTTTATACTGTTATGATATTGTAACTAAAAATATAAATAAATAGAAATACTATAACCAAAAAATGTTTGAGTACGGTCTACAACGTACAAATCATAATTATTTTTACTCAAACACACGCTTTAGTACTTTTTTAAACGCAATCAAATTTATGCTATACTCGTTATTCAATTACAATTATTGTTAATAAGGGGATTTTACAAAATCAACCCATACGGAATTTGATTCAACCCACAATTTTTGTTACAGAAATTCGCTACCAATTGCGTATCAATAACAAGGTCGTGGGCTCAGAATCCGCCTAAGTTCAAACATTTTTTAAATAATTATAATAATGCTACACTCGTTGCCACTGTGTAACAGAAACGGAGTGAGTATCCGGTATTATTTATGTTCATATCATAGATCTCTGAAACATTTTTGAAATATTCGTGAGTCATGTTTGTGTAGTCTGTTTCACTGAACTAGCAAAATGAAACAGCGTACCAAGGCGGTATTTATGCAATGTGCTTTTCAGGGTCACCTTACTTAAAAACCTGTGCGGTAATAATCAAAATTTGTTTCAATCAATTTCATCAAAAGCTTGTATCTAATAAAATATTGTTATGTTAACATATTAATTAAAATATTTGTTACTGAACTAACAGAGATACTATTCAAACCTAGGCAAGAAAAGTAATAAAACATAGTATAACTACCTGCTTATTATTATTTCAGTCCTCGTTCTCATGGAATAAGTTCACATACGTCATCACGTACCTAACGTTGAAATCAAAAATTGTAAGACTTGAGCACACGCGCACTTACTAATTTAGTTGATATATCGTAACAATTTCATTTTATTACGTTCGTCCAGCTCCAGCTCTATAAACAAGCAGGTAGCGAGGTAGGCGAGCACGGAAGTGATAATCTTAAAAGTTAGATTGACATAGTTCTGTCGTATAAAAGTGTAGCAAAGTTACAATGTCACAGGAATATGTATACGGAATCCTCTCCCCTGATTTATTGAGGCTGGCACTCTTTCAACTTGTAATTGGGAAGAAATACGTAAAACGATGTTACTACAAAACTTTTACTGTTAGCATACTTGCCCTACCTTGCTGATACTCAAATCCATAGTAAAATTTGTTACATTTTATCACCGGGTTATTGTTTTTTTTGGTCGTAACACCAAATTAAGAAGTGTTAGGACGTAAATTACGTTTCGTGGTTTTTACGGTAATTTTTTATGGTGTCGGATAGAAAACAAACATAAAAATACTTTGAAGTGCTTTTCATGTTTTGAGATTTATTGCAAAAATAAAATAACCATTACAAGCAGTGAAATAAAACCTAAATACCAGCACAACGAATCACTGAAATTAATAAAAACTGTCGAGATAAATATCAAAATTATTGTAAGCAAAGTTTGGAATTAGGTTGATAGTAAACTCCCCTAAATTCCATAAATGGAAACTTTTCCAGCGTTCCTAAATGCAGTAGATTAAATAAAACGATTACATCAGCGTAGGTAGAAGTTTTGTATCTGGACCCGAATGGTCTCGGGAGTCTGAGCAAACTTAGCACTCACAATAAATTAGAAGTTCCCTTCAAAAGAGAATGGATTAAAACTATTTCTCGAAGTGCGGCCCTGGGTGCGACGAAAGTTTCAATTTTTATGACAAATTCAATTAAGGGTAGATTTATGTGTCTTTGTTACGCAAAACCCTTTCGCCATCAGATCATCAGGAGGCTGAAGATAGGATTTCATATCGAAACTCCAATAACTTAAAGATATTAACGTCTTAGTAAATTTTGTTACAAAATTCTTTGATTTACAGGCTTTATTACAACTTTAGCGTCTTCGAATTCTAATTCCGCAAGACAATCGGTTAGTTTTAAAGTTTACGCATTCCGAAGTTTAAAAAATAGCTGACTTCCTAGTAACGTTCCAAAAGTTTATGCAGAGCAGACAATGTTAGCAGTTTGCAAGTTGGCCGACATTTTAAATCTACAAACCTGCGTCCGATAGAGAATCCCATTACGGATAGAGATCTCGCGACATCGGTGGACAATAAAATGGGTTCCATCATATCTGAAAGTTTACCCCATAATGAAGCGTATGGGGCGGATGCTTTACGACAGCAGTCTACGGATCTTTATTGGTAGCGGACCAATTTAGATAAAAGGAAAGAGCTTTTGCCCTGAAACACCAGAGATAGTAGTCTTAACTATCGCCAAGTTAGGGGTAGTTAATCCGGTGCGTTCGCAAATAAATCAAGAGTAGAAGATAAATTTCCGTTGGACGGTAATAGGTGAAAACTATTAGGTACAGGGTAATTTGAGTGAAAAAACTACGTAGGTTTGCGGTTGGGCATTGTGGCGCCGACAACGGCTGAAGGATAGCTTGCGTAAGTGGGCCCGTCGGGGAAAACTTTGTCATCGATCTGTGAATAAGTTAAGCTTACTTTGACTTTATACGATTGCAAGTTTTATAGAACTAACGTTATTTTTAAATCATGGATACAAGAAATGAAAAGTTCTCTTTCTCCTTTTACTTTATTTTTTTTTGAATGTGTGATGGTTATTTATTGTATGTAGGGATTTTGATTTTATTTTTTAGGAAAATTTATGATACGATGGTGATTTATCTTGAATAGGTATGGTATTGATTACCATCTGTAAATCTTTTTTCTTATTTTAAAAATAAAAATTCTACTTCTAACAAAATATAAAAGTTATTAAAATAATTTAGGTAATTATATGACGGAAAGTCCTTGCAGTTCTTATATACCTAAATGTAGCTCGCATTTTGTTGATTTAGTTAATAACATGGTAAGTAGATGTCTATTTAATCGTTGCGTTTTGGTGACGCCAATTTTGAATAACCCCTTCTTTGTTTGGCAAGTATAATTAAAAAGGGACAGACCATTTCAATCAAATATGAGTTTAGCTAGTATCTCAATTGGTCCAGTCATTCGACTCTCGACGGTTGCCGACAGTCGTCGCGTCGCTTTGAGAAAGTTTCCACGGAATTTTCCACAGAACTTCGGTTTTCGACAACTCTTTCAATGTAGCTGAGAGAATGTTAAAGAGATGGGGTTTCTTATTTATGTTCTAGATAAAATTCTAACTTTAAGAAAATACTAACATGTTTCTGTGATTTTCACGTAGTGGAAATACGAGATAAGTAAATCCTTCTAGAAAGACTGGTTGTCTTGAGAAATTGTAAAATATTACTTTATTAATAAAGCTTTGATGAAAGACACAAAACAGATAAAGATCACTAAATGACTTCTTCTGTTCTCTTTCTGAAATAACACTAGCACGCTTTTAGAGCATAATAAAATAGGTCAGGGACTCTTCTCGGTTTAGATGATTCTATTTAAGGATTTTACTCAATCCCATTTATCAGTCAATCAAATTAACATATGTAAATATTGTTTTAAAATCAATTACAGCTTTTAAAACGGGTAAACTAGAACATAAAGTGTAAGATGATCATTTCGAATCTATAAACATATTTATAAAAATTAGTTCGTATGAGTCAGTAGCCAACTCTGGTGACAAAGTGTTTAGGCCAACCGAAGGCATATTTATAAGAAAATCAGACACAGCGCCATTTTTACTTAGCATTTAATTTTGTGGTGTCAGATTTTAATTACATTTCAACAGTCTCATCATATTTAAAGAAACCAACCTACTATTGAACAATAGCAGTATAGGAAGTGTATCATTTACCTAACTCAAAAAAAAAGTCTTAAAAAATCCGATACAAATAGGTATTAGAGGAAGGAACGATTTCTCATTTGACTGAAACTTCAAACGAAAATTCTTTCGAGTTTTAATCCTGCACTAATATGTTACAAAAGTTTACCCAAGCGAAAAGCGATATTCCAATTCACGTTAGGAAACAACGTAATCCTCCGGATTTTAAAGTAGACTTAGCCAAATCGGCGTCTCCCTTTCTTAGCTTGTTATCTCATATCCTAAAAGTTTAAAACGCCAGAGCCATCGAAACGGGAACTTATTAACTCGATGTGATCGCCGCGTAGAAACTGCTCGACGGTAAAATGTTTCAGGAAGGGAAACTTTCGACAAACTGCAAAAAGAAACTGAGTAAAGTTTAAAAAGGAACGCTAAATGTGACTTAGCAAAAGTAAATGTGTCCTAGCGTAAACTATGCTATCAATATCATATTATAGAGAAGACCTAAGCGCGCAAATATCCAAACATGACCTTATTTTTATGATTCCTCCGTTTGCTGGTGGTCTTAGAGACTAGAACATCTGATTTACATAAAATCGTATCGATTTTTCGAAAAACACACCTTGGATTTTTTGCAATAATCTGATCATAAATTTTAATTTCAAAATTAATTAAAAAGCAAAAAAACTACGTATTAACGAAACGATCCACTACGTATTAACGAAACGATCCATATAAACAAAATCTTGAAATCGAAATTATTGGAGGTTCGAAAGACTAATAGAGAAATAGGTAGAGTAGAATAGTAGCGTCCCTCGTGATAGAGCTCGTCCTACCATATACCTATTTATGTCGTGTTCAGGGTCAAAGGGTATAGTTTCCAGTGAATATACAGGCACAAGAGATTTTCGACGTCTCAAAGTGGCAACGCGCAAGTGACATCTCTGATGTTGCAACCAGTTACAACTTGCAAGCTTCCATCGAGTATAGTAATTGCTTACCATTAAGTGGGCCGATGCTTGGTTGCCACTTTAGTGACTGTTTTTATTGTATAAATTTTAGATGAGAATTACACGAGCGCTTTTAAAGTTTACACAATCACACGTCGAGATTGGGTTCTCTACCTGATCATAACAAGTTGGAACTTTGGAAAATATGGCCAGTCTTTTTATTGTAGGTATTCGTACACGGTTTTATACTTGTTCCGTGTAAATTTTTATGCGAACTACCAATTTTATTCGACTGTCATTCACCCATATAAAAGTTAAAAAGTTGATATGAGCAAACTTAAATTGGATGACTTTATTGGTGGACATTAAATGAAGGAAAACATTCTTAAAATCCTAATTTTATTTTCTGGTCGATACCTAACTTACAGACACTTTTGCCCTTAGTCGTAAAAGTAACCGATTGGCACCACTCTAGAGATATAATATGAAGGGATCATCGAAAAAAGCTAGGGACCCAGCCAGTTTGTTGCCAGATTCTTATAGGCTGGGGCGCGTAGAACTGGCGTAAATTCATAGGTATAAAACCATTTTTTTTTATTAATTTACTGTTTGAATAAAACTAAGGTGTCTTAAATATACAACACTGCGAAGAACTAAGAGTAAGTTCGATGTAACAACAGAATAAAGTTTACAGTTTTCTGAGTATTTAGCAGTCAGACTAGTTAGTGAAGCAACCGAATTACCACCAGTTTTTTCCTTTTTTTTTATAATGCTGGACAATTCACACATCACCTAGCCCCAAGACAAGCAAAGCTAGTGTTACGGGTATTATAGATGACTATTAATTTTATATTTTATATTAGTTATTAATGTAACATTTATATATATGCACCTCCATAAAATTAATCCTGGCGGCGTCCATAACGGTTTATGTTTCGATTATTATTGTTTTCCCTTTGAATTTGATCCTATGTTATTGTAGTAGCACAAGTCAGCACAACACATTCCGTTTTTACGATTAATCGCAATGTAACACCTTATAGATACCAATCGATGTCTCGGATACTAATGCGGTATTCGGCGGTACGGTAATGATGTTGTGTTGGGTCAGGTCAACGCTCAAAATACCTATCGGAAGAACAGGTGGCTCTGTTTATCATTTATGTCAAGGTGAGTTCATTGTGATAGAGTATTGCTCTGTAGATAGAGCTCGTCCGTGTTACATGAGACTTTTAATTAAGACGACCGATGTGGCGCAGCGGGCGCAGGTCCTCCTGCGACGCTTAGGTTGCGGGTGCGATTCCCGCCTCGGGTCAAATGTTTGTACGATCTACAAATATTTGTTCCAGGTGTATTGTACTAAATATATCAGTCATCTTGTACCCATAACACAGCTCTGTTTAACAGCAGCTTACCTTGGGGCTAGATGATGCTGTGTGGATTGTCCAGCATTATTTATTCATTTATTAATTTACGTCTCAGAATGACAATGCGCGAGTGATATCTCTGTTATTGCAAGCGTTCATAGACTAGGTTTTTTTTTTTGCATCAAATTGTCACAACTCATAATTACTGTACAGTTGGTATAAAAAATTCTACAAGTGCTATGGATCATCATTATCACCGTCGTCAAACGTATCCTTCCAAGTTCGTACTATATGCGAGTTGCTTTTCTAATTTCAAACATACATAAATAAATAAATAGCTAAATAATGCTGGACAATCCACACAGCATCATCTAGGCCCCAAGCTAAGCAGAGCTTGTGTTATGAGTACTAGAAGACTGATCTTATTTACTTACACTACCTAACTTACCTAACTAACTTAATACAATACAGTACATAGACACAGAACACCCAGAACAAATATTTGCAGATCGTACAAACATTTGTTCCGAGGCAGGAATCGAATCAGCAACCTCCGCGTCGCAGGCGGACCTTCACCCGCCACGCCACAGCGGTCTTCAAATTAAACTTGAAATCAGAATGAGTTTCGCTGTAACAAATTATAACATTCCTGAATACTGCTCAATCCACGCGGTCTAAGTGTAAGCTAGATTTAAATCAAAACGTTAATAAACGTTGAGCGCAATAAACCTCCTGTAATCATACCAGAACCGTAGTGCACTTAAAGATTTCTGCGGTACCGTCACTATTTGCATACATTGGCAAACCACTAGCAACTATAAATAGAAGTGAGCTTTAGGATGCGGCATCGGATCCGGGAAATCTTTTTTTTAGTAGCGATTACTTTTTATCCTTGTATTGTAACATCATCATGTTGAAATATAACTATATATCCTTTTATTTTTGTATAATGATGTTGGAAGACTAAGGTACAAAGAAGCCGCTTTTAATGTACAAAGTTGTAATGCATTTTACATTTACGACCATTCACAATCGTGAAATATCAAACATTTATGTTTATACGATGTGCCATTTTACTCCTATAAATGAATATTAAAAGTGCTGTATAATACGAATTTAAGATTACAAGTTTAATTTCTTTTTTTTTTTGCTAAACGGTTTCTTTTTATGAAGAAAATAAATTTGTTGTTTACTTTAATGTTAATGTTAATTATTGTGATTAAGGTTTATTTCTTCTTAACATTAAAGTGCAATTTTATTTTATTATAACTTTAGCACTAGTAAAATATATATATTTTGTCAAATACTTTGATAAAAGTTAACCTACAATTCATGCAAAAATGTCTAAATAAAATAATAATTATTAAAATACCAAAACTCATGTGATAACCTGTCACAAATTAAAGTAGAAGACCTTGTTGCATTTACGCAAATAACGTATCCAATATAACTGCACCTGTATAACAATTACGTTATAGCTTAGCGAGTATATAGCTGGCTAAGGCACATTCATACACAATTCAGTTGGTAACATTTGTTAAAATATTTAAATTCTTCAAAGATAATAAATGACAGAAAATTAAGCCCTCGCTGCCGATTTTGACAAACGATTGCCTAGACTAGCGATTAAACAACGTCTTGTAGTTGTAGGTAGTATACCTAGACGATACGCAGACAGTTCTAATCTAAATATAAACTTCTATTAACTAAATTGCGTGCGCCGTATAACAATATGGTAGTTTCATTTTATTTTGTCGAAACTTTAAAAGACCGAACCAAACAGGAATTATTATGTTAAGCTTTTCTATTTTCACTTTATACTGATTTTCTATTCGCCACGTCGCGCCACTCCACGATTAGCAGTGTTAACCAGCTTTCCTGTTTTAGTTGCGTTCTCAACGAATGCAAATAAGGGTTGGGGTAGTTCGCGCATTGAATATTTCATTGCGATGCATTTATAATCATGTCTTCATGTTAATTGTGGAAATTATCCGACATTCGGACGTTTCAATAAGTGCTCTAGGAGGTTTTCAATCATTATTCTAAATGCCTCGATTAAATACTTAGTAGATTATGTAAGAAATAGAGATACCTACTGAAGTTTTTGTTATAAGGTAGTAACGCAAAACTACTAAAATGTTTATGTCCAACGCGCGATTGGTATAGGTCAGGTTAGTATGGTACTACAAGCGTCCATAGGCTACGGTGGGCTAATTATGATCGTTTGCCACCTTGGTCACAGATTATTATTGGTTTTATTAAAATACACGCAGCCTGTCCTGTCTTCGCACGGCTGCACCTACATAAATTGCCTATGTTATTCAGGGATAATGTAGTATTCAAATGGTGAAAGACTTTTTGAAATCGGGTCAGTTATTTTTGAGTTTAGGTATTAGTTACAAACAAAAATACAAATCTTTCCTCTTTATAATATAGTAGGTACTTAAAGATAAGATAAGATAAGACATAAGTATTTATTTCAAAAAGAGAAGAAAAACCCTCTGTTATAACTAGAAATTAGACGCTAGTAGAAAGGGGTTTAATTGTAAATACTTCGTCAAAAGATAACTAAGTAATATAAAAAAAGTAAAGTAAAGGATGCAGCAAAAAAAAGGATTTCTGTTTTTATTAAGACTAAGTACAACTACTGACTAAGTAGAATAACAATCACTCATAAATCAAATTAATATTTTTTGCTTACGAGAAAATTCACTGTCAGTCAGTCATACATTAAGGATCATATTCAGAAGCTTTATTATAAAAAGTAAATTCACAAACCTCACATTGTGTCAATGGGTTAAAAACCTTATCAAATATTTAAAATACCAAAGTCATTGCACTTCTAAAGTCGGCTAAAGCAAAGGATAAAGAGTCATTGACCGAAATCAGCTGTTCAAATTGCAACTGTGCGATGACTTCAAAATTATTCAGACAAGACGAGCAAGGTAGATATCGCCTGGGCATTGGACAGATAATAGTACTACGCCTGAATATCTACTCTTTAAAGCGAGAAAGCGATCATTTAGAATGGTTCAACTTATACCGGTAATATCTAATGCCCTATAAAAAACTGAAATATACGCGGCTTGCTAAGTATTGATGTCAATAAATATAAACTTTATATAAATCGGGAGAGAAAGCTTTAAAGAGTCTTTCATTATTAGCGCATAATATTCAAGGAATAGGTTCAACTAATACTAAGTAGTTCTCAGAACAGAAGACCTCGCAAGCACAAAGTTTTAAAAGTGAGCAACAATTGTTAAAATATGAGAACTACTCTCCTTTTTTTGCCCTTATTGTAGAAAGTACGCCCCTAATAAAAAATCCCTGACGACAAACCAATTATATAAAGTCATAGAACCTGTGGACCAAGTATAAACCAGATCGGTTGAAAAATGCGACCTCACAGACGAGAACAGATTGACTGACGGACAAAAGCATCTTTGGCCGACCCAAAACTGAGACGCTTCTCTCGCTCAGTCAAAAGTAGATTGGCCTCTAAGAAAGGCATAGGTACAAAGTGAAAACTCAACTCTTCAATAGAATAGAATAGAATAGAAAAATATTTATTTAACGCCACACAGTAAACATAAAAAAATAAAAATAACAAAACAAATTAAAACTAAACTATTGTGACGAAAAAAAGGCAGCCACTCAGCATGTGCTGCAGACATAATGTGTCTGTAGCGCTGGTTTTCAGTGTAGCCTACGAGTAGTAGTAGCAGCAAATAGCTGCGACACGAGTCTCTCACTACCTAACAATAGTTTGGAACAAACCTTCGCTACGCCTTTTTGATATTAAAGTCCTTACACAATGTCATGTTAGCAACCACTTTCCATTGATCTCCATCTCAAACTGTCTAATATGACAGTTTGACCATAGCTCTACTGTGTCTTATTAGTCAGTTTAAAATAGAAACCAATTGAGATTGGTCGCAAACAAAGTAATGTGATCAAAGGGCTGAGTTGTAACAAAGAAAAATGCTTTTAGGCTAGCACTGGTAATCGAGTTTATTTTCCAACTCACCAGATAAAATTTCGAGTAGAGTACTGTCAGGCTAATGTAACATCTGTGAAAGAAAGTTGAAAGGCTCAGGTCTATCGATACCAGCGTAAAAATATAGTTTATACAGTACAAATTACCAGTGTAATGTAATAGCGACTGTAGTTGTGGTCGACCGCACTTATTTAAATCAAAAACAATAAAACTTTTCCGTTCATATTAATAGCTCGAATACAGTAGCAGTTAGCAACAGATGGTGAGCCGGATTAACATCTTAAACGAACGGCCTTGACTCTCGCGACGGTGCTCCAAAAAAATCCAACGCTGCATTCCAAATACCTACTGAACACTCCAGCGTACAGGGAATAACCATCCTAAATATACTAGTCGTAAAGCACAATTTACGATCTATGTTGTCGGACTTGTCGATAGTATGGTTGATACAAGTTATCATTTGCCATTTAAGTTACTTTTTACAGCCACGTAGGTGCTCGAGGTCGTTAGATAAAGTGGTCAAGCATGTGATGAGGATGGAGTCCACAAAAGTGTCAAGGAAACATGGAAATATAGAGCAGAGGTGAAACTAAAGAGGTTATTTCGTACTCGTAGTATCGTATAAAAAGAAGTTTATAAAAATATCCAAGAAGTTTGTAATAATTATTATAATAGGTACTTAGCTTTAAAAAAATGTTTATCAGGAAGGTACTTCATTTAAAAAAAAATGTATTAAAAGTCGTTCAAATTTTATTACAAAAAAATACAAAAAATGTGCAAAAAAAAATAAAAAATATTACAGCATTAGTTTGATGATACTATAGATAAGCAAGATTATCAGGTAAATAATCTATAAATGCACGGTTCGGTCAATGACCTAAAGATTGACTGAACCAAGGTTAGGTGGGTGACATTGCATCGGGTGCTGCGCGGGCGGTGATCACATGCACGAGGTTTTGTGTATGTACAGTCAGCAAAGAAAGAGGTCTTTCACTTTTGACAAAAATATCTGTGAAATCCTATGACATTCAAATGAATATCAACCTTAGAGTGGTAGACCACATTTTTTGCTGACTGTAACTTCGAGGTCACGTTCAAATTAGCGAAAAATTTAGCTGTTTTGTCTATACCTTTTGGAGACTAGACGATTGCTATAAACACGTAATAAGATTCCGAATAATGAAAATCATTATAAAATCTCTACGTGATTGACTGATTCGGTCAATAATAAGCCTCAAAATTAGAGTAGGTAGGTATCGTCCAATCTATCAAAAACAGCCTGAGAAGTTTTACTAAACTGAAAATAGAGTAGGATCCGGCTAGGCATAGGCTTTCAAATAAAGTGCCACTACAAACGAACAAGCCATTTCAAAACATTCACAACAAAAGTTGCTATAACAATAATATTCACACTCAATGCAGTTATCACTTAAGCAAATACATAAAATATATCACAAGAAATCATAATAAATATCATGAGCACATTCGTGTGGTATTAAGTTGATGTAAAAATCGCAGTTCACGGTTGGGTTTAGACCTCTGAGCGATTGTAAAAATCCTTAGAACATCAAGGGGTTTCGTTTAATGGCGGCTGGTGCATAATTTTATTACTGTACTAGCTTTTGCCAGCGGGATGATGTATGCGTTAGAATCCGGCTCTTCCGATCAAGTGCCTTTGAATCCAATGACAATTCCGATCCAATCCCAATTTCTATTTTCTGCTGTCAAAAGTACGAAATGTCATAATATATATTCGTATTTGTCCAATACCGATCGCGTTCAAGAGTAAGGCCCAAATCCGTACTTTTAAATGACATTTAAAATTATTAAGAACTTACTTTGACTGTGTCGTACGAGTATTTTCCCAAAATTTCATCTTTGAAACATGAAAGACTTTTTACAGTATTTTATTGTAATATTCTGATGCAAAATACCGTACTAAATTAATAAAATACAAAATAATATATTATTTTATAATTATAATGTACGAGGAAATATAAAGCCTTTCCTGATAAATCTTGCGTTTATGCGTTAGTTTCTATGTACATAATTAATAGTTACGTACTTTATATTTAATACCGTATAATAATATATTGTGTACATACATAGCGTTTGTAGGTTAGCTGATAACGCTATCAGTGGGTAATTATTGAGGATGATTTAACCATTGACCTTAGTAATCTTGTGCAAGTGCTTATAATTTACAGTAAATAGCTGCTCCATAGTAGAAGCCAGTAGATAACTAGCACTTTTATTTGCATCGTTTGCAAGTGCTGTTTTCAATGACGAACGATGTGGAGCGGCGGGTGATGGTCCGCCTGCGACGCGGAGGTTGCGGATTCGATTCCCGCCTCGGGACAAATGTTTGTACGATCTGCAAATATTTGTTCCGGGTGTTCTGGGTATTTTCTATGTACAATAAAGCATATCTATATTGTATTGTATTGTATTAATATATCAGTCATCTAGTACCCATAATACAAGCTCTGCTTAGCTTGGGGCTAGATATTGCGATGTGGATTGTCCGGCAAAAAAAAACATTCTTGGTATTTTGAAGCTACAAAACTACATAAAAGTATTTAAGTAAGTACCTAAGTTTATTGTCCATGATATTTTTTATCATTTTCCAATATAATTTCTATCTCAAATTAAATATTTTGCTGGTAATACATACCTAAACCACAGAACAGATATTAGTACCACGCTAAACTATGATATTACCTATCAAAAACTTTTTTTTTATCTTTAAGGTTTATGTAAAGTAATGTAAAGAGCTTTTATTATTATATAATGTAACCTAGCTACTGTTATTTTAAGTATATAACTTTACCAAATATCTTTGTATTTATTTATATTTACCTATTATGAATTTTTATTGACCATAAAAATATGCAAGGGCAGCTATAGGTTCCAAAAATAGAAAAACTAAAATCGCGCTAACGTTAGAAACAAGGAAATCAAGATTCTGTATGATAAATGTTAGAGACAAAAAATATGACTGTCTTCCTCTTTGTTTAAGCAAATTATAGTTTTGCATTTTTTACTGAATTTATTTTAGGTAATATATTCGTGGAACCAGTTTCTTGGCCCTTTGATTAATCATTGAAAACCTTGATAGTAGGACGTACTCATCTAAGTTTCCGCGTTTTTTATGTTAAAATCAGACTAACTTTAAGATAAAAATTAATCATCTTAGAGCAAGAATTAGTAATTAAATCCAACTCAAGCTAGGCCTTACAAAAATAACCTGTTATCTAGTTACGGTATTGACTTTTTGACAGCCCTAATAGGAACAGTAATACAATTGGTTATTTTTGTTTTTATAGTGTTAACCATCACACTAGGGGAATACGCAATGCGATACCTCTCGTCAATGAACTAAATTACCTTTAGTCATTGAACAGGCTTGGATAACTGCAACGTTTCCCCTGTAGGTGGAGCTATCGGCGCTTCGAGCCGAAGACATCCCAATGATTATTTCGTCCAAGCGAGATATGTCTCGATAGCTCAATTGGTAGAGCGCCCGCGTATCAAGCGGTGGTTGCGGGTTCAAATCCCGCTTGAGGCAAAATAATTTTTGGGATATTATAATCTTTAGTAATACAATGTTATGTCAATGTTGGGGTCAGTCCTCCCAAGGTAAGCCAGTGTGGCCAAGCTGGTCCAAATTGGCCAATCTTTCAGATGTATCACTTTACTCGTCGACGTGAGTCGCATGAGCAAGTTGTGTGTGATGGATATCTGGTAGTAATACATGCCAGATGAAATTGGTTAATTCCGATTAAAACTTAAAAATTAAAACTTAATGTGTCAAAACGCATTTAGTCACAAAAACAGATGTAGTGGAATTAAGGTTTACAAAATATTTAAAAAATATTTTTCTTTAGTTTTGGTTGGAAATAAAAAAGGGCAAGCGTCGAGCTGCTAATCTAAGCTAAAGTACCTACTATGTAGTATATGGATAGTATTGGATACCTACTCAAAGCAATTGTGAAGAATTAAAAATAATTCTTTCAGCTTATTACCGATTCCGTATAAGGCGCAGTCTAATCGGATTCCCCATCCCGGTTATTAGTCCCGGTTCGTCGGGAAAAATGAGATATAATTTTTAATCGGTACTTTTTTTCATGGTTGCATAACGCTGCGGGCAAATTGAATTTTTTGCTATGCCTCACTGGACTAATTCGACTAATGCGTTTAGTGGATGCATGTTCCGCATACCTATTCTAGTCTGCTTTTTTGCTGGCGGGATTTAGTGCCGGCTTCCGGAGTGCTTTAATAAATTGGTTATTGGTTTTTTTATTTTATAGTTTTAACCACTATACTAAGGAAATACTAAAGTTTTATAATACTTATGAAAAAATCTACTTGAACCCGCTTGAACCGAGACTTGAATCTTTTGCTTGATACGCGGATGCTTCGCCCGTTGAGTACCGAGTCATACCCCGTCTGCTTGAAATTATCTTGGATGTTTTTGACTTGAACCGCCCCGATATCGATAGCTCTTTTTCTTTATGATTTAGAACACTAGCCTACATATTTTCAGGGAGAGTGATGGGTCATCCATCACTCATCATAAATCGGTCTCATGCGGATTGGTAGATGGCACATGTCGTGTTTTTTTTATTTGTTAGAGCTTAGATCTGCCGGTTCATAACGATGTTTTTCTTCACTGTTTCAGAGCACGGTCGTGAATAAATAACAATAGTATAGTGTAACTAAGGTTACCTCACAGAACTATAGTGGTTTATCTTTTAATTTCTAATAATTTCTTTTTATTTTCAAACAAGAATAACAAATGATTGACCGGATAAACTTTACCGATTTATTAAAGATTTTTAAAACAAAATGTAAAAAGGTAGGTAAGTACTTATATAATTTTTGTGTATGGAACTTAATTCCTTGATTATTATGCACTTATAATGAAAGACCCTGTATAGTATAGGTAAACTTAGCTGTTATACTAAACTACAGTTATTTTCTAAATACAGTTATATTCAAGAAGAAAAGTGTTTTATACCAGTTATACTTCAGAGTTGTATTAATTAATTACGCTACACTATAAAAATAAAACTGTAAGTCCCTATTTTAATTCAATAATAAAACCGTAGCCGTAGCGTAATAGTTCAAGGTGTTTGTCAGTTTTGTTACCTATTTTATGCATTCCGTAACCTTTGTTAATATGCATTAGTTGGTCATTTATTACTTATATATGTATTACTTAGATGTTGCATATTGTTATTTAAACATGCTTTAGTACTTACTAATATTATTAACGCGAAAGTTTATATGTTTGGATGGATATTTGCTACACAGTTCTACTACTTAGTGCTCATTGTAATTGTTCTGAATAAATGCTTTTTATTATTTATTTTATTATTTGTTCCTCTATAACTCGATTACCACTAAACCGATTTGGCTGAAATTTAAAACAAAATCTCCGAAAAAAGTACGAGTTTCACGGGAAAGTCACGGGCAACAGCAAGTAGGTAATAATAATGACTGTACGTAATGAATTTAAATTTACTGTAGGAATGATTGACGCCCGCTGTGGCGCAGCGGGCGCAGGTCCGTCTGCGACGCGGAGGTTGCGGGTTCGATTCCCGCCTCGGATCAAATGTTTGTACGATCTACAAATATTTGTTCCGGGTGTTCTGGGTATTTTCTATTTATAATAAAAAATATCATTGTATTGTATTAGATTGTATATCAGTCATCTAGTAGGTACCCATAATTCAGCTCTGTTTAACAGTAGCTTACCTTGGGGCTAGATGATGCTGTGTGGATTGTCCAGCAAAAAAAAAATGTTTACTTAACATCTGCTTGGTAATTAATCTGTCCAATAATCTCGATTTCTCGGAATATCAATAATTACCACAATAAGAATAATAATAATATAATACCTACAATTGCAATATTAATGAAACGCAGAAATATTATCGGAGTTTTCAATCGAGGTCTGGATAGTCTAGATTACTCTAGATATCTATCTAAGTTTTTGCGGGGAACGTGAAACGAAAAATACTAGCAATGTAAATAAAATGTCATTACACACATGCATGCGTAGAAAAACTCAATAATAAGGCTTCGTAAAGTTATAAACTTTTGCCTTTTTTTAATCAAATAATAATAATGAGTATAATTACTATGCATATTCAATATTTAAACACATGCTTAAAAGATCATTGGTCTTACTCAACTGAAAGTCATTGAATATATTTTATCATTGATAGAGTTTATTATTTTAATTAATTATATTACTTGTGTAAAAAGCGAGTTCTTTTTAATTAAGTATTGTATTCAAAGATAGGTTTCACTAGAAGGCTACGCTATTAAATTTGATGAAGGAAATAAATAACTTACTTTACTGATATTAAGATTATTCAAAGTTATTATCCGTAAGATGGTACTGTTGAGGATTATCTGATTAATACGTATATAGCATCCAAGACTTGTGTGAGCTGGTGTTCAGGCTGTGGCTTAGCGGTTATGGCGTTTGTCAAGGTAAAAATACACGGGTTCAAATGCTGCGAGTTCTAAATTTTTATGTTTTGTTTGTATGTTTGTATTTCCCGCTGTGATAAACAGACTCTTATGAGACTGGGAGGAAGAAGGAAATCCACATGCACACACCGTACACACGCAAATTCACACAAACACTCACTTTCACTCACTTTCACTCTTACCCTTTTCCCCTTCATATACTCTCATACCAGTTTTGGTTTTATACACACACGCCCGCACCCTCACTCTCACACACAATTAGGTACCTACCTACATTACTAGGTACTCCTGACACCACTATTTATATTTTAATTATTTTTTGCTTTTGTCTAGCTTTATTTTTGTTTAGCTTAATCTGTAACTCTCAAAATCCTGTTATGAAAGAGCGGAATCCCCTAATACAGGTTATTTTATACTTAAAAGGGGGTCTCCAAACGCAATTTTATATATGTATAGATTAAGATAATGAATAAACATTTTGTTTTTGTATTTTGTATTGTATGCTGGACAATCCACACAGCATCATCTAGCCCCAAGGTAAACAGAGCAGTGTTATGGGTACTAGATGACTGATATATACTACAATACATAGATAGATATTTTTATTATACATAGAAAATACTCAGAACACCCGGAACAAATATTTGTAGATTGTACAAACATTTGACACGAGGCGGGAATCGAACACGCAACCTGCACCCGCTGCGCCACATCGGTCGTCATTTTGTATTGCATTTTAAATTTGATGATTATTAGTTATGTAAGCTAATATAAGTACTTCATAGGAAATATATCCTCGTGCAAATACTTCCTTAAAACGTCAGTCATAAAGCTATAAGTATTTAGGTACATAATCCATTATTTCAAGTAAAGTAGATAGGAACCTCACTACTTCATGTTCTCGATAGATTTAAACAGTAGGCCTGATAACTTATCTTATCGTTACTATCAGTACTATTCCATTAATATACATAGTGACCGTCACCGCGCAAGTCTTGAATGAAAACGTTATAGTGGTTAAATGATTTTATTTTATTATATTATATTATTATTATATCAGCCGTTGGTGTCCCACTGCTGGGCAAAGGCCTCCCCCCCATTCCCTCCAGACGTCTAATTAATAAAATTAATTAATTAATTTTTAATTCAATAAAATCATTTAACCACTATAGTTTCAATTCCTTTTTGTTCTCCACTTGTTTTTGTGAACGAGGTCGCGGAAATCGCATGAAGAAGCTTCTAATAGTTTCGAAACGACAGCATAAATGACAAAAAGCAAGTGGTTAGCCGTTAATAATTAATATATTGAGAAAGAAAATTTAGTTTGATATCGTTATACTATCACTTGTTTCAATAATTTTGTAGCATTGATAATAAATATAATAGTTAAATAAAAAAAGTAGCTCCTGACTGTTATATTGTACAGTGCAGTCCACAAAATTCACGTAAACGTTTTTGCTACGTTAACGTCTAGTGAAGTAATCCCCCGGGTTCACCTGTCACTTCTCACAGTAGTATTCGATGATAGCTAGAGCAAAATTCGACTCTATCCAGCTGAGAAACGGTTCAAAGTACGATGATAACTTTTTATCTTGACCGAATGTCATTTTCTTTTTCGTTCAGTTATAATTTGACATGAACTGTGTGTTAGTTCTATGGTGTAATGGGAAAGTTTTTTATTCATAAGCTTTCGCAGAAACATACAGTAAAATTATAAACATTGCTTGCCACAACTATATCTTTTTATTTTAGATATTTGTACGAAGCATGTAAACTCTGGGGACAGAATACGCTTAACTTCATTCCATTTTTTTTAATTCTTTTGAAAGAATTGAAAATAATCGCCTGATTTACGAGTATATTTACTTCTAAGGTACGATTATATTTTCCCGAACAAAGTTTACGCTAATATAAAATTTAAGAACTAAAAGTTACGCAATTTTACCAGTGTGACTTCCTGTCGTTTTCGACTGTATTGTCTTACCTGGTAAATAAACAAAAAACATTAAATTTGTTACAACTTCCTATATATATGTTATGTAAGTAAGGGTACTTTATATTTTATATAATATATCACAATAAAGTGTATACTTAATATAATACCCCTACCTTGCGAACAGTGGGTTCTCAAACGGTGAAAGAAAAAAAGGACATTCAGAACTACAAATTAATTCAAGACCTGTGTCCTCCACCAATCCGGATTATTAAAGTTCCGGTGTCATTAAAGTTCTGTGTAGCACTGCATTGCGCTCGTTATCTTAAAATATAGTTATTATGTCTCTTTCGTCCAGTAATTACACTTGCTACAGTACCCTTAAAATACCCATAATGCTTGCGCACTATTGCTTGGAAGCAGAATATCTGCTTGTAGGGTGGTACCCACCAAAATGGATCACGCTAAAGAGGTTTAAAGGTACCTTATTTATGTCAAGAAGTGAAAAGACAATTAGGACTCCCGCCTGATATTAAGCACCATGCCTGACTGTAACAGATGCAGTGCCACCCAAAGCTTACAGTTTTTAAGTATTGCGTGGCACTGCACTGTGCATATCACCACGAGACATTGTTGTTAAGTCTCTTTCGCCCAGTAATTTCACTAGTGCCCTTTAAACCTAAACACAGTAATGCTTGCACACAACTGCTTGGAGGTAGAATATCTGACACTGCGGTGGTACCCACCAAGACGGACTCCTACCACCAGGTAAAAAGTCTTACCACCTACAATAAAATGAAAGTGACTAACAGATTCATCTCCAAAATGTGAGTTCCAATTGCTCCATACCGTTTGGACTGCAGCCAAAAATCGGTCGCAGACGCTTCCAAGTTTTGCATAAAAGTTGTTCCCAACGCATTTGAAGAGACGCCTTATTGAGTACAGGTTTTTCATTCCTGCAATTTATTGACACTATGCATTCCAGTTCTGTTATCCTTGCCAACTAAAAATAAACTTTCGAAACTGAATTTGCATTTTGACGTTCAGTTGGTTCTTCAACCAAACTTTTTTGGTCCTTATAATTTAAAAAGCATGCTTAGCTAAATAAAAGTTATACGATATTATACATAAATTAATATAACATGTTACATATTATTGGATTAAGACTAAATCACTCTCGCTTGAGAGTAAGCCAGTGTCCCAGCTGTAGGAACATAAGAACATACGAAGGAATGTCATGATGATGACATTATACATAACAGCGCAGCAAATTTTTTCAGATTTGAGTTCCAATTGCTCCATACCGTTTGGACTGCAGCCAAAAATCGGTCGCAGACGCTTCCAAGTTTTGCATAAAAGTTGTTCCCAACGCATTTGAAGAGACGCCTTATTGAGTACAGGTTTTTCATTCCTGCAATTTATTGACACTATGCATTCCAGTTCTGTTATCCTTGCCAACTAAAAATAAACTTTCGAAACTGAATTTGCATTTTGACGTTCAGTTGGTTCTTCAACCAAACTTTTTTGGTCCTTATAATTTAAAAAGCATGCTTAGCTAAATAAAAGTTATACGATATTATACATAAATTAATATAACATGTTACATATTATTGGATTAAGACTAAATCACTCTCGCTTGAGAGTAAGCCAGTGTCCCAGCTGTAGGAACATAAGAACATACGAAGGAATGTCATGATGATGACATTATACATAACAGCGCAGCAAATTTTTTCAGATTTGAATGCAGTTTTCAGCGATTCAAGAAAAATGTTTATTTATGTATGAATACGTATAGTTTGGGCCGTGCAAAGTCGGAGAGCGGGTCGCTAAAATTAATAAACACCTATCTCAAACAAATACTGATATTATCTAAACTATAGCTTTTAATTGGTCACATACGGGTTTGTATGATTGCATCTACTTATCATCCATCTATTAAATAAAGCAGTTGACCACGAGTAAAGTCACACAATATAAATTATGTAGATAAGATTCCACGCGGAAATCATTAGTGTATGACCTTCGGCCGGCGACTCCGGCGGGGAGCTCGATGGTATTACTCGCCCTATTTCCCTGATGATGTAATGAGCGTCAACGCATAACTCGAGTTACGAGAATAATTTTGCGCCAATGTTAGCTAATTTTGAATTTTGTTTCGTTTGGATAAGGTTCAAATGCAAAAAAAATGTGTTAGCTAATTTTAACTGTATTATAAGTACTAATTTTATATATAATAATATACTACTAGGACTCTTCGGCCAGAGTTCGTCTTGATACCTATCATACATTACCGCAGTGCCAGATATTCTGTCTCGAACCAGCGCAGTGTGCAAAGCATTAGATTTGAAGGTCACTTAGCAAGTCAAATTAATGGGAGAGCGCAGTGCAGTGCAGTGCAACGCAGAATTTTAAAATATAAATTTTCGGGCAACACTGCAGCTATTCAGGCGAACGACTTGACCGCCTCGTCACTTGCTGACATTAATAATGGTTTATTAATTTTAGAACCTTGAAGTTAAAACCTGTGGCCATTTTTGTACATTGACGTTATAATTACAAGGACAGGCAGATCTTTATCAAGCGTTTTATAGTGACAAGTAACGATTACAGACCTAAGGTTATATTTATGTAATTTCAAAGGCAAGTTCATGCTTATTCAATTACTTTATCTTTAGTCATGTTTACTATCATTATAATTAAAAAAACATAAAACTAAAATTAGACCAAAGAGTAAGGGTCATAATCATAATCATACATCTCTGTTAGCTATGGTTTCTTTGAAATCTGCTAGGGTCTTTGTCCATTGACATACGAATGTCAGAAAAGTTAATACCTACCTGGTCGAAAGAAAACTTAATTATTATGAGTATCTTGACTAAGTATATTTATTACGTCCATACTACATAATATAAAATAAGTGTATGTTATAGCTACTCCGGATTTTTTTAATTCTAATGTACTTACCTACTTATTTGTATGGCTAAGGCTGGATTCGACCAATTTTTGGACTAACTTTTCCGCGGAATATTAAATGTCAAATACTTACAAGTAAAACAAAATGAAAACAATGATAATGAATTAAGTAAAACATATTTTACACAACTAACCTAACACATTTTTTTAAATGGTTGCTCTTGCTTGTAATATAAAATTACAAACGGATTCGCGATCTCCTGGAATTAAAGTGTACTCTTGCGGACAAAAGCGATACATCGTCATCGTAATAGTTTTTGGGATTTAGCTTATGTCGGTCTTTGCTCTGAACTTATTGCCACCAAAGTTGAACTATAACGATATTTGCCACAACCGTTTGTCGCTTCGAAGAATCCCTCAGTCCGCATCCCCCGGTTTGTAAAACACTAAATTAGGTAATTATTAATTAGCCATTAATAAAAAAAATAAAGAAACCCCCGACACTCATTAGCTCATGACCTTGAAACGGTTGAAACTATTTTGATATCCTGTCCAAGAACCATCGCTAAAAATCTGCTTTCAAATAAAACCCCTCATTTTAATACCCCTTTAAATTAAACCCCCCAATAGCACTGTAATCATACTTTTTGCGTCGGAGGTAATAAAACAGGTGCAAATTTGGTGCAAATGCAAAGCCTCTACGGCATCGGTCGGTATCGCATCGGCAAGAAGCAAGGCCGCTGAGCACGAGCACGTGGACTAAGCGCTTGTTGCTAGTTGTAGTTGCCTTTGCCCCGCACCTCCCCGCATACGAATTGCGACGTTGCCGCTCCGCACTGCACGCTACGCTTCGGAATGGCATGTGAATTTGGCTGTAATGTCAAGTTGACAGCCAGCCAATCATAGATGCGGGCGAATAGAATCTAAATTTGATATTCAAAATAACTAGATCATCAGTGGCGTAGTTGTTTAACAAGATACTTTTTATGCAACTTGTATACCTGCTCTACCTACTCGTTGGTAGCCGATTTTATTAAAACTGTTTTAATATTGAAAACTTAATAATTTTCTAAGAAAACATGGTTGAATCCTGCTAATGTCAGAGCCTGGTTTACAACCGCATGTAGTTAGCCCATCACTTCTTCATAATCTAAAGATGGTTATAGACAATTTGCATGATATAGTTATAAAGAATTTGACCTTCAGCGGGACCTAGGCACACACTACATTGTTACTTACACGAGTCATTTCTAGACCAATAGTACGATAAGTAGATAGATACCTAGGTAGGTACATTACGTACAATTGTTATCAGGGACATTAAGTCAAGTGCATTGGTAAAACACAGCTTATATTGAATAGAACAATACAACGATGAGACAGATACGTAACTAATTGAGTTGTCAATTCTGTATTGTGAGGTCACAATAAAAATATTCAACCAAAATCATTTTCACGTAAATTGTTGCCAATACGAGGCCATTATGACTCGCATCTTTAAAAAACTTATTAGATCTCATGTAGAGATTATCTCAAATCCAAGCTTCTTACTCTGCACACTATCTCTACAACTAACTTCACAAACTCTACATCTCAAAAAAAAAAGGCCTAGCCCAAAGACAATAAGAATAATTTAAATTTGTTTATATTCTCGAAAGCCTAGCCTAGAAAATACCATTTTAAATACGGTCCTGTTTTTTAAAAGATGTAAGTAAACAGATTCTGGGCAGTGATAACAGTAAATCAAAATGTATATCTTGTCGACGTTAGCGGGTAATCACGGCCACTGAATAGGGCATTTATGTACGATACCTATCGATAATTTTGTCATGATCGTTGTCTCTCACGCGATATCTACATCACCATTGATATTTGCTCGGGTAAAAAATGAATTATAATTAAAGGCTAGGTTTAGATTTTGTGCCACTGTGCATTTTGCTTTTCAAGTCATTGTAATAACCATAAATTAAATATGTAAAGAAACCTTCCGAGAATCTTAGTTAATATTATCAGAATCTGAACCTTTGCATTCATAAAACATTAGTTTCATTTTAGCGGCTTGCTAAGTATTGTCTTTGCTTGTCATTCAGTTGTTATTGAATAAAGATGATGACAGATTTTAATGATAAATAAGCTAGCAGAGGTTTAAAACTTGATTATTAACCTCTTCATTGGGTTTGCAGTCGATAGGGTTACCCTTTCATTTGAGAAACTTCCTAACCCAAACAAACTGTAACCCCTTCATTTGGGTTTGCAGTCGATAGGGTTACCCTTTCATTTGGGAAACTTCCTCCTAATCCAAACAAACTGTAACCCCTTTATTTGGGTTTGCAGTTGATAGAGTTACTTACCCTTTCATTTGGAAAACTTCCTAACCAAAAAAAACTGTAACCCCTTCATTTAGGTTTGCAGTCGATAGGGTTACCCTCTCATTGAGGGTATCCAATTAAATGAGGTTAACCTCTTGGTTTTAAAGAGGTTACCCCATGAAACGGCTTATCAAACAATAGTGTAACCCTAATGGAAAGAGTTTTTTAACAACCTCTTGAAAAACTCTATCGAAAACCCCTTAACATTTGCGAGTTGTAATTATTAATATTGTTTATTATTTGAATAAAATAATAAAATAAATATTGTTCTAAGTACTAAGATAAATGATGAAATGACCCCAATCACTCTCGCTTGAGAAATATACTTACGCAGAAAAAAAATTACGGGTAAGCTCCTAGAACTTTCTGTTGTTTCTACTAACTAATACGGGTTTCTAATATAAATAGTTTATAGCTTTCAGGATTTTCGTTCAAGCGGACACTTGATTTGGTATACTATATTAGCAGTCAAGGTGTTGTTGCAAGGTACCAAGAGCAAATCACTAAAAAGTCGTTTGACAACCGTATATTAACGTATTGTCTATCGGTCAAATAAAAAAAAAATATTCTCAATCTCTGGTTTATGAGACTGCGAAATAAGAACGTCGATAACATTAATTCTTTTAAAATATTTATCTTCAACACGAAGGAGCTGTATAGTAGGTGGTTTGGGGCTTTGGAGCCACCTTGAACGGTCACCATGGCAACGGCATCTGATAAAGAAGCGTTTGCAGGATTTTATTTTATTGCCCACAAACCAGCTCGGTCGAAAATCATTCGTTATAAATGAACCCCGAAAATTTAAATTCGATGTTTTCCCCAGTAGGTTCGATTTGACCATTTGAAATTGTATGGAAACTGTTAGCGTAAAAGATTTCGGACTTAGTTTGAAGTTAGAATACAAGTAGTATTGGGCTCATGTGTTGTCTTTACTTAAAAAAATATGAAATATTTTAAAATATCACTTCACAGTAAAATTTTATCTATTTAGTCGAATTTTGTAGCGATTGATCATGATCTACTATTTAATAAATCATAATATCAATATAGAAATATTTTAATAAAATTCGTGTGACCTTACAACTAGGATTTCCTTTTCCTTACAAATTATGTGCCAAAGAGTAAGTATGTGTGTGTATAGTACTTATGTATTTTTTAAGTTTGATTCGAAACACTACTACACAACTTGAAGATAAAAATAGTCATACTGTAATATTTCCCAGGACGAGCTATATCACAAAGAGAGACTTTTAGTGTTAAGTTCACACTTTTCGATACTTATTAGTATTTTTGTTTTTCTGATAGGTAGGACATTTCTATAATAATATATCGCAACGGGAGCCAAACAATAAAATTATATCATAATTTGCAGCGACTTACCATCGCCCAGTAAGTTAGCCATTACATTATTTACACTCAGTTATAGATTGTTTGGTTACCGTTGCCTGCAACGACGACGGACTTCGTCACTATGGCGGCAAGGCGTGTCGCAATGAACTAGGGAATATTACCCCAATATAATACAACACTGGCTGAATATCAGACAACAAACAACTTATAATTACATATAACTTATAATACATACTCAATACCTAGTCTAAATTATACCATAGTCACAGAACAGATGTTTGCCATAGTCCAGACTAACCTAAACTGGGACTTGGGTATAAGAAACTACTATTGTCATAGGCAACGATCATACACGAATATTTGCAGATCATTCAAACATTAGTCATGCAGCGGGAATCAAACCCCCAACAGTTCGATTCTCAACAGAGCATTCACCCAAGACGTAATTTGAGAGGAACGCAATTACTAACCTTAGCAACTTCTGTGCTCAGTTAAATGTTTTAAATGTTAAATCGTCAGAACGCCTGTTAGCAAACGCACGATAAAATGTAAAAGTAGACACGAATACTTTTCAATAGTTAGGTAGTGGAAAATTACGCGCATTGTTAGCGCATGCGTACGTCGCGTCGCTTACTTGTTGCGTCCACGTGGAGAATTCGCGGGAGCCACCCTTACAGCGTAAAGAATAGTTATTAGGAACCACCTAAGCCACAGAGTAAAATATAATTACGTGGGGTGTGGGGTGTGGGAAAATAATCGCGGTTATCACCTGTCACACTTTACTGGTCTCTTATCGGAATGAATAAGGTCAAATAAAAATTACTCTTGTATATTATAATTAGAATAAAATTAATTTCTACAATTTCTGAATACGTTTAATGAGTAGGTATTGATAAAAATAATGTCCTTTTGAAAAAGCTAACACTTGTATGAACTACTCTAATCTAAACAACTTAAATTTTTGTACCAAATCTCTTATAAAAACTTCTCTATCATACACATAAAGTTAGCTTGGCGTGCGTAAAGTAGCTTGTAACCAACTATGCAACCTTGAGTCATAAACTCAAAAATGTCTTCGTTCAGACCATTTTACAATGCAATATGTTTTACTCAGCTTGATACCTCTATAGATACACATGTGCAGAAACGTAACCGTGTCCAACCGTGCGAAGTCAGGGCGTTCCTACTGCAAGTACCCTCATCGTACACGTGTCTCTGACAAATGTACATGTAAACACTAGATACATTACATCAACGTGTGTACGCGACCGTGCCAATTCTCTGGAGGTAAAGGAAAGTGTTCTAATTCGAGAATTTGACAAATGACAGTGCAAGTTATGTTATACGAACTTTAGGATTAAATATTAAAGTGCAATGTGTAGATATCTTAGTTCCAATTCTAGAAAAAAATATTATATTGTACCCAAATCATAATTTAATTAATAACGAATTTGTGAATATGCAGTTTTCAACATCAACGTTTTTAATTGTAAATCTTACGTGAATTATAGATTGTTTTAATTTAATTAAATTAATCATTATTACAATACAATAAAAATATATACTTGGATAATTATTTTGAAAACAGGAGTGCATAATTCTATCGCGACGCGGAGGAAGAAGGGCGCCGTGTCGCTCAACCCTGATGAAGATTCGAAATGTAGTCGGAACAGTAGACCAGCCCCCCGATTGCGTAACTCGGTTTCAATCCGATTTCAATCAGTGAACTGTCTATAAGCTGTCAGATTCATACAAAATACGTCACTTTTTGATTGAAACCAAGTGAAATTTATTGCAACCGTTTTACGCAATCGTGGGGCAGGTATCGGTGCCTATTCACCGATATGTATATACGTGAATAACCTAATGTCAATCAGTGGTTTTATCACAGTTCGTAGTTCGTATGTTTGACATCAAATATTTTTTTTGTTGGTTCGCCACAGTTTGACATAATCATTTATCATTTGCATTATATTCAAGAAACAGGTTCTGTTCCGTGTGTCTATTGCATTGTTTTCTAAACTATTTTATGTAAGTAGGTACCTACCTACCTACCTATATTATGCTGTTCTAAAATAAATAATATTATTTTTGTGTTGTGTTGTAGGGTAGGTAGGTACCTATCTTGCTATTCTTTGTGGAATGTTATTGAAATTAGAATGTGTTTCGCTGTAGGCGCTGTAGCACATTGTCAGTTCGTTCAGGTTATCCGTTGATGAAAATTATTTAACGATTCTATTAACTTGACACACTTAACGATTGGTGACTTTGTTGTAAGTATTGTAATATAAAACCACGGAGTCAACTACAGTAGGTAGAGTGCAATCGACAAAATAATAAAAAAGGTGCAAATGCAAACATTTGTTAAGCAAAAGCAAACCATAACTTACCCGAACTGCCGAGGGAGTATTATTTATAAAAAAATTGTATTGAGAGATGTAGGTAAGTACCTACCTACCATCAAATAATGTAAACAGAAATAGAAAAATATTTATTAATTATTTTATTATAATTAGGTAATAGGTAGTTCTTTTTTTATACTAGGTACTAAAGTGGCAACCAAGCGTACGGCCCACTTGATGGTCAGCGGTTACCGTAGCCTATGTACGCATGCAACATCATAGATATCACTTGCGTGTTACCACCCTGAGACGTTAGATGGAAAGTCTCATGTGCCTGTAATTTCACCGGAAACCATACCTTTCGAACCGGAACATAGCAATGCGAGCATTGCTGCTTGGCGGCAGAAATAGGTATGGTACTTATAAGTACTTAATTAAACATTTAAAAAATAATAGGTAACAACTTAATCTAATTGTAATTCCGCTTGCGAAACAAGTAGGTAGGTACTACTTACCACTATAAAGGTAAGTAAGTGATAGATGCTTGTAAGCCATCATACAACTGAACAAGAAATCGAAGAAAAATAGTTGTTGAACCCTAATAAGCACTTGCGATCCGAGCTCAAGGTTGCATTGCAATTGAGGCAAAACGGCGTGCGCGCAGCGATCACTAACTGTTCAGTTCAATGACCTCTCCTTGCAAGTGCGTCAGCTAGCTTTTTTAAGAGCAAAGCGAGAAAATAAACCGATAGCCGCATCTGTACTTCTCACAATGTATCTACGGTGAACGAACGATGTCGTACAGGTCGTAAAGCGGTCGTCTCACAATGCAAGGGTACGGCGACATTAGGGTTAATTGAAGGTTGACGAGATCAATCTCTCAGAATCTTCGGAAACGCAACGAGATTTTTCAATCAACTTTCACGGCGTCTCAGTCTCAGGTCGATAAAACTATAATGTATATAAACCTGTTCGTGCAAGCCTCGTTTGGTGCAAGGTTATGCATGCAACAAATGTCAAATGGTCGGATAGAAGTCCGATTACAGTAAAATGACGCAGTTTACGGTAAACACAAACTGCACCACAGCCACAGAGTAATATTACTCTGTGCCACAGCTGAGTTCATGAACTAGGAGCCAGCTTGTTTAACAAGTATTGCAAATGGCTTTATAATAGTTTGATTTTAAAGATAATTTTGTTTTAGTCAAATATTTCTTTAAGTCATACATATGACATACAGCACTATACTACTACATATATATAGACTATATACATATGTCTATATGACATATATATAGTCAAAGGTTTTAGGATGCGTAGCCTGTCTACTCTTGCGCACATAATCTTTAATCCTTTTTGAAAAGTTCATTCCAGAAAACTCATAAAAATGCTGAATTTCTGAGACTTGAATTCGTGCGCTTTCGCCTTCTACTTGCGTTTTCCTCTGACTAATGCGGCGTAGAAAGTTAAAGACGACGAATGTCGATAAACGTAACATTCTTCAAAATAGTTTTGATCAATGATGCTTAAATGTAGAAATAGCTTTTATTGTAAACATCTCAGATACAATTAAAAGTTAATTGACAAGGTTACAAGCTTTTAGATAAGAAACATAATATTTAAGCTCAATTATTCTTATTAGGGTAGCCTTGCTTAATATAGACACTTGAAATCTGGAACAATAGTATCAACTTACTGCATATTTTGTCATCAAGGCTGAACCATTTACCAAATTATTAATGGTTGAGTTTTAAATTGGAAAGGCAAACGAGTTTCGAATAAAAATATACAATTAGCAGCAAAGGTGTCACCAAAATTAAGACACTACTAATAAGAGTCAATTGATCAAAGTAATGAAACTTTCTCAATCATAATAAAATTATAAGTAATATATATAATTAGGGCTTTTTTTTTATACAACTGAAGTGGCAACCAAGCATACGGCCCACAAGATGGTAAGCGGTTACCGCAGCCTATGGACGCTTGCAATACCAGAGGTATCACTCGCGGGTTGCCACCTTGAGGCTAAGATCGAAAGCCTCACGTGCCAGTAATTTCACCGGAAACCATACCCTTCACCCGGAACACAGCAATGCAAGCATTACTGCTTGGCGGCAGAAGTAGGTATGGTGGTAGTCCTTCCCCAGACGAGCTCTATCATAAAGAACTCTACTACTCTTAGCTCAGTTGAAATACATATTAATGAGATTAGTTTGACTTTTATAGACAGATATTTCTAGTTATAAGAAGTAAAGTTTAGAAATTAGGAGAAAAAAAAACATTAGAAGATACGTAATTTGAAAATAAAAAGTATTTATTTACTTATTAGTATAACTAATACAGTTATACTTTTTGTTGATCTTAAAATTGATTTAAAATAGGCATAATATTTTTAAGAATGAGTTGTAAAACGCTTTATGCATACAAAATCAGTGACGACCAATGGTATTTTATGATATAAGTACAACGTTATCAAAGAATGTTTTGAGATTATAGTATAAAAATGTGAAAGCTGAAAAGCATATCATGTAGGAAACTATTTATAAAAGATAATTGAGATCCAATTGAAGATGTCTTGCGCACTCATTTGAAATCAGCAGGGAACAAATAGCTCCCATCCAATGAAATTATATTGACGTACGATTAATAAAGTACGATTAATTTTAATTGAGTTGATATTAATAATAACTCATTACGTATACTCATAGATAAAAAAAAAAAATAACTGGACAATTCACACAGATGTCAGTCAATCTTATAGAGCCACTCTCAAAAAACACCTTATATTTCATTTATACTATGAATTTAAAGCTCAAAACTGAAAAACAAAAAAACCCTTACATGCAACAAAGAATACTACTAACTCTCTTAGTAGTAGTTGTGATGTCAGGTAGGACAAGGTCTTTTATGTATTGCAAAGAAGTAAAAAATAAACAGGTGTCAAAGTAGATCTAAATGTCTAACGGAAATTGGTTTATCTGAATTTATTTATCGATCTTGCTATAATCTTTGTTTGAAATTTAGTTAGGTAACTATGTACATTATTATCAACTAAAGTTTTTAGATTAGCCTGCTTGATAGTAACGATTTATTCGACATAAAGTACACTTGTAAGAGTCGATAAGCAGTTGTCTATATAAATGTAGGTATACCATATATATATATATAACATAAATATTATGTATAACGTAAACTAAATTCAGCGATGATTACATAATATAGAGACTTTCCATCAGCTGTGCTGTGTGGCCTGTGTGTGTATTGTTACCTACTACAGTATAATTGATAATGAAATAACTTGTATATTAATTGGTTTTAACTTTTATGTTATTATAATAAAGCCATGTCGGAGCTCTTGAGTCTGAGATGTTGACTTTGTGCCTCACATTTTAAGACCCACTGACATTGGGCCCCATTTCTATATAATTAAACATGCCCAAGCTATGCCCAAGCACTCGACCAAATACAGTAGGCAGGTTATTATAAGCCCTCACACTAGGATACCCTGAGTCGTGAGGAGCTTATTCACTTCCGAGGCAGGTTAGTTGCCATACTTACAATAAAATTCCATAAAATAAGGTGATATTGTGGACACTAGCTCTCACACTAGGATATTTAAAATGGGATCTCATATTATTTTGTTGAATGGAGTTGTTACTCGTTTTGTATCATTATATTCATTATTCCTTTAAATAATGCAGTTTTGATTAAATATTGGGTGATCTCGGTACGCGATCTGCAAAATTTTGAAACCTTCAAAATAGTTTTCAGTTTTGTTACTGCCAAAAAGGATTTAGTTATAAATAATGAGTTCAAGGTATTTCTTGTAAGCGACAAGTCTCGTAGACCTTTTTTTGCAACTGTTGTAAAAAAGGGTGATGGATCGCCCTTTTTTGTTACTTTTAACTTCATCATCATCATCATCATCATCAATAGCCTGACTTCACCCACTGCTGGGTTTAGGCCTCCCTTAGTTCGTGCTATCTACCGCGATCCTGTGCTAATCTAATCCACTTACGGCCCGCGACTTTCACTATGTCGTCTACCCATCTCCCCAACGGACGACCGACGTTTGTGTAGCTGTACATAATATATTTTTATAAAATACTTGCGGCTCGTCCCGGCTTCGCACGAGTGCAATAAAAACTTAAGCACCCGTGCGAAGCCGGGGCGGATCGCTAGTCATTCATAAGGTAGGAGCCGACCGCACGTTTTAGCCGCGCGGCTACCTATTTCATAGTTCATGTGCACGCCCCTCTCTGGTCACGGCGCGCGCGTGGGCATTTTTAGTATTTTGTTTAGATTGACATTTTTATAATTCGTCATAACTTTTGAATGGAATGTCTGATTTCAATAATTCAAACAGATATCTATAGGTATTGAAACAGTCTCGAATATGAAATGATTTATTTGGATAAGGATTAATATAAAGGTATGGAATACATGGTCTGATTTTGGTCGGCATTTCTATGCACTTTTAATATGTAAAAAAGTAGTTATAGTTACATAACTACAATAGTTGGACATATGGTATTGCTGACTTTTTTGTAGATATCAATATGTTCTTTAATATTGTAGATAATTTTTTTGTTCTATCATCAATAGTTTCCGCAGCGCATGCGATGAAAGACATTTTATGACAATTTTTTTTACACCTTGGGTTACAAGATAAAAAACAGACGAAAAATCTCGAGCGCTGGAGCCTGGAGCAAAGAGCTTTGACTTTGGCTCTAGCACTGGACGGAGCAACACGTCTGGCGGAGAACAAGTCGATGGTCCTGAAGATGTCCCGTGGAGGGATGAAACACGTGTCGATATTTTTCTTTTAAGGTTAACTGTGGTAACGGTGTGACCTCATCAGTTAAAAGGTTAAGCGGAATAGTACTAGAGATTTTTCGTCTGTTTTTATCTTGTAATGGATTTCCGCAAAGTAACGCCTGAATCTATCAATTACCTTGGGTTACATTATTGAAGTTTTAGTAGGGATCTCTATTATTTTCTAAAATAAAATATAGCCTATGTTACTCAGGGATAATGTAGCATTCTAATAGTGAAAGTATTTTTGAAATCGAACCAGAAGTTTTTGAGTTTATTCGTAACAAACAAAAATACAAAAATACAAACATACAAATCTTCTCTCTTTATAATATTATTACAGAATATTACGATTATAAAAAAAAATATAGAATATATATAAATCCCGTACTCAAAATATTATTATGTATTCTGAAATGATAATACTACATTGTCTTAGCGTACTTACGTCAGAAGAAGGCGCCTTACAAGGCCGATCGTCTTTCGACAAGCTAAATCGACATCACAATTTTATAGTTTAACCTGTTTGAGTGCGCTGTATCAAAGATTTGTAACTTATCACAAAATTAAATATCGCTATCGCGAGTAGGTATATAACGTCATTCATTATCAACCTGACCTGACCAAAACTTAAGGGGTAGGTTCCACACATAAAAAAAAATATTTCCTATGTTGGTGAGGGAGGAGTTGAGTATTCTGCACATTCCTGCAAGTGTCAGTATAGATACGTCTAACGTCATTCCTAGATTTTGTTACTTAGACCTATACGTAAAGACATTAGAAAACTTATTTTTCGCCTACACTTATTAGGTACCTCCTTATATTTTTTATTTTATTTCATATATATACCTAGTATTAAGATCTTTTTGTGCCTTCATCAGCTAAACAATAAATATTTTCTTATTCTTATTCTTTTTATTCTTATATTTTCTGAATTTAACTACATGGTGTATTAGTTAACCTAGATGTAGATAAGATAAATTTAAGTTTTGAACCAGCATGATAATTAATAATAGATTATTTATATTAAAATATCTAAAATTATAATTTTAAATCAAGATAAAATCGATAAAAATACCAGCGAAGACTAGAATATTCTAATTCACCAAAATTAAAATTCTAGGGCTGCCGATTGTAAAAATAAATTCCCGTGAAGGTCGTCGACGATGACGACTGCCTGACCACACAAGTTGCTTGACCTCGCCTCGCATCAGTTTAGAAAACGAATGACGGATAATCTAACCACAGAACTACTATTATCTCTAAGTTAACGTAACCTTAGTAAAGTATCTACCCAGGAGCCGCTGTCGAATTTTACGAGGGTATCAAAGTCATAACAATTTCTTACATCCATCTGACTAATTGTTACATTAAGTCATGTTTTTTTTTTATGTCAGCAAGTGACAAGACAATCAAGGCCTCCTGATGCGTCAGGCGTGGTGCTTAACCACGCCTGACTATTACAGATGCGCGATGTGTGACTGCGCTTAGCACCCCGAGACATTGTTGTTAAGTCTCTTTCGCCCAGTAATTTCACTTGCTACAGTGCCCTTCAAACTTAAACACAGTAATGTTTGCACACTACTGCTTGGAGGTAGAATATCAGACACTGCGGTGGTACCCAACCCACCAAAACGGACTCTTGCTGAAGAGTCCTACCACCAGGTATGTATATCATGGGTAGCCTTCTGTAGTTCCCTTGGCCTGCTCTCAAGCGAGTGTGGATACCTAAACCACCACACAGACCCAATGCGGACTGGCGGATGACAGATTTTTTCCGAATTTTCAGACCAAAATATTTTCTGTTGAATGTCTATTTCTCATTTAGGCTCAAAACTGATGCACAATGTAAGAAACAATATTTATTTCATAAATCAACTTTACTCTATGCTGCGGTAGAGATTTGAGAATGCAATCAAGAAGCTCATTTTATCAAGCGTCATAACCTTATCTAAACGTGTCGGTGCACATTTTTAGCGATAGGCTATCCTTTTCTAGGAAGTGGAGATGCAAATTGAAATGTCAAGAATTTAGTCCATCAGGATAAACAAACATAGGTACTAAACTACCTAGCAGTACAAAACTGCGATAAAACATACATAGGTACAGTCGTTGATAAATATATATTGTATCCTTGCCCAAAAGAATAAGCTATTGAACATCCGCGATTCACGCCAATGATATGTGGCATTGGTCTCTCTACGGAAAAGTACAGATAAATTTGCCCTTGACTGTAGATAAATACATGAAAGATTAAGAAACCTGTTTGATATTTTTAACACATTACTAAAGTCCGACGTAAGTGTAAACCCGTAAGTGGGTACACATTTGTGTCTGAAATATCTTGTTCGAAAAGTTAGTATAATATAAAATAACTGAAATGTTTATCAAAGACAAATTAGTAAGGGCTGTATATTATTTTATCTCATGGCTGATGGTTACGGTCTAATCTGTGACGTGACGTCACAATAACTTATAATTAATCAGTGTGACTAAAATGATTTTGTTGAATCAAATGATACTTCCCACTCCTACATAATAAATGCGAAAGTCTGTATGTGTGTGTGTGTGAATGTTTATTACGACGTATCTCTGTGACGACTTGACCGATTTTGATGAAATTTGGAGTGTACATGGTTTAAATTTTAGAATAACAAATAGACTACTTTTTATTCTGGAAAAATTTACAGTTCTTGTGGGATAGCATAAAAACTGAAAAATCGCGGGTGAAACCGCGCGCGTCGGCATGTAGATAGATAATAAGAAAGCGAATAGAACAGAGCCCCACACTGTACCTACCAATAATATACCAATACTCCTAAAACCATAAGCAGACCAAAATGAGTGTTACATAGATTAGTTTTATATAATTTCAAGGCTGAGCCGAACTATTCAGCATAATAAATCTCAAACGGAAATTATTTACGTTTTCGACGTTGAAATTCATAATATAAATTTTATTAGACAGTACTATACGCTGTTACTAAATGGTTTCTGGTTCAAAGCTGAATACAGACGAAGCATACGGACTGATAGACGGAGATTCGCAATTTTTCAATTGCTGAGACGCAATAGAACTGGTTCGAAGGCGCGGCATTGCCAGCGCGCCCCGGAGCTGTGACGAAGTGCGCCGGCGCCGTGACGGTCGGCCGCGTGACGCCTGCACCGAGTTATGTCAGTGTACAATCCACTGTTTGTAAACATGAACCAGCCACAACGTAAACACGGCCATGCTGCTTGGGAAATGTCAATGGCGACTTCGCAGAACCAACCTGATATTAAATGTGAAACTATTGTTATCTATTAGTCATCTGATACTTAGAGCCTTCATGATTCTCGTGTAAGTGTCAAGTAGGCTGGGCGGTTTGCCAATATAATTCATGCCGAACGATGGTTTGCAGAGATAGGGACAGTTAAGTTTTACCTTTTACCTAGTTGAAATTGTCTAACCTGTAGTTAGCCTACTTGAAACTTAGTCGACGATGGTAACGGACCTAATACTCCTACATCGCGAGAAAGAATACGAAGTAGGTACCCTCGAAAACATGGTTGGTAAAACCTGCGTAAACAGGAGAATTTAGTTGCGTATGGATGAATTGATAAGGTGATACTTAAATGCGTAAAAACCAATTATTTTACAACAATATTTACTAAGTCGTTAGCGCTTATCTAAATTCTACTGAAGAAGTAAAACCTACTAGTAAGACACGCGTTAAGTGCGTTGCATTCAATAGATAGGCGATGAGGAAGGCGATTCTATGACACAGCGCTATCTCGCTGATATCTAAATTGTTAAATCAAAATAGAGAATGAGAATTTATTACACGTATTTTTCATCCTTGGGACATCCAAGTGACGTAAACATATAAATATGAATTAAATTAACCCTTAACCACTAACGTGTCATAGTGTAAGGCGGACCCTACACCTACAATAAGTTTGCACAATATTTTTATTGCTCAATATGATTGAATCGCCCTTCTCACTCAAACGATCAATTATTATTTTGACGCAATCATTGACGCTAAGCGTCAATCTTTTCGCGTGAGCAGGATCAAACGGAACTGTTCCGTGAACAAGATGTTAGACCAAGACTTGGCTGCAGCTATAATGAATGTTGCTACTTGTGGCTAAAAATAAAAATAAAATACGTCGCTGGTTGAAATACTGCTTCATGAAAAGGCAAAAATATACCCACGAGCATGGTCCGATCCTCGTCAAGGCGACGCACAGACTAAAAAATATTGCGCAATACAGATTCTACACGGTGCAATGATAATATGGTGCAATAAAAATTAAACTCGCTCAAACTTTCGTTCAATCATTGCGCAAACTTCAATACTTCTACAATACTAACCCTAGACGATCATTTGTATTGCGCAATTCGTGATATTGCACAATGTTATTGTAGGTGTAGGGCCCGCCTAACACTTCCATCACTGACGTACGAATGACATTCGTCTGCGTTTTTAAATACATCTAATGCAAAAATAACATGTAATTGATGTGTTATTTGTTTATTATTATTATAAAACACTTCAAATAGAAGCTACACAGACATTATAAAACAATAAAGCTACTTTTTAAAGAATATTTATTAAACGTAGTACGCAAGGCTAGCGAAAAAAATACAAATCTTTTTTAAAAAATTACGAAAAAAACCATGAATCGTAGGAACTTTTTTTTTTTAACGCAAGTAAAACGGTATTTATGAGATTAAAATTACGTTTTCAGCAAAACACTTTTCTAAGCTCTTTTTAACGGAAATAATTGCAGGTCGGTTTAGAACACTACTAAAAGATCGGTTGGATCGTTGGCCCGTAATAGGTTCTACGTCGTTTCTTATATGTCCAATAGCCACAGTCTAGCCAAGCCTTTTTACACAGAAGGATTTTGCACATTTTTCATCTATGGCATCTAAACCCCCTTGGTGAGAAATCAGTTGCGATCAACGGAACTACAATGTTATGCAAAAGAGATCAAGTGTTCTTGATGAACCTTCTGCTGACCTCTGCTGACCACTTTATCAATGTATTTTGTTATAATAAGTAAAAATATTGTCGAGATTTTTTTTAAATTTTTGTGTGTACCGTTTTTTTTACCAAATGATTCTTCAGATTCACACAGTCAAGATTCTAAATCATGTGTATAGTTTGAACTCGTTCTCTTAGCCAAGATATAGAAAGAAAAAAAAAATCAAAGAATTACACCCTTACTACATTTTATTCAACAAACTAAACAAAAGCAAAAGCTCTAAAAGTAACACTAACACTGACCATACGAATGTGATGCGTCTGATCGTCAAGTTGACCTGTTTAAAAGTGCGTTACGCACCCGCTTTCCCCCGTTACGTAAGCGTCCCTGAGTGCTTAGCACGAAAAACTCGTTTGACAATCGTAAATGTAAACGTATCGTTCAGCTGTCGATGCCGATACGAATAAATCTTAAAAGCCATCGCAGAGTTTGTAGAGCGTAAATTTAATGTGACTCCCTACCTACAGTATCTACCTTCATACAGAAAACTGACACGCTCCATCGATCAACTTTCACTTGACGAGAACAAGTCGAATCGCTACTTAGTTGATTTGAAGTTGGCCTTGAAAATGATATACCTATCGACTGAATAAACTTGCTATAGCTATCAGAACCATAGTTTTATGTTATAAAAAAGTATCAAGCTCATAAATAGATCAAAAGTGAGCGTGAGTGATATCTCTGAGGTATGCGTGGAATATTCGATGTAGGTTCCAAGAATCGTTACAACTTCAGCAATATAAGTTATAGTAATTAATAAATCAAATTGGATTATAGTCAAGTCATGCTAAAATTAAATCATAATCGACTCGTTTCTATCAATATCGTAAGCAGGAAATTAAAAGGATTTATTTCACTTCAGGATTTTAAATTTTCAACTTAAGTTATAGTTCTAGTTTGGTTTTCGTTATGTATATCGTTATGACACTTGCTTTTCTAATTTTGAACTTACATACATTAATTGAACTAAAATTGAAAATATAATGTATTTTTCTGTAGTTTTCCACATCGTGCACGAAGCCTGCACAAACCCTTTGCGTTAAATCAACTTTTAGCGCAATCCGATTTATGCACGCCCTAATGTGCATAAATAAAGAATAAAGGCTTTTTTATTTCTTTTATTTAATGTGCATAAATACGAGTGAGACTGTACGTTAGTAGATCTATTTCTCCTGATTGAAGGTGCCAAAAGCCGAGAGCGAGCGTTATATAAATTAGTTATTTAACTCACAATAATGCCTTACTGAGAGGCGCAATTAGCATAATCGCTCGACACGACCGGTTATGTTAATTGAGATCCAATCACATAGTAGTGAAACGATGAAGTCGGGGAAAAATCCTCGTGATGCATTAATTCGATTTTGAACCTTATTACTTGAACAGAGGAATTTTTTGAATAATATTTCCCATAAAGATTAAACCGGGTAAATGGGCTCATATTTTACAAATTGTTTTCATCGGGCACCACACCATAATAAAAGTTAGTGTAATTTTTTTTAATAAAAAAAAAACAAATAAGAAAAACTTGGAAAACCCATTGGGGCTCGAACCCACGACCTTAGGATCCGAAGGCGACGTCACTACCGTTGCAAAATGGCGACTATTTTAGTAATCTAAGTACTAGACTGAACAAATTCTGTCATAAGCCGAATCTGCCATAAAAGGAATCTGTGGCAGATGTATTGTTTTATGGCAGATTCGATTTATCGCAGATTATCTGCCATATCCAGAATCTGTCATTAGCCGAACTAAGTCAGGGTACCAAACGAGATAAGACACTGGTAGATGCTAGTGCTTATAAAATATAGACAGTGCATGCAGAAGCTATGTCTAATTGTCTATCCCACTCGGATGTAGCTCATATCGTCTTCGTTAGTAATTTCATGATCAACGCGATTAATGATTAAATGAGGTCGTGGCCCTCCGTAATTACGTGTATTAGATTATAATACTAGGTACTTACTCGTACATGAACAATGAACGTACCGTAGTAATTATGAATTTTAGGCATCGTTATTTCTATTCTACGGGGCTGCTTGTTCCCAACAATACCTTTAACAATTCCTTTTACTATTATAAGAAGTTATTACTTGGTCGGTATCTTTCTAGTAACTGATTGGGATAAAACCTTATACTTTTTGTCTAGATGCTGCAACCACCAGTCTGAGCAGAAGCAAACACCTACGAACAAGACACATGGATTTTGACATGTAATAAAATACTTCTAAATCTAAATAATCTAATATTTTTAAATATAATTTCTAAATCTAATGTTCCAAAAAATATTGAAATCATGCGGGAATTGAACCCGCAACCTTCTGTTTGATATACAGATGCTTTACCAGTTAAGCCGCCTAGTCTTTTGTCTTTAGTATTTTCTTGTATACGTCTATACAAAAGACATAAACGCACGCAATAATTATCTATGATGTTTTTTTTTTTTTTTTTTTTTTTTTATACAACTGAAGTGGCAACCAAGCGTACGGCCCACAAGATGGTAAGCGGTTACCGCAGCCTATGGACGCTTGCAATACCAGAAGTATCACTCACGGGTTGCCACCCTGAGACGTAGATGGTAAGTCTCATGTGCCTGTAATTTCACCGGAAACCATACCCTTCGGACCGGAACACAGCAATGCAAACATTACTGCTTTGCGGCAGAAATAGGTATGGTGGTAGTCCTTCCCCGGACGAGCTCTATCACTAAGAACTCTACTACTCTTATTATTTGATGGGATCACTCACTGTTTTTTATCCAGACCTATTAATTTTACATCTAACACATTCGTAATTCTATGAATAAAATGAAGTATCTACATAATAATTATAGTTGGACCAATCAAGTAACTAAAAATTAAGGTCGAATCCTAATTTTTCACACAGTTCACAATACCTTGTCGAGGTTATTTAACTAAAAAAAAAAACATTTATACCGTAGGATTACCGCTTATAAAACTAGGTTCAATTTAAAACCGGTTACATCAGCAATATGTCGTAGTGGAATTTTTTGAATCGTAGTTTCTTTACTTTGCATAACCACCGACGTAGAACTAAACTGTTGCTTTTTATTTGGCAAACGGAGATTGTAGGTATTTTTATGATAAGGGTAGGTAGATTATTTATTTTATTATAACTAGAAAAATAGTATTTTATTTTTTTATTAAAATGTAATCTTTAGATCCAGCTACAAGTTGCAGCTGGATCTTTACTCAAAACTAATTCGTTTTGAGTAATAACCGCTTTTGAGTAAAGATCGGAAGAAGAAACTACAACTACAACTTATACTGGTCTTGCATTGTCTTGAAGGGTTAAATTAATGTCACATTAAGCTTTTGATCTTACTCTCAGTGTGGAAGAAAACGCACGGTGCTTACCTAGCACTCGTACTGCAAAAAACATCTACATTTATAAGTAAGTGGTTATTACCGTAACGACTCATCTGGTAAGAAATTATATAAGAAAGAATGCTTTTAAGGTGGCATAAAAAGTAAAACTATAGCCAAACAAAACTTTAACTTAATTTAAACCATAATCGTCATAATTCTTAATTTTCAATAGATATACTAACTGCTGAACATAGGCCTCCCTCTAAAAGTGCCTTGACGACCGATCTTGAGCCTTTACCATCTTCCGACTTCCTGCAACCGCTTTAATGTCGTCATTCCTTCGGAGGCCGTCCTACACTTCGTTTTCCAGTTCCTTAATTGTTAACAAAAATTATTAAGTAAAAAAAGGCAGCAAATAGCCATGTATTCTAAATTGCGTGCTACCATCAAATAGAGAAAAGTGCCATCTAGCTAAGCCAAGTAATCTCAAACATTTTATTTTACCCCAATAGGCATAAACGAGCAACAGCGCTCCTCGCGCGACTCATTTCACTAAATCCAATACATTTTTTATTCATGAAACGATTGACGTTTGTATGTTAATTCGCAGCGTACGTCCCCGCCCGAAGGATGAAATATTGAATTATTGCCCAAAGTCGGGGATATATCGCTGGGGTCTGTTCGATATTAATCCGTTGGCTGCCCGAGGCTCTGGCAGGAATTCAAATAAATCGGCTCTGTGACAAACAAGACGTATAAATCAATCAGAGAAAGGTGGCGTGCAACTTCTATTGCAACCGCCCGTCTTCATACCTTCCTATATCAAAAGCCGAACTAATTTGTATCGGAAAATTTATGACCAAGGTTAAAAAACTAAACTCGTTATGAGTTTTCAGGTGGAGCAATATTTTATTTACAAGTTTTTTGTAAGATTTATCGCTTCTGTGTTAGGGTAATTCGAGTTCGCTGTCAAAGGGGCATCTAGAGAAATGGAAATTATATTATACTCGAAGAGCTCGGTGGCGCGGTGGGCGAGTGCCAGTTTGAGAAGCGAGAGGTTGCGGGTTCGATCCCCGCTACTATTTAATTTATTATTTTTATCCTTTATTTTTCCAGTCAAGTCTTGTCTTCTTATAATAATAAAAAAACAAAAACGAATACGCAACGCATTCTTAGAATACTCTGCGCACTGAGCAGTATACGTAGCCTGCACAAATTTATTAAATACGTTAACTTTTAGCAAATAAGGAGCAGGCATTTAAACAAAGCTGTCACGACAGTTTGTTGGTCAAGCTTTTTGTGTTTGATATCCTACCTGAAGTTTTAACTAAATTCCGGAGTCAATTTGGACCTAACAACGTTTAAATATGCGATACCAAGGCCAGTTGCTATCCATCTGAGCGGTCACACCTTTTACTATAGTTATTGCGCTTGTTCAAGACCAAGAAAGCATTGCACTGGACAGTCTACATTGCTCGGTCAAATTAGGCAGATAAACGAACAAACAGTATCGGAACGGCTATGTAAATGAAATGAAAAAATGCGTAAAGAGATAAAACAAATCACATTGGTGGGTATCATCGCCCACGTCACGCGTTGTTAAGACCACGATAAGATACGAAGAAGTATTATATTTCTAGTTGTATTGTGCGAAATGTTGGATTCTGATATATTTAATAATCTGAATGATTCTGTTCTCATCTCGAGCTGGCAAACTGCTTTTTTAACGACTTGACCTAGTTAAATTCGAATGTGGGTAAGTCAAAATATTATTCGAAATTTGTATTTTTGTTTGAATAAAATAATCTAAAATAAAACTTATTCACGATAGTGAGTTCTTGACTATGAGCACCAGGTTACTAATTGATCAATATAGTCTTCTTCTTCTTATATATAAAATAAAATGATGTGCATTAGTCTCGCTAAAACTCAAAAACGGCTGGACCGATTTGGCTAATTTTGGTCTTGAAATATTTATAGGAGCTCAGGGAAAGGTTTAAACGGTCAAAAAAGTATCGCGAGTGAAATCGCGCGGGTCAACTAGTATCTTAGAAGACTTGCTGAAATTTGCTGAAACACTGATAGCCTAAACCGCTGGAGCTAGAAACTTGGAATTTGCAGCGTGTGTGTTCTTTGTAGTGTGTGAAGATGTACTCTTTTTCGAAACTTGCATTTTAAGGGGTCAATCTAAGACGATAAGACGCGGACGAAGACACTGGGCGTTCTGCTAGTGGTACTAATTGTTCCGCTGGATTGAGGCTCAAGTATAGCTTCCGTAGCTACTACGAAAACTACATAAACTGGCATTGGTGAGGTCTAAATTCTCACCATCAGATGTCGAAACATGAATCAATCATAATTACACTAAATAAGTTTAATTCTAATGATGTAAGTCTATGGTCCAAGAGAATGTAAGCACTACGTTTAGCTATGTCAAGAAATAGATTTTGACATTTCAGGGAACCCTTTTTTATTTTCACCCATAGGGCAGGCTAAGGTCTTCAGACCATACCGCCTCTTCTTACGTTTAATATTTTCATAGGTTTCAGGGAACACACACAGCAGGTGGTGTTAGTGATGTAGCACTTTAGTCGATTCTCATTTTTCCCTTCCTTATGCATTTTCACATCTCAAGCTTAATCTATGGACCTTCCACGATTCTAGGTTGGCGATCGTGGATCTAGAATCGTCTATTCAAAAATCCACTTCTGAAAGCCAACAAGACAACTACAACGACACATAAAATCAAGACAAGCAATGCAGCTCAAAGTGCCGGCAGCTTTTCCCCTACGCCAACCGTTTCACACCCCGCGACCCGGTGAAATTTACAGGGGAACGTCAGAGTTATTTAGTTTGCTTATGGATTGTCTTTGGCTATTTTGTCAAAACGACATGGAAGTACCCATTTTAATAATTTTTCTCGTGTTATTTTAAGTTTTATTGCGTAAATTTGGTGGCAGTTTATCTAACTTGTTTGTTTATCACAAGTGTAAGTAATTGAAATGGAGGGGTAATGTTAGTTGGTAATTTAATCAAAGACTTTCCAAGGGAATTTTGAAAGAAAAGTCACCATTTCTTTCTAAATATCGTATGTCTTCGTTGCTAAGCGACAATCAAAATATACACTTGACACTGGCAGAATTGTGGCAAATAAGCCACAGAGTCCATAAACGAAGAAGAAGTAGTAGTATGCTTATAGCAGAACAGATGTTAGCCTATAGTCTGAAATTGATTGTATTTCGTTCTTTGAGCCCTAATAAAAAAAAATAATGATCACATAAACATTGAGTTGAATTACTTACGTAAATAAAATTACTCCGAGAATAATAATATTGTAGCAGAAAATATGTGTCAGTGTCACAGTTATCGCAAAGTCAATGATAAAGTCATTTCAATAATGCTGTTATTTTTAGGATTTTTGCAAAAAAAAAAGAATAATATACCAACTACACTGCTCCTTATGTTCTTTACTGTATTTTTTTTTGAGTCAAAGTACAGCCGGCTTAGCCAATTGAATTGTCATTGGAAGTGTACATTAAGTTTGTATGGCGCTGAGTGAAAACGTATGCTAATATTTATTTTTAAAGGTGTTAATATTAAATATGCATCAAATTTAAATAAAACGAGCATGTCCTTTGTGTAATATTCACTACAGCCAATATTCCCAACTCAAAAAACCCATTTAGTTAACTGGATAGAATTATGAGCATGACTTTATGACGTGAAAGATTAGAATAAGGAAAGCCAGTTTTCCTGCATCGTATTAGGTCACATAAATATAAGCACATTACATGTTAATTATTTGACATATCAAACTGTAACTGTATTAGAGTACCTAAATAATAATAAAGCAATATTAATAAAGCAATTAAATACAACATGTAAAAGTTTCTGTTACATTAAAATTTTAATAGAGCTAGTATTTAATACTGGTTATACCTAGGTACCTTATATATTAACTTTACAAATTTTCGTGAGTATTTCGGCTTTAGAAATGATTTCCGATAGTTCTATGCAATCTTCATAGAAAACATGTTCCAACTCTTTTTAAATGAATAAGGTATTGTTATCTCATTCAATATACCCACTGTGCAAATATCCACTCTGCTATCTACAATGCAAGATGGCGACCATGTAAATCAATATAACCTCAATTAGGTACTTAATAAGAAAGGTCTCGGTATTATTCCAACGATAAGGTCTAACCGACTAATATAAATCATGGTTGGATCTAATGTCTTTATAGTTGGGACACTGGCCTTCTCTCGAACGAGAGTGATAGGACCATAGCTCATAAGTCGTAAACGTGGGCTCAATGCAGGTTGGTGGATGATACATGTCTCAAGAATTTTTTAGTTCATAGACATGCCGGTTTCTTCACTCATTTACTTTGCCGTTCGAGAGGACTGGCATGTCTGGCGTCATAATCAACAACCTATTGCAGTCTGCTGAACATAAGCCTTTCCCATGGTGCGCCACTGAGCTTGGTCTTCGGCTCTCCATAACCAGTTTTTGCCAGATACCCTGCGCAAGTTGTAGCTTCATGTAGTAGGAGCCCAACACTACTCTTGGTTAACTTGGTCTCCACTCCAGAACCCGTTTTGCTCTAAAATAGTAAAATCGGCTCGTACTATAATACCAACTTTTCCCCCACAGGACTTAGATAAAAAATGCTGAAAGTGGTGAAATAGGCATCAGATAGAAAAAAACAGGTATCAATGTAAAATAAGATGCCATCGAAAGCTGTTTGTAGGTTCTCCTAACATACATTTGTAAATAAATGTATATAAAGTACACCATCAACTTCGTTAAATCTTGGTGCGTCGCATCAAGATTTAAGATTGACGTCAGACTGATCATGCAATAAGTGATAACCTGGGTGTCAGTCACTGGGACCAGTCTAGCTTGGTTAGTACTATACTGGTATTTAGAATTGTGAGATGAAGTCGATTTTTTTTCCTCACTTAATAATTTTTTGGAGAAGCTCTGCTATTATCACCAATCCAATTTATCTTAATGCTGGATACTAGGCCTCTTTGAGAATGCGCCACTGATCCCAATGTTTAGCTCTTCTCATTCACCCAATGCTCACCGCCTTTCGTGAGACATCGCTCCATCAACCGAGGAGCGCAGATCTTCATTTTAGAGCTCGTTTACCCCAACGGTTGGTGGTTCTTCGGAAATTTACCAGACCACTGCCACTACAGCTTGCTAATCCTCTGGGCTATATCGATGACTTTGGTTTACTACTCTCACGCATACTCTGGTGACGAAGAAGACGAACATCCAAATGGTGAGTCGGCTACGTCACAGCTACGTCAGCAGCGCTTCAATTTACTTGCTTTATGGAAATAAAGAAAATAATAGTACCTGTGACGTGTTTCATTTGAGTAACGTAGTAGACTACGGGGTATAAATTATATTATGTAGCAGTTATCGGAAAATGATCTACAATCTGTTAATTGAAATACAAACAAACTACATTGTAATTGAATTGAAAAGCATAATATTTTGCATTTTACGATCTCATATTATCGAAGTCTTATTAGTAGTTTACTAATAATAAATTCCAAGAACTTGGAAGTTATGCGTAGTTCGTTGCTGAACTATTTTAATTTGTATCTGCGTATGCAGTGAGTCTAGTTGTAGTGACCCTTCAGACACTAAGAACGTAGAAACCTGTCATGCATAAATGTATTTTTCGAATGTTATATTATGTGCTAATAATATTTTAAAGTAAGACCTGTAAATATTTTATCAATAAATACTTATGACATATGACTTTATGTGCAATGCTCTTAAATTGTGAAGTAAAACATCGTAAAGAAACCAGCACTCTCTCTCGAGTGTAGGCCAACATTGGCCAATTTAAAAAACCAAACAAAAAGCCAAACATTCCTTAATAATGGTCATACACTATTGTTTGGTGCATTCAGGAAGAAAAATAATACAAAATTAAGCCCACACACAATATCATACCTACAAGGATGTGTAGAGATTTTGCGATGCTAACGGTGAGAATAACGGTAGAAGGCGTTTACTATTCACCATGTCTCGGCGACACCGATACGCAAAATACGAATTTCGGACCAAAACTTCAGATTTTTATTTAACTTTAAAAATGTCCTAGGATATTGAATTTTTTTGGACATTGTTATTCGAATTCTTGATTGTTCTCAAAGTCAAAGTCGGACAGAATTTTATCTAATAAGATCACTAGGATCACTTTGAAACATCATAAAAACTGTGAATTTAAAAAACGCACTCCAGCATAGACGAATCTGGCAGCGAACACGCCTTGGTACATAGTATTTTTTATAAACCTCTTTGTATCTAAATATCATTTATTTTCCTCCTTCACGATTCATGGTGAATATTAATATATAATATAAGACTAATTGAGATATTGGGGACTTTGGGTATTACTCTGTGCTCTGGGGCAGTCATGATGAGTAAGGTGACTGATTAGCAAGGTACTATCATTGATAACAACAGTTCAGTCACATCAGCTCGATTTAGAGCAAAATTTTTTCAACAAAAAAGTATAGATTACGATCAGTAGAATCCGTAAATATTCGTTTGCTGCGGCTTATTTATGGACCTCCATTCTGTTGGATTGCTCGCACACCAGGAGCTGTTGCTCCTAAGCGTATTGTGCAAGCATTGCTTTGTATGAGTGAAGAACAGATATTAGGTTCAGGTTGTCACTGTCGCAAGTGAATTTTTTGAGCGAATGAGGCCTCGGGGTGACTTTACGCCATCCACTAATCAGCATTCAGTCAGCATGGTGGATTATAACGTCTCGCTCGAGAGTAGGCCATCTAACAGCAGCAATATCAAAAGGCTGATGCTATAGTTACATTTTTTTCATGAAGTATTCTTAAAACTTAAGTTTTAGCAGCTATGATTGCCAATTACATGTAAAAAAAAATTCAAAATACAGCTTTCTGTAAGTTCCGCAACTTCCCAAGCGAAAGTGAGCTAAAAAAGGCTTTCATAGTAGGTATATTACAGGTAGTACCTATAAGTTCGAATTGGTCGTGCGTTCTCGCGACGGCTTCTGACCGGCATTCGTAATGCATTTATAGTACGATTTATGAATTTAAACACGGGTGAGATGGAAAGGGGCGAATCTTATTCCTTGAACTGAATATCTAGAAGGCTAGTTAAATTAAACCTCTGTTTTGCACATTGTGACAACAGCTTCTGCTCGCGGCTTCAAAAAAAGTAATTCGAAAAGAGTTTTTGAACGAAATCGCGTCATCATTGCGTTACGTTTTTTTGACACCATTTTGTTGGTTGACTCGACTCCGCTCTACTTATATGGATGATTCTTTAACAAGTTCACAATTACCAACTATTTGGAGATATACCGTCTCAACACGTCGCGATAAGAATTTCAAGCGTTGGTCTCAGTTTAGCAACAGAAAAGTTATTTTTATCGAAGTATAAAAGTACCTGCAGAGGAATGCGCAACTCAAAACCCACTTTCAAATTACGAGGCGTTAGTTTTCTCTGATCAATCACTTACTATTGATGTAATTAAATTACTTTTAAATATAACTTTAGGATTATATATATCGTATCGACATTGGTTACTGAGACATCTAATGTCTATGTAAAATTGAATCTCGGAAGCAACGGTAACTTTTTTAAATTGTTTCATGTCAGCAATTAATGACGAGACAATCAAGTCTCTAACCATTACAGTTGCAGTCAGTCCGGCGTGGCACTGCACTGTTGATTTTACTAGCTACGGTGTCTTCTAAAGGTTAAAACGTAACTAAATATAATAATGCTTACACGCACATTACTACATTACTCTTTTGATGCAGAGTTTATTTCTGCTACTGCGGTGGTAGGTAGGTAAGGTACCCACCAAGACAGACTCTAGCTGAAGAGCCCTATACCACTTGGTGATCAATTTATTCTTATCATATTCATTAACTGATTGCTAACATGTACATAATTTATTATAGTTCTAAGGTTACCTTAGTGTGCACATGTAAGTAATTTACAATTCATTCACCTAATACTATAGGTGGCATGCTATAATATCAGCTGTCTCTTTTGTTTAACTGCATTGTCTTCGTGTAAGAAAGTGACAGACTTCTTTAACAATTCGCTAATTGGTGTTGTTTATTTTGATCGCTGACACCTCTGTTTGTTCTATTTTAGACTTTACAACGCTGTTATTTGAATTTAAAATTACAGTTTACACGTGTTACGTTTGAATAGGTATTGTGTGTGTGAGTATTAATCAATGCCACGAGTACGCGAAGGGCACTATTGTGGCTATTTGATAGAAAGACATAGGTCTTGGAAGACCTATGGCCCACTGCCTCCTTCAAATTCTAAAATTCAAATTCTAAAAGCTAAGTCGGAGACTTTGGTTCTTCTAAGAACTTTCTCCAGCCTGCTCTCATATTATTCAACTACTATGCGCATATACGAAATCCTGCGTGATCATTATTCACCTCAATCTAACCACGATTGTGAGTGATTTAATCGAATCCAATATTTTTTATACACGTCGTGCCTCGTCGTATACTATAGTAACAGCAATGTAATGTATGATACGTAAGGTTGTATCATTTAAAATCGGGACGAAGTGTGTACTTAAATAGTATTTTTATTATCACTTATGTCGTCCATGTCACTACCGATTGAGATAACGTGTACCACTGCGTAGTTAGTCCAAAAATGCGTTCCTCAGAATCGTTCTGATTTTATAATAAGTATTTGTGGCATTTTCCTGGTTCAAACGTGTTTATTTAAATGCAGTGCTACTTAAAATATGATAAGAAAACGGAATGACGCAAAATATACTTGCGTCAAGCCAGTGCCTATGGGGTTTTAGTAAATGTTTATAAACAAAGCATTTTCATGGATAATTACCATTTTGTAAAATTAAGTCTTCCTGTAATGTGTCACGTAAATGTGTAAATTATAAACATAACGATATTATATAATTTTATTGGTAGTCGTCTTTGAATTCTAAAAATATATATTATTTTTTAGATTTTTTACTGGATAGAAACTTCAAACTGATTGAAATGAGCGCAAGCACGCTAAATCTATGGTTATGCAGTTCTCTGAAACAGGAACTAATTTAAATATCACCAAAATAATTTCTGCTCAATCAGCTGGAGAAAATTGGTTAAGCAGCAAACTTTTGATTCAAACCACATTAGCAAAATAAAATTACACAATGCGTGTAAAAACAATCTCAATCAGAAAGTAAAAACCTAAATCATATTTTCTTACCTTCCATCCAGCAGACGAGTTGCTGTCCCCTTTATCCTTAAAATATGGCACGTTCTGGACCATCCACTCGTAGATCTGCGACAGGGTGAGTCGGTTATCCTGCGCTGAAGTGATGGCTTGGGTAATGAGATCAGCGTATGAGAGGTTTCCCCACGCGTTGCGACGGGATGAGTTCTTCTTTGCCCCTACGGACTGGGGCAATGGGGGTGCTCCTGGGTAACAGAAATCTGAATTGAGTATGATTTCTGGACTTTTAGAAATATATACTACAAAATAAGTTTGGACTGGAACCGTACGTGTGCCTATTTGAAAGGTTTCATAAAAGTATACATATTTTGATCAACGAATACAAGAGTTATTACGTTTATATGTATATTTAACTTCAGCAGGGCCCATAAAATTAAATGCATTTTATTTTAGGTGGTCATTACTTAGAATAAATAATAGAACAAGTATCAGACTTATTACAGCACCAGTATTGAACGAAACAATAAAGTGATGGCGATGTGAGGTCGATGGACCGATGACATTAAAGCGGTCGCAGGAAGTCGGTCGGTCGTCATGGCGCTCTTGGGGGAGGCCTATGTCCAGCAGTGGACGTCTATCGGTTGATATGATGATGATGATGATGATGATGATGTGAGGTATAAAATACTTATTACAAAACATTCCAGACCATTTTCAAATGAATAACTACTGAATAAAAACGAAGCCACGGTAAATCAAAAAATCATTGGAAAATTTTCTTTTCGATCCGTACCAGATTGACAGAAGTAAATCCGTCTTTCCATATTATGTTCCTACATATATAAATAAATAAAAAAATCGATTGTAAGTTGCATTAATGCAAGAGCAGCAAATTTGAATAGAACTCAAAACAAGAATATCAATTCATCGGTTACCTACATACATTTATGTATTTTGATTGGTGATATCCATACTTTGTAAGGCGGGACAAGTCCATAGGTGGGTAACATAAAAGCAGCCGTATAATCGTCGTCAAACTGATGAATCAAAGTCATCGACCTGACTCTGTGTTACGACATCAAATTACTGTACTATATCCAGCTGTAGAGCTGACTTTACAGCTGAATATAGTACAGTATTTTGATTACTGGTCAGAAGTTGAAAAAAAAAGATGGATAAAGGATGACTGACGGTAGGCTGTGCCGGGTTCGAGCCGAGCGTCGCGTCGCCGTCCGCTGTGGCCGTAGCACGGTCAACTATATCACATATTATAATTTGTATGGACTTAATGGTTTCCGAGTGTTGTCCGTTGCTCGGCCGTCACTCGGTATAGCGTGAATGTGTCCATATACAAAACATGTGTAATAATTAGTTGACATTCGACACTCGGCTCGGAGCCGACACGGTCTAGCGTGAGTCATCCGGTGTGATCCGGTCCAGTTTTTTGGAAAAACGTGAAACTAAACTTGTCTTATTAGGTTGTATTTCGAGTATATCTTATAGTCGTGAGGCAGGATTATTACCATCTGTCACCTAGTTTTGTCCCTCTAAATAAGGTGACAGATCGCACAAAAGAGTGCGATCTGTAGCGCTTTTTTCAATAATGCAGGCCGTTTTTGTTTTGTTTCTCAAATTAGTCATCTTGACCTTAGCTGGCATTGTCATCATCATGACAGCCTTCCAATGTTTCCACTACTGGAACACTGGCCTACTCTCAAGCGAGAGTGATTGGGTCTTAATCCACCACGCGAATCCAATGCAGATTGGAGGATGGCACATGTTTTTTGACGGTCCGGTTTCTTCATGGTGTTTTCCTTTTGCCGTATCAGAGCTCTGGCATTGCGCACATAAAATTTTTAAATAGAAAAATCCATTGATGGTATATATATATATATATATATAAACACCCAGAATACATTTATAATACTAGTAGTTCTTTGAGAACAGTACTGTAGACCTAGCGAGCCCTTCTTACAAGTTAGGAAAATTTACGCCAGTTCCTAAGCGCCTATGCCGTAAAAGAACTGGCAACAACACCGGCTGGGTTCCTATCGCTTTATTGGCATGACCCTTGCTATTGTTATGAATGCCGAGTAGAGTTAGAGCACATTCGTCCCAAGCTTTTTTATCATCTAAGTAATCGATTATTTTATTGTAAGCTTTTTGAGACAGTTTTTGTTTAATTAAGTTTTTAAAGCCAAGAATCGACAGCAATTCAAATTTACCTTGGTGAGTTTTATCCAGTGTTCTATTTAAAAAAAAAAATATATGTTTGTCACTGAGGTTGTAACATTTCTTGCTAAGGTTTACTTATGTAATTTTCTTAGAAAACTTAATCAAAGTCTTTTTTAAGTGTTCCAACAACATTAGACCCATAGTACTTTTATGGTACCAACCTATATGTTTTATCAAAATATGAAAAAAAAATGCGTTTTCTCGAATACGAAACGACTTTTTTATAAAATTTTTAATGGGAACAGACAGACAGACAAAAGCGTCTTTTGACCAATCTCGAAACTGAGACGCTTCGCTTGCTACTCGTAGTTCTGTGAACAGAAAGACCTCGCAAACACAAACTTTTAAAAGTGAGCAATTTACTGCATTTTGAGGAGCTATTTTGCTCATCACGCTGAAGATCCTCATCAGATTTTCACCAAATTTGCATGAGACTTACTTTAAGTTAGTACATTTTAAATAAAACAAAAACCATCGAAATCGAATCTCGTTAAGCGGTGATATGCCGTTGCCCTCTTTTTACCCTTTTTTAGAGAAAGTTTTTTTAAGTATCAAAAATTCCCGACGATAATCAACTTTTATAAAGTCATAAAACCTGTACTATACCAAGTTTCAACCAGATTGGTTGAAAAATGCGACCTGTAGGCGAAAACACAAAAAGCCCGGACAAACTGACATCCAAAAGCATTTTTGGCCAATCTCGAAACTGAGACGCTTCGCTCGCTCGGTCATTAAGGGCATTTAGTTATGGCTTATGGGAGATCAATCTTTGTTTTTTTTTATCATATAGATTGAAGTGTCTAATCAAATCACAGGTAAAAAATTACATACGAGAACGACTTATTTATATTATATATATTATATTTGGTACAAAATTAAATGGGGGCATGTTATATCGTTTTTGTTTAATTTATTGGGTTTTTATTGGCTTTATCGAGAGTAACTAGTCCGACTCGCACTTGACTAGTTTATTAAAATATAATGCAAACAGATTTGTTGTCTGAAGTCCGAGCATTATCTGTGTTTTGCTTTATTCACAAATTAACAATGGCTTGGTTTTTACACGTTATCATTTTGTGATTTTTTTTCTGAAAGTCTTACTCAATAAATTCAAGTGTTGTTGAAAGTGTAGCCATATTTTGTTTATTGTATTTATACCTACTAATTTCAATAGTTTATTAAAATATAATGCAAACAGATTTGTTGTCTAAAGTCCGAGCATTATCTGTGTTTTGCTTTATTCACAAATTCACAATGGCTTTGTTTTTACACGTTATCATTTTGTGATTTTTTTTCTGAAAGTCTTATCCAATAAATTCAAGGGTTGTTGAAAGTGTAGCCATATTTTGTGTATTGGATTTATACCTACTAATTTCAATAGTTTATTAAAATATAATGCAAACAGATTTGTTGTCTGAAGTCCGAGCATTATCTGTGTTTTGCTTTATTCACAAATTCACAATGGCTTTGTTTTTACACGTTATCATTTTGTGATTTTTTTTCTGAAAGTCTTATTCAATAAATTCAAGGGTTGTTGAAAGTGTTGCCATATTTTGTTTATTGCATTTATACCTACTAATTTCAATAAGTTTAAATTTTTTGTTTAAATGTGCAAACTGCAAACTTTAATTTTTGAAAGAAAAAGCCTAAACTCGGTAGAGTTAGATTGATAGATAGAAGCTAGAAAATAAATGAAAAAGATTTCATCCACCAACGTCTGCATTGTGATGGTGCAAATACAGTTAATAGTATCAATTGGCAAACCTGTAGGTAATATACGGGTATGTCGCTAGGCGAAAGTAGTGGGTCGAGTCACAATCACAACGTATAGGTAGTTTATATCTACGTACCTATACCTATTCAATGGGTAGAATACGCTAAAGTTCTAAACCCATTTTATTAAATCTTCTTGACCGTATATAACTAACTAAACAATGGCCAAAACACGCATAAATTTAAAAAAATGATAAAACACACATCCTAAGATTACAGCTTATTTCCCAAATATTTACATATTATACTAATACCTATTAGGTACTATTCAGAGAGTTTCTTTACGATTTAACATATCTATACTAATATTATAAAGAGAGAAGATTTGTATTTTTGTTTGTTACGAATAAACTGAAAAACTACTGGTCAGATTTCAAAAACTCTTTTACCATTAAAATGCTACATTATCCCTGAATAACATAGGCTATATTTTATTTTGGAAAATAATAAGGATCCCTACTAAAACTTCAATAATGTAACCTAAGGTGTAAGAAAAATAACCATAAAATGTCTTTCATCGCATGCGCTGCGGAAACTATTGATGATAGAACAAAAATATGTTTTTTTATTTTTATTTATTAAGGACACCCAACACAGGATAACACCATATACACAAAAATCGATTCCAAAGGTTTTACCCTCTAGTGTTCCCATAATTATAGGGCATCACAGCATGCGCAATGTTCTACAATATTAAAGAACATATTGATATCTACAAAAAAGTCAGCGGTACCATATGTCCAACTATTTTAGTTATGTAACTATAACTACTTTTTTACATTTTAAAAGTTGATAGAAATGCCGACCAAATTTAGACCATATTTTCCATACCTTTATATTAATCCTTATCCTAATAAATAATTTGGTATTCAAGACTGTTTCAATACCTGTAGATAACTGTTCACTCAAAACAAAATACTAAAAAGGCCCGCGCGCGCGCCGCGCCCTGTGGCCTGACAGAGGCGTGCATAATATTATTATATATGAAATAGGTAGTCGCGCTGCTAAAACGCGCGGTCGGCTTCTACCCTATGGATAACTAGCGACTCGCCCCGGCTTCGCACGGGTGCTTAAGTTTTCATTGCACCCGTGCGAAGCCGGGACGAGCCGCTAGTTGTTTATAAATAATAACAATTCATTCATTTTTTTTATAAAACAGTTTAAAAAAAATGTGTCCCGTTTTTTTTTGTTATTACTCAAATAAGTCGCTTTTTATGTAAAATAATAAAAAGTTATAATCTTTCGCGGTTCGCCAGACTGTATTTTTTTGTGTCAGAGTGTATTTTTACTTGGTTTCTGTAGATCATTTGATACAAAAATTCTACAAGTAAATGTTATGGTTTTACATTCATTCGTTAAGTTGCCCAACTTAACTTCAAAAAAAGTTTTTTTGATATTGCATTGATTGGAAAAAAATAAATTATAATGAAATTAAAGTTGTCATTTTAATCAGATAGGTATAATCTTTTAGCAGATTAGATACTATAAACGTAAGTCGTCAGAGCTTATGTGTTAGTAAGTTACTTATCTATATAAAAACTCACGTTTGTCACCATCTGTTTCATATCATTCACATGTGCTAAACGATCATTCACAATTCCCACTTTATTATGTATTACAAAGTTGTTTGTTTACATTTCTATGTTTATTGTTTTACGGTTTCAAAAAAGAAGTGTTACCTTTTTAAACTAGTGATAATATTTATATAAGTTTCACGTTTTTGGGCAGCTAGGTATTTTATCTCTTATCAATTTCGAATCGGATAGATAGGCGTTTATATAACACCCTACCTACAGAGTTTCATTAAATTCTTGGCGGGTGATATACGCAAAGGAATTAGCACAACAAAATACGACCACTTGCTTTATTGTAGCAACGACGTAAACAATTTTGTGGCGTTGTTGTTGTTTGAGTAGGTAGGTACCCGGGCTTGGGATCTATTCATGAAATGTGTAGTAGGCGGAAACGTGTGTTATTGTTGTGTGTAGAAAATTTTTGCATTATGTTATACCAATGAGTATTGATAGAATCTACTAAGCGGTATTGCGTGTTGTGATGGAATATTTGGACTCGGTAATTGGTGATATTTACCACTTAGATTCTGATTGGAGTTCTTTTTGGAGCCGCTACCGTCATCCCCCGGGTCGACGTAGTTGTCTGGCCTCGGCAGCGGCCACGTGTTGGAGCGTTGGCGCGTTTGCGGCTCGAAACCCACTTCGGCCATCTCGTTCAGCGGTTCCAATTCCCCCATGGTGCCCTCCAGCTCCTGAAGCCCGGTCTGAGAGGACCACGGGCTCGCGTAACCGCCGCTCCCCTGAATAGACATCTCGCTTACTATCTCGGCCAGGGAAATTTTTCGATAGATGTTTTGGTACAAGCGCTCACCGGCGCATGCCGTTACCAGCCTCTAGCATCACACGACACTTTTTTCTAATATTCAGTTCTTTCTATTTCCAGAACCGTTGGAACGGACCACGGTCCGCAGAGGTTATCTGTCTTCTCCTTATCTGCTCTGTTATTCGAAGCCAATAACATGTGGCGTCTCACTAACGTTCGTAAACAGCTATATGCGCCGAGAGCGTCGGCCGTCGCGTCTCGGGCCGCTCCCGAGAGGCGATTTTCGCTAAATATAAGCGCGGGCGAGGCGGGGGCGGGGCGCACACCACGTGAGTGACTACGCGCCGATTTTCCAATTCATCACTGGTGGGCTAGAGGCGCGATAACCTTGTAACGTGGCTCAAATCGGACCGAAACACCGAGTATCGGATCGCCTACAATCGTCACTGTCGTCGAATGTTCCGAAGATAGAAGCAAATACGCAAATCTGGCCGGCCTTCCGAGTTCTAAACACTTTGCAACTTTTCCACACTGATAACAGTTATCACAGGGTCCTACGAGAGTTTTTATAACTTTTTGAGGGTACCGGCGCGCACGCTACAGTTTAAAGGAAGCGGTAGCGAGTCCACAGAGTCCACGCGGTCAGCGTTGATAACTGCGTAATAAAGTGAGGTTGGCGCGTGTCGCGTGGCGGCAATCCGTCCTCAGCCGCGAGCGGTCGCACGTACACTGAACTAAAGCGCGTCGTGAAGTCGCGGCGGAGGCGGAGGCGCGTCGCCCGTGCGGATCCGCTGGGCGCCGCGCTTCTGCTCCCGCTCCGCCTGTGCACTCTGCGAGGAGAGGAGGGTGGAGGGAGCCGCCGGCGCCGGCCTGATATACATACAACTCGTGTAGTGGCGTCGTGTGACCGCACGCAGGCCCGCCGCCGCCACCATCTCGCCCGCACTCGAAGCGCTTCGCCTTTGCTCATTTTTATAATGGGCTTAAATTCTTTTTCGCAGTTTATCGTACAAGACCCAATAGCAGAGTCGCCGGCGGCGCGGCCGCGAAGCGACCTTGGTCGAGGCGCACGAGAGCCGACGCGCGAGGCGGCCCCGGCAGCGCGTGCTAGGCGCCTTTACCGCTGACATCGGCATGCCTCATTATTGTTTATCATTCAATACTATTTAAAGTAGATTATGGATGGACGCAGTGCTGATCTTTCATGCCAACAAAAAATACAAGCATAATTTATTTAGTTTCTCACTACTATATCTCACATCTCGAAAAAAGAAAGAAATATTCTCGATAAATCGAGAAATAAAAATAAAAACGCGTTAACGTTTCTTTGTATAATCTGATACCTATCAAAACGATATATTTTAATAAATGATAATTATTCTCCCTATAATTAATTTATTTTCTTTATTTCTACAATTTTACGTTTCAAATTGAAAAATAGTGAACATTCATGTGCTAATCTGATGGAGGATAGCTTCTTAAGTGATCTTGAAATCATGTGAAGAATGTAATGCGTAACTCACGCGAATGTTCGTGACGTGCTGACCGGCTATTATATTATATTCAAATAATGTTATACCTACGTAATAACCTACTACTTAACTAAGAGTAGTAGAGTTCTTTGTGATAGAGCTCGTCCGGGGAAGGACTACCACCATATCTATTTCTGCCGCCAAGCAGTAATGCTCGCATTGCTGTGTTCCGGTGTGAAGGGTATGGTTGCCGGTGAAATTACTGGCACATAAGGCTTTCGATCTTAGCCTCAAGGTGGCAACCCGCGAGTGATATATTGCAAGCGTCCATAGGCTGCGGTAACCGCTTACCATCTTGTAGGCCGTACGCTTGGTTGCTACTTCAGTTGTATAAAAAAAAATCTTATTTATTTTTGTGATAACAAGTTTGCTAAGCATTTGTAGACAAGATCATAAGTTTAAATATGTAATTTTGCAATGATTAAAAGTTCCTTTTATAGTTAAGTTCAACTTGTAATTCTTAAACGCCACCATATTAATATCTGTTCTGTGGCACCACAGTGTACAACATTTATTTTAATAGGTAAGCTGTGCAAGCGCATAATACTTAGATCTATTCTGCATGAATGTGAACTCCGCCAGACAGCAGCGGTGGAGCGCTCGTGGCGTAGCTAGCCAAGTTGTTCTTAACAGATCAACGAAGTTAAGCACTGTTCCGCGTATACAGTCACTATTTGGATGGGTGCCCGCCAGTGGCAATTTCAACTGAGCGCTACCGTGCTTCAGAAGGCACGTTAACCAGTCGGTCCCGGCTTTTTCAAAGTTGTTAGGCCATTACATAGAGACCTTCGGGCGGCCTAAAAACTCTGTCACCAGAGTTGACTCACACGAACTTACTTACTTGGCAGCGGTTAAGCGGAGAGTTTTTTATCGGTGATGAAGTTTAGATAATTTATATTTCATGTTTTTCATTTTCATATTTTAAATTGTTAAACTTGTAAAACTGTCTTCCACATAATATAATGACTGTTTTTTACGGAGTAGCATACTTTGTTATATCTCTATAAGATTTCTAAACATGAAAACGTATTATTTGCTTCCTGTTTGTTATAAGAATTATAAGTTGTATCCAACGTTGGTTTTCTTAAGATATGAAAATATAAATAAAATAAATAAATCATTCATAAAGTATTGCGTAGCAACATTTCCCACGCCAATGACGTAAGTCATAAACATAACAATACGTCATAATATTTTTTATGAGAGACATTATAACTCATCCAGGGTGTAAAGCTACGAATTTCGTAGCAAACTCAGGCGTAGAGGGTGCGCCTACGGTCGTAGACCTACGAAAATTATGAATGTAAAGAATTTAAATTATTTGATTTTCGTATGATGATTTTTTGCAAACTTATTTATGCTTATAATTGATTAAGTAAGTTAAGTTCGTGTGAATTTGTGGCCATCTCTCGACCGACACATTTTTTGAAAAATGAAGGTAATCTTCTTCTTCTTATCTTATATGTATATAAAAATTAATTGCTGTGCGTAAGGCTCGCTAAAACTCGAGAACGGCTTGACCGAATTGGCTAATTTTGGTCTTAAAATGTTTGTAAGAGTCCAGGGAAGGTTTAAACGCTTAGAAAATATGGAAAAATTGCGAAAAAAAATAATGCGAGTGAAACCGGGCGAGTCAACAGGTTGATAATTATTTATTAAACCTGATATTTTAGTTTTAATCATATTTCATAACTAATTTATTTAATGAGTGTGAGTGTGCTTACAGGTACCTATTCATTTGGTTTTACCTTAGTTTCAAATGTGGCCGAACTCCGAAGCGGTTATAATGTAGCAAAATAAGCCTTAAGCCTAAGTGAATCTCACGTGATTTTACTTGAATATTTGTTGTATTTATTTATTTATTTATTATTTATTTAATACAAACAAAAATCTATTTATTCAATAATATCTCAATTATCATTTTGAACTTAGGTGCATTAACGCCAGTTCTCCAGTTCAGTGTAAACTTTGAAACCCATCATATTTCTAATACATATAATAACGGCTATTTTCCACTTGTTTTTGTCATTTCGGCTGACGTAGGCAAAAACACGTGGTAAATTAATAGCCGTTAATATACTTATTTAAAATGACTTCTAACCACTATAGTTTCAAAGCATACTAAATATGGGTAATTAAATTACTAATTATTATCAGTTGACTACCAGGTTTGCAGCTTAAAAGTACCTAATTAATACCAACATTCCAATATACGATTCTTTCAGATATTAGGAAAGATTGAGTGGGTGCAGATGGTGGGTTTCAAAAGGAAAAACATGCGCCCTGTAAGAATTTATACTTTGTAACGTGGTACCCTAAATAAAATATACTGCCCGGATAATTATTCGGCACATAGACCAACTTTCAGGATGGTACATATTCCAACTTTTTTTAATATTTGTAATAATACTAAACTGTTTTACCAAATACAGTCAAGATATTTTTGTAATATATAAAAATACCTGTTTTAATTTGCTTTAAAATATATATTTATAATTCAAGCCTATAAAAAAAAACCTTTGCACTGAATATTTTTTATATGTAGGTATTTTAACTATAAAATAATTCAGTTTCAATGAGAATTTATCTCATTGCTTGCTCGTAGCACCGTGCTACGCCTATTTGTTGACTACCAAAAAGTCTTCCGCTACCGAATAAGTATTTATTACAGTTTATGTCCTCATTTCCTGTCTTTCCCGTCCATTGTTTTGCGGATGCCGGATATCGTTATGATGCCCCTACACTTCATTCGTTATTACGCACTTATTGTTATGTATGGGAAAAAACGTTTGTCCATTATGAATGAATTTCTGCATTACTTATCTATATAGTAAGTAAGGGGTTTTACAACTGTGTTTGTTATTTGATATTGGTAAATTAGTGGGGAACCACAGAGCTACAATAAATAAGTAAACAGTAAACAGTAATTGATTGTATCAGATGGTAACCTTAGCTTTATTTGAATTTTTAAATGCTCGAAAACGATATATAATTTTATTGTTCCCTAAAATACATAATTGAGTTATTCCGCAACTCAACAAACTCAAACTAAACAGAAGTATAATTTGCCAGAAACAGAGAAAAAAATTAATAAAACGAAATGATTTGAAATCTTAAATAAAAAAGTTGACAGATTATCAGCAGGTAGGTCTGTACCAGATGGGCAATTCCACAAAAAAAATTTGCTAACAAATCGAAGTTGAACACCTGCTTTTCATGGTACTATGAATATGATGATGATGATTATAACAATGATGATCATCATCATAATAGAATTATATACAAACCGACATTGTACTGTACCTTTCACATGACCACTCAGGAGTGGATTAGGTTCTACAATTAGTGACAAAATCGACACGGTTGGGTTTGCACCCCCTTATTCATAAAATAAACTGTTAAATTTGCAGATATTACAGTCAAAGCTTTTGAACAAACAAAGCTTACGAACGAACTTACTTAAGTACCTAGTTACCTACCTATTTGCGTTTAAAATATAGCAAATAACTAACTACGCAGCAGCATCTAAAAATAAAGTAGTGAGGCTTTAAAGCCTGGAAAGTTTTTCCCGCCTGATTTCCACTTTTGCGATTGAATTCCATCTGGTGAGAAACTTTCAAACTTCAAACCTAAACTAGTACTGGAAAATTTGCACCATAGAATGAAACAGTTCTTCTAAAATCCTGTAGAACGCGACACCGTCATCAAAAAAACATGCCAGTAACGTAGTCATAAGTATCGCACATAGATGGCGCTAACTTACAACTAATGAAAGGTTTTCACGCAGATCATCGCGGGCATCTTTTCCCAATGTAGGAAAATCTGAAATCGGGAAAACCGTACCCGGATAACAGTCAGTCGCTTCGGGGTCCCCAACGCGTGAACTTCTTACCTAAAATCAGTACTGGTGATCCCAAGCATAGTATTTTTTCTGAATCATTCTTGATTATTCAGTTTTTCAGTAAAGTTTCAGGCCGTCTACTTTAGTTGTTAGATAAAATAAATTCTCTCTCTCGCGGTTGTATAAACTTTTGAACTTGAAGGCGAGCAGATTTTCGAAGTCGTTTGCCGGGTATAATGATAGGTGAGTAAGATTATGAATATTAACTTCTACCTTTATATACGGTCTGTGTTTTTTTATAGTGAGTTTACTAATTTTACAGCTCAAATAAAATGCAGGTTCCAATAAACAAAGAAAAGAATCGTTTAAAAAATATTTTAGGACCAAATTCAGAATTTATGCTATGCTAAGTATAATTATTACCTACTAAAAAAGACTAAACAGAAAGCATTAGTTTAGCAGTTTTAAGCTTGTGTTTCTATAAACTTCAGCTCAACAATATTATAGTAAAACCAAACCTATAGGTATAGAATAATTAGTAGATTTCTGTGATAGAACTCGTCCGGGAAAATACTCCATACCTACCTATTTCAGCCGCCAAACAGTAATGCTCGCATTGGTATTTTCCAGTTCGAAAGGTATGGTATTCGCTAAAATTTCAGGCACATGAGACTTCTTACCTACGTCACAGGGTGGTAACGCGCAAGTGATACCTCTGGTATTGTAAGCGTTCCTATGCTACGGTAATTGCTTACCATCAGGTGAGCCGTGACATTGGTTACCACTTGTATATAAAAAAAATTCTTTGTGTACAGCTTTAGTTTTTTTGCAAAGTAATATTGACACAGTTTTTAAATACCTATCGTAATGACAATAAACTATGATCACAGAATATATCACCAAAATAAAATTTAATTAAATAAGTACTAAATTTATTTGTCACCAGTTGACCCGCGCGGTTTCACTCGCGTTATTTTTCTGGCATTTATTCCAATTATTTTCTTACAGTTAAAACCTTTCCTGGATTCCTACAAACATTTCAAGACCAAAATTATCCAAATCGGTCTAGCCGTTCTCGAACAATCCTAAAAATTGGGGTGGGTGTATTTTTTTGCGGGCCTGTATAATGTTGTAGGTAATGTAGGTACCTACTGAAATAAATAAAATAATAAAAAGGAAGGTCGTCGGTGTGTGACGATAAAACTTGCAGAAATCAGTCATTAATTTATTTCTAATAAGCGGTTATGCTCGAACAACCTTATATTATTAGGTAGGTATACATCATACCAAAATTAAACATACAAAGCCCAATAATAATTGGCCCAAATTACCACTTGTATCTTCGTTCGTTTGATAGAAAAACTCCCTTTGCAAAAATTACATATTATAAATTCATCATCATTCTAATGAGCCAATAGACGGAATGGACTCCCATAATGGGAGTCCATTCTCCAGTCTCTGTCCACAGCTGAACAAAGGTTTCCCATAGGGTGCCAGAACGACCGATCTTGAGTCTTTTTAGCATCAAGACTTCTTGCGCTACAATGTCTTTGGTTCATCGAGTGAAACCAGTGAGACACACCCGTCCTACGCTACACGTCGTTTTTCAGTTCCTGGTTGTCATTTCAGAACCGTTACTCTTTAGCGGTTATTAGTTCTACTAGCGAATTGTGGCCTATAGGACAAGAGCATAAAAATAATAATGATTGAACTTGAACTATGTACTCGTAGTTGACAATAACTTATTTGCGTTAGGAAAAACAACACTTTTTTATAGACAAAAACATTGTCTTTCGTGCTCTTGCCACAGAAAACTGAATAGCTGAATTTGCTAACATGTGGAAAATATCTCACGGCGCGGCGATGCTATGTCCATTATTCAACAGATATCGGCAGGCAGGTAATATGCCTTATGATTTTTGCAGGGGGTTTCGTTTGGATGTTGAAATTTAAATTTCGCAGTACTTTACCTACTATAAATATCTATTGTCTGTGAATTATAACATTAATTAACATAAGTGTTTGCCTTCGTTGGTTTATTCAGAATGGATCTCTTTTGATGGGTACCTCCACAGTGCCCAGATAGTCTGCCTCCAAGCAGTAATGTGCAATTCAGTATTCAGTATGTTTAATATGAATTACTGTGTTTAGATTAGATGGGAACACTGTAGCTAGTGAAATTACTGTTACGTCTCGGCGGGACGAGTACAGTGCAGTGCTACGCAAAACATTAAGTGACACTGAGACTGTTATGGTCTGGTAAGTAAGGCGCACAATATCAGGCAAACGACGATAAAAAAAAGGTAGAGTTTTGTAATATAACTCGTAGCAATGTAACGAGTAAGCTTCTTGTAATAAAACTTTTAGTAGTAGTAGAGCTTATTGCGATAGAGCTCGTCTGTGAAAGTAATACCCTAATTCTGCTGCCGAGCAGTAATGTTCTCATTGCTGCGTTTCATTTCAAAGGGCGTGGACGCCAGTGAAGCTACATCAGTTACATGCACGCGAGACTTTATCATCTTGATCTCTGGTGCTCACCTCTAGTATTTTAAATAAAAACAAAAGATACGGCAACCATGTTACTAACACTTGGATACTTTATGATTTTATTTTAACTTAATAGCTTAGTTAATTTATGCTTGTACTGCCATACCTATTTCTGCCGCAAAGCAGTAATGCTCGCATTGCTGTGTTCCGGTGTGAAGGGTATGGTTTTCAGTGAAATTACTGGCACATGAGGCTTTCGATCTATGCCTCAAGGTTACCCGCGAGTGATACCTCTGGTATTGCAAGCGTCCATAGGCTGCGGTAACCGCGTACCATCTTGTGGGCCCTACGCTTGGTTGCCACTTCAGTTGTATAAAAAAATTGTTTACTACACGTACCGTAAGTAGGTTTATTGAAAAAAAAAACGAAGTAAATAAGTATACTTAAGTACTTATGATTTGCTTTACATCGATGCCGATAAACCTTTGAGTTCGAAGACTGATAGTTTTAACATCAAAACATCAAACATCACAGCAAACGCGCGTATGTGCGAAGGCTTTCCAACCCAGTTCCACTTTAGTCGGGAAACCAGGCACTTACCTACCCGAGAACACTGCAAAGATAACATCCAACCGAACAACAGGTGGGCCAAGAATTTGTGATGAGGCACAAAGGCGGTCACGTCCCGAATGTAGATGAAATGCTTCGGTTGGAATGTCTTTTGTCACAGATATTTCATGAAGGATAACGTCTATTGTACTATTATTCTATTAACGCTATTTATAAAATTGCATTTAATGTTGGAAAATCTAGAGTAGGTTCAAGGTTTTTGTGCTTTTTCGCTGCTGGATGGTACTTTGAAAAAGTCTTTTTAGTAATTTTTTCTTTTGTGTTTTGATGATACGCGGCGTTGCAGTTATTGACACATTTTTATGATTTATTGAAAAATTACTGAACAAATTTTGATAAAATTTAATGGGACCTATAAAGTATTACCTATCAAACAATATAAAACTCATCAACACTAATCTTAATTGGCAGAGAAATCGCGTAACATACAAACATACAGTCGAATGATAACCTCCTCCTTTTTGGAAGTCGGTTAAAAAAAAAACATATTATCGCTATGGTTACTTAAATCTGCCACATACATACCTGTTCAAGTAGACCTGTTACTCTGTGCCTGAGTTCTTTAACTAAGTAGGTGTTTCCCCTCTGAGATGTTTTCCTATTAAACTTGGTAATTGGGGCCGCCATCGAGTGGTGATGAATAGTTTATTTTTCCCTTTCCTCGCAATTTTCTTTTTGGCGTAGATGTCTATGGGATTACATGGTTTTTTTTGTTTACTCAGCGTCTATCGTGAAAAAGTAGCTGTAGTTTGTACTTAATTTCTTTGTTTCGTAAAAATATATGATTGATGGGATATGATATTTAAAACAAAGTACTATAAGTACCTAATGGCTAAAAAAAAAACACCTAAGAAATCAAGTGAATCTAAATTTCACAATTGACAAATAAAGGGTAGGTACAGGTACCTAATTAAATAAGAGCAACATTTTTTGAACAAATTGAAAGAGTTCATTTAAAAAAAAAATCTAGCAATAAAGTATAGTTCGCACAACGGATCTAGGCTTCCGTGAAGTCAGCCGTTTGTGATGCGCAATGACAATTTAGTTTGAAAAAGCTCCATTGCGCATCGAAACGGCTAACTTCACGACGGCCGAGATCCGCTGTGAGAACTATACCTACCTTGTATAACAGTACAGTAGTTTTATTATTTTTTAGTAATAAAACTATATGCATAACTGTGATATTAATAATGCTGCATGTTTCTGAAGCATTCGGTCTATTTCTAAACATTTTGTAGCACTAAAAATTAATAACAGGCTAATGGAAACAATGAGGGTTCAAAACATAATTCAGCTTGGTCTAAAAGCTTTTATTCAGACATGGCCAAAGCTATTCTATCTAGATTCAAAGCCATGTTTATATTTACACAAAGATAAGGGAAAATACCGACAGTTTTTTCCGTTTCCCTCTTATCGCAACCCACAGGAAGAAACGTTGAGGGTAGCTTTAAAAAGCGCGTCTGTGTTACGCTGATATCGAGCCCGATGGGTGCACACAATAGAGCTCAGAAGATAACACTGGAGAGAACATGATAGTAAAGTTATTAGGATTTTTCTATGTCGTGGATCAGGAGGCAATCGACCTTTCGTTTATGTTACTTGTATTTGAGTAAATAGCTTTGCTTGCGAAGTAGTTTTTGCTTTAGACTAACAAGTGAAACGCCCTCGAGCAATTTTTTTTTGCAAAGAATCTTCTTACCGTTGCGTTTTCTAAGACTTGAATTTCAGGTATTCCATTCATAGCGCACCCCTAATACGTAAAATGAACACAAATTTCAGGTCAGTAAGTAAGTGCAGTAAATTATGAGTCGATTGTTGAAAAGACTAGCTAGCACAAGCACTTTTTTTTAGTTTAAAATGGCAGTCTGTCTGTTTAGACAATTTTGCCAGTGTCAAGTATAGTTAGCACGGCGGATCTAGGCTTCCGTGAAGTTAGCCGTTTGTGATGCGACAATTTAGTACTCAAAATATTCGTCCCGACATCTACAAATTCCAACACAGTAAAACACACTGTAAATCACAAAGTAAAACACACTGTGACACAAAACAACACGGTATGTTTAGAAGCACTAATTACCCTTGAGAATATTGTTTTGATTAATTTTAATTTTATTTTTACAAATTCACACTAAACAGTTCAGTTTATTTACGAAATTATTAGCTTGTTTTGAATTTCTGATTTTGACAGATAGGCGATTCACTTTACGCCAAGAAGAAACCTCATGGTACGAATTAAATGAACTAAATCATGGTTTGCGTGTCAATCAATAGAGGTTTGTTTTGACGGCAACCTAAACATGACCTAAACTGATTGTCTTTTGATGTCATGGTACAAAATGTTTTGACAATTTAGTATAGGTCTTACTTTCAATCGCTATAAAAGTTCATGGTAGGGCTGCAGCTGTCAAATTGTATCGAGTTTTTATAGTTCATATTACGCACTGAAGGGGTGCTGAAAAAATCCCATTCAAATTGACAGCTGGACGATACCATAACGTTTACGATTGTCATAAGCATTATACCGCAGCATACAGCCTCAGAAGGCTAATCACAATAAAATTCTTTGACGTGAAGGTGATGATACCTTCTACTCTCAGTTGTTCTTTTTTTATTAGATTTTTGACAGCGCCTAAAACACCATAGAATTTTCACATCTGGATGACAGTATTAAGTTTACAAATTATCAAACAAAATACTCGTAATTATCCCTTAGTTGGAGTGGAGTTGATTATCAATCACTTACTTTTCAGTTATGCTTTGTAAGTAGATTTTAGCCTGTTTCATAAAACTTTGCTGAAAGCATCTTCATAATAATTTTATTTTAATGAAAGCTCTTAACAAAGTTTAGAATATATTTCTATAACTAGCTTAGAAGGTTGGGGGTGTCATAAACAGTCTAGGTCACGTAGATTTTAGAATTCCAAGACACAGTTTATACCTGGCAACTCTGTCCGGAGAGAATATTATATGAAGATGTGCCTGTGACCTAAGTTTAACCAAGAAATGTTATCTACATAATAATAATAACGGTGATATCAAGAGGGCATAAGAGAGGGCGTAAGGTTGAATGACGTACTTAACGCTATATGCCGCTAAAACAAAATAGATTTATAAATAAAATAAGCCAAGTGCGAGTCGGACCTCGCAATTGACAACTGATTGTTCCGAAAGTCTACTAACAAATAAGATTACATCTTAATTGTAGTAATTTTTTGAATTCCTCGTAGCGCACCTAGATAGATAACCTAAAGCGCTCTAAAGTACTTAGCGCACCTGTATAAGTGAGCTTCATTCAGTAAGTATAAATATTAAATTTTAATTCCTCGTTGTAATTCATCCAAAGCATTAGGATTTTATTTGGAAATGTAGCTATATACATGCTCTCAGTCACAAGCTCTTTTAATATAATAAGCATTATGCATATCTTACGGTTAGTCCTCAGAAAGCCAAAATACTTATAAAACTAAACAATTAACAGGCATAGAATTAACTTGTCAGGTATCTTTATCAGGCACCCTACTCAATTGGGTTAAACATAATTTAAGATTTTAAAATGTAGTATGCCTCAAAACTATACAGAAAAAAATATCAAAATATCTTATTCACGTAAAAATCTTCGCATTAGATCATAAAACTTTATCTATTGAAAAATTCAACTCATTACATTGTTATAAAGTGTTCCGTTTTTCCACAACTAAATCGGAACTCTAAAAACATGTAGGCACGTACATACATAATGTAGTAGGTAGTTTGCTGCCTGTCTGAATTTCAAATTGCATCACGCTCAGATTTTCAGGCCAAACAACCTATTCGGAACCATTCGAGTTGGATGACATAAAAAATACAACGTAAAACTGTTGTTATGAAACGGTTTCAACTTATACATAAAAAAACTTTATATTTATATATAAAACCACTTTAACCTGGTGTTAAACCACGGTTTGCAAGAATATTCATAATTAAGGTAGATTTGCAGACTTGCTTATACCATAACACCTCGCGACTTTGTCTATATTGAGGTTTTTTCATACAAAATCATCAAAATTACAGGTCTCTGAGACTTACGCCCATGCTGCCACTCGCACTGATTATCACGAGCCACGTGCGAGTGGCATTGCGTATAAAACCTATGGCGTTGTATTCAAACTTATTAATTTAATCAACATTATTTGCCATCACGTGTTTACTCTAGGACTTACGTATTATGCTGGCACTTCACTTGGCATATTTGCTCAAATGTTTGCGTTATCTCATCAATACAATCTTATATTTGTTTATTACTTTCACAGAGCTGACTTTGTATTGACGAAATAACGCAAATATTTGAGCAAATAAGCCAAGTGAGGTGCAAGCATTAGACGTAGATATTCGTAGACGTAGACGTTGATTGTCAGTCAGACAGCAATGCAAAGTTTTTTTTATATTTAGGTACTTTTTGTAGTTCCATCTACGACGCAACCTAGAATAGAGGATCATTTTACGTAGAAATGCTTAGACATATTTGAAGGCACTCGAGCACTATTTGGGACAGCCCTAATTGTTTGCGAAGCTTTCACCTTCAGTTCTGAGTCTTTAGTGTTAGGTAGTTGTCTCAAATCGGTGATAAGCGAGCGATAGTAAACGAAGTTCACGGGAAGTGAAATAAAGGTCACCGAGCTTTAAGTTTAATCGCAACGCTTGCGAATACGGGCGCATCTTCCATCCTGACCGCTCTTGATTGCGGTTGCAACTGCATTGTTGTGGTTATTCATGTCAGCCTACATTAGTACATCAGTACCTACATTGGTAGGCTGACATGAATGCTATTTAATTCGAATTTGCAATGCTAATAAATGGAGAGAAGATTGAAACTCTATTGATTAAAATACTGGTCTCTAACGCTTGATATAGAGAAGTGGATGAAAAAAGCCTTTGCCAGAGTCAGAGCTCGCGATGAACTATCATGCGTTTCTTTAATTACACGAATTCTTATAGGTACTTATTACTTTTGCTAGTTTTTGAACGAGAAATAATAGTTGAGCGCTAATCGCTCACTGACGGTGGTGGGACAACAACTTTAACGGACCCGAAATTGGTTTTACTCATGGGTACCTATTGATTATTTGCTACGTTCAGCTACAACTGACGCGGTCAGCCTGACAAGTGATTCTTTAGGTACTGTCACAAAACACTATGCTGGTCACACGTCTGACGCGCACGAACGCAGCCCGATGTGCTTTGGCCGTAAGTGACGTAAACGTAAACTTAATTCAGGTGAATTAAGTCTAATTGGAAAAAGTGCTACGCACGGTAAACTCCCGCCCATATTCCATGAACCATACTTGAGTGTGAATAGTGACAGGCACGATTTGACAAAAGTGTGTCAAATCTATATCGATCAAATCGATATAGTAAAGAACTGACAAAAATCTAAGTTTTGAGCTTGAGTTTTGTTCTTGGATACCTCAGAATAATTAATGCATACTTTATGACACTTGCTTTACTATATTTAGCACAACTGATGTTAAAGTCTATTAGTAAAGTCCGCATACTAATTTAGAACTTGAAACATAATTCGTTGAACAAACATTGTTTTTTTTTTATACCACCAAGGTGGAAAACTACCATTGCATACGGTCTACAAAGTTACCGTAGCCTATGAATGCTTGAAACACCGATAAGAACTAAAACATCTCAACTTTTAAAGTTGAAATAACAAAGTTTTAACAATGTGATTCTCTAAAAATATTTGTACTGATATGTGATACGCACTTACAGTTTTCGTATTGTTGTCTGATGCTCTAGTTTAGGTTTTAAATGATTGAAATAAAAATCAAAACCAAGCCTTAACATTATACAGTTATGGTTGAATATGCTTTGGTACCTATTGTGTTGCTAAGATCCATTCACATCGCGATGCAATATCAAACGTGTGAAAGAGAATCGATGATTACGGGATAACAATGGACTGGAAATTACTTCCGCGATTGTAGTCATAAAGGGCTTTTAAATCTTATGTTTGTAGATTATAGATATTATGAATAGATCTGTGAATTTAATGACTTGTGTAAAACATAATGTTTAAGCAGACAAAAACAACAGTCGTTCAAACAAAGCTTATATATTTTATGTTTCCTACTCTCTTATCCTTCTGTAAAAACTGATGTTTGGACTTCGGTGTCATAATGTAGAGTAACATAATGAAGAGAAACATCAGCTTAGCTAAAACATAACAACACCATTATAAAAGTTTCGGAGAGTAAGGGCCTATCTCACCAGCAAGTAAGTGTCAAGTAAACTGATTCCAAGTTAGACCATACAACTGCCTCTAAATTCGACGAAACAGTTGTGTGTTGACTAGCTTTCAATCAAATATAGTGGCACATTCTACAAGATGGCGAAAGAACCCCTTATCCTAGACATAAAACAACCTGCACAGAAAGCAAAATTAAATGCTACACCTGTACTTACAATAATATATTTCTTTTATTGCAGTCATAACAATAAATCCTAATACTGGGTAGTGGAAAGTTCTCTGTTTATTATAAAACACTGTGTAGCTATTCTAAGTGCATTCAAGCACAAGGCAGACACTATCGTTGTCATAAAGCTAACTTATCCAGAAGTCTACGGTACCGGCTTGGCACATTTTCAAGCAAACTTGCAAAGTCAAGCTTGTCCGGTGCGCTCTCTGATTCAACACCAACGATTCGGCTAATAAAAATAAATGACACTCACGGTGAGAGTCATTTATTTTTATGCTTGGATTTAATTTTTCTATTATCAAATCAACCAATAACTGGTATCAAAAATAGGAAAAAAAGTTTTTAAAATAAATTGCTTTAAAAATTACCGATTTTTGTAAAGTTACTGCTTTTTTTTACAATCACAGCTTAAATAAACACTTATAGCAACAAAAATGGCAAAAACAGACGCAATCGCATTATCATTTCATTTCCCCCATGCAGTATTTTACTTGCTACAGTGCCCAAACACTTATGCTGGTACACTACTGCTTAGAGTCAGAATATCAGGCACTGTGGTGGTACCCACTAAGCGTCTTTCAACCACAAGATTATAGAAGATGATGATAATTGTAGAGGACGGCCTCTACCTCTTTAGAATTCAAGAAAAAAGAAAAAGAAGTCAAGTGACAGTGGAATGTTTTTGATATAGATTTTGATTTGGATTATTGGTGAAAAATAAATAAAATATTTTCTTTTGGCAAAATAATTGTATAATTAAGTCTCTGTAGCTGACAATAAAGATAAGCACAGTTAAATTGTCCTTCCTTACATTAGTATTCAATGATGTCTGTCTCTATGTATGTATGTATGTACGCTTAGATCTTTTAAACTTTGCAACGGAATTTTATGCGGTTTTCAGTAATACATAGAGTAATTCAAGAGAAAAGTTTATAGCACTCGTGCAAAGCTGGGGCGGGTCCGCTAGTATAAGATAAAATAGCATAAATGAGCATTTGTGCCTAGACACGGTCTTTGGTCCCCAACAGTAGGTAACAAATGTCGGGCAAAGTCTAGATAACCGGCACTTCTTAGGTAATGTTAGTAGCTGATTGTTTTTTTTTTAAACCGTAGCTTTGGATAATTTTGTGACGGATCGTGTGATATTACGATTTATTTCTGAATCCGATTTATGGAAATGGCGTAACCAGTTCAGATAAATTGAGGACTTATGCAAATTAAAGTACCTTTAAATTATACAAACGTAATGGCAAACTTTATAGAGATTTAAAAAACGCATTGCGATAAAAAAAAAACCCAATGTCACAGTGTGTCCCGTATTTTTTACCCATCGGTTCAGTGTTAAACTGGGTGCTAAGTTGGAAACTCTACTAAAAAAAAGTAAAGAATAATTCTGTGATTCCTAAAAGAAGAAAATCCAAACAAGACGCAATGTGGCTCAATTGAGGGTGACTCTTCGTTGGAAACCTACCTCTTAAGCTTTTAGTTACTTGCAGAACTTCTTAACAAGAAAATAGAATAAAATATTATTTATTTTACGCTAAATAATATTTTTAAGTTTAACTTGATAAAGTCATGCTAGGCGGGTGTAAAACAAAAGACCGGTCGGACGAGGTATCATTATTTCTATTGTGACACAGGGCCGAACCCGCAAACTAATGGGTTGCCAAGTTCGGGCACCGCAATGTTATATTATTCAGAGCAGCCCACTGGCCCTGGAGAAGCAATCGCCAAAGTGATCATTCAAATAAGCTACCTGTTAGAGCCAGGACTCTCGGATTTTCGGAACTTTACGACGTTGCGGCTTAACCTAAGAAGATAAATTGTTTTTACCGATTTTCTTTTCAGTAAAACGAGTAATATGAGCTATAACATGTAAGCTCAGTTTTCATGGCGCTTCTATTAACTTACGTTTCCTGCACAAAAATATGCTGACGAGTAGGAATTTATCACAAGAGACTAATTAATAAGTATATGATAGCAAATTTATAAACACCTCAAAGTACCTAAATTTATTCTTGAGCTTCCGATTTCAAACAAAATCTCTTAAACGGCTAATAAATATTTTGTCGGCACTCAGGAGGTGTCAGAATTCTTGAGGCCGGTAGAGGGTGGGATACCATCCCCCCAGAAATTTAATTTGGCAAGGAACCCCCAGCTAAGGGAGTGAGCTGATTATAAGACGTTTGAGTTGTATAGGATCTTGAAATTACGTCACAGCCATCTTTTTTTTTCAATCTGGTGATAATGAAATGGCCTCTTTTGTATAGGTTTCAAGTCCTTTGAAGAAAGTGTCCGTTTTATGTTCGCAACATCGTATTTTCTTTTCCAAACTGTTGTCTCGTCTGCCATAACATTAAAAAAAAGTGAAATGAAGCTGTATTTTACTTGGTACGAGTATCTTTAGGTTTGTTTCACAAAAGGTTGAAAAATGAGAGGTTGTGGGTTCGATCCCCGCTGCGGAACAAATTGCATGATCTGCGAACCTTTTCTCCGCGTCTGGTTGTATTTATTTTATAATACAAGAATGTATTTTCAAAAAATATATACTTATTATAAGTAGATAGGTATTCTATTTGTTACTACTAGTTCCCATATTACAAGCTTTGTATTTATTCGACAGCACACAAAGAACACAGAGCGGATAGATATAAAACACAACATACAAAACAAAAGACAAATAGATGGTGTGTAAAATGGCCGCCAATTATGTATACCGGAATATACTCCCGTTATTCTGTTTTGATAGATAGGTACCTACTATTTATTTGCTATATCGAGAACATGAATGTTATGCACGTTGCACGATGACGCAATCTATGAACTAGAAATCCTACGTCTAAATTCTGTAAATATTTCTACAGCTTTCGAAGTATTGACTAAGCTATTTTTAAAAGTACTCATATCCAAAAAAATGTGATACTAAACTAAAAACGATTGCTAAGTGCAAAGAGGTAGGTATAAAATAGTGTCAACCCCTTTCTACTCGTAAGAAGAAGAGTAAGTCTACAGTGAAATATTAATACTAATTCGTAAAGAGTTTCAGGAGGTGACAAAAGGTTCTTTCTAGTAATATTTTTTGTAATTCTTGGATAAAGCGAGAAAAACACAAAGGTCAGCTCTTGATGTCTCTAGGAACGTATCACATCACACTATCACACTAATATTATAAATGCGAAAGTTTGGATGTTTGGAAATTTGTTCATGTATATCTCAATAACCACTGTACCGATTTGGCTGAAATTTAAAACATATCCATATTTATATATTATGTAGATAATGACCGGGAATATGATACAGGTTATTTTTTATCCCGGAAAAAAACCGTTCTCGAGTTTCACGCAAACGAAGTCGCGGGCAATAGCTATTATTCGAATATAAACTGCACGTCATGACATGTTCCTACTTCTGGAACACTGGCCTACTCTTGAGCGAGAGTGATAGGGATCTACAAGTCAGACCTAATGCGGGTTGGTAGATGGCATATTTCTTTTTAAGTTTTAGCTCTTGGATATGCCGGTTTCTTCACAATAACCTAACAATACTTTCCTTCACCGCATGAGAGCAATACATTTTCAAATAGAAAAAGGTGCTCACAAACACAAAATTACCACACATCTAAATGATTATGGACAAGTACTTAGGTATGGTCAGTGATCAGATATTTCAGCATACGTTCCCCACATTTAAGCTTACCAGTAGTTCAAGACCTATGTACATCTGGCTATAAATGGTTGGCTTCAAGAACCTCTAAGATAAGATAGCTGCTGATCGATGTTCTCCACTCCGGCTCCGGTGTAGAGGGTGCCACTACCACTTAATGGGCTTGGAAATGATCGGTGAAGTTATGGTCGCTTTTATGAGATAAGAAAACTCGTTACGTTCAAGTATATGAGAAGAGGAAATGCTTTTAAATTGAACTTTGCTTCAGCAGTAACATAATTAGAAGTCGCATCGGTTTTAGAAGCTATTTTTTTTATAACAGCAATCAAAGTTTTAAAGTTCTGAGATGCACTGCACTGTGCTCGTCAGTAATTTCACTTGCTACAGACAGTGCCCTTCGTAAAAGTTGTATGTATGAATCACCCAAAAAGAACGCATTATAAACGACAAAAAACCATCTCTATTTCTTAATTATGCCTAAACCATCGGGTTCTTCGGCGATATTGTGTAAATACTTACTCCTTAATTGTGCGAACGATTATGAACTTAAGTGATCTAACTTTTGTGCTTGCCTGGCTCAATTTCTTTCCACAACTTGCAACTTGTACGTTGTTCAAGTTCTTTTAATTGAGTAGCTTTGCAAGTGACGGTAGGGTGCTAGCAGGTTTTGCTTTGTATTTTTAAAATTCCATTTAAACCAGTTTTGATTTGGCTTCAAGAAAATATTCTCGATATCTGTAAAAGATTTTTTTTTACGGAAAATGCAATACAGACTTTAAAACTCCTAAGTCGAATTGATGCCGTAAATGCCGGTTTTACTTGTGGTTTTTCAGTTTATAGAGTATGCTATCCCAAAGGAACAGTATTTTTTTGGGATAAAAAGTAGCCTAGGTATGTATTATTCCAGACTTAAACCATCTACATTTCAAATTTTATGATAATCGGTTAAGTCGTCACGGAAATACGTAACAAACATACATACAGACTTTCGCATTTATAATATTAGTAGATATTAGTAGGTCATAATGAGCATTATAATGAGATTTTTTAGTGCGTGTTACCTTTTCCTTGAATATTATGCACTGGTGATGAAATCCCTGTAGCTCCCAAGCATTCTTGAGTAAAAGCAACGACAGAAATAAAAATGAGAAACGTAGCACTCGCATTTCCTTAGATTTGTTATGCTATGACATTAATCTTCTTTATGTTTCTTTTGATTTATGAGCTTATAATTGCGCTGTTACGACTTGAACGATCGTTTATATTGTAACAAGATACTGACTTTGTATTTCGATACTGTGAAACTAAACTAGCATATCGTTAGTTGAGTTTGGAATTATGTCTCTGCAAAATGTGTAAATTATTATTTCTTGTTAAAGTAAGATGTTTATTATTTATTGTTGACTTTAAAGTAGTATTTACTTTCATGGAATATATATAAGTTTACTATATAAATGACTCTTGTATACGTTTTTTTTATAACCCACTTTATACATTATTGATATCTAATTTAGAACATGTGTGAAGTTTCTAGGCTCTTTAGTCAACTCATCCCGCTCGAACTTATCCCGCGGGATCAGTTGACCTAATGAATATTTTGAATCGGGTAATCTAAATGCAATAAATATGGTAATTCATTAATAAAATGACACTTATAACTAAATATGTTCCTATTTTCAGGGTGAAACTGTAAAACTTCATCAGATCAATTAAAATTTTATTTAGTTGTAAGTTTTCCACTAGCCCTTTGTTATAAATAAATACTGGCCATTTTACACGGCGCAATCTACAGCTACAAATATTTAGCTCTATCTAATAAAACGAACAACAAAAATTACGTGAAGTACCTTCTATACGAACTTACCTTATTCAGTGGCCAACTTTTGTTATGAGGTTTATATATTTTTATCCATAATTTTTTATCCATTTTGCTTTATTCTGAAAGTTTTATAACAATTTTGTCAAACCCAACGTGATAGAAAAACAGTTTTTGTTCGTTTTATAAAATCAGATACGAAAAGGTGTAGTAACTAGTATATGCTAGATTGGTCCAATTCCGGTTGGCTGGGCTTAACCAGCAACTATAAAAGCACACTGAATTGTGGTATAGTTCGTACGTTATGTTGGTCCGTTTTAGTCGTGTGATCAATCCATCAAAGAGAGGTATGTAGGGATTAACGTCACAAGCGCAGGCTTTTGTTGTGGCTTGAATAAGACAGCTAGATCACTTCTATTGTAGCAGTGATGCCAATTTTGTATTTACAGTTAATGGCAGTAGTATGCCATCATACCGAGAGCAACATAGTCTTCATTATATATTTCTACAGAAATAAGAACATGTGATACACAAAAGAGAAAACTGTTTTTTTTTGTAGTACATAGACTTTAAGTAATTACTTATTCTAGCTACAGATAATTACAACGCAATATTCAAAAAATCTTATCTTGAACGACCGACGCTGGCGCGGCGGGCGCAGGTTCACCAGATACACGTGAGGATGCTGGTTCAATTCCCGCCTCGGAACATATGTTTGTACGATCTGTAAATACTTGTTCTGGGTATTTTCTATGTATAATAAAATATATCTATCTATGTATTGTATTGTATTAAGTATATCGGTCATCTGGTACCCATAACACAAGCCCTGCTTAGCTTGGGGCTAGATTATGCTGTGTAGATTGACCAGCATTATAATATATATTTATTTATTTATAGCATCTCCGACGTGCAGCCTGTAATATCCTAGCTATCATCTTTTGGCTGTGCACTTGTGTAGGACTGTCCCCTGGGTCTGAGTTTGATACGACTTCGTGTAGTACGACATTTGTGTAGGTAAAATAGAGGGACTAAACCCTTTTGTAACGCATTCAACCCAGATTAAGTATGTTGGACTTATAGTTTTATATGACTGTGTGTGGATTTAGATTAAGTAACCAACCCATTTTTAATATTAACTGATGGAATTATTCAAAAAAACTCTAACGAAGCATTAGGTAAATATAGATTTTAGACGTTCTTCATACAATACTGGCAATGTTTTAAATGACATGCGCCTTCCACAAGTCTACTACATTGGGTCAGTGTATTGAATTATTCAGTTTAGTGTAGGTCAGTATCCTAACAGTGAACATAGCAACTGACCATTATGAAGACATTTTTGTCTGCTTTTACATAACTTTGACAGGTTTTGTTTTGCTCGGATCGATGGATTATCGCCCTGATGAAATCTGTGTTCAGAGGTGGGATGGGGTAATATTTACCCCATTACCCCATACCCCAAGTTTGCGCTATATTTTATTATTAAAAAGTCAGCTCTGTGAAAGGATTATATAAAGTATAGTTTGTATTGATAAAATAACAATTGAGCAAATATGCCAGGTAAAGTACCACCATTACATAAACTTATCGCATAACTATTTGAAGTATGATAGATAGATATAGCCTTTATTGCTGAATTACATTAGGTATGGTAAGTTTATCTATACTAATATTATAAAGAGAGAAGATTTGTATTTTAGTATTTTTGTTTGTTACGAATAAACTCAAAAATTACTGGTCCGATTTTAAAAATTATTTTACCATTAGAATGCTACATTGTCCTTGAGTAACATAGGCTATATTTATTACTAGCGACTCGCCCCGGCTTCGCACGGGTGCGGTTTCAGTGCACCCACGCGAAGCTGGGACGGACTTCTAGTAAAAAATAAAAAAACAATTATAAGTCATACAAACGATTAATACACCAACAAACCAACTTTTATTATTCTTTTTTTACAGGAGCATTCCTTTTATTTGTGTACAGACTGACAGGAAATCTTCTGGCAGTAATAATTTCCATTCTGAGAAGTAATTAGATTTGTTATGAATTTCAGTGCCATCTTGATGGTTACTGTTTCGGTTAACATGAATTTCGACTATATGTAATTGAATTATGAATATAGGTTAACCAAATAACTCAGGCGTCTTCCCACCTACTCGCTTCTTCTTATTTGCATATCAAAATGTCTCAAAGTAACATTTTGTATGAGAAAAAATGTAATGTTAGAATATACCTCTGACTGGCTTTTAATCTGAGTTTTAATTTAAAATTATTTAAAATTGTGTATAACTTTGTCCGCTCTTGCGCGGACATTAATTTAGCTCATTTGCACAGACTCATATTTCGCGTTCGGAACATTTCCATTTGCTAAAATTCGCTGTCGCAGTTTCAACGGTCGCTAGCCATAGATTTTGTATTTTTTTTATTTATTTACAATAAAACATTCTGAACATTTTATGATATAAAAAAACATCAGCAAACTGTATCTTTTACTACAAGTTTTGGCAACATAATCGACACTCATGTCATTATTTATTTTTTATCCTTTCTGTAACACAGTGAAAACTAACACAATAACCAGTGAATAATAATATATTTGTAGTATTATCTTTTAAGGTTCAAAAACTTCAAAAAGTTTTCATAAGTAAAAAGGTATATCGAAAGACAATTTTACACATTCGTTGTATCCAAACATACACACTGTCATCATTACGTAGGGCTCTAAATTGCTTTGATCGCCTTTCCGGAACGCTAATGAATTCTCCCGCTCGGCTGAACCTCACAGCCCAGCGGACTTGCAAACCGTGTCTAATATTCTCAGTATTATACAAATCAAACGGGAACGTTATGAAAGAGCTACAATATGGCATTTGATTCATATAAATTTGGTTGTGGTTTTGGTTTTGACGACCACTAATTTGAGCATCACCAATCTTAATCCCAGCCATGAACTCTTAGAGCGATTCAAATTCGGACCTAAACATTATTAACTATTGAAGTTATGGTACAAAATTTATTGACAATTTAGTTTAGGTCCTAATTTGAATCGCTCTAAGAGTTCATGGTAGGGGGGGGGCAGGACAGAATTTTTTCGTTAAACGCTAACTAACGCTGCGAATACGTGTGGACTTATATTGGCGTAGTACGCAGAGCGGTCGTAATGTGCTAACGCATTATAGAACTGACCCTGTTCTCTTACAAGTTGCACTTAGTTTAAGGCTAGAAGAAATTTTTACCAATATTTTACATTTATTTATTTTTGTTAATATCAAACATCACGTGTTGCCTGTCAATAGTTGCCTATTAAAGTAAACTCCCAGCTTTAAGACCATCACTTGCTGTAAACAATTCTTATTACCCAGATGAAGTATCACTTTGAGTTCGGAAAAGCCATAAGAATTCCATGAAAGTGGATTTCCATTCCACGCTTCAAGATGGACGAGATGCAATAAAGGGTTGGCAGCGTTCGTGAAGGAATTGCATTTAAAATAGACAGGGATTTTAAACAAAATAGCTCTTACGGAATACTAGCTTCTACAGTAGCTTTGCTCGTTTCAATGCGGCCTTTATGCTAAGACATGGACCACTTGGGACCCAACGGCATAACACAACGTCTACTTTTGTGTTTTGTTCCTTACTGTTATATCTAAGAGTACCTATACTATGTAAACGAGTACATATTTCCTTAGGATGCCTCGTGGAGGCGAAATACGTATCTACTATGTATAAAGAACGTTTAGCAGATTGCTACTAAAAATGTGTTCTTCATTATCTTGTAATAGGTTTCTGCAAAATCACGCCTGAATCAATTACCTATCTTCCACCACACGTACTTACGTATAGAGCTATATCTACCTATTTGTACTGAGCTTAACAATATTAATTAACTCAATTATAAAATACGTCTATGTACAAAGGAGATCATTTGGAACGTTTCCAAACTCGCTTTTTCCTGGCTTTACTTTAGCACGAGTGTATCCTTTAGGGAGTTAAAAGCCTAGCAGTCAAAAAGGCCTTTGAGCAATTTTAATTGTATTAATCTGATACGAATGAGTGTACAGTACCAGCGGATCTCGGCTGTCGTGAAGTTAGCTGGTTGCATCTAATTCGTTTCGATGGTTCGAAGATATTTTTTTTATTACCCAGTTTTTCAAGACATTATAATGTGTTTGTAAAGCTTTGTTGATCAATTATTTTTGAAGGTTCAATTAACTTTAGAAGTAAATTCGTATGAGTCAGTGGCCAACTCTGGTCTAGGACGTCTGAAGTTATAAATATTAACGACATGGAAACGCTTTGATTTCAACCTAGCTTGCAAGCAGCCTACTCCTCTATTGAAATACTGCTCTACTGTAATCCAGCAAACCACTAAAATTTCGTCTTCTAATAACTTTTACGCAAAAACGGAAGAGATAATCTAATCAGCAGTTTATCAAAGAGTGAACTTCAAAGAGTTAGTTGCAGAATTGGATTACTGGGGCAAAGTAGTTGATGTGGAACTGACATAGAGAGACTTCCAGTTAGTTTCAAAGTGTGTATAATATAGAGTGTCTAAAAGCAATTCTTGCGTGCAATTCTTGAACCGTGTAAATTGGTGTAAATAGCCTTTACCTTGTCATAGTGATTATATTTTCTTGGATTCTTTATGGCATTTTATATTATTATTATTATGATAAAATAACCTACCTACCATGAGCTGTATTGCAGCTCTGACTATGAACCGTTTCATACAAAAACTGACAAAATGACTGCTGCAGAAAGATTTTATAGATTGTACTCGTCCACGCTATTCTCTCGGCACTCTCACACTAATTCCTTGACACTTTACAACGACACTTTTGTTGCAATTTGTGTCATGCCTATATACACGTACCATTCTAATAAATAATACAACAATCCAGCTAGCTTACTTGATTATCCAGGCGTCAATTACACATTCTTATTAACTTTGTTTATTGACAAACAAATATTTTTATTGGTATTATGTACTTAGTTTATTTGTAATATTTTCTAACACTTTCTACAGGCATCTGGCATAACCCTGAGAGCTCGGTCCAGGCGACCGCGAGTGGCGCTGCGCGCGGGCGATAGTATCAGGGTCCGCGCGCAAGAGCCCTGCCGCACCACCGCCCTGCAGCCATGGTTCGCGGAGACAAGAAGTCGCCTCACAAGTCCGACTCGCAGAAATGTAAGTTTTTAGATTATTACCCCGAGAGCTCGGTCTAGCCGACCGCGTTCAAGACAAAAATTAATAAGAAATGTAAGTTTTAAGACAGCTACGTTCGCTACTCCGAAAGCTCGGTCTAGCCGACCGCCGTCAGGGAAAGTCAACCTAGAATAGACTCGGAAAAATATAAAATGACAGCTGCGTTCATTACTCCGAGAGTTCGGTCTAGTCGACCGTACAGGACAATCATTTAAAAAGTCTTAAACCTAGAATACGGGCAAAATGGAATTGCCCCATAAATTTTCGAAGAAAAAAGCACTTCTTGACAAAGCACAGATCCAATTATTTTATAGATATTTCTTCAGTATTTTATTTACATTTTCGTCATTTGGACCAATTATGCTGCCAGATAGGTTCTGGAAGCGCCTTAATACACACAAAGTTATAAAATAACAAAAATTATGACGCTCCAAGCGTTAATAAAGTTTTCTCAAGGTCTATTTTATTGAGCTATTAAATACTAATAAGAAACGCAGAGAAAACAATAGAAGGTAGCTACATACAAGGTAAGAATAAGGTAGAACGATAAAATTTTATTACATTCAATGGTTGAGTAAAATTAAATATCGTTACGGTCGTAATATTGAGAAGATTGGATGGAATCTAAAATGGTTATTAAGCTTTTGTTATGTCATACGATTTTTGTCTTAGTATAATGTCTTAATTTATTTATTTATAATTCAAGAGTACAATACAATAGAGTTGCTAATAAGGCATGGTAAAAAATTACAGAACTTTATGTACACACACAGAAAGAGACAGACTGTCAATTTCTAGTTGCAAAGTGCATATATTATATATAAGAGTAGTAGAGTTCTCTGTGATAGAGCTCGTCCGGGGAAGGACTACCATACCATACCTATTTCTGCCGCCAAGCAGTAATGCTCGCATTGCTGTGTTCCGGTGTAAAAGAGTATGGTTTCCGGTGAAATTACTGGCACATGAGGCTTTCGATCTTAGCCTCAAGGTGGCAACCCGCGAGTGATACCTCTGGTATTGCAAGCGTCCCGCGTCCGTAACCGCTTACCATCTTGTGGGCCGTACGCTTGGTTGCCACTTCAGTTGTATAAAAAAAATAATTGTAGTAACAAAATGAATCGACCTATGCATATTTTTGCTGACTCTTTTGTCAATTATCTCGGTCGAAGCTAGTTTGAGTCGGGACTTGCTTCTCAAGTCGTTAGCAAATACAAAATTTTTGCTAATTGTTATTCTATTTTAGTGACTATTTTTTTCGACTAGGTAAAAAGTTTATTAAACAACTACAACTACAACATAATCTTGTCTTTGAAGAACCTTAGCTTTTCTTGGGTACGAGATTCAAGATGAGGTTACCTCATTGGTTGGATTACATATTATATTATAGGATGTCCAGTTGTCGCTCTAAAAATGGCATCAGTCAATGTTCAGGAAAAGTTCCATGACTTCCATCATATCTAGTGAGTGTACTAGTTGCAGAAACTGACGTTTTTGTATGAATTGACTTTTTTATTTATTTTTTGATTTTGAAGCTGGTTGAAATCGGAATGAAACACTGTTGCGTAATACGAAGCCCTTCTAACTTCCAATAAAAAAAAATTACAGCGTCTAGTGGAAATTTGGTTACTGGGTAATTAGACCCACATTCAATGTGTGAACTGCAGACTCTGCAGTGCCAATCAGGTGCTGAGCTAGATGAGCTATTACTCGGTTTATCAAACCACGAAATGAATTATGGTGTAGAGCAGCTTAGCTAGCATATTCAACAATAAAGACATGATAATGATGGCGAAATAGCCCTGCTGAATGCATATCATTTTTGCATATATTTATCAGTGAAGAGTTTGTCTATGGCACCTACCCTAGAGTGGGTTGGGTACCCCATCTGTAGCTGTAAAGTGATCACCATTTTGTTTGCCTAGTTTGTTGCTACAGCTCTCGTAATTCACTTCTAAGTCACGTTCACCTGTCAGGCCTAGAAAAGGGTACTTTGGGAGGAGGTTACGACGCTACGTGTTGTATTGGACTACGGGTGCTAATATTTAGTAACAGACGGACTTCACTATCACATGTAAAACCGCACGCATGAAGTCAACACTTTAAAAGTAAAAATAACACTTTAGGTTATTAATTATAGATAGAGTTCTCCACGGTATCAATAATTTTGTGAGTTCTACTAAAGGATAAAAAATAAGACAAAGACTACCGACATAGCTCTCAGAATTAGCAATATGAATCGGTAAGCAGATCAATAACTCAAAATCATAGTTTTGAATAAAAATAAACATCAACAAACACACACTTATGCTGATCGCGAATGAATACTCTACATGTCGTAGATCTTAAGTATTGGAAACTATGAGTGCCATAATATCATAAAACTTTATTTGTAGCACATTGAGCGCACCGTTGTACTGTGACATAGAGTAGGGTGCAGTCCGTTTGAATGTGCCAGTCAAGTCCGTTTGTTTGCACCCTACCCTAACTTCAGCAACTATAAAACATTTTATCTGAAAACTTCCATTTTCATGGCACATCATTTTTGTGATAAACAAAAACTTAAAAAAAAGTAAGGCGCTTTTTTTGTGTTTTTTTTTTGCTCATCCTTCACATAATAAATGCCCATACCGTTATTGGGTAGCGAAATTATAATTATGAAAAAGCCCTATACCTAAACCTAACCCTGTTTTATATAAGGTTGTAAAAAAAGGATTTACGAATTGCAGTCATGAATTTGGTGTAAGCAGATGTTTGTTGTGGATGTTTCTTTGGTACTCAATCTTGATGTGACGACTAAACCATTTCTGATGAAATTAAGAATAGATATAGTTCTAGAGCTGAACAGGCTAGTTTTTAGGATGTGCCAACAGTTGATAAGTATATATCAGGCACAGCATGAATCAAAACATAATACATTACCTACTAAAACTGTTACTACTAACTTGAGCGAAACCGAGGGCAAAAGCTTGTACTATAACTAAAACTTAATAGCGTGACAATCTGGAGGACAGAACGGCCCGGCCTCTGAAATGAAGTCATTTATCCACGTCTCTGTCTCAACCTGAATCTCAGCGGATTGAAACAAAACTTTGTAGATATTTACTACGATTTGTGAGTTTTATTGTTTTCCGATAATTCAGCACACTTGCTCGCGCTATGATTTCGTGAGAAACTTACAACCTATCGGCACTCTGTGAAATATTTATAATAGTTGTACATCAAATAAGATTGTTACATATTATGTAATTTGTCATTTATTTACGCCCGGATATGTACAACATTCTACTAAAGTCACAAAAGTTTTGAACTTTTTCAAGCCATTTCGATGTCAGTGTATATATATTAGTAGAGATGAGCGGCTGTCACTGAACTTGATCGTTTTATAATATTTTAAGTATCAATAATATTTGGAATCGAATATAATAGCTGTACCATCATCACCCAGCCTTTTAATGATCTTAATATTGGACCACTGTCGGAGTAAAAGTGGTTGGGTCATTATAATCTACCAAATGCAGGCAAAATGCTGATTGGTGAATGGCATACGGAATACGGCACAGTGGCCCTTTTGGAATTTATTTTTGGACATGCCGGTTTCCTTATGTTTTTTTGAATAGAAAATTCCATTGCTACACGACTGGTTTTAAATCCACCTTAGGATCGAACAACTTACAAGACAAGGAAAAGGAGGATAGACTGGCTTTCAACGCAAGGAGGGTCAGGTAAATGATCTTCTTGTAACTCTCTAATTTGAACGTGCATTACGTTCCGACAATAAATTAGTAAGAATTCATTTAATTCAGAATGAGCGAACCTAAATCATCTCTTTTGAATTAATGGTGTACGTGCTCAAGCAAGTAGAGGTATTTGACTATTATTCTGCACGAAAACAGTTGGAAAAGCTGGTGGGTTATTAAAGAACAAGAAATACCAAGTTTAAACCAATAGTCGTATAATATATTTTCATTTAACAAATATACATTACGCTGAGTCGTCACTGTACATTCTAGAAAAGTGTTTAAAGTAGATGCCAAGATTTTAACTCTACACGTCCTAACTCTACAAGCCAACATTTTACATCAAAATGTATTTGGTGGGATTTCACTACTTTTTGTAAGTTGCCTATGACGACATTTAACTATTTTATTATATTTTTAACACACCTAACTCAGGAATTTGGTACCTAAATAAAACGAGTAAGTAGGTATTTCTTTCCTACAAAAAAAATTACCGTGTTGCATAAGTGAATGAATACAAGTTTGAGACATTGAAATATGAGTAGGTTTTCGTTCATTGCGTGTCTTCAAAACATTCTGATATTTGTTCCTAAATTTAGGCAATTTATTCTCTTGTTTGAATTAAATTGACGAGCAAAAATGTTACGCAGATGGAGATACCTACTTTCTTCAAGGACTACTCTGTCAATGTTCCCAGATTTAACGCTCCCAAAGGAGGTTGTTATTGCGAGTCTTCATGGACTCTGGTGACAAATTGATTTAAGACTGCCTTGTTATTCAGATTGGCTGTGTTCGTTCTATTGGTTTAAGCCAACTAGCTTCTGGTTTAGTTGCATATAGAAAGAAAATATGAACGCAAAGTTAAACTAGCTTTGAAACTTTCTTGACGTTAATTATTTTATTTGATATTTAGTTTTAGTATTACTAGGCTTTTCCTTAAGGGCATTAGTATATTTTTTTAAATTTTTAGGATTTACCGTTTTGGCTGTGCGTTGGTACTCAGCCAGTCAGTCAGTCAGTAATGCAACGATTTTATTATACCTAATAAAATAGCTGTTAATAAACAAGAAAAAAAAGCGAACTAATATACTTGGTTAGTTTTTTAAAATTTTCAAGTTCACTCTTATAACTGTTGTATCTCGTTTGATTTTTTATACGTACTTTTTGATCTCATTTATTATTTCTGTTGGAAGTTAGCTAAAGCTGAAGTTTCGGTAACTTGATAATTTCGAAGATAAACGACGCCACTGGGAGATCAAACAAACACCATTTTGTGGATAATTACTTTTCTAAACATTTTGGTATTTGATTTTAGAAAGAAGGTGCTTTTCAAAATGTGACAATACCTAAATCGATGTGATATTTTAAATAACTTAAATTATAGTGCAATGAGTCGACATTCGCGTACATCTTTAATTCTAGCTAAGTTATGGTTCAAATAAATGATTTATTCAACGTTTTATAAATCGTGAGCTCTGTAAAGTGCGTACAATCTAAATCGTGATCCGTCCCCACGCCTGGCATTAAAATACGTTATAGCGTCACATTTTATTGAGCATTCGTGAAAAAAAGCAGGTTATAAGCGCGGACCAGCATTTTACAGATTGAAAATATCAATTACTAACAACGATGTTGTTATTTCTTCAATAGTATAGTTATTATTACAACTAACTTACGAATGAACCTATTTTTACTACCTTTTTTTTGGTATGTCTAAAACCAACCAACGAGAAATTTGCAGGTATTTAATCTTTTATTTAGTGACCATATGACCAGAATATTTATCATGATTTGTGAGTTTAGTTGGTTTCTGATATTTTGGCGCAGGTGCAACTAAATAAATATAAATAATGCTAGACATAATAACATAATAACTATCACAGCATCATCTCTTGTCCCAAGCTAAGCATACGAGTAGCTTGTGTTATAGGTACTAGATGACTGATAACATATACAATACAATACATAGATATTTTTTATTATGTCATGTTAGTTGTCAATACCGATGCCATTTTCAATTTATTTAGCGCACTGTAGTTTTTTATTTATAGCTTTTCACATAAAAGTTAATGTAATAAAACACAGCGGTCATGCAAGCCTATTGTGTTCGCCACTTGTGTTGTCACACTTGTCGCCCTTAGTGGACAGTTACAGTTCACCTCCAAGCCCTGCCTATACTAAGAACTGGAAGATTTGCTTGGGGGCACTGTACTTGGCTACGAAATCACTTAACTCGTGATATTCGATTTAGTATAAAGCTACCTGCTTTAGGTGTACGTAAGTTGTGCCCTTACTCGTATCCTGTCGACGAAAAATGATGTCTAGAGCGCACACGACAGGTGGGATGTGGTGAATAAATCTGATGATATCTCCCGCATGTTCCACCTTTTGGAGCTTTGCCTAACGTTGGGCCCAGACTACGTGGTATATTTTGTAGTCAGATATAGCAAAACTACAATGTTATATAAATGATTTTCCAGTCATTGGTTACCTCGAATTAACTGTTTTTATAACGATGTCAACGCAAATAAACAAGTTATATTCTTCAAGCAAAAATTGGCCAAAGCGCCAACCTTAATTTGAAACGAAGGGAAAATACAGGGAACACAATATTTATTAATAGCAAACTAACAAGTCAAATCAAAGATTCTAACAATTTGAACCCAATTATTACTGTTTTCAAGAAAACGCTGTTTTAACAAAAAAATACAATACTGGCGCCCAACACGGTGTTGCAAAGAAAACTTGCCTTATTGATAAGTTTATTAATTAAAGAAGATTTTGCGCTGATCAAACTTGTTAGATCAAATTAAAAAAATATGTTTCCAATAAATGTTTTCCTATAAAAAATCATGACAAGATAAACTTACAGATTAATAAATCACTTTTAAGTATTTTATTAATCTGCAAGTTCAGTGTTTTTGGGATTAGGACCGGAGGCTGGTTTCAATCGAGTTTTTTTTTAATCTTTTATTGCTTGCCAAAATTCTAATTACACGAAAGCTATTTGCTAACTTCGTTTGTATTCAGATGATTTATAGAAATAATAGTGATGGCATGTCCTTATAACGTTTCCAAAAGCATAACTTGTGCTGTACATTTATGTTACATAATGACCGCAGTTTTACATTATAATATATCTACTTCTAGGCCCTTCTGTTTGTTGATCTCGGAGGAAACACAAACAACATTTTGGTTTAGTTAGTTGGTTAGTCAGTTGCTGTTAGAGTTAACTATGGTTAACTCTAACAGCAACTGACTAAGTTTAAATTGGATTATATTCGTATGCTTTAGAATTGACAAAGCCACTATCGGATCGAACTTGGCTTATCTAATTCGACATCCGATGGAAGCCAGAGCAGAATTATATTTCATCTCAAAGTTACTAGTGTTGACAGGGTTTGTCTCCGAAATATGGTTATTGTTTCAAAGTAATACTTGTCTTGCTAAGTTTTGTGACTGTAATTAAATAAAACAACATTGGGAAGATTTCAAAGCTGTGTGTATTTTTTTTATGAATTAAAAAATTGATGAAGAATAATTTATTCACAGAATAAAGGTTATTACAATTTTAGAGCTATATTAGAGTACTTATACGGCGTAAATTCGTAGCTTTAAGACGTTTCAAAATGATCCTTGTTATATGTTTGAATAAAGATAGTTTGTACTTTACTTTACTTTACTATACAATTTAGATTCTTATCTACCAGTTTTAGCAATGCATAGTACTCCGTTGTAACGATATTTAGTAGAAGCTCGAGTAGCGGCGAAATGCAAATTATGTTCAGAGCTGTAAACCAGTTTATGCTTGCAAAGTTTGTGTGAAAATTCATGAACTTTAAATTCGAGAAAAAGCTTAGTTAGCTTTATACATCACAGTAATTACTTTTACGCTGGCGTTATAAGAACTATTTGCTACTGAACATCGTCAAAAAATATATTTGAGCAAATTATGTTTTTTTAAAGGCCTTTGCACTGACTAGTTAAGTAAGCCAAAACATTTATTTTTTGGGTATAGGTATACATTCAAACTTTTCGTTGTGAAAATGAAAAATCTAATCGTGATCTAGTTACGCGAAAATGCCTTCGTTATCTATTACCTATATCAATGGTTCAGATTCAGTTATGGCTATACCTAAGCTGATAACCGGTGTGATAAGGTTTATACGAGGGTTGAGCTCGACACTCATTAATGCGGAAGCACCAACGCCGTCCGCCTAACGATATTTCTAATGTACGCAGAATTTTTAAACAGCCCTATACAATGTAATACAGTCAGTTATAGGCCACAACCAACATAATATTATACCTATGTCAACAAAGTCACATACGTAGTTCTATATAATCTTTTTCTCTTAGGTATTAGAAACAGAGCGTATTATTTTTATATATATTCTTTTTTAAATCTTGTTTTCACTTTTCACCTAATGGAAACAGAAAAAAAAATTAAAATTAAATATTTTCTAAACATTTCACTCTTACCTGCAGTAGATACTTTTGTTATAAGTTTTGCATTCGTTTTTGTGCATACATGCATGTACAAATTGTACAATGCCTCATGGCACGGAACAAATATTTGCTAAGCATGCCATTTACGACCTCGCGGCAGACCGCGGCGGAGATGGAGAGACGAGATCGATGCCTACCTAGAAGATTGGTCCACAGTAGCTCAAAATAGAGATAAATGGAGAGAAGAAAGGGAGGCCTTTGCCCTGCAGTGGGACACCACAGGCTAATAATAATAATAATAATAATAATAATGCCATTTGACTCTATTCAGCCCCAACTTCATACAATTATCATTATTTTACATTAGTTACTCTTGGTTAATTGCCTTAACATGTTTTATTTAAATTATACACCTAGCTATGTCAGTTGGAAACCAAAGGTGAGACAAACGTTTACACAAAAAGACTATATGCCATCCTTTGAATCCAATGGTTATGGCTGTTATATATATAAGGCATAGAGTTGAATTTCAATGGTTGTATTTTATTGGTTTATTGCTTCAAAAGCAATACGCAATACCTAACACTTGAAACAGTAAATTAGCAAGAATTGTTCTCATTGTTCAATCTCAATTGTTCTGTTACTATTATCTGTGCTATTATTACGCACAAGCTGTATTTTTATACATTATTTAGCAAACGATATTTTTTGATTGAACAATGGGTTTTTTTTCTTAGAAAACTTAAAAAAGTGTTAAAACGATCACTTTATTTATTAGTAGTCTTTATTAATTACATTTTTGTTTTGAGATTCGAGTCGTTTAATATGTTGACAAATAAAATGTAGACGAATGCAATGCAAAATTAAACACGAGAACAAAGGACTTGCAAGCGGAAAGTCAGCGCTGGATTGGTCACCGTTACGTTACGTTATCGTATAAAAAATAAATCACACCGTAAATAATGTTAAAATATTGTAAACTCGCCATCGGACGCATGGGTACTAGATGGAGCGGCTGGCTGAACGAGGATAAAATCTTCCCGATGACGTCACTTATTGGAAAATTAGAGCTAAGGCACAGAACAGATATTAGTACTACGCTAAGGCTCGCTTGGGAAAACGTACTAGAATCAGGCCAACACAGATAACTGAGAAATATTTTACTTTACTTTATTAGTAGGTACTTAAATATATTTAAAAGGCCTTTTTCAATCAATATAAGCAGCACTTGAAACTCTCGACGTCTTGCTTTTCTTTGTCATAAACAAAACGTTTTATATAGAACGTTTCCTAATTCAATTTAGTGTTCTCAAAATTGATAAATTGCTCCCCTCAGAATTAGAGAAATATGTACAAACTGACTATAAATTCAATTGATAACGGTAGCCTTAATTATGGCGGAGTTAACAAGGGTTTTATTGGACCGGGCTAACTAAATAATAATTCTCCTTAATTTATTGTGTTGACCTTTTGTATTTATTTAGCTTATGGAATATAAAATAAAAATTCTTCTTTCGTCATTAATGACTACTGTTTTCTTTGTTACCTTGGTCGTATATTTTTGTGAGTTTGAGAATTAGAGGTTTGAGATTTTGGCTGAATTTACTCTCATATTTTAAGAAAATGTAAATATAAAAGGGTTTATGATGTTTTTTTTTTGCGTTGGTGAAAGTATAAAACAAAAAAGTGAAACAGAATACAAATTTTTGATATTACTTTTTCCTCTTGACTGTTATATTTACATGTTGGTTCCATAGTAGATGCTTACTATGTTTATTCATTGAACACAATGGTGATGACCCTCACATTATTGAACTGAACTCTTTGAAATGGAAATTCAAATAACCCAAATGCAAATTTGAACAAGCTAAGCCCCTATTAAATCCAACATCGAAACGCCAACGCCCGAAGCGATACAAAGACTGGTCAAACTGTCCAACTGATTGATAGATGGGCTTTTTCATAATTTTATAAAACCATGGCAAAGACTCAAATGTTTTTAAGCTGTGGTCGCGACAATAAAGAAGATAGTAGAGTAGCTATTTTTAGCCTTTTCATAATGTAATGCAAATGAAGACTGTCTGAAACTGGGTCAGCACTGCAACCGCTATAAACTACAAAAAAAAATGTTTTATACCTTTGGCATCAGTATAATTACTTATACTATTACTCTGTGCTTATACGTAGTACGTAGGTATTCACTACAGTTTATGTTTACAGTATTAGCCACTTTTATACCTATACCATAATATGTAACACAAAGTTATGTTGTTATGTTAGTTAAATTTATTCTCTTATCTAGATTGGTAAAGTTTATTAATATATGTAACCAAGAATATTTTCATAAAAGTGTCACCCTGTGTATGTGTCACATGATAGGAGAGTTAATACAAGTCACGTCAGACACGAAACGTGCAAAACATTCATTATCAATTAAAAAGTTAACCAAATGATTATGGATAACGACAATAGGTATAGTCACAGTTACTAACAAGCATAGTTTGAGCTTTTGGAACATCGGGATACAAGCAGGTAGATAGTTTACTGTAGAGAGCTGATTATTTCACGAAATTCAAGTAAGAGTGAGATAGAGTAATAACTGTCACCATTTACTATATTGACTATATTCGCTATATTGATTGACGCTGGAGGATTGTCGGAATAAACATAGGACACATTTTAAATAGAAGTTAGAAAAAGAAAACATTATCACTTCAGACAAATTCAAAATTCAAATTTAAATCCATTTTACTACTTTCATCATTTATATATATATATTTATACATATATATTATATTTTATATTTTTTAATACACAGGTACTCATTTCGATAGACGATAACGCAATTATTTACCTTAAAATTTAATGCTTTGAAAATGATGTGTTAATAAAACGTATTATTCATAATTATGTTACTTTAATTGTGCAGTATCATTACTCTACTTTTTCGAAATGATAGCTGGTTAAAAGTCCTCGCTTCTAAAACTTAAAAAAAAGTCAAACCTTTTCTGAAATCAGCTTGATTCCAAACCTGCGGGATTCATTTGTCACTATGAAACGCATTCCAATTTGAACATTAATTGAATAATGTTATTCACGTTATAAATTGATAATTGCAAGTGTCTATTTTTTTTATAGTTGCTTATTTCAAGTAATGTAGACCTTAAATTCTGTAATCAAAAGCAAAACCGGTTCGTTAAATAATGGCAAACCTTTATTCAAATCTAACATTGGTGGACATGATTTTGCCTTTTGAAAATGTGATAATTGGCGGAGCTAATATTCTTATGAGTTCCTTTGACCTCTTTGATCAAAGGAACTCAATATATAATATTATGTTGCCATTTATAAATCAATTATTGCCATGTATTGTCTGAGGATACCTTCCAGGCAATATCAGTCCGATTTATTAGTATAGTATACCTACTTAGTCATATTTTCATAGTTATAAATATAATTCAAAACTACAGAATACTTAGGATACATTTAGAGCGATTCATCAATATACTTAATCTCGTTCACGAACAATAAAATGAAATAAAAACATAAAGCTTACCATAATCGTACACTTTTTATCATGTCAATAGCAATGAAAACGAAAACCCGTCCAGTGACACCTACATATATTATATACTTATTATACACCTATGTCGTAGGATGAGCAGATGCCGTACGCAAAAACTCTACGTTAAACTTGTTTCAGAAGCCTTGATTCGGTGTGTTTTTGTTAAAAACGGCAGTCACAGTTAAATTTTTTTATTTATTTTTTTATACAACTGAAGTGGCAACCAAGCGTACGGCCCACAAGATGGTAAGCGGTTACCGCAGCCTATGGCCGCTTGCAATACCAGAGGTATCACTCGCGGGTTGCCACCTTGAGGCTAAGATCGAAAGCCTTATGTGCCAGTAATTTCACCGGATACCATACCCTTCACACCGGAACACAGCAATGCGAGCATTACTGCTTGGCGGCAGAAATAGGTATGGCGGTAGTCCTTCCCCGGACGAGCTCAATTGTGTAAGTTACACAATCGTTAACCATTTTTGCACCGGCTTAATTTTGTTTTAGTCTACCAAAGTCAACATAAATCGAGTAAAAAGTCTTCAGGCGCACGTGCTTACTAGACCAGAGTTCACTGTGTCGTGGATTTCAAAATATACAAGTACTACGATGCTTCAAATCCCAGAAAAAATATTTGCAAATCATGCAAACGTTTGTATCGTACAGGAATCGAAGCCGCATCCTAATCGCTTCTCAACCCTGCACACCGCGCCACCGATGTCGTCCTTTTTTGTATTTAGAAAATCGTGCTTTATCGTAGATCATAAACCATCGCATATTTTTATTTTGTTTTTTTCTCTGTTATTTGTTTATTAAAGTATATCATGCGGGCAACGGGCCACATATGCTAAAATGCTTTAGGATGATGGATTATAAAACCATCTTTTTACGAGCATGCTATTAAGCATGACACGCATAAAATACTATGCATGTCTTGAGTTCTAGGAAATGCACTCCCGTAATTTATAATTGGAATATTTGCGAGTATCTACATCATATGCAGTCAAGTCTTCCGCGTTGGATGATGCAGTCTATAAATTGCTAACTAGTTTCTGAAAAAAACACAAGCTATTTACTTGTACAAGCTACTGGCGCTAGGTACACGTGCGTCGCTCGCACCCACCGTGCACTTGCGCTCTAAAGGTAGATCTACATCTAAATCCAGTTCAGAATCAAGTATCCAGCGCAGCGCCTTCTCTCCATGCTCTTCCCGCGTTAGTACCGATGGATCTAAACGCGTGGCCCCCGCTCAATGGACCGTTGACATTAAAGCGGTCGCAGGAAGTCGGTGGATTTTGAAAGCTCAAGATCGGTTGTCATAGCAATCTTTGGAGCAGGCATATGTCCAGCAGTGGACGTCTATTGCCTGATATGACGATGATGATCTAGCAATAATATCGTTAGTTCAAAGCAGTATTATTTACATTGCACATTCAGTACAGTTAGCAGCAAGATTGACGACACGTCTAAGTTGATTGATTATAATCGACCCTCGGAAGGTGCAACTGAAGATGCTTTATCAAAGATTTATAGATGTCAGACTAGTTTCTGGCATCACTGAATTGCTACGAAGCCTATCGTAAATAGCCGTAGGTGGCCTGACTTCTTGACTAGTACATATTGCAAAGCAATTGGCAATCAATTCAGAACCTATTAGTTTATTTGTTTAAATAGTCTTGAAAACTTACAAGAGTTTCGTCTTTTGTATCGACAGGTAATGACCACGTTGTTTATATTCTTTTGGGTAATGCCTAAATAAGACAAAACACGATGTTGGGGCCAGGCCCTAACAGTTCAAGGATATTTCGTGACTTAAGATGTCTTTCACAAGCATTGTCTCATGGCCTCCTTTGTAACTCTTCAAAAAAACTATTCACGGTTCGATTTTCCTGTTTCTTAAGAATCTTTTACAAATTTTACTTTACAAGAAATTTTAAAGGATATTTATTTTATACTGGATCCACTGCAAAAATGTATGGCCTGTAATATAAATTTGTCCTAGCGTTAGGTAGCGTTGCTCTGAAATTAGCAAACTTCAATTTAGCCTAACAAGTTTGCCAACTTGCGTTACAAGTTGTTACTAATAAGATTTAAGATTATTAGAGACCCAGTTTAAATTAAACGTGAACAGTGTCACGGTCTTATCTTTACAACTATAAACACTAGCAGTTGATTGGAACTGACTTAATTCAATTAGAAAGCTACTTAATTAAATTTATAAACTCAAGAAACAATAAATGGCTTTAGTTTAGCTAACTTAAACGACCTCTGTTGTATATATACGATCAGTATTCACATAAATCTATACCACATCTCGAGCTCTTTGTTTCCACTTGATAGAAGAGTATATTTTTAATTGTTTCCTGGCTAATTATCAAACGCTTAGGTCACAGAATAGATATTAGTACCACATACAAATTATTTATCAAACCAACCAAATATTATCCAATATTAGTAAGTATTATTTAAGTGGTCACTTGTTGCCAGCGGCTGGTTTGTAGTACTGGCAAACCGCCAAACATACTATTTACCTACCAACTCTTCAACCCAAAATGCTATCAGGAGTTTCTACAAATTTGTTTACTTTTAATATCAAAGGAATTTGCTGGCCCTTTTGTAGATGAATTGATATTGAATTTGTACGGTCTTGTACCTACTTCCTGCCTTTAAAAATTTTGCGTGCTTGTGACAGTTTTGGGGTTTTAAGTTGTTTATACAGTAGCTGGGTCTTTAAATGTTAACCAATCTGACTTGTAAGTAGAACCTTTTTAAAATAAACCTATCAGATCTATTGATGGCTTTATTGAGTACTAGATTTAATATGTACTTACCTATAGGTTTTGTTTTAGGTATCGTAAACTACAGTGGGATAAAAGTGAAATGCATTCATCATCTTTGACAATGGATACTATTTTAAAATTTTGCACATTGAACTTTAAACTTAATTAGTAAAACAGCTTTTAGTATTTAAAATCAGTCAGATATAATTAATAATTACAAAAATAGTCTTAAACTAGCAGCTGATTGAATTGTTTATAAAAAGTCTTTGCCGCTTTAAGAGCACTAATCACAAACTTCTCTTCACATGGGTTAATGTCGAAGAAAAACGCTCCACAGTTCAATAATTCTGAACAATGACTATTCATGACTTCGCCATTGCAACAGCCTAGAATAGCCCTTGCGCAAGGAGATAGCGTTTTTGGGGGAATCCCAGCTTCACCTCTTTTAGTCCTAAGAATGTAATCCAGTTCTTCGTACGTCATGTTTGCAGGACTTTGGAATGTGCTGGTGTTTGAGTTTAGGCTGGTTTCAGGTGCACTTATCACTGAGGCAATCAGGAGGCTCATCAGTATAATCGTAGGTTTCATCATGTCTGCAAATAAAAGTAATGTTTAAAAAAAAAAATAACGAGCTATTAATTTCGTTTGTTCTTATTTTAAGTTTTTTTGCATTTGTCAACTAAGTATCATTTTGCCACAATGAATAACAAAAACTAGAGGTAAATCAAGGTACTTCTTTTTACATTTATTTGACTTTTATTGACTGCCGAGTTTTTTACCCACCCAAAGTTAAAACTACGACTGAATGATTTAACATGTGACATTTTTTTAAATTTCGGTGTAAAAATTATACATCAGTATTTAGAGGACATATCATTTGTTCATCTTTGCTAGCAATTTAGTGTACCTTCTATAAGTTATTTTTGACACACGTACGCGTGACCTTAAACTATTTCTGCAACATGCGTTCTAACCACGTGATTCAACTCACGTAATATGCCGGTTTATGCGATATCACCGGGTTTTCCCGTTGAGATCAGTCACCGCAAGGTACGCAATCTTTGCCATTTATTTTGTTGTAGTTCGAGTACATTTTACGAACATATTCAATTATATTACAATCTAGCCTTATCCTTAGGCTAATGAGTAATTCAACATTGACAGTTTTATAAAATAAAATATTTCTAAGAACGTGTCTCTCACTGGCTCTTTTCTTACGGTCTCTATTTTTAAGGGGAAGTCACTTTATTCATGTGTTCTTTACGAGTAGTATAGTTCTCACAACGGATCTCGGCCGTCGTGAATTTAGCCGTTTCGATGCGCAATGGAGCTTTTTCAAACTTAATTGTCAATGCGCATCACAAACAGCTAACTTCACGGAAGCCTAGATCCGCTGTGCAAACTATACACCACACATTTCACTTAATTACATAATGTAGTGAATTTTTTCTTTGCCATTTACAAAAATCTACTATGTCCAAAAATACGGCAAAGCTTTTATAAAATTTTAAAATAACTATAGGTATTTTTATTATTATGCATGTTAAGGTCATGGCTATCCGGTAATAACTTTGTCGGTTTATGAATGATAAAAATACTTACGCAAATTTAACTAAAAAATAACTCGTTAAACCTACTCGTTAGGGCATTCATAAGTAAATAATTATTGAAAGGTTATGCTTCTGTAACTCTGTAACGTCTATAAATATTTTTGCTTGTTCAATTGCTTACTTATTACTTTATTAAAAAAACGCTTTTTAAACGTAATCTTTAAAAATATATGATAAATAAATATAAATACTCGTAAATAGCACGGAAACTCCCGTATCATTTTATAGGACTAGTACAAATAGGCAGGTATAATTGCTGCAAGGAAAAAAATACAATACAATAAATTCGGGTGTACTCACTTCAATGTTTCGAAATCCACTTGAGTTTTTTACCAGTACTCGTTTTCCTCTAGTTTTATATCGTTTTGTTTACAAACACACGATATTTTTGTTATTAATGTTATTTAAAATAAGAGCAGACGTCTTCTCACACACAAGTTATTTAGCATCTGATTCAGATTGTGTTTATAAGGCAATATTTACACTGGACGGGATGTACGTTTTCCTTAGGATATACTTTAATAAACGGTAGGTATTTAGCAACATACCGGTTTATGTTGTGACGTCTAAAATAAATTCTAGATAATTATTATGTTGTCCCTCATAAATTTGGGTGTACTGATATGTTATGACATCGATGGGAAACCCAATGATTTTCAATTTTATCTGCAGTCTGAATGATTCATATTATTACCACTTATGGTCTAATACACATAAGTTGATCGTACCTACTTATAAACAAAATGTTTTTTTTTATACAACTGAAGTGGCAACCAAGGGTACGTCTCACAAGATGGTAAGCGGTTACCGCAGCCTATGAACGCTTGCAATACCAGAAGTATCACCGCCTAGGCCCTTCTTCTTCTTTCAAAGTCAAAGTCAAAAATTATTTATTTCAATAAAATCACAAGGATCATCTTAAAACGTCTTAAAGCTAGGTGAACTTACGCCAGTTCCACGTGCCCCAGCCTAGAAGAATCTGACAAACAACAACAAACAAACTCGGCTGGGTTCCTAGCTTTTTTTCGTGTCGAGTGTTACAACATACTTATTATAGGTACAATGACTTATCCTATTTAGGGGCCTAGGCCCTTAGATCAGCCATGAAACATAATTTCGAAGTATCGAACCATATCGTGCAATTTGTACCATGAATCATTACAATCATTAATTTCAAAATCGGTTCTGAAGACGACACGACCATGATGAAATCAAACCAAGAAGTTTCCTTGGTTCTATGGTAGGTAAGTGCTTCGTATTTTATCATGGCATAAGTAACCGTGAGAAGAAAAGAACACCGGTGGTCTATATAGACCCCGCCTTCCGATCCTAAGGTTGTGGGTTCAAGCCCGGTTATGCACCAATAGACTTTTCTTTTCGAAAAATGTATGTGCGCAATGATATTGCTCTCATACGGTGTAAGAAAATAGCGGGAGGAAACGGCATGTCCAAGAACTAAAAATTGAAGACGTGTGCTATCTACCAATCTGCAATGGGTCCGCGTGGTGGATTAAGACCCAATCACTCTCGCCCGAGGCCAGTGTTCCAACAATGGGAACATTAGAAGGCTGTCATGATGACAATTTAACCAAGCTAATAAGCTAGTACTCTGAAACATAGCCTGCTAGTTTAATTGCAGGACCTATACCGCACTAGTCCTGAACAGAAACATATTGGTTGTAGTTTAGTTTATGCTATCACATAATTTTTTTAATTGTGAATTTTTGAAAAATTTAACATTGTTTGAATAGAATGCGTTCCGACGCAACCTACAAAAGTCAACTCCAACTTAAACCAAAACGTTTTCGTTACTAACAGCCCAGTTTTTCCTGAAAAACGTTCGTAAAATAAAACAAAGGGATTGTAATATTAATTAGGAACATGATTTTTAATAAATGTACAAAATAAATAAAAGTTTAGCTTAAGCTTGGAAAAATGTCGCCTTAATAAACTATGAATATTTTTCCATTTTTTTTTAAATACAATTATTATGGTATGCGGCTGCTCAATAATTCAGTAGGTAGTTGCTTTTGTTCTAAGAAAACCAGAAACGTAGATACTACATGGTATAACAAAGTCGCTTCCCGCTGTCTGTCTGTCCTGTTATCCTGTATGCTTATTCCTTATCTTATCTTTAAAACTACGCAACGGATTTGATGCAGTTTTTTTAATAGAATGATTCAAGAGGAAGGTTTTTATGTAGCTTAAGCACCTGTGCGAAGCCGGGGCGGGTCGCTAGTATTGTATAAATAAAAGTTACATATGCAATGCAAAACTTATAATTGGCAAACATATGTTTGATAAGGTTTTTCTATATAAAGTTTAAATGTCTGTGCTTCCTTTTTATAGACATACTAGCTGCCGCCAGCGGCTTCGCTCGAGTAGTACATAAATACAAAAAAAAAAAAATTGTTCTACGTGGTTCTAGCTGTCTCCATACCAAATTTCTTTAAAAACGGTTTAAGCTTTACAGACAAAGTCTGACAAACACAGAGTTCCTTTCGCATTTTTTATGTTATTATTATGGATAAATTAAAATAATATCTACTAACAACTAACAACTACTAGATTTTTTAGAATAAATCACTATCCGTTCCTTACTCCATAAAATTTCTGATACTTATCTATAACTTGTAATATAACTAGAGGATCGCAAGGGTTCCCATATGAGGTTGGGTCTGGACAACCTTGGGCTACAAAGCAGTCGTAAGTGACACGAGGTTGATGGCAGCAAGTAAGAACTGCACCATCGCATGTACTAGGCCGCTCGCTTTGAGGTATGTTGTTGGCGAAGCTTGGAGGGTACGGGGCTGGTTGACCAGGCTGTCTGCCTTGAGTCGATGACGGTCGTGATTGTGGAGGTGGTCGTGTAGATAGTGGTCGGCGTGGAGGAGCGGTTGGTCTAAAAGTGGTAGTTTTAACCGCATTACTGTCAAATTGGCTGCTTCCGTGCTCGACAGGAGGCGCGGGTCTCATTATCGGCCTGCTTGGTTTTATCGGCTCGAAAGATATCGGTCTAGTAAACTCATTTTCATCATACTCAGTATCACTTTCGTTTGTCACCAAACCCCAGTTTAATCTTTCGTCGCTTAGGTCTGGGAAGCGTTTATCGGGTTCTGGGTTTGTTTGGTTGTTTTCAGATGCCGGTGTTTGAGGAGTGGCTGGCTGCGGGGGAGGTGTTGTATCGTCATTTTGAGTGTTACAATCACAGCCATATTGCGGAATATATATCACTGGGAAGTAGAATGGGAAGTGTGTCGGAGGCGGTGGAGGTGGTGGCTGCCGCACAACACTTGCTATATCTTGCAACCTCTTTTGTATTTGGTGAAGTGGATCTTCTACTAATCCATACACTCCAGTGTCTGCTGACTGGTCTCGTTTATTATAACCAGGATATACAATCGGATTGATCGGAGGAACTCCATACCCGTAGAAGTCGTAAAAGCGTTTTTGTCTCATACTTTGAGAAGAGTTATCGTCATGTTTGTTCTCTTTTATGACTGGTTGTGAATCTAGTTTTGGTTCTTCAGAATTTATTTCTAAGTGTTCTTTTGATGGTTCAACTTCTGTAGGTTCTTCTACTTTTGAAATAGTCTCTTCAACTATTGTGTTGTTGCTTGGAGCGGCGCTGACGTATGTTTGCAATATGAGAAGGCCAAAAACAGCACAAAGATAACGCACCATCTGAAATTGAAAAAAAAATCTCTCAGCTTTTGCAATCTCATGCAATTATTCTATTAGGAATTCTCAGCACATTGCTTGTTAATGTGTTGGTCAATAGAACGTGTGAAGATATTTTTTGTATAGTATATCACCATCTTAATAATAAATCGGTCACTGATGCAGCTGATCGAGAATATGCGCGCACTGAGATAGAATAATAAAAAAAAAACCTTATGTAAAGATTATAAGGTTATTAGTTATTCAGGCTTTGCGGAAATCAATTACAAGATATTCTTTTTGTAAAAATTCCCAAAGATTGGTTTGCTATAAATTATCTTAAAACACAAAGCCAAATCATCTGCTGAGAACTAATAATTCTAAGTTCACAAAGAGGTCAACACACATAAAGTAACTTATTGACATTGAAGATATCTTACCTACATACATAAGGCACTTTAGTATTACAACGCCGTATGAATTTAAGAAGGCGTCGTTAGCTGTATGGACAAAAAAAATAACAATAGCCACAAGCTACCTACTTCCATTGTTATTTTTTGTAACTATGTAAATTTATTGTAACTCATGGGCTAGAAAAACCAAATCTCTTGATCCTAACAGTAAAGTTTTCAATAAAGTCAAACTATATGTAGCTGCATTATGTATGTAGTCTACTACCACTAGTCGTGGAAAATACCAGTGCTAATATTGAATATATTTATTAACTTTTTATTACTTTACTTTATTACTTGTTATTATTTTTTATAATTTTTGTATACCACCAAGGTGGCAAACAAGCATACGGCCCACCTGATGTTAAGTGCTTACCGAAGCCTGTAGACGCTTGCAATACTAGAGGTATCACACCCGCGTTGCCTACCCTTTAAAAATTTTAAAACTCCCCTTTTGAAGAACCCCATAATGTAGTTTCCAAACCTCAGCAGGGAGATCATCCCACAGCCTAAGTGTTCGCGGGAGGAAGTTCCTCTGAAACCGTACATTGCGCGACCAACCTGGCTCTAGAGTGTACAAAATAAAGCATAAAAATTGCATTTAGCCATATTATTAATATTTTTATATCGGTTCATAACATGCAGCTAGGTTTACTTAATTACCCATTTGTAAGTCTAATATAAGATACGAAAATCTAGTTAAAAGCTCCACTAATCCATACTTTTCATGCAAACATCATTTTCTTGCTCCAATTCCTTTCATAGTGTATATTATACACGAGGAACACATTAAAATTCTCTGTTGATGTCAATCAGTCAGTCAGTAAGGCAAAGATTACCCTGGTGGTAGGACTCTTCAGCAAGAGTCCGTCTTGGTGGGTACCACCGCAGTGTCAGATATTCTACCTCCAAGCAGTAGTGTGCAAGCATAACTGTGTTTAGGTTTGAAGGGACCTGTAGCAAGTGAAATTACTGGGCGAAGAGACAACAACAATGTCAAACAAAAAAAAAATTATTAGAGATGAAGAACTGCTTCGAGAAAAATTATAAGCAGCTCAGCTCGAAATTGACGTTCGCCACGGCAGCATTATTGTTATTACTAGTTTTCATTACAAGATAAGATTTTTTCGTAAGTTTTATAAAATTTTACCAACTTGGGTAATCTTTGATGTCTTCGAAATGATTACTTTGCCATGTCAATTATTATTGTACAGCTATCCGATTTGTCGAACCTTGAATTACAACAATAGTCAGGCATTCAATGATTCATCTATAGAATATAATTACCGACCTTATGGCAAAATATCAAGAGGTTTTGCATCACATTTTGTTTAATTTTGTTGGCAAAGCGACGTTTTTGAAGCATGGCTTAGCTCTAGAAGCATAGAGGTCAGTGCGGTTTTGATGTTTCGACGGTGCTTATTCGAGTAAATCCACTAATCCACTGGCAAAGTGTTAATAAGTAAACAAAATGAGGTAACCTGTTGAGTGTTGAGCTATTTTTGTGTAAATATTTCTGTTAAATGGTACCATCTTTAATGTCAACTCTCAAGAATACAGCAAATCGTGGCATTTGAGAATATTTCGCAACAAGGAACGTACGTAATGAACAAATAAATTGTATGAGTATCTCTATGTATGCTGCAATTTTTGTTTGTACTTATGTAGGCACATACAGTTATAATAGTGTCGACGACAAACTTATTTTAAAAAATGAACCAGGACTTGAAATTATTTTTTAAACAGACACACAACTGTCAACCTACAGGTTGTTTTCAGTTCGATATAGGTATTACATTAAAATATTGAAATTATAATATTGATTTGTTTATTATCACAAGGTACCTACATAATAGAAGATGTAGTAGTAGTAGAAGAAAGTAGCAGTCACGCTATAATTTTTTAATAATTTCAAACCAAATACTGAAGTGCTTGTTAAGGTAAGCAATGCAATTATGGCTGATTTTTGCTATGCGTCTCATGATTTTAATAATTACCCATTTTGCAAATTCGATACCTACTTATACCAACTACCTAGCAGATTTTGATCATGAATACTTAACTCGCTCAATATAAAGAAGTCTTGTTTTATATATTGAATGTAAATGACTTTTGGCAGTAGAAATGTACACAGTACACAGTACGTAATAACTCAGTTTAAAAATATCAGTGTTTTTATGAAGCTATTGGATCAACAACCAAAGTATAAAAATAAACGAGTATAAAGTGATTTATTCAACCTTTTGTATCAACAAGTAGAGTAGTATCGTGAATTTGACAGACGGAATTAGCAGAAGGCCCACTATTTATAATCTGTTATATGCTGATGGTAAGCGGTCAACCTTTGCCAATCACAACTACAAACTTAATAACATACTCGTCATCATCATCATGACAGCCTTCTAATGTTCCCACTGCTGGGATACTGGCCTACTCTCAAGCAAGAGTGATTGGGTCTTGATCCACCACGCGGACCCAATGCGGATTGGTGGAAGGCACATATCTTTCGAATTTTTAGTTCTTGGACATGCCGGTTTCCTCACGATGTTTTCCTTTACCGTATGAGAGCACTGGCATTGCGCACATAAACTTTTCGTAGCGTAAAATCCATTGGTGCACGACCGGATTCGATCCCACGACCTTAGGATCGGAAGGCGGGGTCACTACCACTAGACCACCAGTGCTCTACTAACATACTCGTACTAACCAGAAACATCAATAAAGGTTCAATATACATTTATTGGTGTTACCTACAGTAAAACGACTGCAGTACTTAGTATGAAACATAAATTTATGGTACGTTAAATTAGTACCTATTTGAAATAAATGTAAGTAGGTACTCATCAGGCAAATGCAGCCGCACGAAACAAAAAGTCCTTGAACCAAAATGGCAATCGATTAAAATGTAATGATTAAAGTATATGTAAAGATTAGAGACAATTTTATTACGTTAAACTTGTACGTTCTTGAAGCGCAAAAGGCATGTGAACTAAAACCTGAATTAAAAGGTCCGAGACCACAGATAAGATATTAGTACTCCTAGACGTCAAATATTTGATGCAGGTGCCAATTTTTAAAAGCAACTTGAGTTTTTTACGTCATTAAATATAAATCTGGGGATCATAATTAACTTTTTACTCATTCAAGTACCTAGATTTAAAATTTTGTATGGCACTTAAAATATTTTTAATGTTATCCAACATTTTCAGACGAGCTAGATTCAAACCAGTGTTTTGACTTTCACCGGCAAAGTCACCATCCGAACAGGTCAGCCAAAATCTTGGATGCTATAAATAAATTTATCGGGAAAAATGTATTACGTGGTAAATATAATTTAATTAAATACATTTAATAGATTATAAGGTATAAACCGTAGTTCTATAAAACACCGAACTCTCATAATAATTTTATAATTAATCATAAACTACGAGTCTACCATGGTTCCACAGGCAAGGTTGTAAGCAATAAAAAATTTATCAATTGGCAAATTGTAAAAACTTGATTAAAACAAAAACTGTCTCAAAAAGCTTCTTTATAATAGCCGATTATTTACATAATAAAAAAGCTTGGGACGAATGTGCTCCAACTCTACTCGGCATCCATAACAATAGCAAGGATCATACCAAAAAACGATAGAAACCCAGCTGGTGTTGTTGCCAGTTCTTTTAAGGCGCGTTGGACTGGCGTAATTTTTCCGAACTTGTAAGACGTTTCAAAGTGATTCTTGTGATTTTACTGAATAAATCCTTTTTGATTTGATTAGAAATAAGTTGATTATAATTTTATTTACATTTATGGCTCAAACCCTGTACCAATATATTTACAAATAACAGAAGCAATTGGGTATCAAACCAACACCTCTCCTCATAGCCAGCCAAACCATTCAAATCAAATCAGTTCGAACTTGATTCGTTTGTTTTTGTCAAGGGTTTTGGTACACGTTGACCAACATTGACAATTACTTGACACTAACAAAAATGTCAGACCGCCCTAAAAAAAGGGATAATTATTATCCCTTGCGCTTGTTATCGGAGGATAATTCGAGAACAAATCAACGAAAGTGAACCGTCATTAGCTTTCTTTCATTTATCATCTATCTGGTGGATACTTTTCAGTAAAAGTCCGTCTTGGTGGGTACCACCGCAGTGTCAGATATTCTACCTCCAAGCAATAGTGTGCAACAACTGTGTTTAGGTTTGAAGGGCACTGTAGCAAGTGAAATTACTGGGCGAAAGAGACTTAACAACAATGTCTCGGGGTGATAAGCGCAGTGCAGTGCCACGCAAACACTTAAAAACTTTAAGCTTTGGGTGGCACTGCATCTGTAATAGTCAGGCGTGGTGCTTAACATCAGGTGGGCGCCTTGATTATCTTGTCACTTGCTGACATACAAAAAAAAAAAATAGACTAGGACTTTTTATTTTGTAATATTAGGATCATTTTTTTTATTCTACCAAGGCAAACAAGCGTACGGCCCACTTAATGTTAAGTGGTTACCGTAGCTAATGGATACATGCAATACCAGAGGTATCATATTATGCGCGTTGCCTTTCTTTTTACTAAAAAATTTAAAACTCCCTTTTCGAAGAACCCCATGATGTATTATTCTTATTAAAAATGTTTGATCCCACTATTCCCTCGACGTTCTTTATTAAGTAAATTTCCAATGAAGTGAAAAATTGAACCATCGAATGATGAAAGTGCTCCAAATTTTCCTCGTAGAAGAAAATAAATTAAATTAATTTTCTGAATATTTCCCGAAGGCCTTATTTGATCGTGAGAAAATTATTTATTTATAAGGTACCTAGAAATTAATATTTCTAATTAAAATCTGTATGAAATTAGGTAGGTACCTGTTTGTATTAGCATAGTTCTTAGCTAATATAATTTTTTTAAATATTTTTTTTTTTATAAACTTTTATGAAATACAATGACGCGTATTCTTTGATTATAAATGTAAACGCTTAGAATCTGGTCATACAACATATATATATATATATATATATATATATATATATATATATATTTTAATCCTATTTTTTTAGTTGACATTAAAATAGTTTTGATTTTGCGAAATCCTATTTTATCAAATATTTATCTAGTAATACATAAATTTTGTTGGCTAGGGTTTGCACAAGCAAGTGTCCAAACTCTGGTGACGGAGTTCTGGACGGAAGGCTGCTCGAAAGTCTTCAGCATACCTAGTCTGATGATTGTTGTTGCTAAAGGGTCTATTGAAGCGGTGAATGTTCTGAATTAAGTAGTCACCGATATCAGTATTGTCCACAATTATCGTTGTCACTTTCAAGATTAGACCTTCTGAGCTCTCAAACGCACGGAAGTTCTCAGGTACATGCGATAGTGAATCGAATGATTACCGAGATTAAGGTTGTTTTTTCATTCGCAAAGAAATAATTCTTCAGCTATAAAGCTGAACAAGCACTCCATTGTGCATTGAAATATTTGTGCTAATTTTGCAAACATCTATCAGTTTAGTTCACATTGTTTTTTAACAAAGTAATTCAAGATGAACTGAGCAATATCCTGTTCTCACAATGGTGGATAATCAAATTGCATAATCGTGCCTTAGCTATTTGGTTCTGTATTTTATCTTATCTGATTTAAAATGAACTATTCTTTAACCGTTTTGTTCTTACTTTTGGGGGTTATAATACCAAAGGTTATTTATAAAAAACAGATTTACATCTTTTTTTATGATCCTTAATGTGATGATTTGTTGAACTGAATGGATTGGTCTCAAGTACAGTTACTTGTTTATTGATTATCAATCTGCACATAGTAGAGTTAACATAGATAATAATATAATATAATATTTTATTCATAACAAAAAGTTATAGGGGTAAGCTTTAAAGTATTACAGCAATTTTATGTACTGATCTTAGAGACGTGTGTGTTCTTCTAATGCACAAAAGTCCAGATAACAATAAATTAATGGGATGTTTTACACACTTTTTTAAGATTATAAAATAGTGATTGGAAACTTGTTTTTTTTGATGATTTTTTTTTAGATTTCTTGTGCTCAATAACCCTTCTTTCTACATGTTTCAGTCAGGACACCTTGCATAATTATGCTATCTATAAACGAATCCGGTATTTCCATAAACTACAAATTGCATTAATTAACTAAGCTATTACTATCGCATTGGTTTTCCCAAAACAAATGCTAAGGCCCAGTATCGACTATTGTGAGAAGATATGGTAGGTGGTACAAGACGGTGTAGAACCGGCCGGCGATTTAAGTAGGAGATTTAGGATTTAATTTTGTATAGTGAAGATCATGACTAGGTAGTGATCTTGAGCACTCATAATTTGCAGACTTTCTACGACTTTAATGTCATCGGTCCATCGAGTGGTTCACCAGATAAGACCCTATTACCTACACGTAGCAAGATAAACAAGCAAGCGTCGGTTTTATACAACTAGTAAATGCTCTTTTTCTTTAACTTTCCGCTGCAACCTGAGTTTAATTTTGGGAATTTCATTTTTTAAGCGTCCTTACAAAAAAACACACTCTTAAATTCGATTTCTAATACTTACCGTCTTGGTTGTGCATTGATTGTGAATCGGTCAGTAAATAACGCAACGATTTTATATAAGATTTTACATTAAAAAAAATTGTATATGCTGTTTCTAGCTACCTCAATGATTAAATGTTTTTAATATATATTTCAAATGTACCTTTATTGATATAATTTCCACTGTTTTTTAGTTAATTTATTAACTTCTTATTTCAATTTCTTAAAATATTTACAAATATTTGATTTGACTTGCCTTGTATGACAGCCAATGTTATAATATAGTTAATAAATAAATCAAATAAATCTAAAATCTGAAATCTGAAATAAGCATTCAAAAGATATACTTAATACAAAATCTAAGATTTAACGTATTACGTATTTAATTTTACGTTCAGCGTATAAGCTCTTCAGTCAGATGGATAATAGGCCTTAATTTAGATGGATAATGGGCCTTCATTGATCCTAAGTGGTCATAGATTACACTAGAACGTATCTAGTTGAAACAAATAGTAGACGCAGGAAACCAATTAACATTTATGGTCTTGATAAAATCTCCTCCTAATAACAAATTAGGTCACCAAATGTACTTATATGGCTAACTGGAGTATTCGGCGTTTGGGAACTAAAAACATAAAACTTTAGCGTTTTTTTGTTTTTACGACATTTTGTAGTAGGTATGTATGTTTACAAATAAACTAAGAAAATATCTTAATTTTAATTACCCATTTGTACGTAAGAAAAGTTTTAGCATTAGGTACTTAGGTCATGTAGTTTCACTACGGTTTTAATAACCTCATTTTATCATCATCAGTTTATAACGCACATCATAAAAGTGTAATGGCATTAACAATAGACTATACATCTCTTTTTTAGTACAACAAAAAACCATGTAATAGCTGCTCCTGTTTTCTCTTTTGATTGGATTTCACGCTAATTGTCACGCACCTAAAACCAACGTTTTTCCAAGAATATTATGACTTTATTTTAAGACCTTACGGATTTTCCATAAAAATCGATGAACAGTTCATTTAAGTTTATGTACTTAAGTACCTAACAGGTTCATATTCTTAGAAGTAATAATTATATAGAAGGGTTTAAACCCATATTTCCGTACCTTGATTTTGTAAGGTATTCCAAAACAGTCTTGCACGAAAATCACAACAATTTTTTTAGGTTTATTGTGCACTATCACGTGATATTTTTCATTGTTCTTCTTTTATTTGATTGTGTTAGAACGAAACAACCACGCTTGACGGAGATTCTCGACTGACGAGTCGACCGCTACTAAACTCGTATATACGTACTAGCACGGATGGTCTACACACCACATCAGCATCTAACCTAATCAAAACCAAATTCTATAGCTGTAGACATAAGATTTACTTTACCTTGTCTTCTGACTTCGCAGAAATGAGGAGCACCGTTACTTGCCACTTTCATACACGGTTCAAGTTTAGCTCTCGTTTCAAATTAGCAACATCATAATATTTATGTTTTTTTACATCAATAGGAGTACCTATTAACCTTCGGATCCAAAACAGTAGTAACCCTGTCTATTTCAGATCTTGTTTGATTACAGACGACGATTAAACCTGTGTGCGATCTTTAACTTTTGACTTTGAGATTTACAAATATACAGTCATTGGGATTGTCTTTGGCTATCTTGTCAAAACGACATGGATCTTCCCATTTTAATTATTTTACTCGTGTTATATTAAGTTTTATTGCGTAAATTTGGTGGCAGTTTATCCAATTTAACTTGTTTACTTAGCACAAGTGTTAGTAATTGAAATGGAAGGGTAATGGGGGGGGAGTTGGTTGGTAATTTAGTCAAAGTCTTTCCAGGAGAATTTTGAAAGAAAAGTCATCGTTTCTTTCCAAATTTCGTTTGTTTACGTTGCTAAGCGACAATCAAACTAATACACTTGACACTGGCAAAATTGTGGCAAACTAGCCACAGAGGCCATAAAACAAAAGAAGAAGAAACAGTCATTGACTGATCAAAGGATGAATTCTCTAGTTTCCTTTTTATAAAGAACTATGTTGAACCTGAACCACCTCAGTAATGTACCAACTTTCTCTCGAAGATTTATGATGATGAGCGTCGTATGTTGCCTTTTCAAAGAGCCTTGTAAGAGACATCAGGAAAAACAATAGGTAGTACTTAGAATCTATTGCCATCTCTAAATGTTTAGGGTTCCATACCTCACCAACCAACAAAAATGAACATTAATAAAAATTGAACAAACGGATATCGATGTAAAGTTGATATTATTTTGTCAGTTGTCACGTCACGTCACTTAGTGGTTCTCAGATGGGCGAACCGCCGAACACCAATCCAATTATGAAATGTCATTGACTTCAACTCCAAAAAATAAACCGAATCGCCACGGCCTGTCGCAGCTTAGTCATTACGGTCCTTTTTGAGATTTTTTTTATTGGCAATTTATTTTCCGAACATCATGACCAGCCCTATAAAGTTCTTGCTCGCTCAGCGACAAAGCCTTTTTTTTATTCAATAAATTAAAAAAAAAAAAAAGTTCTTGCTGCTGGGACAAAAACTCTCGGCCCGTGAGTGATCAGTCATAATCTACCGCGCAGATTCAATTAAGATTAGTGGATAGCATAGTCATTTGAATTTTTCTAGCTCTTAGACATGTTTTCCTTCACTTTGGTTGGTTTCAAACCCCTAACATTTAGTTCAGAAGGTGGAGTCACCTTCACTACCAGCACAGAGTCTACCGGTGCTCATTAGTTTCTCTAAGCATGCGTGTCTGAGACTAAGTTAATTCTTTACACCACAATTATTCCGCTCTAACTCTAATGACTTTGGCGGGTTTTGTATAGAGCTGGTGACAGACTACTTTCTTGTTAAAAACAACTTATACTTTCACAACCTGTGAATAAATACACGTTTGAGCCTTTTTAAATTTCCAAAATGAGTCACTGTACCACAAATATGGCTAAACCGGGTTTAAAGATTTACATAACCTAGTTATTGTTTCAATAGTTATAAGGTTTAGAAAGTAAGAGCCAATGATGAATGAGATGTTTTTTAAATATAAAATCCATGTTATTGGAGGTTTTGCTCTTCCGTTTCATCTTTAATTTAATATTATTAAGTAGGGCGTTATGTGCAAGTATAAAAAAAAAGTTTAAAAAAACTGTTTCGTTTTATGACATAAGTTATAAGTGGAATTCATTTCATACCTAGAATGATTTATGCTATGCTGAGTCTCATTTTATAATATGTAAGGAAAGTAAAATATACCTTTTGATACAAAATTATCTTATAACAAATGTGTTTTTTTTTCAGGTAAGTACCTGATACCTAATACCCAGTTGCCTACAACCAAGAACTTACACAAGATTTCATCCAAGTTTTGAACTGAAAATATCCCAACGCTTTTGGTATGTGATTTGGTTCCTTCTTTGTTAAAAAATTAATAAATAAATAAATAATGCTGGACAATCCACACAGCATCATCTAGCCCCAAGGTAAGCTGCTATTAAACAGAGCTGTATTATGGGTACTAGATGACTGATATATACTTAATTCAATACAATACATAGATAGATATTTTTTATTATATATAGAAAATACCCAGAATACCCAGAACACCCGGAACAAATATTTGTAGATCGTACAAACATTTGACCCGAGGCAGGAATCGAACCCGCAACCTCTGCGTCGCAGGCGGACCTGCGCCCGCTGCGTTAGTTCATACCCACCTAAACAAAAAATCGCAATACTATGTAGGCGTAACTACATAGGCAGGCGCATTTACCCTAAAAGTGATCCAGCATTATTTATTTATTTATCTAATGACAAAAATTGTGCCAGTGATAAGAGGTTGTTGGAGACAAAAGCAAAAGTATATACTTCATTTAACGTTCTACGTGGTAGGGGTACAATCCAGTATCTAATCATCTAACAATCATTTGCTGATTAATTTTTGTACTAGCTTCTTTCAAAATACCTAAATAATTACTCGTAATTTTATAAGGAGAGGAAAGCAATAACTACGCTGCCAATCTCAAGTGGGTGTTCTAATTTTATCGCAATAAGGACTCTGTGGAAGCAATGGCGGAAAATTGATAAGGCTATTGCCGGTTATGTCGGATTGGATCGCAATCTACGTCTTCAATTACGGTCTCGTTCCTATACGATTACAGAACAATCAGAACGATCCTGGAACAGAAGGGACACAGCATCTGAAGGTTAAAAAAATCGTTGGAAATTGAAAAAGAAGGGGTACTGATAAATCAAGTCCAGGATATCTTGAAACCCCTTTTAGTTAAACTCATCGGGTATGCAATATTTTTCTTCATAACAATATAAAAATACGATTATCATTCTGTTCAAACATTGATATAAATAGGTTTTTTAAATAAACAACATGTGATTTTTAATATATATTTTTTTATGAAGCTATATTTTCATAGAAACGCTGACTACGTAGGACCTACGCAGTTATATTATACTTGCTAGTAGATTTCACATTGCCGATCTAATAAAGTAATCTCAAAAACCAACTAATAAATAAATATAAAGTCAAAGCAATATGTTTAGTTTCAAACGACTCCTACTCGTTTGAACATAACAAACAACATGAATGTAGCTTATTTTCCTCACATAGTTTGATCAGGAACTTACGTTATGATCAAACTGTGTATGGTATAATTTTTGTCTTATGACATTTCGAAATGACGATTAGTGTTATTAATAAAATGAAACCTAATATAACCAATCAAACTTGAAATTTTTAAATGGATCCACAGGTACGATTTCTTACTACGATTGTATAAAATGACGAATAACGGGGCTCATCGAACATATTGGATTTTGCACTTCAATCACCGGCACGGAAACTTGGCCATTCACAATTTTCGAGAAAATTTTTGTTTTTTAAATTTTTGTTCTCTACCAATGATAGTCAGAGGTTCAAAAACAATTTACGGTATTCTTTATTGCCTTCAGAAGTGTTTAAGGCCTCCAGATAACAAATAAAGCATATCATATGAAAATACGAAAAATCAAACAAAAAGTAAGGAATTTTAACAAAATTTTAATTTGATTCAAGAAAGAAAGAAAAATCTTTTTCAGTTGTTTTTGTGCAAATTAATAGCGGGTGTTTCCTCCTCTAGCTCTGATGATTGCCTGCATCCGATCAGGCATGCTCTGAATTAAGTTTTTGACGTCTTCTTGCGGTATCGTTTCCCAAGCGGCCAGCGCTGCAACGCGGAGCTCATTTAGTGACTGAGGTGGATTGGAACCCGACTTGATCTTTCTTTTTAGCATGTCCCAGATGTGTTCTATCGGGTTCAAGACCGGGCTACGACCTGGCCACTGTAACTTCTGGATCCCAACCTCTTGAAGATACTCCTCGACGCAGCGAGCGACGTGGGGGCGAGCATTATCGTGCATCAAAAAAAATCGTCATACCCAATAACCCCCGAATAGGGTAGAACATGATCCTGGAGAATTTCTTCGATGTATCGAGTAGCGTTTAACCGGTTGTCGACGACCACTAACTCGGTACGAGCCTCGGAACTCACTCCTCCCCAAACCATTATGGAGCCACCATGAAAACTCACTGTTTGTGTGGTGGTAATGGGTAGGTACCTTTCTCCTCTTTTTCTCCACACCCTTTCACGACCGTCTGGAGATCTTAAGGCAATACGGCACTCATCTGTGAAGAGAACTCTGGCCCATTGCTCGTGTGTCCAGTTTACATGTTCTTGGGCGAAACGAAGACGAGCTACTCGGTGCTGTCTGAGGAGTTCAGGGCCACGCGCTGGTCTATAAGCTTTTAAATTGACTTCCTTCATTCGTCTTCTCACCGTGCGCTCGCTCACGTTAATGCATCTGACGTTTTGGAGCCGCTGTCGTATCTCAACGGCTGTAAGTTAGCGGTTTCTCTAAATTTCCAAGACAATAAACCTGTCGTCCCGAGCTGATGTGCATCTTATACCACCACTACCTGGTCGCCGGGTGTAGTTCCCTGTCGCTTGATATCGTTTCAGGGCATACTGCATGGAGGAACGTGGTACGTTTAACACAATAGCCACTTCACGCTGTGTCAGTCCCTGGTCGATCAATGCGACGGCTTGCGCGATTTGTTCTGCTGTTAGTGGCATTTTTTTTAGTGATACAGGTTGTTTAGATAACCAATAACACACTCAAAATCCAAAAAAAATGATATCTTTAAGATAGAGATTTTTTAAACACACAAAATTAAAATCGTCTCACTCGCTGAAATGACCTGTTTCGACTAAATCTCAAAAAGTGGTGTCAAATTCAACTCAAACTTAATGAATTACCCTCTTAAACGTAAACTGATACTTTTTTTAACTACCTTCATAGTAACATTCATCAGAAACACTTGAATTTTTTGTTATCGAAAGTTTCGAGCTTGGCCAAGATTCCGTGCCGCTGAGTGTATAAGCAATTGAGATTTTTAAGTAACATTGCACCAAAGGGTTTTATGTTAGCCAAAGAAACTGTTGTTTTTATTAATCTAAGTATAAATATATCTGGCTGACTGTACCTACCTACTTAGTGGTGACGGTTTTTAAAAGCACTGCATGATATTTAAAACACATTTAAAATAAACTGATGGTTATAGATTTTAATGAGTGTTTAAATGGTGTCATGATCGTGAGATCCTGGTTAGAAGTAATACAATTATTGTATATTGTGTATTATATGTGTATAATATAGAGTAGCAAAACATATTTATATTTTAACAACCTTTGGCGCGCGACTTTTCTTGGGTTGGGTTAACTGATCAAACCTAGGCTACCGTAGTATGTAGTTTGGAATTTTATCCATGTTTTTTTTATACTTACGGTTTAAGAATATTTATTTCTAAAAGATTTACATGAATCACTTACTGAGACCTTATAATGTTCTATTCTTATTCCTTATATTCTTAACCTTATAATGTTCTATACTAATAGTATTTACTTCATCTAAGCATATGTGCAAGGAATATTAAATAAATTCACCTAGTTCATTATAGTTACAGTTACCTATTCATGTTAATTTAATAAGCGATAATACGCTGACTTTGACTTCTAAAATATGCCAACATTCACACGTACAATAAAAATATGAAAATAGGTAGATTTTCATATTTTTATTATTACCGCATTCAGGTACGTACATCAAGCAAGCACTAACTTCATGCCTCCATACAAAACATCTTATCCTAATCCATCAACAAACCTTGATTTTGGAAAGAAGTCACGATTTTTTTCAAAGTGGATGCTAAGTTCAATCTTATAAATAAAAACATCGTGAATATTGGTTTTAAAACTATAAAGTCACTACTACATTATACTACCTGTTAAGAACTAATACCGATATCCTGTTGTCATAAGACTAGTGTAGGTATTCGTTTCGTGGGTGTGTCCAGTTCGTGAACTCAGGGTTTCTTTGAAAGACAGAAGGCGTAACTATCCTCGTAACTTGCGTTTTTGCGGTTTTCGATTCGAGGAAGGGAAACTAGTATGTAGTATGAGTGTGTGAATGAAGTTCTTAATTTTACATAAGATGGCGTTATTTAGGTTTTGACTAAATAAATTATTTTCGAGAAAGTAGTTTATTTAAGCAGTGGCTATGGCATTTGCCGGCCCAAGGCAAAGGCTAGACGTGGATTTTAATCGTGCCCGTTCAAATTTATTTATTTCTAAGTATAATGTTCTTCATTTTAGTAAATATTCTACGATGAGATAGTCCGTAGCCTCTCTACTATGGGGCGTATAATTCCTACGAATTATGACAAAAATGTTTTCATTTTGAAAAACTTGTTTTTGTTATATCTTTAGAATTTTGTTCGCTAAAACAACAACTTTCATATTTTTCTTAAACAGTAACTTTATTAGTTACTTCATTACTTCTTACCTATACTGCCTTGAGTTTTCCGTAGTACCTATATCTAACCACAAATCACGAACCTATTGTAATGATTGGTCTATAACAACACTAACGATTAAATACACAATGATAATTCTCAATTATAGAACTCAATAAAAACTCATCGGAACCAGTATCTAATAAGGAGACAAAAATTTGCAGTTAATTACAACCCTTCGTGTAGTAAGTTAATAATCATTAGGTACACTGATGTGGACGGGCAACTTTCAAAGCAATTACTGTCCAGTGCATTGAAGCAATGGAGGTAACAATTTAAATTGCCCGTGCAGTAGGGTTTTGTTTGTCTTTTTGTTTACTTAAATTATCAGCTCTTCAATTCGAGCCAACCAAACGCTTCGATGGGTTCAGCTTCGTTCGTTCAGTATTTTTTTCGCATTTAATTTTGTAATACCACAGATTGTAATAATGTACTAAGTGATAAGTATTTGGAATTTAAAAGTAAATTAACTGTCAATCTTGAAGTTGACAGCGGTTTGTCGTGCGATACGGATTAAAATCCGCTAAAAGCTTTTATAATGTCATGGTATTTAGAATCAGGCGTTTGAGATTTGTGATTTTTCTGATATCTTTTTGATATTCTTATGAATAACATGATGCATTACAATAAAAGTGCAAAAAGACATCGAGCGAGACACGACGAAACAAGAATTGAAAGATTGTGTTTTTAGTGATGTGACTCAACCTGTCAATTTCAAATAAAATTATAAGGTCAAGTCTTCTTCTTCTTCTTCTTCTTTTATGGACTCTTTGGCTCATTTGATACAATTTTGCCAGTGTCAAGTGTATTAGTTTAATTGTCGCTTAGCAACGTAAACAAACGAAATTTGGAAAGAAATGACGACTTTTCTTTCAAAACTCCCTTGGAAAGTCTTTGACAAAATTACCAACCAACATTACCCCTCCATTTCAATTATTTACACTTTAGCTAAGTAAACAAGTTAAATTGGTTAAACTGCCACCAAATTTACGCATAATAACTTAAAATAACACAAGAAAAATAATTAAAATGGGAGGACACGCATGTCGTTTTGACAAGATAGCCAAATACCAACCATGGTCAAGTCAAGTTTTGTTTATGATTTATTGATGTACTTATAACAGATTTAACTTCAAACTGCTAGGTCAAACCTACCAAAATACCCGCGGATGAAGTCGCCGGCGCGACGAGACAGCTAGTAATTAATAAAATAGTCATCATAGTTATCCATTAATGATTTGATTGTTTGTTTCTATGTAAGTATTTACATGTAAAAAACCTTAACATGGTATCATGAAACTATAGGTTTTATTACGCCATTCAGCTTCAAACCTCTAATAACAGGTTTACTTTGGTTGACAATGTGCACTGGCTTTATCACTTTGAGCAACAATATTCTTTCTTTGAATCCATTACGAAGGCAGATAAGAGTAATACCTAAATGAATACCTAAATGCTAAAATACTAAGTGAACGATCCATCATTTTGACATGAACCTCTGGACTTAAATGTGGTGTCACTCCTCTAAGAAGCATTAAGTGACGTGACTCGATCATTACAGGAATACATACCATACATCGACAGACGTATGAACGTATCCACTTAACATACTCGTGTACCCTAAGCACAGAACAGATATTAGTACCTCTAACAACAACCAATTAAATTAAATAGAAGAACCAGGCCACGCTGTATCTTTAGCGACTTTCGTAACTCAGTAATTACGTAACTTAGAATAATCCCTCTGATCATCATCATGACAGCCTTCTAATGTTCCCACTGCTGGGACACTGGCCTACTCTCAGGCGAGAGTGATTGGGCGGACCCAATGCGGATTGGTGAATGGCACATGTCTTTCGAATTTTTAGTTCTTGGACATGCCGGTTTCCTCACGATGTTTTCCTTCACCGTATGAGATCACTGGCATTGCGCACATACATTTTTCGAACATAAAAATCCATTGGTGCACGACCGGGTTTGAACCCACGACCTTAGGATCGGAAGGCGGGGTCACTACCACTAGACCACCAGTGCTCTTATCATGCACAGGGTTAAATAAAATCTTGGAAAATATCCACTAGGATCTTGTGTACTAGTTACTCACCAGTAGCTGGGTGACACTATAACTCTACTGCAACACTATGACCAAATGCAGAGAATTTTACATCAGGCGAAACGCTTTACTGTTTTCTTTCTCACTATAGTTGACTGAAGTAAAAAAGTCGGTCAATTCAATAACCCTCAGGTTGCACGTCTGTAACCATTTGTTATAATGAACGATGATACATAACTGTGAATGAGTGAAGACTGATGACAAAGCTTTTTTTTTTTTTATACGACTGATATGGCAACCAAGTTTACGGCCCACAAGATGGTAAGCGGTTACCGCAGCCTATGAACGCTTGCAATACCAGAGTTATCACTCGCGGTTTGCCTCCTTGAGGCTAAGATTGAAAGCCTCATGTGCCAGTAATTTCACCGGAAACCATACCCTTCACACCGGAACACAGCAATGCGAGCATTACTGCTTGGCGGCAGAAATAGGTATGGTGGTAGTCCTTCCCCGGACGAGCTCTATCACAGAGAACTCTACTACTCTTATCAACTACTAAAGCTTTAGTCAAGCTAACTACATATACGATTAACAAATTTGTTTATGTATGCTAAGTAATTTTAAGCATAACTTGCTTTGTTCATACAACTGCACTAGTATTATGCTTGAGTTCATGTAAATATATGAGCGATACAGTTTTAAAAATAGACGTCCAAAAGCGAAATGATTTCGAGTAAGCGCGTATATCGCACTTTCTGGCCAACCAATTGCGTCTCTTCTGGTGTTGCGGTTAAAACATTTACTGACAAAGAAAGTGCCAAAACGCGACATCTCATTTTAAATGCTTTAGCATAATTTGCAATTTTAATTCAAATAAGTATTTTATGCCGTCCTCTTTTCAACGGTCTCCCATGATAAAAGGCTTTTGTTGGCGTGCGGTCGGTGTGTCGAATGAAACCTTGAACCTGCCCGTGTGCTACATGCTCGTGTTAAACAACACAAATTTTTCAGTGCTTGTATTCATTCGTAATGTGCGGGCATTTTTCAACTCAGTACTTTCCGATGATGAATGATTTTGCCTCGATTTTACCTCAGAATAATAATATTGTACATGATTTTAACTTCTTACTTTGATAGTAGAAGCATACTCAAAAAGTTATATACTAGGTTCTGCCCTGTTTTCGCTAGCAAGATAGAGGGTAAAGCAATACATAGACAATACAACAATTAATAGGTACATATACAGTTTCCATAATGATTACCGTACTACTTTAATCAATTCCGGGACTGGGTACTGCCATCATAATAGGTAGATTATTTTTATGTACGATCAATAGTTTTCTCAGCGCACGCCAAGTAATGAATTTTATAGGCAAAATTTTGCTACTTTGGGTAACAAAATTGCAATTTTTTTAGAGATCTCTAGTAAAATAAATACTAAACAAAAACATCTTTCCTCCTTCAAATATTAGCATAGAAGTATATATAACGAGATTATACGGGCATCGCACGAATCGTGTGAATGTCTATGTAGTAAATTCGCCCATGCAAACTTCCGTTTAACGCATATTCGCGTAACTAATAAATAATATTAGGACAACTTTTAGGATATAATATTATGGCCAAAACCGACACAAACCGACAATTACTTTTGAACGCAATCATCTGTTCTGTGACGCAATTTCAATGGATTGGTTTTGGAACCTCGGAATAACGTGACATTTCGTTCTCTTGAGTGCGAATCAAGCACCAAGCAGTTTATTTTCAAGAGTACAAATATTTTTGACAGCAGTAAATTAAAATAGTACTATTGAAATTGGGATTGGATCGGAATGAGAGGTTTTCGATTCGAGATTTAAAAAAAAAATATACACATTCACCATAGCTCGCCAAACGTAGTGCTTACATTATCTTGGGCTCGCCAGTTGAGCTACCGCCATGTAAATAGACAGTTTTTTTTTTAAATAACTTGAGACGAAAACCCCTAATTGTTATTGAGTTTAAGAGTTAGACCCAAGGTTAACGTATCCTGTTTTATGCTAAACTGTGCTCAAGGATAATACTCAACTCCCCAGGTAGTTTGGGACGCCTTGTGCGCTTTAATATAAATAAGGTTGATGATACAAACGAGGTTAACAAGCGACCAGTATATTCATTTAAGTGTTGTCTAGGCTTTTCATTGGAGGTTTGATTAAGACTCATATATTCCGATTTATGTGGCATTTTAGTACGAATATTTAATGGCTTAATTTAACGCAAATTCATTCTTTATTAGCTCAATAAAATTGTGTTCTAAGTGGGTGACATCATTTTAATAATGAATAGGGTATCGTACCTAATCCAGATGCATGTAATGTAGGTAATTTATCATGTAAATACACGTCTGGCTCTGTCTTGTAAGCATTAAATTAGAAGACTCCAATTGTTTTTTCTAAAAACCCATTATCTAACGCAGTGTGTCCAAGAAAACTGTTAGAAACCACGGGAGTACCACGCCCGTATGACGGAACGGAACTATATAAAATTTGGCACAGGCATAGATTATGGTCTGAAATAGCATATATTATGTTACTTTTTATCCCGGTAACACCAGCGAGGCGCAGCTAGTTTATAATTAATACTTACCTAGAGTTCTAGCCGCACAACTGAAGTGGGATTGGGCAGGGCACCACGTGGCAAATTACATCCGATTAGGTCCTTCAAACCAGACGCGCCGTCGCGGTAGACCTTGGAGAAGATGGCGGAACGATCTTGATAAGCATCTTAAAGACCTACAGTAGCCAAAGATCGAGAAGTGTAGAAGAAAGTAGTAGAGTTCTTTGTGATAGAGCTCGTCCGGGGAAGAACTACCACCATACCTATTTCTGCCGCCAAGCAGTAATGATCGCATTGCTGTGTTCCGGTTCGAAGGGTATGGTTTCCGGTGAAATTACAGGCACATGAGACTTACCATCTAAGGTCTCAGGGTGGTAACACGCAAGTGATATCTATGATGTTGCATGCGTACATAGGCTACGGTAACCGCTGACCATCAAGTGGGCCGTACGCTTGGTTACCACTTTAGTTGTATAAAAAAAAGAAAGGGAGGAAAGCCTTTGCCCTGCAGTAGGACGATATGGGCTAAAATAAAAAAATAATGAATAAATAGAGTTCTTGCGTTACCTACTGGCCTTAGACCTACCTATTAAAATAATAACGTTCATCTAGATACCTAACTGAATACGTTTACCAACTTATAGCTTAGTGCCTATAGTCTGACTCGTCTGTTATCTTTCTAGGACGAACCTATTATCACAGTATTTGTATGCCCTTACCTTGAGCATACTAACATTTACAGTTTGTCATCGATGGATTTCACGTGTTAGTAATTTATGTTTTACAATTAATTTCGCTAAAATAACCTACCTACTATTTTCAAAAATGGATAACATGGTTTTTGACAATGATTTTCTAATAGAATAGCGAAAAGTTAATGAGTTGAGTTTATTTAGGACATTTTTGAAAACGACAAAGTGTTTAGGTAGGTACTGTTGAACAAACAATACTATTGGTTAAAACTTAATTTAATTTATTAAATCAAAATTACGTGCTACACAATCATTTATTCATAATATGATTATTTTTACATATAAATGCTTAAAAAATATGTTCGAAGACTAGGAAACACGTATAACAATATTATTACATAATATACCATGCTTGCATTAAAAATGTAATGCCTTAGCAGAGAATAATTTCTTTGATCTAACAGTAGGTATGGCTACTACCAAAGTTCAACATAGATCACTGTCAGGAACTTTAATTATGGCTACAGTAGCTTACAAAACAATAAATTTGAATAAACAGACAAATGTTGAAAACACAACAGGTTACCTAAGTGTGTTGTACCTATATGTTAATTCGTTCGACAATTATAAATCAATACAATAATAATAAGAGTTTATTATTAGTGTAATCTACTCGTAAATTGTTAAACAAATCTTATAATATGAAACACAATTGACAATTTGGTTTGAGGTTAATTATTTAGAGACTAAACATCAATTAGTTACTTACAGCAATGTATTAAATATTCTGTACCTTGATGGTTAGAATATACTGTACTAAATGAATGATCGGTGTTTAAGATCTTTACATGCAAAATGTTCGTTACACAAAAACATTGAACAATTAGTACTTATGATTTCCAAGGATATCCACGAAAAACGAGCAAAAAATCTATTTGTCAACATAGTTCATTTGGGAGTAGCTGCTATTTAGCAAATCTTCTTTGAATTGCTAAATAGTCATATTTAAATAAACTGTGCGTAGAAATCTTCATAAGTTATGTTTAATCTAAAAAAAAATACTGACACAAAGCACGCACTGAGTATTTTACTACACACCATATTATGTAAACAATTATATTTAGAAATAAATTATCTAAATTGTAAAACTGTTCTGGAACGGAAATTCTTTTAAACGGTTATATTACAAAAATATACTTAAAGTGGTTGCTGCACAGGCGAATAAGCCGTTCTGAAGGAGTTCAATGCTTGTTGGATGGAATCGTTAGTGCAAGCTTTTCCGTCATCGTAGCTCATGGAACAGCCCACGTTGCCGAAGCATAGCCTCTGCTGAACTTTGTCGCCAGCAAAATCGCAGCAAGAGAGAATAGCGACTTTGCACATCGAAGGAATAACGGAGGATGCCGGAGGTGACATAGATCCATCGGATAGTGGAGCGTTCAAAACAATCTTCGGTGCTTCAGTTGCAAACTGAAATCAGAACAGTAAGTTGATTTATCTAGCTGAAACGTGAACTGATCACCAATGTCATGTCGCGTGGTACCTACACAATTGGTCAAAAGCGTTAGATTAGTTAATGTAAAGTTATAAACTGTAAATGTATGTGATAACAAATCACACGATGGTTGATTTTTCTGTTATATTTGTTTTTTTATTTCACTTTTACATTGTATTTGACCTGGTTTACTTTATATGCGATGGTTGTAAATTTAATACCAGTTTTTGGGTCTATAAAACCGCCATCTTGTTTGTCGCAAATGTCAAATTCTACCGGCGCCGGCGAACGGCCGATATATTACGAGTATTTTGAACATTTGCTAGCAATAGAAATATTACATAAATATTATTAAATATTTTTTTTATATAATTTTGCAAAATATTGAGTTATATAATAGTGACAACGTAACAGTTCTTTAAGGTAAAGGTGAGTTATACCATTGTACTTACACCAGCTTGTTGGCTGCCATGGTCAACCTTGGGTGCTGGCCGCTTCATTAGCTGCTTTGGAACTAGCGGTTCAAATGAGATCGGCCTAGCTCCGTCGTTCTCGTCATCTGCATACTCCTCTTCCGCAGGTGTCACGAAGCCCCAGTTTCGGTTTTGGTCCATTGCATCTGTGAAGGGGTTTCTAGGCTTCGGAATTGGGTCTGAGGAGTTCTGGGAAGTCTTACAGGATATTCTGGTAGGGAAGGCGACCGGGTAAGGAATGTATATGGGTTGGGGTGGCGGCGGTGGTGGCGGCGTCCTTCTAATATAGCTTGAGATATCTTCAAGTAGTCTGTATATGTTTTGGATGGTTTCTTGGTTATAACGGTCGTCTCGTCTATCAGCATAGATGTAACTGGGAGGTGGAGGCGGGTAGTCGTATCCATAGCTCGACTGCCATCTTCTCCTTCTATGGCTGGTCTTATGCTCTCTAGGTCTTAATGACTCTTGGTCATCTGAGGATTCATCTGCGCTTTGATCTACATAGTGCGATCTAGCGTTAACCACCACTAAATATAACAGAACTCCGAACACAAATATAAATTTGTTCATCTGAAAAAAAAAAGTTGATTTTATTTTGACGAAAGGACACAATACTCTTGGGATGTTCTACACGTTACTTCCGCAGAAGTAGGTATAACTAAAGTAATAGAAAATAATTTCAATGCATTCAATAAAACTTAGCATTCAGAATAATCTTACATCTTACTTAGCGTGCACAATAATTTTGTGCTTATGGTTACTATGGTTACTTACTAATCAACTATTAATTAGATCTTGATACTACTAAATTTGAATTTTAACGACGTTTATCTAACAAGCTGACATTTACTGCGGCTAACACGAAAAGCCGGTTGTAAACAAAATAACTTACAGCACATCCTACTATGTATAAACAGAGACGATTTTCCTTAATGACAGTTATCGTCATCAGGGCCTTGTGCTTAGGTATGTATACAAATCATTTGACATTCTTGTCCATTGGTCAGTTATTTGACATGAATGACGATGATGTTGTGTTATTTTTACCCAAAAAAGGGTTATGTTTTTAGATTTATTGTTGGTTTAAAAAAAAAAAATAGTCAAAATTTTAACCGACCCTTCCATTTCTCACCAATCATATATTTATGTTCCCTTTCCATCTTGGTTTTATGAAACTAGCATGACTGGACATTGGCAGAGTTGTGACAAACACAGACGCCATAAAGGAAGAGTTGAAGACAAGAATGACAGACAGTGATTAACTGTGATCGCTACATTATCAGGAATCAAGCTTAAAAAAAACAGCCCCATGCCTTGGGCAGTCGGGCAAAAAGGCGGCAGTATTTCACATCATTGTGGCTAAAACACGTTTCTTAAAAGGTAAAGGTTCGATGTTCCGTGTAAGTATCTTCTTTTCTGATCAATATTAAATAGGTTTTTTAATGAACTGACGAAAAAACGGGTTTTTAAAGAAGAACTGGTTTCGATACTTGTGACATTTCTCAAGAAAGTGATGTTTCTCAGTTCCGCAAACACAGTCCTACTTTAACTTAGCACAAGTACCTACTTACTACCTACATTGCTTGTTATTTTGATTATTTTACAATAATGGAAGGCCAAAGATGTAAATGTAACTAAAATAACATACTTAGTACTACATTGCATACCTTGAATATTTTAAACGGCACGACAATTTATTCCATAAACTTGTTTTTCACAATATTTCCACTAGCGTATATTATTTCGATCGAATCTAAATATCTGACTATCACTTTATTTTATAATAATGCGTGCGTTCGTCGCAACAGTTCGTTCGTAACTGAATACAAGAAAAAATCAAGTATGGCACGCGGTCGCGCGCCGTGGCAATGAATTGAATGCGTCTGGATTACCAGACATCGAATATTTAAGTAAGCACATACATTCTACTATCGTAAATGTACAGTAGGTAGTATACTCAAGTGACGTACATAACCTGATAAAGACAAAATACGAAATACCTGATCGGAAATGACGAATCAATGGGAAATAGATAAGATAAATGTTGTTTCGTTAGCAAAATAAAGATGTAATTTTACCGATACTACAAGACTCTCGTTAACTGTTTAACTATCAATTTTTTTTAAACAAAATTATATCTGTGCTTTATTTATAGAACTCTTGTAATATAGGCCATCCAAAGTAGTGAACTTAATCTTTTTGATATTCTAGGGTAGAAAAAACTCGATAGATTGTGTGTTTATGATTATTGTGAAGTACGAATGTAAATCTGTGAGCAGTTACTATTTCCACAGTGAATCAAACAAGTCCGTACGAACCAAGTATGAATGTAAAACCTATCTTGTCAAGTCAGCAAGTGCCTATGCTGGTTTTCCAACTTGATGTACGGGTAGCCTACTTAATCTTACTCATCAAACGGTCCTAGAATTCGCTGCGTCATCAAAATGTACCTTTGGTAATTGGTACTTCTAGTTTAGTACTTGCTTCGGCAGTACCTATACATAATTCTAAAATTGAAACGATGCAGAGAAGATGAGCGTTCTCTCTTTTACTTAAAAAAATAAAAACTTTGAGAAATAATATGAGACTAAGGATGTAGTAATGGCATGTGTGTCGTTTTTTACCTAGGTTTTTGGTGAAAGTGATTGCGTTGGAAAAGAAAGTCTGATGCCTCGTCAAAGAGTCAAAACAGGAACACGTCTGCAAATGAAAAACTTTGTTAAAGAGAAAGTAAAAAAGTTTTAAAGCCCTCACCGCCAGCTTGAACGATATTGAAATGCACTTACAAATTCAATGATATTAATAAGGTATTTTTTTAGTCTGTATATTTTATAAAAGCTCACAAAAACGGCCTCAACTCACGACTCACTCTAGATATCAATGTAAAATGGTTTTTACTTTTGTCATTGATATTTATTTAGCTTATAAGCTAATCTTTCAAAAGGTATGTTAATAACCAGGCCTTTTGATAGCATCACATCACACTAATATTATAAATGCGATAGTTTGGATGTTTGTTGAGATGTTTGTGCCTCTATAACTCGACAAATACTAAACCGATTTGGCTGTAATTCAAAATTATGAGAAGGGCTACTTTATAAGCCGGATAAATACGGTTCCCAAGTTCCACGCAAAGAAGTCGCAGGCAACAGCTTGTACTAAATAAATCTTTACCTGTTAAATAAACATTAAGATGTAAAGGTGAACAGAGGCCCCTGAGCACGTGGGAGCTTGATTGCCCGTTTGGGCCACTATCTAACGACTTCCTATGTAAGCATAAGCAAGTTGTTCTTAACAGATCAACGAAGTTAAGCACTGTTCCGCGTAGTCACCATTTGGATGGGTGACCGCCAGTAGCAATTTCAACTGAGCGCTCCCGTGCTTCGGAGGGCACGTTAAGCAGTCGGTCCCAGCTTTCTCAAAGTTGTTAGGCCATGACAGAGGCCTTCGGGCGGCCTAGAAACTCTGTTACCAGAGTTGGCCACTGACTCATACGAACTTACTTTTAGCATAAGCATAGGGTTTCCCATCTCATTATAGACACAGAAACTTTTCATTTCCTATGAACTGACGCATCAAAACAACGTGGAGCGTGGAGTAAGCAAGTCATCGTATCAATCATTTTCCTAAAAATCTTTTATTTTATCTTGGTACCAATAACTTGTTATAATTATTATGAGTGAGTTTTTAGTTTTCGGAATTCTCATTAATAATTACGAATTTCTCGTAAAAAATTAAAGAAAAACTAATTTATGAGTAAGTTCACGACTACAAATACCAGTGTAACCTTTCAGAGCGGGCGTTTTTTAGCTAAGTTTGTATAAAAAATATAAAGGAAAAATAAGATATTTATGTTTTTCTTATTTGTGGTTCATTCATTAAAATCATCTTGTTCTCTATAATTTACCGCAACACCTCAACACCACTTCTACATAGACAGCTTTATTTAGATTCAGTTTTATTTATAATAAATGAGAAAAGTTTACACATGCTATCTTTGTAAAAATTAATTAATAATAATAAATAATAAAAACAATTTCTATATTTTAGGCAACAATCAGTACAAAAAAGCAACAACCATGTTTATCGTTATTGTTACTGATATTATAAAAATATAAGATTTCATAATATAGAAATAATAATTTTTAGTTTGTTTGTTTGTTTGTTTGAATTAAATAGGCTCCAAAACTACTGGAACGATTTTTACAAATTCTTTCATCGCTGGGAAGCTACACTATCCCCGGGTGACATAGGCTATATTTAATATTAAAGCGATCCACCCCGGTTTCGCACTTGCACCCGTGTAAAGCCAGGGCAGATCGCTAGTTAATTAAGTTAGTCGCTAAGAGTAGTAGAGTACTTTGTGATAGAGCTCGTCCGGGGAAGGACTACCACCATACCTATTTCTGCCGCCAAGCAGTAATGCTCGCATTGCTGTGTTCCGGTGTGAAGGGTATGGTTTCCGGTGAAATTACTGGCACATGAGGCTTTCGATCTTAGCCTCAAGGTGGCAACCCGCGAGTGATACCTCTGGTATTGCAAGCGTCCATAGGCTGCGGTAACCGCTTACCATCTTCTGGGCCGTACGCTTGGTTGCCACTTCAGTTGTATAAAAAAAAAAGTTAAAAATAAAACAATCTAAAAAATACATAACATACCTAATAATAAAAATAAATGTTCATTATAAATCTTCACAATGTGTTTAAGCGTGTGTTTTAAGCATTTGCTTCATTTATGCTATGAACAATTACAATACAAGGTTTTTTCACAATAATAAATGCGTTACAGTTCAGTGTGAAAAAATCATTGTGTTTAGAAATACTGTTTCATTTATGCTAAGGTATCGGAAAATTCCTTTTGATTTTTTAATTTATTTACCGTTTTCCTCGATAGGACTACATCCACCCCTGATCTATCAGTTTTACAGTATTTCCTCTAAGTCTTACTGATTTGTGAACAGGAAATGTATGGCCAACATATTGATGGCATGAAATACCTATCACAACAGGGGGCAAGCACGAATCCTTTGAATCGCTAGCGAGTCAAAGGATTCGTGCCAATGTCAAGACGAAGAGGAAGAGCGTGGTTTGAGATATTGTTTTTCAATAATTTTGATAGGTCAATATTTTATTTTGACATGTTCTCCAAACGTATTTGTATCGCAATGAGTCTGTTGTCAATCGCAAAATACATATACATAGAAGGGAGTTTGTATTTTTTTTACTAAATCATGTTGTAACAGCTGAACTGATTACGATAAATACTGGTATTTTGATAATGATTTGGGTTGTAATTTTGAATACTTTTTTAAACCTCACGAGCAAAGACGTAAATAAAGTTTACCAACGTAGCTAGCCTAATCCAAAGACATGGTCAATACGCGTGCGGAGCCAACTAAGCTGCGGGTTTCATCAAAGTTGCAGTAGGTATGGAAAAGATTAGAAATATTGTTTTTTTCCAAGTTTGCCAGCAAAGCCTGTTGTTGCTAGCATGAGCACCGAAAACGACGGTTTTCTCCGGTTTTCTTTTGGGAAGTAATAAAAATGAGAGTTTAAATGTCATATTGTCTTTTTTTCCATAGAAAGCAACGTCTGTTGAGCTCATACTAGTCCCGCTGGACATAAATTCCCATAAGTATTCTGTAAAGTTTGCTGGACGTGCAGTATTGATGATGATGGTTTTCGTCAGAAGTAATTTTTCAGTATTAAATTAGAAGAGGAAAACAAATACTGTTCGGTATAACTTTGCGGTTGCTAGTTTTGTGTTTGTTTCACAGACAGACATACTGTGCACACGCAATAAATCGAAAAGTGTCAGAGCGGAAAACTCAAGATGGGTCAAATCAAAGTTAGTCACCAGCATAAAGGTGTAAAAAGTATTTATCTAAGCGATTAAAAAAAAATGTAGATAAGTAAAATGTGTACATGGTGTGCGGCTAATACCATTACTTGTATATCTTTCGTGAAGGCGATTTTCAATCTTATGCCAAAGAATTTACGACGTTTAGATGTGACTCTGCTATTTTACGCCCGATTTCTTAGATAAATCAAAGCTTAATTTTATTATGTACCTATACTGGTACATGACTACATGTTTGCATAATTTTTATGTCTATAATTATGTTTGTACTCTTAACTGTTTTGCGTATTAAGGATTGTTTTATTTTCTATTTAAAATCTACAAGTTTTGTAAAATCATTATGAGTCATGCATGCATGAGGTTTTATGTGGTTTTGGTATATGGCAAACAGATTTGAAGTGGGTTTTAATGTATAATCTGCTCTTATATAATGACGCATGATTCAAAAGAGTTTTTTTTTCCATGGTTTCTTTTTTGTTTTTTAACCGACTTCCAAAAAAGAGGAGGTTTTATCAATTCGAGTGTTTTTTTTTGTATGTATGTTAAGAGATTTCTCTGAATTTAGAATTGATGTTGATGATTCTTTTATTGTTTGATAGGTAATACTTTAGAGGTGGTTTATAGAAAATGAGTTAGTACTTTTTGAATAAATCTTAAAAAACGTGCAATATGTGAAACATTTTTTAGTTATTGTTGTGCCCTGTTGTGCCTCTTAAGTCACAAGTAAGAAAGAGTGGATTTATTGCAAAGCTGTACTTTTAACTTTGAACCTAATTAGTATAACGCTCAAATCAGTTACATTATCTGCGATGATTCACTTTACTAGTAAATGTATAATTATACATTATAGTTAGTAAGTTGCTGGTTACACTTACTAGTGTAACCAGCAACTTTGTTTGTGTAAATATAAATATATTAATTTTATATTTTTTAAATTATTTTTTATATTGTTATGTTAAAAGTTTGATCCAAACATAGCCAAGTATTTATATAGGCATAAAACAAGTTTAAAAAGTAATCCTAAGGTACATTTCATTCTGGTATTAAAAATAAATAAATGACACTTTAAAGCGATGTTTGTACTTTAGGGTACCAGATAACTGATAATACGAGTAAAATATCAATTAACATGCAAGCGTAGTCACAGGCCGCCGCTAGTATAATATACAAATGTTTAAGTATGAGTTTTTTCCATGTTTCAGCCTAATCGGTTTGTTTACTGGATTAGGTTTGTCACTATCACTGGTTGATTTAATGGTCTTGACACACAAACGTCACTTTGATAAAGAAATGACACATTTTTACCTACAACACAAGATAAGGCTTGCTTGGTATTCAAGCCCATATATACGGTTCGATAATAACAAGAGTTTTATTATTTTTGATTACTGTTCCACTGCAAAGCAAGACCTCCCTTCTCTTCTACCCTCTTCGCGATCGAACGCCGTGATGACAAGCCATTGAGCTTATGCGAGTCAAGCTCATGCTGAAAAATCTTCCAACCAGTGTTAATGTTATTATTGTCATGTAAGAATTATTTTCTCACTCATTAACGCCGCAACGACTAAACTGATTTAGATGGAACTTAGAATAGATATATACACCTACGAGATAACATGTTTTTCTGAAATCGATAGAATGTTTTACTTACATTTTTTATTTTTTATTTATTACTTTTTATTTTTTATATATTGAATACGACGCCAATTTCAAGAGATAAGGATAATATTTATCCTCATGTCATCATTTATCAGTTAAATTCACAGAAATTAATAAAAAAAAGGATAAAATATTCCAAATGGGTTTTTAGTAAGTTTTTATCGCAACACCTGCGATTGTAGATTTTGTATACTTTACCATACCAATGTGTCACAAATCGATCTTGCAACTATTTAGCTGCGCCATTGTATTGCCCCCTGGAACAGCATACGTTAGGTATGCTGTTATGCAGTTATGTTAAGTAGGCATAGCGCTTGCAGAAAATGGCTAAAAGAGATCAAAGCAGATCTCTCTAAGCAAGAGGATCATCAAAAAAAGCTAGGAACCCTGCCGAGTTTGTTGCCAGATTCTTCTAGACTGGGGCGCGTGGAACTGCCATAAACTCGACGTTTCAAAATGATCCTTGTGATTGATTGAATAAATATATTTTTGGCTTTGCTTTACTTTACTTTACTTTACAAAAACACGGTGTTTGAACACAAGCTTCTAAAAATAGTACATTGTAAAGTAAAATGAGACAAAGTAGTGGAAAGTAGGAACTACAAGAGAACACTTTCAGGGTCGGTGCGAGCGAGCGGCTTGTGGTCGCCGCCGGCGGACTGAGAAGTAGGCTTGGGGTTAAACTGTGCCACGGATTGTTACTTTGAACGTTGAGTTTTGATGCGGTATTTGCAACTGTGGCATTTATTTATTACGAGCTGACCCGCGCGGCTATATCCGCGTTTTGGCAGTTTTAATGCTATCCCCCAGGAACAGTCAATTTTTCCGGAATAAAGCCTATGTGTTATTCCAGGACATAAGCCATCTACATTCCAAATTTCACCAACATCTGTTATGCCGTCTCGGAGATACGTGGTAACAAACAATCACACACACAGACTTTCGCATTTATAATATCAGTAGGATAGTAGGACTAGCGGACCCGCCCCGGCTTCGCACGGGTGCTATAAACCTTTCTCTTGAATTACTCTATATATTGCGTGGTATTGCTGAAACCGCATTAACCCATTAGCTGTCGCTGTACTCAAATTAGTACAGGTTATTTTTATTTTTTTATAAATAAACTTATGCTTGCGTAGTTTAAAAAAGCGTTCATACTACATAGAGACAGACTTTATTTCTACTAAGGACTAGCGGCTCGTCCTGGCTTCGCACGGGTGCTCTAAATTATACTTACTTATAAATTTTACTCTCGAATCACTTTATTTACTGAATCCGTTGCGTTAGTTTATAAGATCTAAGCATACATCAATACAGATGGACAGACGGTTGAAGCGACTTTGTTTTATCTTATATCAAGATTGGATCCCAACAAAAAATAAAATACACTAGATTCTTAGGTCAGGTGCTCTCTCCATTAGAGGTGGATTATTCCCATCTGTCACCTTGTTTTGTCCCCTTAAGGTGACAATTCGTACTTTTATTTTTTCCAAAATTACGATCTGTCACCCTATCAGTAACAAGAAAAAATATTAAATTTCTGTCGACCCGTCACTAGCAGACAAACAGACAAGGATACCACATCATATTTATCTTTTAGATAATAACTAGGCGACTAATTTAATTTATTATCTAAAAAATAACTAAGCTACTGGTTATTTTTATTTAATATCTACACTAGTTATTTAAAATAATATGTTAAAATTCTGTGTTCGGTTTCACAGCAGTTTTTAGGTAACTCTCCAGGTGGCCACTAAACTTTATTAGCTTTTAGCATGTTAATTCTGTTTCTAAGAACATTATAACTAATAACATAAAACATAGGAGCAGTACAATCGCTGGCAACCTAGAACGATGCAATAAACAGAAGTGTTAGTATTAACACAGCCTACGAAAATAAAAGCTGTGTAACCATCAATATACAAAGTATCAAAATATTTAGAATGATAGCTGAGACTTTGAAGCATAAAATGGTCAATCAATTTTGCCTTTTTGCATAATAATAATCCCCTCTAATGGTTTCGTTTTTTGACACTTTGCATGATTAAATTTAGATTTCATAATGGTATTAATAATACCATGAAATTATAACAGAATAAAATTGCAGTATTAGTAAAATTGCTTCACCAATTTTATAAAAAAATTATTATGATTTCAAAATTATGATTCCCATATATTCATCTGAGAGTGTTAGAGAACCTGATAATCATGCAAACCTTATTTTATTGCTTCTTTTTTATTTTTAAGGCAACCGCCTTAGTTAAAACTCGGCGTACTTGATGGTAAGCGTGCCTTATTAATTACATTTCTGTGGTAAGCACCATCAAGTAAGCCGCACGTTTGTTTTGCACCAAAGTGGTATAAAAAAAAACCTCCCCCTATGACCTATGACCCAGACTGATCAAGATGTCCTTGTTTAGCTGGGTTGCTGGCTCTTGTAAGCGTTAGATAAAGATTCAGCTAAATGCGGCGGCGTGAGAGGAAAACAAAATTGTTTAACAATTTGGTCTGTTCACCTTGGTATTATTTCGTACCTGGTGTTATTTATATAAAGTAAATATTATTTTTACATGGCCGGTAGAATAGAATGTTTCTAGCATAATAATTTGAATATTTTAAAATTTCAATTGATCGGTCAGACACTGGTTCTTTGTCACGATCTACTATTGCAGGACGACTTATAATTATTTACCCCTTTTTTAAAAAGAACAAACTGTCATTTTAGTGGCTTTGTTAGCTAACAGAGGTTTAAAGTATATATGAATAAGGCCCTTAAACTTTGAAATTTATTGGTATTAGTGAGGTTACTGGTACTCGAATATATTATTACATTCATAGGATTTGAACCCCACTCTCTATAGGTCTTTTTAAAGACAGACTTAAATGTGACTCCGCGATCAGTGAACTACCTAATAATGGTTTTTCTCAGAAGGGAAATAGGTGTATTGTTCAATGAAAAACGTGTTATGTTACTGATACGTGTAAATGAGTCATCGCATATGTAATCAGTTAAATTAATCATAGGTCTGTAAATGGTTCAACTGTTTAATGTGTATCTTGTACTCGTAAAAAGGTTGATGCATACGAAAGGGTCCAGCACCAGATTGACTTCGCCTCGCCCCAGAGGCCGAGGCCGGCGGGACAACGGGAATATGTTTTATTATTTTATTTAAATGTTACAGTCCCCATTAACAGATTATTGACAATGGGACAAAGGGGATATTTTTTTTAGTAATATTATTAAAATCGTCCCCATTAACAGGAACACGGTTAATGGGGACATCGAGAATACACGATGGCTTTTGATTGGGAAACCGGCTGCTGACGAGACAGACGGGTGGTTGTAGTCTTGACATTACGTTATGCAAGGGACTGTTTACGTTATCTTTTTGACATAGGCGCACTCACTGACGTTCCATAGACATTATTTTGTAAAGACGATAGACGATCAGGCGTCAAGTACGCCTGATCGTCTGATTAGTGTAAAAATATCCGCTAAACTGTTAGAGGCGATGTTGATCATTTGCCGAGCCAATAAGTCCGCGTCAACCTATTTTGTGTTTATACCTGTGTAGGTTTCTAGTAAAAAGTATTACTGTTGTGTGATTTTGTTTTATAAACATAAAAAAAGTGAGTAAACATTCTCGTGCAGTAATTCTAAAAGTATTTTTTGTAAACTAGGCAAAAAACAAGGCCTTTTGCGATACTGGCAAAGGTGCAGCTTCATTTACAATCCAAATGTAGATGGGATTAGCCTATCGACTCCTCAATATTCCAATCCTTTTAAAGCCCTTGTGGTTCCCTCGGTACATTTTTAAACCCTTATCTAAAAAATCCGTTTGACTAAAACATTTTCCGTGTAAGAGAGGTTTTTTAGGGTCTGTCCACTGAGTATGTCTATGTATGTACCTACATACCAAGCTGCGACGAGTTGAGTTGAGATTGGACTAGTAAAAAGTAAGAAATCAAAGTGTTTTTCAGTTGATTTGATGTTTGAAAAATGATTTTGTTTTAAAAATAATATATTTTATTTGTGGAACTGGAAAAAAACTTGATCATTATTTATTTTAACATAGCAACTCGTTCTCAGGAACGCTACTCTTTAGTTAATATTGATATAATGAACCTTCGGGCGAACTAAAAATTCTGTCACCAGAGTTGGCCACTGACTCATACGAACTTACTTACATACTTAGTATAATGTTTTTGCTGTAGGTCAAACCTTAAAACATTCCTGCCAAAATTTAATGAAGTTAAATAAATGACGATGTAACTACATACCTAGTAGTAAGAATATAATTGAGTAGTTTTTTACCTTTGTAATCATAATGTTTGCATGTAGAGTATCTCGAAGAAAGTCGACCAACATCCTACTTTCAGTTCAGATGCACACATTGCTGTTTTTTGCACCAGTTTATTTTGGTATCCTCAAATAAATTGTACACTTACAAAAGCCGTTAGGTTTTCGTCTATCTAAGAAGCACCAAGTAACGTGACTCAACAAACGACACAGGAATATCTACTTTAATTCGATAGACTTTTGTTCTATTTTGGTTCAACAAATACTTTGCGAACAACACTTGTTTCAAAAAACAAAGCAAATAATACAAGATAAACGTTTTAGAAAGTAAGCAGATGCTACTTGTTAGTTCAATGGAATAATGAGATGAGTAAAAAGATGGTTTTAAACGCACAGCCAAAACCCTAAATTCTAGAGACCTGGTTTTTTAGGGTATGTTTTCTTATGTAGAGGTGCACAAATATAATAATTCCCGAAATTATGTCCTCCTAGAAGACGCACCAGAAATATGGAGTTTGTATAATAAAGGCAGAATAGGTCGCAAAGCGTCCCAGTGTAAATGACGAAATATATTACTAATCTTTTCATTATTGTATTACCTACATAGTCAGTCTCTTCCCGCGCCGTATGTCTTTCTATATGTACACAACGGATTTCAACGCGGTTTTCATCAAAACAGTAATTTTCGAGGAAGGTTTACACATAATTTATGCACCCGTGCAAAGCCAAGCGGGTCGCTAGTGTATACTAAACATTATAAAGAGGAAATATTTGTATTTTAGTTTGTTACAAATAAACTTAAAAACAACTGGTCCTATTAAAAAAATATTTCTCCATTAGAATGCTACATTATCTGTGAGTAATATAGGCTATATTTATTACTAGAGACCCGCCCTGGCTTCGCATAGGTGCGATTTCATTGCACTCGCGCGAAGCTGGGACGGACGGGATTTACTAATAAACTGTTAGATGCAAAAGTCGTAGTTTTTATTTTTGTTCGATGTTGACTGGCGTTTAGCCAACTGGCGTTGTAAATCGTTACTCAAAATTCATTTCTAATGCTGTACGAGTTCATTGCTTCCAGCGCTATTGGTATTTATTTCTAAAATTGGATCTCAATTCGATGTACTGAATCTATAACGATGCGGTAGGTATGTACCTACCTATTTCTGCCGTAAAACTTAAGCTTACCATCAGATGGGCCGTGCGCGGTTACCTTTTTTAGTTGTAAGTATAAAAAAAATTGTAGGTAGGTACAGCACCTACTCTTATGTATAGATAGATATACCTACTTCCCCATACATTTAAATTACCGCAGCAGTAACTCTCGCATAGCCATAAATTCTTGTGGACACCCTAAGCTATCCTTTTATCCCTGCTTTTTACGAAAATATATTAGGCCAGTAATATTTTTTGGAATTGTATTGCAAATTATTATCTAAATTCACATCTTCACAACATTTAATAAAAATAACTGAAGTAATTAGTGTTAAAAGTATTTAAAAAATGTATATATAAATAGCTGCTAATTTCGAGGCTAGTTCATAACAAGCTACTGTGAAAATTATCACGATATTGTATAATGGTAATCACACTAGTAATTATAAATGCAAAAGTTTGGTTGTTTGTTTGGATGTTTGTTCCTATAACTATACAGAACCGACTTGGCTGAAATTTAAAACATAGATGACCGGTAAAAAGGGGATAGGCTACTTTTTATCATAGAAAAATATACGGGTACCGATTTCACTAGAACGAAGTCACAGGCAACAGCTAGTATAAGTTATATAATATTACGGTAGATCATAATTTTATTCGCGTGGCATTTTATATTATTCGTTTAAGACGCAATCACTCTTTGCTCGTAGGCCAGCTCGTAGTGTACCAGCTGTGAGAACATTAGAAGGTTGTCACGAAGAAGAAAATGGTATAAATAAGACTAGCTATACGGTATAATATCGTATATAGCTTTCAGATTTTATAAACTGACACCCCTCACATGCTCCTTATAGTTTGTTTGAAAGAAAACATCGTTTGAATTCCCAAAGACTCACTAAAATGTTCATTCCAACAAGCTTAGGTAAATTTAAAATTAAATTTCTTAACCGTTTGCGTTACCTCATCCAATATGAATTTACTTACAGGCAGTAAATACTGAGAACAAAGATTAATTGTTGAAAGCAAGTCCACATCTGGTTTGCGTTTCTCAATATGAAACAACTTAGGTATTATTAAATTAATATGCTATGCATGAGATTAATGTAGTAGCCAGACAGCCGATATGTTCAAAACAAGTATCTTCTTCCCATCACTCTAAAGTAAGTTCGTATGAGTCAGTGGTGGGTGACGGAGTTAATAGGCGAGGCGGAAAGCCGTCGTACCATCGTTCCGTCCGTCGTTGCCTAACTTTGACTTAGGTTTTTGAAAAATCTGGGAAAACTTACCGTGCCCTCCGTTACACAGAAGCGTCGAGTTTGGTCTAGTTGAAATTCTGGCAGTCACCCATCCAAAGGGTGACCCCGTAGAACAATGCTTAACTCTGTTAATCTGTTAAGAATAACTTAGCCAGCTTTGCTACGCGAGTGTTTCTATTGAACGCCCAATATTGTAGAGGAGTATTATTTTAGAGTTATTTTAGTTCTACATTCAATGAACTAGTAGTTGAAGAACCTAATAAATGCCAACATAGAGTCTGAAATTCAGGCAATATTATTAATTTAGAATAGTTACAATTATGTTTTCATCTTAATATATTAAGTTCGTATAAGTCAGTGGCCATTTCTGGTACCAGAGTTGGCCACTGACTCGCACAAACTTGCTTACTTTTAAAATGCATACATATTATAGAGGACCCATCGATTCAAAGTTAAGTGAAATAACACCATTTTTACACTAATTTACACCAGTAATTAGAAACCCTGTAATCAGAAACCCTGTCGAAAATTCTCCAAGCTTTCATCGTGTTTACAGCTAAGTTACAACATCAATACAAAGGCTTCAATTTACAACACCCCATTTGTACTTTACTTACTTACTTTTTTTACTTACCCCACCACAAGAACTTTGTAGAGCACGGAAACGAATGTTCATCAATCGTACTGGAAAACTGTACAACTAAGTCTACAACTAGACAACCTATCTTTATTATATATTGCTAGTTTACAACGCTGGACGATACGATAACTTATCAAGCAGCCCCTGTAATTCATAAACCATACTTGAGTGAGAATCGTGCGTGACTCAAGCATCGACTTGAGACAAGTTTATTTTCTATGAAGAACTGTCAAAATTTGCTTGAGTCACGATTCAAATTCAACGGTGCGTTGTTGAAATTCATTTTTAAGTTTTAATTATTACAATTTAACTTTCCTCACCAAGTCCCTAGACAGTATCATGCTCAACAGTTTCATTTATCAAAGTTTGTACTAGTTTCAGCCATGTTGCAGAGTAAATACAATATTTGCGACAAATTAAACCTTATACCAAGGGGTTTTGAGCTAATGTTGATATTTGCTTTTGTGTCGATTGCAAATGTTGCAGTGTAAACATGTGTGTGCGTGCTTTTGCTCAAAGTAAACGCTTTTGCTATGTTGTAGCAGAAAGTTTTTCAGTGGATATAATATTGTTGCGTTTTAGAATTTGCAGCAGTGCTGGTTGGAATAGAGTTGTATGAACGAGTTTGCTAATATTATGAATGTGTAACATTGTCTCAGTTCTCAGTTCACAACGTTAGTTAAAAATAAAGAACCATCCCAAATCTACGTAATACGTTCTTGCAAAGTTGCAAGAGCACCTATTAGATACATAGTTCTATGTATGTAGGTATGACATTCTCTAGGTTCTACACTGCCATTTCAACCGTGTGTGATTTAACGACAGGTCTAGGTTTTGAAATTGCCAATTGAACTAAACATTATAGAGCTGTGTCAATCTCAATTTTGTGTAGTAATCTATATTTTAATTGTTTGTAAATGCAAAAGCTTGGCTGTATTCAAACTCAGTTGGCTGCATTTACGTAATACTTGAAGATGATAAAGTTTGTAGCGACCAAAACATGAATAAAAAAAGACCGTGTTCTTGTTTTGTATAGGTACGAGTATCTACCTATTTACATAAAGTTTTATAAAATGCTCCTGAAATTCCAATTTTAAAAACTTTGGCGTCAAGCTGCATGTTTGAGTTTTGTTATGGTGTAAAAAATAAATGATAAAAGATAATTTAATAGATAGAATAGATAGGTCTTTTTGTTTTTCAGTCCCTCATCAACTGGCTCCATAGTACCATAGTAGCTCTAATTGAGATATTGATGTAATCTAGGTACTTGGCGATGCCAAATAATAATAATTTAGTAGGTGCAACTGGTGCAAGTCATCATAATACATTTAAATGAATCAGGATAAACTAATTTTTTATTAACGTACGTAATACAAACGTCAAACAAGGAGGAATAATAAACTTAAAAGTCAGGATTTTTCTAATAAGCGTGAACACATCGCAAGTAAAATGAATGCCTTATTACCTAGGAAGCATGAGTCATATATCCTGTACATTGACCCCTGGGTCAACATGTAACCTCTTTGTCACGATCGATTCCAGCTCCACTATGAGATCAGTGATGTGACATCAGCGATTAACCAACAACTAAGCTGCTGAATTTGGTTTTCAATAAGAAGTATTGATATTCAAAATATCTTACACATACGCCAGATTCCACTTTCGCTATTTTCAAAATTTAATCTGGCAAATGGGGGAGAAATTTTTGAATTATTAGCCGTTTCCGTCTATTTTCTTTTTGAGAACCATCTGAGTTTTGGCTTGCTTAGAGGTAGTGGGATGATATGGTGTGTATCTATCCTTTATTGATGTAATTGGTGTTTAGCCGATTTTAATTAAAGTTAAATAACTTGCAACACAAACTCACAGTCCTGTCTTATACAAACTTGTACCTACGGAGTACTAATGTGGTACTAACTGTACTGTACCTACGGTAAGCACTAAGCACTAATGAAAACCACTCGTGATGGAGATATAGATCAAGCATTAATCGAACACTTACTGTATTGTTCATTGTTCAATATAAAGCAATAAATATTTATAATGCGATCTAATCAAAAGCTCATGCTTAAGCATAATCACTCTTGCTCGAGAGTAGGTTAAGTGTTTCAGCTGTGCGGAACAAAAGACGCATGACCATGAAGTACCTTGTAATTGTACCTGCGAACTACAACTAGGTAAGTACTTTGAACTGTGTTTTTCAATTAAGACCAGATTTAGCTACAGACTCATCCAACCTTACTTACCTACATAATAAGGACCAGCCGCAGCTTTCCTTTAGTAAGAAACCATAATGTACAGACCCTATAGATCATACGTTTGCATAATGCTTCTAAACATGACTGAAATGACCACCTAAAGTAAGCCACAAACAGACATCTTATGATGAACAGTAACTGACTGTTTGTTCAGCAATGCTGGACGAAATTTATGACGAAATAGTCCTCGGTAGTAGGTATCAGACGCAGTGATTTAAGCTAAAACTTGATCACGTGTAAGATTACTGAAGCTTGATCAAACTTTGGTTATAAATCGCGCCATCCGCCATCTGAAACGATGGACTAACCGTATGTGACCTACTTAGGTAAATTGCTCGTATACCCAGCTTAAAAGCTTCGTTTTAAAAACGTGGGTTTTACAAGTATTACAGAAATGGTTTGTTTACACTAAGCTTTTCATTACGGAATGACCATCGTCTAAATGATAAAGGGAATTTACATTATATGGCTAACAATATAGACCAACTTTCAATAGGTTTACTTCAATCGAAAATAAATTTGAAAATAAGCTTATTATTGATGATTTGCGATTAAATAAACTCAGTATGAAAGCAGCAGAAGCGATCGAAGGAAGTTGATGTTAGGTGATTCTATTAGGGGGAGGCCTATGTCGGTTGAAGTAAACCTATTGAAAGTTAGTCTATATTGTTTTCTAAATAAAAAACGGTTGTTTTCATTTTATATCCATGAAATGACACAAAAATAAGCTGTTAAAACACAAAATAAATGGAAACATGAAAAAGCTCTGAACTATAAAAGTTCCGAAGTGAAATTCTGAATGCGTGTTTGCACTTATGTAGTGCATGCAGAATAAAGCTTTTAACTCTGCGTATCAAAGTAGGCTAGTTTGTATAGATATTTGCATGTATTAAAAAAAAAATACTTTATTAAATAAGGAGCTGACCCGCGCGGTTTTAATCCGTGATTTTTCAGTTTTTATGCTATCCCAAGCAAAGCAGACATAAAGCATTTCAGGCATTTTGCTACTTAGACTTTACGCAGTTTAGGTAATTTACTAATAAAATTGGATGTCTTTGATGTTTTGCGCTTTAGATGACACGCTCATGAGGGACTGTCAAATTTTCCGGGATAAAAAGTCTATGTGTTATTCCAGAATTCAAATTCAATTCACATTCCAAATTTCATCACAATCGGATAATAAATATTGGCAGACTTTAAAATTTAATGTTTCTGTGGGATAGCATAAAAACTTAAAAACCGCAGGTGAAGCCGTGCGGGTCAGCTCGTTATTATTATAAACATGAATCAGATCTGCTAGTGTCACAAAATTATCTCTATAACCTGTTAATGGCTCGTATAAGTGCTTAATAGTATATAATGGTTTTCATGCGAAGCAATTTGCAATTTGTCACACTCGACGTTCAATGTTCAACACTCGATATTGCGATGACAAAAACAATATATAAAACTCGTAAATAACGATTTTCAAGAGCCTGTTCTGGCTACCGACAGTTCTAATCGATGGCTCCTATAACAAGCAGAGTGATAAAATTGCTTTTTAAAAAATTGATACTACAGGTACAATCTTTAGAGGCACAAATTATACTACAATCTATATTACAATATAAACGCTGGTGTAGGAAGGATATATAGGGTCTTGTGTTCTGAAGTAACAAGGAAGTAACGGTGAAACGGTGTTTTATATCTTTCTTTTTTTAACTACTTGTGCAGTCTTCTATACTTAAATGTTTTTGACGTTATTTCTTAGTCACTGACCGATGTCATTATAAATTGTCATAATGACATCTCGTAGCGATCTGAGTGTCTACTCTTACGGACAAAAGCATAATAATAAAAAAATTATTAATAAATTAATAACAATATCATTAGATTTCGTGTATATAGAAACACCCAGACCAGCATCAAATATTTGCAGATCATGCAAACATTTGTTCCGCAACGAGGATCGAACCTTCGCCCACCGGGGTCACGCCGAGTTCGTCAAAACTTGGGAGGCAATTCTGTTAACACACTTTAGACAGATCGTAAACAAAACGCAACTAAACTAGCTGTTATCGTGTTTTCACTCTGTTATTTGTATACGATGGAATCTGTTAATTAGCAAAATAACAAACTGCGATATAAACTACAGCTGAAACCAAGTAGTACGTAAACCGATGTACATTAGTGGAAATTAAGGCCCTGTACTTATGCTTTACGTTGCTGTCATTGTATTAGTAGAATCGTCCCGGACCTATCACGAAATTATCATAACGACGATGGTAGGGTAGTTCTGCAAATACGGTCAGCGTGTTTCAGTTATGTCACAAAACAGATATTAGTACTATGTGTAAGGTGGGTCTAGAACGTGTGCAATACAATCGACAGCGACCGTTGATTGCTGTCACTACACTGCTACAGTGAAACGTCGAATGCCCATATTGATCATTGATTTGTGAACATCAATTATTCACGTTCAAAATTCGTTTGCTACCATAAATCGCATATTGTAACAACCGGCAAGCAATTTGGACATTGATTTTGATGAAACTTAAATTCCCTAAAATAATTCCTGCCGCCCAATTGGAGTTAAGAGCTTTCCAAACCGTGTGGGTTTTATGTGGTTTTATAGCACCTACGTACGAATAGTGGTCGATTCATTTTAAAATAACAAGCCCAGTTGGATGAAATTTCTGGTCATTTCGCTCATATCATTATGAACTGTAGTTTTTTTCATTGTTACCATATTATTATCTAATTTATTATTTAATAAACAACTATTAAGCATAGTGAATTTTAATCAGTTCAGATAGTGAACAACAACAGTCTATCTGAACTAATTGAAATAATATAATTAAACTAGGCTTATTCTTTAGTCTTATTATATCAATACTTTTATTGTAGAAAATTAAGTTATAATGTTGTGCTTTGTTGTACACAAATAAACTTTATTAAAGAGGTATGGTTATCCTTGTATTCAGAGTCGTGTGGTGATGTCGTTTTACCCTTAGTTGTAGATTTTATTGTGTAAATTATCTACTGTTCGTAAGGTGTACGTGAGTTATATCAGCTTTTTTTATTTATTCATGTTTTAGTTCTTAATACTGGGAATACCCGCTACCCGTGATATATTTATCCTTGTTTGCCGTCGTTACTAGTAAATGGTACCTACCTCCATTTTTTTTTTAATATTGTCACATAAAAAAACTAAACCTACTTGAGAACTACAAAAATTATTGATGTACAGTACAACCAATACAACGCAAAAACAATGTTGACTTATCTTTTGGTAAATATTTAATATACGAAGGTCATCCTTTATTGAATCAATCGATGCCTTTATAAATAAATAATGCTAGACAATCCACACAGCATTATCTAGTCCCAAGCTAAGCAGAGCTTGTGTCCCAAGCTAAGCAGAGCTTGTGTACTAGATGACTGTTATACATAATACGATGTAATACATAGATAGATATTTTTATGAAAACAGAGATTTATTAAAACGGTTAGTAAAACAGTTTTGCGGAAACATTAAGCTATAACAAGACATTGTTGTATATTAATATTGTCAGCGTTACAATAAATAATGATTGGAACTAATTGACGCTGGGTTTCCATCGCGTAACGGGCCAATTTCAGGCACGTACGGCTTTTTATTGCACATTAGGCCGACTATTTACGCTTCGGGCTATCGGCCGGGTACTGACTACATTGACATTATGTCTGGCCGTTACATTAGCCTGGATAAACAGTCCTCAAATATGGCCCCCTTTATGATTAACAAAGATTATGTGTTCAGGTTTTAAAGGTATGATTTCTTAATTCTTTGACATACTGGGTTTCTCCTGATGTTTTCATCACCACTCTAAAGAAATCATATGTGCGCAATGACAGTACCCTGTCAATTTTTTCTTAATAAAAATGTATGTTATTGCACCAGATTCGAACTCACGACCGATTGCAAGGCAAAACACCCTGCACCACCAGTGCTCGAATAACAATCTGTAATTAAATTACGGATTTAATTAGATTACGCCTTGATATGAAATTTACATCTGCTCTAGTTTGATCACACAAAGGCTGCCGACAATAATTGCACATACCTCAACTATATCACAGGTTATTGGTCGCTGAAATACAATCTAATTAAACATCATATCTGATACCTAGCATGTATAGGTACTTATCTAACATTCTGAATATTCGTCACATTCTTAAAGCTCAAAGTTGCACAATGGGCTAGGAAAGCTATACTAGAGTTTCATTACCGATAAAATCTGAAGTTATTAATGTAAGTTGTTTTGCTCAGCTAGCTTAGTCGGTGATATGGGCTCAAAATCAGTCATCATAGTGTTGTGGTGGCTTCTCGCGCTACGACCACAGAGGTCGGCACCCTTAGTAAGTATATCGCTGTCGAATCGCTGTCAATCCCTCATTAATTCAAATCTTTGCAGGCGGAGCGCCATCTGCGCTCGCCGAAAGTCCGGGTAAAGCTGTCACAGGTTGTCAGTCGACCTAACAGCATTATGTCCATTCCGAAAAAAAAAAGTCAATCCCTTACACGCTTATGGTACGCTTTGTAGGTGTGAAAGAGACGCAACAAGCGTCTTAAGGGCCTAGATGACTTGATGCGAGTGGTGTTTGAAAGGTAAAAAAATGTCAGCAGAGCGTAAAATAAATAAATAAAACCACCACGTTTTAGAAAAAAATATTGGCAAGTAGGTACTTTTTTTTTTTATTCGGGATAACAAACAGTTATATATTACATTTATGGTATGAAACAGGCTTAGTTAAACATATAACCTACAGCGTTATCCACAACTTACTTAGAGCATTATCTGAACTTTACTACACATCCAGAACCTAGTGCTAAGACTCGAGGTGGTGTATGTCCAGCTCCAGCAGTCTGTTTGCTAATAATGATAATTATGTTGAGCAAACCTACAGTAGGTAGGTACAGGCACTCTCATCACACGAATTAAAATATCCACCTAAGCAGAAACATCCAATAAAATCCCGTGAAAATAATTAAAAGCTGCTCTATCTTCTCTTATTTAACAATTGCGTGACTCTGCATTAATAAAGGTTGCAATGCCAAGGAGCGACATTTTCTGCCATTTTCTGCCCTTTTGCCTTTATTCCGTCGTTCGGCGACACTTGAAATACTACAGTTTAAATAGGCTTTGAAGAGTGACACGACTCATTTGCTGTTTGTCGTAAACCTTCGGGTGTTGGTAATTTTATAACCGAAACTCGTGTAGGCACTTCGTGTTTTCTCTAGTGTGTAATTTTGGCTTAGGGGGTTGCTCATCCACTAAAAAACTCACCCATGGGTGAGTTTACTACTTTCAATTTACGTAGTGGTAGTTTTACTCAGTGGTGCATACCACTTTTAGTACTTTTTTTGGAGTTTATTTACTTTTGGACTATTGTTTATTAAATAGTCTATAGTACCTATTAGTTCGTTTTTCTAACTCACCAGAAAATTTGAGTAAGCTACTGTCAAGCATAATTTAATATCTGTCACCTTTTCACACTTCAAGAAAAGTTGAAAAAAGAGCTTAACTCACGACTTCGGATACAAAGTTGCACTCTGTGGTTGCACTAGTATCCAGAGAATATTGTTCGAACATTGTCTAGGGATGCTTTTAAATTGAAATAAATAATTTATTAATCAAAAAAGCTAATTATTCATAGGCGAATTCTTGTGTGACCGTAACTTAAACTAATAATGACAATTTGACCTAATCTTAAGTTTTATTCTATTTTGACATACCTATTGATAACTTAATTTAATAATTCTTTAGCTTTTTATTAGTTTATTTGGTTTTTCTAATTTTGTTTAATTATTGGTATATATAGGTTTGGTATAAATAATGTTTGTATGCTAAATAGCAGAATCTAGAGATACAGACTTTTTACAACACCTTAATGTAACTTTTACAATACCTGGATTCACAAACAATAAAATGATTTATGATTTAAACATTTTTAATAGGTATATTGATTATGAGCTCTTTATGGGAGTACTCGGTTTGAACTATTTTTATAAAACTGATAAAACAAGCGCTCGTAGTAGGCCAGCTGAACTGTGTTTGAAAACCTAAGATAAGTCTGACCAAATTATTTTGCCGATACCACTTTCCATTCAGCGTTATCCATCCCTGATATTCAATAAACATTTTCACTTATAAAGTAGCGTTCGCACAATCTCTATCATCGACTTTGTCCCGTAACGCGGTTCATGAATCATTCATAGCGGATGCCGCCATTTTCATATTGCTCCCGAGGTTGGGCAACAAAACCTACCTGAAGATAAGGGACAGAAAAAGTAACGAGAAAAATGGATCAATGATCAAACGCTCCCTGAAAATTGCTCACAGAAACCTTTTGGACGAGCAAAGAGAATATTCTGGACTGTAGCTTTATTGCGGGCACTTGGAGGTGTTAAGGTCAAATTATAATCAAGGGAGCTTACGCCAAAGTGCCTACCTAATAAGCTTAGCAATATTATCCCTTTTCGGAAAGTCCATGCTTTTGGTGGAACAGTTGCGCTATTGCGTCGTGGAAATTAACATAATATAAAGATCGATCGGTGTAAATAGTCTACTTTTATCGCAAGGCACTGTTACGGCAATATAAGGTACATGTAAAAAGGATCAAAGAAAACTCCTAATATTTCTAGCAAGGACGTCGTAGTAAACTTACCTTTATATTAATTTGCCGCATAGGACAACTTTTACGGTGCATGTTTTTAATAACAATAACATCATTTTGAAACAACGCTGAAGTTGCTAAACAATAAAAATCATCTAAACCAAATGGGTCACTGCAAATTTAACGGGGTCTATAAAGTTTGACTGCTCATAAAATGCTCTAAACCATGCGGGAAAACCACTGACTTTAAAATAGTTTGTCATGGTATAATTTAGTAGGTTTGGGGGCACAGCAAGGCCAAACACAAACACTAGACTCGTTATCCCACCCACACACATAGGTACTAGCCTTCGCCAATGAGCAAAATATGCAGATTGAATCGAAACAAGTTTTTTTTCGATTTAGAAACCTATTTTATGTTTCTGGAATATTCATAAATCTCTGGGATCATCAAGTCTCATCACAACATCTAGGGCAGTCTTGTTCTCCATCTGTCTTAGCGTAGTTGTACCAGACTAAAGCTCCAAAATCTCTCCAACGGCATCAATTTTCATAAATGAGCTTCATTCGGTCTTTAACGAACAGACAGTCGACTAGTAACTGTTTACTTACTAGTTAGTGTTCTAGATCTTTTGTGCAGAGGACTCAGTTCCCCTGAACTTTCCAACAAACAGTTTGATAGTTCTAGAGGTACTCTGTAATGTAAATCAAAAACCACTTATGAGCGTCCTAAGCGCTTGGGTAAACACTCAATTCCACGCACGGTGAATTAATTCTGTGCTAATTTAGCCTCATAAATTTGCCTACACACACACAGAGGAATGTGTACTATGCCTGTGCAAGGCATCGATCTGTGTGTCAACATTAGATACGGGTAGTTGATATACCAGCCTGTAGTTAATAACGTATGTACGAAACTCACGTTTCAATGTTTTCATACATGGAAAGGAGGCATAGCAAAAGCTCAATTAGTTTTCTTGGCGCTTCCAAGTTAAGTATTGTTGGCTGTCAGAACATGTAAACGCTCATAAACATTATTAGCTAAGTGTGCATTCACGCCCTAAGAAAAGCAAGAAGCAACGCAAAAGAAAACTCTTACTAAACAGTCTCAAAGGAAAAAAATAGAAAAAGCATGTCACGCGAGAATTCCGGACATTTATTTCGGTCATAGTATTTCACTTCAATATTAGTGAATTCCTTACAGGATATTTGTTACATTCAATTCGAAGCCACTACTTTGAATTTGTTTTATTTATTGATCTACATAATCCTTTTGAGAGAATCATGAGGTATTTCGCAAGGGATTTGCACCCGGTTCCTTCGAAATATCTCGCGTAATGGAAGGACTTTTAGGAATCTCCGCGGATCTCCGCCATTTGCTTTTGGGATGTTGCTCAATTTATTTTCTTATGGGACCCAGAATAGTTTACAACTGGGATAGATAAATTGTGAATTATTGTTTTTGTTATACTACGGTCCGAAGCGAGTTCGCCTAAGTGACACGAGTCATAAATACTTAATATTTATACTTAAAAACAATAACCGTTGGTACCATTTTCATTTACCTAACCAGCTGCGCCTGAAAAACACTCGGCAAATCAAATTATAGAGAAACATAAAGAAACATAATAAAAACATGTTTATTGACCCCCAAAATCATACGTAAAAAAAAGAGAGACGTTTGAGTTGTTTGGTTATAGTCTCAAGACTATAGACTCTTCTATCTTCGACTCTATAGTATCATGATAATAATCCAAAATGCAATACTTTTATCGAGTATTTGTACATGGAATAAAATTGGTGGAATTTGCGGTTCGCCATAAATGTGATTACATTCACGAACACAATGGCCACGCAGTGTAATCTCCATTATAGACCAGAGATAAAGCTTAAAAATAGTATTACTGTACTTTAAAATTGTCTGATAGATGGTAAAACCGAGGTATTTCGGAATTGGGCCATTTCTTTTTATCAACGTAAAATTTAAACTTTTTCCAGTTTCTATTATTTTTATTAAACATCTAATTATGATTCTTACTTTTGTGGTATATGATATATATATTATTAAATTATTTGGTCGTTACGACCACAGAAAAGCGTAATTATAATGACAAAAATAAAAACAAGTACCGTTGTCTAACTGATTTTGAAATGCACATTTAGTTACCTTCTTTCTAGAAAGCATACCTATTTGGGACACCATGTATACATATTACTTAGATAAGATAATTAGGTACATCTCTCAAGATTAGCGCTTGCAACCCATTAACAGATGACATTACATTTGTACATTATCCCGCATGAGCCTAGCTTACGCTAGGATCATCATTCACTCGCGGTAGAATCTGACCGGGACCCCGTGGCTTTGTCAAGTGCGAATGCAGCGTCGTGTCACACATCATCTGGTGATGAGTGGTTCGACGATGCATTAGCATTAAGGTGAGCGCTGAAGATTCGGTGGGTTTTTAGTCAGTTGCTAATATCTCATTATACAGGTGTGGTACAGGTAAGGTACTTAGCAGACGGAGAGCCCGACATACCCCCTCTGTTTTCCTCGAACCGAGAGGAATGCGTAATCCCAGTAAAAAAAGGATCATCTTTCAGTGATTAATGCAGGCCAGCAGGAGTCACCCGACTCAGTTTTGAAAATAACCGTGGCAAATATCACGGTTTTGTAGGTGATAACTTATGAACTATTGTGAATGAGTATGAATGAGTATTCTCAGATTTATGATGAACCAGGTTTTTTTTTAGTTATTTTGTTGAGGCAGCATTATTCCCAAGCATGATAGAAACTATTTTAGATCCGTAGTTTAAATTCAAATAACTATACAAATACCTAAATCTAAGTTATCTATTCTATTACCTATCTAGTTGTATGAATTTATTTCTTGGTGCACCCCTAGATATTAAAAGAAATAAAATAAGATTTTACATGCATGATTTAATTTTATATACATTGGACTACTATTTTGTTGCGAAACGTTCGAAAAGTTGGAAACTGTGTAACGGTTAGATTGTAAGGTCGCAGGATGTATAGAGTTTCGTAGATAAAATCAGATTTTTAGATTATTCAAGCTACCGTGCATTTTTTGATCTAGTTTAGTATCTTGCTCAGCAGATTGGTGGTCAAATCTTCTCACACACTTAGGGGAACACAGCAATACACGCATTATTGTTTGGCGACAGAAATAGGTATAGGTTTAAAATGAAGTTATTGCAGCTAATGACCATTGTTGTATCCAATGATTCATACTGGCCAAAAATAACTTTTTATTTACATAATTAATCCGTAGTATTAAATAAGCTGAGTGCATACTCGTTATAAAGTCATTACACATAGGTACGTATAATTAATTGCTATTGTTGCCGAGGTTACCTATTGTTTCGGCTATCGACCTCATTCACCGAAGATGAACCGTCAAGACAAGCTTCGATAGTTGTTGCATTATCACTGTGTGATCTCATTCGTGTTGGCATTCACGGTCAATAGAATCACCTCATTTATTTATCTAAGGTCATTATTCTACAGCACGATTATTGTCACTTGTGGATATAAATTATAACAAAACAAAACACAGCTAATAACAGACACATATATTGTACTTGATCACACACAAGAATTCTCTGTCATGGGTGTCAGAACCAACGAAAAGTAAACATACCTAGCAGATACTACTAAGTAATAATAATAAGCAATCTAAGTATATATTTCGGCAAAGCGACGCCGACGTTTAGACCGAAAAAAATTCGACCGATTCGGCCCAAATGACAGTTTCAATTTTAATTTATTTATTTACTGACATTTCGGCCACCATCGAAATACTGCAGCTGTTTTGTACAGTCACAGAGAAAAATTAATATCAGAATTAAGTATTGCAGGATAAGTGTCTACGTCAGGTTATCAAATGTGAAAAAAATATAACAGAAATAATTTCTATAAAAATCCACATCTTAAAAATATATTTTTAGATCTACTCTAAACATTGATAAACTAAAAAAAAAATTACTCGACGACAATCACGTTGATTAACCACATTTATATAATTTACCACATACTGTAATCGGAGCAATTCCTCGAAACAGGCTGCGTCTAGTGAGGAAGCTGACAGATATTCTTTTTATTATTTAATATTGACTGTGAAAAAAGTGTCCACCTATAGGTATACTATGTATATAGCTCACAAGTGCTTACTTGTAATCCTTACCCTCACAGTACCTAATAAACTATTTTCATTTCATTTCAACATTTATAGTACCAGAACACCAAGACAGAACAAATATTTGCAGACCATGCAAACTCATGTCCCAGAGCGGATATTGAAATCACAACCACTCGCCCCACCACGCTTGAGGTCGTCATATAGTGCCCTTCGAGTACAGTTTAATAACGCGCTCAGGGAGCTGTTGCGGCTTCCACGGTGGTGCAGTGCGTCGGGTATGTTATCCGATGCGGGCGTAGACAGCTTCCCAGCTGTGGTACGCGCCCGCTGCGGCGCCGCACTCCGCCGCGTGCGTGCCAGCCGCAACACCCTCCTGTCCGTGGTGCCCGACAGGTTGGACGGCTGCTTTATAAGCCATTGGACATGGGTGCAATCAGTTATGGCAACTTACACTTGCCGCTGAGTGTGCTTTGGTCCAATACAATTACTTTTATTATTACCTAATTAAGTTGTGAAAAATATGGATACTTGTTCTGAAATAAATAATTTTTATTTTTATTTTATTTTATTTATTAAGATATCAAATATTGCGGTAACTGCAAATATTTAACAAAATAAATAAAATGAACAACAATATTACACGCAACTTCGCTCGCGTGCAAATCGGGAACAGTCCTATTCCTGGCCATTATCTATCTATGTTTTACAGTCAAATCGGTTCAGTAGTTGTCGAGATAAAGAGGAACAAAAATCCAATCACCAAACTTTCGCATTTAAAATATTACCTTATTAAAATAATATTTACTGTTACTATTATTATAAAAGGTTATAAATTTCTACTAGACTAAACAGCCGTTGAACAGGCTGTTTTTTTTTATTTTACAACTGAAGTGGCAACCAACCGTACGGCTCACAATATGGTAAGCGGTTACCGCAGCCTATGGACGCTTGCAATACCAGAGGGATATACTTGCTTTGTATATTACTCGCGGGTTGCCACCTTGAGGCTAAGATCGAAAGCCTCATGTGCCAGTAATTTCACCGGAACACAGCAATGCGAGCATTACTGCTTGGCGGCAGAAATAGGTATGGTGGTAGTCCTTCCCCGGACGAGCTTTGGTGCTTTGAGCTTTTGGTGGAGCTTTGGTGAACTTGCCATGTTCGGAATGTTTATTTTATCAAGGTCAAGAACAAAAACACTTTTGTTTTGCACACAAACTTCCGTAGTGGTTACAGACTCAATAGTTCAATGACATGTAACTAGAACTTTTGCGAAAAAACTACTCGTATTTTATAAGTCCCTGCTGCCAATTGTGTAACAGTTGGACATAATCACTATCGGGAGAATGTCTGAGTCGTGATTGTAGAGTTTGTCAATAAATACAGAGCAAGGAATTGCAACGACATCTTGCCGTGGGATCAGCTCCGTTTGTAAAATTACTGTAATTTTCTATTGAGAAAGTCGGTAAAGATCAGTGACACATGAAACAATTTTCGTCTGAATATAGAGTTATTTTATTTAGGAGCAGATACTACTCATAAGAGCACTGGTAGGTCTAGTGGTAGTGACCCCGCATTCCGATCCTAAGGTCGTTGGTTCGAATCCGGTCTAATGGATTTTCGCTGCGAAATATTTTTGTGCGCAATGCCAGTGCTCTCATACGGTGAAGAAAATCATCGTAAAGAAACCGGCATGCCCAAGAGCTAAAAAATTCGAAAGACAGTGCCATCCACCAATCCGCATTGGTGGTGTTTTAAGACCCAATAACTCTCGCTTGAGAGTGGGCCTTTGTCCTAGCAGTCACGGGAACATTAGAAGGCTGTCATGATGATGATGATCATGTATACTTATAATAGAAGAAGAAGAAGAAAGATACTTATAATGAAAACTGATTATTTTAACTTTATAATATAGCTATCTATAGGTCGTTTGTAACGGTCTTTAGATGGCTCAACTGTTTCATATGTATTTTGCATATTTTGTAATGTAATGTAATTATGTACATATTTTATTTTGTTAATAAATACATTTATAGGTACATGGCATCACGCTTCTAATAAAGGGACATCACCCTTGTTTTCCAATTTCAGGCGGCTCCATCAATAACAGTATGCCAGTAGTAGTAGTAGACGAAGATAGTAGGCGAATATAGTAGGTGAGCATATTAGTAGTAGACAGTAGTAGTAGGCGTGAGTTATCGGGCGAAGAGAATGAAACAACACCTTTAGTATCAAGGGTACACTTGTAATCAGATCATTAACAATACTGCTGTAGGATCGTCTAATTCATTCACAATTCCTTATAGACACTCCGCCGAGCACGTAACACGCCTCCAGCGCCCATGGTTAGGATCTTCCAGGATATTCTCCTAGTTCTCTTTCTCTTGTGTGTTTCCTCGCCATGGTAACTCGTAGCGCTCGTAATTGTGTCAGAGTGACGTAACGTTCTCTGAGGTTTTACGTTCTTGACACTCTAAGGAGTATCAAAGCGCCTTCACATTATTTTATAATAATTTTACCGTACCTACCATTTTTTTAATCTCTGGTGGAGGTTGCAATGATTTTTCAGGTACCTAGTTTAAAGTTAAAAAAGCCTCTATAATTATTACAAATCGAATCGGACTCTAGGGTTGACAGAGGCCTTCGGGCGGCCTAGAAACTCAGCAGAGTTGGCCACTAACTCATACGAACTTACTAACTTAGGGTTTTTGTAAATACCATATTTTGTCGGACCCAAAGCATAGCGACGTCGGTGGCGCAGTGGGCGAGTGCCCGATTGACAAACGAGAGGTTGCGGGTTCATTCCTCGCTGCAAAACAAATAATTACTGATATTAGTTTTTCCTAGTTTGGGTGATTTTATGTACTTTAAGGAATATATTTACAAACACAATTTTGTATTATATCGATACCAGAAATATCAATTAGCGTAAGGAACATTTTGGCCAAAATGAGTAATATAATGCAGGTTCCTACTGTACAAGAATGGCACTTAGTAAAAGGTGTCCATCAATATAATAGATTTTTTTTTTATTTATGCTACATAAAGTCATCCACAAAACCGAGTGTTTACTGCTTCTAAAGCAAAACATATTGTGTATCCGGGAAGTGCTGAGAGAATATTAAAAAAAAACAATAAAACCTTGCAAATACCTAGTATCTAACACTTTGCAGAGATAAGGAGGCATAAAATCTTTACGAGCAATGAAACTCTTTATCCTCACCAGCTTTTACTGCTTGCTTTGGTATCAAGGAAATAGTTCCAATATAACGTGAGAGATACGTTTAGCTTACAATACGATGGCATAGGAGATTAAAAAACCAATCTTATTCTTACTAGAACTGAAACTACTAGAAAAAATATCTTTAAAAACTAAAACCATAAGCGTCCGTTACACGTGTCTAGTTTTGAATTAGAGGCGGGTCACACCAAGGAAAGCCAAGCGCCTGCCAAGATTAATGCCAAGATTTATGCCTATATTGATAAAAAAAACTGTCATTTAAGGTGTTTGCTAAGTATTGTTTATCCTTGACATTCTTATGTCAATGGACAAAGGCAATGATAGATTTTTTAAACGAAACATTAGTGAACACAGATTTAAATTATGTTTATGACTAAGATCTTAAGATATTAGCAGCTTAAAAAAGCTACGCGTGACCAATTTCATAAACATTTTGTATGTAACTGTATTTTCAGTGCATAAAACGTATTTATTTAGGTATTTTAAGTCTGTTTATAGACATAAACCTAGTGACCTAATCACTAGGTTTATGTCAATTGTTCAATTGTTATGTTCAATTGTTATTAAATGGTGTAAATGGCGCTTTAGTATGATTTCATTCCATTACATAGACCTCAGAGAAGACAGACAATGCGTAGTGATTATACTGCGCAAAAGCTTTTATAAGCTGCCTGTATAATAATTATTGTATACTATTGCGTGGACTTATTGTGCTAAACGTGAGCATAACTGAATCATTTAACTGTCATAAAGTGCTGCAGCAATAGTTCTTAAGTTTTAATTTAATACTAGAAAAGAAAGTGTCACAACATTGTATGAACTTTGAAAGTTACACTGATGGCATCCTCTTGATCGACAAACGATAATCGTAACAAATATCGTCGTTGATCGTATGCCGTTGACAACTAAGTTCAGCGAGTTGATAACATAACTCTATTAGCGACCAATCTCCATTGATCTCTATCTCAAACTGTCTATAAGACAGTTTGACCATAGCTTTATTGTAATAAGCATCTAAAATATTAGTGTGATTAGACCGTTTGAGATAGAGATCAATGGAGTATGGTCGCTAGCAGAGTTATGTTATCAACCCGAGCATTAACGGATATAAGCTGAGCCGCGAACACTTGATAGTATCGTGACCGATATATCGCTTTTCTTGACAAGAATAGAACCAGAACAGCACGTTCAACGACGGTGATAAATCCGCTGGTAAATAAAATCGTCATTCATTGTTAAGTGTTTCGTGTTAGTAACTCAAGTGTCAGAGTGATCTCAGATACTTGTTCAAACGACTTCGAGGTCAACTACTTTTTGACTTATGAAACTGATTCAAAATTGTATTAATTAGTATAATTATTACTTTAATTTACTTTCCGTTCCCGGAAGAAAATCTAGAGGGAAACTAAGGACCACGTGGTCGGATGAACAGAAAAAGTAGAAAAAGTAGTTGGAAAACGATCGATTTTTAAACTCAAAATTTACCCGTACCACTTTACCAGGTCGAGTTGAGCCTTGTTCGTACTGTCGCCCCCGAGTACCTGAGTATTGTGGTTGTCAAGAAACCATCTCTTATCATCTGCATCTGCCCATCTCGCTACTTTTGAACCCACAGTTTTAGACAGAAAACTAATATTATAATTTAATATTGTTGAAAAGTTCACTACTTTGCACTATTTCGAATTTGAGAAAATGTGCACCTACATAAACTAACCTAGATACTTTCATACAATATTAATTTTGTTAATTTTATTAAATGTCTAACATTATTGCAAATTTATTCAAAATCATTTAGATTAAAAGTAAACATGACTTGAACATTTAGCTATTCATAATTGCTATTGTATTCAAATGGTTCGTATAATGGGACTGGCATTCTGGCATGTCGTTTGCTGTAAGAAGGTTGAGCTTTGTAACGGGTGTTATTACATGAATTAATTATTGTAGGTTTATACCTACAATAATTTATTCATGCAATAACACATAATAATATGACAGCATTTTAATGGCAATACATATAAGAATAGCAGAGTTCTTTGTGATAGAACACGTCTGGGGAAGTACTACCGCCATACCTATTTCTGCCGCAAAGCAGTAATACTCGCATTGCTGTTATCCGGTGTAAAGGGTATGGTTTCCGGTGAAATTACTGGCACATGAGGCTTTGGATCTATGCCTTAGATGATACCCCGCGAGTGATACCTCTGGTATTGCAAGCGTCTTGTGTGCCGTACGCTTGGTTGCCACTACAGTTGTATTAAAATATATATAATATACATTGACCGTTAAGGTTAACCTAGCGCTGGGGAATCAAGGTTTTCGTATTGTGGCCGCAAACTGAAAAACGAAGTGTAGGACGGATCCTTACCTACTCGATGGACCTATAGCATTAAAGTGGTCTCAGGAAGTCGGTGGATAGTGAAGGCTCATAGTTGGTTGTTATGGCACACTTTGGAAAAGGCCCATCAGTAGATGTTATCACTGAATGGCTGACTATACTAACGTTTTTCATGTAAAAATCATCATGCGAATCGTGATAAAAAAGTTAAAAAAACCTTATAAAAGAGTGTAAAAAAATATAAGTCACAACTTACAATTCCTTAGAAAATGAATGTAAGAACTCAAACAAACACTTTTTGTCTTTTCTCTCCGACTGCGAGACCTCATCTGGTAGGCGCATTTTCATCAAAAGTTTACGAATTCCAGAAATATAATTTACTAATGGAACGCCCTGCGACTTTGTCCGGATTTGACACTTACAAACTTCATCTTACCGCTGCGTTCAGTAGGCGTTTATTTCAGTATTTCCTTTCTTGGTGGTGCGTCTCTAGACTGTTAGTTCTTTTATATAACTATTTCGGAATAGTTATTAAAAATCGTGTTAATTTGGAACTGAAATTATTTATATACTTATAAATAATTAAATTAAAAAAAAACTTAAAATTAGAATGCGTTTCGTTGTATCCACATAATTATTATGGCAGTTCTGCGCACTGAGAAGTCAAGAAGTCTGCACAAACTTAAACCAAAACGGCCAAAACGTTTCTAGTAACGTGCAATAACTCTGAACTGGTCTGAACTGCAAAAAAATAAATATCAAACAATAAAACGCTTGTGGTTCGTAATTGGTTTCGCTCAAGCCAACCTCTGTATTGACAGTCTCGGCTGGTCAACAAATGGTTTGATTTATTGGATTTTTCCAAGCAATTATTGTGGCTGTTTCAATTTCCTTTGGTAGAGATCATAATTTCTTCCTTAGAGTAGTCTCACTGACTCAACAGTCAATTATTTATAGAACTAAAGCCTATTTAACGGGTTTCTTGTCTACTTTGTAAAACCGATGCATTCCTCGTAGGCCACCTCATTGCATTCCATCCCATATCCCATAACGTGACAAATCTGTCCACCTTGTTTTATTTTATTCAAACTAAACGAAACGGCAAGTCTGCGCGTGTCCTAACGCTTGCAATTTTTCCGCTAGATTTGTCACCTTCCGATCTTTAGGCGTTAATTTGATAAGGCACTTTGCTACGTTTCTTCATAAAACTCTCATTTTTATTGAAAGACATAAACTTTACGATGAATTTTAGACGCACATTGAAACGGGAGTAAATAATGCATGAAAGTGCTACTTCATATTTCCGATTAAAGATGATTTCGATATGATTTCCCGTATAATAGGCACATGTGAGACTTTCAATCTACGTCTCAGGGTGTTAACGCGCAAGTGATACTGGAATTGCAAGCACTCAAAGGCTACGGTAACCGCTTACCATCAGATGGGCCATAAGCTTGGATAGCACTATAGTAGTATAAAAAACCCGTAGCAAATGCTAAGTAACATGCAACGTCTAATTTATCCTCGGACCTAAGTGCTTTCTGGTGTTTGTGTTTTGCATACTAATTAAGTGGTTTTCCCATCATAAAAGCACAAAATTACGTGATCCTACAACCGACACCGGAATATACTTTAAATCAATAAACGTTTTTTCTATTTTCATTAATCGAGCTCGTAGAGCGACGACTTATCAGTGCAAAATGTTCAATAAATGAAATTAAAACATTCAGAACTAACAATTATCGATTAAAGTTTCTTTATCCACTTGGTTCTTTCTCAAAGCTTTAAGTGAAACTTTTTGCTCGGCAAACGTAGGCTGGTATTTAAGCTACGAAATCACTTTACCAATCTACCAAAAGCAGATTGGGATGCGGGGGTCGTCTCGCCAAAATTAGAACTATTTTGCATTACTTTGCATACGGAGTGGTTGGTATCTGCTAATGCCTTCAGCTAGCTTTCCTCCCTAACTTTTATCCTTTCCCTGCTTGGTAAAGCTTGGCCACGAGTAGACCAATGCGATCTCCGTAATATAACGGAGATGTGGTTGACAATTTTCTGCGATATAAGGTTTAAATTCGCAGTTAGATACTCATGGCTCGCTTTTTAGGAAATCAGGGTTTTAACGCTGGTGAGCTTTGCTGGCAAGCTCTCTCAACTGGCTTATACCGTTAATCCTATGATTAGTTCACTCTTAGGAGAACTATATTAAAAGTTATGCGTCTGGGACTGTTCACTTGAATACAACTGTTCTAAATGCAATATACACTGATAAGACTCGTTGGTCCGTTTTGGTGTCGTAAAGATAAGGTAACAATAATTGTGTATATGTTATGCTCTCAAATAATTAGAATATCTATATTTTATGTTATAAGTATAAGCGGTATTGAGCATAGTTTCTAACAGTTTGCTCGGTACATTAGGTGCTTGCAGAGTACCCAGTTCCACTTGGTAAAGTTTTGTTGCGGTCCAATAGAAATGTTTGGATATAAAACCGGATTTTTATTTTCGGGAAGCTATAGTGTGGTTTCGTAGATTACTCGCGCGGGAATATACACAGAGTTGCGGGTACAAACTCTACCGTAGTGTTAGAGCGTATTTTACTTCAGCAGTTTCGTGTGGATATTAGTTTGGAATTGGCATGTGCATAGGAAATTGAAGCTCAGTTTTTGCAGAGGTTTTCAGTGAAGGGATATATTGTTTTCATTAGGTTCAGTTTGCGTCGGAATCATTTCCCCTCGGAGCTTCGGGTTGTATTCCCAAGAGATTTATTGAAATTGAACAGATATATTCGGCCTTTTTTAGCCCTTCATTGCTAAAAATAGACCAAAACAACAATTTATACATTTGATACAGTTTGCTAAAGATAAATTACACACAAACTAATACGTAACTGTTTGGAAAATATTTTAGGACTATATTTAGGACATTCCAAAAATATTCTGTATTCATATTCCAGCCTTATCAGCTACACTGTGCATTATTTTTGACATGGGGACCGTAATGATATTCATAGGCCAGACAAAGGTTTCGGCGATCTAGATACTAACATATTGTTGTACATGTGGTTGTACACATCACGGATTGGACTGCCGCAGGCCGATTTCGGTTAGCCATACAATTTTATAACTTTTCAGAGTTTTGGTTAGTTATAGTTTGTTTTGTCCACACTAATTATTTGAAGTGATTTTTTTGTTGTTTCGCGGACGCTATGGCTAAGAAAAACTTACTCACCTTATAAGACAGACTTAGAAAAACACGGTCAATAGTGTGGAGCTAACTTATCCCTGGATTTTTCCTTTAATGTTTAATCACTTTTTATAAGTGCACGCCCCTATAGAAACCTATATAACACACGACCTCTGGGTGAAAGTTGGAGTCATCCTGAGCCAACACATTTTTAAAGAAGAACGCATAATCTTGTGAATTTGAATCATGGATTTATAAGCATTTTTCGAGGAATCAAACAAGGTTCATAGTAAAATAAAATAGGTAGATAAAACACCCAAAACTTTTTGTAGTACTGTTTTTATAGGTAGTGCAATAATTTATTTCGAGTGCATGTAGTTTATTAGAAAGATTTTTTTATTTGTACATTTTATTACTAATGACACAAAATAGTTTAACAGATTCTTTGAATGTACGTAATTCAATTGCAAAGACTCTCAATGCTATGTTTATGTGCTATGACGTGGTTATTAAGGCGTTACGAAGGTTCTTTAAAAATAATATTTTTTAGTTAAAAACTAAAAAAATGAATTACATTGAACCCGTTTCAATGTACATTCATCTTTTCAAGTGTCACTTCAAATTGGATTTTATTGCATTAGCCACAAGTTTGATAAAAGTTACTGGACGTTATAAAGATCCATTTTCGATGCTTTATCGAAAATGAAAGAAAAATTAACGAAAATGAACAGTGGCGAAGCGCCTTTAATTAAAACAATTTACTAATCAACGGGATTTGAAGGATTTACGATGATCGTACTAATTGCATACCTAAATAATTGCATCGGAATTCAAACAATCAATTGAAGTGCCGCATTATTGCAATAAATCAATGTCAGTAGGTTTTTACGTCATTAATCTCGCCATTGAAATCAGTTTGATGATTTTACTACTCGCAATTTTTTGTTACAAGATGCTGGCTTTATATAAACTTAGCAGTTACTCACTGCTGCTATTTTTGGTTCGGATCCCACTGCTGTATAAAGTTCTTGTTTGTATATTACGCCTACCAACATATTGGCCGACATTTTTACACAGCGCCAACATTTTTTAACAAATATATTTATGAATACATAGAAATATATAGAAATTATAAAAGGAAACACAAATGTAAAGGTTTGAAAGTTTGTTACACAACCACGTCGTAAAAACTGAACGAATATCGTAGTTATTGGTTAAAATAAATAATAATAAAATTTACAATTAAAAATGACAAAAACATTTTGTTCTGGAACATTTTGTCAGTTATTGTATAAATATTAAATATAATAATATCATATTAAATCGCCTTCAAGCTATATATAAGCTATATATAATCCATCAGAATACAGTTTATGCAAAATGATGACTGAAAAGAAAAATGTTTGTAATAAAATGTCTGCATTATTTGTGATTCCTCAAAACACTAAGTTTAATGAAACTGTATGACAGTGTTTCTGACAACACAACGAAGTTGTTTTATCTCATCTGTGTCACGAGGAACTTGGCATGGTGGTGGAATTACTGTACTACAACGGATCAAAGCGTTTCGATAAAAATATATTCAGCCTCCCGGGATAACTAATGTTTGTCATCCCACAATAAATTTGATAACACATATAACTGGTTTATTATAAAAACACGAACTGGTATATTATAAAAAAACACTGTTTTGTTGTGCATTGTAAAACATTGTGAGTACATATCGCGGAAATTATGTGTAATTTCAATTATATAAGTGCACTACATTTTACACTGCACACAACAAAGCCGTTTTGCGCACCCTATCTTATATGATTTCATTTTCACCATAATATAGAATACAAAGTGGGCTCGGGGTGATTATGGTTGGTTAGGTAGCTACACGCGGCGCGCATATTTCATGTGCTCAGGATTTGTATACTTATACGTTTCGTCAGCTTTTCGTGAACATTCTGAAAATGGTGAGCGGTAGTCTCATGATTATTTGTCAAAAAGTTTCATAGGATACATTGTCTATTAGATCGAAACGGCATTGTGGTTACTAGTTAGCCTTTTTTTTAATTAGTACGTATTGTAAACACAAATTCAAGTGGTTAATAGCCATTTATAATTTAATATGATTTCTAACCACTATAGTTTTAACTCTTTAAGACTGAGAAAGTTACTTAACTACTCATAAAACCAAAAAATGTCCAAGACTTTTTCCCTGAATAATTTTCTCTCATCTTCAAAATGTGAAAGCCTACCAAAACATGTTTGAAAACCTGAGCAGGTGAATATAGCATCAAGCTTAACCCAAAGGCTCTTACGTGAATATGTCATCACAGCCCTCTTTGCCCAAGGGAAGATGGTCGTTGTTTGTTTTTCTCCACTGGTCGGCACTGTAGTTTTTAAATAAAACCAAGCAAACTTGGTTGATATCAATGCAAAGCACGTCCATCGAACCGAGTACCGAGTGGATAGGAAGTCTCTTGCTTGTATATCCCGTGTTCTATGAGAGTTTGACACTATAAACAATGTCAAACTCTCAAAGAAAACGGAAGTTGTGTCAAAATGTAAAGTCAAAAGATTTTTATCGGTATAAAACAACGATGCTCAGTACCCTGAATACTTCAAGAGTTATTTTTTACCGGAAAGGTATGTGTAATTCCCAAAATATCAAACCTTAGTTGGAATTGTGTTTCTTTGATTATCTTATCACAATATCCCCGTAACTATATTATGACTTTCGGGCTCTCCTCAACCTCAACGGAACTTCATTTATGGCCACATCGTCAAACAATTTTAACGAATTATTGTATTAGTCAACCGACATACCTACAATAAGGATAATAAACTGAAAAAGATATTGTATAACATACTTCAAACACCGTGTAAAGAATTTTCAATCCGGCTTGCGATTCCCGCTCATTTGTTTGAAGTCGGTTAAAAACGTAAAGCAACATCAAGAAATAAAAAATCTGGCACAATAGTATGTATTATTAGTAGTATGTATGATTTGTAAAAAACCTAAGGTAGTAGTACTAATATGACCTAAACAAAAAATTTTAATAACTAAATGTCACTTCGTTCCCAAAGTATATTCAATGAATGCTTAACTATCATGTAGCTGGTTGAATGGAAATCGTGCCGTATTATCTAGGTACTTCATTTGTGCCATCTCACGAGCATGACTCAGATCACTTCAGAATCTAGTTAGCATTTCAGATTTTTTTTCTAAATCTGATAAAAAAATTCTACATTTATAATAAAGCAACGGCTTATCATTCTATGAGCTAATTTTTAGAAATGTCTAAACGAAAAAGGAGCTAAGTCTACATTAACTATTAAATAGTTTAATAATATCACTTGACCATCTTAGACGGTTGGAAAAGCGACAGTTTTATCAAAATGCAAATGTCGTGCATATTAGTTCCTCTCAAAACACAACAGTCAAATATACTTTTTACAAAAGAACAACGGCGATGCAGCACAATGTGTTTTTTTCATCGTAAAATTAAGCAGAAAATGCTCGAATATTTTAAGTACAAATGCCTAATTAAGAGCTGGTTTTGTGTAGAGAAGCCGTTGCAGCTTGAAATGTAATACCAACTTGTAATCCTATGTCCCCAGGCGAAGCTTTTGTTCAAATATATGTATGCGCTTGCCCCTAGAAAACCCACAGTGATTTTTGCTTGCTTATTTTCTTCAATAGAATGGTAATTAGGTATATATTTCAGGCAGTGCGCCCACGAGCAACTTTTGCGTAATATTTTTTGCTGCAATATATTTACCTAATAACAACAAAGTAGTGCAAGCAGCTGGTTAAAAAAAGCTTGGTTCTTCATGTGGTATAAGTGTTTGCGGGAAAGTTTTCTTTAATTAGTGCTGTACCTTTTTAAACAGTTTTATTTGTATATATTCAACTAATTCAGAATGCTAGCGAGATTATATCGCACATGTCAGTCAAATTATTTGAAGTCATGCCCACAGCCTAAGGTTATTTATTGATGCTAGGCTAGTAAAAATAAAGCTAAACTAATAGATTATTTATGAAAAATAGGTTCCTTGTATCAAAAATATTAACTACTTTAGTTAAAATTATAAGCTTTCAACTAGATAAAATAAATATTTCTAATAAAAATGGATAACATTGCATTGATATTTGTATATAGATGCGTTCTTCTGAGATTAATTTATTCCATTTATGCTCTAAGTAGATATTCTTTGTGTTAGAAAACGAATAAATACTTAGAAGGAAATTGGAGTAGTGACAAGATCAGACGAAAGTCGAAGAAAATTTTGTTTATTTTTATATGTTTAATTTTTATAATTTTGTGTCATTAGAGAACTCGACGGAAGGTCCCTTTATACGGAAATTAAGCGTAGAAGAGGTTTGTAAAATAAACTAAGAGATTTATGTAAGACCTCTAAAAGCCACTTGATAAAGTGTGTGGGTGCGTGTGTGTGTGTATGTGTCTATTTTTTTATGTTTATACCGGTCAAGCGTTCTAGTCGCTATTCTTATCTTGGTAGGTAGAGGCACTATGCATCAGTACAGGAATTAGAACCTTCGGGCGGCCTAGAAACTTTGTCACCAGAGTTGGCCACTGACTCATACGAACTTACTTACTTACTTAGTACAGGAATAGGTTCCGACGGCATGTTACAAATTAATAAATCCAATGAGACTTCGTGGTACCTAAGTGCTTTGTTCAGCTTCGAAGTTTAGGACTTATATTTTCATGAAAGGCTTGCCGAATCTTATTAGAGAACCTAAAACAAAAGCTGGTTTTGACATCATCAACATAACGAATGACGCTGTAAGCTCTTCCAAGTAAGAAGGTGTGCGAATGTCTCAGGATTATACGTGCTGACTCATAACCTTTATGCTAGGGTTACATACAGCTCAAAATAATAACTACATACACTATGGTGACTATTGCAGTGCAGTGTTACGTAGAACTTTGGGTTACACTGCAACTGCAATAGCAGTAATAAGTAAGACACACCTGACTAATAGTCAGGTGTGAAGCTTAACATCAAGCAAACTACTTGACCGCCTCGTCATTTTATTAATTATTAAAATAATCGAACGTCAAAACTCGGAGCCTTTAAACAACTTTTAAAACTGTTGCCAAGTTTATTTTATTTGAATGATAAACGTTTAAAAATTACAGTGTATATTAAACCAGGACTTTATCTCTGATTAAAACCTATATTGCCCGGTACAGAAAGATCGCACAATCGCTGACGTAATTAACAAACCGTAATTAACGATTAAAATCTGACATTGTCCGGTACAAAAAACACCGCCGTTAAAATGTTTTTTTTTTATTTCTAATTAGCTTACATTTGACAACTATCTCGCCTCATGACTTGAGCAATGAAATACTCAGTAAACTTTTAACTTCATGTCATCCCTAACCAGTAACCACCGTATAAGCTCATCGCTCGTAGAAAATGAGTCAATATGCAAATTACTGACTCAAACACCGTGCGCAGTGGGAGTGACGTATTCAATTTAGGTACTAACGCCTCGTTTGAATAAGCGCTAAATACCTAGCCTAAAGTGTTATCGATGTGGTAAGTAAGTGTTATCGATGTGGTGAGAAGGTCAGAAACAGAATACACAGAGTTTATTTAATTTGCGATAAACTTATATTTACTAGCAGCTGTTGCCCACGACTTTGTTTGCGCGGAATTTTCATATGTACGGGCACATTTCTTCCGGAATAAAAAGTATTCTATTATATTGCAGATTGATCTATCTCTGTGCCAAAACACATCCCGATCCGTTTTAGTGGAACTAAGTACCAAACATCCATTCAAACTCACATTTTAAGTGCACTAAGTAAGAGGTACTTAGACCGACCTTAGATTTAGGTTTTATTCGGTGAACTGACGATAATGTCGTGGCTAGTGATTGGTAAGACGATATCTTGCCATTAACGCGTCTTGACTTAGATAGATCCAATATTTTCAGAGCTAATGAACTCAGACGATGCGGATATTATGATGTCATTGTGGACAGCCAGAAACTAGAACGCTGTCTATATTAGAAAATGATTCAATTTTATTTTAAACTCCAATAAAATTATTTTTAACTTTGATTTGTTTCTTTTTACTAAGATGTCAAACAAGCATACGGCCCACCTAAGCGGTAAAAGTAGCCGAAGTAAGTTCGTGTGAGTCAGTGGCCAGGAGGTGACAGTGTTTTTAGGCCGCCCAAAGGCCTCTGTCATGGCTTAACAACGGTTACCGTAGTTTATGAACGCTTGCAATACCAAAGGTATCCCTTGCGCTTTGCCATATTGAGACGATGATCGTCTCGAGTCATTGTCAATTCAGCAACAACAAACGAAGTTATTTGAAATTGTTTCGTAAATCCTCTAATGTGGTAAATGTTCCTACAAAACGTATTAAACCCTTTCTTCGAACTTATTCTCTTACCATTCAGCTAAGTCAGCTCTCATACATGAGCTAAGTCACTGAGCTAAAACCGACTTAACCAAAACAAAGCACCACACTATGACAAATGAACGGTCTTTTTTATGACTCTAGGTTACCAGTCTCTACAAAGCCTGTTAATTTTACACTAACTTTTAATTCGCTTAGATGAAACACTTTGCGATGTCTGGGCAGTAAAGTCGGCTCGTAAAGCTGGTGCCACACAGCAGCCCAAATCTAAGATGTCTATCTTAGATTTGGGCTGGGAAGGGATCACACTGTAACGAAACAGTCTATGCCTAGTTTCGTTCTATTCACAAACATAGTTTAGGAGGCCTTTAACATTTATTATTGGGGCGTTTAAGATTTCTAAAACACATCAGTAGTGCTTTCAAACAAACATTAAAATCTTATTTGTCATTATATTCAAAACTCATTACTAGACAGCTGTAGAGAAATAGTACTAAGTTGGTAGATGTCAAAAAGAAATATGGGATAGGAATTCTGGTAGGCACGCTGTCAGGTCGTGAAAAATAACAAATTGAAAATTATCGGCTAAAAAATCTCAAAATATTTGATTCAAACACATTATTATCAGCTGTAGAATAATTGTGATTTAAATACAAAAAGCGTGAATCGATTCAGTGCCCTTTGAGGAGTTTGTAAGCTAGAAAGTCCGGATACGGAATTGCCGTAGTTTCAGTGAAATTCTCGATATTGGCTTATTACTATTTATTTGTACATTTGAAATAACCAGTAATTACTAAGGGCTATTTTTATAAGATTTTAAATATTTACCTAAATTGAAGGAATGGTTGGGTTTGATCTTGATGTTGAATTTATTATATTAAATTGTGTTGTTTTAGATCAATGCAGACAGTGAACTGAATTCTACCAATATTAAATTCTTCTTTGGCTTTTGGACGTATTTAGTCCTAGTGGCGATACCCAGACTGTACAGCTGGTGAACGAGGTAAGTTCACTTGGTTTATCCTACGTCAGACTTGGGCAGAATAAGTCCCACCCAGCAATATCCAGACCTGTTCACGGATGGTGAGCTACCTTACTAAAGTCTCGACCGGTGTAACCATAATCCAGTCTATGTACAACTGGTGAGCTACGTTAAGTTCGCTTGGTATATCTTACGTCGGACTTTTGGGCAGTATAAGTCCCACCAGCAATACCCAGACCTGTTCTCGGATGGTGAGCTACCTCTTCGAAGTCCTGACCGGAGTTACCACGACATTAACAACACAAATTATATATCTGAATTTGGTTCATTCTGCAAAGGTTAAGTAACGCCGATTTTATAGTATTTTCACTGTCAGAAAACTAAGCTATTCTGGAAAGTTCTAAACTAAATTATTCTTCCAAAACTTTCTAAAAAGCCTATATAGATAGATAGGTAGGTAGGTGGATAGATAGGTAGGTAGGTAGGTAGGTAGGTAGGCAGGCAGGTAAGTAGGTAGGGTAGTTAGAACAGACCTCTCCAAGTGCCAGTTGCATTTCTAGATGCAGGATTACTGGAGAGGCAATAAAGACTGACGGACCTCCGACTAGGACTTGCTAAAAGATAATGCCCTCTTGTCCCTTGTAGACATACATGACAGACTTGAAGTTGAAATTCGTAGAGTTTTACAGATATAGTTTCTGTTTCCCAGAATTATTGATGGGCATCCAAGTCACTAGGATGTCCATGATAATTTCCATGATAATATTTCATGATACGGAAGAGGGTGTCCAGTTTGGAGACGAGCCCATTGATCTGAGCGGGGCGGTGCTCTGATCCTATATGGATTATGTTATGATCCTTATAGCCGTTTCTATTTATAATCATCATCTTCATTCATCTTGATAATATAAAAGGTATGTTAGCCCAATGTACAATAGCCCGTGGTACGACAGCCTGAAGTATATGTTCTCGACGTACGTTCGGTATTAGACTTTAGCTTGATATTTATACGAGGTAAGTAACACAGTAGACATTCCTGTATTTAGGTATAATATTAGACGATGTAGGTAACGCAGTAGACAATTATAAAATAGGTAACGCAGTAGACAATTATAAAATATGTAACGCAGTAGACAAGACTTGATCACTTTTAAAAAGAATTTAGGTTACTAATACGGAACACAAGTTAGGTCCTACCTTTTACTACTAGACGATCACGTGGCCATTTCAACGATATTTCTTTAATATTTCTACTACTATTTTAATGTATTACTTTGATACATTATTAGCTTTTACGGTGAGGTAGTTTTCCTCGCTTGAGGTAGGGTTCGGTACAATTTGGTGTCGTAAGCCAGGATTTAAATTTTAGGATTATTGCTAGGTTAAAAATTAAGTGCAAGTTTTAAACGGCTTGCACAATTTGTTGTCGTGTAATAGGATAAAGGTGTATCAAGTCTTGCGTAAATATTAGTTAATTTATTAAAATAGCTTTTACCCGTTTGTCTCTCTGTATGTATATATGTATGTATGTTTGTGTGTATGTATGTATGTTTAGATCTCTTACTTCTAGCTGTCTTTCTCTATGTATGTGTGTTTGTATGTATTAACCTACGTTTAGATCTCTTAAATATAATAGGGCAACAGATTTTGATGCGGTTTTCATCGATAGATAGTGACTCGAGAGACAGGATTATACGTATAGTTTAGGCATCCGTGTGAAGCTAAGATAGGTCACTATTTATAACTATGTTGATTTAATAGCTTGTCAGTTAGTAAATTCTGAAAGATAAAAAAATTAATAGTAAAATTTTATAAGTTGAAAAAATAAGGTATATGTATAGGTACCAATTCTATTGTGTATGGGAGTCAATTAAATTGTTAATTTGTGAAGTATGGGGGGTCGAAAAATATTAAATTCATAGCTAAATTTATAAGACAAAAGAAAAAAAAAATCATATTAATTTTATTTTTTCTAAATTTTGTTTGTCAATAAGATTGTCAGCTAAAAGAATATTAAGGGGGGTTGCAATGAAAATTTGAATGATCAATAAATAAGTTCGTATGAGTCAGTTTAAAACTTAAACTTAAACTTAAAATTAAACTTAAAAACTTAAACTTAAAATTTAAAACTTAAAATTTAAAACTTAAACTAAACTAAATTTAAACTAAACTTAAACTAAACTTAAACTAAACTTAAACGAAACTTAAACGAAACTTAAACGAAACTTAAACAAAACTTAAACTAAACTTAAACTAAACTTAAACTAAACTTAAACTAAACTTAAACTAAACTTAAACTAAACTTAAGCTAAACTTAAATTAAACTTAAACTAAACTTAAACTAAACTTAAACTAAACTTAAACTAAACTTAAACTAAACTTAAACTAAACTTAAACTAAACTTAAACTAAACTTAAACTAAACTTAAACTAAACTTAAACTAAACTTAAACTAAACTTAAACTAAACTTAAACTAAACTTAAACTAAACTTAAACTAAACTTAAACTAAACTTAAACTAAACTTAAACTAAACTTAAACTAAACTTAAACTAAACTTAAACTAAACTTAAACTAAACTTAAACTAAACTTAAACTAAACTTTAACTTGATATGACTTAAATTCAACTTAAATTTAAATTTTAAACAAAAATTCAAACTTTCATTCAGAAATTCAAACTTAATTACAGAAATTTAAACATAAATTATAGAAATTCGAACATAATTCAGAAATTCAAACTTTGATTCGAACTAACTTCAACTTAAATTCATATTTACTAGAGTATGGGGGACCAAATTATAACCTTAAATTAAAGCTTAAATTCAAATTTAGTAGAGTTTGGGGGTCGAAAATATTAAATCATCAGGATAATTAAAGTAAATTCAAATTGTTTATCTTAATCAACAACTTGTTCTGTTCGTAGTTTTTTACTAAAAGATTTATTGGTTTATTGAGGTGGTGTGAAAAGCAATGTTATGCGATGCGCTGAATTAATTAAAAAAAAACTATGAAAGAGATTTTATGAGGAGATAGAGTGCTTGAACGTGTATAAGAACTTCATTATTAAGGGGCCGAAGTGAACCCATAGATCATAGTAGAAAACGGTTTGTTCACGTTTGAGTTCGGATATACGGCACACTTACAAAGGCTTTACATGGTGGAGAAACTTTGGTGTTAGGATAAGTCAGCTGACAACTTCATCGGTATAAACGTATACTGATTCCATGAAAAGTCTACGATCACGAAGGAGTCAACCTTTTCCCCACACGTAGCATGCTCCTAATTATAAATACTTGTATTTTGAGTTAAGTACCAAGTGGGGGTGTGACTACGTTATGAGAAGCTAAGCTAGTCTGTCAACGGGATTATTTGATTGCTGGAAGGGGTGGCGTAAATAAAATCTATTTAAACGGAATGTAGGTTTCGATAGAAGGTGTATACGCCATATCATTAGGATTGATAAGACTCACAACCTTATTCCCTTGCTGGCAGTTGACGATCCACAGTTATAGTGGATTATGACTATTGCATTATAAAACTTGGCAACTGGCTTAAGTATTTAATATTTATAATTCGGTTTAAATACACTTACAAAATAGGTACTCACGCATACCTACATACAAACATTAGTATCCGAAATCAAATATTAACAAATTAGAATATGAATACGTTATGATTTTGAATAAATTTTAAATAAAAATAAAAATCTTATAGTTTACCTAATAGGTTAAACTAAATAAAAAAATAAATAATAATAATAATTAAACTTTCTAAATATTTTAATTAGTTTTTTAATGCCAATAGTTATTGACTACGTGCGTAAACTTTGGGGGTCGAAATGTAAATAAATAGTTGATACGGAGTTTTTATTTTTGATTATTAGCGTAAACTTTGGGGGTCGTTGTGTATAGAAATAGTAAAGTTTAGCATATTTTCAAACATAAATTTAGTTTTGATTTTGTATAAATTAAAAGGTATTGTTTTGCGAAAATTAGAATAAAGAAAGATTTTCTCCAAGCCTACGTTAACCTTTGGGGGTCGACGTGTAACGAAATAGTCAATGCGGTTTTTTGTTGCAACATAATTTTAACCTTATGTTTGTGAAGTTAATTTGAGATTGAAAGGTTTTCTTCAGGTCAAAGATTAGACACTTGCGCAAACCTTTGGGGGTCGATTGTAACGAAACAGTCTATGCCTAGTTTCGTTCTATTCACAAACATAGTTTAGGAGGCCTTTAACATTTATTATTGGGGCGTTTAAGATTTCTAAAACACATCAGTAGTGCTTTCAAACAAACATTAAAATCTTATTTGTCATTATATTCAAAACTCATTACTAGACAGCTGTAGAGAAATAGTACTAAGTTGGTAGATGTCAAAAAGAAATATGGGATAGGAATTCTGGTAGGCACGCTGTCAGGTCGTGAAAAATAACAAATTGAAAATTATCGGCTAAAAAATCTCAAAATATTTGATTCAAACACATTATTATCAGCTGTAGAATAATTGTGATTTAAATACAAAAAGCGTGAATCGATTCAGTGCCCTTTGAGGAGTTTGTAAGCTAGAAAGTCCGGATACGGAATTGCCGTAGTTTCAGTGAAATTCTCGATATTGGCTTATTACTATTTATTTGTACATTTGAAATAACCAGTAATTACTAAGGGCTATTTTTATAAGATTTTAAATATTTACCTAAATTGAAGGAATGGTTGGGTTTGATCTTGATGTTGAATTTATTATATTAAATTGTGTTGTTTTAGATCAATGCAGACAGTGAACTGAATTCTACCAATATTAAATTCTTCTTTGGCTTTTGGACGTATTTAGTCCTAGTGGCGATACCCAGACTGTACAGCTGGTGAACGAGGTAAGTTCACTTGGTTTATCCTACGTCAGACTTGGGCAGAATAAGTCCCACCCAGCAATATCCAGACCTGTTCACGGATGGTGAGCTACCTTACTAAAGTCTCGACCGGTGTAACCATAATCCAGTCTATGTACAACTGGTGAGCTACGTTAAGTTCGCTTGGTATATCTTACGTCGGACTTTTGGGCAGTATAAGTCCCACCAGCAATACCCAGACCTGTTCACGGATGGTGAGCTACCTCTTCGAAGTCCTGACCGGAGTTACCACGACATTAACAACACAAATTATATATCTGAATTTGGTTCATTCTGCAAAGGTTAAGTAACGCCGATTTTATAGTATTTTCACTGTCAGAAAACTAAGCTATTCTGGAAAGTTCTAAACTAAATTATTCTTCCAAAACTTTCTAAAAAGCCTATATAGATAGATAGGTAGGTAGGTGGATAGATAGGTAGGTAGGTAGGTAGGTAGGTAGGCAGGCAGGTAAGTAGGTAGGGTAGTTAGAACAGACCTCTCCAAGTGCCAGTTGCATTTCTAGATGCAGGATTACTGGAGAGGCAATAAAGACTGACGGACCTCCGACTAGGACTTGCTAAAAGATAATGCCCTCTTGTCCCTTGTAGACATACATGACAGACTTGAAGTTGAAATTCGTAGAGTTTTACAGATATAGTTTCTGTTTCCCAGAATTATTGATGGGCATCCAAGTCACTAGGATGTCCATGATAATTTCCATGATAATATTTCATGATACGGAAGAGGGTGTCCAGTTTGGAGACGAGCCCATTGATCTGAGCGGGGCGGTGCTCTGATCCTATATGGATTATGTTATGATCCTTATAGCCGTTTCTATTTATAATCATCATCTTCATTCATCTTGATAATATAAAAGGTATGTTAGCCCAATGTACAATAGCCCGTGGTACGACAGCCTGAAGTATATGTTCTCGACGTACGTTCGGTATTAGACTTTAGCTTGATATTTATACGAGGTAAGTAACACAGTAGACATTCCTGTATTTAGGTATAATATTAGACGATGTAGGTAACGCAGTAGACAATTATAAAATAGGTAACGCAGTAGACAATTATAAAATATGTAACGCAGTAGACAAGACTTGATCACTTTTAAAAAGAATTTAGGTTACTAATACGGAACACAAGTTAGGTCCTACCTTTTACTACTAGACCCTCACGTGGCCATTTCAACGATATTTCTACGATATTTATACAACTATTTTATTGTATTACTTAGATACATTATTAGCTTTTACGGTGAGGTAGTTTTCCTCGCTTGAGGTAGGGTTCGGTACAACACCCACAAAATAAATACTGCCTTTTACCCTCAAACCACGCATTTTCCACCAAGCAAAGTTTCTCTACCGTGTGGCACAAGCTTTAACACTCGTAAACCAGCTTGGGGCGTAATGAAAAGCATAAAACTCGAATCACCGCACTCGACTGTAATGACAACATAAGTTTATGACAATTTCGGTAATCTATACAGTACAGAGCCAATGTAGGCTTTACAGTACACCAACACAAATATAATAGAGAAGGCAATAAATAATTGCAGTTAACCTTATTATATCTTTTAAATTAATACTTTAAAATCACATGATTTTTTAAATTTTAATGCACTTTGTGAAGCACATAATATGATAGCTTTGCGCTCTGCAGTATAAGCAGTCTGCGCAAACTTAAAAAAAAGAAAACGTTAACGTCGCGTTCCACTAGAATTGTTATTGTAGAAGTATATTATTTGAATGTATATTTTTAAACAGCTTTATCTATATCAGAAACAGAATAAATTTGCATTTACTGCGAACGGGCGCAATTTAGCCAATATGAAATACAAGCTGTGCTAGGGAACCGGCCAGGCGGTTGTGGAATTTCCAGGAATTTAACTTGGCCACTGAACGGTCATCTCGGTCAGCAGACATTTGGGCAAATAAGAGCAAATGTTGCATTAATTCACAGCAGGCACCGCTCATGTCCAATATGTTTATGTATTTGTGACGTCAATTTCGATGTAACCACTCTTGAAAGCCATAAACGATAACTTTATTGTGGATTAAACTTTATATGGGTGATAACTTAGTTCCAGAGCAACATCACTCAAAGTTCATACATTATGACGTTAGTTAAAGTTGAAATTAGACTGCGTTAGCATTTATGATAGCTCTATACTGGTAGTACACTGATTTTCAAGCAGCCTCTCATTATCTGTACCTAATCTAAAGACGAAAACCACTTACACGTAAGAGTAGTAGAGTTCTCTGTGATAGAGCTCGTCCGGGGAAGGACTACCACCATACCTATTTCTGCCGCCAAGCAGTAATGCTCGCATTGCTGTGTTCCGGTGTGAAGGGTATGGTTTCCGGTGAAATTACTGGCACATGAGGCTTTCGATCTTAGCCTCAAGTTGGCAACCCGCGAGTGATACCTCTGGTATTGCAAGCGTCCATAGGCTGCGGTAACCGCTTACCATCTTGTGGGCCGTACGCTTGGTTGCCAATTCAGTTGTATAAAAAAAAAAAAAAAAAAAACACGTATACTCCATTATTCTAGTACAACAATATCGTGGGTAAGGTTTTTTGGTAGTATCTACATAATTATGTTTTGTTATAATATAATAATTTCAATAACACAATATACTATACTATAGTAACTACGGAACGTCCTTTTCTGTTTATAAAAGACACAGGCAATGCAGAAATATTGTCATCCCATGCAAACATTCCAAGACTGGGTAGTGTAGAGCTTAAAATGTCTGCACGGAATAGCTGTCTATGTGGCAAAAAGTCAACTGATGGTACTTACATAAATATTCCAGAGTTTTCTCTGAGTTAGTAATCTAACTTAAAAAAACCGTACCTATTTCTGCCACCATACCTATTTCTGCCGCTAAGCAGTAATGCTCGCATTGCTGTGTTCCGGTGTGAAGGGTATGGTTTCCGGTGAAATTACTGGAACATGAGGCTTTCAATCTTAGCCTCAAGGTGGCAACCCGCGAGGGATACCTCTGGTATTGCAAGCGTCCATAGACTGCGGTAACCGCTTACCATCTTGTGGGCCGTACGCTTGGTTGCCACTTCAGTTGTATAAAAAAAAACCGTAATTAGAATTAATTTAAATTTATCCCCGAAGTTAAGCACTGTTGAACAGTAATGCGATTGGGTACAAGATTACTCGAGAAAATAAACTTTACTATTTCTACTAATAAACGTCCCAACTCGAACAAAATTTAACAAAAAGACAATAAAAGTACATAATCTAACTCGATTTAGCGAAATATTTTTTTATTGGGAGGCGTATACTTATCGGTTTTCGATATCGTTTGTACCGCTTTAAAAGTTTTTAAGTAGGTACCTGGGCACTTAGAGAAACTCAAGACAGAGTAAGGCTCGTGAATATAAATATGTAGAAGTTAGTTCTTCTCATCATCATGGCAGCCTTTTTATGTTCCCACTGCTAGGACACTGGTCTACTCTCAAGCGAATGTGATTGGGTCGCTCCATATCACCAACCAGCACAGACCAACAAGGCTATATCGACTCAATCAAAATAAAACCTGAAGCAACGAACGAAAAAAATCCGTCGACATTTCCCTGACTCCTTCAACAAGTCAAGTAGCTTTTTGTGGAAAAACCCGAGGCGTGCTATAACTTTATTAAATTGACGGTTCTTCGAAGGAATTCGGAGCAAATGGTAATTAATTTTCATTAGAAGCCAACGAACAACGACGTTCTTCAATTTTGTTTATATTAACGATGGCTCTTGCAATTATGAATAAACAAGCTTCTGCCCGCGCCTTTGCTTGTGTGATATCTAGCAACATTTTGCATTAGTACTTGAAATAATTAAGAATAAGCTTTATAATAAACTACCAGACCGTCCCAGCTTCGCACGGGTGCATTGACACTGCACCCGTGCAAAGCCGGGGTAAGTCGCTATGTAGCCTATGTTACTCAGGGATAATGTAACATTCTAACAGTGAAAGAATTTTTGAAATCTGACCAGTAGTTTTAGAGTTTATTCGTAACAAACAAAAATACAAAAATACAAATTTTCTCTCTTTATAATATTAGTATAGATATAGATTACACATGATTTTTTATTCCTACATAATCAATCAAATCCGCGGGCCTCGAGAAAATTAAAAGCAGTGGCATTTTTTTCAACCAGCTAAAAATTATAAACTTAAATAGCAGTTGCACAGAACGGAAGGAAGTTTATCAGTTATTCTATGTACCTACTACTGGGGATATAATCCAGCATTCGGCCGGAGACGAGTTCAAACAATGAATAAATTAAAACATTACGTAGGTACTACATACTGAATTAATTTTGCCTCACTCGGAAGCTGCGTTTAAGGCACAGCTTATATGGGAATAGTGAGCTCACTTGCGGTACCTCCACCAGAAATGTGCAAAAATTTTATTGTCTGTTATTTACATATAGCTTTATTCCAAGATCCAATTTATCAATAGGTATTCCTATAAAACGTATAGCATAACGTCTCCCTAGAAGCTGCATTTGTGCGAAATGCCGACATGTACGTAAACTAAAAACACTAAAGGCATGTGCTGCGTGCACCACTTAATAATGTGCATTAAGTCTACATGGTAGATTATGGTCCATCCAATCACTCTCGCTTGTGATGACCTATCTCATGGGAGTGACTGGTTTATCAATGTTATAAGCTGAAGAGAGAAGGGAGAAAACGTTGGTACCTAACACTTACACCCAAATATCACAAACATGACACAACACAAGGTTCCCTATTTTGTGGGAATCAGAAACACATGGTAACACAATACCCAGACCTAGGATAAGTATTTGCAGATCATGTAAACATTTGTCACTTAGCGAGAACTGACGTCATAAGCCGACTAAGGGTGAGTTGCACCATCTAACGTTAACGACAAATTTTTCGACGACGATTGAACAATTTGACGTTAACGTTAGATGGTGCAACTCACCCTAAAAATGCATTTACCAGTTTTAAACCAACCGTTATCCCAAAGCTGTGCTAAAGCTAAGCAATTTAAGGCTGATTCTACACCCGACGTCGCTAACAGGGTTACCTGCGTAGGCTTTGTTTCCGGAAACGATTAAATATAACTGTTGGTGTGTAATAAATTGTGTTATTATAATTTTAAGTTCACGATACATTCGCGTTTGCCGTTCATTTGTTTCACAATGTGCGCTAACAGCGAGTTGAAAACGATTAACTTGAAGCACTAATTACGAAGCCATGTTGAATTTATGTTTGAATTTGCTGTCGTTTATTATAGGCAAACCAAATAACTCAGATGTTGTCCTGCGCATTAGGGGCGTGGGGTGGGAAGATGTCGTGAGGAAAGAGTGGCAAGTGCTAAAATGGGTCTCCTGGCGCCTCTTTGCTATATTGCGAACGTGTTTAAAGCGAGGCGATTACGCAACGTGTACGCAACTAATACGCCGAGTCTACGCAAAATGCATGTATACAAGTAGGGCGGAGCATGTGTCGCATATGTGTCGTCCACACTGCGTTGAGCTCGTTGTAAGCACGTTCACGTTCTTAAATTGCCTCGCTGCAGACACGCTCGCAAATCGCCAATGTATACCGCTCTTATACCGCGTATTACGCGCCGCGCCGCAGAGAGACGTCAGGGTTATTTGGTTTGATTTATTGTTAACGTTATTTAAGATTTTATATAACTACGTCATTGACGGTCATTAATTATTGTGAAGCAGTGACTTTGATTATTACCGTCATCTAGCGATATTACGGTAACGACTGAATGGTGGCCGGTTCGAATCCTGCTCGGACGATAGTTTTAGATTACACTTAGATTAGACTTTATTTTCCTTAGATCAGACCAAAAAAAAATATCAATGTTAGCAGTTACTGTAAAATCGGCACTCGCGGCAATTTTACTTTGTTTTTCGGAATACTCGATTTGATGTACTTATCTAATTTACTTACTTACTTATCATAAAATAAACATTAACCTTAATAGAAACACCTTTACGCCGTAAGGAAAACCTTTTTAATCAGGTTAGCAAGCTTCATTTTGTATTTTAAGCTAAAACAATATTGATTGAAACTCTACAACTGGTTATTTGTTTTTAAAGTTAACTATCACGCTAAGCGATTTGGTAGTACGGTACTAAAGATTATAATATCCCAAAATATTTGTTGAACAAGGGCGAGATTTGAACCCGCTTTCCTTAACTGGTAGATTGCTAGTAGGCTATTAGAACATCCACGTGTAAGGTAACGGGAAGGTATCGAGTTCAAATAACGTCTATGCACGATTTTATAACGTCAACGTTCAAATAATGTACGATTTTTTTAAGATAATGATTGATTTTACGGGTCCGATAATCTAAATATATTGTAGCAGCCACATTACGTTGCTAAGGACTTGAGTAGCGCGACGAATGATTGTCCCGCTAAAACTCAAGAGGTACAGGTTCGATTCCCAGTTCCCCATTACGGGCCTTACGAGTCTTATTAAGTTAGTTCCGCTTCAATCCAGTTTTTGATAAAACGCATTAGATACGTATTTAAAACGATTTGTTGTATTAATTCCAGCAATAATTGAGGCAGGTTTCGCGACACGACCCAATTTGCCTCTCAATTCCGCGTTAAATAATTCCCGAAGCCCCTCGTTACTGTGCATGTCGAGATATGGTGGATATACCGAAACAATGCGCTATGCCGATGCGGGCATGATGAACAAATTTCTGTTCCACTACAGAGCGTTTCATTTGCGAATACCGGTCTTTCTATTATATCTAATAATATCTCTAATATAATCGCTATTTTTAACGGTAATTTAATGCAACGTGAAGTATAACACACACACACCCACTAAATTCCAACCCCAAACTCAATTAGAGTAACAGCATGTTGGGAACGATTCCGTCTGGTAGTGATTTGGATCAGTTGAGCTATCTATAGATCCTTTGTAACGTCTGTGTGTCTTTAGATGGCTCAACTGTTTCATATGTATTTTGTATATTACATAAAAATTTTAGATTTTTAGTATTATGTTATTTGCCGTCAATCAGTAAGGTTGCTTGCTCATTGGCTCGGTTTTTACCCAGCACGGCACCGTGCTGGGACATCCTCAGGCAAGCGTTTACAAGGCTTGTATACTTACCTGGTTCCTTTTTTTTTTTTCGACGGCTTGGTGAACAAATCTGCATAGTGATTCACGCACAATTGGATTGGCGACTGGACTTGGAATCCTCAGGACCATCGACTTGTTCTCCGGCAAACGTGTTGCTCGATGTCCAGCGCTCGACGGAGCAACACGTCTGCCGGAGAACAAGTCGATGGTCCTGAGGATGTCCCGTGGAGGGATGAAACACGTGTCGATATTTTTCTGCACAAAATTTTTGTGTCTTTGAACGCGCAACCTCCCGCTTGATACACAGATGGTCTGCCAATTATTGAGACTACATGGTCATCTTTATATTCAAGGGTGAATTTCAGCCTGCAGAGGTGACTCCCTGAAATAGTGCGTAACCACTCACCTGCCGAGGTTGCCTTATCTGTTGAGTAAAAAAACTCTACTGACTCTGAGTATTTCTTTTATTTTTCTTTCCTTTTATCATTAAATCAGCTGTACTTGCATAGATATTGAACTAACAAAATGTTATTGCTTATTATTTTTCTACAATAATTAAGCCTAACGTCGATGTGTTTAGTTCTATAATACAGGATTTATTCATAACTTTTTAATGTTAGTAAAAATTATCTAGTCATCATAAGTAAAAGTCTATACGGAAATCACGTACCTTCTAAAACTCTCAGTAGGTATACAGCGTGCTTCTGATGCGAAACACGTTTCATCCCGGCTTCTGCGGAGGAATACAAAATCCATTTCCTTTTGCAACTGCATGCATAGTGTAAACTCAGAGACTAGTAGGAACAGTTAGCATAAACTCTAAGATACTTACAAGGCTTACTGAATTGTCAGAAGTAATATCATCTGCTGGGCTATTAAATAAATAGTTAAATAAGTAACGGGTGTCCTATTAAACAACGAAAGTTTCTTTCTCGAATTTCATTACTTCACACACGTCACTTCTAAAGGGTTTTTACTTCACACCTAAAACATTTTTAAAAGTACTTCTATTTTTTTCCTAAAATGTTAAAAATAAAATAAAATAAAATATGTAACGTTACTTCGAAACATTGTAATACGATTTCAATCAGCACCTGTCCATAAATTGTCATATTATATTCTTTCAAACGATAGCCCAACTGATCAAAATTTTTACCAGACAAAGAAGCTAAATAAGAACTATCTAATAAAGCTCTTTAGAAAACTGCAGATATTTGTTGCAGATAGTACTATTTTATATATCACATTATGCAGCTTTTTTCATTCAGCATTTTACATAATTGAAATCTCGATGCGGTGCTTAAAGTACGAAGTGTCCGAGCTGTGCTCACGATCTTTGAAACGTCTAACTTAAACATGGAACTTGAATTGAATGTACCCCGAGGAAAAGAATACCGGTCCCGCTCTCAAGTTTATTAGCAACTAGTTGATATCAGGGCGTTATGACAATGCCAAGCGGAATTTGCAATAACAAAGTGAACATAATAAAGCTGGACTTTTTTCAGAGTTGTGTTTTTGCAACGTTTTTGCCTGTTTGGTATTGTGTGGTTATTGCCTGTTCTTTCTCACATAATAGATTTTAGGCAACGAATGCCTCTTTTTTTCAGTATTTTGCATCAAAGTATATTGCAATAAAATATACCAAGTTTCATCTTTGTAAGTATAATGAGTACCTATGTACAATTTTGCATACAGAAAATATTGACTCTTTAAAAATGTGAATAATAATAATTGCTCCAGCCAGATCCTAATCTATCTTTAATTTAGAAATTAAGAATTATCCTGTAGAAACTGTCGAATATTTTATATTATTTTCAGCCAACTTTAACCAACGACTTCCTACTACACTACTACAAAATTAAATGTAATGTCATTGTTTGTAGCAATTTAAAAAACCGAAGAAAACCTAGGCTTCTTCCCTACTAAACCGTAAAAAGCTATTTTAGGCGACATGAGAAAAGAGAACCTAAAATGGTATAACCACAAGCACGAGCCTAAAAACAACAAAAAGGAAACACACGCCGCATATTTGTACTCCATTATAAAACGGGTAAGGACTGCGAAAAACACGACGTGTTAACATTGTGGCGGTTACACGACAGTGTTTTAATTAAGTATACTGTCAGTGATCAGTGTCAGTATGACACAAGTGATTTGGATGAGCTAGATGTCTCATCCAAATCACTTGTATTTAGCAAAATCCCGCCACAAGACTTTTAAATTAGGTACTTCCTAATACTACAATAAATATAACTTAATACTTGTGGTTAGCTGCCATACAAGGTTGTCTGGTAGAGATTGCTAGTGATAATTGACTTATTGTAATAATAAATAAAATATTTCATCAATAAATCATTTATTTCAGACACAAGTCCTGTTAGCATAAGTTTGTTTTTGTCAAATTTGTTTTCTCGTGGTGTGCTAATATTAACTCGTACGTCTGCATATTTGTGGGGATGTGTTTTATGTAACGGCTGAATCGATTTGTATGAAACTTAGAACTAGAATAGTCTTATTTTTGAACCTAGAATATCATAACATTAATTTTTCTTTAAGTGAGTGACTCCCCGCGAGAGAAATCTCGGTCAGAAGCTAGTAAAACACTAAAACGAATGACGCAAATACCCAACACTTACGCGAGGCACTACCCGTTCAAGTATAAGTCATCTAAGCAGTATCGTTTAATCCACGGTGAAACTTTTGTCAACGCGAGCAAAGAGACTTAACGTTTACGTAACTATAACACTCTCTGTCTCTGTGCTCTGCACAATCTCAGTGACATAATTCAACGATTAATCTCACTTCGCAGTCTACGCACGCAGATATTAACTTAACTATATACTATTTCCGAAATTAAATAGGCCAGTGTCACAACTTTGGAAGTTAATTATTTGACAATGACGATACAGCATAGCATATGACTAAACGTTTGGTTCGTCGGTATGGCCTGATGGTGTAAATTTTTAATATGAAAACCGAGTGTTATCTTTAAACCTTCATGCCAAAATAGGGTGCAGGTTACATTATGCGAATATTTGTACCAACATTGTAATAATATTACTGGTAATAAAGAAAAAGTTTGCATATTGTACACTTGCTAGCTTTTTGCTCGTTTTAAAAAGTAATTTATTACCTGTATAGTTAGTACATATTAATGTTATATTGTATTTTATTTAGGACGGTCAAGTCGTTTGCTTGATGTTTAGCGTCACACGCACAGAACTATATTTAAGTAGAATGAAAAAGTTTATCGATTTGTATGGAAACCGAGCGTGTAACATTTAGCGTATTTGTATTTTACACACAAATGTATTTTAGTGATGGGAAACATAAGCCGCGCGAAAATTAATGATTTAAAAGCATCGATAAGCTTGCGTCAAACCGATTCTAGGCACTGCCACACCACCACACCGCCCCAGGTTGGGAGCAGACCGAGTTTCGCGGCGAGGAAAGAGGTTACTCAGCCCTTACTTTATACTTAGCCCCGTCTTTTCGGCACGCGAGGTACATACACTCACTCATTATATTTAGTTCTGTGGTCACACGTAACCATAACGCTGCAGTGTCAAACTTTAAGTTTTAAGCTTCTACGTGGCACTTACGAGCCCTTCAAACCTTAAAGTGTTAAAACCTTCAAGTGTGATTTACATTGAGTCAGTAGCAAAGTCAGTGCTGACCCGCTACTGACCTAATGTAAACGCTGTCGGGTCAGTACTAACTTCAAATTCTCGCGTACTAACCCTTTTTAAACAGAGAAAGTCAGTTTTCAAAGTCAGCACTGACCAAATATAATGTAATATAATATAATATAGCATAGTAATGCTTGCACACTACTTCTTGAAAGCAGAATATCTGGCATTGCAGTGGTTCCACCAAGACAAACTCATGCTAAAAAATCCTACCACTGTAGTAGGACTCTGCAGCTTGCAACTTAGAATGGGTACATGCAGTATTTTTTGGGCATCCTTTCCGGCCGTTCCCCTCGCAACCCCCGCGTTTGACACGCGTTTCACGCGCGCCTTTCAGTAAACACCCAAGAAACGTCTGAGTTATTTGGTTATTTCTATGTAGTTATTTGCCTATAGTTAACGCCAGCTTCAAGCCGTTTCATTAGTCACTATGAAAATTATCGCCGTGTAATTACCGTGACTGCGGGCTAATTATCTTTTTACGAGCATTTCAGGCGACAAAGCTTAAATAATTGTGAGTGGATTCGGTTCAGCGTTTATTTTCCACCAATTTAATATCTTGCCTACCTCATTCTACCTACACCTAGGCTACACCTTCACTAAAGCGAGACGTTGAAGATCGTTCCCGCTTTGGGACAAATGTTTGCATGATCTGCAAATATTTGTCCCGGGTCTGAGTGTTTTTACAAAAAATATATAATATATCCGCCATCAGTTATTTGGTTCCCAATAGTACAAAAGCTGTGCTTAATCTCTAGATGGTGCTGTGTAAAATGAAATATTTTATATTTTATTCCTCATAGTTACAGAATGGAGTTATCCACGCGTGTCGTTTTTATTTAAAACTGTTAGTTAATCAATCCTTTGAAAAATGACTCTCAATCAAAAACTACAAAAACGGCAAAAAAATAGGAGTGCTGTTCTAATACAAATCCCAGCCATTACTCTCACGCGTCACTGTCACTGTCACTCAATCTTCTATTCCGGTACATTTTTCCGGGAATACCGTCCGCTCTCAGTTTTAGAACGTTGTTATTTTTGAATGGCCTTGTTAGTTTTTTGTCAGTAACAAGATTGCATTTATTTTAACTAGTGGATTACTTTGTGGCATATTCCACACTGCCTTATTTATACACAGATTATTATAGATTAAAAAAAACATACACTTAAAGTTCCTAGGTTGTACTACTATTGATTTTCAGTCAGTCAGTAGGTAATGCAACGATTTTTTATATTAAGATAGAAGCTTTTGTAAAAAAGTTTTTTTTTTTTATTTAAAAAATAAATAATAATCCACAGTCTTTGTGTGGGTTAACATTTTTTTAATCGGGTAAAACCGTTTGTTTTGTTGACTAGTCATCAAAAGACACGACATCTATTTTTCCAGGAGAACGTGATTTTTTTATATTTATCCATTCTGTATGTTCTATTTCACTTTCGATTCATTGTTACAAAGCAGAGTTATAAATTATAAACGTTAAATACCTACCTGAACGAAAAGCTGTCTTTGTAAATTGCGCCTCATCATGACAGCCTTATAATGTTCCACTGCTGGGACACTGGCCTACTCTCGGGCGAGAGTGATTAGGTCTTAATCCACCACGCGGACCCAATGCGGATTGGTGGATGGCACATGTCTTTCGAATTTTTAGTTCTTGGACAGACCGGTTTCCTCACGATGTTTTCCTTCACCGTATGAGAGCAATGCAATGCATTGCGCACATAAATTTTTAGAACAGACAAATCCATTAGTGCACGACCAGGTTTGAACTCACGACCTTAGGATCGGAAGGCACTACCACTAGACCACCGGTGCTCTTTGCGCCTACCTAAGGAATATAAGTTTGCAAGATATTGTGTGGCGCCACTATTCGCCGTTTTCTTTCTACTGAGGTTCTTGAAATTGAAAAAGTTTGATAGAACTCCGAATGCCGTGTTCCCGGAAGACTGTTTACGCGAAGAACTTAATATAAAACTATAAACAGGTTGACAACAGTGTAGAGAAATCGTGATATTTTATCTCTTATTTATTTTTATAACTCAGACTAACCGATAGCCGGAAAAGAAATAAATATTTCTACGTTATCTTCTTTAAGTAATTTTCAAATAAATAGTGGAACACATAGGTAACCAATATAGTTGATGCGGAAAACTTGTAAAAACTGTTCACTACCGACCAAAGCACAGCAGAGCTATTTACTATAATATATTTATAAACATAGTAGTGTAGTTTTTAGCCTTGGAATCAAGTACTGTAATATAAAATAACTTATAATATTAGTGAAAAATTAACATTTTTAACCAAATAAAACTCACTCATAATTTTTCATTTTAAAGCCTTGACGCATGCAATTCTAGTAAAATAGATAATAGCCCGCAGTCAGCGTAATTACCTACACGGAAATAATTTTTAAGGTGAATAATGAAGGTTTGAAGCGAACTTTAACTTCTAGGTAAACCAAATCAAATTCAGACCCTGCGAATTTAAAGTGCACGGGGAATACGTATTTTTCAAAACACAATAATCTAACTTACTAAAACTATGTTTGCGTAAAAAAGTTACAACTCAAACGACGCAATCGCTGGACAGAAAAAGTTATAATATAACTCAGAAAACACTCGTGCCTACTACGAATCACTATCAAAAGTTCGGATCAAAATGAGCAATTGCGTATAAAAAGGGTAGCATCTAAAGATTTTTCCGAGGGTTTTTATTTTCACTTACAATCTGTAAAGGCGTGGTCTCTGAGAAGGTTTGAACTGTAGTAAAAGCGGTAAAACGTCACGGCCCCAGTAATCTGTATATACCTAGTGTAGCGTGAACTTGCATCTATAGCTACATTCATACCACTTATTGTTTATATTTTTGTAAGTTAGCCCATAAATAGGGTTGCACCATTGATTTTAAACACAGTCTATTCCTACCGCGCCAGATGTGAATACCTCTAATACATCTCGTTAACTAAACTGCCTGTAATCACTTTGTCATATTGACATTACACGCAAATTAATCAAATAAAATTTATTTTATTTTAGCACCCTATACTTGCCTTTATAAATACTAACCAAGTATTCCTAGGTAGGTATAGGGAAAAGCTAAACTAGGAAAGACAGCATAGCCCTGCTAATAACAGAAAGTAGGTCCATCCATACCTGACAATGCTGAAAAGAACGTAACAAGAATAGCCAGGTTAGTGGGCACAGTCCGAAGCGCAGAATAGTACACACAAGTGTCATGTCTCGAGCTTTATTTTTTCTATAACGCAAAGTGTGAATTTGACTAACTTCTGGAACTTTTTACCACCAGGCGGGCCCTAAGCTAGCTTACCTCAAATTCATAAAACTCTACGTTCCTTCCTGGTCTGTCAGAAATAACTAAACAGGCTAAGCTCTGACGTCCACTAGTTTTTAAAAACCAAATTTTTACAGTTGGAGTACCAACTTCAGTGTAAACGTGCACGGCCTTCCGCTCGATCGAGCCATGCTCAATATCCCTTCAAATAACAAATGAAGCGAAAACTAGATCCCAACTTGGACTTTGAAGTGGAGCGGTTGATTTATCTAATCTAACGTCGCGAGTCGCGTCGTTCACTTTTCAATAGAAATACGAGTACCTAACTACTTGCAAAAGAACCAAGTTGAAATGATTTGCTTTTTGATATTATAAACCTATATTTATAGACAGACTAAATATAAGCTACCACGTAGCTTCCGAGTCACCCGCATTTCTTTCTGTAATTGTTTTAGGGCTCTGAGCCTGTTCTCGGACAAATATCTCATTTCGAATATTTAGTACTCGAATTTTACTATTTCATTCTATTATATATTATAAAGTTGTACCTACTTGTCTTTTCTCTTTGTTACAGCAACGAGTACCAACTTAGTGGGAAAGTTCACGCAAAGCGTTCGGCGAATCGTCCAAGATGTGAAGGATGAAGGCACTTCTAGTAAGTTGGTAATTTTAAAAGACTAACCGCATTATTCATAATTATTTTGTAAACCTCTTGAATTGGAAACGGCCGGCAGAATTTGTTATGTTTCTTGTTCGTCACAGCCTAAGCCGTAAGCCCAAGCAATTAAAAATTTGTGTTTCGTCTAGGGTTAGAAACAAATTTCCTATAATCAACCCCTAAATATAGGGAATAAATGTTTTCAAAATAACAACATTACGCTAACGAAGCAGTGGAAGTTCCACTAGTAATATCTACCTAATAACTATTAGTTTTTCTGATTGCTCGTGTAGTCAAGGCCTGGCAATGCCGACCGAAGGTTTGTTTCGTATTCATTGCCGCTGTTTATTTGGGTCGGATGTCGGGATTAGTAATATTTACATTGATGTAATTTTATTAGGTATAGACAGCCTCGTTTAGCTTGTTTAGGATTCGAGTTAGGATGCTCTGTTTTTAGTACATTACCTTTACCATCTATTGAAGATAATTTATACAGCATCTAAGTGGCAATTTGGTTACTCTTGTTGAAAAATCTATTGTACTCTCCGCTTAACTTTTTAACTCACACAGTTAACGTCTGCCGGAGAACAAGTCAATGTTCCTGATGATGTCCCGTGGAGGGATGAAACACGTGTCGATATTTTTCGTTTGAGGTTAACTGTGTTAACTGTGTGACCTCATTAGTTAAAAAGTTAAGCGGAATACTAGAGATTTTTCATCTGTTTTGTATCTTACTATAATGGATTTCCGCAAAGTAACGCCTGTATCTACCAATTACTCTTGTTTTCCACATTATTATTATTATTATTATTATTATTTTATTTATTTAACATTTACAATATCATAACAGTGTTAAACCAAATCGATATTGAAAATTAACAAAACAAACAATTACACATTATGCATTAAGTAACATAATTTAAAAGTGCAGCTTATTACCTACTTACATACTTGATAGCCTTTTCTGTGAATTTCGCCAAGGAAATTACAAACAAGTCTGTATCGTTCTCTTCGCATAATTTGTTAATAATGCGAATGGCTCTTGCAATAGGTGCTTCCTTCATCAGGTTAGTTCTAGCTCTCGGTATTACGAGTAATTTGTGTCGCCGCGCGCGTACATAGCTATTAGGCACATACAGCCCCACACACATCAATACTCGCGGGTTATACACCATACCTCTCAACAGCTTGAATATGTACGTAACGAGCATTACTTCTCTTCTAACCTCCAGCTTCAAATACCCGACCATCCCCAGCACAAAAAGAGTGGGATACATTAGGGGAAAGAACGGATAGACCCCATACAGCTTAAGGTACAAAAAACGAGCAAATTTATTTTGTATCTTCTCAACCATGCTGTTATATTTATTTTCATGTGGGTTCCATATAACACCACTGCTCTCAAGCCTGCTTCGTACCAAAGCATTGTAAAGTGCTTTGATAGAGTTAATATTCTGAAAATTACTAGACTGCCGTAGTATGAAGCCCAAATTACGAAATGATTTTTTACAAGTATCTACAATGTGATTGCGAAATGCTAACTCTGGGTCCATCTGGACTCCAAGATCTTTAACTGACGTTACACGGGTCATAGTATTTGTATCTAACTTGTAGGCATGGTTTATAGGACATCGCGCTTTGGTATACGTCATGATACAGCATTTACCAGCATTAAAATGTAATTTATTGTCTTGGCTCCATTTTAATACGCTATCAATGTCACTCTGCAGGTTTTCGATGTCTGATTTACTTCTGATCTGCAGAAATAACTTGAGATCATCCGCGAAGAGAAGGCAGACCGAGTTTTTAACGACATCCGGTAAATTATTTATCATTATCAAGAACTCAAGAGGGCCAAGATTACTCCCTTGACTCACTCCTGAATTCGTGAAAAATGGATCAGACGAGTACCCGCTGTACTCCACGTACTGCCTTCTTCCTCGCAGATAGCTGGAGAAGAACTTGAGGAGATCCACAGTGAATCCAACCGAAGCTAGCTTTTTTAGTAAGACGTCATTATCAACGGTGTCGAAGGCTTTACGGAAATCAAAGTACGCCGCGTCTACCTGGACTTCTGTGTCGTATGTCGTATGTCGTACGCGTATGTCGTAAAACAAAGCAGATTACTGTCCGTACTTCGACCAGGACGAAATCCATGCTGAGCGTCTGATAACTGTGTGCGTACTTGGCTATAAATGTATTTATGTAAAATTGATTCAAAAACTTTCGCAAAAGATGACAATACCGCTATAGGTCTATAGCCCTCTATGTCCGACCCCATGTTACCTTTCGGAACTGGGATCACCCGCGTGAGCTTCCATTGTTCTGGGTATGTGTGTGTTTCTAGACAAAGGTTAAAAATATACTGGAGTGGTTCAGCTAGAACTGGCCCACAGTCCTTGACAATAAATGCAGGAATTCCATTCCATCATTAGATTAGCACTTAACCTCAGTAATTTTTTTTAGTAGCTTTCTGCTCTGGTTTCTTTACGATAGTAAGATGTAAGCAGATGTGGTTTGAACTATCACCAACCATAAAACATTTAAAAATAGTTTAACAATTCAGCACATTAATTAAAACAATTTTCAAAACCAACACCATAATATTATGTAATTTAATTAAGAGAACAATCAATGCAATGTTTATTTGCTACAATCGCTTTTCAGCGCCCCGGCTTCAGCGCAGAAATAATTACCTACTTATTTACATTCCCATTTCAGTAATCACTTGATTCAATATTAACTTCTTTTTCGAGATTTGCATGGGCACAATTAACTTTGATTTTTTTCACAAAGCTGGAAAGTTATGAAAATGTGTTTTCAATTATCTGATAACGATTCTCTGTTATTGAATCTCTTTTTTCTGGAACTGGTGTCAATTCTCTTCTTATTTTACTAAAATTATCGCTGTTTAAATAAAATAACTTGTTTAGTCATAAGGAAAAGGAAAACAGAATTTTAAAAAATATTATCGGATATTATCGGATAGATACTCTTTCCGGTAATATTAGTACCACAAATTAGGGAAACCTCTGTGCTTAGTTATTATACAGGTACTTGTGTAGGTACTTGTTTACCGCCTCAACGTTTAATTGTTTATCCTCCAAAACTATTTTGTTTAGAGGTAGGTACGAGTACACTTACCTGTAAAAATTATAATGTTATTCCTACGGATGAACGCCAGTGACATTTTCATCTACGCGCTTCCATGCTTCATAGAGCACGTTAAGCTGTCGATCCTGGCTTAATAAAGGCGTCAGGCTATATAAAGGCCTTCGGTGGGCCAATTATTATTGATTCTGTCACCAAAATTTGCCATTGACCCACACGAGTTACTTAACTATAAGCTACAGCAATGTTTTCAGTTGAGTCAATTTACCCACGTTATTAAGTTTTTAACGAATGTGTGCAACCATGCGTAGTTTCATCGGAATTTCCATTCTGTGTTGACTTCAGTCAATTGGTGCATGAACATAATGGGAATACGATATACATACGGAAAACTGAAAAGTTAACTAAAAGTTGAGGCAGTTTGGGAGATCACTCATTCTAGGACTGAATGATTGGCACATTGGTTTCATTGTGAAGAGGGATCATAGAAAAAAAGCTAGGAGCTGAATTTGTTGCCAGATGCTTCTAAGTTGAGAACGGACGTAAATTCACGGTGAACTTGGTGTTTTTTTTTTATTTGTATAAAAAAAATAATAATAATAATAATATCTGTCTGAAAAAACTAACGTTTCTGAATCACATATCAATGACGCGGCCACACTGCCTGGTTAGATATTAGCTACGCCACCTTGCGTAATCTTTTGACAATTAATTTGTTCAGTTTAGGCAGAATGCTGGCCATTGACAGCCCCTTAAGTAGGTAAATACTAAATGATTGTACGGTCGACTTTGTCGCGTGTTCGATCGATGTGATTCACAAACTAGAAAGGAATAACAGTACAAACTTAAATCAAAACGTTTCCGTTACATATGTTAACTTTAAGCGAAACAAGATAATATCTATGGCGCGTTCGGGACATTTCTATTTGTTACAACTCACAATAGGCCGGATGCGGGCGTAGGCGTTTCGTGTCAAATTTAAGGCTCTAGCCTTCCTCTAGCCAGAGAGCCCCGTAATAATAATTGTCATGAAGTATCGTTACAACATGAGTTGCTGGTATAGGACAATGCTAAATCATAAATCATAAATCGTTATTTGCATGAATGTAGGTAAGTGCATAAACAGGTGTTACAATTTTTAAGTCATATACATTCTACCATCAAACTGGTGTGCAAATTATATGTTACAAGTTATATAAGTATGTCAAGTTATTATTAGTTTATATTAGTTATTAGTATCATATAGTATTGGAATGGTTCATAAATTCATTAATGTCATAAAAACAGTGTTCACCTAGCCACTTAGTCAACTTATTCTTATTATGTGTTTACACAATTAATTGTACATTTTTATAGCGTTCACATACACATTTCTTTTATGTCTAGTTTTAAATTCGGGAGATACAGTTTGAATGGATTTCTAGACGAGGCACTCCTAGCTACCACATCTCTATTATTAATCTAGATATTCATCCCTTCCTTCCTTCTAACTTCTACTCCGTCACCGAACTTACTGATCTAGATATACTGATCTATACTGATATTATCTAGGTACTTACTAACACCTATTATCGGCCGGTGCGACAGCTAATTAACCAAATGAACAGATTATCTATTGAGCACGTTTCATGCAAATTAACGATCCCGCCAGCAGGCTGATGGCTTGTCGATTGCCGAATAATTTGATCAGCATTATCTAATGTAGTCGAATTATTTAAAATGTTATTGTGACTGACTGACGAAAGTAATAAAGTAATTTGTATGATGCAATATTTTTTATGCTATTACTAGTGGAACACCTTGTGAATTTGTCTGCGATTACATTTACATCTCGCGTTGCGACTTTAACTAGGCAAAGTAACTGATACTAATTTAATACGAGTACATAAAAATATTAATTTTAAATAGGTACGTGGAAACACCCAGACCCGGAACAAATATTTGCAGATCATGCAAAAACTTGTCTCGCCGCGGGAATTTCTTATTATATATTTTTAGTGGAGGACGTTATTTTATTATTGTTATTTTTGTTATTCCTCGCGCCTCCAGGTGGAAAAACAAAAGAAAAAGTGATAGGGACGTTTTTTTTTTATACAACTGAAGTGGCAACCAAGCGTAAGGCCCACAAGAGGTAAGCGGTTACCGCAGCCTATAGCAGAGGTATCTCTCGCGGGTTGCCATCTTGAGGCTAAGTTCGAAAGCCTCATGTGCCAGTAATTTCACCGGAACCCTTCACACATTATTATTATTTTAATTATATAATTTATATGTTTTAATTCGTCGTGTCTCCCAGGTGGGCAGACAAAGGAAGAGGTGATAGAGACGAACGAGCGACTGCGCGCGGTCCGGATCCGGCTGGACGAGAACTACGACACGGCTAAGAAGGCGCTGGTGATGCTGATGGCGCGCTACAGCGAGTCCAAGGCAGAGCGGAATGTCTTCACCAGATACGCACTGCTCAAAGTTATGATCAAGGTACTGTAACCTCTAGAGGCCTTTAGTTAGTCATAAACTGTAAACCTCTTTTTTTTTAGCTAGGTACTGGTAGCTAATGTCTCTTTCAATCTATTATTATCTTTGTTCATTGACATAGAAATGGCAAGGAAAAAAATACTAGCAAGCCGCTAAAATGGCAGTAATTTTTTAAGCAGTGAGAAAATAATGCAAACCAACATATGAGAAGAAGAAGAATTTGTACGGAAGGCCCAATTATTTTTTCACTCTGTTTTTGACATAAGTACTTAGAATAACAGTTTACGTTTATAAACGTTTACGTACGTATCTAACGTTACGTATACGGTTTTCAAACGAGTTTTACGTGATTCGCGCTCAGCAGTTAATTTCAATGGATTTTAACAGCGCTCTTTTAGTGCTTAAAATCTAACAAAAAAAGAAGAGCTTTCCTAAGCCATATACAACAAAGCAAAATCTCTTCTAATTTACGATAACTTGTTGTATTGTACAGAGAGGAGTGAGCCGCGGTAATTTGTAAATGCAATTAAAGCAACGGTTGCAGCTGAGTTAATTTAACTAGGGATTCAGTGGCACGAACATAACCGTCTTGCAAGACTCCGACTACACAGCAAAGTAGGGTGTGCTCACAACCATACAAATGAGCTCTCGGGCTTAAGGCTATGGCTACACGGAATATATATAAAATTCGTCAAGTGCGAGTTCACACACGCACCGAGAGTTTCGTTATTTACTAATATTTATTTTATTTTATATTATTATTTTTAATAAGTAAACAGGAAGTATTCTGCACTGCACAACGAACTGCACGAACATATATATACACGGAATATATATAAAATTCGTCAAGTGCGAGTTCACACACGCACCGAGAGTTTCGTTATTTACTAATTTTTTTTTTATATTATATTATTATTTTTAAAAAGTAAACAGGAGGTATTCTGCACTGCGCAACGAACTGCACAGTTTTTCTTCTTCTTCTTCGTTTATGTACTCTGTGGCATATTTGCCACAATTTTGCCACTGTCAAGTATATGAGTTTGATTCGTTTGATTGTCGCGTGGTAACGTATACATACAAATTTTTGAAATAAAATGGCGGCGTTTCTTTCAAAATTCCCTAGGAAAGCCTTTGACTAAATTACAAACCTACATAACCCTTCCATTTCAATTATTTACACTTGTTAAACAAACAAGTTAGATTGGATAAACTGCCACCAAATTTACGCAATAAAACTCAAAATAACACGAGAAAAATAATTAAATTAAGAGGACCCATGTAGTTCTGACAAGATAGACAAAGACCCTGCACAGTTTTCTACTTTCTAGTAGGTAGCGCTGTTGTTTGACAGCTGTGCTGTATGAACACTATGATCATACATGCATACAGAAAGACAGACGACGGCACGAAGCAAATTGGTTTTAAGCTATGCAGAGTTTTTATTTTATTCCACACGTATTTTCTTTTTTTCTTGTTCTTTGGTTTCTAACTCTACTACTCTATGCATCGAACGCTATGTCATTGTCGCGTGGAACGTTGACGTTGGTTGTTACGATCGGGGTCTGTCGCACGTACGCCAGCATCAATGCTACAATAACTGAGGGTGACGTAGCGTAAAATACACTGCTCTTGTTAGTACATTCTGTAAGATACGAGGTTATTTGCGAGAGTTATGGTATTATTCACAAGGATAATGTCACTTTTTATCCAAGAGATTTGATGTATGTTAAAGTTAAATAAAACAGATCAGCGATGAGATAAAAGTTGACGCGAGCGTATCGGATTGGCACTCTACAACATCGATGCTAGTGCAAAATAACCATTTATAGGATAGAAGTAAGGCCTAGTATAGAACGCATTTCTCGGTTGCATTGTTTTTTTTTTTTTTTTTTTTTTTTTTTCTTTATTAAGATTTTCCAACAGCGGTACAAAGAATATACACCAAAAAATATTAAAAATAAGTAAGGCCAAATGAGGAAAACACAAATAGAACAATATTAATAATAATAAAAAGAAAACTAGAATAACACTGTTAAACTTAATGCTAACTATAAGATTCAGTGGCGGTAAATATATATTCTACGGGTGTGTGCGGATTAATATTAGCATAGTGTAGGTGTGTAAGTGTATTGGGTATGCAGGTGTATGTGGTAAGTGTATGTGGTGTGTGCATGTGGATTTCCTTGTTCCTCCCAGTCTCATAAGAGTCTGGTTTGATAACCTCTGTGATCAGAGGGAAATCCACAGCGTGTGTGTGTACGTGTAAGTGTAGTGTGTGTGTGGGTGTGTGTGTGGGTAAGTGAAAAAGTGTGTCTAAAAGATATCTGAATGCAAAGATTTGATTTGACTCTTCAATGTGTGCTTGCTAACATGGAATAAATCCAGGGATGAATATGTTTTATTATAGGATCTAGAGGCACGGCACAGTATTGCGTTTTGGCCATAATTAGTGGATGTTTGAGCAACCTTTAGCAATGGAGTATGCCTTGTACGATAAGATGGGACCTGTAACGATATGCTGGCTAGGAGTTCACTACTATCTATATTACCTTTTAGGATATCATGCAAGAGCACAATATCATATTGTCTTCGTCTATGTTCCAACGGTTCCATTCTAAAATGCTTACATGCTTCACCATGCGATTCAAATATAATGTGGTCTTTGAACCCCAGGTACTTTAAAAATTTGTTTTGAATTGACTCTAATCTTTGTATGTGTACAGCATAACATGGGGACCAAATAGCACAGGCATACTCTAAGACACTCCGAACATACGCATAGTAAAGAACCTTGATACACTCTATGCTTTTAAAAGGACTGCAAACTCGTTTTATGAAACCAAGTTGCTTATACGCCTTATCAACAACCATATCAATGTGTGCTGCAAACGACATTTTTGAGTCAAGCTTTACACCTAAATCCCTTACCGAATGAACTCTTTGCAGTGCGGTTTTATTTATAAAGTATGAAACTTCGATTGGTTTAGGTTTACGCGTAAAGGTTATTTGCTGACACTTTGCAGCATTGACTGTGATTCTGTTTAGAGCATAGTAGGCAGTGAGGTTGTCAAGATCAGATTGTATTTTGTGGCAGGTATCAATACTATTGACTTTAAGGAAGACTTTTTTATCGTCTGCAAACATTAGATGTAGTGAGTGTTCAAAACATTTGTGAATGTCAAATAAGTAGGCATTATAGAGTAATGGGCCTAGTATCGATCCCTGAGGGACTCCTGACGTTATTGTGACGTAGTTACTACAGGCACTACCAACCACAACAGCTTGACGTCTATTAGCGATATAAGAACTTACCCATCTGAGCAAATCTCCTCTTATTCCTAAAGCCTGAAGTTTGTGAAGCAAGATAACGTGATCGACACGATCAAACGCTTTCTCGAAATCCGTGTAGATCACGTCAACCTGCATTCTAACATCCATACTTTGTAAGACATAGTTTGTGAAAAGTGCGAGGTTAGATACCGTTGATCTTTTATGCACAAAGCCATGTTGTTGATTCGGTATTGATTTAAAGATAACAGGTCCTATTGTTACATACACTACCCTTTCAAATACTTTACTAAATATGTTTAAGATTGAAATCGGACGGTAGTGTTCAATATTGTTGCGTGAACCAGTCTTGTGAATGGGTACGATTCGGGCTTCTTTCCATTTCTTAGGAAAGGAACCGAACACGTTAACAGATAAATTAAATATTTTGCACAGTGGTGCTGCTAAAGCATCAGCACATTTTCTAATAAAAACGGCCGGAACGCCGTCACTGCCAGGACCTTTGTTTATATCAAGTTCTTGAAGCATTTTTAACACAGCTGATTTAGTTACGCATAGACTATGCACAGTATCTACTGGTTCATCGTAATCCTGCAACAAATTGTCATAAGTTGATGCAGGTCGTTGAAACACGCTTTCGAAGAAACTATTAAAACCATTGCAAATATCTTCAATACTAGTATAACTTCTGTCAGCAAGACTCATTGTATTAGGATAACCTATACTGTTACTACGCAAAGATTTAAGGTAACTCCATAACTGTTTAGGATCCTTTTGGATAAACGATTGCATGCGTACAATATGTAAATTCTTGCACTTTTGCTGTAATGACTTTTGTCGTGCACGCAGGATCGAGAACTCGTCGTAATCTCTAGGATTATTGTGTAGTTTCCAACGCTTGTGAGCTTTCATTTTATCAGATATTATGTGGATCAAAGGCTTTGAGTACCAGATTGGATATATTTTAGAGATTTTCTTCTTTTTTTCAGGTACATATGAATCGATTACAATTTTTAACTGAGAGTAAAAACCATCTACTATTTGGTCTATAGAATCCCCATGTAATATCAATGTCCAGTCTACATTATTTAAAAACTCAATAATTTTATTATAATCTGCCTGAAAAAAGTTACGTTTTATAAGCTTTTTATTGGGTACAACTGTCAAAACTATGCGGTAGAGACTATGACTATGATACTATGAATGCGTTTAATGCGAGCGGCCATCCCACTGGTATAATTATGATCCGTAGTGAGTGGGTAACTGTTCTTTTCAAAAGCTTTTGCTAAAGTGAACAAGCTCAAAGGAGTAAAAAGTAGAGCTAATTAATTATAAAAAATAAAAGGCAAAAAGGAAAAGTACAAAGAGGCGTTTCCGAATTCTACGCGTTTATTTTCGCACTGAATAAATTAAAATAAAAAGGATACAAAAAAATTGTTCTGTGGAAACTTAGTTTTCCTCAAGGGTAGGTAGAGTAGAGACTCGACAGAGCACGTTTCAATCGATTAAAAATATTGCAATTTTGTAGATAAAAACCGTTATCCAAGCCTTTGGTAGCAAACATCCACTTGATAGTAAGTGGTTACAAAAATATTTAAGAAATGTTCCTGATATTTTTTATCGGGTAAGTATTAAAAATAAAAGCATTATTGTCAACATTCAAGCTTAAGTAGTTTTCTTTCAGGCAGTGATAATTGGGCGAAAACATTCTAACAAAGTTAGCAATCTGAAACGTGTCATGTGAAATTCAAGTTTAAAAGGTGTAGTAATACCAAATTCACTATAATTTTGGTTCAAGTTCTTATATTATACAGAGTCATGCGGTGAATCCGTTTTTCTCCTTAGCTGAGGTTGATTTTTGAGTATACTATGACAAAGTGAAATCTGAGTTAAGAAAATTTTTCGATAAAAAACGCGCGCTCATTTCACTATTGCTGTAAAACAGTTTGTGCGAAAAAATAAGATGCTTTTGAAAAATAATTTAAACTGACTAATTTATCTACCTACAGCTAAATTGTATTATGCAAACAATTTATGTATGTGGTTCAACATTACTGCATCTTTTAGCTGTAGCTTGTATACGAGTCACGTACCTCGCTCGTGTTACTAGAGTTGTCCCGGGTAACAAAAATAATAATAATTGTACTAGCGTACCGAGCTTCCCAACTATGTATGTACTAATTATAGTAAGTCTGTAGTCCTTTATTTTGTATACAACTGAAGTGGCAACCAAGCGTACGGCCCACAAGATGGTAAGCGGTTACCGCAGCCTATGGACGCTTGCAATACCAGAGGTATCACTCGCGGGTTGCCACCTTGAGGCTAAGATCGAAAGCCTCATTTGCCAGTAATTTCACCGTAAACCATACCCTTCACACCGGAACACAGCAATGCGAGCATTACTGCTTAGCGGCAGAAATAGGTATGGTGGTAGTCCTTCCTCGGACGAGCTCTATCACAGAGAACTGTACTACTTTAAAGTCCTAGTCCTAGTCTTAATAAAGATTTTATTTTATTTCTTATTCGTTACGCCCAAGATACTATAGCACAGACTATAGTTTAATCGCAGTAAAAGTAATATATTATGAAATGGTCCTGCAAATCAGCAGAGCAAGAATTAACAATAATTTCTTAGATAATATAAAAACTTTTTCAGTATTAAGGACTGTGGATTTTGTTAAATAAAATCTCTGAAGGCTAATTAATATAAACCTTCTGTTCGGCAAAATAAAAAAAAAAAACAGTGTTACGCGGAGGACGTTTTCGAGTCACGTACAGAAGACGAATCACGAAAAACTCGTTTGATAATCGTAATCGTAAACGTAACGTCCAGCTGTCAATTTTTATTGGATTTCTTTAGTTCATTTTACGTACTAAAGAGGCCTGTGAAAAATCCCATATTTTACAGCTGAACGGTACTACGTTTACTATTATCAAGTGCATATTCCGGATACGATCTCAGTTTCGCGATGGAGGACGTTTTTCGAGTCACGTACCGAACGCTCGCGTCACTAACATTGTAAGTCAGTCCCAAGTCACGTAGGTATGTACCGAACGTTCGCCTCACTAGCACTGCAAGTTCCGAGGTTCCCATTATACCCCGTGTCTTGAATACAAAGTTAGAAAACAATTTTGCTTATAATTTTCCCTAACTTTTCGTCTGTGTCGTTACTTTTTCTTACTGGTTTTGTGTTACTTTGGGGATTTGGGTGTCATTAAGCGGTTTTATTAACTCTCATTTATAATAATTGTTTTTCTTTTTGTTTAGTTCGTATATTATGTCAGTGACCAATACTGGTTACGGATAGGCCACCCAGGCTTCCGTCATTGTCTAACGATTTAATAATAAAGTAAGTGTCATGAATAACCTATGATACATAATAAACCGTATGTTAGCTAATGCGTCGTTAAATTCTGTCATCATATTTTTACGTAAGAATAAAAAAAAACGTTAGTAAAAAGCAGACTTTAGCCTCAACTTTAGCGCTGAAGCCAACGTTGCTTATTTAATCACTTTGCAACGTCGAATGCAACCAAATGCACGGCTACACCACCTAACTAACAGACTAAGGAAGAAATGTCGCTTGCTTTTTGTTCTCGATAAAAATATTTTGACATATTATAATAATATAGTTTCTCGTTATTGAAAATTATTATTTATTGAAAGGGGATTTTGACACTAACCTGGGTAAAACAGGGTATTCCCTGTAGTAGTAATATCTAAATTTAACCAACTAACACTATTTCGGTCCTTTGTATTTTAATTAGTTAGAAAAGGAAAACACTTTTAGTTTGTTTATTAAATAAAGTTGCAACAGAATCAACATTGCCCAATCAAGGCCCTGACCAGAAGTTGAGTTTGTTTAGCGCTTGTAAAAAGTATATTAGGTACCTAACCTACTTTTAAAAGTAGATACTAAATTAATATATAGTTTCAAAATACCAGATACTTTTATGATGAAGTCTCAAAATGTATTATTTCTGTCAAAACGTTGCCCCAAATTAGATAGATTCCGAGATATAGAATGTGTGGAGGCAATTAGTCTGGCTCTCGTTAATTAACCCGGCGGAGAATATTATCCTACATTTGGGAGTTGCAGCTACCACATAACACGACACATATAATAATATCTACCTACAACTTCACCATTTCTGCTCGGTAAGAAATAAGGGCAAAATTCTTCTTTCTTTTCTTGCTGTTGTTAATCTGTATGTATTAACAATAGCAAGATTAAACGAATTAATTCCATTTGACTAGCTATTAAATTTCAATATATGAATCAAGGTTTGTTTGCGCAATTTTTTTTACATCGTTAGGTTTCCAACTCTTTAAAAACTATTAAATCATTCAATTCAGTCAGTCATCGGTAGGAATCACATAACTGTTATAGTACAATTGTAAATAAATAAAATAAAATAAATAATGCTGGACGACAGCATCATCTAGCCCCAAGCTAAGCAGAGCTTTTGTTATGGGTACAGTGGACTGAAATACTTAATATCAATATAATACATAAATAGATATTTTTTATTAGGTATACTTAAAAAATAATTATACATAGAAAATACCCAGAACACCTGAAACAAATATTTGCAAATCGTACAAACATTTGTCCTGAGGCGGGAATCGAAGCCGCAAACTCGTTGCAGGCGGTCCTTCGCCCGCCGCGCCACATCGGCCATTTACCTTCAATTAATTTTATAATACATAGAAACACCAAAACCCGGAACAAATATATGCAGATAATGCAAACATTGGTCCCAAAGCGAGGATCTAACCCGCAACCTTTCGCTTTATAACCGAGAACGAGAACACGCCCACCGCGCCACCGAGGTCGTAAAAGTATAATATTATATTATGATATGAAAGGAGTGTGAAGAGACCAATACCGATAAAAAGTTAATTCGCAGAACACTGATATTGAGTCATAAGAATACACACCCTGTTTTCTTATAGACTCAACTTCAGTGTTTCTGCAAATGCCTGTGTTGGTTAGTCTTTGCTCCGCTTTTTGCTCTAGATTTATCTGTTTAAGTAGATTTCCTCTGGAATGTTCTTTCTACTTTTTGTGTAGCTTCTAGTCGAGAGAATTCCCGTGGTGAAGCAGCGGATGGAAAAACTGAATCAGTATTTTCTTCATTTAAAGCGATTCCCGTAGCGAGGGTAGAACTTTTACTTATATTTATTTTAGTTGTCTTGGTTGTTGAATGTAAGTAAGAATGAACGCCTAATTTTTCTACAAGTAACTTTTCTGTTTTTTAAATTACGTTCATGAAATTTACGCTAATATTTATACGATCTAGCCACGTGAGCTTTGAATAATGTTGCTTTATCATAGTTTATTTTTAAGATTGTATCTAATGGTAGGTACTTTTCGTACAGTCTCTATTTAACGGGGAGACTTTGTTCATTGAGTATCTTCCATTTACTGAAAATAATGTAATTAAAATATATTTATGTACCTCTCTGAGTTACCACTTCGTTTTTAATCACAAAATATTCTCATCAAGAAAATCTGGTGTCTACTCAAAACACTCAGTCATACTCACCCAACTTATTACGTTCCACATACCACATTCAAAGACTTGGATCTTCTTTGATCGCACTGTTTAAATAGCGTTTCATTTTCTGGTTCCTTGGGTACGAATACCCATCGAATATTGCTCGAATTTGTACTAAATTGGGGCCGAGATTGTATGAGTAAGTGATATTGGATTACTGAATTACGTAACAGCTGTTTGAAGATTCGTCAGCTGATTTATTTTTAATTTGGGTTCAGGGTTTATCATTTATTACAGCAGCTGGTATAAACTTTGCCGTAAAGCCTTTTTCATATAAAATACTCATCTTATAGGTTCATTTATAAATTCAAAGTTCTTGTAAGTATTTTACATGTTTTTATATATTAATTGAAGGTTTATGTCACTATTTTACAAACGTTGAGTAAGAGTTAATTAGAGTGATTATTGGTTTGCTAAGTCACACAAGAAAATTAGGAAACTTCTGTTGGTCAGTGGCCAATTCTGGAGACTGAGTTTACAAGCCGCTTGAATGCCTCTATAACATGGCCTAGGTACGAGTATATCACACATAAATTATACACAAAATGATCTAAATATAAATAATTAGGTTCACGATGTCAATAAAACTAGTCACACTCACAAGTTGCGTTGAAACTTTGTTTCTTTTATTATTTGAGAACTAGCGAGATTGTAAAAGCATTTTCCAAAAAAGACGGGACTAAAATTACGCAGCGCTTTTAATATTGGTTAATTAATTTTCAAAGTGATTAATTAACCTAGTCTATTGTTTTAGGATGTGGCAACACTATTTCGCCGTAGATTTCCAAGGTAACAAAAGGTAGCTAGAATATATTATAGTGCTTTTAATGAATTTTGAGTGTAAGTGGTTGTGGTAAAGTGTTTCGAAAAACGGGCCTCTCGTAAATATTTAGTAGGCAAAGCTTGCCTAAAAGGAAAACTGGCCTTGGGAAGCCAATGATGTGAAAAAATCACAAGCCTCCCAAGGAAACTCTTTTCTTATACAATTAAGCCAATATTTAACTAAGAAAACCAACTGTCACGGTCACGGGTAAATTTTTTTAAACCAATTATTTGGCAAACAGGCATTCGGTAAACGCTTTAATAACCGTAGCATAAGGACGTTTGTAGCTTGATACTCGTGCGTGATGTCATGTGCCTGTAACTTCACGGCAACCGTAACACAGCAACGCATATACACTGTTTGGTACTTCCCGGACGAGTTCTATCACTAAGAACTCTACTAATACTTATCTATTAATTTTCCTCTATAGCAATTCGTGCAAAATAATAAGTGAGCATCATAAATAATTGTACCTCAGCATTCGTGATTTGTTTTGGCAAATCTTAATTAAAACATGTGTTTCGTACAGGTTTATTCCCGCACTTTTATTCTTTCTTTGTTTGCGTTTGCTGTTACTTTAACGACTTTAGTAATTTACCTCGCGCAGTGTTCGTCTATCTGTGAATTCAAATATGCACGAACAATCTGCCTACATTCCCACATTTAAACGTTAAATTCCAAATAGGTTTAATTTTTCACGCGAACCAGTGCCACAGCATAATTTAAAGTGTGTTAAGTACAGTCTACGAGTAGTAGATTTGCTTTTATTTTGTTACGTAAAGTTCATAAAAGGGTTTTGTTAGTAAAAAAAGGCAGTTTAAAAATCGAAGGTCTATTTAGAACAATGATCTACAAATTATCTACTTTTTTTTTGTGAATGTAAATATAACTAGAAGTTCTCCGAACAGTAGACCTCGCAAGCACAACCTTGTAAAGTGAGCTTTGAAAGTGAGCACATACTGCATTTTAAGGAACTATTTTGCTCATCACGCTGAAGATCCTCATCAGATCTTCACCAAATATCAGACAAACTTAAAGTTAATACTTACCTTTAAAATAAAATAAAAATCATCGAAATCAAATCACATTAGGCAGAAATATTCAGCAGCCCCCTTTTTGTCCCTTTTGGGGAAAGTACGCCTCCTATTAAAAAATACCCGACGACAATCTAATTCTATAAAGTCATAGAATCTGTACAACAAGTTTCAACCAGATTGGTTAAAAAATGCTACCTGTAGGCGAGAACACAAAATGACCGGACAAACTGACAACCAAAAGCATTTTTGGCCAATCTCTAACCTGACACGCTTTGCTCGCTCGGTAAATAAACGTAGCGAAGATTATTTAAGTCAGCTTAAGAATCCTATCCATGATAGCCCGTGAAGATCGAACACGATTGTGGCTCGTGTGTTGGAGATATTTTAACGAAAATAAAAATATATTAAAGCTTCATCCCTTAAAATTTAAGTAAGTAGGACAAATATTAATAAACTCAAGACACAACTGATTAAAAAAATAATTAGTAACGCACATTTTCGTAAAATGAGCATTTTCAGTCAACTTTCGATCATGATATCTATGAAACAACAAGGTCTAACATATTTCCAAAAATGTAATTCAAATAATCATAGTTTTAAAATTTAAGTAAGTAGGTAAAAAACATCACCTTAGTTCAATATTTTTGAAAAAAAAAGGTCTAAAAACGCGTACTTTTCCCAATTTTACGCTCGTTGTTTCTTCGAAATTAGAAAGTTTATAATAAAAATATACCTACTACATTAAAGTTTTGATATTTATTTACAAAATAAAATTTAAAAAATGGTCTAAAAGTTTTAATTTATTTTTATACGATTTTTTAAAGAATCCTCCGAATCCACTTTATAGCTTGATGCAAAACGCGGCTGCTCTCACTACGCGCTAAGCGCTCGTGGAGGGAGGACGTATCGCTGTTTGTCGCGCGAGCTGTTACGTATAATCATAGGGAGCTTATACAAATTATAAAGCGATCGTGTGGTTTTGATCCGTGATAGTTAAATCTCTAAGTAAGTACCTATGATATAATAATGTAAGTAGTAAACCACACTGGTTCTAGAGAACTAGTGATACGAGTAAGTAGCTTAGAATGTAAGTAGTAGTACATAGTAGTAATACATAGTATACTAGTAAGTAATATTAGTAGTAAACTTTTATGACATTATTAAAATTACCTTCTTCGTGGTAGGTACATAATCTAGCACTAAGTAGTAGGTAAAATTTCTACCTAGATACAGATACCTACCTACGTACCTACTTAGTAGCTAAATCGTGGGTATCAGAAACTCTAGTACCAACCTACCATGGTAATACAAGACCCAGACAGAAGAAGCAATTACGTGTCAAGTAAAAGTATTTATTTCATTTCAAGTTCCTAGTAAGTTCCTAGGTGTTTGCAGGACACGTAAACATTTTTACCACTGCAGAATTCGAACCCGCACTTCTTGCATCTCAGCTCAGTTCAGCTGCTCAGCTGAATACTTGCCAGCCACGCCACCAAGATCGTCAAAGCACCTAGGCTCTGTGACCTAGATCAGGTACTAGGTAAATTGTTTTACGTAAGCTTACAAAGGGCACGGATGTCCCTACGTATATGGGTACCTATACCATAGGTACTTACACAATCTAGCTACCTACTAAGTAGGTAGACACTAGACCTAAACTAAACTTACCAGACCTACTTTGACGATCTCGGTGACGTGGCTGGCGAGTGTCCAGTTGAGACGCATGAAGTGCGGGTTCGATTCTTGCAGTGGTTATTATGTTTGCGTGTTCTGCAAATAGATACCTAGGAATTTGAAATGAAATAAGTAGGTACCTACTTTTCTATTTGCGATACAATTGCATTTATCGATTTACTAACTAAAATCTAGTTAGGAGAGCTGGTACCAACTTTATATAAGTACAGGTAGGTGTATCTGTAGGTAGGTATGCAAAATAATGAACCTACCGTACTTATACAAGTACCGATAGGTATGATGAATAACACGTTATTCGAATGTTAGTTTTTAGACATAGATACTGTACCTACTGGTTTCCTCACGATGTTTTTCTTCACCGTGTGAGATAGATCATTGAGAAGCGATTCTAAGTTTTTATCTATATATGGTTTTTATCTTTTTATGGTAAGTAGGTAAAGATAGACAATTAAATTCAATGTCATTCCAGCACCGCTGGACTTAGGTTGTCTTTCAAATTTGGACTCTATTGTCACAGGTTATGGTATGTTATTATTTGCACTTACCGAGCTCGCTAACTCTTGATAAAATCAAAACTTTGAATCGCCTCTTTGACCTGATGGCATTGCGCACATTATTATTACGAATAAAAAAATCCATTGGTGTGCGACCAACCGTCTTCAAACCCACGACCTTATGGTCGTCGGTCGGTTCGCCAACCAGAAAAAAGCGACCGGCGCGCATCGGGCGGGCGCGCCGCACCACTTCATACAAAATATAGGAGAGGGAGAGGGACGTGGTGCAAAACAGATAGAAGAATAATTTGCGCTGGCCGATGGCGGGGCGCGCCCCCGCGCGCCCGCGCGTCTTCTATCTGGTCTGCGCCTTGATCACAAGACAGGGTCACTCACTACCACTAGAACACCAGTGCTCCGGCCAAATTCTATGTAAAAAAATGTAAACATAGAAACGACCACGGAATGACAAACTCGGGTCAAACCCGTTTTTTTTTCACTAGCTGGGGTCTCTTTCCCGTAAATCATGTAGGTAGGTATTTATTTATTATTATATACTTACTAGTAGGTACCTACCTACCTATTTAATTATTATTAGACTTACCTACCAAAGTAACAACTTATGTAAGTATCACCCTCCCTATGTACTTACCTAGGTACTAATAAAATTATTGACAGGATAGATGAAGCAGTTGTATAAGTAGATAGCCTCAATTTCTTTTGAATCTAATAGAAAACAGAATCCTTTATGGTAAAATGCGAAAGTTTGTGAGTTAGTGAGAGTGTATGTTTGTCTGCGCTTACTCCGTAACGGCTGAACGGATTTGGCTGATACTTGAAATACACATAGTTTATGTCTTGGAATAATACATAGGTTATGGTATGGTATGTTTTGTTTTATGCTGGTGTATGGTATGGTAGAATGAATGAGAACACTTACTTAGTTAGTTTAAAAAAAACATAAGCACGACGGTATGGTACGGTATGATCTAGTATCATAGACGTGTAGGTAACAAAATGTCCCCATAAACCCGAAAGGGGGATATCCCGCCGAAGCACGTATAATACACGTCGTCCTCGTGTATACTTTGACGTGTGCAAAAGTTGAATAGGTACATCATAAATTCGTAATTCATTCATTACCTTACAAAAATTAATGTAACATAATTAATTAACTTGGAGTTTACACAGATAATTTATTTATTATTAATTTATGAATGAAAAATCGACGTCGTCAAAAGTCGTTGAAAAAACATTGTTCACCAAGACCTGTGGAATAGCCTCTTTTCGAGTTTATAGGGACATTATGATACACCGTGTATGAAGTGAATACCTACTCTCGAACGCCCTTTGTGAGTAAAATCTAAACGGTTTAAGAGTAGTAGAGTTCTCTGTGATAGAGCTCGTCCGGGGAAGGACTACCACCATACCTATTTCTGCCGCCAAGCAGAAATGCTCGCATTGCTGTGTTCCGGTGTGAAGGGTATGGTTTCCGGTGAAATTACTGGCACATGAGGCGTTCTTAGCCTCAAGGTGGCAACCCGCGAGTGATACCTCTCTGGTATTGCAAGCGTCCATAGGCTGCGGTAACCGCTTACCATCTTGTGGGCCGTACGCTTGGTTGCCACAACAGTTGTATAAAAAAAAAGGCTATAGATATGGAAAAATGTTGTCGTTTAGATTTTACCCTCAGCGGGCGGTTGAAAGTACTCACTCTGTAGATAGTAAAGCAATAAAAGCAAAAAAAGTATAGCATAGTAGTGCATCAAGTAGTAACATACCTATAGCATAACATATTAATATACATAAGTACTTCTTTCAATAAAGTACAAAGCAGTTGGTATAATGGATATAAATGAAAATGTAATAATATAATGGATATAGATGAAAATAATTGTCATTTTCTTTGTGAAATTATGTAATTACGTAAATAATAACATATTTATGTTTGTAACTTTCAGATTATTCCGAAAAATTTGGTTGCGTTAAAAGAAAAAAAAGGTTTGAAAAATATATTGAAACTTTTTTTTTTATTTTCAATTTATTTGTTATGTACTTTTCGATAATAGTTCGCTGTAGAAGTAGTAGCACTTTGGTGAAACCTTTGTAGTTCAATAAAGTTTATATCAACTTCACAAAAATAATATGGATCATCATCCAAAGCCCATAAACCACAGCTGAGCTTCCCCATTCATTCTTGGTCTAGTGAGTGCCCAATGCACTTAAAAGCTGTAGTGACCTCCGATCACTTCCAAATTTTCGGAATTTCAGATATTGTACCTAACATTTCTGTAGAATTATAGGTAAAATTATAAAACGAATGTTCCTTTATAAAATGCTACTTGTATTACAGACTCTTGGCCCCTGATACTGTGAACTCTATAGCCACAGAAAATGTGCGCATATTGACAAATGAAAACGTCGATAGATTGATTATTCATGAGAACAATGATGGAATGGTTTATGAGAACGACAGTGGATTTATTCACCATAACAATATTGGATTAGTTCAGGAGAAAGATGATGAAATGATCGATGACACGGATGATTATGACACAGTTATTTTGGATGAAGTAATAATAAATTGCATAATACAAGTTGATAGTTATCTGTAATCAGTATATTAAAATCCACTAAGCAAAGGTTTTTTTCGTGTCCTCGATAATATTTTCCAACGTTTAGGTTTCTTCAAGAAACCAACATAATATTGCGTTTAAAAATAATAAATACATTTAATAAATACTCTGTTTATATAAATAGTCTGCGACACAGATGAGGGGTTATTTGATTTTTTGTTTTAGTGTAAAATAACCTTATGAAAGTACAGTCAAACTGTTCTTGTTTATTTATTTTTGCAAGAAAAAAATTCATAATTATTATGAGGTTACCTACTTATTAGAAAAAGAAAATACTCAAGATACAAAATACACAGCGTGTAAAAAAACGACTAGAGATAATTATAAAGTTGTGATCTTATTTTGTTGTACTATGTGTATGAAACTAGAAAAAAACGAAAAGGACGTAAACAAGACAACATTATTTTTTGCGTTTTTTTCCGCTAAATATTTTCAGAATCATGGTCTGATCTTTCACACCTGATTATTCACGGTAGAAGTCTTTTTACACCCTGTATAAGTACATGGTGTAACCTAATGTCCTCTATGCCCGAAAAGGGGGTATTCACAGGTCTTGCCAAAATTTGGCAAGATCTGTGGAATACTCTGACAGCTTTTGATCTGGACAGCTTTTCACTCTATACAAAGCACAAGTCCGGTCAGGTATGGAGTATTGCTGCCACCTATGGGATGGTTCAACTCAACACCAGCTGCCTTACAGCTCAACATTTATTATGCGAACTGCCAAGGTGTGGAATACTCCGTTTTCTGTTTTTCCTGACAATTACAATCCGGGCCTCTTCAAGGCTAGAGTGAATAGGTGTCTCATAGACCTTCGTGCTCCACCGTCGGTCACATCATCGCTTTCCACCAGGCGAGATCGTGGTCAAACGAAGGTCTATTCTCGATAAAAAAAAAAAAAATACCCCTAATGTTATTTCAATTACTTTTTTTTTATACAACTTAAGTGGCAACCATGCGTACGGCCCACAAGATGGTAAGCGGTTACCGCAGCCTATGGACGCTTGTGATACCAGAAGTATCACTCGCGGGTTGCCACCTTGAAGCTAAGATCGAACGCCTCATGTGCCAGTAATTTCACCGGAAACCATACCCTTCACACCGGAACACAGCAATGCGAGCATTACTGCTTGGCTTCAGAAATAGGTATGGTGGTAGTCCTTCCCCGGACGAGCTCTATCACAAAGAACTCTAATACTCTTTTATGCACTATGACTTTTGAAATTTCAAAGTTTTTCATTCATGAAATGCGTACTGTATGCGTAGGTAAATGAAATGAATACTTACTTACTAATTGGACTTTTTAAATACGATATACTAATTCAACTTTTGCACCGTCAAAGTGTTCACGTGCATGGGTGGAATACCCCCCTTTCGGGATTATAGGTACATTATGTTACACGTTTTAAATAATTAGATATCATACATCATCATACCAGATTAATTAAATTATTACTAGCATCCGTTCGCGTACCTACCTGGTTTATGTGTTCTTCCAAATCATAAATTATGGCATGTGTATTGTAAAACATTAGTAGGTACTTAGATAATAATCAGTACGATTTTGTTTTTATCAAGCGCATCATAAAATAGGTAGGTAGGTAATGAAAAACACTAACTCAAATATTTCATGACCATGACTAAAACTGCACTCTCTCAAGAATTGGACTACCAGCGATTCCAAGCTCTATCACAGTTCCCCGAAAGTTTATATTGCTCCGCTCGCATAGTACGGCGGCTATAGCACTCGCGCTTTTCAACCGCACTTATTTACTATGCTGCCGCCCTGGCAGGCAGTTGTATACGCTTCAAACTATTTTATCTCGTCTCGTCTCGTCGAGATAAATAGTTTTAGGTAACTACCTAGGTACTTACTGTTAGTGTGATTTCAAATTAGCCGCAAAGTGCCGCGCGGGCACTTTCATCAAGTCACCCTTATTTGTACCTCTAACCACAGAACAGGTATTAGTACTCTCCAACCCCAGCCCTGCCTGTATGGTAGCCGCGCGCTACACGCGCTAATACAATCAAAAGTAGGTAGGTATCATGTGCTTGTAATTTCACCGGAAACCATACCCATCGAACTAGAGCATCGAACTAGAGCACAGACGCGAGCATTACTGCTTGGCAGCAGAAATAGGTACTACAGGGTATTACCTACCTACCTACCTACCATGTAATGGTTCCTGTTTGAGGACAAAACTGAGAGTAGGTAGGTATAACGTTGAAAAGAGCGTGTGGTCCCCAGTCATAATAATAGGTAAGTAGGTACCTAACCTAGCTAGAGTAGGTACCTAGGTTTTAATAAAAAAAAGTAAGTAGGTAGGTACTTACAAATATATTTAATATGTATACCTACCTACCTATTTTTATTCACGTCATTATCTGTTCAACAAGTAGAGTTAGGTAGGAACATAAGAGTATGCAGTAGACACCTATTTTTAAACATAATCACCCAGTCGACATGACAAAGGATCAAATGTATTTGTCCTTTACTTAGTTGTGTAAGTTACTAACGCACACAACGGTGAGCCGCGCACACGTAGAGCCTCGCGTCGCGCGCCCGTAAATACCTAAACTTGACAGCGCTGGATCTTGGAACGGACTCTTAATATGTCGCAGACTGCATGTACCAGTGCAAGCGAAAGGAAATTAAAATTCATTCTTTTTTCCCGAACTCACTTGAATTTAACTTTTTATAAAACAAGATCATATTTATTTTCTTTCCCATGGCTCCAATGAATTTATGTAACTTTTGTCAAGTCGTTTCTTTTAAAATATTATATGTAGGAACCTGTGAACTTTTTATACTGCTTACAAGCAGTAAGTAGGTTCGTATTTGTATATATAGGTAAAATTACAAATAAAAATATTATTCTGGATGAATATGAACTGAAAAAACCCCCCAAACGGCTTTTTTTGAAGTGGGTTAAAAATGATGGCTGTTGATCAGGGATTCATATGAAGATTTATAAAAAAACAGGATCAATCAAAATATTTATGTTTATTTTAGTTTTTAGTTTAGTAGAGTTTAGACAAAAAAGTATTGTAGCAGGCGTTTTATAGCAAAATTATATAAGTACAAATAACCTTCTAAAAGTTTGGATGTTGTAATTTTTTATTCTATTTAAAACAACGCATCGTAAGTACTAATAACTTTTCTGTGACGCAGCGCAACGGACAGCGTGTTAATTAAAAATTAACACGCTACTAATTCGAACGCCAACTTGCAAAAAACGTGTTGCTGAAAATAATTCGAAGGAAACTCGCATACGAAGCTGGTTCCTTTATTAAGCCGAGGCTGTTACAAGGCGGGGAGATGGTCTTTATCGATGCAGGAAACTGGCGAGGGTCCAGCAGAAACTTATCCACTTTAAGACATCACTGCACATTGTCTGCTGATAGTCTGGGAGTTCACCTCACTGGCGAAGTTGGAAACACATGTTTGAGGACGTGGCTTGAAAAAGCAATCTCAAAGCGAACGATGCTCTAGTTAGTTTGAGTAGATTGTAGTTTTAACGGCTGCGGCGCCATATCAAAGTAATCCTGCAGTATCCTTATGACTGTTTGTCGACATAGCTCGATAGATCCAGTGACCTAATACCTTTAAATGTATAAGCGCACGTACTGTGCCAAAGGAAAAATATGTGAATTGTATTAAAAATAAATTACTAGTAAATTAAAAATCCTCATTCACATAATATGTAAAGACTTAACTATTCATGTATGGTGTTATTTTCTACAATCCCATGACTCCAAGATCAGTTCAATATAACCGCATCTATTATGTAGGTAGATCCAAATGACCTTAGTACATCGAGTGCATCGAGTACATCGATAAGTGCTCTCCCCGGAATCATGACTACGCAATTCCGGTATTTCCCAATTTGCCCCGATGGAGCCTGCGTCGTTCTGAAGCCATAACTTTTGCTGAGATAGCATTCACGTGTAAATTGGCTCTGGCATATATATGCATTTGTGAAGAACTGTTACTCTAACGAACCTCATCAAACTATGCCCAATCTTTGATGGTTTTCAATCAAATTCCATTCCATGTTGGATTGGATATGTGAGTTGAGATACACGTAGCAAGAAAAAGAATAAATCTTATTCTGTCTGTGCTCATACTTTAGGACCTAAAGCATGAGCACGGAGATAGTATAAACATAACATGGGAATTCACATACTTATGGACGACATTTTTCTATCATTAGTTTTAAACAGTTAAAACCTCATTCGCTACAAAAATTCACAAAAGGTCGCATCCTATTTTCAGGACGTGATTCGCCTGGAGACTCAATACTGGTCTCTAGTAGAGATCCCTCGCCAAGAAAAGGCTGAGACGGTACCTGCGTTCGTACTGCGTGCCTGTGCCATCATGGAAAAGACGCAAAAGTCAGGAGAAGGGGTCAAGACTTCCACCAAGCTGGCGGAGGAGGCGGCTGATAGGAGGGAACGGATAGAGCGACTGAACGGTGAGCCTACTTTATTTTAGTACCTACAACCCTACTCAAGAACAAGTGACCTACTATAAGCATATTGGATCGTTAGGTCAGGAACGTTAACAGTACTAAGTATAACACTCCTGATATGAGCTTTCTTGTAGCCCATAAGATATACAAAACATTAAGGCCGTACTAGTGTGAAACGCTTCGTGACTGTGTCCGCTTTACTAATGTTCATACTAACTTCTATTTTCCGCTGCGTTCTCTTTGAGTAATATCTCATTAATCTACCTATTATATGTGATGTGATCATAGTCAAATAAATAGTCAAATACTACCTATCTCATTTATTTAGGATTATTTAATGATAAACTAAGACAAAATTGTAACAACACTTAGATAAGCTTAATTTTATTACCTTTTTCCCTAGCTAGCCTGTCGCAATACAGAAAAACTTTTGTGGGTTACAGATTTAAAATGGAACTGTCATAACCCGTGACAACACGAACGTTTGTCCTGATTTTGTTACATGGCATTGCGAGCAACCGATTTTGTAATCGAACTACTTTCAGCTAGGTCATATACCGTTTATTCCGTTTATGCGATACAAAACAAAAACATCAATCTGAAATAATTGGTTCTGTTACAAAATAGCTTTAAACCAAGCAAAGCCAGAAAATCCTATGTACAGCAATCTGTATCTATTCGTAATAAAGCCAAGGTTAAATTTGATTGGTTCGAGAACTCGATAATAATACATTTAACTGACTAATTGGTTTTGTAGCAAAGTTTGGGGACACACGCGAAAAAACAAACGAAATAAAATAATAACATCAAATCCTTATAATTATGAATTTGCTACGTTATTATTTTATTCTTTGCCAACGTTAAGAATTATTGTTTGTTTTTTTTTTAAATTAAAAAAATAAGAATAAGTAAGGTAAGGTACATTTAAGTATAAAGGTTACATTGAATGTTTTTTTTTCTAACTTGCATATTCCGCAAAATGATTATTGAATGTTTAAGAACGCACGAATGAGGTTGAGCAATTATAATAGTAATGTCAGTATAATTGTATAGATAAATTTAATTTTCTTTAATAAAACGTCCCAATGGTGTGTTTTTGCTACCTTTTGCTGTTTTTAAAGTGCATGAAGCCTGTTGAAATTGGCCCGTAGCCAGCATCAATTTCGGAGCATTTGCCTGGAGCCCTGTAGTTAGATTACGTGCCATTAACGGAACTCATTCTGTGTCCTTTGTCCTGATAGTTACGCAAAGAGGACGAATTTACGAGACTTCAATACTTACTGGCGTCTTAAAACGCGGCCTATTTGTTTAATTTGTAGGCTACTGAAACCTTTTGACACTAAATACAATACGCAAGTTAAAATGTGTTGCAAAAGTAGTTATGTTAATAAATAGATTTAGTTTGAAAAAGTGTGCTTTCCAAAAGTCGTGGAATAAATTGTTATTCTCTATTATGTGGAGAATGACCCTCTTTCGGGATACACATTAGATTAGTTGACTGGACCTTTTTAACATAAAATAAAAAAGTTTCGATATCCTGGACCTGCCTAATTTTTTCTTTAATTTTAAACGTAATAGGACTTTTGTTCAAACACGGTAATGAGCTTGTAATCAAAATCTGTCAAATGATAACCGCCTGCATGCGTAAAAGCATCCAAATCATTAAAAGAACCGAAAATCAAAGTCCAATTTGCCTAAGAAATTATATTATTTTTAAACCCTACTCATGAAGCTTTTGTTGCCACCGTTTGTACAGTGCGTTTTTAATCTATAAGAAAGCTTCTAGCTTTTTGATAACCTATTAGGTATTAGTTTAATATAATATAAATATATTTAGCTTGATTTTAAAGTTTTGACTCCGGATATTCTGCCTTCTGCTGACTGCCATGTCCCTAGTTTCCTGCAGCTTGGGTGCCTGACCTCTCTCAAGAGTGTTTAGGTTTAATTCCACTACTCGGACCCAATGCGGATTAGTGCCTGGCACATGTCTTTTGAGCTTTTAGTTCTTGAACATGCCGGTTTCATCACGATGTATACGACTACTTTTCAACCTCGACCTTAGAATCGAAAGACAGAAACACTACCACTGCAAGCATACCTATTGATTGGTGAAAATACTTTGGTACCTAATGTATAATTTTGATGATTGGTTTGAACATTCACGTTCCCAATTCTCCAGCCTTTATACAAATCAGTTTAATACCAGCAATAAAGAAAGTTAAACGTATAAAGAAGTTGATTTACGATTACATTCCGCCGTTTGTCGGAATCAACTCTTTATTTTAATGAATATTTACGCGTAATAAAGTCAAAACTCTCTCTGTGAATTGTAACCGGGTTCTCGAATCTAAATTAAACGCGGTCGCACCGCAAATTCTGTCCTAACAATAAAATGAGTAAAGCCTTAAACCGACACGGTATACGGGCTTAATGTACATTCATGGTGAAATTAGAGGTATTATTGCTCCTTAATACGTGATCCATTCCTTGGTTTACGAATCTGATTGTTTACAGGTTACCTACTTACCTACTTTTAAGAAAGATCAAACTTGTGGGATCAAATAATAGTGACCGGTTTTAAACTAGTGCTTGTTAATGTAATTCTGACTGGGTTTTTTAATCTCTTTCAGATATGACCACATCTCAGATCGAGACAGAAAACACGCAGATGACCAACGATCTGTACCGTTTGCTTAAGAAATACACAGGGCTCAGGAACCTCATAAGAGAACTGAAGGTAAGTAACAGTATAGTGGTGTGCGATACTTCGTTCGAATCGTTCTACGAGGCGAAGTTTACTAACGTCTGGATAAGCAAACACTACTCATTGATTGCTCTGGCTGTCAACCTGTATGGCACACAAGAATGCTAGAAGTCACAAAAGCAGTTCTCAGACTAAGCACGTGCAAAGTCACTTATTATCCAGCAGTATTTCACTGTTTCTTTACCACTGTTTTCTCATCTCACTGTTTTTTAACTTTGACCGCAAATTTTTTTTAAGAATGCTGTTTGGCACGACTAACCTAACTAGTGATCAAAACCTACTTTTTTTTTTTTTTTTTTTTTATACAACTGAAGTGGCAACCAAGCGTACGGCCCACAAGATGGTAAGCGGTTACCGCAGCCTATGGACGCTTGCAATACCAGAGGTATCACTCGCGGGTTGCCACCTTGAGGCTAAGATCGAAAGCCTCATGTGCCAGTCATTTCACCGGAAACCATACCCTTCACACCGTAACACAGCAATGCGAGCATTACTGCTTTGCGGCAGAAATAGGTATGGTGGTAGTCCTTCCCCGGACGAGCTCTATCACAGAGAACTCTACTACTCTTAAACCTATGACTTGACTAACTGTAAATTTATTTTTTTATGTACTTATGGTAATACTTACAGATAATAAACAAATTCACTAAATATTCTAAAAAAAATGTGAGGCGTAGAACCAAGCTTGATAAATGTCTACGGCGCTTTTTGCTACGCGGCTACGCGATTGTGTGTCTACGATATTTGATGACTTCATTATTATTAAATCCGGAAACAACTAAACCGACGACACTTAATCATGGTGTATTTCTGTTTCGTCTTATGTTTTCAACATTTATGTAATATATTTCTGTTATAAATATATGTATATTTTTTCTGTGATTGAAGACTACGCACACACAAAGATTTTCATAGATTTTTATAGTACTATGAAGGTACCTACATAAAAATACCAACCTTAAAGCTAGATGAGCAGGAGCACTATATTTATTTAAGTCAATATTTTCATTTCCAGTCGGACTACGTAAGTTCCAAGGTATACCCGATGTTTCCTCGGTACACGATGCTGAAGGACATGATAAAAGACATCATGCACGATCCCGACTACATGGAGGTGTGCCACGAAGTGGATCCATAGCGAGGTGTGCGCAAATAAATGGGCTCTTTCACCGACCGCCAGAGGTCGAGTCGTCGCTAGGCGGAACAGTTGGGAGTTTGCGAGAGTTCTCTTGTCTGCTGCTGTGTTGAAATCAGTTTATCTTGAGCACCTCTTTATTAACCTAAAGACAGTATTGATGTACCATCGGCATTATTAATTGGTTACTTTACCTCACGAGGCATGCAAGTTTAAATCTTTTAATAACCTAGGTAACCAAATTGCATCACACCTTGCACAGTGTCCCTGTCATTTGTATTGATTTTAATTCTTACCTTGTTGTTCTTCAGTTGAGAATGTTCCTTCTGGTAGGTAATTTTTTTATACTATTACTATCTGGCCTGTCTAAGAACTTTATGATGAGTTGCTTTTAATTAAAAAAAAACTATGCTACGACAATGAGTAAAATATTGTTTTTCTTTTTTGGTTTATTCGTTGGTTCGGTGAATTTTAAAATAAAGACTCTTTAGTTTAATTCACCCATTGAACTAATTACCTACGTATTAATACTAAAAAGAGTCGTTCTCTGTCAACAACAACAATAATGTTTATAAATAGAATTTTGAATTAAAAGAGTAATTTTGCTATCTCTAAATTAAATTAATTTATAGTACTTACAGTTTTGGGAACCAAACTCATATTAGACAGTTTTCGTCTTTCTTTACTTACCAACTACTTTTAGATAACTTTAGATATAGATAACCTATGTATATCCTGTTACTATCATATATCTGCTTTTACATACGTATCATATCCATACTCGTAAAAATATTCCTAATGCATTGTATACTCTACTACTCATACTACTATTATTAATATAAAAAACCTATGTACCTACCTAACTTTTGATTTCAATGCAGTATAATACTTTTTCGATTGACAGCTGATAGTTGCAATTTCTGGCTTTCTTCATTCAGCACTATTGAAGATGGCGGACAAAAGATGGTCAAATTCAAACTACGAAGCTGTTATGTGATGACGAATAGTGAGACGAATACTCGATTTATTTGCGCATATTATTAATTGGACTTTGTAGTGTAATATTAATCTTAGATCTAAGTTAAGTGTGTACTCGTCCTTGGATCAAGTTATATTAATTGTGATTGTTATATAATTATATTAAGGGTCACCTATTCCTCGTGTACCTACAGTGTTTTTTCTGTAAGACTTGTGTTGGATTCTGGAAGAAGTGAATCAATTGGATTTTTTAACTTTAAGTTTTGCCCTTTAATTTGCTTTAAAAAAGCTGTTGTATCTAGTGAACATGTTGCGTATTAACACAGAGGTATGTAGAGTAATAATAAGTGGATGCAGACATCCATAGCCGACAGTACTTACCTATAATCATTTGTATAATCTTTAAGGACTTGTATTTATACCATTTAATCGTAATGTAGTAAGTAAAGGTACCATTGTATTTTATTCTATATCACTTTTTATCTAAACTCTATACCTACTTTATTGTGTTTTTTGTATTATCTAGAGAGATAATAAAAAATATCTTCCAATAAAATTGTTTATTACAATTGTATCTATTTTTCATATCACAGGAAACTAATCATATCGTATAACAAATAAATAAATAATTATAATGCATATTTGCACACGCATACTCGTACCTACGCATGCAATAACGGACCGTATTTATTTTTTATTGTGTAAGCTGGCATACATTTTTTTCAAAGTAGGTATATTATTAAGAAAATTGTAATAAAATTGCAGTACGATGCGATGCATGGATTTGGCAAATATGATGCTTTTGTTATTAAACCTATAAGGGTTCATTAGTAAAAATCTTAGACGTGGATAAGCTAAGTAACCACAGAAATATATCGTAGGTAACCTATACCTATTACTTATTAAGGAAACTATTATAGGCAGCTTACTTTAGTTATCGAATAGTTTATGAATAAGTTGTTTTGTTATCTTAGTTAGTATTGATTATTACAATACCTAGCTGTGATTATTTATCTAAGGAAGGGCTGATAAAGTGAACCACCGTATAAACTTACCACCGAGTCATCCTATTTAATTTAGTATACTTATATTATTACTTTTACATGTGATAATTTTGTATGTGATATACATAGTAATGGATTCCTTTTATGACGAATTGACAAAATAATAATTTGGTTTTTCAGTGTGGATCTAATGTATAGCATTCTAAAAACTGGTTCGATTTACCTGTTCTTCTCCAACATAATGTAATAATTTAGCATTTATGTAGGTTTACATGTACTACTCTTAGTTTGTTAGTAGTACCTTTGCTAGTATTATGGAAGAAACCGTAATTGGTTAGTTTCAAAATATTATACTTACAGGGTCTTTCATTATTAGTGCTATTTAAGAAATCAGGTTGGTTCGACAAAAAAAAATACTGGTACGTTTTTAGGTCAATTATTATTTATCATTGTTGGAAATCGAGACGGGTGACGTAGTATAAAATAATCAAGCGCGCGCGCGCTCGTATGGGGGTGTCCTTGATAGGCGCGGTCCATTGGCGCGTGGGTCATTGACATGCGTCGCGCGCTGATTTTTCGACTTCCAACAAGGATAACTAATATTTGACCAAAAAACGTAATTGATTTACCTACTCAAGATTTTTAAGACAAAATGTAAAAAAAAATATAAGTAGGTAGGTACATGATTTTCTTGTGTGGAACCTATTTTTTGAATAAGTATAAAGAACTACATAATAATTGAAGACTCTGTAACCTACTTAATCGTAATAATTATTATGACCTAGCATGTTATTATAGATGTTGTTAATTTCCATTAGGAGTATCATTTTTAAATGAATATCTTTGAGTAGTTTTGTAAAGTTTTTTTTTAAGAAAATTATACCTATACTATCTAATCTATCTACATATTATTATACTCATCAAACAAATAAACTTATTACTAAGTACAATACATATGCACGACGTATTTAATTTATATACCTATTAATTTATAAATTATTATAATAATAAAAGTGAAAGCAAATAGTGAGGTTTTATTAGATTAACAATGTGTATGTGTAGATATGTGCACAGAATAAAGTAACAGATAGTGGTTTACTAATAAAATAACATAAATCATTAGTTAACATTAGTGAGAACAAGTTAGGAAAAGGAAAATCATCACCATGAGTATTTTAGCGCATAGTATTTTGGTTTCCTCGCTTTAGCGTAGGCCAATGTCCCAGCTGTGGGGACAGATGATTAATTAATAAACTTTTACTACTTTGGTACCTACTGTAATATATTTGAGCGCGCGCCCCGTAGCGGTGAGGGGATCATTGACACGCGCTGGTGCCCCTAATTTCTATTTACTGCTGTTAAATTTTTGTACTCTTGAAAACAAGGTTGAATTTGGCGCTAGGTTTGCTGTCCAAAGTACGAAATGTTATTTTCCAATGCTTTTCCAATACCGATCACGTTTAGGAGATGCTTTATGTCGTTGACGCGGATTCTTCGCGCGGGTTAATGTCGCGCGGCTCATTGACATGCGCTGCGCGTTGCCCTTTTGATTTCCAACAATGATAACTAATCATTGATCAAATAACTTAATCGGTTTACTCAATATATTTTTTTTTAAAAAAAAAGGTAAGTACCTAGTACTTACCTACCTACATGATTTTTTTGTGTGTGGAACCTATTCCTTTAATAGATATGCACTATTAAAATTAAAGACCCTGTGTACAAAGGGGCGCCGTCGCCGACGCCGGCAGCATGGTGCAAGGGGGTTGCACCCCATTTACTGGAAATAAATACCCACATAGAATTTTAAATTTTAAATTTTCAAACTTGTGTTTTCAAACGCCCAGATTTTTTCGCGGTTCGTTAAGCTCGCCGTCGTATAATCTGGTACTTATAGACTTGCTAACAAATTAACAAATTTACGTTCATAAAAATTTAAAATATATAGCGGATGAGTGAACTGATATAGTTTTTTGTTCCGTGTTTCGCGGTTTAACTAATTCTACACCCATAATTTCACGACTAGGTAGGTAATAAACGTAAAGCAAGAGCTACACTCCCAGTTGAAAAGCTCGTAAAAAAATAAGTTAGAACGGGTTAGTGAACCGATATAGTATTTTGCTTTGTGTTTAATGATTCAACAAGTTCACAAAGCAGCATTTTTCGCCGTTGGCAGCATCTAAACTATATATCCCCCCCTTCCGCTGACTCAAAGCCTGAATCCACCTTTGAGATTACATGTGTAATTCTGTTTATGTAGGTAATAATAACGTATAGATGCATAAGCACCCCATGTAATGAATCCTGGCGGCGGCTACCTACCTACCTAGTTGGCAATGTTAGGAATTTATTGGAAATTTATAGGTATAAGTAGGTATTATAATTAAATTACTATAAAAATAATAATACCTAGCTATTGTATTAATTGTTTAGCTAAGCTAGGTAAGTGCATAAATCAAAATACCTACCTAATGTAAAGCGCTTTGTTACATGTAATGTAATACATTATTTTTTGTGCTAATTGATATTTTATTGTCCCCATGTAAATAGGTAGGTACCTACCTACTTACTTACCTTACCTACCCACCTATACGTAATATTATTATATAAGGTCATTCATTATCAACCTGACAAACTTAAGGTATAGGTTCCACACATAAAAAAATACATGTAAGTACCTACTTTTTTTTTCTTATAATTTTTTTTTATATTTAAAAAAAATTGGTTATCCTTGTTAGAAATTGAAAAGAAAGCGCTTGGCACGTGTCAGTGACCCGCGCGTCAATGAACCGCGGGTCAACCCGCTACGGGGCGTACACACTAGGTTTTTTCATTATTACGCCGCTTATCTCGACTTCCAACAATGATAATTAATAATTGAGGAGAAAAACGTAATCGATTTTTTTGTTTACTTGGGTGTTTTAAGACAAAATATACATTTAAAAAAAAATTATAGGTACATATATATTTTTTTAATGTGTGGAACCTATCCCTTAAATTTGTCAGGTTGACAATGAATGACCCTGTATTAGATACACATGAAATGGCTAGCACATTATATTTTTTTATTTTTTACACTTGAAATTTTGCAGCCTATTAATAATGTAGTAAGAAGTGCGGGGTCTATGCTGAACTGAGCCAACACGGCTTTGAAATGCAATCCCGAGTATTTATTTAAATAATTTTAGAAGAACCAATTCATATTAAAAATAGACAAACTTCTAGGAAAAAAAATAAGGATACTGCCACCATTCGTTGTTATGCAACTACCTAGAACTCCATTTTTACTGTTGGCAAGATTGGCCAAAATATATTGCAATGCTAAATATTTATTACAACGCCATCTCTGACGATCTGTATGAACTACAACAGAAAAGCGAACCTTAATTTTATAAGGTTGCTCAAAGCTCTATCTTTATCCTTTACAAAGTACCCGCTAACTAAAGGTTTACATTTTATTTAGATAGATGTCACTAGTAGCTACAGTGTTGCCAGTACAAGTTTAGATTTTCCCGAAAACAGGAACGTTTCATAACTTGTTTTAAACCTAAATTGGTCAAAAATATTTATGTAAGTATCCATGTAGGGTATGTAGCTTCATTAGTATTAGGTACCGTACAAACAACTCGTACCTATCTACTAATTGAAATATTAATTATTTCCTGAACGAACAAGCCTTTGATAGAACAAAGTGAAATAAACAAATTCCTTTTTTTAAATTTTCCTTAGTATGGATATGTACCGAGTTCTACGTAAAATTAATTAGGTTAACACGTAATAAGTTTATTTCTTAAAAGTGATTTTATCCCTATGTATTGCTTCAAAAACAAAATATTTGTTTCATTAAAAATGGGATTTTTTCTTGTTATGTCTGTCAACACTAAATTCCGCGCGTTTTTCGAATCATTTTCATTCGGCCGGCAGTTGCTGCGACAGCAGGTTGTTTGCGCGTGAAAGATCGCTATGGCGCGGTTTCGTCAATACAAAAAGTTTGAAACAAACTTTTTAAACATGAATAACTAAGCTAAAACCAATACTTACCATAAAAATAACTGAAATAATACTCATCTGTAGTCTTTGAAACTGTTCCTAAGTGAAAGTTCACCGGTCAGGATGTCGGTTAATTCAAAGTGGCGGTTACCTGACGTTTTTTGTGTTGATGTGTTGAATGAATGTCGGAATTACGTTTAATTTGCGATGGGTGAGTGAGGACAAGTTGTTTCGAGATGCCTTTCGTGCAACGGGTGGTAGAGCCGAGGTATTTATCGCGGACGAGCTTACGCGGTGATGATGGGAATCCAAAGGTGACGGATGAAGAGTTGCAGGCAGTTACGAACTGCACCCTGAGCAATGCGTTGAGACAGCTCGCTTCCCTCGTGTTGCTAGCCGAGGACATATTCAGCGAGCTGACTGCACAGCTGCAGGGTGTCACGGAGCGTTCCAAAGTCGCGCAGTCCAGGATCCTGAAGATAAACGAAATCGTTGAGCAGTATGATCCGAAGAAGGTTACAGTCCGTGAGTATCTGATCTGATCTGATGATGAGAGTTTTGTTTTTTTATTTACTATCATCCAACTCAAAATAAATAGGTAGGTACCTATAGATACTTAACCTGACTTTCTTTGCCATCCACGTGCTGGGCGTTTCTTGATAAGTTAGGTAGGTAGGTAGATGGGGTAGGAAGCATGTCTGTGATGGACGGAATGTCCCCACAAGAGAAGATAAATAAACGATTGCCCGAATTTGTAATGAAGTCTGCCGATAACCCCGACAAACGACGGTTCTAAACTCTATTCTGTCGGATAAGATTAATTGATTTAGTGATTATTATCACTAGCTAGGTACCTAGGTAGGTATCAACACAAAGTTCTGATCTACATTACACAGGCAATTTAATTTAAACAATGATAGATTACAGTTATAGTTTCTCGCTACAGCTACGAGTACCTACCTACCTACCTACCTATAATAGCACTAGCTCTGAATGCTATGTTTTACTTACCTCTATTTAGGTATTTCAAGTCTATCATATTGTAGCTACCTAGAAGATATGCCGCATTTGTAAATTAAACTCATTGAAAAGAGCGTTCCGAAACCTCATTACCTCGTCCTCCTTGAATGTGCCGCCTTGCCGCTTTTACAAAAACGTTGATGCATTACTCGACTCTAGAGCTCTATCTAAAACCTGTTTGGGCGTTCGAACGGACCCGTGATGGGAAAAAAATCCCAGATTCCGATGCGCACCATAAAAACGTTCGAGATAATTTCAAGCTATTCAATCCAATGCTACGGACAGACTGACCGTTCGAGTATTTAGCACTTGTGTGATGGAATTTTTCGTTTCCTACGACTAGTCTGTCTATTTCAGTTTGTTATGTGCAATCTCAATGTTTTATGATATTAGGATCTTACCAATGTCTTTAAAACCAAACTCTCATAGAATTTTATTTGTAATAATAGGTAGGTAGGTAGGTATATCGACTTCCTTGGAATTTGCTTATATTACCTAATTTACGTAGCGTTGAAAAAGACTGCGTCGTATCAGCAACATCCTCGAACACGAAAAGCTTTTTAGGGAAAAATATGATATGAAAACAAAGTGCCCGTGAAGCGGATCATATGTAAACAGAATACCTACCTAAGTAAAGAAAATGTCCGTTGTGTGGCGCACCGGGCTCTCGTTATTTTGTGTCGGAATGTAAACACTGCAATTCCTCAGGCAACCTTTCACCTGGCGATAAGCGCTAAGTGTTGTTTGAGTGTCGCCCCGTCGAGGTCTGACATTCACGGTCTCTTTATTTGGTAATTGTGGGACCCTAGCTGTAGGTAGGTATTCTAATTTGTTGGAGGCTTCTTCATATTCGTCAAGGTAAACCTCTAGCTACGTTTGTTTCTTTCAACTTCATCTGCAATAAAATTATCGCTCGCTTCATTCTCTAGCTTGCGCAATTCTTACCTCGTTCGTTGTTTTAAGAGTTCGTTGCCCGATAATGTTATCAGTTTTTAAGTAAAAACGAGTCCATGAGACCTGACGTAAAATTAATGAAAACATTGCGAAATGACCTACAAATCGTATGCTTGCTTCGCTTGTATTAGTCAACCTGCTGCGATAAATAATGAAAAGACGTGCAGTTCCTCGCCTATAACATCTGAACCCAGTGTTGAAAGACAAGACAAAAAGGTCAATAAGCCTGCGACTTAGAGAACAGCTTCGTTGAAACTCAAAGCATTGGCAAGCGATCAAATGTCAGAGTCTAAGCTGGAACCACGAATGCAAATCTCGCCTGAACCAACCGGCAGCCAGCGCGGCGTTGGTTTTCTTATAGTTGATTTATCTCAGCGTGTAAGGTCCATTCAACTGGGTGGAACATCGGTTGTATTTAAGTACTTTGTAGACTAAACAGTATTTTTATGAAAGCTGTTTTAACGTATATAAATGCAACTTGGGAAATAGATTGCGAAAGAAACAGGTAACGTTCTGTACTAACAATCAGTTTTTTTTTTTTTATACAACTGAAGTGGCAACCAAGCGTACGCCCCACAAGATGGTAAGCGGTTACCGCAGCCTATGAACACTTGCAATACCAGAGGTATCACTCGCGGGTTGCCACCTTGAGGCTAAGATCGAAAGCCTCATGTGCCAGTAATTTCACCGGAAACCGTACCCTTCACACCGGAACACAGCAATGCGAGCATTACTGCTTGTCGGCAGAAATAGGTATGTTGGTAGTTCTTCCCCGGACGAGCTCTATCACAGAGAACTCTACTACTACTAAAACAGTGTCAAAGAAACTCACTTGAAGCTTAACGATAAAATTATGGGCTGTACTGTATGTCCTCATGAGGTGATTTCGTTAAGAAGTCTTTATTGCCCTATCGGCACAGAGTGTTTGAGCGGACTAAGTTTTTACGAAAATTTATCTGGATGAAAGCCATCGCGTCACATCACCTGCACCTGCATCAGTGCCTTTTGAATTATCAAGGTGGCCACAACTTATTTTTCGGTTGACGCTAATCTCCCTAAAAGGCTACCAATCTTCTTTTAATCAACTTAAAACATTAAGCTCGAATAAGTCTTTCGGAAGCCGTTTTAGACATTCATGGAGTTAATAACCATGGGTTGGTACTGTGTCAACATAAATCACTATTCCTCCCATATTGTAAGGAAGGAAATTATAGAGTGCTGCTTCTTAGATTGAAGATATTGTAAGTTAACCAACCAGATTATGTCTAGGTTACATTTACAGAATAAGATATATAGAAGATTTATAGGTTTAACATAGAATAGAGGATATAATTATAATCCTCAAAACTTTTCAATACTATCCGCTATTTACTTGTCAAATGACGTTAGGTTTTTCATCCCTATTCGAGTAGAGGTAAGGTACCTACTATTAACAGCATAGATAATGCCTAATGAAAGGAAGCTAATTTATTTTTCATCATTAATCAAGGTGACAGCGAAAGTAGCTCTATTGTGTTAATCTCTGCCATCAGATTGGCAAAATGGACCGAAGCGAACCCAAATTCATGATCCACTTAATGAATATCTCTTGACTTCGATCATAATATCGAGTCTCAGCGCTTGTCTGGACGATGTCTAAGCTGCCAATCATAATAAGCCTCTCGTTAATAAATACGGGCCTGCGTGCTTACTTGCCGGTGCCTGCGCTGGGAAGACTAAAAAGTATATCAAGTAGACATTTTATCGAAAGTGGTTCAACTATAAGTACAAGACACAAAGAACGCTGGCATTGAGCTCACATTTAGTAATCGCAGTTCTCGAGGGAACGCAGCCAGACACTGAATGCCTCAATCGCGTTCAGAATGTCTTTCAATCGAATCCCTTGTGGTAAGATCCATTGCAGTCGGCGTGGCATTGTGAAACTGCATAGTAAATCATGCGGTTTCATCATCAGCCCCTTGGCGATACAAGTTACCTATTAGATCAAATTCCACAGGCTTCGGTGTCACCTTTCGTCCCCGATAGCGCTTTTCCTCGGTGTAGTTTTGCATGCTATAGAATGACTGCAGTCGGGCAAAATTGCAACGTAATCTGAACCCCAGATTAAAACTAACGGCTTTGTACCTAATGCTTTATGCCTGAATAATTTTACGAAAAATGATACAGACTTACGAAAGGGTATGGTGTACTTTTGAAATGTAAAGAATTAACGTATAATGTTTCCTTACAGGCGTTATCGGATCTAACTACTAAGTCAAAATGTGTACTGCTATGCGTGTTTTTCTGAGTTCAAAATATGAGTTGCATTTATTTTATTATCGTACTCCACAAATAGAAGAGACAAAAACCACACTTGAGAACACCCCTCTCGGCCGTCTTCATTGTGGGAACTTTTGAGCAAACAGGGAAGCGTTATTTTTTGTCAAGGGTTTCTCCGAAAGCTATGCCCTCAGGTAGCTAAGCACTAATGTGAACTTTTGTTTGCTTCATCTGAGAGGTTCCGCAAATTACTGAACAATCCAAACTAAACTAAAACAAAGAACCGCACGTGTCTAAAAACGTCGGTTTTTTTTAAAGTTAATTACAAAGGCCTACAGCTACTGCCTACCCAATTGCTGTATTGCACAAAAATAAAGGGTTTCCATTTACGTAAATTTTCTATTGTTGAATTTGTTGAATAATTTTAATGTAAGCAACATTTTGCTTTTTATTTGTGGTCACACGGATATTATGTTATGTTTGTAATAATTAGTTGAAACTATTCAGAAATGAAAGTTTTAAACTAAGTTGACTATTATCATCATCATGCATGCCCTTTCTTTTGACACATTTTTATACTTCAGGGATGTAGATAATTGGTTGCTTAGTTTAATTACAAATAATTGGTAAAAAACAGGCTGATCTTTCACTAGAGTTTCATACTTCATAGTTGTAATTATCGTCTTTCTCTTCGGGCACCATCGTCATTTACGCCTATTTAAATTTGCTGCTTGAAGCAGTCAGTCTGTGACAATGACCTTTAAAAGCCCACGCTAATTATACACTCACGGTCTGACAACCGGTGCCAGACTAGTTCCTGCTTATAGCATGGTGTGTTTCGACAACCTATCTATTAAAGTGCCCGATACAAAGATGTAATCCCCTTCAGAAACGGTATGCTGATAGGCTATTATATTTACCTACATTATCTTCTGTAGTGAAGTAGTCTATTTTCGATCGCTCTTTGTGGTTTCTTGTAGTTCTCTTCTAGAATATTTATGTCGACGATGTAGTGTCATTTCATGCTTGTAACATATTTATGGCTTGTAAACTTGTTCGTTGTGTCGATGATTTTGTGCTAACATAATTTATCATGCACATAGATATAGCCCATTTTCCAATCTGCCAATTCACCCCGCAGTGATACTTTCTTTGAAAAAAAGACCTTGTACTACTAAGAAAGTACTTGATCTAACTGAAAACCTAATTAAGTAGATGGGTTAAGTGGATATTGCTTTACAAAATGGTATTTAATTGAGCGGGTAAAAAAGAAAGAGCAGGCGCAACTTATTGAATTAGCGTGCACCGGTGCTTATGATGTAATATAGCTAATAAGGCCCGATTTGAGGGCCGTAAATTTTACGCGTCCCTTCTGTTCTTAGCATATGGCGCAATTGGTAATTTACTTACTTGATATTGGATATTATCTCTTTAGAGCACTCAGATAACAATGAACGTAACTTCATCATCGGTCTATTTAATTATAATATTCTCAGTCACTACCTTGCCTTTGATATGTGGGTAGGTAGGTGTAGGTACCTACCTACTCAAGTACTCGTACTTTTTGGTCCAACCCGTATTGGTGCATTGCTGATTTTTATCAAGCTCATATTTTTCGTCGGTAATACATTGAATATTTCCTATACATTTTTTCATGTAATATATAATAACACAATCACACCGTCGCAGCAGGAGTAGGGCATCGGAACCGGTTTTTCCCGGTTCCAAAAGAATCGGGAATTCCCGGTTCTTGGGGGCTACAAAAAGAACCGGTTCTCAAAATCAAAGAACCGGGTTTTCGGTTCTTTCGGTTCTTTTAAAAATGTGTGAATATCAAAGATCAATGCAAAATTAACAATCACTTTTCAAACTGTTTTGCTTTCGTTGATTATATTCTTTGTGATAGAATCAACAAAGGCGAGTGGAGGGGTGTCCTACACTACGTTTTTCAGTTCGTGGTCGCCATTCGAGAACCTTTATACTGTCCTTTGTGCAGTCTGGTTCTTCTACGGATATCCTCGTAACGGATTCGATTGCGTCGTGAAACTCCTAGCATAGCTCGTTGAGCGACTTTGAGCTTCTGACTAAGACCAATAGTTAGCGACCACGTATCAGTGCCTTATAGACTTCTATCTTGAAGCTCTGTGGTATCTGTGATGAGAAAATAGGCCGTAATTACCCGAACGCTGTCCATCCGAGTTAAATTCGACCGACACGGCTGACTTCTTCATCGAAGTTAGACCTACTCGTACCTAGTAGAATCACCTGACCCACATAAACATAGTGGTCAACAACAGTGGTACGACAGCGACATTAGCATATGATATGATAAGATAAGATAAGATAAGATAATTTGTTTATTTGCAACCAAAAAATTGAATACATACAGAATAGTAGTTAGTTTAGTTAAGTATCTAATTTAGAAACACACAGTAAGTACTTATTCCTAAATTATCATTAGCAAACAAATCAAGTAGCCGTGATTAGGCTCTTAGTACTAAGCTTAAAATTATAAATAAGGTAAAGGTTAATTTTAAATTGAGAGACACAGTAGATACAGTTAATATTCAATGAGTAGGTAGAATGTAGAATCTTTCCTTGGGCTCCACACTAGGATTCCCTGTTCTGTGGAGACCAATTTATAAGAGCTAAAAAAGGTTTGTCGTAAGATTTCACGGACAGTGTTCGATGGTTAGTAGGTAGGTAAATAATAAATTAATTTAGGTACCTACTGTAGGTAAAGGTGATCGTATTAGGTACGTAATATAGGCTAGAACTTAAAAGTATCAGGTAAGTGTAGGTTTTAGGTTTGTTTAGGTATCTTGGAACAAATTGTGTATGACCCTTAGTATTATTCTAAGAGTAGGTACATACCCTTTTCGGAACTTGTTTGTTCGGGAGGCTGGAAGTCTTCAAACCTACGAGCGAGATGATTAGCTATAGGCTGTTTTCCAGAAAAGAAAGTTCTAGAAAACAGTTTATAGACGTGGCTTAGAATCGAAATGGGTCTATAATTCTTCAAGAGGGTACTGACTGTCCCCTTTCTAAAAGAACAGTACCACTACACCTCTGTTCCAAGCCCCTGGCGTTGTACCACTGTACCTACTCTCAAGGGTAACGGAATTAAGGACCTTCAGTACCAGTGTTCCATCCGATTTCAGAAGCTTAGTCGTTATTTCGTCCCACGGTGCATTGTTGTTCTTATGCCGTTTTAATGCAGTCGAAATCTCGTACAGGCTGACGTCCGAAACATTATTTTGGGTGTAGTGTCGAGTCAAACGAGCTCTGGCATCGCTAATTATGAATAATATGTTTTAACAAATTCCTAACTCAACGAATTTTAAGCGAAAAAAAAACTTATATCCTTGATTGATACGAAAACATGTTTTTTCGATTACAGATAGGAGTTATAAGCGAAAAAAAAACATGTTTTATTGATTGAAAATTGGGAACCGAAAAGAACCGAAAGAACCGGTTCTTAGAAAATGGCCGGTTCTCTTTGCCCTAGTCAGGAGCAAACCTGAAGGAGCAAATCGTATTGGAAAAATATTGAACGATTGGCGAAATATGGGGTAAATTGGAAAATGGGCTATGCCTACGTGCAGTGACGACTTCAGTCGTAAAACATGTTTTACTGTTGCCGAATCGAAATCCCCTATGATCTTTATTTTTTTGGGATGTTATTCGTCGTCAAGTTGAAATTATGTGACAGATTCGTCAAGTAGGTAAATACTTTTTTACCAAGCACTACTTTTTACTGTTTTCTTATATTTTTCGAACATGACCTACATGGCATCTACATACAGGATGGTCCAAACATAAACGTCAATAAGAAAAATTGAGATTCCCCAGATTCAGGGGTATCCGAACCCCATGTATGTTCCCCGATTTTTCGTTATGATATTTTTTTTTTTTTTCTTTTTTTGAGAATGTTTGGTCGGAACGTCTGAAACTGATAAAAAAAAATTTGAAAGTTTTTTCCTAGATTTTTTTTTGTAAAATAATCTCAATGAGTTGTACAATCATGCATAAAATAATCAACTTACTAGCATTAGTGCAAGTTTCAAAGTTTTAATGAAAAGTGACAAATATGTATTTTAGAAAGTGAAGATTAAATTTTCAACTTTAAATTAAAAAACACATACAAAAATGATTTTATCAGTTTCAAACGTTCCGACCAAACATTCTCAAAAAAAAAACATAACTCGAAAAATATGAAAAATCGGGGAACATATATGGGGTATTTTCGGATACCCCTGAATCTGGGAAATCAGATTTTTTCTTATTGACGTCTATGTTTGGACCATTCTGTATATTATATGTATATGGCAGTTGTTTGTCATTTCTTTTGTTTTCAATTTGTAGATCCTCGACCATATTGTTAATTTCCATGGCATTAAGTTCAATGTTTTTAGAAGAATCACAGAAACATAGATATATGTTCTGTGAGTGATGAACACTCTTTGAATAAAATTGAAATTTACTTAAAGTTAAAAGAAGTCATGCATCCAGTTTATTGTTCTTTTAACGTGTGACTTCATCACTACTTATTAGAAGCCTGTAAAAAGTTGGGGCGCCGGCAGCTGATCGGAAGTCCTGCCCTTTGTTCGGTTACCGCGTGTTCGGTAGGAAGGAAGGAAGCGATTTCTAATCGATCTTTGAAGTTAGAACACTTTATTTTAAATTTGAAAATCTTTTTGAAGTCTCGTGAATTCGTTAATTCCCAATCCCGTGCTGCTTGTTGTTTCTTTTGATCACGAGTTTTAGTGATACGCCCCATTGTCCGTTACGAAATATTCGTATTTTTTATTCAGCTCAACCAGCGAAAGCTTCCATTATTCAGATGTTTTGGGCACAATAGCATACCGGGCGCACGGCGTACGCGCAGCGTGTGATCCGTTGCGAGATCGATTGTTCGCGATATACAGGGCGGCTATATTCAAAATTGTTGGCTTTGTCCTGCACAATGCGAATATAAATGGACTACACACCTAGACAATCTTTTGGTTACATAATTTATTAACTGTTTCCTGCCTCGGGAAGTGTTTCCGTTCGCCGTTTTTGGTTATTTATCTGATTCCGTTGTTTGTTTGTCTGCTCATGAACAATCTTTGATTCTATTATGTTTTTGTGTTTTCTTAGCAGAATGTTATGTGAATATTACCTTGAACTTCAAAGGTGCAAATTTAAAGTGAGAATACGGTAGTCAACACTTGTTATTAAATTATAATTGGAAACATTTATAGCAATTAAGTATTTGAGAGTGGCGGCAAGGCAGCTGCGATTGACACGTGCCACCGGCACCGCCACGAGCAAGTTACACTGTTTTGTGGCTTCTGCAAATAACGTTTATTGCTTCCACAGGGTTATGCGGAAATACTAGAAATGTTTCTAGAAATCAATAACGTATTGTTTAATCGTTTTCGCGAGCTTATAACTCTTAGAACGCTGCTTCGTTTGAGCTACAACTTGCTATGATAAACCACCTTCACACCTTTTAAAATAACTCGGGCGACGCAGGAGGTTGCGGGTTCGATTCTCACCACAGGACAAATGTTTGTACGATCTGCAAATATTTGTTCCAGGTGTTCTGGGTATTATTAATGTGCCTATGTATACTAAAAATATAATATCTATCTTGTATTTGATATTAAGTATATCAGTCATCTAGTACCCAAAACACAAGCTCTGCTTAACTTGGGCTAGATGATGCTGTGTGGATTTTCCAGCATTAGATACTTATTTATTATTTGTTTATTAATAATTATTAATTATACACTATATTGAACGCATTATGTATGTAGGAGGTAATAGAAATAACACCGTTCCTCCCATAAATAAAATATCGACTCGTCATAAATATCGATTTAGTTTTAAAAAACGATATTATTAAAACACGTGTCTTAGTGTTTTTTGTTCACATTACTAAAAGCAGTGTTTCCTTTTATTTAATGGTCCATAGAATGACGCAACAACGTGGGAATCGTAATTCAATGAGGAAAGATAGAGTATGTAATAAAGGATATTATTATCATAATTACAGTCTCATAATATCCTGTAATGGAGCGCGATTTATTGATACCTCGTTAGACATGTCCCAACATTAAGCTTGCGTAAACTTACATTTAATGCTGTTAAATGTTACGGATTTACTGAGAAGTTAGCAAATTGAATTCAGACGCTTCCTAGTGCATGTAAGTTGTTTGTGACTGTGCTTGTTAAATCGCAGATAATATAGTGTAAAATCTAGTTAAGATTCATTTGCAGGTTGTAACAAATTAAATGTCAATGAAAACTTTAAAAATATTGAACGAAGCATTATGGCTTACTATGCTCAATATTAACGTAAGGGCCTTAAAAATGACCTAGTAAAATTTTATAGACTACAATACTGTACAATATGTATAGCTCAAGATAGGAAGCCTGAAAACATAGTATAGAATGTATGCCATATTCGTCCCGAGTTTTCGGTCCACATAATAATAAAAAAGTCTCCGAAATCACTTTGGTATTACACTATCTCGAGTCCAAGATCACGATCTTGTATTGTGTAATGGATTTTCGAGAAACAGAAAAGCCTACATTTTTAAGATCTCCTGCAATAAATCTCGGTGACTCGGCTCCCTTTATCTTCTCTTACATTATTCAAGCTCGTAATTTTGCTTCAGTACTACATTATATTCGTAGTTGATAAGTGCTGAGGGAAAAATATTATGGCCATCTTACTAAGTGGTTCATCCAATTCTATTATAAGTGGCCAAACTATCCGTCTCATTTTATGGGATATTTAGAACATAAAGACACAAATCTACACTTTGTATGTGTTGTAAAAGTTAGGAAGTACTTAAAAACCAAGTAAAAGGGGAATGGGTTTATATGAAAACCACACAAAACGAAAAAGTAAACCGAGAAAGAGGAATACCAAAAAAAAGTTATATGAGTCAGCTAAAAGAGAAGGCTGACATGACAGCGGTCAGGTTTACATAAGGAGGTGAAGAAAGCCTAAATGAAGAGAGCAAAACATACCAAAGAGAAGACTAGTTAAGGGATAAGCTATTAAATTTAATAATAATGATGATGCCACAAAATATTGATGATAAGCTAAAGGAGCTTGAAATAAGACTCTTTAAATGTTACTTTTTTGCAGCATTTGCATGGTTGTTCGATTCAATTGATAAAATCAGAGACAGACAGCTCTATAATATGCTATAAAAAATTGTCACAAATCTAACCCGTTACCGTGGGCGTGCGTGTGTAATATCTACTACCCATACCCAGTATAGTCTTTTCCACAATGAATCTGCCTACGCTTAGAATGTAGACAAGGTAAGTTAATGTCATTGACTCGATTAGCATTCATCTTAACTGTTAGGTGCTACGTGCTAGTGGGGCTGTATTTGAGCGCAAGTTCAAGTGTGACCGTTGCTTCAAAACTTGTTTACTCGTTTCGAAATCACTTGTTAATTAATGACTTGTGACACTGATTCTAGATAAGTCGCACTGTGCTCGTGTGTCGCATGTGGCACCTTATTTTCCCTAGTCCTACTTATTAGTTTCTTATCTACATACATACTTAAAATCACGCCTGTATCCCGTAGGGGTAGGCAGAGACCACGGATTTCCACTTGCTACGATACTGACACACCTCTTTCTTCCTTTCCATCTATTTTACTATATAATTTATTATTTAACTTTATTATATCTTATCATTATAGTAAGTAGGTATATTATGTATAACCCTGGGGGTTAATTCTCTTAATTGCAGTCTCATCTTAAATATGTAGCTCAAGGAATTTAATATGTATACCTACATCTGCCAGACTCGATCTCGGACGCCGTTGCTCATTAGCATTTCCAGAGGGATCTTACCACATACTGGCACTAGCACACACGGGGTGTTGCCAATATGGTCAAAACGAGCCTGTTCTCGTAGATATTGTAGACTCCCGTTCGATCAAGTTCATTTATATTGCAGCCGGATGCTTCAGCGGCATTCGTGTTGCGTCGTTAGCTGAATATTTTGTGGTATAGCAATAACACAAACGTCAATACTGTTGGATGTACTAGGCTTGTATACCAGTAAGCTTAAGCATCATTTGAATTTGATTTTTAATGTGCATTGAACTTTAGATTTTTTGAGCCAAAATTTAATAAAATCTTTGATAACTTTGTTGTATGCCTGTAAATTTGCTTTTGTGTATTGTAGTCTTAAGGTCCTAAGGTCGATTACCCTTATCCTCAAGAGGAGAGCCTGTCAAGGTTTCAATAACGTCCTTAATTGTTTGCTCTTTAGTATTCGGGCGTTAGTCAGATAACATGTTCGGTATCGATAGACCATTATAACGCTGTCTTCACTACTTTCATTGTCTATACTAGAAAAATGATATAGTATAGTTAAGCATTATGCTATTCAATGTAAGTATTCGTGCTTTCATTCAAAATCAATCTGTTAAATTTCGAAACATGGGTCGTTAGTAACGTTATTATCAGAACAATAGATCTTACAAGAACTGACAAATCAAACCCAATTAAATTTTTCATCCATCGTAGTTACATCGTCCTTACCTTTATCACAATTTGTATGCGCCTTTATTATATTGCATGACTCAGCTATTCTAAACCCAGATATGTTCTCTTATTTTTGGATCCAGTATAATCAATTTACAACATAAACAAAGTTATACGCTGTTTCATCATAATTAAACATTCAGCAAAAAGATAGCAAATTGGACTGAAAATATTTGCTAACGTGATATTAATTTGAACATTTTTACATTGATTGAGGCCATTAAAATTTTCAACGTGCATGCGACAGAACAATTTTAAAAATTCAAGCTAATTGCAGTCGGGGTAGACATAATCATGTCCCACAACAAACGCTGAATCATCGGGTGACAGTACAATAAAGGTGAAAATGTGCGATCGCGAACGTATGGTTTAGATAAGAATACCTCGTCCGCCGATAGTGTTGGCTTTTAGGTGCTATGCGCATCTAACGGACAGGTTAAAACGCAACCATTTATCTTTCGGCGATAAAATCTGCGCTACCAAATACAGTATCTAATAATGCGGAAACTTACGCTACGTTTGCCGTCAGTGGTTTTGCTGCATTCAGCATAATTATAATAATGCATTTATGTTTGTGTAATACATAAAATTAATCTATGCTGCAGCTAATGTACTCATAATAAGTTACGTAAAATCACATGTGACCCGTTACAACATTGAATAGCATCGCGCCAGCGCCAGTAGTTTTCTAAATTAAGTATTTCAAATCAGAATTTATTTATTTATTTTTATTTCACAGGAAAACAAAAATAATCGTTAAAAACAAAAATATTAGTAATCAAAAGATACAACTATAGACCATTTAAAAGTTTTCGCAGTTAAAGAATGTAGGTAATAATGCCGCATATTTAAGCGGCATGGCAGTGTCTCTTTGAATCAATTTTGAAGAGACACTCCCTATTTCATGCCGCTGCGGATAATCCGCTAAATGTAAATAGTCTGTTTCAAGGTGCGCCGCGTTGCACATGGTGGATTGTTTATTGTCGAAGGCGATAAACAAACAGCCGACATGACCGTTTCTTTGATAAAGAAGAAAAAATATCTGCTGATATCGAGCTCTTATAAAATCTTTAGTAAACCAAGGAGATAAAAGTGGCGTCCATAACGACCTTTTTAAAAAAAAAAAACATTCTTTTAAAATTTTTAAGCAATAACTTCACAAACATTCAAACTTACATAGCTTATATTTATATTGTAAGTAAATTATTTATGGTACACATACACAGTTATGATTGCCATCGTCATCATGTAAATTATGGTTTGGCTGTGGTGTTTGCTGCCCACATCCACAGAGCTGTGCCACATCTGACATCGCATCGCGTTATAAACAGCGATGACATTGACGTAATTACGGCTCGTTTCTGAAGCAATTAGCGTTCTACTTTACGAAGAGACCGAACAACGACTTTGCGATATTTACATTACGAGTAGGGTACGGTTCATTAAATTGTTATGTCACCACCCCCGTTCATGTAATCTCAGATGATTTGTTTCGTGGCGGGCGGTGAGGTCTACTAACTGCGGTGAACGAACCCTGTCACTGCGCAACTTCAGGTTTTGGCACATCGTCTCACATTTTGTGTCCGATATTCATATCGCCTTTTATGGGCGTGAAATTTCACCATACTATCGAGTACGCCAATGATTTAAAACCGGCTAAAACAGCTTGTTATCGACAGTGAATGGATGTGTGAATTGCATAAGATCGGTTATATACCGATTTAAAGTTAAAGCTAAATCGAATTCTTACTTCGATCATTATTCGGCGGCTGCAAGAGCTCGTAAAAAAGGTTGCCATGATTGCACTTTAATTACTAAGAGATCTCATAAAATGTTTTAATACTAATTTATTTATTGCACGGGTGTTTTTATGATTATAATCTTGGAAATTGCATCGAGCTGCAGACTTGATGTTGGCCTTACTTTGAATGAATTTGGCCGTACGAGACATGTGCCCAGGGGCGCTTGGGCATTATCTTACCGTTTCCACACGTACCTCGAGTTAAAAAACCTGATTTATTTCATAAATCCCTGTAAGTTGCAACAGCGAGCAGCTGCCACTACAACAATCAGCGCCAGCTTACCCACCAAATTATTAAAAGCCATAAAACGAGTCTCTTATAGAAGGGTGAGCCACCCCATGCTATTGTAGATTGACGTGTTCTAAACTTGCATGAGCGTTTTACTATTGGAACAGGCGAGGTGTTTTATTGATTTTTGATACCATGACAACAAGCAGACCTTAAGTAATTCAAAATTTCATCAATGAAATAGATATAAGTTTTCTGATGTATTCACCATTTTATTTGAGTTCCCAACATCTTGTTGATCAGTCTTAACTCGTAATTGTAATCCTAGAATAGGCACTACGACCAGCAAACTAGGCCGTCCTCTCAATTAGATGCCTTCTAATCTATCTTATATGATCTCCAAGGTTCTCTGGCATTTTAATGAGCAATATGACAACAACTACTGGCCTACACAAGCCTATTTTCAAATATGTGATAACTTTTGTTACAAATGTAGCTCATCATCTCATTACAGTAATTCTCTAGATCCTGGAAGTCTTCAAGGTTTCCCGCAAACCATTAGATAGGCACGCGAGACGCACTGGGCAGGTTGACGCGTAAATTGCGTAAGACTAAGGGCAAACTTCTGTGCAAACTTAGGTTGTTTTTTAATTTCGTCCTGGAAGTGCCCTTGACTGGTTTGAATGCTGCCATTTGAATATTTTCGTACTTTTTTATCATTGAATTTAACTTTTATTTTAATTATTTAAAAGCGGCGACTAGTGTTCCGCAATTGCCGTTGGCGCCATGGAAGACCAGCGCTAAAGTAGTATGTATGTACTACTACTGCATGCTGCTTTAGACAATCCTGAATGGCGACCATTTTCGAAGACTTATGATCCATATGTACCTAATCGTATATGCTTAACTGCTTAGATATACACTTTTAACATTATTAACACCTACTATGTATCAACTGTCTCGAAATAAACTTTTTTACTTACTTACTTACTGATTGACAGTACCTACCCTACCTTACCTAAAAAAATGTTTCGGCAAGTTGTGGTTGTACGCGACAATGTAGTTAATATAGTTAATGTAGTTTAATTAATAATTGATAACCTCCTTGGAATTCGGTTGAAAAGCAAGCTGAAGCGCAAACTGCTAAATCTAAACGCCCAGGTTCTCCTGTATGAGACTTTTGAGCTGTTGAAGTTAGTTCTGGATTTGTCTACGCATGTTGTACGAAGGCAGGTTAGCTTGGCGCGCAAATAAGCATAAGGTGCGGTTGTCGACAACTGCCAACCGGTCGCATTGTGCCGGTGTCGCGACCGTTACTTGCCCACCTGCGGAACGTTGCCCACTGAGCCGAGAGCGACGTGTGTCTACACGTGTTTCGAGGGTTAATAGACAGACGCCATGTTTGCATAATTGATCTGGCATTTGAATTAAATGCTACTAGATGGACCAGCCCTTGGGAACACCTGCGAATTCGCCCTTTGCCTTTAAGTTTTACGGTAATTATCCAACAAATCTCTAAGTTCAACTCCTGCAATTTCAAAGATTGTTAATAAGATGCTGATTTAAAGGTGCTTTAAGTAACTTTTGAGTTAATTGCCCGTAAGCGAAATGCTGTAAATCTAAATAAATAAGTCCATATCGATAAAATGTATAGGTAAGGTACGATCGATTTTAAATCATTCTTTAATCGAAAGCGGATGTTCGAGTAAATAAATATTGAATCAGAACATCATTACGTAATGTTACCTTAATTAAACATTTACCGAACGCGCCAATGCATCACGGTGCATCCACCATTATCATAAGTCAACATGCGAGATAAGCGATATTGAATCGTGACGTGACCGACTATCGAGTTACGACACACTCGATACTTTGACACCTAACCATCGATCGGCCGCGTCTGTTTGACTGATTATCTTTATGAGCTGTCTTGATTTGACCCACTTTTGAGAACTCGATTGTATGGTTCAAATATCAAAATTCGATTGATTATTCTGGCATTCAGCTAAATTTGAATATTATTTTTTTATAATTAGAAAAAGTTGAAGGCATGTTTCATGATGGTTATAATAATATTGTCCCGATCTGTCCTTTCACTTTTTTTATGAAGCCGTCTTTTACACTTTCTGAGAATTTTAGTCAACAGACTCAGCTAACCCAAATACCAACCTTCGGGATTTGGTATTTGGTAGACCATAGGGTCTACATTATTATTCAGTACCTTTTTGAATTTACCTAATAGTAATTGTAAATAAAAAAACCTATTACCTGAATGAAATAAATTAAAATCAATACTTTGAAGTACTCTATTATAAATTTCATTTCATTGAAAAATCGAAGAATCCAAAAAAAGGAAAAGCCAAACTAGAACAAATAGACCGCTAAAATAAAATTAACTTCATAAACTGTTAAAAAATATGCGAACATTGTTGTAACTCGTAAGTCTTGTAACCCGATAAAGACCACACACGACCGCACTGGAACACTTGACTTCGTTGGAACATTTCTCAATACTGTAAATAATAAAGGCCGCTTCGTCACTGCTGATTTTACTCAAGTTGTTTCTGATTACACTAAATGACACCGACATCGACAACCCAACCGGCTCCATTACAACGGAACAGCGTTTTAATGCTTACAAATGCAACCATCACATACATAAAATATTATATTTGTCACAACTGTATCTGGATACACTTTAATAAATTTACTCGAGTCTCAGTCCACGAATAAAATATTTTTTATGGTGACCAAAATATGCGCTTCACGCGATGAAAACTTTTTTCATATTGTCTCATAGCGATGTCTATCTTATACGAAGCTAAACAAGTTGATCTATATTGATAGGGAAATGACGAGGAACAAGAAGGATGACATGGCGCTTAGTGAAAGCCGACTCATTGTGATGTAAATATGGTTTGATCACGTACAATGGCCGTGGGCGTGGGGAGTGGGCAGGCAGACCAAACCAGCCCACTGAAACCTTGATAAACATACCACCCTCGCTTGGCGGTGATGTTTCGTTACTTTGAATTAACGAACTAGATTTTACAGTTGTGATGTCGTAATCGAAATTCACGAGCTAATCAATATCGTTACTACTTAATCAATCAATTTACTTGAATAAGTTGTCCTAGTGTCATTATTAATCTAAAACTCTTTATGAAAAATAAATTTTCAACTTTTGTAGCAGTCATATATTACAGTCATGTATTACTCACGATATCCCAGTAGTCAGGCAGGAGTATTTGTATGAATACTTCAGTCTTCAGAGGATGTACAATCAATCTCTTTGAACACGATAATAGCTGTTCCTTTTAACCTTACGTCAACTGTTTAAACTCTTTGGTTGATAAATACTTTTTCAGGTACCCAAAACTTTACTTTCACAAGCTGTTAAGTGTTAAGTGCTTCTTTTATTATTAACGATCAGCGACTTTGTCCGCGCTAATTTTTTTAAACAAACTTCTCTGCGTCCTCTAGGAGTTGAGTATCGGGAATTCCGTTTTTAGTGCACCCCTAGCCCAAAGAGCAATAGTAATAACCCAAAGTTCATGTTTTCAGGACTTATGGTTTAAGCTGTGCGTTGATCTGTCAGTCAGTCACGAAAGCCTTTTGATGCCACCACCTATTTTATTTCAATGATGATAAGGCAGACGCTTGCTACCTATTACAATGCTCAAATCTCCAGCATTCACATCTAAATCCATAACACGTTCCGCTCATCCCGGCTCCAAGACCAGTGGGTGTAATGTTTCGTGTATTCACAAACACAGCAGTGAAAGCAAACATTCACGTTCCACCTAATGCGTGTAGGGACGACACCCGACACCCTGGGCTTGGTTACCTATGCAGTTACTGTCCATACAAACGTCTTAGAATCGCATGGTAAAATGAAAAAATAATAACATAGAAAACATTCTCAGGTGACAAAATAGAGACTTTTGGCTATGGAAGGGACAACGGGCGAAAGACCGAATAACCGACTATGTTCAGTGTAGGCACAGAACTAATATGTGTAGGTTCCAGGCTAGTGACGATCGATAGTAACACCTGGTAACACCAAATCAATGTTGGTACTTTTTTGGTGATTGGGTATATCTCCAGGAGACCAGAGATTGTTATGACCTTTTAAAAATTCATCACCCTGAGTTGAAAAAAAAATTAAAATGGCCTTATTTCACTCACGACTATTAATAAGAACATACGGTACTAAATGATACTATTTATTTGGATCATAACCAAATGACGAAACTTCTAATAGAACCATATTCCTAAATTATAGTAATATCGAAGACTGTTATGCCCTGAGAACTATCTGATCTGATTCTAATGAATCGTGGTTGCCAGACTGTAAAATGACCATGTCTAAAATGTAAATGGTAATTGCTATAATTTGATAATCTTTTTCGAGTCTTTCAAATTTATTCCGTGCATTTCAAAATGGAATGCGTTACGTTGATGCAAACCATGAATATAAATCAATGGGAATGGGCTCAGGGATTCGAATCATGGTCAAGTTCAGTAACCTCCTGCTGAACATCTTCGAGATTGACAAATTGATCCCACGGGCAGACTTTATTACTCAACGTCATCGCAGTCATGCATTTCAGCTCTTGCTTGATACGGATCCGCACGATTCGGCTTACAAATAGCAGGTACGGCAATCGGTTGCAACTCATTTTAATTTAACCTTCCGTGTGTAGATCACGCGAGCGTGACGTCCGCGTCACAGAAGGCCTTTTTTGCGTGGCTTGTGCGTGGTCTTGCACATTGTGTGTGACATTTGTAGACGTGCAGTTTTCTTGCAATGAAGAATACCTCGCGTTTACACTGCGCGTCAAATGCAAATTGACTGCGCGTGTGGAGTTTGTCACAGGACAGGGGGGCGATTCTCGTGCCATAGATAAATAGTTACATGTTATATATAATATATTGTCAAAACTGTAAAAAATTCTATACATTTTCGACAGTAGTGACGATATATTTAGAGGGTCATTCATTATCAACCTGACAAACTTAAGGGATAGGTTCCACACATAAAAATAAAAATATATGTACCTATAATATATTTTTTTTATGTATATTTTGTTTGTGTGTATAGTTTGTCAGGTTGATAATGAATGACCTTATATATCACATGTAACCATTTATCTATGGCACGAGAATCGCCCCCCAGGAGTCTCTGCACTTTAGGTCTACTAAAATAAAAACCCAATATGAGTTTTGTTTTATATTTATGATATACTCGTAGGTACGAGTAATAATTATCGTCTTAATTGCAAATAAGCTGTACTGAGAGTTCTTGAATCGGGGTTCTGATTCAGACCGAGATTGGTTTCATTCAATGCGCTAGTTCACTAGTGCATTGCATTACATATGCATATCCAATGCAATTTATCTGACACTAAATAAATACCAAATTTTTTAACGATGTAAAAATGTAGTAGAACGATTACAATTTAAAGAGCTTATCATAAAATGCGTTTAGGTAGGTGAAGGTAGGTATAGGTACTACATAAGATTGTAACTCATTTGATAAGATAAACTACTTTATTACGATACACAATGTCCACACATTTCAACAAAATACACATTGTTATGGTAAGTAAAACGATTTTCCTCGTCTGTCTTGAATTCTTTACAATGTTTTCACGAGAGCTGTCCGACAGAAATTGCGTTCTAAAAACTGCGGCGTCAGCGTTCAGAAGTTTTTTTTTACGACCGGAGGCTTAAAATGCTTTTACGTCATTACATCATATTACAGGCTCGTAATCACCACGTCATCTCGACGGATCGTGGTGAGCAGTCTCACTTCATTTTACCTCCCCCATTATTTTTATACAGCTACATCATAAGTAGTAAAATCATGATGGGTTTAATCACGGGAAAATCATAAGTTTATTTTATGTCGTTTGTGGCTATTAAACCAACAGGATTATGTATGAAGGAATGGTAGGTATATTAAAAACCAATCAACTCTTCATCGCTTTTATTACTACATTCAGGTAATGTCCTAAATCGTTGTCTGAAATCTTTTTTCTGTGTTCAATTTGCAGCATAAATGAACCTCATGAATTCACCTTAACCGGGATAGGGTGGGATCACAAAGATTGATCGCTTAATTTCGTTGATCGTGGCTTCATTTCACCGATCGTGCCGTACTACGACTTAGTTAACTCGTAACGTTCTGTGTGGTCAGGACTTGGTTAGGTATTTTCAGCTCCTTAAGCTGGTCCTGGTCTTATTAAGCCGTGACAGAGACTTTTGGTCTATAAACTTCGTCATCTGAATAGGAAACGGATTTACCATTTTCGAATATTGAATTTGTGTACCTTATTATTTAAATCTTTCTTAGTAATTGAAAGGCCATTTACCCATTTACTGAAGGTTGACATTTTCCTTCTCTAAGTCAAGTCTAACTAAATAGATATTCCCGTGTATAATTCTCGTCCATGATGCTGCAAAGGTAGAAAGTTCTGAGACCTTTTTTACCTTGTAGCTTGCCCATCATAATAAGCTGGAGCAGATGATAACGCTCTTGCCTTGCGTGACCTGACATATGTCCTAGGTGAGTACTTTTCTCTGTTTTATGGTTCGTACAAAATTAGGTTTCTTTACTTCCATCCATTTTAAAACGTCAAATGTTCGTGACCATGTGCGACTCTGACTCACACAAACTTGCTTTTTACCTACTACGATAAGATTCTGTAGCACCTATGAATGGAAAATGCGGAGTACAGTTATAGCGTGGGCAACCTGAGGTCAGACCCTTAGTAACTGTTGGTTTGTCTGTGGTCAAACGCACATGACGACGACAGCCCTCAAACCTACGCGTTGGACATTGTAATGGCCTTATTTCTTTTGGATTGCGTTACGCTTTGAACTATGGCGCCTTCCGGATATTTCTCTGGAATAGATGCTTTATAGACTCTCGTAGGCAACTACTAGCAGTTCACTTTTGTTCCTATCAGAGACGAACCTCAATCTCATATCAAGTAGGCCTGGAGGTATTATAAATTAATTGTTAAATAAAAATTTACTTCTTTTTTTTTATTATACAACTGAAGTGGCAACCAAGCGTACGGCCCACAAGATGGTAAGCGGTTACCGCAGCCTATGGACGCTTGCAATGCCAGAGGTATCACTCACGAGATATCACGCGCTATCACCTTGAGGCTAAGAAAGAAAGCCTCATGTGCCAGTAATTTCACCGGAAACCATACCCTTCACACCGGAACGCAGCAATGCGAGCATTACTGCTTGGCGGCAGAAATAGGTATGGTGGTAGTTCTTTCCCGGACGAGCTCTATCACAGAGAACTCTACTACTTTCAACTACTTCAATCAATTGAAACATGAAACGATAAAATACAGGTTATACGTAATCTCCTTAACTCAGTTCTTAACTAGCGGCCCTGGTAATCTACAAGTATTTGAGTCATAATCATTTTCTGATCGACAAAGAACTACAAAAACTTTTGAGATTATTATTAAAGTTGTAGTAAAACAAAAAAATCTTACTCGATTATTTATTTTAAGCTTGTCAGCACGGTAAACAAGGTTTGTATAATTAAAAAAAAAATCTGTTGTCGACATACATGTATGTGGCACCCTAATTTCGTCGAAAATAGCCGTCTTCTGAAGCCCTAAAGGTAATCAAGCCTCATGACATTACACGTGCAATGTGTGAACTGACGAGGAGCACGCTTCTCGTTTTATTTCCAGTTTAAAAACTATAAACATAATAAATACGTCTTTGCTCTCTAATGGTAGCGTTACAGCACAAACGGTAGCAAAGCAACAGTCAGAAATACCGATTTATTGTTTTTACGTATCCTAATTGAAGGTGCAAGATTACATGGTATGGCGTGACTGCAGCCGCCCAGTGGTTCCCTTTATATTCATTAACATTATCATCATGGTAAGCCATCATACTATAGCCAAGCATTTCCAATAAACTTATCGATAAGAAAACACCTTTGATCCCGTATCATCATATTAGTCAATAAATCCACTGCTGGACATAGATAGATTACCAGTATACGACTGAACTTGGCCTGAAGAGTGAAAAATCTACGAATAGCCAAGCAATGTTTAAACTTAGTATTCCACCCACTGTTCTCCATCCAGAAAAACCGGTATAGAGACTAAGCAACTTGTCGAATTTTAACATCGCTCTTGAACGCCCCGATATAGAAACCAGATACAGCACTATGGTACTTGTGATTGCCGAAATAGAAATATTGGAATGGTCTTACCTATAAGTATGTAGAGCAAGCATTAATATCAGATACTTAACTAACATATTCCTTTAAATTATAATACTAGGAGTAGTTATTGCAAGCAAAGATTGTAATCCGACCGTAATGGGAATAGTTATGAATAAGTGGCACTTTCAGTGGCTCTTTATCCATGTGCTCTTGCACAGACGCTGCCGGCGCCCGCGGCTCTCACGTCGCAACAAAACAAACATTAACTAGATACTATCGCTCAAACGAACTTGAACCGAATGGTTTACTTCGCCATTAAAGGCTAGATAGGTTACTGTTACTGCATTGTACTCGATACATACTTATCCTGTCACGTATTATTGCTAACTTTCAATTTCTCTCACTTTTACTCCTTATTTTTAGAGGCGATTAATGCCAACATTTCTGGGAGGCCGATACGTGATACACCTTCAAAAGACAGATTTCACTCACCATGCATTGTGTTACCAAAGCGCCGAGGGAAGTCAGATAGTTAGGACTTTTACGATGTCGTTGAGCACGACTACCGATTTAAAACGTTTCGACAAACAATCATGTTTAAAATTATGGTATGTCGAGCTTGTACTAACAAGCTTCACCTTCTGTTTCCTTTCTATAGTCATCACGACTAAAGTCCTGTACAAAAATACAAAAACTTTTTATTTTGAAATAATTTTTAGTTGAATGCACAAAGCTTTTAAAACCATGCCACGTATAGTATAAAGACAGCGTGAAACCTTAAAAGCAACCGAAACAAAAGCTATATTCAGTTTAACCCCTTATAAAACCCCATATTTGACTATGTAAGCCAAAGCGTCTTACCGCATTATAGGCTCGTTTTGAACTTGTGACTGTCAACACAAGTCAACGAACAACGCAACTTGCTTGCCATTTTAAGTAAATACGATGGGTTCTTAGTTCATATTTCTTATTCCTGGTGGTAACAACAGGCAAAAAATGAATTGAATGTTATTACCGGATTATTCCCATCTATCACCCTTTTCAATTCAGTATATTATGTACAATTTTATGGAAAAAAAAAATGGAGTCAGAATATAAAAAAAGTAACTATATTTATTTCTCTAGAATCGAAATCAATGAAGCGAGACTTGAGGATACAATATCGAAATTGGAAATGTTGTACAATTACCTAAAGATATCTTCGAAGTCCCGATATCAAAGATGAGAAATAAAGCTTAGAGGTAACAACGCTGACTCTACGACTCTTCCGCATTTGTTTGCCAATACAGCCGTAATATTGAATTATGTGCGTTCCATAGAGTATCCGCTTAAAGTAGCTATTCTACATAATTTATTTGTTTTTCTCTGGACCAATGACGCGTTCTACGCCTTTTTACCACTTTTTATGCTATGTTACATAATAAAATTGATGCATTGTTTGAAACATACGTGAACTGCGACTCATAGTATGTGATATAAAGTACTTAGATTTAGAAACTTGAATAACAACTTCTTGTATAATCACAGAATAAATAAGGTATAAGTGACAACATTGAATAGTTACCAAACGATCTCCATAAAAGCCCTTTAAATCTAGTGTAGTGATACAATCAGAAACTGTTGAGCAACATACTTTATTACTTACGCTAGCAGTTGCATGCGGGTCTAATTGGTTCACGATATTATACTTAGTTTAAATTCATTTGCAGTACTAGGTAAACCTAGTGAGAAGGTACTTCCTTTAATTATGATAAAACTTCCGCTTGACAATATTGTCTTACAGATATTTTTATATACATATACTTAAATTAAGTTTTTATTAGCAAGTAATTTCATTTTATACCACACTCCGTAAGTGTGTGTGGCAGTAGAATTATTCATATTTATTAACAACCAAACAACAATAAAATCATATATCAAGTTATCAATCAGTAAGTCAAGTGAAGGGTAATTTATTTGATGTCATGTTTTATAACAAGCAAAGTTAACCATCCAGAAAATAATCATGGCTCCCTAAGATTCGAGGGAATCGAAATTGCAAGCCAGAGGCTGTGAGTTGACCCGCGATCTTCTTTATTGAATTCAAGTTATTATTAGGGAAATTGTGATAACAATATAATTTTCTGATAAATACTTTAAGAAATCTGGAACATAATCTTTTGGTAGAACTACAAAAACGAGAAATACTTAGTAATAATGACTTAGACCAGAAACCAGAAACTACTATAATTAACTAGTTTAAGGTTTCTTTTTGGAAACCTTTTAGCACACAAAAGCAGTATATTTTTGGAACATACGGACGCAACAATATAATATGTTTTGCTTGCAATACCCAAAAAAAAGACACTCGAGCACATGTCAATTTTAATTCAATAGATAGACGCATATGGTTTGATAATATTTTTCTGACCCTTCAAATTAAACCAATACCTAGCGACAAAGCTTTATTATCTTTGCACATAAAATTGCACTGATCATCAACCGCAGGGTGCAAAGTGTGAATATAGAACAGACTGTGTAATATTTTTTATGGTGCTATAAAAACATAGATATACGCAACACCTTAGCATCATATTACATTATGGTATGCAATATCATGCTAAGGTTCTCAACTTAGGTCCTATAATTTTCCGTTCTGTCTGTTGGTTGACTTATTTGGTTGATACTTATTTACACTTCTTGTATTTAGAACCATTTTTCCGATATAATTTAATTATCGAGGTATCTGTAACTAAGTAGGTACTACATAACAAACTGTCTTTGTTTTACATCAATTCGATCCAACCAGCAAGAGCTCTGTTGCAGCGCGATATTGTACTATTTTCATATACCTAAAACTTACTAGATGTTCCATAACCTGATGCCACGTAAATCATCTGTAAGATGTAAAGGCCAGTGATTGATTGAAAACTTACTAAACTAGCGTTGCAATAAGAGCTCATAGGCTTACAGAAATTGGTCTGAAATGTGCAGTCTATCTAACGCATGGCATGACAGATGACCAAACTCAACTGCACTGCGAATACATTATCTGTGGACACAATGCCATTCACTCCTCTTTTTACGACGGCAGCTGTCGGAGCACGTGCCGCAGCGACAAAATGCGACCGCGCTTGCAAGTAATTGATGTAGATAGCGCCCAACGAAATTAATCACCAAAGGTACTCCAAAACATTTAAACAGCTCATTCGGAATATTAATTGTTAATTACCAAAACACTCAATTTAGTAAGCCGGCTGCAACTAATGACATTAGTGTTGATAAAATTTAGAACTATTTGGATTGTAGTTTGTGGCTACTCAGTCACGCTGGCCAGTCACGACGACGTCTCGGTTATTTGGAGGCCTAAAGTTTTGGCCTTCATTTTGTAGATATGTATTCGTAACGAAGCGAACGTAAATCCATCCGTGTCCGTGTGCAGGTTCTGGTCAGTAGTCAGTGAATGACTACTTTTTCATGTTGATTTCCATAAAGAGTCAAGCCGGACTCTCGAAATTAAGAGAAACTTCAGCCACTATTATGCTTAACCTTTATTCAGTTACGATTTGCTCCGAACACGTGTCAGCTAAAGCCACATAAATACTGTTTAGGAAGTGGTAATGATCATTTTCCACATATTATTCCCCCAACCCCCATTGTAATCACAGTATAATGAGTTCAATGTTATTAAATGAACAGGGCGGTGCATTAGGCTTGCATTATCACGCTTATCAATTTAAAATGGCTTTTTGATATACGCCAGATGTCACATACTCCTCCCCCTTTAGTAATAACAAACAGCCAAGCATACCACGAAGAGGTAGAGCGTATCGTAGCGCTAAGTTCATTTAAATTCAACTCGAAAATATCCATTCAAAGTGCATTTTGCTACAATTTCAAATCAGTGTCACTGTCCGAAACGGTGTCAGTTTCATAGATTCGCGAGCATCTGCCCTCAATGTGTTTGCCGAACATCTGTTAAACAAGCGCGATCATCGCATGATGGCTCACGTCATGGGCCCTTAGTTTGACCTACAAAGCCATTATCTATCAATTCATACATTTAATTAGACCCTATACACTTATCGTTACATTCCAATTTCGATCAGTTTATATTATCACGCGTCACTGCGCGGGCGCCGTCTGCGCTTGTTCTCTTGAAGGTTGATTAGAAATTTGGTTCGATCTTATCGCACAGTACTTTTATTATCTATAATCTTTACTACCATTTCTTTTTTATTCTCGCGCTTATCGGTATTCTTCTCATAAAAATAACAAAATTAATTTCTTTTTGGGTCGTTTGGCTGCCAAAAATTATATTTTATTTACCATATGAGCTCCAAGTACCAATTGAGCCGCGATTTCGCCGTTCACTCATAAATCATAATAAGAAATTCTCTCGCATGGCTTGACAATCGAATTTGTAAGCATTTTTCAATTATCCGTTATTGACCACAATGGACGATCTTATTGGCCTTTTCGTTGTCGTAAACAATTTGTACTGGGTTCATACTGTCAGACCTCAAACAAATATCGCCCTTGAATTCTTTGCGCAGGGTATATTATGCTACCTAAGTTGTTTGGGTTATTAAAATTGAAATCGATCTCACAGCCTTTTAAACATGTAGTAGGGTCGACCTACTTGAATATTCGATTGTTACCGCCAGCATACCGAACCACTTTGTGCAACCACTAAAACAATAAAAGTACCATAAATAAATTTTAAGACTTTTGGGATGAAGTAACTTAACGTATTGTGTTATAAATGCTCAATATACTTCTGTGTACTCAATAAACTAAACAAATGTTTCTTTTTCAGGTAAGTACCTCCATTGTTCGTCTCATCATGCTCGCATCGTAATGTATTCTGCTCCCAGGTAACCCAGTTTCATAAGAAACTCCCAAGATCCAGAGATCCTTTATTGTGTTTCTTCAATCAATAGAACAGACGTCATACCGTTTCAGTCCTTATTCATTATTCACGTATTCTCATCATCAATAGACTCGATCGCTTTATAGTTTCTTGTCGATTCTGGTCGAATCTATCTACGAGTACCTACCTACCTACAAGTTTTCCGAACTGCTTACCTATAGATACGCCAAGTTCTCTTCAAGTTAGAAACTAATAAGATACGGACTTGAGTTCCACTTTTTACTTCTCCGGGATTCTTTAGGAAAGTTTCTGGTGCAACGTTCTTTTCTTTGATAAGACTAACGAATTCGTGAGTTTAATTAAGGTCTGGCTGTCCGATGACCCTTCATTTGTGCAGATGGGCCGTGAAGGCCTTATCCCGGAACAAATTGCTCTCAGTTGCTCTTAAGTGGCTGTTTAGCGAGACCCTTCCCGTAATGGCTGTTTGTCCTCATCGAATGTTTACTTTTCGTGTTCATTCACATAGTTAATTCTACGATAAGAAAAAGCCAAGAATATATGAGGACTTCTTAAAACATCAAGGAACACTTCGATTTACTAACTTCGTGGTAAAGGAGAAAGGACATAGATTTTATAAATTTAAAAAAAAGACAACTCTTATTTGAGTTCATTCGTATTTTACGCCTATGTGAACCGTTTGGAGAATAACTCTGTTCATAATATTGTAAGCTTATCGGTAAGCTGTATCAATGTTAGTCACGAATCCCAGAGTGACATGACTTAGTAGTGGCGTGCCAGTACAATAGGTAAGTAATCAGAATAAATATACAATAAATACCTAGGTACGTAAAAATTTAAATAATGTAAAAAAATATAATATCATGTTTTTATTAGGTTAACTAACAAAACAGAATAAATTTATTTATAAAACAAGTACCTATAAAACATTACAGTCTACTATGTTTGCCTTGTTTAATAAAATTTGTACCTCTGTGATTGTTACGCAGAGTAAAATATAATTTATTTATGCTTTGTCGCAGCTACAATTTTTATTAGACCTTTAACGTCACAGAATATAAATAAATAAAAAATATTGGCGGATTTTTACACAGTGCCAGATGGCATATGTTTTTATAAATAGGTACGTAGAAGCACTATCTGAAATTAATATAAGCAGATCATGCAAACAGTTGACCTGCAGCGAAGCTCGAACCCGCAACCTCTCGCTTCACTACCGGGCACTCGTCACTGCACCACCGAGGTCGTCAATACATTAAGTATAGAATAGATATATAGCTACCAGATTACTGACTGACTGTCCTAGAGGTCCTAGAGACCTAAAATTAAGAATGTGTTTCTTGTATTAAGTAGAGTACGCAACGGGAGGTGAAGTTTGTATGAAACCCAAACGCAGACAAAGTTGCGGGGTTTCACTAATAAATTAAACTGATTCAAAGCATAGCCACAAATTAATGAATCACCGCAATGTAGAGAACTATTATTCTGCTCCTGGAAGTTAAATATTTACAGTTCATTTATAAAGTGTTTTACTCGTAGCATTCACACCTGATTTCAGTATAAGATTATTTTGTTAGTAAGATACTATTTTGAACTTCTCAAAGCCAAGTTCAACGAGCTTTGCGCGCTTAGTTCCAATGTTTATAATCATAAATTCATGAATGAGAGATAAACGTTGAATTAGAGTCTTATTTGTATTTACATTTTATAGCATTGGTGGTCAGTGGTAAAGACTTCCGATCCTAATCGTAATGATCGGATCTAGACCAATGTTTTTTTCTCTCTATAAATGTATACGCAATGCCCATGTGCCATAATACAGTATCCAATTCACCAATCTGCATTGGATCAGGCGGCGTGGTGGATTAAATATTTTGCTTGCCTTCTGCAAGGTAAAGTATTTTGCATGTACATATATTTTGCCATAACGCAGAAAATTCTGTTACAACCTTACCATGGTGCCCAGAAATTAATTACTTAATAAATTTCACCGTTCCGTTCGTTACACACACTTGTTTGCTAGTCATCGCCGTTCAATTATTGTTACGGTTTTAAATTAATTCTTCGATGTCGGTTTTATCAATAGTGCAAATTGATATATTTGGCAAGCACAGAGTTCTCCAACAAATAAATTATTCTATTTCCTTTAGCCGAATGACGTCAATTTTGATTGCCAAAAACCCGGCCTCTTTGTAAGTACCTACTCTATGTGAAGCGCTGCCCTCTTCCGGGTCGCGAAGTGCCCTCAACGGTATAACGTTGAATCACCCCATAGACTACTTCCTGCCAAAAGAACACGCTACTGGATAAGTTACTTGTTTGTCGGTTTCACGAAGTTTTTCCGACATAATTATCATGCAAACAAAGACACACAGAACAGAAGATCGATTTAATGTTATGATCCATTTAAATGCAGAACGCCTATCCGAATTAGCATAATATTACTATTCTCATGAAAAGGACAGAATATTTTTTAGCAGTTACCCACAACCCAGGGTCCAATGAAACATTACAGTGGCAATTCAAAGGATTTTCCAATTAGGGACCCTCATTGAATTAATGCCAGTCCTTCAGCATTGATAAAATACTTCACTGTCTTCCGCTAATAGATTGTTACACGATCTTTAAATAAACGTTCATTCAATTCTTATCTTTGTTTTCACATTCTGGGATTGAGAGACATCCATCTTGCGATTTCAGTTAGTTACAATTTTCTCTTATTTAGCTTAATTATCATGGTTTCTACCTCTAGCAAATTAAATTTAAAAAATAAATAACTCTTGCTTTGTCATTGGCTAATATTTGTCTTTTTTTCCGGACACGTTGGGAATTCCGGACTAGCAAGTGAATAATTCATGGTAGAGGTACTGCATTACTTCATTTTTTTATTCATTTGGCTTGGCATATCTCTACTTTTTAAATTATCGTCATGCGGGCTTAACATTAAAGAAGTAAGTCTTTGAATTTCACATTTATTGGTTATACATCATTTCCTGAAATAATTGACGCGAACTAATATAAATAAGACAACCGCAAGTACAGACTTCGAGACTGTCTGAGACCGTTCGGTATTCGGAACAATAGAACCATAACTTAGGTAAGTGAAAAGCTTGCGTTGACAAGGGTAACGTCCTGGTGCTATTTGTGTTGCGCATCTGCTCATAGCAAAATGGAATGCAAATACTGGAATAGTTTGGCGAATTGTAATACCTTGCTCAAACGGTAAAGGAAACATATCCCGAGGAAACCGTTACGTTCAAGTACTAAAAATTCGAAAGACATGTGCCACCCACCAATGCGTAATGGGTTTGCGTGGTGTATTATGATGATCCAATAGAATATAGAAAGCAGGCCAGTATAGGAAACATTAGAAGGCTGACCATAAGGAATTACCTACCTAACTTGCTCCGTAGTACTAATATCTATTCTGTGCTTGCTCCACTAATATACTCAAAAAAGGGTTTGAAAATTTTCCTTTAGTTGCGAAGTTAGCATAATTTATTTATTCGATAATATCGGTTGATCTATGTGAATCTCATTGAGCGACACGACTTTAAATATAAAAGTAACTGTAACTATTCTTAAGTTTACGGTTATGCATCGGTCATTAAAAAAACCTTAGAAGTTTGAACTTAAAAATTTCATCGGTTTTCTTTCTTTCTTCATCTTTACAAGTCACGGTATTCACTAACACCTTTAATCAACTGGTCAAATACTTCCATTATACTAGCCGCAAGGCCTTTAATGTTGTGAACACGAACACCGAGAGAGCTCTCATAAAAAGCGTCGATACTTTTCCTAATTTTGGTTACCACAAATCATCAGAAACGTGACCACGAGCCGTGATGGAATTTGATGAATCCAAAGATGTAATGTTTTTGTTGTAATGTAACTCAAAGCTCTGTCTAAGGATATTTATTTGTTTACAGCTGTTGAAATCTAACCGTTTTATCATGATGACTTAAATATCATTCATTAACCATTTGAAAACGCTTGATTATGTCCTTGTTGTGATTAACCCCGACAAAAACGGATATAGGTTTGTAATGTGTAATGTGTGGCTCTCTGTGGCATCATAAATCCTAAAATTATTACATTTAATCGTAGGTTTTTAATGTTACTTTACTACGAATAAGGTAGATGTTAATATCAAAACTATTGATATATCTAGATTAACTAGTATTATTGACATTCTGCACGCGCATAATAAAGCACAAAACGTGCCTAGAAAGTACACCTGCTATATTAAGCACGATTGTTATGATTGCGAACCAACCACTCGTTACGCGCTGTTTCTAGCAAACATTTCAACTGTTTGTTTTGTAGAATAATCCTATATATCATCTCCGATCCGGCTTAGCAGAGATAAGGCTAATAAAACAAATTTTTAATTTATATTTTGCAGGCAATATCAAAGGAGCTTTGCTAATGAGAATGTTTTTGACCAGTGGGATCATCCAGAGATTAAATACTCGAAAATAATATCATGACAGCAATTTGATCTTAGCTAAGCCATTTAAAACAATAAAAACAATCGTAAATTCCTTTTAACATGTTTATTTTTAGGGGTTTGTTATTTTCATGATTAGATAACATGTTATTTTTCTCTAATTTAACTTTGCAGATGAAGCATGATTTTCTATTTCTCAGTCTTTTATTACTTTAAAATTAGATGTTCCCGTACTTAGCGTAATTTATGATTTCCTCCGTAAACGGACCGCTAATTATTATTCTGCCTCATCTTAATGGTTAATAACTGGTTCCGAATGAAAGTAAATTGCACTCCGATCTGTGGAAGTTAAGTCCTCTTTATATTTATTTTTATTGTACCGAATAAAAAACTGCTGAAAAACAATGCGAGCTTATGTAAGCCATGCTAGTGTGAAACATACGAACTTTACCTCTGTAAATATGCATGAAAAGTTGTTTATTTACACGCTAACATTGACCTGCCATGTTTTATATCGAAATGTTATGAGTAACTTTGTTCGTTCATTGTTGTTGATAAAAACACGTTACACTGGGTTTAATTAACTAACTAAATTAACTTGAAAAAGAAACATATTTTTCGAGTATTAGATCTTAAACTAATTCCACGATCATCAGCTATCAAATTCGCCAAGGTCACAATGAGGATATAAGTCTAATCTTACAGCCATCTTAGAATTATTAGAATATTAATGAGCTCCAGCCTAATAATAAAAATTTAAACGTCGAATGTGTCTTTTAAAGTTCGTGCGTTTTGCATTGATGTTAGAAAACATTTTTATTTTTCGAACAAATGAAATGCATTTCGTTTAGCATTAATTTATCACTAGTTTCATATATGTATTTTGTATATTTTGTAATGTAATGTAATTATGTACATATTTTATTTTGTTTAATAATTGACTACCAATAGACTGACAGACATAGGCAATAGGCATCCCCTAAAAAGTGCCACCTTGAACCTTCATTATTCACCGACTTCGTGAGACCGCTAATGACATCGGTCCATCGAGTGCTAACTATACTAAAAACAAACGTATCCGTTACGTTACGTTCAGCGCAATCGCAGTCAAAGCAACAAGATTGTATAGAAACAGGTACAGACGCCGACCTTGGTTTGGCATAGCCGTTTGGTGGCCGGATGACCTCGCTTTAGGATGGGGTTTAGTCACGCTATTTCAATACACTTTATACTAATGCATTATTACATATTCATTTTATGGTATTTACTTATACATAGTTTAACAGCCTTATAACTAACCGTGGTACAAAGTTATTAAGTTAATAAGCATAGGAATTCTTTTATGGAATAAAAGAATTCCTATGCTTATTCTTAGTTTATTCTAAGGAATAACTTTGTACCACGGTTAGTTATAAGGCTGTTAAACTATGTATAAGTAAATACCATAAAATATAAAAATATATAGGAATAACTTTATACCACGTTTATTTGTAAGGCTGTACGACTTTTACACAGCGTCATCTTACCGCTGGTGTGTAAAAATGTTCGTATTATTTATTGTTTATGTACAGATCAAATCAAATAGGTAGGTTCGTAGGTATAAATAAAACAAACGAACTCGGTAGAAGCAAGCATAATATATTTAAATGCACTGATACCCATACTAAGCGCAAAACGCAACGATAGCGCGTTCTATCATGGTGTACGTTTTAGCAGCGACATCTAGTTTTGACTAACTTAAACATTAAATGTTATTACATTAAACATGCCGCCCACCAAGAACGTATTGAGCGTTCTTTACAATACCGCCCACCATGAGGAGCATTGGGGTTGGCACTAACTTGACAAACTATAATTAACTAACAAGTACATAACAATAAACCACAAACTAACTAATAAACAACAGTGTATATAATGTATAACAAGTTAAACTAAATTTCATTAAAAATTATCACAACTAATCAGTCTGTCACCGGCAAAATACATAATTTGGAAGTGGGTCTCTTTATGAGAGATTCACACTTCAAAGTCACTACTCTAACAATCTGGTCTGATCCAGGATGCGTAGCTACCACTCTGCCTAGCATCCATCGAGATGGAGGAAGATTATCCTCCTTGACTAGAACCACATTGCCAATTTTAGGTTCAGGTGTTAATTTGGACCATTTGTACCGTTGTAAACAATGTACCAAATATTCATTGGACCACCTTCGCCAAAAATCTTGCACCATCTTTTGAGTCAACTGCCAGCGTCTCAAAGAACTGACGTTACTGTGTTCGTAGTTATGCTCTGGTACGATCACCAAGGGTTCACCAATTAGAAAGTGTCCTGGCGTCAACGGTGTGGGGTCACCCTGGTCGTTAGGCAACATTGACAGGGGCCTAGAATTGAGGCATGCCTCTACTTGGGTGAGAATAGTGGTCAACTCTTCATATGTGAGAGTAGAGTGACCAATGATGCGTCTCAAATGGAATTTGGTAGCCTTCACCCCCGCTTCCCAAAGCCCTCCAAAGTTTGGAGCATGAGCGGGGATAAAATGCCACGAGACGCTATTGGCACTCAACCATTCTCTTATCCCAAGAGCTACTGAAGACTGCTCAGCGGTGACAAGCTTGAGGAGTTCCTTAGATGCTCCTACAAAGTTTGTCCCGTTGTCGCTCCACATGTCACTAACGTGACCTCTTCGGGCCACAAATCGTTTGAAGCCAGCTATAAATCCTTCAGCAGTAAGGTCGCTGATGACTTCTAAATGTAAGGCCTTTGTCGCCATACAAACAAAAAGACTTATGTAGCCTTTGTAAGACTTGTTGCCTCGTCCCTTGGACATTCGAATATTGATGGGTCCAGCAAAGTCAACACCACTATTAAGAAATGGCCTAGCTGGAGTTACTCTGCTGGATGGCAACTGACCCATGAATGGAGGTTTAGTCTTTGCTGCATGCCTAACACACACAACACATTTGCGCACATGCATCTTGACAAGGCTTTTAGCTGAAATAATCCAGTACCTTGTGCGCAAATGGTTCAGCATTAGAGTTGGACCTCCATGCAAAGTCCGTCTGTGGGCTTCATCAATAACCAAGTCCGTGAAATGACTCTTATGGGGAAGAATTATGGGATGCTTAGTGTCCTCGGGAAGGTTGGATTTCTGAATCCTACCACCCACTCTCATAATCTTCTTCTCATCAAGGAAAGGGCTTAATGCTTTCAGCTTATGTTGCTCATCTGCTACGCCTGTCTGGCATTGTCGGATACATACATCTAACGCCTCCGTGAGCTCGAGTGTTGTCAAGTAAGGTTCAAACTTCTGACTTCTTTTATACTTTATGAACCTTCTACAATAAGCTACAACACGTACTAACCTGGGCAAAGTTGAATATTTTGTCCACAGATTATGGTCAACTGACGACGCATCTCCAGCTGCCACATGGACCTTAACCTTTCTTTGCTCCAAGTCAGTCGAAGAATTGGGTTTCAAGTAGCTGACATTGGACTCTTGTAGCCACAGCGGTCCCTGCAACCACATGCTGTTTTCAGCAAGTTCTAAGGGCGTGCATCCCCTGGATGCGACATCTGCAGGATTTTGGGCCGATTGAACGTGAGACCATTGGGTGTTGTCTAACTTCGACAGAATATCAGAAGTTCGGTTGCCAATGAATGTAGACCAGCGACTGGGATGACTGCTCAGCCACGCCAAAACAACAGTAGAGTCTGTCCAACAATGAATGTTGCTGCGTTCAATACCCAACAGGTTAGCTACATCTGAAATTAACTTAGCTAAAAGAACTGCTCCCATCAGTTCCAGACGAGGAATTGAAACTTGCATAGTTGGAGCCACCTTTGTCTTAGCCGCAACAAGGTTAACATGAATGTTCCCTTCTACATCAATAGTCCGTAAGTAGACTACTGCAGCGTATGCGGTGATAGACGCGTCACAAAATCCTTGAAGTTCCGTGCAAGCATCGTCATCTCTAGCGTCTAGCCACCTGGGAATACTTACCTCGCGAATATTCTCGAGTTCAGATTGGTAAGTAAGCCATTCCTTAAGCAATTCTTCCGGAAGCTCATCGTCCCAGTCTATTCCTGCCAGCCACAACTTCTGGATCATCACCTTGGCCACGATGACACAAGGAGCAACCCATCCTAATGGGTCGAATAGACGTGAGATATTCGAAATAACCTTTCTCTTAGTGATAGGAATCTGCAGATCAGGAAGTTGCACTGTGTAGTGGAAAGCATCAGATGCTTTATCCCAAGAAAGTCCTAGTACCTTTACCACCTCATCCATCTTTATATCGACCTTTCCTTCCTTAGTACCTTTTCTATCCATCACTACCTCAGCTAAATCCTTGTCATTTGTCACCCATTTCTGCAGTTGAAACCCTGCTTTACTCAACAGTTTCTTCATTTCCTTGTAAATCCGTTTTCCTTCTTCTACTGTCTGGCACCCAGTCAGGAGGTCATCAACGTAAAAATCCTTTTTCACCTTTTCCGCTATGTCTGGACACTCAGCACCTTCATCTATTGCTATCTGTTGCAGAGTCTTGACTGCCAAGTATGGAGCAGGTGCTGTCCCGAATGTAACTCGTACTAATCTATATTCTTCTGTTTCAGCTCCCGGATCGTCTCTCCACACTAGTCTCTGGAAGTCTGCATCTTTATCTGCCACAACCACTTGACGGTACATTTTGATGATGTCTGCGCTGAGACATATAGGATGCATACGCCACCGTATGATAATATGGCGTAAATCCGGTTGCAGTGTCGGACCGACCATCAATGTATCGTTGAGAGATACCTCGTTCATTCCCTTGCAGGAAGCATCGAACACTACTCTGACCTTGGTTGTGGTTTTATCTTCGCGTATGACGGCATGATGCGGTAAATACACCGCGTCTGTTTTGTTGCGATCCTTGCCAGTCATACGAACCATATGTCCAAGGTCCAAGTATTCTTGCATTACTTCGGAATACCTGGCTTTGATTTCTGGGTTCTTCTTAAAACGATTTTCAAGAAGATGAAATCTTTTCAGGGCAATTTCTCTGGAATGACCATATTTGCACTGGGGATCATCTTCGCGGAACGGTAGTCGAACAATATACCTTCCCGACGAGTCTCGGAGAGTTGTTTGACTATAAAACTCCTCGCAGCGCTGTTCTTCTTCACTAAGAATTTTACAGTTAGGAAAGTCGGATTCAATCTGCCAAAATCGTTTAAGCAGTTCATCGACGCACACATACATGCTGACGATGTTGTGATAACACAGTTGATCACCATCAGTTTCAATCTGTGACTGATGTGTCGGACCTGATAAGATCCATCCCAATGTAGTACACTGAGCCGTCGGTGTACCATTGGGACCCTTGATCAACCCGTCTCTTATTATCTTACCATAAACATCCGCGCCGAGCAAAATATCGATTTTGCTGGGCGTGTGAAACTGGGGATCAGCGAGAGCGACGTCAGCCAACTCTGGCCAGTCCACGTACTCTACCTTTCCTGATGGAAGGAGACCGGTTATTGTGCCGAGCACATGAGCACGAACCTGCAGTTGAAAGCTCGGGTCGTGGCGCGATTGAATATTCATCACGACGATGTACTTAGAGGCTAACTTGCTATCGTCGCCACCAACACCCGAAATACTAAGCTTACTGGGAACCTTTCGGAGTCCCAGCATCTGGACTGCCGATTCTGTAACAAACGACGCTTGGGAGCCCTGATCGATCAAAGCTCTAAGCAGACGAACGCGTCCATGGTCTGCTTGAGCTCCCACAATCGCAGTAGCTAACAGAATCTGATTTCTACCTCCCTCATATTGAGAGAAATGTGCCTTAACATTCGAAGTTGATTCGTCTAAAGACGTCTTAACATTCGAGACCGCTGACTTGACTTCTACCTCCAAATCTGATTTGGGTAAAGTTGTTGCTTTTGATGAAGTTGTTTTTTGGTTTGGGTGAAGCAACGAATGGTGCTTATGTTTACATATGTTACACCTTGAGGATGTTCGACACATGTAAGCAGAGTGGTTTCTACCTAGACAATTAAAGCACAGATTGTTCGATTGAACGAAACTGTGCCGTTGATCGTAATCAAACTTACAAAATTCCTTACAGTTTGCAATTTTGTGTTCATTGTTTTTGCAATATGGACACCAAGTCTTTGTCCCAGCATCGGATCCGCCGGATGCCGCGTGCATGGCTTTAGCCTTCTGGTTTGAAGAATTTGAGTTGGCTTTCTGTTTGGGTTCTAAGAATTCAAGAGACCTAAATCGCGATTCAAGAAACTCTCTCAATTGGTCCAAAGTTGGCAGTTCGTCTGAGGTACTTATTTTAAATTCCCATTCTTTACGCGATGTAGAATCCAACTTTGAACAAATTGTGTAGATAACAATAGCGTCCCACGTACTTACATTTATGCCCAAATTTTTTAAACCATTAAGTGTATCATTTGTAATGTCCAACATGTCCTTTATTGCACGACACGACTCGGTTCCGATGTTGGGTTGACCCATAAAACGCTTTAGTAGGCAATTGACTAAATACTTCTTATTATTATATCTGTTATTAAGTGTAAGCCACGCTTCATGATAGTTAGCAGCTGTTATTGGCACGTGCCTCAGCAACTGCTCTGCCTCTCCTGAGAGATAGCCTTTTAAATAATGCATTTTCTGTACATCATCAATGGAAACGTTACTATGGATCAGTGAAACATATAAATCCTTAAAGGTAGTCCATTCAGCATACGAACCCGAAAAGGTAGGTATAGAGATTATGGGAAGTTTTACATTTATTTCTCCTTTCGGTACCGCTTGAGAGATCGACATAGCGTTAGTGGGTTTGAGCAAACTTAAAGCTTCTCTTAATTCAGATTTATAATCAATATAAATTTCCTCAACACTCTCATAAACACTATCTTCCATGTATTTGGTTTTACTTAACTCATCTTCGGTCATCAAAATCTTTCGGTGTGTTTCCGCAAAAACCTTCCACTTATCTTCCAAAGAATCTAATCGCGTTTGTAAATAAGACTCCTTAGACATGCGATCCTTTGGAGACTTTTTAAAGTTACTATAAGACTTTTCGATTAAAGATTTATAGCCAAACTGGCCTTTAATTGCGGCGGAAGACATGTTACAGTAAACCCAAATACAGTCAAACTAAATGCTCAATAACCAAAGTTGTATAATTTATAAGTGCAAGAAAGTTTTTAAAATTTTACAAGTCCCAATCAAAGTAACAATTTTCAAAAATTTTACAAGTCCAAGAAAGTTTATAAAAATTTTACAAGTGTTTGAAACTCTGACGAAAATCGGGCATAGGTTCCCCGTCGGTTACCTTTTCGCAAAACTATTCTAAGTCCTAACTAGCATGCACTTAAAATTTTAAAGTCCACAAATAAATATCTTCAAATTTTTCTAAGTCTCAAAATCTCTTGATGAACTGAACTGACTGAACGTAATAATTACAAAGTACTCACAATTTTTCACTGGCAAACCACTCCACTAGACTTCCTTGGTCGTCGCTTACGTCACGCCAATGCGCGCTGCCTGTCACTCCTGTGACAGCTAGGCCGCAGCGTGTCTTCCACACGTTACGGCTGATAATGACGTCGTAATCCGCTGTAGACTCGTACTACGTCACGTCGCGCAAAGCACCCCTGCCTTGCCTCAGCTTCCTCCTCGGTTGATGTAGCGGCGCCCACGCACACTCACACTCAACCACCCGACACGGTTCCTTGAACACAGGACCCGAGCGGTGCGCACTGCGCAGCGGAATCGCCACTGCTTTCTAGTGCGTGAAGCTTGGAAAAATATCGGCTAACTTCCGACTCGATAGGACCATGTACAGATCAAATCAAATAGGTATGTTCGTAGGTATAAATAAAACAAACGAACTCGGTAGAAGCAAGCATAATATATTTAAATGCACTGATACCCATACTAAGCGCAAAACGCAACGATAGCGCGTTCTATCATGGTGTACGTTTTAGCAGCGACATCTAGTTTTGACTAACTTAAACATTAAATGTTATTACATTAAACAGTTTATTCAATAAAAAATCTGAAAAAAGCGCTTATTAAGTTAGTTATTACGTATGAGAAAGCAATCCAATTTATTCACATTTATTAAAACTAACTAAAACGAGAAGTTTTTTTTCAGTATCAGATATAAGGTTTTTTAACCATTACGTTACGTCTGCCTTTTACGAAAAGGAAAGTTCACCATTTACGGTAACTTGACCAGATAATGGTTAAGATGCGATTGAAGTGCCGATTGCATTTATGATCTGAAAATTTATGAAGTAAAAAAATTGAAAGTATTGTGTAAAATATGTGTCCATCCACCAATCCGTATTAGGGTGTTCACAGACTGTTTGTGACCAGTCCGGGACCCGGGTACAAGTAGTTAACCTACCGTCAACAAGAGCCCGATCTACCTTGAAAGTCTGGCTTATTATGGCCCAGCTTTGGGAACGTAAGTTTCTACTTCAATAGTTCGCCTATTTGATCCCACTTTTGTACACATTCTGTACAGTCAGGTACATATAAAATATAAACAAAACAGGAGTTACAAAAGAATATAACAACTCAACGATGCTAGCGCTTGGATTTTCGATGACATATTCAAAGGAATCGTCGAACCGAATCTGTCGTTTCGCATTTGCACTTCAATATATCTTCCAGCATTCGATGTTTGCAAATGTGACAGGTTTTAGCAGGAAAAATATAAAATCTGAAAAAATCTTAAATTCAATTCACGCCTTCGCACACACACGTTTTACCTGTTTCTGAAACAGTCATTGATAATAAAGATAATATCTTTTTTTGTATAAACAACTCAACTAATAATGAACAAGTAATTAGTCTTTTTCTATACAATACAACATCCATCAGATACCATAGGCTTCTAATTATCTTGTTAAAATGGACAAGAAGACAGCATGATAGCAGTTGACACACTCATACTCATAAAACACTTTCATAAAAGCACCCCGGAGACCTAAAAAGTCCTGTAATTTTATCAACTAACTGGAAAATAAACCACCTAACTCTATTTTCAACTCTTCTGTAAAACCCAAGTGAACATAATTTACGAAGTTTGCTGATAGGTACGCCTTTTTCTTCGAAAATAAATGGACTGTTTTCCTCGGCAGAAATAAAATACCAAATCTCAACGGATCGGCTTAGTTTGACCCGAAAGTTATAGACAGTCATTCAATTCTTGTTATGATGTCGCTCCCTGTGTCTCTACAAACTCATTTACTGTTACTAGTTCAACTTGTGGAAAGTTGTGTCGCAGTGAAAAAGGCAATACAATATCCGGGAGCGTCGAGAACACTATCTAGTTTTACGAATGCACTTGTTAGAATCATCCATTAGAAATAGACCGATGTTTTTCGTGTTTTACCATCTTTCTACTGCCACAAAATTGCTCGTGTCTTTCGTATGAAACAAAAACAGTAGAATAAATTGTAAATTTGTTGATGTGAGTGTTCAAAACCATTTATTTCGTGAGTAAGAGCACAGGTGAGAGACAATAAACTTGCTCACAAGTAGAGATACAACTTAAAGTTCTAAAACTTATGTAGCGCCAAGCTTCGCTTCTTCCTACGTTACAATGACTCACGTCTCGGACGGTGCGCAGACAAACAAGAGTTAAGTAACCATAATCTAAACTAAACACCACTCTGTATGAGAGAGCTTATGCAACTGACCTAGTATTTAAGGATTTATAGAGTGTCTTCTTTATGAGTTTAGGATCTATATAGTCTACCTACCTAAATTGTAGACATGGTAGACATACTCATTCTTCAAAATAAAATGTTGGAAGTATTTGAACAAATAGAAGTCGTGCCGTTTGCATACTGAAGCGTGCCAAAGCTTCGGCGCAGACAAGATTATTATCCACGGGTGGCCACAAAACTGCCTGGCATGTCAACTACCTCAAAATCGTGAGATCAATTAGATTAGCTTTGCAATGCTAGCAGTTTGCTCAAGATCGCCTTTACAGGGCGTTGCCTTTGCCAGTAAATGAGAGCTCGAAACAGGCGGCATTGCCCCACTTACAAAACGCTTTTAATTTCCTGCCAACAATTATCTCCTTAACATTTGACCGCTTTCTTCATGAGGACAATGCGCATTACGAAACTTCCCGTTGCGTCACCTTTATTCACTTGTGAATGCATTTTCAAATGTACTACTACCTACCTACCTAATTCTATTGAATATGTGCACAGGCTTAGCAATAAAATATCCAATAAGGGCGGTCTATGCAATAGCTTGTCACACGCTCGCCCAGACTGCTCTGCTGCGGCCGTGACAGAACAGAATTCCTTTACAAGTACCCATCACACCTGCATACATTGTCCTAGAGCCGTCATTCCTCGTTAGACTGACGCTCAGCCGACTGAAACCTCCGGCAATTATTGCATCCAGGCAGAAACAGTTCCACCTCACGGTTTTTGCAATAAAGATCAAAATGCAACTTATATACGTGGACCGAGTTCTTGGCGTACCAATGCGTATTCTCGAACAGATAGAAACAATGTAGATATGTATTCGACAAGTCTAAAAGCCTGCTGGGGAAACGAATCGCACTTGCTACGCGCATGGTCGGCGAAGCTTATTAGGAGTTGAATTGATATATAGGTTAAAAATAATATTATAGGAGTCGTGAATGCTGTTTTAGACAGGGTTCAGAGTCTCGACTTATTTAAGAAAAAATACATAATTTTATTGTAATAGTAACTAAGATTAGTGTTGTATAATAAACATGATTCTGGCTAAAATGTTAATTAATTAATAAGTACCTACAACTGAGCGGTCCTGGTTACCAAGCATAAGAGGTCGGTTAGTAAAACGTATTTTAGTTGTACTTAAAGGCAATTTCTCAGAAAACGGAAGTTTTGTCGAGTTTGTGTTAAGGTACCCAGATTTGATCTTCGATAGCAAAGTTATAATACCTACAAACAGGTAATATACCTAATTAATTTGTTTTTCAGCAGTCTTTTGGTCTTTAATATTGAAGGGTCTACATAAAAGTTTACGATCTGTACATAGTTTGTCTGCCAAACACTCCTCCGTTAGTTCAATCACGACTATTTATATTATTAACAGCTCCCGATCTACCTATTGAACCCGTATCATACATAAATAATAGAAAGGAAGCGTCTCCTAGTCAAATTCCATTAAATCAATTGACATAATGTTCAAATATTTCCGTGTAGGCATAGAAATAATTGATTAAATTTAATATTTATATTATAAGCTCTCAGAACTGTTTTAAATTTACTTTTTATCGTTTTGATGAATGCCGAACTTACAATTATAATAAGCAACTCAAGTGCAGGATATTGGATTCGCGGTGATCAATGGGCCAGATAGTTATGGTAGCAATATTTTCACAAAAGGAGTTTTCACTCCCGTCTTCGTACACCTATCCGAGTATCCGTTGTGTGGAAACAAAAGGCTCTTGACATGAAAAGGCTTTTTTGCTATGCGCGATAAGGAACTGTTACCGATGTCGATATAGCAAAGGAATTGAATGTTAGGTGCTGAACACTTTGCCTCTTAAAAGCACAGTCCTAGTAGCAAACAACTATTATCGTAGTTTACCTCCGAACTGATATCCATTTAAGTCGATTCCATATTCCTTCCAAATACTATGTTTATCACTGTCACTTATGTTTGTCACTTATTATAATAAACCAAACAGACTGATTTTCTTTTGTTATGATAATGTACGATAGTTTTGTTATTGTCACATTTTTTTTCTCTGTAATTTTTATAAGAATAAATATTACTTTGCAGCGTTATAATTATTTAAGTCATCATAATTTTATTTTACTAGATGCGCTAAGAAGCTTCTGTACTTCTTTGATGCTTAGAAGACTCGAAAACTTACGTTTAAAATAATTGGTAATCCAAGTTGTTAATTTAATGTTTTGTTAAAGTTCCAGATAAGTACCTACTTAGTTATTTGATCTGATAACAAGACACCTCGAGCAATCTTGCAAGATCAAACAAAGAGAAATTATTTATCATCTTTATGTCTTCCTGTGTCAAAGTTCATAATTATTAGTCCAGGCTCGCTAATACAGCGGCGGACCACACAAGCAACGTCTGGTGCCCGCAGCTAGTCGTGGACTATAAGTCGTCATGTGACCGCCCCCTTCGCAATAAAGACTTTCTTCCAATCTCCCTCCCTATGAAGCAATAAACCCGGTTTCATTTGTTTCTACAATCGGTTATACCATTCAAATCCCGCACAATGTTTTGTTTGACGAGCATTGGACCGTTCGGAAAACAGTCTGCAAAACGAATGCAATACCAATTTTAGTTCACCAATGTTGTTGACACCAAAACTCGCGTTAGCTAAGTTGCAATGATAACTTTACGGTTTTTATTGTTGTATCTCTGATTTCAGATTTTTTGTCACTATTTAGTTAGTTAGGATCAGATTCTTAAACTTTTAAATTGCATTTTTATTATATTTTGCTTGACCGCATCTCACTAACAAGTTCCAATGCAAACACGTGTGATATGAGAACTAACGGTAGCTTTCCTTATAGGCGTTGTAGGTGTCACATTTATGTATCGCTTTCAGCAAACCAGTATCGTTTTATGTGCTGACGTTGACCGCTACTTGCCGGAAGCCCAGCGAATGTCCGTGTGACCGCGAGATTGACAGCCCTTGACTATTACGAACTGAAGCCCAGCTTTATTGAAACGTTGAATTTAAACTGTATTTATACCAAATTGAAAATAATAAAGGATGAGCAATTAATCGCCGATCGATGCCTGTTTTTTTTTTATATACAACGGAAGTGGCAACCAAGCGTACGGCCCACAAGATGGTAAGCGGTTACCGCAGCCTATGAACGCTTGCAATACCAGAGAGGTATCACTCGCGGGTTGCCACCTTGGGGCTAAGATCGAAAGCCTCATGTGCCAGTAATTTCACCGAAAACCATACCCTTCACACTGGAACACAGCAATGCGAGCATTACTGCTTGGCGGCAGAAATAGGTATGGTGGTAGTTCTTACCCGGACGAGCTCTATCACAGATAACTCTACTACTCTTTTATAGACAAGCGTTGCAATATAATTCTCGGAATTTCACTTCACAACACAAGCCTATTAAGTTGAGGTCCGAGTGGCACTTCCTTGTGAAAATAGTGTAATCCAACATTTCTCTTTATATGATTGCGAATGTGTTTGATAACATTGTTAACCACAGGCAGTTTTAAAGGAGTAGTAGAGTTCTCTGTGTTAGAGCTCGTCCGGGGAAGGACTACCACCATAGCTATTTCTGCCGCATTGTAATGCTCGCATTGCTGTGTTCCGGTGTGAAGGGTATGGTTTCCGGTGAAATTACTGGCACATGAAGCTTTCGATCTTAACCTCAAGGTGGCAACCCGCGAGTGATACCTCTGGTATTGCAAGCGTCCATAGGCTGCGGTAACCGCTTATTATCTTGTGGGCCGTACGCTTGGTTGACACTTCAGTTGTATAAAAAAAAAAGATGATAATACAAAGTGCGGTATTATATGAATTCGTTGCGTTACTAACTGACACTCAACGTACAGCCTCAACAGTAAGTTCTGGAGACCCTGTAATTTGGAGGGTGTATGTGTAGCTTATAATGTGGGTGAACGTGAAAAGGACTTCATAAAATTCAACTTCTCCAATTCGCAGCGGAAAAAAAACATATTTCTAACAAATAAAATTTACAATAAGTTGTCCCTATATTTATGTTAATACCTGCTTCGGAATACGTTGTAATAGGTGGTGCTGGTTATATTGCTCCTCAGCGTAAACTGCACGAACCAAGTCTTTACTATTACTAACATAGCTGTGATAAGATGTAGCGATGCTGTAGTAAAATTTTAATGAGCAAGCCCCAAGAGCCAGCCGGTCCCGCTAATCTAAGTAAAGCTTACAGTTAGGTACTATGTGGATACAAAATGCAAAGTGAAACCTTCAGCAACACAGCATGCACTAAGAAAGCACTACGAGCCAGTTGGATCATTAGCATTTTATTGATATCTATTCAAAGTAATAAACTCAGGTTTAAATTTGTTTTGTTGATTGCAAGGGCAATGGAATCGTTAAAGGCATAAACTATTAAAAAAATATTATTTTAAGAGCGCTTTGATCAATATTATTATAAACGACTGCATTTAAAAGCATCGTAAGAGTATTTCGCCTTGATAGTTTACCAATTTTATGATCTCTGTGGCTTTAAAGATAAAATATAATTTTATTTTAAAAGCTCGGCCTGACCTTAACCTCTTTTTCTGACTGCCGAGGATAGTTATTAGTGATTTACAGATGAATTCAAAACATATATAACCATACATAACACACATACAAACATACTCGTACATTACATAATATTAGTACAACACATCGTCAAAGTAGATCAACAAAACGAATCGCACGCATCGCAAAACAATAAACGATGTCTGTTACAATCACAACCACTCTTTAGAATAAAAGAAATTGTACGCTTGCTTCTCATTCCTCAGTTCAGTTCCCGTTTGGCAAAGTAACTAACTACTGCTATGTTCTCGTTTACTTGTTGATTTATTAAAACATTGTATTCAGAATATCTGATCTGAATGCACCGTTGCACTTTGGTCACTTGCCCATAAAAATATTTCGCAACAACTCTGACGAAACATTTGCTTTGTTCAATTGAAAAACTGACTCGTGCTTACCCAAGCAAATTGTTTGCAAATTGTGCAGAGTGGATGTAACAAAACCATCCATATTGTATTTAAATACTGTACAGATTGTCTTCGAGCTAAAAATAAGAACCTATTTAAAACATTTTCTCCGATTATCATAACTTCATAAGTTCTCAATTTTAAACTAAAGAATATGTTTTAGGCTACCTAGATTATGGAAAAATATGAAAGCTTCAATCGTATAAGTCTGCTGATATAAATGATTTCAGACAAATTTAAACTGATGGTCTTTGAACTTATTTTATTTGATACGAAAATATTCAATGAAGAACTCTCAGGAAAGTAAAACGTTAAAACATTAGCTGGTAAAGTCGTAACATAACATAGCTGTCACCTACGCGTTATTATGATGACAAGCTATAAGTATAATGGAGATGGCGAATGGGTCTTTATGAAGTAGTTTTTTTGCGGAAAGCAGGAGCCACTCTAAGAAATTAGGTCGTGTTCTTAAATCTCTGAGACCTTTGTTTTTTGTTTTCCTATATTATGTTTGTTCATGGGATACGTGTTTTAGACGATAGAAAAGTGCGATTTTTTTAAATTAAATCTAGGTTGACTGACATAATAGTTTTTAAAGTTCATAATTTGGTGTAAACCGACACTTTGCTTGAGTTGAATGTTTTTAATTATGATAAGAGGGAGATCCAGCTTTAAATTGGGCATCAAAAGGAGGTAAGTAACAGAACACCTATTTGGTTAATCGTTCGAAACCGACATCGTTGACAAGGGATTGATTGATATATTACGAGAATGGGAATGTCAATAGCCTACCGGCATTCGCTTTGTGTGATTATTCACTGAACAATCGGATTGACATGTTAAATTAGCCGAAACTCTGTACCCTGGAGCAATGCACTCTATGGTATGTGCTGACCACGTATTACGTAGACGGAATAATTGCTGCTGACGGTATTTTATTGATATATTGACCTGTTTATAGTGTATTTTGGAATACAGAGATCTTCCTGACCACTCTTGATAGCTGTTTCCTTTGCTTGTTCCTGTCGTAGACATTTTTATGTTAACTATGCTTTCGTAAATTCCATATCTCAGAGTTACTCTCGAAAATCTCTAGTTTTATGTCCCTCCTGAGTTTTGAATTTACCTCTGTAGGTTTTATATTATTTCCATAGGTATCATAAGTTGGAACCCACGATTATAACAAATCTTAATTGCACCTATTCAACCAATTGTTTCTCTTTACTTCAAAATTAAATTTTCATAACGATTTTAAGGTGAATCAGCCAAGTTAAACTAATATACTGTTTAGCATAACGTATTCTAGCTTTAGTGCATTGAAATGAATACGAAAAGCCAGAGAGAATCGGTATCAGACCGTAACGCAAACGGGTTAACAACCTTGATTTGTATAGATACGTTGAGTGACTTTAGGTATTTCATGGTTATAGTTACACTAACACTACACCGTCAATGTGAATTTTGCAACACAAGGGCTAATTTTGTGGGAACATATTGCACACTCAAAATAATGGTTTGCCATGCGGGCGTTGTAGTAAATTTATCAATATGCAACGTTGCGCGACGGTATCCACTTAACATGCAGAGAGTGCCTCCTATATTCTTAAATAATAAAACTTAAGTGGCAAGCTTGTGTGGTGAGTGGTAGTGCAGACACATGGCTGAATTCTAAGAGCTTAGCTCTCGAATTCACGCTGTAGATGGCACCTTATAGTCTGGAGACGACATGTTTGAAGCACTAGTCCAATTAAGTTAAAAGTTTTCTCCACTCTCCTTTGGTGACGTTATTGGCGGCTTATTCAGAGGTAGCGTCAGTGTGTTTCCAAACCTTTTTACGAACATTTTAATTAGCCTGCAATATAAACGGTGCCGACGTGATTAGGTCAATCGATCGTGATGAAACATATTCATTCATGTGGTTTATTTTAAGAGTTCCTGTGTGTACATCTTTGATGTTACGTGTAAATTTTAATGCAGGTATAGTCCAGATGGCTTATTCCCGTTAGTACATCAAAAAACATAATACCAAGACTAGATGAATCATCTGTTTAATATATATTTTGTACAAACCTAATGTAAATATTATGTTCATAAGTAGGTACCAAGACCTTCATTCTATTTCAATTAACCTGTGCTTTCCTATTCTTTGCATGTGCAATAATTTACAGATGTGGTCGACGCTAAAGAAATTGTAATTCACTATTATTCCTTTCAAATAAATAAACCTTTCTGTAAGTATGTTGTATGTATGTTCTATGTATGCCTAAGCTTGTTCGCTTAAATCTGATCTCAAGCCAAGATCTTAATTAATGTGGGTCTAGATATACATCAATAGCAATTAGTCCTGCACATGGGATGTGAAGTTTATTGTTCCGTAATCTACGAACAAACAATGTTCGTCCGTAAGTCCGTAATCCTGTGTCATTCTAACGCTTACTTAGCAAATTCTATATAAAAAGCATCTATGCCATGGATAATAATAGGAATATAATTATAAACATAGATCGATATAAATCACACCACAATCACTTCAGTGAGAGTAAACAGATCCTTACAAAGTAACAAGAAATGCTTAAACAAATATAGTTAGTGTGTAGTTATAGTGACTAAAAAGATTATCTCGACAAAGTAAATAAAGATGAAGATTTCTCAATTTGTTACCAAATACAAACATTTACGCCAGACGGTGTTGAAGACGTTAAAAAGCCGAGGTGTTGAGTATACGAGGTTCATTGTTTGGCTCGCAGTCAAACAAAGTCCAACGGTCCAGTACAGCCATCGGTTCTTCAAAGCAAACGTTAGAGCGTGGTTTAGACAGTGTTTAAACAACTGATACCGCTAATGTAGTGGGAAACTCGCGGTTCTCTTCGACCCGCGATTTATTATCAATGCCCGTTGTATTTTACGAAGTAGATAGAACGTTACATGCACTTAACATTACATTTCCTCCTCGTTTAACATGTAGTCCTTATTCCTAAAGGATATACTAATGTTACAACAACGTCACATGCCAGATACCTAATTTTCGTCGTCATGATATCGACACAAAATTGTGAAGCGAGCTTTATGGTTCGTTTGTCACCGTTTGTCACTGACTTATACGAACTTACTTACTTTTTTAATGCTATGAGTTATATATGACCCAGCACTATCTCGTTTTTATTTCTAAATTTATATTTGGAAAAAAAATCTAATGAGTCATTTTAATAGTTTTAGAATTAAAACGTGAAAATTAACTGTTTTCTAATGAGTCATTTCAATAGTTTTAGAAATAAAACGTGAAGATTCTGTATGCCGAAATCAGAGTGTGATATGTAGCGTTGGGTCATAGAATGGCCGTGCGTGACCCGAACCGTCACCTTATACTGGATCTGTAATTGGCAAACACTCATGTTTTGCCAATACACAATCGAATGGTTTTTAGTAGCTAGTATGGCCTTGCCTCTGTTTAGGAGACTGAACGCACAAGAAGAATTTCAATAGTCATAATAATAGTAATTTACTGATATTAATAGTTACCTACTAAAATTAATTCATTCCATTGATCGCCAAAAACAATGTATTTTTTTAAGTTTCTATAATTTTAAAACCAGGTCATCCCACTTTTGTGTTGTGTCCGCGTTGTGGATTATGTATGACCAATCACTCTCGCTTGAAAGTAGACCAGTGTTCTTAAAGTGGGAACTGTTAAAAGCTGTTCATGATAAATTTATAAGCTTTTTAAGTTATGAAATGTTTTCCCTGTTACATAATCCACTGATAAGCTTATTATAGCTTCAAATTAATGTGATATGTTTTTTTAATGTATTCATTCATTATTTCAAGTCACCTTTAATAAAATTAGACAAACGCGCACTCATTTTAACGTTGGCTATTTTCTAATTTGTTTAAAAATGATTACTTATAATCATTAAACGATTCTAATTTTGATTAAGTGTCCACTAGCCGGTTGAAATCTCTTATTAAATATTTAGTAACCCTTTTCTACGCATTATATACGATTGAAGCAAAGCTTTTGTTTGTTTGCTTACTCTTGTTAGAGTTCATCGCTGAAAGCAATCTAAAATTTCTCGATTTCAAAGTTTGTATCATGAAAACTTTGGAACTTTACCAAAGCATTTCATTTCACATTGTGGTTTAATATTGTACTGGGCCTCCTTTCCCGTATATTTGCAAGTAAGTTCATCTGAAATATCGATCGTATTTTTTGCTAAATAATTGAAGATTTTTACCAAAAACTACCTGGTGGAACTGATCAGCAAGACATCTTGATGGGTACCACCACACAGACCAGACCAGACAGACAGACAAACAGATGTCTCGCTCGGGGTGATAAGCGCAGTGCAGTGCCACGCATTACTTGACTGGCTAAATTACTGTACTTATTTGTTACTTACTGTAAAAATTATCATTTTATTAACTTAATTATTATTTTTTATAGTAACTTTTAATTATTTTAATTATTAAATGTTTTAGTTTTGTAACCTACCTGGGTAGTACCTATATCAAAATTCATCAGCTTCTAAAATTTTTATAACAGCGTAGCGGGACTATCAAGGTAGAGGACAGGAGGTTTCTGTTGCACCTGCTACCAACAAACAGCATGTTCTACTTCCCTTAATTAAATAAGTCTAAATTAAAAAACCAATGCACCTATCTCTTTGCCCGTAACTGTGTTACACTTGCTAGACTCAATCTATCAATCTCCTTTCAAATACGGTACCAGCGCCAGCCATCATGAAAAACTACAGTACGATCTGTAGATTGTCCGAAGAGTAATAAGTAAAAGCTATTAATTTAAGAGACTTCCCAGAGAGGTTATTGACCCGGCACACCTAGGGATGCTGGCGCGTTAGGCCGCGTACCGCACTTCCGCGGTTAGACTTTTGCTAAGCTTTGTAACTTATTACGTGGCTTATGACTCTTTATACTGAATGACATGAGAAATAATGTAAACAAACTTTGTTATCTTGCTTAGGTTTGATTTTGCAACATTATTTATACAGATCCTGGAATAAGATTAAGTTTTCTTGAAAATATATATCTACCTTTTACTCATAATACTATCGCGAACTATATCATACATTTTTACAAACGGGTGTTTTCACGTACCGGTATATCGGTGAAGAGGTACCGACACTGTTTCGACTCAATTTCGAGAGTCTTCATCAGGGTTGAGTGACACGACGAGCGTCCTCCTCCGCGTCGCGATATGCACATGTGCACACTCAACCCTGATGAAGACTCTCGAAATTGAGTCGAAACAGTGTCGGTACCTCTTCACCGATATACCGGTACGTGAAAACACCCGTTTGTAAAAATGTATATACCTACCTACTTAGATATCTAAAGTAAACTATCCACTAACTTTACTTTAATAAAAATGACCCATACATAGACTTCCCATGACGTAAATGCATAATCTGAAATAAGGACACGTCATTCAATACCATACCGCAGCATTCTGCAAGCATTATTTAAACCAAGCCTTGTGAAAAATAAACCTTGCTGCCTTCAAAATAAAATTTGAGTTAGTAAAAAAGAAGTCGCTAGCCGTTATGCAAACGAATATTCCGGAGATGCTGACCGGACGTTCACGTCAATTCCCAATGCAGCGCCTGTCTAAGACAAACTATCGTATGGGTATTGTACAAAGTGCATTGTGGTAATATATACTAGGTCATCCTGGTAAAATGGCCATTACAGCCTTCTTTTATTCTATTATCCATAAAAATTCAATGCATGCTCAAAGATCAGTACTTTTACATGTGTTTTCCTTTCTACAACAAGGTAAATGTAACTTTACAGTGTAAGTTACGCTCATAAAGATATCCATATCGGTCGATTTCTATAAAAGATCTAAAGAGACCAAAGATTTCTCTCATAAATATTTGGGTTGCTGCTATTACTTTATAAATTACAATTATAGTTATTTTTAGAAATAAACAACCAGAACCTACAAGACTGGCAATACCTTGGGCAAAGCAATTGTGTGACACCAAGATATAACTATGTCAAGTGGCAAATAAAATACGATGCGACAACCACGCCCTCCCATTGTGCAGAACCTTAAATTTATAACTTGAGCAGTAACGAGCCCCCGATACCATCATAGCTCGCAGTTAAATGCCAATACTACTAATAAACCAGCTTCAAGCTTCTGTGGTTTAAATTGACACGTGAAACACAACATAAACTCAACAACATAAATAGATGTGGAGTGAGAGGTATTTAGTATTGCTTAGTTATATTACTTAGATATACTATGATTATTTATTTATATGGGCCGTAGAATACGTTTTTTACATCTCTGTAACTTATCTAATGTTGCCTGAAATAAAGTTTTATTTATTTATTTATTTATTAAGTCATTTATTAATGCGGGATTTTGAATAAGTACTGTAAGTATATGATTGTTGCTGATATATGCCAATGTTCTATATGAAACACCCTGTTACTAAGATGTTACTCATACTAAATTTCCCTCGGGCTAAATTTCCGCGCCCTTATTATACCTGTTTACGCATTTCTTCGTAATTTGTGTTTGGCTAATGTTGTGCCATAGTCATTAGGCAGAGGAGGGGCGGTATCCGCGCATAATTATAATTCATTACCTTATTCGATGTTATAACGCGCTTTGCGTGGTTTTAAATGTAATAAGCAAACACCACCTGAGCTAATGGCCTGTATATATACGCATGCAACATCATAGATATCACTTGCGTGTTACCACCCCTCAGGGTTTCCATCTAACGTCTCAACGTTAGAAGGAAAGTCTCATGTGCCTGTAATTTCACCGGAAACCATACCCTTCGAACCGGATCACAGCAATGCTGCTCGCATACTGCTGCTTACAGGTGGTAGTCCTTCCCCGGACGAGCTCTATCACTAAGAACTCTACTACTCTTAAAATTTATATCAGTAAGTTACTGGTGAACTAAATTACTACCATCTACTATTTAACGAATAATTCATCTAATTATATTCTACCTAAGCTCATGCTTACACACGCATGCGGTCTTTAAACCAACAATACGAGTATTTGATTCAATAACGAAGCTCAGCTTTCTCAGATATATTCTGTAACCTAGCTCGTTGATAAATACAGGAAATGTATTTCACTTCACGGTCTTTGCCAATCGTTTTGTAAAAAAGTTCCAAGACAGCTTGGTGACCATTCGTTATCCGAGACAGGACTCCTCGGCTCGACGGGTTATGATGTGTAGCTGTACTCGTAGTGTTTCATATCGTATGCCACATAGTTACGTATAAATCAATTTTATCCACGCTTGCGGATACCGCAACGAATCGCATTACATGCGGTCACTGACATCTTCCTGTATTGCATGGATTCAATAATGAACAACGGGCTTAAATTTCAAAGGTTACTAGGGTTTTGAACGAAGTTATAGAAAAGCGCCTCTTGAATTGAAGGAGATCCGTAAATTCACATCGCTATTTTATGCTGAATAACCATGAATAACTCGCATTGAGATATTTTGAACTCGGAAAACGAGGAGTTGATGAGCCGATTCCCTGAGACGCGCTCGTATAAAAACCACAAACACCGCGAATATATTCCACCAAAGATCCTTTTGTTTAGAACGATTTATGACTCTAAGGCTGTGGGTGTATGATGCGGGCTCACAATGTAATGCATTCTCGTGTTTATTGTCATTGTAAAACACGTGTCTTCCCTTGAAGTCGCGTTCCTAAGTAGTAACCAAGCATCGAGCTGTGCAGATAGATCAGCAACGGTAAAACAATGCCATATTTGCTAGACCAGTGCAACTTATCGAGCCCTGAGAACCTTAGTTATCCGCAATTATTTTTTTACGAAACTAACGCGGTATTTTCTAGGACCGGTCCTCGCTTCCTGCTTTGATCCTTAAACGGTGATACTATAACATCGTTCGGTGCCGTGTAATTTCCTCTAAGCCTTTTTATAGCAAATACTTTGGTGTTCTATTAACTGCGAGGGGCGGTAAAAAATAGCTACTAATCGGTTTGCCCTCGCATTGTTGTCCATTGGTCAATGAACTCAGAACAGTATTCCATTCTGGTCAGAAACTGGTAAATGCAATCCGCTGGCAGCTGTTGTAGCAATTCATTATGATAGTGAATTTTCGACTATTATTCTCCTCTAAGCGTTTATGGGCTTTTGCGCCCTGGCACTGATTCAACTTTTATCAAGTAAGTACATATTCTTTTTCACGTAGGGATGTGCAATCAATTTTCATCTCTGCTTACTAGGAGGAAAATACTGAGACCCGAAATTATTTGATAAAGGACGGAACGTATAAGAGCACTTTAATATGGTTGGTATAATATTATCGCCAGATTATTTCATTCAAAATTCACGAGAGACGAGGCGTCAGCTGGATCTTTGTTATATTTGCGACGTAAAGCCAATTTGCTTCCGGGAGAGCAGAACTTAGGCGTAAAAACGCAAATTTAAGAAACGAAAAGCCAGTTTCTTCTGTAATATTTTTTCATCAACAAGATTGCAAAGCTTCTCGAACTCCAAGTATGGAAATATTATCTTGTCCCAAATGACACGAAAGCGCTGTTCCCATAGAATACCTTACTTTTTGTCAGAATAAGTATGGTGCGTGCTTGGTCTTACATACGATTCCGGGACTGGGTGGCAGATGTCAAAAAGTATGAACGTCAAAATGCCCTAACACTATATTATTATACGAGTGGGTATATAATTATACAAAAAATGGTGCGAATATTCTGTAAAATAAAAAAAACTACGATTAAATTCGCGCATAAAAAGTACATGGTCTTCTAAAAGCAGTTTTTTTTTTTTTTTTATGTTCTCGGATTTTCACGCAATTTTTGCAATAAACCGTTGCTAACTGTTACATGAGAATTAATATCTTCAGCTCTAAATTCACACTTTGTTAATATTGTAAAAATGCATTGATTTTGACTGGAACGGGAACCAGTAATTTCGTTTTCGGTATAAAACAGATCCAATCATCAATCGACGTTTGTATATTGTTTCGTTCCTTATGAAAACAATAGACTGCGTTCGAACTGGATATTTCTGCAATGCCAGTACTCTCATACGGTAAAGAAAAAAATACTGAGGAAACCGGCATGTCCAAGAGCTCCGAGAGCAAAAGCAGAGAGCATCTTTAGAATAACATTATGCTGTATGCTGCTAGATGGATGATACACCAATCCGTATTGAGTCAGCGAAGCGACTTATCGTTTACTCGCGCAAATATTTCAAAACTTTTTGCAATACTTATTTGAAAGATTTTTAATGCTTTTTTAATAATTCATCAAACCTATGAGTACAATTAAATTACATCTATTTAAAAATATGCATTGTGAAAAGCACTTAGTTTTATAGGTCGGCAAATGCGATCAATGTGGTAATAGGCTTGTGAAGACCGCACTTATACTACTGCTCTTAAGTCCTTACTATATTATAAGCATAACTATAATCATTGCAGTAGGCCAGCTGGTTACTTTAATAGCAGTTCTATTTTCTTTAAATCAAATCTTCGAGAAAGACCCTCAACCTGGCTACGCGACTCTACCCTTATCTGGAAATAAATTATTTTAGATTACGGTAATGTTATCCAAATTAATTTGTGCTGGTCTTTGCAATAGTAATTATAATAATATTTCTCTCACTTTATATGTGGGTTATAAATTGATGGTAATTATGCGCTCTCTATAATGATACTGATACACTTAATCAGTTCTGAAAAATGATACATTTTTAAACACAGCGACTGCGATTAGTACTATTTAAAAATCAGTCCTAATCCTAACAGACCGGAAACAAAACAATTGATAGATTCAGGCGTTACTTTGCGGAAATCCATTACAAGATAAAAAAGGAGACGAAAAAACTCATCCTGCAAAACATGAGGTGACCCAAGAATAGATGGAAAGTGCAAACAATATAGCAAATTAGATTCGGATAATAAAGCAACTAGTTGGTGGAAATGAATCTCGTTTGCAGCACACACCCAGCAATTTAGAAATCTCGTACTTTACTTAAACCTAATAATTAAAACATAAATTAAAATTTCAGATCAAATTCACTGATACAACCTGCCAAGTGTAGAAAATAGAGACTGCACCTAGTTATTAACGAAAGCGTTAAACCTATATCTCAAGACAATCTTCTTTCGTCTTATTGCAATAGTACCTAGAAGTACCTACTGCAAATAAATAGTAATTATAAGGCTAGTTTTCAACGCAATTTGTTTGCTACTGTTTTTACAGAGTATTAACGCAAAGAATGATGTAAAGCATTCAAATCCTCAAACAAAAAAATCAATAAACCACGATAGAGAGTAAACAAAACACTTGGCACTGACGCACGAAAATACTGGCTGAATTTTCTGAGCCATTACGCGTGTCGTTCTCGGGCCGCGAAAAAATGTTAAGATCCCTCCGACCCCATCCGATGTTCTGCCAAGTGCACATCAGGGCAACCTGGATGGTGGAACGTGCTGCGTATATAAATAAATGGTATAAGCTTGCAAGCGCTTTTCCTAACGCTAAACCTCTATAAAAGTTCAGACAGTAAAGATAGGTAGGTAAGTTCGTATTTAATAAGTTCAAACTGTATGTTTTGTTAAAATTTTGTTACAACCGAATTTGTAAGAACGAATTAAAAAGGTGAAAAAGACAAGAAAAGAATGTAAATGTGCAACTTTTATTTTTCCTTATATTTTAACAAAAAACTCCTTGTTAATTAAATCCGTAAAAGGCCAGTTAAATGCGGATAATCTTCATTCCTAATTTCCTTGATCCACAATCCTTTATCAAAACCCTTGGGCATGTAAATAAATAGATATACCTACTTTTTAACCTACTTCCTCCTTGCGAGAATTTCTTCCTTGTACCATTACATTTAAGTGCCATCGTCTCGAAAGGGTAATAGCAAATCGGCTTAGAAAACTGTTGGGTCCCAGATTTAATGCCATTAGATATCTCGATAGTGACCCAATCCCAATTGATGTAAATCTCAAGGGCAGTAAAAGTGTCCTATTTATTGCTTCAAAGAATTGCACAGACATATTGTTGTTATCCTTCGAAGCTAGAACCACCTGCGTTCCGAAGGTTTTGATTCAATATCCTGTGAAAACTCATGTTAACTTCCATCGCTTATGCGTAAACTGTGTCACTGCTCACTTAGCAGTTTCTACACGTGCTCGTGTGAAGGTATAAGCACACTACTTCAAAACTGTCGTCAGATTCCATAAAGGAGGTGCTTTTGAGCCCAAATGATAATTGATGTTCAACTAAAAGGACCGCTATTGTAATCTGAAACCTCGTAGCAGTGATAGCTCTCGTATGTGACCAGTCATATTCGCATAAAACCCGACCCTTGCTTTGTAATAACGTGTAACAATATGCGGTCAACTTTTAGACTCTTGAACCTAACAAGAAATTATTGTCAACCCTCCCAGGGGTCTCCAGACAAGGATATCCGTATAGATGTAACAAGAGTGGCTTTTATTTGAATTCTTTATAAATATTTCAACTTGTTCGGAAACTTTTATACCAACGAATTTGGGAAATAAATTACTACGTGTCGTCGGCCTGTAAATCATTTATTACGAGTCTTAACTGTTATATAGAGACCAATTTACTGTAAAACGGTTTCTCGAGTCGATTGAAAGCCGGTAAACAGAGTTTTATACCCATGCTCAATAAAAATCAAGTGTCGCTAGATGCCCTCTCATTCCGTATTTGTACCTGTACACCTGGCTAGCATGTAGGTTTAGCGTACTTTTTCTCTAAATATTTTTTTTGTAGTACTTGCCTATTTTTTCCAAAGACTTTTATCAATATTAGAATTTTATCAGTATTTTATGCAATATCCTTTGCAAAGAATACCCATAAAATACAGCTGTCATCAGCAATTCATGAAGCAGCATCCCCTTTTGGTACAAAATTGTATGCGAGTAGCTGTTTATCCGGAGTGGAAATTATTTTTCACTGAGTCGTATTTTATAGAAAATAGGTAAGTATTTACATACAAACGTATTTTTAAATAGAAATTGAATGCAGCTGCTGTGATAAAAATCTCGGATTCCTAAATATGATAAAATGTTGGTTAGGTAGGTAGTATCCCTTAAGTTTGTCAGGTTGGTAATTAATGACCCTGTAGGTATACCTAGTTAGGTAGCTAGCAACTCGAATCGTTAAGCCTTCTGTTTGTTGATCGTTCGGTCTTTTCGTGTGTAATTAGTAGCTCGACACTCGACTGCCATTGAGCGAGTGATTTACAATAAAAACAAAAGGGTCGAGACTACTTCAGACGTCTTGCATTTGTGGTGATTCCCAGACGATCCCGATATAGGTATACATCATTCACTAAGAATGACTCACGCACGCGTATCCGTTTATTCCGTAAGTATTAGTTGAAATTGAAAATTTATAAAATTTTGCCATTGAAATCAGTTTAATTTACAATGCTAATAATAGTACTGTCGACAAGGAAGGACTGTCGATAAGCATTTGACCACATACCTACTGCTAGGCGAATTTAATTCTTAAAACAGTTCAAGAAGGATAAATTCTTGTTGAAGGAAATACTATTATATTATTTCTGGTCCACCGTACCTTTGACTGCATTAGGTTTATTATAACCATTTTGAACACTATACGCGTTTATTATGGATACAATCTGATTTGATCAAACTAACAAGGTAGGTAGGTATATCAGTAAAATGCGTCGTATTTGATATCGCGATACCATAAAATCATGTAATAAGATATCTTGATATGTTATGGAATGTTACAGGTTTCAAGCTTTGTAAAAAAATCTAGGGGATAACTTTATGAAGCGTTGCCAGATTATAGTGGTAAACCGACACAACCATTCAACGTAGATGCTGATTGATTATACATAGTATAAAATTAATCTCCTATTGTAGAAATTCATTCATCACACAGAATTCTGAGAAGATCGAAAGTTATTATTGTACACAAATCATGATCTTTAGCTGTAATTGCCAATTTTGACAGAAAAATACACAAATTTACGTAAAATGAGATCAAATTCGTATAACCGAAAACAATAATAATAACTCCCATAATATATTAACTATTTGCTCATACGTAATTGATAGAGTCTCAAGAGTTTATGGATGAAGTTTAACGTAATTTTGGAGAGCGGACTCTTTCCACAAGTTCTGAGCCGATAAATTGTAACAGTCGATTGCGTGCGAATTACTTCCTTTCAGTTCATCGACTCCTCTCAACCTGAACTTTGTCAAGAATTTTCGGCGAGTTTTTCATCACGTCTATACGTAATTGCTTGAGTTTTTTCCCTGATTGTATATTTAAAAAAAATATATTTTAACAGTTTTATTGACATAAATGCGCTTATATTAATGCACGTTCCCACGCTTAACTAAAGCAAACTTCGTATTTTTAAAGCTATGATTTTCTATGAAACCGGTCTCGCTCTCAGGTTTTGTAACACGTGGATAATAGCCGTGCTGGTATGGGACCTTCTCAAAGTCGTGACCTCACAGGACCTTGCCTACGGGGCTGTTACTTCTTGAACGCAATGAATAAGTTGTACCACAGAATAAATAAGTACATAATAAATAAAACGAGAGAAATGATTGATGGTTTATATAAATTTTATACGTTAACAAACATTTCACACAACTCAGATCCCACCTTATAAAAACTTTGTATAAAATACAGGTGAATATAACTTTGGTATTGCTGATGGGTTCGCGCTTTTGCTCCCCATGGAGACAGATTTATAGGGTACATAGTGAAGTAAATAATATTATTTCACCTTTATTTACTTACTACATACGTTCAGTGGTAATGGCGTTGAGTAACAAAGAAACACACTCGCTCACAAACATACATTATTTACAAACTTTCGGATTTATAATGTTAGGATCCTGTACCTTACTATCAATTGATATTTGATACAGGTATTTGAGAAATCATAAGTAAAGCCGCCACCCACCGCGACTGCATCCCGCGGGACTCAAGGCCGGCTCACACACAATGGTCTCGCTTATACACTTCTTATTGCGATCCGATACTATTCAATCTCACTATCCATTTTATATGGAACTAGTTTCCTGAGGGCATTTCCCTCTGGAATGCCCGCACCATTTACGGTGCCACTGAGCCTAGGCAATTTTGTATTAAGACTTTCTTTCGTCAAGCATTCCTCTCTTCAACTTTGAATTGGTTTCGAATTCATCAATGCTATTGTCGTAATGAAGCATTGTGTTTTTGAATCAATCACTGAACAAAGTACTTACATTTAAATTCAAGAAGACCTTGTCTAAGCTTCTTACGGTTGATTACTTGTATTTTTTGAAAGTTATAAATTAGTGCCCAAATATTTTTCTAGACACACACGAGATATCTCTGGTCTGTTTTCTAGACTCTGGACTAACTTTTATAAGCGAATGCGAAGCTTCTCATATTTCGTTGCATATGTTTGCAGTTATTTTAACTAAATTAGAAAGAGCAGCTACGCCTACGGTAGGTATTCTATTTCAGCGAAGATTTATCAGCCAAACGATTGCAGCAATAAAATAAATTTGTTATTCTTGGAAACTACAGCTCGGACAATGGAAGATTAACTTTATCCAGATGGTTTATGTCAAAGTTCACATTTGGGACACACTGGTACGATCACTGTTAAAATGTTATCCGTTGAAAACGAATCATACTCGATTTGAAATCTTATTAGTTTTATAAGCTAGTAAGCAAGCACACCCACTGAACTATCAATAGCTTTTGATTATCCGTATAACACGTCTATGACTAAAACTCCTTGTTAAACGACTTTGAAGCGAGGTGTTTCTTCGACTTTAAATATTTATGTAAATATTAAATATTCACCTTCTCCACTCGACGACGTGAATGCGCAGTAGGTACTCGGGCATTTCTCCGTTTATTTATTGCATTTTCAGTAGAATCTGCTCAATATCAAATTTGCATCAGGCGCTTTGTTTTCGACAATCCGTCGTAAAGTAAATAGTTCCTGTTTTCTTCGATCGATAATTAGAAATCGTAATAGGTTCGGTCACGTCATGATTGCTCACTGAACGCGATCACTTCCTAATATTGTATCCACCTCGCAGAAAGGTTAACTGTTGGTTTTAGCTTTGCCAATATATAAAACTTTAAAAATCCAGTTGTTCATCATATCAGCTTGATCGTATCAAAGTTTTCGATCTATCCACACATATCTAGAAACTCTTAGAAGTGGCTAAAATTAATTAGTTCTGCTTACGAATATTGAACAGGTAGGACAACAAACTACGGACGATGCAAGTTAATACAGCAGCATTTCACTTCGTATTCATAGGTACGATCAAGTCAAAATTCCTATTAAAGAAACGTACAAATTGGCAATTATTCAAATGAATATAAATTCACAGCAATGCTGCGCGCGGGCCGCCTGCAAAGCACTTGGCTATAATCCTTAATGCCGTAATCAAGGAACGAGAAATGAGAGATAGCTCGCAACTCGTATTTATTAATCCCGATAACCTAGAGGGCGGGAGGATGAGTTACTGCCTCTTATTTGTCTCTATCACAACAAAGTCGGTACAGAGGATACTTTATTTTATTTGCTGGCAAAGCTATCTCTATGCTTCTAATAGCTTGGGCTTGAATAAGCAACCCACACGCTCATTAATTGTGTTTCTATGGTTCCTTGATCTTGTCACGCTTTTTAATTTTGCTATTATGTACCTATTACTCGAGAAAGTTAAAATTAATCGTGAAATCAACCTTAAATACACCTAGACCCCTAGACACTTCGCATCAAATGATAAATGTAGTGAAAATCCGAGATGGAACTATGTACGTGTACATCAAACCAGTTCAGATTGCTAAAATCGTAACTCGTCTTTTGTTTTGTCGTAGTTACGAATACGAAGGCGTGGCGCAATTCAGACTAACAACATAGCAGTTCCAAGCGATAGTCGTGCTATTAACTCTTATTTCTGTAGCTTTTTGCCAACTTCTTATTTGTTCATTCTCCACACAAAAACACGGAATGAGTTCAAACATTTATTGTGAAAGAACCTCAAAAGGTCCCCTCGATGGCCGATTCACGAAGTTTAATCAAGTTTCCTTGTTTCAGCCGAGGGAAGCCTGTCCGACTTTGCGCTCCGCAAAGTCCACTACACGGCGAGCAACAACCTCAAAAAGGGATTGTTTACACCAGACACGAGGTAAACATTTCATACATTTTATTCATAACTTTTTTTAATAAACCACCAGTACCTACTCGAGAGAATGTGGGTAGGCCAAACAAATTGAACCGTTGGATGTGGACTTAGCATGAAAATACTGCGAGTAGATCATGCTTCTGTTAAAAAAAGATTTCGACCCTTGTGGTACGGTTAATATGACGTATCGTACAAACAAGGGCTTGTTATCAACATTTTATATCATTTTATATTTAGCATAAAATATTTAAGTAATATTGAGAATTCGGTCGTCCACGAGAAACTCATTATTACTGTTATTACGCACCTAAAAATTCTTGTAAAAAAATAATATTTTTGAACCAAAAATCAGGTCACCTCGTCCAGAGAACACAATGGTTTTCTTGTTATGCTTTGTTCATTGTTCTACCTATTTAAAAAAAATGTGACTATCCAGCCAGTCATTATACAGTAGGTATGAATTTATATCCCAGAGCCGGAGTACCTACTCTACAAATTGCAATTACACGCAACGTAATTTATAATTGGCTAAATGTCTGCTTTAATTACACCATATTTACAACAAACACCTGATTTGGGCTTGAGATATTAGATAAGTATGGCGACATGGCTTCATTTCGTATAAACAACAAAACTTCCCATATTTGGTGCTGTAACTGCTGTAGCTGTAGGTACCTGTTATTTAGGCCAAATCTAGCAACTTTCACTTGAGCTCATGTGTCCAAATAATATAATGCTACGTTACTGTAATTCAAAATGACTATTAATTATTGCAGTTGATTCTGTAGTGCATCGTCTTCTTAGCATCCAGTAGAGCTATCATTTAATTACTCGCTTTTATATAACAACACCTCTTTTCGAGCATATCGAGCCCATCTGAGACCTTTATCATCATAACTCGAGCTATACAAATCTAACTTAGGCTTCTTACATACTTTTGATCAGAAGATGCAAACGCCTTGCTTATTTAGACCATTAAAACTGGTAACCAAGAAACCAATTGCTCTTTTTCACACTTCGTTCTTGGTATTAATTATTCCCAGGCCTCCCAGTTTACGCAAGCTGTACGATAAAGCAACTACCGACCGACTCGCGGCATCCATCCTCGACCAACTCCGTAAAGACTCTCAGCATTCACCGTACCTGCTGTGCACGCCTGTCCTCGGCACGAAACGACGACGAATCTACCAGAAGGTGGACGTCGAAATCGAAACACATATTGTAAGTCACTTCATAGACTCCTTGTAGTTCATACTAGAATTCAACACTAACAAATCGCTGGATATTTGTTACACACTACACATTGTCACGTAAGCTTCCTGACCATCAAGGATACGGCCAATACTAGATCCATTACATTATTGATCAATGTCATTGTGATCTATTGATGTGTCTGTTTTCTCACGGTGTTAGTGAAAATAACGGTAAAATTACAGGCAAATAAGACTTAGAAGACATTTCCATGTCTTAGGGGATACGCAAGTGATACCTCTGTTATTGCAAATGTCTACAGGCTACGGTGACCACTTGTCATTTGCCGTACTACTAGTAAAGTTCTATCAAATTCCAGCCAACGGTCGTCGAGAACCTTCGAAAATGGACGTCCAAAGAAGCAGTGGGTGACGTGACAGCTCTACCAGACGCGTCTATGAGGATACAGAGCAGTGTTACGTTGACTCCTGATGAGTTGTCCGAGTGCGGGTCGGGCGATGAGGAGCCCATTGATCACAGGTTGCCAAGTCCTGAGGAACAGCTGAGGGTCATCGCTTCCAAGTAAGTGTTATACTAGTTGGATTTTGGAAGAAATAGTCAAAATATATTTATAATAAGGGGCTTTATTTATATAAAAATTCTAACTAACTTTACGAAGGACATTATTTATTCCCTGTCTGTAGGTAAATTCAAAAAGAGTACTGAATTACATAATTTTTGGATAAAATAGCTTCATAATAATAAATGAATAGACCTATAACTATAACAGTGTGTAATAATAGTGTCTATGTCTCGCTATAAACAATAAATATTTGATGAGTTTTAGCCAATAGCAGTTAAATAGGCATCTGTCTCTCTTTACCGACTTCGGTTGACTTTATATTGCCGATATCGTGCTTCAGATTCAACTTGCGATAATATGTTTATTTATTTAACACTTATGATTTAATACCCTTTATTATGAGTTTATTTTAAGCATCAATGGGCTTGCTACCATTTTCGATCAGAATACTAACTACCATGCAAAATGCGGGCATAGACGTCGTCAACAGTTGTCAGTTGTAAAGAATTTTTTTTTTATTAACTCATGAGTTTGTCTTAACTATTGCAGATTCCCTCCGGAAGTAGTTGCGATCGACACGTCCGGGAAATACTTCGACAGAATGTGCAGTTCTCGAAAGTCTCTTCACATAGAGGGCTCGACGGGTGAGACCGACACCGTAAAGCGACGGACCCGCACTCGCAAACCACGGGGTAAAAGACGAAACACCATTTCCGGCACTGATCAGAAAGAGCTTAGAGAGGCTATAGCTGGGTAAGCTTCTAGAGTGCACTGTACATCTCACAGGTTACATTATCTACACAACTCTCACATTCATGCTCAGTTTCCATGATATAAATTTTTAGATAATGTAATCTACCATCTTTAACTATAACCATCTGCACAGTTTGTGTGGTGCCTAAATTTTTAAATCTGCAGCACAGTTTTAACAACTCGTCGATAATCTCGTGCTTTTGTGAATAAGATAAGTTTAACATTGACTGTCATTGTTTTGTGATCTCGGACAAAGACAATCAACCCTTTGTGCACTTAAACACTAATAGTGCCATTGTTCATTAGCTTCATTATTAATTACTCTGAAGATACCACCGATACAAGACCAGGCGGTATTCTTCAAAGTTTTCTCGATAGATATGCCTCTAGCGTGTGACTAATGCTTTGCTTGGTTTGTTCTATCATAGCGATACGTCCAACGCCGTGGCCACTGAAGATACTGAAGAAAGCGCTGTCATCAGGTCGAGATCTAGTGACCTACTTAAGAAAAGCCCAATCGACCCGATCTCAAAGAAAGGACACTTCAACAGCCTCAAACAATGGGGCAAAAATAGGTTAAAAATGATCGGTAGATCGCCCAGTGCCAGTAGAGATAGTTTTATGAACATCAGCACCAGAACAGAGAAAAGTAAAGATTCAAAATCACCAACCAGGCAAGAGGACAGTCAGGTTCAGGAAACGGTAACGATGCGCAAGAAACGCCCAGGAGAGGAGGACAGAAGGACACATCAAAGATGTGCATCGTATTCCTCCTCAGAAAAGAGTATAGGTGTTCCCAGTGCCGTACCAACTACTGCGACTATAAGTACAGGGGTTAAGTTAAGAGGAACTACAACTCAAAGGCGAATGAGGAGATCTACTACAGGCAAAGATGAGCCTCACTCTTCTAGCGGTAATTGGTCGGCAAGTTCCGAGTCCGGTCGAACTAGTATTGGTTCAGAAATAACATCAACAACCGTACCTCCAAAAAGTACAACGTCAGCGGCTACTTCAATAAACTCATTGAACCATCACGGTCCACCGAGCTCCATTATTAGTAGACGACGGTTCCTTAATACATCTGGCTCGGGCAGCGTCACAAGCGAAGGCACACTCACGCCAGATATTATCCACGACTTGCATGAGGATTTAGAAACTAGTTCAGAGTTCTCGTGCGACACTGAGGGATATTACACTTCGTTCCACATGGACTCTGGATTAAAAACATTGAAGGAAGAAGACGTCATTCCAAGCACTCCTATGCACACAAGCAACGCCTTATCAAATTCTTCAAACAGTCAGACCATGACCGCTGAGAACGAATACGAACTGTTCGGCAAAGGTTCAACCAGTACAACCACCAGTTCGGCTGGTACAGTCTGCACGACTCTGATGGCGGCTGGAAGTGATAGATCTCTTATTATAGGCCCCACGGTTCCAGAGAGAAAGAGCTCTTTGACGATGATAAACAGGGGTAGAGGTAATAACATACATAGTGCGAATGCTAGTTTAGACAGAAGCAAGAACTCTTCCTTCTCAAAGTCACCGTACAATAGTTTAAGATACACAACTAGCTTTTCATATCCAGACAAAGGAGTCCAAAATCGATCAGCCCCAGAAATAAATGAACAACTTCCATCTACTATAACTATAACGAGAAACGTCGGGAACCATAGAGAGATAACTGCAGTTGCAGAAATACATACGGAAACTGAACTTGAAAGTGCAAAGAAAAGTACGGGCACTAGTTCTCCAGATTCCGGGCATAACACTTCAAGCTCTCCTATAGAGGACTCTGTGTCTAGTGCTCATGGAAAAAACAGCCTTTCAGAACAAGACTATTCCGAATCATCAGACTTAGAAGGAACAGAAAGAATAGAAAGGATACGATACAAAACTACCATCAACAGTTCTAGAATTCCATCAATGTGTGTCATCACTCCGACAAACTCTGACGACGAAAGCGAAGCTAGTAAAGAATCTGAAACAAAAGGCCGACCAGATTTCACAAAATCTGCAGATAGCATAATAAATAGACCAAAATTAGAACTGCCTTCAGAGTATAAACAGAAAGAAGTTAAAATCATTGAAAATAAACAAGCAACTAAGCTTCCTACTCAAATAAATTTAAAAACCTCTTTGCGACCTTTCAACGACTTGATGTGCAAATTAAAAGGTGTGCTTCCAAACAAACTGTCCAGTAAAAAATCACCTACTATTAAAACTTCAGAATCAGAGCCCCACTTCTACGATGCTGGTGATTATGTAACCATCGCGGACGTTAAAAATAATAATCAGAAGCAAACTCTGAATAGGAGTCTATACGGAAACAGTGACATAGTTAAAAGAAACTTGCAAACAGTGCTATCAGGAAAGCTACATGAAACTGAATACGTTTCATTGAACGAACTACCTAATTGCCTAAATGAAAATAAAGACTACGCAGAACATGGATTAATAGAGAGACCTTCGTCTGCGTTAGAAGAAATTCAAAGAAAAGGCGCTAAAGTAACATTAGATTCTCAGGGCCAAGTTATTTATTCGTCAGATACACTGAAGCGAAGGAAAGGAGCGCATACTACTTTCGAACCGGGACCATTCGTTCAAGATATACCTACCACTTCAGTGATCCAGCGAGAAATTGCTAATGTTGTTAATCTTACTGATGAAACGGACTTCCCTTACGAACCACCTCCGCCATCTAGTAAACCTACTTCTCCCCAACTAGGAAAGATGATCATCAAAGCGCCGATTGAGCCTGACGGCCTTGTCACCACAGAATACATCGCTTTACCGTCGCCTAAGCCCAGTACTATTATAACTGCAACACCCGTCACTGAAACATCCGTCGTGAACGCACAACCATCACCCATTACTAGTAGAAAGCCACAAGACCTACCGCGAGTAGTAGAAGCGATCACTAGAACTGGGGCCTATGTAAATATACACGATGCGGAGGGTATCAGCTTGTCTCCGACGAAAGACGTACTAACAGGTAAGAAAATTTGCTCAAAACCTATCAAAATTATCTGTAGCGAATCTCAGTCCCCAGATATAGATATAACTCTTGTAGATAGCGAGATCACACCATTCGTCCCTAACTTCCAAACTCCTATAATGTTACAAAACAAATGTCAACACGAACACAGATCGGAAAGTAAAGTCGCCGAAGTCCTACGAATGTTTACGTATAGAAACAGCGGGAATACTAATGGCGAAATAAATCCTAATGACTCCATTGAAGACGTTCTCGATAAATCAATTCATGCCAAAATAAAGCGCAGCGATAGTTACAAGTTAGCAAACTCCCCGCTGATGCCCATCAAAAAGCTATTAAAACTAGAAAGTTTCGGTAATAATACCAAAAAAGTTAATTCTTTAGAAATGATTCAGGCCGAAATAACAGCAGATTTACTGCGCGATGAGATCAACTATCCACCGACCGTGTCTCCTAAGCTCCGCCATAAAAGTGTTGACGATTTAGATAACTGCGAGTGTGTGAATAATAACAGTTCTTATTTGGATGACAATTTCGAAGCTAAGTTATCTGCTTTGACCCTCAGTCCCTTTACTACTCCGTTGCCTAGGCGACATACTGTTATCATCCCGGATGCGAGAGAGACTTCCTTAGACATGCTAGCCGCAATTTTAGAATCTGACCCTGAGAATGTATGTATCCTACACTCGCCTCCTACTTGCCCTCTTTCTCCTACAAAAGTTATTGTACCTGTTGATGGTTCTAAACATCGAGCACGAATTTTATCTATTTCTGAATCAGAATATGGTACAGAAATATGGTAGTTTATAAGATGCTTACTTTTACCTGTAGCCTTCCATATATCATAATTTTACGACATCTTAACTCAACAATGTATTGCTCGTATGTTAGCATAACAGACTATCATAAATTTCTTGTATTTAAATTATATTTTTCAGACTGAAATTATGATATGATTAATTGCTCGGATACTATGTGAGTTTAGTATGTAGATTTTATTCGATAATTGCTAATAGAGTAACTAATCCGTCCATGTAGGTACTGTTAGTACATTAGGTCTTCCTTTTTGTAACTTCTGTGATAGAATTTTAATTTTTATTATTTGAAATGAAATTATTTTTTAAAATCGCTGAGATGATTGTTTGTCAGTATTTTATTGCAATTTATTTGAGTGTATTAAATGCATGGTGGCTTAACACCGCAGCGTGCACAGCTTACGTTTGGCACAATTTTACGTTTTGTGAGTGCATGGTGTGTTATTCTGTATATCAATATTTTACTTGTAAATAATATTATTATAAGAATCATTTTGAATTAACGCACTTATTTCATTTTATTCCACACCCTTCAACTTCACCTTCACTTCACTCATTGCGAATCGCACTGGGATATAGGTTCACCTTAATTTTAAACATAGCATTAGGATTCAAGTTCTGTATGCTTAAATTTCATTATTTGTTATCAATTTTCTGCTAGTTAAACTCTATAATTGTGTAATTATAGAAAACAGACCTTGATTTCTAGAATGCTATCACCTCGTTCCAATATTTTGATGAGGCAATTTTAATTTTGTAAATACTTATCACAATTTCCATTACACACTGAAATAACTTTGACGAAATAACTTACTTACGGTAACACAGTTAACAAACGCACTTCTGGATTAATACATACAACTAATGTGTAAACGACTATACGGTTCTTAATTAAGCATAACTTTCTAATAACAAAGATATGTTTTGTGTTTTATTAAAATAGGTGTAAAGTTTCTTTTTGCACTCATCTTACCATGGCTTTGCACAGTGAAGGAGAATGTTTCAGTGACTCTTGTGTGAAGTTCTTCGAAGGTAAAGTTTGTGTTGCTTTTTTGGCATGATTGGATGCATGAGGTGTCAAGGAATTGACGGTGATAGGTTCTTTACTAAAATGGGTGATATATTTTGCACTTAGACGCACACTTAACAAAACCATCTAAACACTTATGTACAAATAGAATAAAATACCATGCACTACGAATTAAATGAGACTGTAGATTTAATGCTAGTTACTAATAATAATTTATATTGTTTGTTAAATGTACTTATATGTATGCTAACAAAACATTATTATTTAATTTACATATATTGTACTCGTGTCTTTTACAGTTTATGTATTGTGTATTATTAAGTTTATTTTAGCTATGTGGAATGGGGTGCCACACTATCATTTTTACACAGACAATTTAAAAATAATCAAAACGTAGAAACATAATATTTATATTATTATTTGTATGGATTAATTAGTTAGCATCGCTTCCATGCACAAATATTTATTCAATTACCCCCCATGTATGCTTCTAATATTTTATATCAATACAAATAAATATTGGAGAAAAACAAAACTACATTCTGAAACGAGTTTTATTTCTTGTTCTAATGAGTTTCATCAACAATTTCAGACTATCGACATTCCAGTGCTGACAAACCCTGTTTGAATGCACCACAGCATCCTGTCCAAGACAGGCAGCCCACCGTAGACCTGAATGCCATCAACCCAACACTGCATCGCTTCCACACGGCGCATCTCCGCGGCAAACACGGCGTCGTGAACTACGACAACTCAGCAAACCCACAAAGAGAACAACCAAAGTTCTGGACCCTTCCCAAACGAACACCCGAACCTAGCGCATCTCGATCTAGCTCATCAGAACAACGAACCTTCAACTACCCACCTAAAACAGCGTTCGTCGAATCTCACACTCTTCCACACAGAAGCCCATCGACAAACGAATCCTTGCGAATATCTCCCATCGACCCTCGAGCGACAGCATCCTTCAAGTCATCGACACCTTCGAACAGAGACATTGTAGTCGATCTCGGGTCGAGATTGTTATCACCGGTCAAATCGACGATGACCAACGAGGAACTATACGCCGTGATTCATAAAAGTAAAAAGAAACTTAATATAAAAGATCCAGAGCGAGCTGAATCTCCCGCGCTGTCCACGGTGAGTTTATCCCCTGTGAGTTCTGAGATATCTTTGTATAACAAAAACCCACAGCGCTACCCCGAAACGGGGTACTTAGGAGATCCTCGTAATAGGGCGAGCTGGTCACCGGCCGATAAGCAAAGCTTCCCCACCAATGTGCCTACATTTCCCTATGGTGTTCAAAAACAAGAGACTACTTGTGCCGATAGATACGGACCTACGGCTCAAACATCAAGGCTAGATTTCAAAAAACTTTTGTTACAACATAGTGTAAAACTCAACACACTCAGTCCTCAAGTAAAATCGAACAAACTATCAGCAGTAGAACAATTGAAAATATCAAAAGAAAAACTTCAGACTCAACCGGTCGTGCCTCAGGGAAACCGTTCCCATGTTAATATTTTGGACTTGAGCGGCTCACCGAAAACATACGCTCAGAGGAAAATTATCAAACCTAATCCACAGCCAGCATCCCCCGGAAGAACTGGAGCCCTTATAAAAGAACACAAAAATATGCCTAAAATTTTACTTTCACCGAAATCGCAATGGAGATTCTCGAGTCCGCGATCTGATGTTTTGTCAACTCCTATTCCTGAAGCATACAATGAAGATGAAAATTCAAACAGTTCTGGTGAGAAAACAGAGACCTCGCCTAAAAACCCACCGTCTAAAACAGTTCCTATCGTTACTAACCAACACTTTGGAGCGAGGCGCAATCTTATACCAATAACTGAAAAAACTTTAGAAATGGAGGCTGATTTCCCTGATTCAGTTGACCACGGTGTGTTTCCCCTTAATTCAGAATGCAAATCTCATGGATTGACAAGATCGGAATTATTACAAGCAAAAAGAGCTGAATTTTTTAGCACGTCGCCGGAGTCGTCTCCTCCTAAATTGACATCATTCAGGATTCCACCGACTCCTGGTCAGTCAGCAAGTCACAGAAATAAAAGGTCTGAGGAAGGAGGAAAAACATCGCCTTCTACACTTGAAACTGCTTTATGATAAGCGAAGTTTTCTTTCTTTACTCAGTTTTTCATTAGATAAGATTTTACCTACTTCAAAAGAAGCGGTGCTTAAAGTTATTTTTCATTATGAATATTTTGTAAATAATGGCAATGAGTTTAGAGAAGCTTTAATCTAGTCTTTTATTGCTTGAAGTGCCATTTATGCAGGCACAAATGATATAATTTACCTACTTTACAAACCCAGTGTTACTAAGGTACAACTAATATTTCTGAAAAATGGTACGATTCAAGATAAAATTATTTTCTTTTCTATTCCTTTTTCAATGCTCTAAAGGGGCCATTTTTTATCTAGTATTATTCCAAAACAACTTGGTTTTAATATAAGTATTTAGTAATTTAAGTATTTATTGAACACCTACCTACATAATTATAAAATGTATGTAGGAAAGTACGGCATTTTGAACTTTTTAAAGTTTTTAAGTTATTCGGATTACTATTAAATGTGTTGAAAATATTTTTGTTTATTATTTTCATTAAATCTTTTAGTCTTATTAAACCTTCTAAAGCCTATGTGGTGTCTGGTGTCCCATTGCAGAATAAAAGCCTTTCCTTATCTTCTCTTCAATCAACTCTATTTTGTGATAGGTGGGTACTGTACTATATAAATATATACTAGTAAACAGTTATACCATTTACTCAACCATAAATGTATAACTGTTTGTTATCCCGAATAAATAAAATAAAATACTGTGAACAGTGAGGCATTGATATCGTCTCTTCTTCTTTTAATTTGTGGCGTCTGTGGCGATAGCGGATCTAGGCTTCCGCGAAGTTAGCCGTTTGTGATGCGCAAAGACAATTTAGTTTGAAAAAGCTCCATTGCGCATCGAAACGGCTAATTTCACTACGGTCGAGATCCGTTGTGAGACCTATACCTACTTTGTACAAGCGTATCGTCCAGCTGTCAAAATTTGAATGGGATTTTTAACGCGCCTCTACTTCTTCTTTTAATTTTAATTTGTGGCCGGGTTTGCCACAATTTTGCCAATGTCAATGTCGACAGGGTTGAAACAGTAAGATCTGAGACTTAAGATGGTCGGTATAAAAGAGAGAGACCATAATTTGTTATTACATCCTGAATAAAATAGGACAACACAGACAACACTAATATAATACACATAAGTCTAATAAATGTAATAAATATTATTGATAAATACGTAGGTACATGTTATTTACAACTTTATTTTATTCACAGTAATAACAGCGCTACAAAGGGAGAAAAAACAAGAGATAGGATAAGTTTATAGGAAATAGGACGAGGGAACGCACCTCTAGAAACAATCCTATACGAATTGACAGCGACGATACGTTAACGTTGACGATTGTCAAAAACATTATTCCGGATACGGAATCATACATTATTACTTGTCTTGTTTGTATGTTCTGTCGAGATTCTGCTATTTAAATTTACTCTGTGGATTCTGCACAGCACACCATGACAACAACTACAGAACAAAACAATTTTTAATAATAGGTCCATGTTTACTAACAGCACAGAACAGAATAGGTACTTTATGACAATGACAGCAAATCCGCGAAATAATTATTGTAATTTCAGTTTATTTTAGAAATCTGGCTTTATAATTTCCTCAAGATAATAAGCACAACAAATCCGCCTGCATACATTAGGTAGGTTCTAATGAAGTGCGATTCAAATATAAGTGACCACACTTCAATGAGCATTAACAAATGCTCGCTAAAATTAAGAGTTCTTACTTTGGTCACCAACACTGCGAACCTTATCAACGAGAGAACCACTCCAACACTAAGCATCTCCCATGCAATTGTAGCACCGATTGCTCTGTTCACAGTTTACATCTTTCTGGGAGCTATGGTAATAGGTGCGACTCGACGTAAGAAAGCTTCGAAGTTTTTACAAGTATACGCATGTGTCTCCTGTTCTTCTATTCAGACTACTCTATCTATCATTGTATTTAAGGACCTCAAATCGATTCCAGTAGTCCATGCGGAGTTACCTCTCATTCTTAAAGGTGTGCTGCCTATGTTTGGCGTGGTCTTGCTGATAGCTGACCTTGTAGTCGTCTTGTTTTCGGGCCGCGACACGATTTCAGCGCCCGCTATGCCCACTGCCTCCAGAACACCATCTCATCTGGATTTACGTTCCGCAAGATCCCATTAAATTGCTACAAAATAAAACACCTATCTTGTTTTTTATTACCTACCTACCCTGGGTACTAATTATTATCTATATTACTAGCGTCCCGTCCCTAACTGGTAGACATAAAACAGCCTATGTTACTATAAATGAAATAATTTTTAAAATAGGACTAGCAGCCCATAACCGAATAAAGGATAGTATAAAATAAAGTTGCTTCCCGCTGTCTGTATGTACCTACCTATGTTTAGATCTTTTAAACTACACAACGAAAAATAATGTTGGCTCGCTCTTACTTACTTATAACGGACTATAACGATTTGAATGCCATTTCGCTAGTATCTTAATATTAAAGTGAGGATTTAAAAAGACAATGTTTTCAGAGGAACATCACTTTATTGTTGTCAACGATAATAATCCCATACATAAAATTATGTAATTAACTAGATTCTGAAAACCTGATACTTTGAACTAGCTGAGCTAAATCTTTACGAGTAAGGCGCAGGGCAATAGAAGATAATTATATAAACAGGGCCTATTTCAAAAACTTTGAGTAAGTAGATACAATCTACGAGGGCTAATTGCCGGTTAGCCAATACACCTACCTGTCGGCGCGCCGAACGCTGACCGACAGAGAGCAATATTGGCTACCTGCAATTCGACTACTTAGATAGATACTTGATACTTACTATTAATAAATTGATGAAACAATCGCTAAACCTAGTTTTTTTTATATAACACACTAGACAATTGTTTTTTTTTTAATAAACAGGATACATCCAAACAATTTGATTTGTACGCCACTGTAGAACCTGAGGTATATCGCGTTATGCATCTGTCACTCAGATAACCCGAGTACCACATGCCGCTTGAAAAGAAGTCACAACCTGGACAACCTCCAAGGGGGAAAAGGACTAATGAGCCCGGATCCCAAACGCCAGAGAAATATCCAACTCATCCGCTTATAGTCCACCAACTGATTACGGATAATCAGAACAAACAAAATACATCTGGCAGATACAGTGATGACAAGATTCAAGATATTTGTTTGCATAAAAAAGTGCACAAAGTAGATCATAACTAATGATAATGCAATTTATCTGCCTTTTTACGTCCGTATCACACCTCCGCTGCGAAACGTTAACAGCGGAACCGCAATAATTTCGCCGTTTGTAGGAGAAGCGGAACACTAGCGAAACAGCTTGCGCAGCAGAGGTGTGATACGGGCGTTAGGCATCGCAGATTATTTGTATGACTAGACACTAAACTGTTTACATACATCATCAGAAATCGCGTAGTGGGTAGATTTTAGTGTATAAGGTTCTTTAGTGGTCTATAAATTAAATTAATTGAATGTACAAGCTGCTGCAGTACCTATGTAAATATGGTAGCTCACGTTTACTTCATAAAAACAAACAATATAATAAACTATAGCTTTACACACGTCAATATTAAGTAGTTCATACAATTTAAGAAATATGCAAACCTACAACAAAATCGAAAATGGTTTCTCGTTTCGTTACCTTCGGATTTTGATCACCTACCTAATAATGTTTAATTTCTAGCTGGAATTACTGTTTTAAGTTTAACATATTTACATCATTGAGAGTCATTTCATAGTAACAGCAAAAAATTGTTAATTTGAAAATAAATTAAAAGTTTGCTAGTATTAAAACAAAGTAAAAAAACAAGAATCGAATAGTAATTCGCTAGTAAGTTTAATGATTAACAAACAAATGGTGCGTGCGAATGTACATTTTTTTTAGCTTTATATACATACAAAAATATTTTCATTATATTGTTATACAAATTCATAAAATACAACTTTAGGATATCATAAAAATATACATGTTACAGCCATATAATCACCTAGTTCCTAGTTGGTTAACATCACAAATAATGTAGTTCTATTTAATGTGATCAGTCATTTTCATTCAATGCTACTTTAATTATTATATATTTTCAATAGACTTATTTCATTCATACATGACATAGAAGCAGTATTTAAAAGGCAATTCGAGATTACTGTTTATTCAAAATACAATTCAATATAAAATTGACTCAACACTTTTACTTAACTATAACTATCGCTTAGGAAACTATTTTATAAAAGTACTTACAGTTAACTGGGTTTGAATAACGAAACTACTAATTTAACATAGTAGGTGAAAGGGTAAACAAACATAAAAAAAAATATTTCAATAATTTTCTAATACTTATGAGCATTGAAACATTTAACCTAGGCGGGTGGGATAGGTTTTTTTAGCTGGTAATATAGCTATTTAAAATATAAATCAAATGAATCAATGTAAAGTAGAATGGGCCAATTCATAATGTGACTGTAACTACACGTAATATCATAATATTATGGGATACACACTAATTATTATGCCATTTGAATAAGGTACAGAATACATACAATGTACCTACTAATTAAAAACTCAATAGTCCATAACAAATTTTTGCAGATAATGCAAACATAAAAAATCTTAAAATGTAAACATATAGGTACCATTAAAATAACACATCATAAAACAATAAAATTATGCTCTAGTTTTTTCCTGCAAATGCATTTACTTCTTACAAGTTAAAAATTACGATTATTTTCAACAATTACTATAAGGTAAGATCCAAAATGAAGAAATCCCTAAAAGAACAAAGTCTATCGACCTAGCTCCTAGAATTGTAAAACGGATACAAGTTGGGGAATGAAGGTTCACAAATGGTGACCACGAATTGAAAACGAAGTGTAAGAAGCCCTTCACTCGATGGATCGACGACATAGTAGCAGTAAGTCGGTGAATGATACTGACTCTCATTCGTCATGGCACTATTTGGGGCACTCTAATGTCCAGAAGTGGACGTCTACCGACTGATGATGATGTACCAACAGTGGAACTTATACATGCTATAAAATATAATTTTCCGTATTTGTTTATTTACTACTTTCCATTTACGGTACCATTAGTGCCATTTCCATTTTCAACAATAGTCTTTTCTTCTGTTAAGCTTAGTGAAGATAATGAAAGGTCTTCTTCATCTGAAAATATATTGCAATAATTAAATTATGGTTAAGCTCAGTTGGTATACTACTTTAATTAGTAAAACATCAAATCATGACCAGCCTTTTCCCAATCGAATGCGTGATTCGATCATACTCCACCATGCAGATACAATGCGGTTTGGCGGATGCCGGTTTCCTCACGATGCAGCGATGTTTTCCTTCACAGGTAGTTGGTAGTTGGTGTCTGCAATATCGGTCGACATGGGACTTTTTGGGGAAGACCAATGTCCAGCAGTATATTATTATGACTCTTGGCTGATTATGATGAAATGGTCTGTCTCCAGTCTAGCTGAGCCTAATTATTTAACAGGCGTCGCTTACCTGAGCTGACATCAGATTGATTCCTAGGACTGAGGCGGCACCCTTTACTTAAATATGACTTCAATTTGCCCTGTGACGCTAATATGAGTCTGAAAAATAACAATTATATAAGTATAGTTAAGTTACTCTGCGTCGGTAAATAAATTAATTTTAATACAGAATAAAAATATAATAATGTTTATCAGCCATCACATCGCTCACACAAGTGTTTGTCTTGGGTGGGAAACGATCCCACGACCTAAGCAAAGACAGAGCTGTGAAACCAGTAGAATAAAAGGAATACCAGCTCTGATAAGTCTGCGACTACCTTAATAATAAAGTTGGTTCGTTGACGAAGTTATTAGGCCGCCAGAAAGCCAAACAACTTAGAAAAGGCCAGGACCAACAGCTTAACGTGCCCTCCGAAGCACGAAATGATTCAGTTGAAACTGTCGCAGGTAGTCACCCAACCAAATGACCCCGTGAAATAATCCCTTCCGTCTGTCGACGACCGATGTGGCGCGGCGAGCGATGGTCCTGCGACGCAGGTTGCGGGTACGATTATCGCCTTGGGACTTGGGACAAACATTTGTCTAGATGTTCTGGGTATTTTATATGTATAATAAAAAATATCTATCTATGTGTTGTATTGTATTAAGTATACCAGTCATCTATTACCCATAACACAAGCTCTGCTTAGCTTGGGGCCAGATGGTGCTGTGTGAATTGTCCAGCATTTATTTATTTATTACTAGCTGACCCGCGCGGTTTCACTCGCGTTATTTTTAACGCAATTTTTCTAAATTTTCTAACCGTTTAAACCTTAACAAGTAGCAACTGCCTTATGAAAATCATGCGCATTTTGAACCAAATAACTCCTGCAATCTACAGGCGTTGCTCAAGAAACGAACGGCAAGTGCCAACTTACCCTAAGAAAGGCGGGCTAGGTGACAGAGGGCGCGACAGATACTCCGGGTGGAACTGCACAGACACGTAGTAAGGATGGTTGTCTACAGTCGCCACCTCCATCCTGGTTCTGGAGTCGTCCTTGCCGACGAAGCGTAGGCCGGCTGACTGTAGGCGCTCGACGTATTCCGGATTCACCTCGTATCTGTGCCTGTGCCGCTCTTCTATCACGTCCTTTTTGTATAATTGTGCTGCAAAAAACAATATACTTTACTGATTCATAGATTCAATCACATGCTGGCTTTGTTGAAGATTATGAAGCATCATCAGATAGTAGATGTTTGTACTGGATAAAACCACAACAAAAAAAAACTACCGATGTGGCGCAGCGGGCGCAGGTCCGCCTGCGACGCAGAGGTTGCGGGTTCGATTCCCGCCTCGGGACAAATGTTGGTACAATCTACAAATATCTGTTCCGGGTGTTTTGGGTATTTTCTATATATATGTATAATAAAAAAATATCTATGTAAGTATTGTATTGTATTAAATATAATCAGTCATCTAGTACCCATAATACAGATCTGTCTAACACCAGCTTACCTTGGGGCTAGGTGATGCTGTGTGGATCGTCCAGCATTATTTATTTATTTATTTATAAAATATCTAGCCACCCCCATCCACCAGCATCTTACGATCATTAAAATTTCCTTTGTGCTGGCAGTCATCATAGCAAGGATATAATCTCTCAATCTTTCGCTATAGACGACTGAAAGAATGCACCAAAAGGCAACAATATTTCCGATGGAATCACCATTACGCCTTTCACACGAAAATTATACTTACTTATTACACTAGGTTCCAAAAAGGTCTTCCTCTTTCCCAACCTCATAGTACCACCCATATTCCCTGGATGATGTTCCGGCATGTCTATAACCAATTTGTCCTCACACTGAGGGTCAACTTCTGTGCTGTTCGCGCCTTTGAGTCCGAGGACATTTCTGGAAAACTCTATGACTGCAGCTTGCAGACCGAGGCAGATACCTAGCATTGGTTTTTGTGTTTCACGGCACCACTGACAAGCTTCTATTTTACCCTCCATGCCTCTTTGGCCGAACCCACCGGGAACTATGACGCCGCTGAAATGAAAATATATCTTTTTAAACAATTTACTGACTCTATTGAATCAAAACCATCTATTAAAATTACTTTTTTATTATTTAGACTCTGAGAGACCCTAACACCACTTACATTCTCTTTTCTAAACCATCATAAGCTAAATTTTTGGTTGTCTGGGTGTTGTGTTATCATGGTATTTATAGTTTATGTTTCTGGTTAAGGAATCCTACTATCCGGTATTACTATATTTACCTATATTACTATATTACCAGTACTACTATATTTGGTACAACCAAAAAGACAGATTATGACAGTGCATAAATATGTATACTGACTGTGTGAGTGAGTGTTTATGATAGAGTAATGCTGTCACAGAGATACTTACTCGCCCTTACAAAGATCCTGCCAAGCTTTATGGTAGTTAACAGGATCGTCAATTTTCATTTGTTTCTCCAGGCTGACTGCTTCAATGTATGTGAGGTTCAGTTTGCAGCCGGTAGCAATACACGCGTGTTGAAGTGCCTTTGTGACGCTCGCATAACTGTCTTCTAGCTTTGTGTATTTGCCGACTAAAGCTATGTTAACCTCCTTGCGAAGATTGTCTACTCTTTTCGCCAGGTTACGCCACTTACGCATGAATCTGTGGGATTACGAATATGTTAATTATTTGGTTTCACGCCTGTTCTGAATTGTAAATTGACGCGCTCGTAAATTGCAGCCTTTTATTATTCCAATATCAGGGGCACAAACCGAAAAAAAAAACTGATGCATTAGTGAAGGGGTCAACACATACATACCATGCTGACCTGTATGTAGATAGTAGATTGACAGATGGCACATTTTTTACAACTAGTTCTGAGACATACTGGTTTCTTCAGTTTTTTCCCTTCACCTTTTTGAGCCCTGTCACAACTGGGTAATACTTTTAAACTGTGACATGGTTATTAGGTTATCTTGACCTACATTCATTATCATGATTAGTTTTAATTGCAGCTCACTTGTAACCATTCCATATATGGCCAATCTACCTACCTTATTTATCAGGTTGATAGTCAGGAAGTAAGTTTGTGTCTGTGGTCAACTATGGTGACAGAGTTTATGATTCTGTGGTCAACTATGGTGACAGAGTTTATGACTCTGTAGTCAACTATGGTGACAGAGTTTATGCCTGAATGCCTCTATAATGGCTCAACTTAAAGCCTGGACAGACTTCTTTACATGGTCTCCGAGACACAGGACTTACTTGCTAGGCCTGGGGATGTCAATGTTTAACTGGAGACGTTCATTCAAATATTGAACCACACCCTGAGATTCCATTAATAAAGGAACATGGTAGACAGAGCTGAGATCATGGATGCATATCACCTGTAAACAAAATTAATATTATAAATATTGTTAAGTTCCTTCTATCTACTAACTAAGTAAAGTTGCACCATTTAAAATGGTGGATGAGCAAACTTACTGGAACTAGACACATTAAATCATAGGCAAAATGGCAATAGAATAGAAGTGTCAAATTCATACACAGCGACATGTTCAAAAAATCATCTAAATTATAAGAACAATAATTAATTTAATATTCTTGAACATCACAAACCAGTTTTAGTTTGATTCAAACTAGTTATTTTATATAACCAGGGGCCTATTGCATAATGTTACTCATAATACTAGAAAATAATACAAGTTACAAGTTCATAAATTACAAGCACAGATTATATACGTTGCATAATGATGGTCAATCCTACCCAATAATATGAAGGTAATATGAAGTAATATGAGGTAATGTGTCGCATAATTTCACTAATAATATTAGTAAATTCAAAAAAAAGTACAAGTACTCATAATTAACGTTGCATAATGCATTTTTCGTTACTAATAAAAGAGACACTAATATTATAAGTATTTTCATAAGATATTAGTAGTTTTTTTTTTTTTTGCAGCTTCGCTACATACTAACTAATATTTTACAACTTAGCTGGCTGAATTAACTACTAGGTATGCCTGCATCTGAAATTGGCGGCAATTTGATTTCACAATAGTTTTTTATAGCAATATCTACAGATATGACTTGTAAAATTAGTTCAGGGTTCATTGGAATCATGCAAAATGTTTTTTGAAAATCAGAACTATCTACTGGATTTTAAAATGTATAGGTATATGTATGGTTCATAGGGTTTTCTTCTTCTATTGTTTTGTAAATGTGGTAAGTAATAATTTTTATTTCATCGTCAGATGAACAAACAATTAAAAATTAACAAAATAATGGTGCACCTGCGCCTTGTAAATAAAAATACAAGATACAAGTAATAAAATAATTTATGAGGTTCGTCATGCAACACGATCTAATAATATTAGTAAAAAATCACTAATATTATTGACATTTATGGGTTGTACTTTCACACTTGTAATTTATACCCTTTATCTTATTTTGCAACGTAAATACACAAGTTACAAGTTGCGATACTCATACTATGAGCTCGTACTTTTACACTGGTATGTTTATGACTTGTAATTAATATTGCAACGAAATTGTACAAGTTATTAGTAAAAACACTTATATTATGAGCTTGTACTTTATTATGCAATGGGCCCCTGTTATACTGTAAATCTAGCACTTTTTAACTGGATGGTTAACTTTAAATAAAAGGTGTTTTATATTAATTATATATCAATAAATTCTTTTCACACATTATTACTGCAGTTATTATGGTTGCAGCTGACTGTATCTAATCTTTTGGAGGCAGGAACATAGAAAATCCTATGCCTGAAAGCCTCAAACAAAGCCATTAAACCAAGTAGGTCTTTTACAGAAATTCAATAGTAAAAAAAAAACAAACATTTCATGGTCCGATTCTCACTATGAAATTTTTTTTGCATAATCTGCAAATATTGTAACTGGGCTAGTACTAAACATACCTATTTTTCTTGACTTGACAAAGCCGAAAAATTTCAATCATGCTCACCTGTTCTGGGCCAACATGACAGAAGTTGGATATTTTTTCCTTAACCGTATGGTTGATTGGTTTTTCCGAACGGCACAATATCAGGTCAGGCGATAGACCTAGCCCTCTCAATTCCCTGACTGAAGACTGTGTCGGTTTTGTCTTAGGCTCACCAGTTGATTTTGGCTGTAAACCAAAACATAAAGTCTATTGTGTATTGTGAAAAACTATTACATATTTGAAATAAATAAGCATCAATTTATAGCACAAGAAGATTGGACTTACCATTGGAATCAGAGACACATGTGCACATATAAAATTTTCTCTCTTCACTCGAAACTGGAATTGCCTAAATGCTTCTACAAAAGACATGCTTTCAATGTCACCGATGGTACCTCCTAGTTCAACGATACAGACTCTTGGAGGAGCGCTATCTGGTGTCACTGGTATGTGGGCAACTCGCTGTACCCATTCTTGGATAGCATCGGTAATATGAGGTATTACTGCAAAGTGCAAATACATACATACTAAATACTAAATACATATAAACATAAAATCTGAACTTGCATGCAATAAATTCAATTAGTAAGTATTAGTAAGTAACTACATGGATAGTTTTAAGAGCTTTATTAGCATACCTTGTACAGTTTTGCCAAGATAATCCCCACGCCGTTCCCTCTCAATAACCTGCTGATAAATTTTGCCAGTAGTAATATTGTTGTCTCTATGCAATGTGATGTCCAAGAAGCGCTCGTAATTGCCAAGATCAAGGTCAACTTCGCCTCCGTCATCCAACACGTAAACTTCACCTAGAAAAATAAAAATAGAACCATGCATTAATGCGTGGTCCGGTCACAATATGCAACGTTATGTTGGCGAAAGTTGCGCTACTTACCATGTTCGTACGGAGAGAAAGTTCCCGCATCTATATTTATGTACGGATCAATTTTAATTGAAGTCACATCTATTCCGCAGCTTTTGAGAATCGTACCAAAGGAACTTGCGATCACACCTTTTCCCACACCGCTAATAACACCCCCAGTAACTAAAATATACTTCATTTCAGGCATTACGGTTATTGTTGTCACTTCTTTATTTGAGTACAACGAATTTACAAGAATATTAATTCAGAAAATTGTTTAATTAATTAATTTAATTACAATTTCATTTTGCGAAACGTCAATCACACGTGCTACAATATCAAATGTTGCGCGCCATTTGCAAAAAGTTTTTTTTTGTAAAAGTAATGTGTAGTGTAGGGAGGAATGGAATGCGTGCTGCGGTGCGCTGGATTCTTATAATCTTATCGATCCAGTGCTTCTTTATCGATACAAAATATTGTCATTATGTAATTTAACATAATAAAACAACTACATGACACAAAAAAAAACAAAAACCAAATCTATCATTACAATATTCCAGAAACTTGAGCATTCTAATATTAATAATAAGTTCTTTAGTTTCAGACACCGAGGCACCGGGGTGTGCCACCAAGGAACATAACTATCCTTACGGACCCCGGACACTCTCAATAAAATGTATGAAGCAAACACGTCACAATCACCACACGCATAGTCTGTGTAGGTACGTAAATGGTGGATGACACTGTCTTTCGAATTTTTATTTCTTGGACATGTTGGTTTTCTCACGATGTTTTCCTTCACCGTCTAAGAATACTGCCATTGCACACATAATAAATATTATTAAATAACAGAAAGATTTTGTAGTTCACAACTGGTTAATTGAATGTTATTATAACGTTTCCTTTTTTTGCCACGAGTTGATGGTTAGGTATAGTTCTCACGGCGGATCTCGGCCGTAGTGAAGTTAGCCGTTTCGATGCGCAATAGAGCTTTTTCAAACTAAATTGTCTTTGCGCATCACAAACAGCTAACTTCACGGAAGCCTAGATCCGCCGAGAGAACTATACATCCTAATGAAGCGCTTATCTGTTTATATTTTTACGAAATCTTGTACCGCGACATAATTTTGATAATTACGATTTTCTTATACAGGGTCATTCATTATCAACCTGACAAACATGGGATAGGTTCCACACATAAAAAAAAAAATATGTACCTACCTATAATTTTTTTTTTATGTAAGTATATTTTGTTTAAAAATCCCAAGAAAACAAAAAAAAAATCGATAACGTTTATCCGCTCAATTATTATTTATCATTGTTGGGAATCGAGTTAAGCGACGTAATAATGAAATATTCGAGTGTGCGCGCCCTGTAGCGGGTCAAGGACACGCGCAGGTCAAGGACGTGCGCGTTATCGACCCACGGTTCATTGACGCGCGGGTCACTGACACGTGCCGAGCGCTGCCTTTTCGATTTCTAACGAGGATAATTAATTATTAAGCAGAATATTTTTATTTTTTTTAATTTAAAAAAAAAAGTACTAGTATTTATGTGTGGAACCTACCCCTTAAGTTTGTCAGGTTGATAATGAATGACCTTATACATCATAATGCTGCTCACGTTCTTTTTTTGTATGTCAGCAAGTGACAAGAGTATCAAGACCTGATGTTAAGCACCACGCCTGAGTATTTCAGATTCAGTGCCACCCAAAGCTTAAAGTTTTTAAGTGTTTGCGTGGCACTGCACTGCGCTTATCACCCCGAGACATTGTTGTTAAGGCTCTTTCGCCCAGTAATTTCACTTGCTACAGTGCCCTTCAAACCTTAACACAGTAATGCTTGCACACTACTGCTTGGAGGTAGAATATCTCAGACTGCGGTGGTATCCACCAAGACGGACTCTTGCTGAAGAGTTTTACCACCAGGTTCTATCGTGGCCTTGAAAATCCGTTACACTATTTTTTTTTTACCGATAGTATCAATTAATAAAATAAGTAAGTTCGTATGAGTCAGTGGCCAACTAATTGTAAAAGGAGTTGTTTCACGCAGTATAGAGCCGAACCCTGGCCTTTGTAGGGGTCTAGATTATTAGATAATCATTATAGAAATCGTTTATTACTGTTTATTTGTTTTATTTCTTCTTCTCATAATCTAAAGTAAGTTTATTCTTGTGATGGGGTGCAACACAATGCAAAACAACATAGTTGGCTTAGCGAACAACTGGGTTATTAGGTACTGTCAAAGCAAGATGCGTCACGTGATCATTGCTAATAAACTGTCATGGTGGACCTTTAAAGTGTTCCCGTCTTAGAAAACTCAACACACTAAACATTTTTCCTTATTGTTACTGTTAGTCTTATATATTTTTCCAATTTTTCTATAGTGTTTCATAGGCCTAGGCCACTATGAAATTGGTCCTATAATATTTTTTTTAATTTTATAATTATATCGATTAATAAATATAACAATACTATTGTTATAGATCAATATCCATACCATCGATAGAATTAGTTTTGATTATATTAATGCGATAGTATCGATACTAATTCCAAAATATCGCCAAATTTTCGACACTGGCTGAGTCAATCAAATCAAACCAATCAACTTCTTCTTTTAATTTGTGGCGTCTCTGTGGCTGAGTTTGACTCAATCAACTTCAATCAGACAGATTCCAATCAATCAAGCAAGCAGGCAGCACACAGCAAGCAAGCATGCGTCCATTCAATATTCATTAAAGTCAAGCAAGCAAGCAAGCAAGAGCAAGCGCGTGTTTGTGTGTGGTACTGTTTTTATTTATGAATAAATCAAAAATTGAAGAATTTTTTAGTTTTTTCCATTATGCCGAAATATTATTGTGATTACTGCGACACATACTTGACCCACGATTCACCCAGCGTACGAAAAACACATTGCACTGGAAGAAAACACAAAGACAATGTAAAATTCTATTATCAGAAATGGATGGAAGAGCAAGCGCAACACCTCATTGACGCTACCACAGCTGCGTTCAAAGCTGGTAAAATAGCACAGAACCCGTTTGGAAACAAAGGAGCGGCGATTCCACCGCCGTGGGACCCTTCCGTTATGGGCCCCGGTGGGCCTCGACCGCCTGTCCCGCAACCCGGTGGACCACCTGGAATGCTGCCACCACCTAATATGGGTCCTGGAGGACCAATGCCACCCATGATGATGGGACCGCACGGACCTATGCCACCCATGATGGGAATGAGGCCACCAATGATGGGTCCTTTGATGGGTCAAATGGGTGGAATGGGACCAATGGGTCCTATGGGACCCATGAGTGGGATGAGACAGATGATGAATGGTCCAATGAAAAATTGATAGCTTCTGATTGGTGTTAAGTGTGAGATTCTTAACTCTTACATAGATTATTGACTCTTACATAGATTATAGAGTGGAGTGAATTTGTCACACGTCTAGAACCTAAGGTGTTTTTGCTGGAATTTACATTATAAGACTAGATTATGACTGATATTATACCTTATTGCCATGCATACTAAGGACATTGCATAGCCCGAATATTGCACAAATTAAAACCATCCTGTAAGTTTATTATTCATCCAATGGTGTGTCTTGCACTTGAATACACAAACACCAATTACCAAGTATTGATTTTTATCAGTCCTTCAAACAAAACTGTCAAATAATCAAAGCTTTTGTCTCACAGTTCAAGATTACTTTGGTGCAACAAGTAACAAGCAGAACACGAACAGTAATTTATGAGTGAGTCTAGATTTGTGACAAACATCATGCAACAAAGCAGATAGTTGTAAGTTTCTATATTGTAAAAAAAATATAGTGTAAAACCATTGTTTTTTTATAACTTAATAAATATTAGCAAATAAGCCCTGCTACATGGTCATTGGTTTCCCTGTTTTACGAACTGCTTATAATCTTTTAGCCTGTTCCTGAAATCTACAATACGAGGAGGCTGGATGGCATGTGCATGTGGCAGGAAATTGATGCACAATTCATTTTACAGCAGGTTCAACCTTAGAATAATAACACGGGTTCAACATCAAAAAGCTGAGACTTATTATTATTTATTTGGAGGCAAAGACATTATTAACATTCTCCAAGTTTGGAGGTAGGTACCTACCTAACCTACTATGTATGTAGGAAGGTATGGTGCTAATCTTTATTATGAGCCTATAGTATGCCACTGCAGGGCAATGGGCTTCCTTCTCTCCAATCATCACTGTCTTGGGCTACTGGACCAGTCCTATAAGTAGGCGTCAATTACGTCACTCCATCGCCGTGGTCTGCCGCGAGGTTCGGTTGTAGGTAATATAATATAAAATTAAGAGTCGCTCCCCGCCCCGTCTGTCCCTTTTTTGCAAATGTACTCTGATCTTTTAAACTTCGCACCGGATTTTAATGCTGTTTTCAGCAATAGATAGAAACATTCAAGAGGAAGGTTAATACGTAGGTATTTTAAAGACCCGTGCAAGTCGAAGCGGGTCGCTAGTTAAAAATATTTCGGTCAGACGAAAATATCTGAACTTTCTTACTTTTTGAAACAAAAAAAGTTTATGGAGGGGCGTAGTACGTAGCGTATCCGAATTCCGAATACGTAAAAAAAAGGTAATTTATTCTGTATCCGAACGGCAAAATGACATTATATTAAAAGTGTTGCCAAAATATTTTTTTTCCGTTTTGTAAGAATTCAATGCACAGTTGTATTTATAATTAGGTAGACTATACTATTTATTTATTTATTTTATTATTATGGATCACCAACGAAAGATACACAGGCATACAAAATTTTAAATTACAGAGGTACTCTCTCAATTAGAGGTGACCACATCATGCACAAAAATAAAAGTTATTGTGAATTCAACTGAAAACTGACTCTAAACATCACTAGAATAAGAAAAACAAATATAAGTCAGAAATAAAGTAGGTAGGTATAGGTAGGAAGCTAGTTACATAATGAAATTACAAAATCGCAGTCTTAAGTTATACTTTATACTAATAAGTCCGATAGCAGAAGTGCCTTGCAGCATGTGGCTCGTTGCGCCTCTGGAGACAGATGCACATCGATTGCTTACACTATATTAAATAAAATCCTAGTACTGGTAGCTAGGGGCACGACTCTGGGATTGCAATGGATTCCATCCCATGTAGGTGTTCATGGTAATGAGGTGGTAGACGTACTGGCCCGAGAGGCAATATCAAACGGTACTGAAGTCTTCATAAAACCTGATTACTCGGAAGTACTACACAAATATAAAAAATGTGTAAGGTCTAAATGGAAGGAGTACTTTGATATTGCCTCCCGGGAAAAAGGTATCTGGTACAGAACCATGCAGAGTGAGCCACCTCATATACCGTGGTTTGAGAACACCAGATTACAAAGAAAACTTATTGTAACTGCTCACAGACTGCGCTTCGGACACATGCCTTTGAATAACTTTAAATTTTTGATGAAAAAGGTAGATAACCCTAACTGTGAAACTTATGGAAAAAAAGAAGATGTATGCCACCTTTTAATGGAATGTGTCCGGAGTGTATCCATAAGAGAGGATATGCTTAAGGCACTAAAAGTCAATCAGCTCTATATGGGCCTGTTTCAGAGCGTGTTAGCTGCGCCAACGTCTGGCGAAGCTAACATGCTCTACCGGTCCATATACGAGCTGTCAGAAGAGTAAAAACATTGTCCTGACGTGGTTGCTATGAGGGTAAGATGGAACTGACATGGTCCATAAGGACAAAAGTTCCTAAAAAAAAAGATTTAAAAAAAAAAAACTAATAAGGTCATCGACATAGCCAAGGATTAGCAAGCTGAAGTGGTAATGGGCTGGTCATTATGCCGAAGAACTGACAACCGTTAGCGTAAGCGTAGGGTAAGCGAGTTTTTGAGTGGAGACCGCGTCTTGCAAACGTAGTGTGAGGCGCCCCCCGGCTAGGTGGAGCGATGACCTACGAAAGGCGGCAGGCAATAAGTGGATGCGAAAAGCTGAACACTGGGCTCAGTGGCGCGTATGAAGGGTTGGAGGCCTAACTTATTGTACTAGTGTAGGGTCATACAAGTGTGTGTGGAGCTCAGCCACACACGCCAAAGTTATAGTAAGAATAAGATTAATAAGAAACGCCATCAAATAGGGCAATTAGGACTACTTTTTATTAATTTAATTATATTATATGTTTAATAATAATCGCAAAATACACAGGTTACCAGGAAACCCATCACCTCCATGGGGAATTTACTAGTTAAGTAGGGTAAATTATTTTAAAATACGGCAACACCTCGTAGCAATATTATTTTGCGTTGCGGCTGCGGAATTTACGAAATCTGTCGCTCAGTTTTATGGTTTTTATTATAAATAAATATCAAAATCCTACTACACAGTACTCGCATGCTGTTAACAAAACGAAATTATTTAAAAAAATTTCTAATATAAAATTTGTGTTCGTGTGATAATTTTTACCCTCAATTTATGTACTTTGAATGAAAAATTGTCATGCTTGTAGTTTGTTTACGAGTGAAAAAATGTAATTTTAGTGAAAACTACATAAATATCGGTCTACAATGGTGTTCGAGTCGATAGTGGTGGATGTCCTGAACAGGTTCCTTGGAGACTACGTAGAGAACTTGAACAGATCCCAGCTCAAACTCGGCATTTGGGGCGGTAAGTGCGCTACCCTCGGGATGATGTCATGCTGCCCGCGCCGAGTCTTGCGGTTATTTATGTCTACTTTTTTCAGGTGATGTTGTATTGGAGAACCTGATATTGAAGCAGAATGCTTTGGAGGAACTCAATATTCCGGTGCAGACTGTTTATGGACACTTGGGTATGTTCAAAATTAAAAAAAAAAAAATCGTTTAGCTACATATTAGATATAACATTACAGTAAACACCAAAGCGCTATATATATTTACTATCAATATAAAAATCTAAAATTAACACAAACACACACAATAATTTAATAATGTTGACCTGTTTAATTCAAAAAGGTCATGGAAGTTTTGCAAAACTGGCAAAAAGAACATAGAATTTTACTATTCATTATTTTTATTAGCTAGTGGAATGCCCTGAATTTTTACTGCTGAACCTTGCTGACTATTTTTCATGCTAACTTATTTTCGGTGCATCCTTCAAAAAGAACACCCTGAATATTTCAGGTCTACCTTTCTGGTTGTATGGTGTGTCGGTCAGTAACTCAACAATTTAATACAAGTAGGTAGGTAGGTACCTGCTTAGAGGTGTGCTATGTTAGGTAAAAATTTTGTCTTTTTAATGGACAAATAGGTGCTTGTAGTGTGTATTATAGTGTCTTTCCTGTGAGATAACATAGGATACTCTGTCTAGTCTGTCCTAAATTTATTTATGCATTAAGGCAAGGAATATTCATACCACTATTAATTGTGCAAGACTATGTACACACATTACCTATATTATATTGCATAGCTGTTCATTACGCTATGCTCACTTAGTATGCAATACAGACAGAGATCTTTAATGGTTATCTGTATTAATTTTAGACCTAATGATATCATGACCTCAAATTGTGCCAGATTTAATTGATGACTCAACCAGCAAAAAGTCTCAAGGTTTTGTTTGATTTGGTTTGACCTTGATAATATGAATGATATGAATTATGTACTTGTTATTGTTATGAAAATCACATAATTTCATAGTCATGATACAGTCTTTCTTATTGTAACAACAACCAGTATATAAGTATTTCGTTCATATGAAAAACTATGTGCAACAATATCACTGCTGCCAACCCTAATGTGGGACGTCAGTGCAGATCTTAGTCCTCCCCTTAGAATATCTCTGCTGCCACTGTTGGACATATGCCTCCTCAAAAGAGCAACTATTACTATTTCTAGTTACTAGTTACTAGTAAGTATTTATATTATATGAGTCAGTATCATACTGATCCATATATCTAGATTCAACATTATTTATTTTATCAAGAATGTTCTTTGTTTTATCCATTAGGTTATTTTATAAACACTCAAGATAGTATTATAGTACAGTAATAGCAAGTGATACCGCACTGCACATTGTGTGTATTCTGATAAGATAAATTAAAAATGTTACTCCAAATATTTAAAGCTAAACTACACTAGAGAACTTTAATATTGCTTTCATCCTTTTCTAGTGGACTAAAATAAAAAAAGCCGCGAAAAGTATAGTTAGTTTATATAGCTACCTATGCACAAAAGAATCAACACCAATATGTATGTTAGCTAAACATAAAGCTATGGAAAATAATAGCAGATCTATGTTAAATGATGCTAAATTGAAACAGTATGTGCAATTTACATAACCAGTACGTTTGAACAGTAATTTATGCTTTCCATGATGATAACATGATATAATAAAGGTTTAATTGGATGTTTCGAGACTATCAATTAGTTATTAAAATAACAATGACGTCATTTGTCGCTCTTTTTGATTATTTTATGTGGATAATTGGAGTAAGGCTTGGCGCCTCGATTCATTAGGTAACTAAATATTATTAAATAGGTTATTATTAAAAAATACAACGTACAGTCAAAACCGCTAGACCTAGATTAATAAACCAGCCTAGAAAATCTAGACATGAAAATCAAATTTTCATTTTTTTTTTTTTTTTATACTACTAAAGTGGTAACCAAGCGTACGGCCCACTTGATGGTCAGCAGTTACCGTAGCCTATGTACGCATGCAACATCATAGATATCACTTGCGTGTTACCACCCTGAGACGTTAGATGGTTAGTCTCATGTGCCTGTAATTTCACCGGAAACCATACCCTTCGAACCGGAACATAGCAATGCGAGCATTACTGCTTGGCGGCAGAAATAGGTAATCAATCCGCAGGTTTCATAATCAATCCGCAAGAATCCAGCTGCTCCATTTTCCAAAATAGTTAAATACCCATCATTTTTTTTAAGTTAAGTGCATAGGTTTTGTATTTTTATTTTGCCAATGTCTTTATTCATGGTGTTTTCTAGGTAAACTCGTTCTGAAAATACCATGGAAGAACCTTTATGGCGCGTCAGTAGAGGCAAGCATAGAGCGCTTGTTTCTGATTGTTAACCCCAGCAATGAAGTTAAATATGACAAGGAAAAAGAGGAGAAAATGGCGCTAGCCGCCAAGCAGGCTGAGCTGGCTAGGGTGGAGGAAGCCAAGAAGCAGGAGGAGGCAAAAGGTACGCACACACTATATGTTTGGTCGGTTTGAATTGCATGTGGTTCCATCATCAACAATCTTCTATTTAGCGAGGATAGAAGATTTTTCAAGGCTTAGGCACAAGACAAACATCGCTCTAGGCGAGAAATGTTTGCCTTGTGTCTAAGCCTTGTAGCGCGTTCAAATATTGTCGTTTGCACAGGCTCTGCGGGAAAAACATTAATTTAAGGAATATAGGATTCGGTATTGTGGTTTTGTGATGATTTCAACGATGCTACCCGTCACGCGATTGTGTAAAAGTAGGTATGCTAAAGATACTGTGTAGGTTAGGTAGGTGTATCTAAATAACTCAGTTGTACGTAGGTAAGCAATTTATTTAGACATCATTAGTTAGAAAATATATTTTTTGTTGTCTGAGGTTACGTAATTGAAATAATAAGATGTGGTTTATATACAAAAACTTGGTCCAAGGTTAATGATGAGTAGCCAAGGCGTCAATCATTTGTTACTTTTAAACTAGGAAGATTAGCGAGCGCGATGAATTACTAGTTTCGAACGCAACTAAGGTGTGCTGGATTCCTTACGATGATTTTCTTCACAGTAAGACATGACGGATATTCTTTCCTCCACTCAGCTGTCTTAAAACATAACTAAAAATTTTCCTGTCACAATGATTTCCTTCACCGTTTGTCACGTTTTTAACAACTACGGCACAGTCTCTAGAATCTACGAGTCTAGATAATCCGACAGTCAGATAGGAAATCTAATATTCTACAGTGTTTAGCTGAGATTTTGTAGGGTAAATGTATTTCGCTTTTAATTCCAGAAAACAAACTGAACGAAACATTCGTCGAAAAGCTCGTCACGCAGATAATCAAGAACGTTCAGCTCAACATAAAAGACATACACATACGCTACGAAGACAGCATCACAAATCCGGCTGCGCCATTCTCTTTCGGCGTCACCCTTCACAATCTCTCCGTCCATACAACTGATGAGAATTGGAAGCAAGCTGTTATAACAGAAGCTGTCACTAAAATTTTCAAGGTAAATCACTGTCCTCATATCCCAAGGCTTTGTGATGAAGGTGGTAATTTCAACTTAGCGCTTCCGTGCTTCGGAGTGCACGTTATGCTGTCGGTATCAGCTTTTTTATAGTGGTTGGCATGACGGAGGCCTGCGGACTTTTATCTCCGTCACCAAAGTTGGCTGCGACTCATACAAACTTACTTGAAAAGAAAGCTAAGAAACCAGCTTAGCTGTGTTGTTTTTTTCTTCTATACGCTCTCAAAGACATTCATAAATGAAACTGGCCTGTAAGAAGTTTCAAAGTGGTCTGTTTTCCAACGCCGTTTTCACCCCGTGATAGTACTTTTTCTAATCAGTTTTTATAGTACCTCAAGGTGAAGTAGTTTAGTGAAAAGGATATTTGCGATAGAATGATACTTCAGGCGCCAATTAATGTTACTTTGCATCACGTCGTATGTTCATTCGATTGTTGAAAATGCCAGGCCAAGGTTAAGTCGCGTTTATCGAAATATCAAGGCGAATCTACTTCATTTGGAAACACGGATGAACACTAAACCTTAAGAGCCTTATTCATAAACGTACTTTAAACCTCTGTTAGTAAAAGATTCGGCTGGTGCTTTAAATACAAACTTATTTTCATAGTAATTATACACTCGACTTTGTTCGCGTTTGCGATCGTTATACCTATTATACCTATTATAGTATTTGCAGCCGGCACGGACGTTAGGCGCTAGCTCATACGACATGTGCAATGCACTTGCGCAATCCTCGCCCAAGTTACCTCAAGAACTTAACTTTCTAAGAGTCTTAAAGTCGTCGTTAATCTGTAAAGCTATACTTTGGCTTTGTCTTTGACTGCTATTTCATGCAATTGAACCTACTAAGACTAGAGGAGTGAGTAAAAAAATTCGGTTGCAATCAATTTCACTTAGTTTCAATTTTGCATGAATTATGACGGATTATTGACAGTTCGCTGATTGAAATCGGATTGCAGCTAAGTTGCGTAATCGCCCTACAGTATTACCATGACTGCAATAAAGCAATTATTGCTAAGACTACAAGAACATTCGCTGATTATGTTGTTGCTAAAACCTGTATCCTTTCTTTCATTGATTTATGTCCCGATAGATTCTCAACTTGGAAGGTCTCGCTATATACTGGAACCCCACAACAGAGCTATACTCTAAATCGGGACAGCAAGATATCAAAGTGAGATTAGAGACAGAAATCGCTAAGAAAAAATCGAAACCCGACTTCTACCAGTATGGTAAGTGTTTGCGTAAACGATTGATTGATTTCAATAACTAGAACTGTTAAATTGACCTGTAAATCTGTTATGCACAATCTGATAGAAATATTTGACGTATGGGTAAGATGACTACGGCAACTGAATGTATTATTTGACAATATTTCAGCACTTGGTCCAATAAACGCAACGGCAAAGCTAAAACTTAATCCGAAACCAGAAGGCGACGACCCGAAATTCAGTATACCGAAAGTGATTCTGTGTTTGCACATGGAGCAACTTTCTGTCTGTCTTAACAAGGCTCAGTACCAAGATATGATGTTGCTAGCCGACTCCATGGATCGGATGAACAAAGGAGCACCTTACAGGTATATAGTGTTCTCTTTCTAGCGTAAGCTTCATTTATATTATAGGTATATAGGTTTGTAAACATTCTTTGGGGAAGGCCTCTATCCAGTAACGAATGTCTTCTGGTTGATGATTAATTACTATTATAAGCCTGGCGTTATATTTTTTATTTATTGACGTTATATCGGCTTACACAAGTATATTTAGTTTAGGGATTAACACACTAATAACGATTAGTAGGTATATTGTCTAAGGAAATTCGCCAGATTTAATCAGGATTAGCTGCTTATTAGAATTTTTCTGCATGCCGCACTTGAAATGACGAGATAAGACATTTCAAAATTGTATGTGATTATGATAAGAGAGTGTATTTTTCGGTGACTTTGATCATGTATGCTTGTAAAATGCAGTATTATGTTATGATTCACAAAATCTCTAACGGTGAAGTAAAACATCATAGAAAACTGGTATGTCCAAGAGCTGAAAATTCGAAAGACATTGTACCATCTACTAATCCGCATTAGGTCAGCGTAGTGGATTAATACCTACTGTAGAAAAGCACTGCGAACATTAGAACGATTGACATGTTTTGACTAAAATTGCCTTACATTTAAAGATTTGGGAGGTAATTGGTAATACAAAGCAGCATGCACTATGAATCTTTGAGAATAGTTTTTTTTAGTGACCCTGAGTTTCTTGAATCTTGATCAAGCATTGCAATTTGAGCTGTAAAGTAATATCGTGTAATAGTTAAGTACTCGTAATATCGGTTTTCTTATAAACGATCTAATCATTGAAGCTAAAGAAATACCTGCTTATAATGTTGAGATTTAAAATTTATTAAATTGATTTAAATGTAATTTAACAAATGGTTACGCTTATGTGACTATCGTAATAATATTTTCAGATTCTAAATTGATGCTATCGGCAAAACAAACAGGAAAAATACCAACCATTTACCATTATAGCTTATCGAAAACAATAAAATTATGATTGTATTACAAAAATAATCGAGATTTAACATCATGATCAATAGCCTTCAAACTACTGATGATCATTTCGCGTTGTTCTAGAAAATACCGCCCAAACTTGAACACATACAGGGGTTACTACAAACAATGGTGGCTGTTCGCCTACAATTGCATACTCGAGGAGGAAGTGAGACGGCGGCGTCGCAACTGGCAATGGTCGCACATGTTAGCACACCGACGGCTCTGCAAAGACTACGCGGTGGCGTACCAAGTCAAGTTGACGAGCAAAGGGAAGTTGCCTCCCGAACACCAGGAAGTGACGGACCGCGCTGAGAAAACTCTCGATTTGTTCAACTTGGTTGTTATCAGGCAGAGGATTGAGATGGAGGTTTGTATGCTTGGTATGAAGACCTCGGTGATGGTGGGCGAAAGCGAGTTGCGGGGTCGATTCCCGTTGCGGACAACATTTTTGGGATATTAGAAGGGCCTTATTCATTAAATTAAACCACTGTTAGCCAACAGGCTTTATTCATGAAGAAACTGTTTATTTACTTATGAATGACATAGACAATGCTTAGCAGGCCGCTAAAATACACACAGTATACAGTTTTTATAAATAAGTGCAGGACTAATTGTATACCCACTATGGAGAACCAGTACTAATTAAATAGTTTGAAAATGTGTTTGCAGGTGGAAAGGTTAGGCAAGCTGGAGGAAGAAGCGAAGAAGTCCAAGGGCTGGTTCGGTGGATGGTGGGGCGGGAGTAGCACCGCCGCTGACGAGCACGCGGAAGGAACTGCCATAAGTAAGTAGACACCAAGGTGGTAACCATAAGCTCTTACAGCAATTTTGAAATAATACACTTTTTTGTTTGTTTGCCGAAATGTCAGTCTAACATTATTTCAAAGTTGCTTTTGAGCTTTTAGCTACCCACCAGTTAGAAATCATCATTAGGAGCGTAGCTGTGACGTAGCTGGCTAAGTAATTCTAAACAGATCAATGAAGTTAAGCACAGTTCCGCGTAGTCACTATTTGGATGGGTGACAGTCAGTGGCAATTTCAACTGAGCGCTCCTGTTTTTCGTAGGGCAAGTTAAGGGTCTGTCCCGGCTTTTTCAAAGTTGTTAGCCCATAACAGAAGCCTTCGGGCGGCCTAAAAACTCTGTCATTAAAGTTGGCCACTGACTCATACGAACTTACTTTTACCAGATGATGAGTGACTCGATGCTGCATCCGCCCGCCCTTGACAAAGCCACGGAGACTATTATACCTAGATTAACTAACTTCGACACTAATATGATGTTTATATTCCAGTGAAACAGTTCCAAAACGCCATGACCTCAGACGAGAAGGACAAACTGTTCCGTGCCATAGATTACCAGGAGAACACGGCGCCTTTGCATCTACCCGTTGAGTATGTTGCTATGGAGAGCTACTTCAAACTGGATAGACTGCAGGTTAGTAATCCAAACGAAATTAATTAAAAGAAATGCTAGTAGAAAAATGCTATTAGTTGATCCCTTGATCAGTTTCTTAATGACTCAATTATCTAATGATAGGTTCTAGCTACTACCTCAAATAATGATTTTATTTTATCACAAACTACCCAATAACATTTAAATCGGTCCGCTTTACTCAATTCTACTCAATTTTATTCCGCTCTAACTATTCGCTCCGAAGCACGGAAGCGCTCAGTGAAAAATCCGACTCCCCTAAAACAGTTATACAATTTATACATTGCTCGCTATTACTGCGGGTATATGTTCAGGTTCCTTATTATAGTACTGCTAGATATCGGCCATCGTGAAGATAGCCGTTTCTGGTGCGCAAAGACAATTTAGTTCGAAAAAGCTCCATTGCGGCATTTACGACAGCCGAGATTCGTTGGCAGTATTATATTTGTAGTTTTTTAAACGAATCAGGACCCTATAAGGTCTAGCTAGACTATGTATGTGCAATTCGGTGATTAATATAACCATTCTGTAGGTATCCATCAATGATGTTGGCGAAGTGTTAAAAGCGGCAGTTGACAATGTGCAGTTGGATTTCAAGCAACGGCCCAGTGCTAATGCTATCAGGTAAAAACTTGCACATTTCTAAGTGTTTTGTTAGTTTTTCCTCTGTGACACAACTTACTTAGCTGAGCCTAAAATTGATTTCACGTGAAACTTGACACCATGACACTGTCATGGGCAAATTAACTTTAACCGTGACACTACGAGGCCAGTTGTGTCGTAGGAAATTAGATCACCATGTAACAAACCATTTCCTAATCTATATCTATACTAACATTTTATAGAGGTAAAAATTTGTATTTTTGTTTGTTACGAATAAACTCAAAAACAACTAGTCCGATTTCAAAAGTTTTTTCACTATTATAATGCTACATTATTTCTGAGTAAGATAAGCTATATTTTTACTAGCTACTCGCCCCGGCTTCGGACGGGTGCAGTTTCATTCCACCCGCGCGAAGCTGGGGCGGATAGCTAGTATGATATAATTAACATTAATAACGTTAATTTTATATCCCCAATGCAAACAATCTGTCCTTAAGTGTATGTCGAACAGATACACAGACTTCAATGCGGTTTTGATAAAAAGACTCTGATAACTGCTTACCATCAAGAGGGCCGCAAGCTTTAGTATTTACAATTTTGGTCATTTTAGAGTGGACGTCCAAATGCAATCGTTCACGGTCACCGGGGTGAAACAAGGTGAATTCGAACCGCAACTGGTTACATCGAAAGAAGTCACGCATGATGTTAATCTATTGAATGTAATATTCGAGACCAATCCTTTGGGTAAGTCACTATAATTGAATATTACCATAAGTTACGAGATCTCGCCCGCACCCGCGTTTGTACAGTTTTTTTATATTTTATTGTATACCTATCCCACTGGAAGAGTATATTTTCACAAAGTTCAAAAAAAGTAATCTATATGTTAATCCAAAGTTAAAGCTATCTGTTGTTCAAATATTGTGCAAATCCGTCCAACTGTTTGAGCGTGAAGAAATTACAAACACGCACAACTTCGCATTTATAATATTAATGTGATTAGAATGTAAAGTAAAATATACTCTGTTAATGTTAAACTTTTGTATGACAGACGGTGGTTGTGACCAAAGAGTTAAAGTATCAGCCCGTCCGCTACAAATAGTCTACGATGCACAAACCGTCATCGAAATAGTGAACGTTTTCAAACCACCCACCGAATCCACTGCTTTGACTACGTAAGTAAAGATGTCTGCTATAGGTATGACTATTATGTAAACCAAAAAATTCTGACGACTCCTGCTAATTTAAAAACTATCTGACGAGGACCGGTATAAAATGTCAGTAGGTCATAAAAGATCACTCCAAAGTTATAGACCAGAATTTCGTACCATGAATCACATTTATTTCGCAATCGGTCTCGAAGACGGCACGTAACAGTGAAATAAATTACATGGTATTACTTCATGGTAGCTAAGTGCTTAGTTTTATGTTCGCGTTTCGTTGGGCCCTGAAGTTATGGACAGACTTTTTCATGGTTGGCCAGCAGGTATTATAATCCCGCTCGCGCCCCTGGAAATTATTAAGATGTAAAAAATAATTGGTCTATTAGTAGTAGGTATATTCAACACGTTAATTAGAACTGTCAAATGTGTTTCTCAGGTTACAAGCAGCAGCTGAGAACAAATTGTCTGATTTGAAAGAAAAATCAACACTAGGAATGCAGTACGCCGTTCATCAGCACACTTTTATCGATTTGGATATCGATATCGCTGCTTCGTACATCATTGTTCCACGAACTGGGATCTATTTGGGGTAAGGTCTTCGAAAGTTGAAAGGAAAAGTGTATTCAAAATAACTATGTATAAAAAATAGCAGAGTTTCTTGTAATAATAGGACTCTTCCGAGAAAGTGAAACCTTTTTCTACGGCCACACAATGTTTTTTATTTTTAATCAAATATTTTAATATTTCAGTGAAGAATCCTGTGTAGTGGTAAAACTCGGTGCCATAAGCGTGAAGTCCGAACCGAGATCACAAGCCCTGGACGTTCACAAACTTTATAAAGAAGGCATGGCTGACCAGGAGATACTAAAGGAAATTACCCACCACAGCTATGATAAGATGGCGCTGCAACTTACTGAGATGCAGGTATACTATGTTATTTTATACACTAACATAAACATAAAAAGGTTACTTACGCAAAGTGTTGTTTTACCTATTTACGGCAAACAAAAACTTCGCAAATAATATGTGTTTAGTTTCCCCAGAGTATGAGTCCGTACATAAGAACAGACACAACATAACATTAGTATACAGGGAGGGGAGTTAATCATGAAACATTTTAAATTCACTAGAAACCTACCGAAGCATTTCGAATTCAAAGACAAATCTATTAAAACTGTGTTTTCAACAACTTGTTCAAAACAGCATTGAAACTCATTTTCTTACTTTTATTACCGAGTTATTTATTCCAGATAGTTATAGCACTACCTAATGAAGATTGGAAATCCGCTATTGCTTCCAACGAGCCTACGCAACTGCATTTGCTTCAGCCCACAAATCTGTTGATTCAAATACACAAGTGTTTGATAACTGACGATCCGAGAATGCCCAAGATAAAAGTCAGAGGAGAGCTGGAAAAAATTGCTATCAGTGTTTCTGAAGACAGGTAACATATTCTTGATTCTACATTAAAAATCTTTTTTGGGTATCAATGGTTCCATAAATAGCCAGTTTATATGGTTCTGTTTACGGTTATTTTAGATGCTACACATAGATTTTATGTAATTTGGTTGCAATCGATTTCACTAGGTTCCAATCAAAAACTGACGTATTATGTATGAATGACAGTTTATTGAAAAGTTGATATAGTAAAGTAAGTAAAGAGAAGGAAGTAAGGCATAAAAATCTCTTTAATACTTTCAGATTGTTGACGTTGTGTGAAATATTAGTCAGTATGCCGTTACCGAAATCCGAAGAGACCACCCAGCTAAAGGTAAAAGACTCTTTATTAACCCTTTTATTCCAATCTAGCGCACCCGCCCGGCTTCGCACGGGTGCTATAAACCTTCCTTATCAATTACTCTATAATATATTGCTAAAAACCGCATTAAAATCCGTTGCGTTGTCTCTAACTAAGGTTAGGGTAATTCCTCAATGGCGTAGATACATACATAATGTATTAATATTTTTGAAGTTTCAAATATATAAATAATATAATATGGTGTAAACATTTGATTCCATATTTGTTCATAAATGTTTTGTATATCAAGTATAAACTATGATTTATAAAAGGTTTCGAGTAACAAGATGAGAACAAGATTATGAATAGCAATATTCACATTAACCTTTTATTTTACATTGATTTTTACAGTTATTTTCTGTTTATTTCCTCAAAGATTTATGTGTACAAGTTTGCGTACACGATGACCGGTCGGGTTATTGATCCTCAAGAGCTAGTCAGAGAGCTTGGTGGCGCGGTAATCAGTAGCCAGTGAATAATCGTAATTCGTAGCCAATATTTATCATTTAGATACCGATACAGTAATCACTTGCACATCGAACGCGAAGATGACGAAAAAGCTCAAGACTGTAATCCCCAATTTGGTAGACATCCTTTTTAATTCTCAGATACATTAGGGTGTCTAAATGGGGTAGTCAGAAACACGTTCAAACATTATAAATAAATAAAACAAACATGATAAAAATAATTCTGAACATCAAATAAACAAGGAAAAGTATAGAAAAACCTTCCAAAAAGATCTTTGTATCACTTTACCTCATATTTTGTAAAATAAATAAATAAAATAAAATATTTCGTTTGTTCTATTCGTTGTGCAAGCATCATTGTTATTAAGATACAGTATGCTAAACTTATTTTGCACATTCACATTCTACTTCATCGTAGATTCATTTTATATCATATTCATAATATCATTTAGAGATAGTTTAGTTCATCTCATCTTGAAAGTTACATTGTTTTCGGTCGTTCAAAGCAGATATTTTAGATGAATTGTACATTTTCAGCCGAGCGAATCGAAGGGATCAAGTCTTTCACTTCTAAAATATTTGGATCCTGTCGAGAAACAGAGGCGCGACACAGCTCGCTCCAAACGGAAGACCGAAGACGAGCATACAATACAGCTAACTGAAGTCGAAGCTTTCTTTATTATGAAAGGTAAATTATACTGACACTTCATGATTCAACCCCATTTTCAGGTTTTTTAATAAACCTTAAATAAATAATTTCTAAATTAATTAAATTAATTCATTTAATTTTTAAATAATTTTTCATTTAGGCTTTAGTTAAGTAGCACCACGCGGTATAAATCTCCAATAAAAACTTTGGCACCCCGTCAACCTGTTTTGTGACCCCAAAGCACAACATTATAATTATAAAACACATTTAAGCAAGTGTTTGTAATTATTATTATTATTATTGGAAGACTAGGTAAAACCTTTGTTCAGCAGTAGGACAAAAATACAAACTTTGGAACGCCATTGCAACCCAACTTTTTTTTTCACACGAAATAGACCTATGTGTACTATAAGTGAATAGAGAAAATTATGTTTTTCAGAACTCGTCCTCAGCGTGAACCGGAAAACAATAGACATTTCCAAAGGCTACGATCGTTTCCTAGTCTTCTCTCTATACCTATTAGAACTGACCGCTACCCAGAAAACGTTTACGCTAGAAGCGACAGTGCGCCTGGGTGCGGTGGAAATGCAACACCATAGAGTCGGCCACAAGTCTCTAAACATGCTGGAAACACTGGAAGTGCAAGGAGTCGAAGATACTGATAAGATTAGTGCTGTTAACCAGTATTTGTTTTCGGTTACGTATCGTAATGTAAGTATATTATTTAATAATGTGGCTCAAACTTAATATAATCAAGATCATCAAATTTAAATGCAATACAAAATTTTAAAACCACCGAGAGACAAACCCAGGTTTATGCCTTATTTCTTATACACATAAAATTTTCTATTATTCTTTTGTCAGAACATACTAGATATTTTTCCATCTTCAAACATTGATAAACCAAGATCAGTTAATGCAAGATGCTCTATTTTTAGGTTGACAAGAAATGTCCTGAATTCAGAAGTCAATACGGATCAGTTGAACAACTCATTGAGCTAGACTTCACTAACTTGCGGCTTTTGCTTCATCTTGAAGGGTTACGTGAAATACTTGTTATTGTCAACGAGTATCAGGTATATTAAAACTCAATCTTATTACATAGAAGACAAGGTTCAGATTTGTTGTAAACAATAATGCTATATTACAGACGCGTTTGCAAGCCATACAAAGTACTGTTGATAGAACAGCCAACGCTGGTCTATTGGAAACAATTCTCGAAGATGAAGAGTTATTATCTGACAATGTCAAATCTAAAGGTGAGAAAGTCTGTTAGAGAGAATGTATTTAGTAATTACCCTAGCTGATATTAAATTTTAAAACAATAACCCTGTTATTTATTAATCGCAATTATGATGATTATGACATTTTCAGTCAGCGCCACGAAACCGTCGCGTCACAAGCAAGTGGAGAGCATTCAACTGAAAGTGAACGCTAAAATCGGGGTGATAGAAATCGAATTCGCGACTGACAAACGCCCTCTATCGGTGGTTCAATTACAAGGAGCGACCGCTGGTTTGGTGCTGAAGAGTTCTTACACTCAGGTGGATTGCGCGATCGCATCTATCAAAGTGGAGGATTTGAATCCAATTACTATTCATAAAGAGGTGATTTTTTTATATAACCGTTGCATAACTCTTAATTTACCTCTTAATTTAATTATTTACTTTATTTTAATCCTTCCGGGTGCTGAAATAACAACTGAGATATTGAATTTTAACTAAGATTATCATTTGTGAAATCGCTGATCTCACCCTCACCATGCGACTCGTGCATTTGTTTTCTGTGCGTAGGTATGTATTCGAAATAAATGCAGGAACTACATTGGTACACTGTTTTTATTGTTATTCTAAATAGTATTCTAATTAGTAATCTTTCCAGATCATAAAAGTGCTTGGCGGTGACGTGATCAACGTACAAGTAGTGATGTACAACCTCGAACAGTTTCCGAACGTTAGTGATGTAGACATGTCGATAGATGCGCAAATCAACTGTCTGCGCATTGTGTTCCTGAATTGGTTCGTCACTTCTATGTTGGTACGTATTTACGGAAAATTATGTTTTTATCTATAGAAAGCTTTCGTCGCGTAACTGGCTAAGTTGTTATTGATAAATCGACTAAGGTGAACACCCGCTACCGCTACCCCTAGTTAGACCGCTAGCGCTAGTGACGCTTTCATCTGACAGGTGACGCTTTCGCACGTTTTCCAAAGCAGTTTCGTTTCTGCTACATTTTCTTGGTCCTATGCGTCTCTTAGTACTGCAACGTAATGTATTGTTCTTTTCATTACAGGAGTTCTTAAATAACTTCCAAACAGCCCAGCAAGCGATCATCGACGCTTCATCACAAGCCGCGGACGCAGCTCGAGCTAACGTCACAACGGCGTACCAGAACTCAACCAAGCTGTCTCTGAAAGTGCGCCTAGCCGCGCCCATTATAGTAGTACCGGAGAACTCCAAGAGCTTGAACGCGATGCTTGTTGATCTCGGTCGCATGAACCTCAGCAATAAGTTTGTTGACCTGCCTTTAGCCGTAAGTATGATTAGTTCTCGCAACTCACGAGCACGCGTGATTTATTGCAATTAAATCTTATGTCAATGACATAAATGACGTTGCTGTATGTAGAAAATTATTTAATTCTAATTTAATTTGATGCTGTCTAAAGCATCATAAGTCTACAAGAAGTCTATGGATGGTGGAGGCTCAGATTGGTAATCATGGCATTCTTGTAGACTATGTCCAGCAGTGGACTTCTATTGGCTGCTATGATGATGATGCATAACCTCAGCAAAAATAAACCTGTTAGCTAGCGTATTAAGTTTTGTATCGTCCGGCTGTCAGTTGTTGATAGACTATAATGTTCCGACAATAATGCAAATGTCGGCTTTAATGCGTGGCTATTTGACAATTTGGTCACATTTTGACAAATTAACAGGATGCGAGCAACAAAGCGACAGTCGACGAGCTAACCCTAGAACTAGAAGATATGAAAGTGTCCTGCGTTCAACTGACGCCAGATAACCTGGACATAAGCCTGGAAAGGAAACTGCTGCGTCCAACAAGTTTCAAACTCTTCGTGAAACGCAGCCTTTCGTCGTGGTACGAGGGATTACCAGATTTGGATGTTTCTGGTCGCATGAAAACAATTGCGGTGAGTACAAGGATATATCTATGTTTAAGCTTCAGCTAAATCGGTTCAGTAGTCGTCGAGTTGTAGAGGAACAAACATATAAACATCCAAACTTTCACATTTATAATATTAGTGTGATTTATGGTTTTCATTCTCAGATCACTGTCGGCCATAGCGATTACAAAAGCATTATGAAGATCCTAAACCAGAACCTTCAAGAAGGCTACAAGAAAGAGGAGTCTAAAGCGCAGCCAAACGTGCTATCCAGATCGACGTCAAAGTCCGGAGTTAAAAGTCAATCGAGCAGGGTTCAAACGAAGTCGTCTATTGCGGTTGTTGCTTCAAAGGAAACTAAGAAACCTAGAATAACTATCAAGTTCTCGTTTACCATGGACAGTTTTGTTATTGACATGATGACTACAGTTAGCGTAAGTATCTTTAGTTAAATCTTCAGGGGTTAGGCACCAATATTACTATCGTTAATGTAAGCGGCCACCCATTCGTGGACCGAGGATATGAAAGCGATCGCAAAATTAGTCATCATGGCGCTCTTTAGAGGAGGCCTATGCCCAGCAGTGGACATCTATCGGCTGATGTGATGATGAATGTGAAGTAAACTGTCAATTCGAATGAGTTTTGGTACAGCGCATCTATAAGCGACTTCACTTTAGCCAATCAGAACAATCTCCAGAGTACATCTGACAATCTGAACAAACTGGGAATGGTTCCTATTGGCAAATTTTTTGTTTAGCTTTATTAGAAGGTTTTTAGTACAGCGCTTTTACAGTGCGTATAATAAACAACTGCGTTTACTGAATTTGCAATGTGTGACGTAAGTTTAAAGTGCATTTTGGTTTGTATTACAGACAGAAAACAAAGTGTTCACGCAAGACGTTGAGCTAGCGCGGTTCTGTCTGGCACTTCTCTCTGTAAAGGGAAGAATGTTTTCAGACAACTCTATACAGACCTCAGTTTTACTCGTCGATTGTACGTTGGACGATACGAGGCCCGGGCGCGGCGCTAAAATCACAAGGTAATAAATACACTTACTTTTAACTAAGCAGTCGATTACAGATACTGCAGGCAGAGCCTCAAGACGTGCGTGTTGACAATGATGACTTATGACACTGAGACGTGGTCGCTAACTATTGGTCTCATCATCATTCCCAAGTTCAAAATCGCTCAACGAGCTATGCTAGGAGTTTTACGCTATCAAATCTTTATCGAGGAAATCCGTAGAAGAACCATGGTCTTACAATAAGTAAATTGAAGTGGCAGTGGGCAGAACCTCTAGGGAATTAAGGTTCTCTATGCCGACCGTGAACTGGAAAATCAAGTATAGGGCGGCCCCCGACTCCATGGACCGATGCGTTTATAGCGGTCGCTGGCCTATATCTAGCTGTGGACGTCTATTGGCTGATATAATGAACAGTCGGTTCTAATCAGGATGACCTTGGTGGCCGGTTTGCATGACCAAATGTTGAAGTGTTGTATTTGACGATACGGGACGAAGAAGGTTGTTTTTGAACTTTGTCACTCAATTTTTTGGTTGACAATAGGTTATGTAGACTAGGTAGTTGCAATAAAGTATTGGTTTTAATTCTCAGATACTTGGAAAGACGCAGAGAGCGAGGTGATAGCGTCGACCAAAGCGAATCTCAGATTTCCATCATGGAAGCCCCTGATAAGATTCGCAGCATGATCGACATCACTTACACTATGAAGAATTTCGATACATTTGGTAAGTTTAAAAAATCGACACTATTTAAACAATTCTCTGGTAATTGTGCGATAATGTGTTTTTTTGTTACTAAAAATAAAATCAATTGGAAATGTGCATCAATTTTTCTTAGCTGAAAATTAGAAGTCAATAAAAAAATTCGAATTTTCGTTACTTCACTAATTTTGCCGACCGTCCTATGACTAAACCTTTTTAAACTGTTAACCTATGTAATAAATAAGGTTAAAATTACGAATGAGTGTCCACAAAGGGCGCCTTAAAAATGACTCTACAAAAATTTCTGAATATGCTATTTGACTTTCCAGTTGACATTCGAGTGTTCAGCTTCAATCTGATATTGGCAATGGACTTCCTCAACAAAATAGCTGAGTTCATGACGGTCGGCTTGGCCGAGGATCAGACAATCGAAAAGGAGGAAGTCAAACCCTTGAAATCTGTCGAGAAATCTGTGGATAATATATATGTATGTACTTTTGAGATGTTTTATAAATTATTTTTATGTCAATTCTATTAATATATTTTTAATTCAAATATAAAATACTGACTACTTGCGGCTTTGCTTGCTTGCTTGCGCGCGTGAGACCAAGATTGCAGGTTCACAAATATCTGCTTCTACTCTAAGTTATATTTTTAGATTTAGCTGTTACGGCGGTTAAATAAAATACATAAATATAATACAAATAAAATAGTGTGTAAGTTCTATTTTTTTCGGCGTCCATACACCAAAATTCATCGATGTTCATCTACTGAAATTGAGCGTAATGTATAAAATTATCATTAACTAACGACCCGATGTAGTTTAAAAGATCTAAACGTACATACATACATAAAGACGGCGGGAAGTGACTGTGATTTATACCATGTTTTTTTTATATTATGATGGCTCGACCATTTAGCTCAAAAAGGGCTAAACGTCACCAACGAGCCGCAAACCCTGTTACATCTCCTTCTTTTATTTGTAGAAAATGTGGTCGTGGGTACCCCTCCCACGCACGGCTCTTTAGCCATTTTATTTTTATTTTTTAACAAAAGTGTTCAACGTCTAGTTGTTCCATAACCTGACGCCACCTAAATCGTATGTAATCGATAGATAGATAGTGATTGATTGATTTTTATGATGGTTACTTGTTTTCAGAAAAAGAAAACTTCTACATTGTCCACTCCAGCGCTAACGGAACCTTCGAAGCCATCAATGATGACTGTTAACATAAAGATCGAGCAGCCGGATATTATTTTGGTAGAGTCTTTGGAACACAAGAAGTGCGACGCTCTAGTATTGAACGTGAGTATTATTTATTTTATACCGTTTAATCAAAATAATATGCCGTATTCATACCGATTTAGAGATTATCAAAGTATTTTGCGTAAAAACGAAAAGAATAAAATTTTCTAGAAGTTTAAAGCTCCGTACAAATACCTAACCTACCTATGTATGTGGTTAACGGTTTCTATGTTTTATAGGTAGTAATGTCAGTAGTAATAAATGTATTTACAAAAAAAAACTTAGTAGGTATTTGTATTCTATCAGTTATTTGGTTCTGAAAGTAAAAGCTTTAAGTAATAGATTAGATTAAGACTTGACAAAATGTGATGAATACCTACAGACAAGGCCCAGTAGTACAAAGACACGGTCCAAAAAAACACTGAATTAGTAATGGTTGATTTTTAGGTTCTAAAGTAAAAAAAAATGTTGGTCAGTTTTATGGGTTAAATCACCACCTTACATGATTAACATACAGGTTAATTAAATATTTATCAACATCTTTATTCAATAATCAACAATCCTATCATCTAAGTTATCCACAGTTGAAAACATCAGCAGTAAGAAAGTAGTACATCGACAGTGCAAGGTCTATCGCAGCATTCGGTGACCACTCCTCGTTTTCCTTTAGAGCCACTGATAGTATGAGCCATGTGAGGAGCAAGCCATTCGTACACTTCATTGATTCCCGAACGCTTGGCCGTTTCCTGCGACTCCTCACTACACCAAGCCGCCAACGTTTCTGATAGGATTCTCCCACAGTATATCCTCTTCTGAAGTTCTGTGACTTCACCAGCCGCAAGCACAATGCACAAAGCAGCCATGATGATTTGTACCTTCATGATGTTGTTTATTTATGTGATGTTGCTAAAGGTTAGGGGTTCGCGGTATTAATATCTGTTCTGTGATTATGGTGAGACTGCGTTGAAGATATAGCGTTCACATCTTTTATACCGGTCGATTAATTAATAATACAGTTTGATAACTAAATCTAGAACATTGTGTAGGTCGTGACATATTTATCTGGCCGGTAAAGCGTTGTTCGCGCTTCGGTGAGCTTTCCAGGCATCTTGATGTTGTCTACTTAATTCTCTATTTTTAACTAGCTTCTGCTCTTAAGTTTGTTTCCTGTGTACCTGAATAAAAAGTAGCCTATATTATGCTATTTCAGAGCACAGTATCTTATATATAAAAATAAATGGCTGTGCGTTAGTCTCGCTAAAACTCGATAACGGCTAAACCGATTTGGCTAATTTTGGTCTTGTGTATGTAAATCGTATGAGTCAGTGGCCATGAGGCCATTCTAGGCCGCCCGAAGGCCTCTGTCATGGCCTAACAACATTGAAACTTCCGAAGCACGGGAGCGCTCAGTTAAAATTGCAGTTAAAAGTTAAAGTCATCCAAATGATGACTACGCGGAACAGTGCTTAACTTCGTTGATCTTGTAATAGTCAGGATTGTCATGTCACTTGCTGACATAAAAAAATAATCTGTTAAGAACAAGTTAGCCAGCTACGTCACGAGCGCGTCAAAGTTATGTGATATCATGAGATGATCGATTGATATTAGGTAGTATTGCCACGTAAGCTAAAATAATAAAAAAAAACGATATATGACTAATAATAGTGGACACTTATAACGATTCCATGATCAATGAAGACAACTTTAAGATTATGTCATAATACAATAGTTGTTTCTTTTTTTTCGTTTCTTATCCCAATCATGTCTGAAGTTGACGTCGCTTAAATTAGCAGCTTGCAATAATAAGTAGATAATATAATATTTAATTTATTCGTTTGATTTGATTTGAATTTTTCCTATAAATGATTCAGAAGTTAAAGCAAGATGGGTTGCGTTTGATCATGGAACCGCCTTAAGAACCCTCTTCCAAGAATAGATGCATGTTCATTCATGTATGTTATGCGTCATACGTTCTTTACGTCAAAAAATTCAGTCTCATTAGAATGACATGTGCTCACAAGGTAGTTATGTGAATATTCATAATCTCCACCGCATATAAAAAGGGAAGCTTTCAGTTTATGAGCACATTCAAACTTCGTCTCTCAAAGCACCAACAACCAACAAACATGAAAACTCAACTGTTCCTCGCTTTTGTATTTGTATCAGCATTGTCATTTACCTGTGGAGACGATTCTCACGTGTACTGCGGGCGTCGGTTGGCGCAGACGTTGGGTTTACTGTGCGCAGACGAGTATTTAGTGAAGAAGTCAGCTCCATCGTATAACGCTGTGAACTACGATGGTTACCGCTATCCGTGGATGGGGCACCACGCGGCGAAGAACCTGGCCAGTGCACGCGGCAAGCGAGGAGTCGCTACAGAATGCTGTGAGAAACCGTGCACCATCGACGAACTTCTCTCATACTGCTGAAAACATACAGGAATACACAGCCAATGATGAACTTAATATAAACCGACCGAAGTTGATTATATATAGCTTTTATAGTTAAAATTAAAGTACTGCCATTATGTTATTTATTTTAAGTTGAGGAAATGTATCTGTAAAGTATAGGGAATTGTTTTGTTTCTATTGTGGAGTAACAAAATATAACCTGGTGTAAATAATAGTGTTGATTGCTTCATTGTGGAATGAGAGAATAAAGACGTAATTTAAAACTTTGTTTTAATTAACTGCCAAAAACCATTTTAGTAACTATTTAGAGCTAAGTTAGTTCGATAAGTCAGTGGTAACTCTGTGAAATGTCACTCTAAATGCAGAGTTGAAAATATTTTAAGGTTTTAAAATATACTCAGTGAGCTCTCCATAGAGCGCAATGACGACTGATCTGGAGCCTTCATCCATCGAATTTCCTCAATCAAATGCTACACAAATGGAAGTTCGTTTCAAGCTGCCTTCATCATCTACTGACTTCCTTCCAAAAAGTAAATTATGATAAAGCAAATGCGACTTTTCCAACAGATGGAAGCTTGTTTCAAGCTGACTACACTGACTTCCTTCCGAAAAATCAATCATGATTGCAGAATAAATGACGTGCACCCGGTCAATGATTTATTCGAGACTGATTCGCCAAACTTCTACCCTTACATACACACATCGGGTATATACCCAATAGAGCACTAATGTTGACCACCTACCCTTAATAAGTAATCTATGCAATTGCATTTACACGAACCAAAGCTGGCTCGCACTGAAACAGTACAGCACCAACATTTTTCAATATTTCTCGATGCATACACAACAATGATAAATCAAATGCGACTTTCCCAACAGATGGAAGCTCGTTTCAAGCTTCGCAAGACCGAGGAGCGTATGGTGGCGGAAGGTGCTATATCCGGAATGCAGTTAGTGGTCCGTACGATAGGCGCCCCGACGGTGACGACGCGGACTCTGCTCGCGCCGGCGCACCTGTCTATGGCGCTGTCGCAGCCGCCGGACAGCGGGATGCATATCGACCTCACCCTCACTGATATCAAGATTACTGTGTCTCCAGGTTTGTTAAAATAATAATATTATCACTTATTGTTTAAGCATAATACACCAGTAATCTTAATCTATACTAATATTACAAAGAGGAAAGATTTGTATTTTTGTTTGTTACGAATAAACTCTATTGGTCCGATTTCAAAAATTATTTCACAATTAGAATGCCACATTATATTATCATTATATCTGTCGCTAGTTATATAGCCTACTGTACTGGCAGTAGGCTATATAACTAGCGACCCGCCCCGGCTTCGAACGGGCGCGGTTTCATTGCACCTGCGCGAAGCTAGGACGGACTCTTAATCTTCTATAATGTCGTACTTATATACTGCTAAGTATTGTCTTTCTTTGACATTTCTATGTCAATGAACGACTTAGCTAACAGAGGTTTATCGTATAATTATGAATTAGGCGATTAAGCTAAAATATAAAAGCATAGCAAGCATTAGAACAACTTTACTACAAAAGAAGTAAGAAGTAAAGTAAATATCATTTCACATTGAGTGGATCGTAATACAAAATGTTCCTTTCAGATATCATCGCACTATTGAACCGAGTAATGGCTACGATGACGAGTAGCGAGGAAGACAATGTCGAGCAAGTTCAACAAGCTATATTCTACGACAACTTATGGCAAATACAACCGTTCAGACCCAACGCCTATTGGTTTTTGAAAACTGGTAATTTTCGAAACCCTCAAGTAGTTTGTCTAACGTTCTACATATAATAAATGTCCTCATAAAAAACACCTTAGTTCTCCGTGAGGAGTTACAGTCCTCAAGAAAATATTTCCTTGAGAAGAACATGGTGGTATCTGATGGTAGAACTCTTCAGCAAGAGTTCGTCTTGGTAGGTACCACCGCTGTGTCAGATATTCTGCCTTCATGCAGTAGTTTGTAAGAGCTTTTATGGTCACTGTCACTGCAGCTTTTATGGTCAGGCATTGCGCTTAACATTAGGCGAACGACTTGACCGTCTTGTCATTAGCTGTAATAAAAAAAAAACATAGTTTTTCTCGAGTAAACGTAGTCAATTTCTTTGGAATTAGATTGATTTATTGATTGATTTGATTGATTGAGATTGGAATCAATATATTTTACAGACGAAGCTGAAGAAGCCAGCGAAAAAGCCAGCGAAGACATATCCCTCGAACTGGTAGCGAAACCTCCCGTTGGCGAAATATGCATACTGTCCAGTCCCTCCATAATCATATCCTTGGAGATGGAGATCGGTAACGAAACCATACCCGTGTTGGTTATGCAGGCGTCTCTGACCGGACAAGCTAAAGATTGGAGCTCGGAAGTGAGTATTCTTTACTGGTATTTATTATTATTTTTAAAGATTAAGACGTCGCTTATAACAGAGCTGGCTTAAGGCCTATTTTGGGGCTTAGTAAGTGTCGACTCTTCAATTTTGGAAATTAATGGGCTCAGATAATAAAATTATTGATGCTTTATTAAATATAACACTAAAATGGCAACCAAGCTTAGGGACCACTTGATAGTAAGCAGTTACACATGTAATTTGTCAAAGGATGAATAAATGAATGAAATTAAATTGAATTGAATTGAATAGGAGTTTGTAAGCTTTAAATATGGAAATTTTATTCTTTTACATTTCCAAATTCATATTAATGCTACTGATGCAAGTAAAATTAAGTAAAACTTTTGTGTCAGCTATCTAATAAAGGTTTACTTTACACAGTTCAATATGGAAACGACGTGGGCAATGCAAGTTTCTTACTACAACATTGGCCGTGCTGTTTGGGAGCCGTTGATTGAGCCCGTTGAAGTGCTCAAGGATTATCAGTACAAACATGTGCCTTGGGAGCTAAAAATGGAGGTGAGAATTTGCGCAGTATTTCTAAATATATTTATAGACTTGACAGTATGCTGAGGATGGTGAGACTGACTCAGGACTGAGGTAGATAACACAAATTAAGGGAGGTTTATACACGGCTCTAGATGAAGTCAAGTTTCGGATTATAATGATGATTATTGATATAAAAAAAGCAAATGTTGGTTTGTTAGTCTTTCACTCCGTAATCATTGAATACGCGAGCAAATCCGCAGGCAAAAGCTAGTGTGTTAAACTCATTTAGAGCAATTTTTAGCTCATCTTTTCGCCCTCCTTCTTTCATCCTCCTCGCGTCCTGCATCGGGTAGACTCACCAAGAACGATGAGACTAATTCTTTCTCTTCTTTTGTTTTCTCAAAACTATTAATTTTGATTTTGTGTGCGCTCAAAAGTTATGGTACATACCAGATCAAAATGTATTTTAGCTATATTTATGATATTTGTTGTTTGTATCGTGTATTGTGTGCCTAAAAAAAAAACTAATATATGTGAATAACGAAAACTTTATTGTAATATGTCCTTATGTATTATTTTTTAGATTGTAATGAGACCTCCAGAAATACAGAGCCCAATCGACACATCCGACGAAGCAGCTAATTTACAAGTGGTCGCACAGCGGCAAGCCAACAAGACAGTTACTATTTCAAGCAGCGATCCTTTGGAGATCACTATTACGAGAAGTGGAATGGAGGTATTATGTCTGCTATTATTTTATTAATTAAATTGGTTATCAGGGAGGAAGTTCGTATGAGCCAGTGGTCAATTCTGGTGACAAAGTTTCTAGGTTATTAAAACCAGGCTATTAGTTGATTAACGATTACATTATTATTGTAGGTGCTGACTCAACTAGGAAATTCATTTTCGGCTGCTGTTGCTGCTACTGACAGCTCTGTCGTATCGAAATCCAGAATCGAAGATGTACGTATTCCTTCTAACATAAAATTTAAGCAATTAAATAATTACCAGTGGAACGGTTTCGAACTCACGACTTTAGCCACTGCTGCCACCAAACCATTAGTACTCTAACTAAAAATGTATATCTATAACCACTTCTGCACTGTGAGATGTCGGTTTGATATCTACAAACATTTCTGTATTTTGATTTGTTCTGATGGGTAGTAAGTATAAAAATTATATATTTACATAAAAAAATTAAATAAGTATTTATCTTGTTAACTGACTGCCACAGTACAGACTTTGCTTAGTTTGGGGCTAAATAGAGCTGTGTGAAAATGTCCACCAATGTTTATTTATGATATACTATAGCTGCCTGTGACTTCGTTCGCGTGGGACTTGGGAACCGTACTTTTCCTTTTTATAGCCTATTCCCGGTCATTATCTATCTATGTTTTAAATTTCAGCCAAATCGGTTCAGTGGTATTTGAGTTATAGAAAAACAAACATCAGGTCAGGCGTGGCGCTTAACATCAGGCGGGCGACTTGATCGTTTTGTCACTTGCTGACATAAGAAAAAGCCTTCTAATGTTCCCACATTAGAAGGCTGTCATGATAATGTATTGTAGGTTTCCGACAAGAAATTCTGTGGAGCTCCATACGTGCTACACAACTGCACCGGTCTGACTGTAAAGCTGATGCTGCAAGATAACCACGACTTCTCCGTGTTTCTCACTGAGGAGTACGCGTCTACGGATTACAGGTAAGTTGGATATTTTACGGCTGGCAAGTCGCTATAGCAGTCGTCAATGCTCATCATCGCGGTAAATATTGCGTTAATTTATTGTTAGTAGAATGGCCACACTTGTCGAAAATTGCCGATGCATCTTACTACTAATCTTTATATCGTACTACTGTTTTTTTTATTTAATATATCCAACGAAAAAATCACAATACATGTTTAAAATAACATTATCCAGACTTAAATCTATGTTTTTTTCCAAGTTTTCTTCTCTTTCTGTACGGTCAATGCTATCTCTTTTGATGTACCGCCGCCTATAGGTTGTAATAATGTTGCGATAAGTCGTGGCTACACCAACGCTAAACGTCCATCATCGCGATAGTTAACGACTAGTGTGGCCCTAACACAAGAAAGCATCAGGCAATGTTATAGCTATAATCAAATGTTTATTGGTCATGTCGGGGGGGGCCTGTATTTTGCCCTTTATTTAAACTAATAAACTGCGTTATTCTGTTACAGAGAAGTGGTACTCAAGCCAGGAGCTTGTATGCCATTACAGTTGAAACATGGTGGTCTGAATTTGATGAAACTCAATGAGCCGCCCCCACCTCTAAAATTGACTGTGAAGGTAAACTTTTACTACATGCCATAAAACGTATTGTGTCGGCTAGAGGACATAAAGGTATAGAAAATTATACGAGGTTTTCTTATTCGTATAAATCTATTAAAATATCAATTAGGTACAGATATGACCGCGAACAGTTAGTGTGAGCGCGTGCTTGTCGGTCGGCGTGTCGCAGGCGAATAGACCGTTTACAGGGAAGATTCTGGTGAGCTGCTCGCGGATCCGGTTTGGCGCAGTGTGCGTGCGTATCGGCGCCAACATATTGTTATTATATACTACCAAGAACATGCCATATATGGCATTAGGGTCAACAAAGCCGGTTCAAGCCGTCTGTCACCTCTGTATGTATGTACGCTTAGATCTTTTGAACTACGCAACGTATTTTAATGCGATTTTCGTCAATAGCTAGCTGGATTCAAGAGGAAAATTTATACGTATATCAATAACCGTGCGAAGCCGGAGCGTATCGCTAGTGTAAAAATAAAAAAACATGAACTTTAACCAAATATTCGTATGAGTCAGTGACCAACTCTGGTGACAGAGTTTTTAAGCCGCTCGAAGGCCTCTGTGTGGCCTAACAACTTTGAAAAAGCCGGGACCAACAGCTTAACGTGCCCTCAGAAGCACGGAAGCGCTCAGTTCAAATTGCCACTGGCGGTCACCCATCCAAATGATGACTACGCGGAACAGTGCTTAACTTCGTTGATCTGTTAAGAACAACTTAGCCAGCTACGTCACGAGCGCTCCTACGTAAGTATTAAATGTAGTTTTTCTTTACTACTGAATGGTGGCCGAGAAGTGGCTACAGAAACGTCGGTCGTCCGTTGGCGAGATGGGTAGACGACATAGTGAAAGTCGCGGGCCGTAAGTGAATCAGATTAGCACAGGATCGCGGTAGATGGCACAAACTAAGGCATGCCTATAACCCAGTCAGGCTGTGGATGATGATGATTTTTTTACAGATTGAGGAACTGGACGACGAGATCCAAATACCGGTAGAACGCGCGGACAAACGTTACTTCACGCTCGGGCGGCGGAACACCGGCACGTCTCTGCCGCACAACGTGCCGCTCGTGGCCGCCGTGGAGCCGCGCGGACTCATCTCCGACATCGTTATGCAGGACGCGGCTTTACAGATATATCTACGCAGCGTTCTACAGGTAATGGGCCTTATACTTCCCGCGCCCTTACAGGCTACATATACTCACCTGCAGTAATACTATGTTACATTGAGCATCTTAGTGAGTCGCTAAAGTAAATGTAAGTAAGTTCGTGTGAGTCAGTGGCCAACTCTGGTGATAGAGATTTTAGGCCGCCCGAAGGCCTCTGTCATGGCTTAACAACTTTGAAAAAGCCAGGACCGACTGCTCAACGTGCCCTCCGAAGCACGTGTTAGCTCAGTGTATATTCCACTGGCGGTTACCCCAATAAGTATTAAGTTACGATAGCTTTTTTCATTAATCTACATTTTCCGTCAGGGCAAAGGTTTCCCCAAGTCCTTTGATAATGATATGATAGTTTCAAAACATTTTTTAAAGCTTTCGGGCTGCTTAAAAACTCTGGCACCAGAGTTGGCCACTGACTCATATGAATTTACTTAATTGATACATATGTTTCAGGTGACCAACACGCTATCTGTGAACGTGTCAGTGTACTACATGACTCTGAGCGGAAACGAAGTGCAGTTGTTAGGCGATGTGAAGCCAGGCGATGTGTTGCGGTTGCCTTTGCACGCCGTTCACACGCCCTCGGCAGAGATATTCTTTTCAGTTGAAGGTATCGTGTTTTTAAAAATCAAGCAAGTTTAATAAATTCATTCACTTACTAGCAACTCAGTTAAACAACTGACCGGGCGATCCGGGGCGGGTCGGCTGAAACCATCTTTCCCGGCAAATATGAGACATTATAAGATAAAAAATTAAAAGTAATGACAATATTGCCGAAACAATTAAGAGATTTTTAGGAGTTGATCCAGATTGTGGGTAATTAACGCTGGCCTCGGTGCATAGTTTGAAGAACCTTTATTATAGAGCTAGTTTTGTATGAAAACAGCGATAAATAAGCGCTATAATAAAAGTTTATAACAATGTATTTATACTTCCGACGTAGATATAGGAGACGCCCAACTCCATCACTAGATATAGTTTTTAAAAGTTCTCCAGTTCTCCCGTGATCATGGTGCATGTAACTGCGCCGAAATATCGGGAATCAATAAAACTCACAAATCATGGTCAATATCCCGTTTTAAGTGAAAATTCCATCACTAGAGTCTGACGCACACAGACTTACTAATATTATCGCAATATTTCAGGATTCACCGTATCGGTTTCGCCGTTCGTATGGCGGGAGCTGCAACAAGAAGTGAATATATCGAGACTACTGCAATGCGACTCTAAAGACAAGAACAGTGGCGAGAAATTCTATCTTCAAGTAAGTGCAGCTTCCAATAAAGTACGGTGAAGTCAGAAATTATTAATTTAGTGGTCAAGTCAGAAATTATTAATTTAGTGGTCAAGTCAGAAATTATTTATTATTAAATAAGAGAAAAATAAACACACTAAAAATCTTTTAAATTTGAACCAATCTGTTCTATGCTTGAACGATACCTAATAGTTTTCTCTCCTAAACTCATAATCCCGTCTCATTTTAAAATAAATCAGTAATAACAGTGTTACATCTGACGTCAATGAACAAAGATGGCCGTTTGGCAATATGGGCACACCCAAACACTTAATAAAATGTATGAAGCTAACGCGTCGCAATCACCACATGCATGGATTGTGCAAGTAAACGGTGTCGTTGTATGTGTGAGTGTGGTGGTTGGCCCCACCCAATTATAGCAAGAGCGAGATAGCATACTTTCGCTCGCGCAGGCATGCGCGCGCTTAGACCTATACAAAATCTAAATAAACGTATGCCTTAGCCCTTAGCTTCAGTGTCGGCGAAAGGTGCCGGCAATCTCACAAACAGGTTGGGTAAGTAAAACCGGTGGGAGGCAGAGAGTGGCCATTCTGTACGTAGTACTAATACCTTCTGTGATATGGGTTGAGTTGTAAAATAAATAAGAAATCAAGTAACCAAACTTCTACATGTAGCATTAGTATAGAGTAGTAAATAGTAAGAAAATGCCTTGATTTTTATGGTGTAATCAGTGTGATTTATTTTATTTATATATGTATGTTAGTTTTTAAGGAATATATAAAAATATGGGCCTGTCATAATATATGTACTAATTGCTGAAATATTATTATATTATATTATATTATTATAAAAGAGACTAACAGCTGTTTACATAACCACCAGGCAATAGGCACGATGGAGCAAGTATTCTACGAGCACTCGAACCGGCATACATTCCCATCGTCCTGCTACGACATAGTTCTAAAGCCGGCGGTGAAGATGCAGAACTGTTTGCCGGTCGACATTGTCGTCTCGCAGCTAGGACTGAAGCGCACTCAGCTGTTCAAGCCTGGAGAAATGTTTCATCTGTCGCATCTCGCGCCGAATAAAGCGTCTGTTGTTATCATGGTGAGCATGAGTGAACTTATATTATATGTCGTGTGATTAATGTAATATAAATGTGTAATTTCTTTATAGGTATTATAGTATTTATTTTTCGGAAAGTTTCCAATAAATTATGGTTAAGTATAGCATCCAAGATTATTGAGTGAACTGGTATTCCTGCCTAGTGGTTATAGCGATTGCCGGCTCAAGGCAAAGGACACTGTTTCAAATCCGATTGGATTGCATTTTGAATTTGATGCGACTTTTTTTTTATGTCAGCAAATGACAAGACAATCAAGGCGCCCACCTGCACCACGCCTGACTATAACAGATGCAGTGCCACCCAAAGCTTAAAGTTTATAAGTGCTTGTGTGGCACTGCACTGCGCTTATCACCCCGAGACATTGTTGTTAAGTCTCTTTCGCCCAGTAATTTCACTTGCTACAGTGCTCTTCAAACCCTAAACACAGTAATGCTTGCACACTACTGCTTGGAGGTAGAATAACTGACACTGCGGTGGTACCCACCAAGACGGACTTTTCTCTTTAAAATTTTGGTAGCAGCGGCGGCGCGTGGCTATTTCCGCTCGCCATTTAATTCGGTCAAAATGTAACCTAACCCAGTGTCTTAATAACTTAGGGTTACTAATTCAGGATGTTCTTTTCCAGATCCAAAACTATCTTGAGAAATGTTGGGTTTGCACGAAGAACTTGCCAGATTTAGAGTCGGAACTATCTGTGTGGTCTTTCGAATCGCACGACAGTCCCGCGCTGATGACCCTAGACTTGGGAATGCATAGCGCGGACATGGAAGGCACTCAAGTACTCTCGCTGTACTGCCCATTCTGGATGTTGAATAAGACTGGTTTCACTCTTTGTTATAGAGTAAGTTTTATTTGGTCATTCTTTTTGCTGTTCGTAAAACTTTTTTTAATGAATTCGTTGAGTATTCACAATTATGTAGCTTCAGTACGAATTAACTATCATAATAGTAAGCTGATTTGTACGAGATTTTGTATAATGCCTACCTACGTAAAATAAACTACAAAATCTCATACAAATAATAAATTGACAGCTGACTTTACATTTTTATTACGTAGGCAATCTCTTTCGTGCTAAAGCTACTGATTTTGTTCGTATATTGCCAATACTTTCACGTCTTTCACAATCCTATAGACTTGCACATTATGTTGAGTCTGTCTACTTTTTCTAAAGTTTATTCGATATAGGTATGAATATTCTTCAGTAGATTGTAATGGAATGCGGAATGAACTAATATTGTTTGTGAATTTGGCCATTACATTTGGCCTTTAAATCGTATAGTTTTTGAAATCACATTTCAAAGTTCAGTTACGGTTAGTTTTAACAATTTCGTGATTGCAGAAATCTAAGAAACCAGAAAAAGACACCAGCACTCCCAAAAAGGTATCCTTGAGATGTAAAGCTGTGATTATTTTCTGATAGCGTTTTAAAATCATTTATTTTTGCTTCCATTCGATCGCGCTCCTAATACAACGCTTGTATGATCTAACCAGCCTCATCTCAAAGCGATAGACTTCGTTTTTTTTATTATTTTTTAGCCTCCCATCTATTCGTAGCATGTATCAAACGGTAAGGACAAATTCAGTTATTTTAAGCATGCTATATTCATGCTGTTTCGTTTCCCTACGTAAGGTGACATTCTATATCATTAGATAATTATTATAACCAAATAATAAATACTAGGTTATGCTAGAATGTAAGTAAAGTATTTGGGGTAAACTGTTATAGACATTTGTGGTAATAAAGCTTAGAAAATGATGTAATTACAGATTAAACATTCACGTTGCAGTAAATTACTTAGACGCCATACCCCTTGTTTGTCGGTGAGTGCAAACATTTTGTACTTACATATTTATTTGTGTACATTGTAGTGTACTTTATACGTCACATTTTATGGGTATTATTGTGTGTAGTCTTTGTATAAACTATGTAGAGCTGACTTTTGATCCTGTTGAATGGTTCTAGCGGCAGCCAACGTTGGAAACACAATATAATTTATTCAATTGGTGTAGGTACCTTCAATATAAAGAAGTTCTGACAATTCATAAAGTTACGATCATCTTAAAGAGAATTGGCTGAAATATTGAATTGTTTTACAATCGTTTACTCATACTGGGACTTGGTACTCAAAGCTGAGATTTAGTTGTAAAAAATACGAGACAAAATTGTTTAGAGAGATCGTACATTTCAATTATGCTATTTTATTTTATTTTTATTTATATTTTGTGTAACTGCATGTATAGCATGATATGTTTTTTACAGGCTTTAAAAATAATTGAGATCTGTGTATATAATTTTTAAATGCGGTGTTGCGGAATAATGAAGATATTTGTTTCATCGGGATATTGGTTTAAAAATTAAAATGGATGTCCCATAATTCAACCATATATCTTGATGTGTGTAAATAATGCAAGACGGTTCTTTTGAAAAGTGCCAACATCGAGTAATAACGGTATTTCACTAAGGTTTTTTTTTATATTCTGGTCAGACATAAGCTGGTCTATCACCACATCAAGAAATATAGTCGACTTACCGGATACTTTTTATAGTGCACTTAAAAAAATCACAACAGCTTTTAAAACTATACTTAAATATTCCAAAAGAAAAGCCAAACCATAATAATAAATAATTATATTGTGCTTAAGCAAAATATAATTTGGAAAGGCGCAGACGGCAAGATGTTCTTATGGTCGCGAATTGGATGACAGCCGCTATTGTTAAGAACGGTAACATTACAAAGGTGTGTGCAGAGCGGAAGCGCACGTAAGGTCGTGTTTTCGATAATAGCGACAAACGGGGCGAGATGTATCGGTGGCGCCAATCATGTATAATATATTTATTATGAAATTTGAATGATGTCACCGCTTCCCCTAAGACATTATTACCGCTTTTTGTTTAAGTCTTAATAACAGCGCGCTACCGCTCACTGGTATTTGACATGGAACCTCTATGCTGTCATTATGTCGTCTAATTCACGGCCTATCGAAACCGTACCAAATCATAAGCAAGCACATTAATTACAGAATGTCGACGAAACCGGCAACGTAATATTCCACCCGGCAGACTACAAGGAGCCGATTCTATTCTCGTTCCGTGCAAAGAACTTCTTCGGTAAAAAGAAGGCGGCAATACGTGTCGAATTCGGAGAGTGGTCCGATAAGTTCTCGTTGGATGTGCCGGGAAGCTCCGGTGTGGTGATTTGTAAGAAAGATGGAAGGACTTATCAAGTACGTATTTAATTTAATCACTTTTTGGTTGGATTTATGATATGTGTGTTTTATATAGTTTTGCAGGTGTTTTATTTAATAAAATCATCTACAAGGTAAGTGAATTAATGCCAGTTTTTACACGCCCATACCGAAAAATAATCTAGAAATAACAGCAGCTGGATTTCAATTGATTTTTCAGATTTGATGCACAATTATCAGAATTATAAAAGTATGTTTTTAGGTGGCAGTGACCAATCAACTGACGTTTAACAGTTTGACGAAAATGGTGATATTCACTCCATATTTCCTCATCATCAACGAGGCACCCTTCGCCATTCAATACCAGGAACTGCACAGATCTGGCGATCGTTGGAGACATGTGAGTATTATTAGTGTCAAAATATGGTTATGGGATGTTAAAATTACTACATTGTACTTCCGAGAGAGTACCTCTCATCAAGTGAATTAAAAAATTAAATAGGCTCACGACAAACCCCAGGCTTTATATTATGTAGACATCTGCTCAGAATCTTTGTTTCAGGAGAAATCTATTGTTGTTGCATCATTATTTATTTATTTATTCAAGGACATGTAAAAACCCACCCTTTGGACTATACGAATTATAATACATGACGTTTGGACTTCGTAACGCTACACATTCTGTTATTCTAATGCATAAAATTTTTGTTTTTCTAAGGTTGAACAAAACTCAAGCGCGCCACTTTGGCCGGTGGTGGAAAAAGAAGACAAACTCCTACTACTCCGAGTTGCTTGCTCAACGGAACACGCGGCACCGTTCCTTTACACCGAACAGAATACTAACTGTTTGAGACTGAACAACGAGGTAAGTTGTACGTGGCACCTGGCATCTCTGCACCTTTTTACCGGTAGCTGCTTAAGTAGACAAACTTGTGTTGCTCCGGGTAGTTTGCTCTGCGGTACGATCTTTAACAAGTAGTAGAGTAATACCACCATTTCTACCGCCTAGCAGTAATGCCAACTGTTTTCATTTGAAGGGTAACCAACTTGTCACTAGATGCTGTATAAATCATCTTCAATAGATTGTAAAAGTCTTGGTTTTGAGCGAAATTGTTACGGATGAATTTACTCCTGTAATATCATCCGCAATAATATCCTGTGGATTTTGATCTGTGTCAATTTTACAATGCGTGAAAACTCTGGTATTGCAAGCATCCACAGGCTACGGGAACCTCTTAACATCCGATGGGCCGGATACTTGTTGAGCAACAAAGAGGTATAAAAAAATACGCCGCGCCGTTCTTCGAAGCCGTTTACATAATGACTCGTGCAAGCAATACTCACACTTGCACCATTATCACTTTACCTTATTTTCAGTACGGCGGTTTGCACGTAGAAGTGCAGCTAAGCGAAGGCGGTACCTACATAACAGTTCGGCAATACAGGAATGGACATGCGCCGGTTTTACTCGTCAACTTCACACAGCACAACGTCACTGTCTATGAGAAAGAGAATGTTAATGTCAAGTAAGTTAGCTTTCATTTTTTACAGTGCTATTCAAATCTAAACACAGTAATGCTTGCACACTACTGCTTGGAGGCAGTATATCTGGCACTATGGTGGTACCAATACAGATGCTAAAAAGTTATACTCTGTAATCAAAACGTCTACGGTCTACGGGAGTCGGTTCTCATACTAGTTTGTGGGAAAAGAGGGGTAGGAGGAGATGGTCTTTTTTATCTGAAAACACTTGAGAAGAAAAAATAACATTACAAGGCTTTGAGCATTTTGCTATTTTTGACCATGTAAAAATGTATATAAACATTTATTTTATCAGTCATTTGGTTCCAATAGTACAAGCTTTGCTTAGTTTGGTCCAAGATGGCGGTGTATAAAAAATATCTGCTAAAATTTGATTATTGTTGTAGAGAAATACCGTCTATGCACAAAATGCTGTATACATGGGACAACCCGGCCGGGCCTCGCGTGCTTATTTTCGGAGGCCACAAACGAAAAGAAGTCGAAAACGACCTTAGAAAAGATGGAATAGGCGATTTCATGTAAGTATTCATTGTCATCGCGAACTATTCTTTGGTTTTTAGATGTAGACTGTTTTGCTTATTTAATAGTTTTCAAACTTCGGCTACACATGGTCATGCTTCCTGCTGGGACAATGGCTTAGTCTCGAGGCTAGGCCCAGAATGATTGGGCCAGCCACAGGGACCCAATGCAGATTGGTCGATGGCACTTGTCTTTCAAATCTTTAGTTCTTTCAGATGCCAGTTTCCTCACAATATTTTTCTTTATTGGTTTGGTATATGACTAGATTAGTGATTATGATAAGAAATTACGTCACAATTATTTATTAAACACTAGCCGATCTGCCCCAGCTTCGCGCGGGTGCAATGAAACCGCACCCGTGCAAAGCCGGGGCGGGATGCTAGTAATAAATATACCCTATGTTACTCAGGGATAATGTAGCATTCTAATGGTGAAAGAATTTTTGAAATCGGATTAGTAGTTTTTGAGTTTATTCGTAACAAACAAAAATACAAATCTTTTCTCTTATAATTTTAGTATAGATAAGTATTGGTTCGTAACCTCACTACATTTGAATATAAATATTTTTCCCAACATTGTGCTTAGTTGTTTTTTTTAGTATTATGTGTTTTTCCCAGGATTAACGAAACCACTCGCATATCATGGGTGTCGTTCCTAGACGGCCTACAGCGAGTAGTGCTGTTCACCGAAGATGTAATTCTGGCCAGCGGCGCCCACACCATCGGCGAGGCAGAGATCATTGACACGGAGATAGTTCTATCCATGCAGGGAATGGGGCTGTCACTAGTCAATGATCATGAGATGCTTGAGATTGTTTACGTCAGCATATCGAAGTAAGTACCGCTTTGAATCCTGCTTCTATTATATATGTGAAAGATGGCTGCTGCTGCTGATGATGCTGATGATGATTATAATGACGATGATGATGCAAATAAGAAAGGTACTCTGAAATATTCAATAACTAAATATACGATTTTGATGATATTTTCCAGCTCTGATATAATCTGGGAGCAATGCAAACCGGGCGCGCGTCGGTACAAAAAGATTGAAGGACTGAAAATGATTCATTTAGAGGAGGCGTACCAACGCTATCTAAAGGAAAAGTGCATCAGCGATGATCCCGTCTCGCCGGTAGTGATGATTGATGAAAAGACTGAGGTAAGAGATTTTTATTTTTGACTGATATGTTTGTGCGTCGTGGCCGGGTCCGACAGTTTATCGTGCCCTCCGAAGCACAGAAGCACTCGGATGATAATGTAACTAGCGTTTACCCATCCAAGTACTGATTACAAAGAACGTCATTGAACTTCGTCAATCTGTTAGTCATTTAATCGCAAGGATAGCTTCAGAACAGGATTATCAAGTAGGTTTCGAGAAATATTATAAGGCACTGTAACAGTGTTTTGGCTGAGCTTCTGTCGCCCAGCCAGAACACTTTACAAACTAGCTATGCTATGACTATCTTAAGTACGGTTCCCGAGTTACACGCAAACGACGTCGCGGGCGACAGCTAATATAATAATAATGTGATGTCCATAACAGGTGGATTTCGAACAATACCGCATGCTGAAGCCGAGCCAGCGCGTGCTCCGCCGCTCGGAGCAGCCCGGGCTGTGGGCGTCGCTCGGCATGAGCGCGCACTCGCGCCGCCTGCACGCGCGCCTGCACCGCCTGCAGGTGGACCAGCAGCTGCCGCTGCCCACCTTCCCGGTGGCGCTGGCGCCGGTGCCGCCGCCGCGATCCATCGCGAACGACGACCACTGCGGTCAGTACCAATCACATTCTAGTTGTTCTAGCGGCGCGGGTACCAATCGAGGTAGATAAATAGATAGAAAATACTTTATTGTTCACCATAAAAGGAAGTTATGACATAAACAGTTTAGTTATAGATATATTAGCGGTCTTATCGCTAAGTAGCGATCTCTATCAGACAACCTTAGTACCTAAGTAGTCGTGAAGTTAGCCGTTTCGATGCGCAATGAAGCCTGTTCGAACTAAACTGTCATTGCGCATCACAAACCGCTAGCTTCACGTCGGTCGACATCTGCCGCTAGAACTATAACTACATTTACAGTACTAAGTAAGTACTAATTTCACCCCTATAAGGGTTGAATTTCGAAAAAATCGCTTTTGCGTGTGGATTTGTTATAAAAGGAAGCTACCTTCCAAATTTAAGCTATCTAGTCAGTTTTTATTCCGTCAGTCAGTCAGTCAATCAGTTTAAGCTCCTAAATGTACTTATATATGCTTTCATTTATAAAACATTCAATATTATAGTTGTTTTTACAACAGGTATGAAACCCTTTATCGAAGTATCGATCGTGGAGCGTATAATGGAGCACAGTAAAGTCCGTCAGTACAAGTACTATAAGGTGCTGATTCAAGAGTTCCACGTGAAGGTCGACATGGGACTTATCAACGCACTCATAGGCATGTTCCCCCAACGGCTGCTGACAGAACAGGAGGCGGTGAGTGGACTTTATTTTAGTGCTAAGTTTAGGGTATTCTGGCAAAATGACTGTTTCCTTCTTGATCATCATCATGACAGCCTTCTCTAATGTTCCCACTGCAGATACACTGGCCTACTCAAACTAGAGTGATTTGGTCATAATCCACCACGCGGACCCAACGCGGAACGGTGGATCTTCAAAAGGTGGTCTTTCAAATTTATATTGTAATTAAGACATGTCGGTTTTCTTCACGATGTTTTCTGTCACCCTATGAGAGAACTGACGTTGCCCATATACAGTGTTCGAATATAAAAATCCATTGACGCACGGCCGGGTTTGAACCCACCGGAAGGCGGGGTCACTACCACTAGACCACCAGTGCTCCTAATCGTGTGTTTGATTATTATGAAACGTTGCAGCTAGAAGCGTTCCAGTTGGACCTCGAAAACGCTGGACAGCCGCTCGAAGCTCTGGCGGCTATGGGAGTCGCGTCAGACCAGAAACACTTCTACGACAACCTCCACTTGTCACCGCTCAAAGTAAATACAACATTTGATATTATAACACAGAACATATATCAAGTACTACGTACAGAATGTATATTTACCCTCCCACCCATCTGACTTATCTGACCTCGATCGCTAGTTCGTGGCCACTTTAAAGCTAAAGTCCATTACGTACGCGTTTATTATGTTTTTGTGTAGGTCACACCATGAAACGCAAGGAGCGCGTGAAGCATGCTAATTTGCTCTTGCCATAAACGACGCTAACTATGACACTGAGCCACTAAAATGAGTAAAAGAAAATAGTATCATGAAAAGTGTGTTATGTTATATTATAATGTGTTCTGTGTTCTTTGTTCCTAGGCCCACGTTTCGTTTTCTCTGGGTAGCGCGACTCAATTGCCGACATTTGTGGGAACCGTGCTACAGAGCATTGGTGTCACGCTGACTGATATGAACGATGTTGTTTTCAAGTAAGTACAGTTTGCGGATATGCCATTGATCACATTGATCGCAGTGCCCTCGAATTACCGAAATAGTTGAAGAGTTGAACTTTTTCATGGCATTCTTCATTTATTTTATTACAGAGTCTAAAAAAATAAAATATGTTTCGAACCCACGACCGGACACGACACGATCGGATCGAAACTCAGGACTGCTGAGAAGCTGGCTTACTCTCGACTGATTGGGTCTTAAAATCAACCACACGCATCAAATGATCGAATGAACCAAAACTAAACTGAAACTAAGCCAAAACTAAACTAAACTAAAACTAAACATTTTTACCGGAGTTAGCTGGGATTCTACCTAGCTAAATTATTAATCTAACTAATTTACAAAATATCCACAGATTGTCGTATTACGAAAGGAACTACGAGTTTCTCTCGCAGAAGGAAATGATCAGTCAAGTGCAGAGCCACTACACGGGTCAAGCGCTCAAGCAGCTGTACGTTCTAGTGCTCGGCTTAGACGTCATCGGGAACCCTTACGGGCTGGTCGTCGGACTCAAGAAGGGAGTCGAGGATCTTTTCTATGAACCCTTCCAGGTATTTGTTAAAATAAATTTGGAAATAAAACACTATTTCATTTTACTGTTAGTGTGTTTTTACTAGCGCGTTTTGCAGTTTACATTAGGATATTTCATTATTAGTGCATAATACTCAAGAAATATGTTCTACACAAAAAAAATACATGAAAGTTTTTTTTTTACATTTTGTCTGAAAAATCGCGAGTAAGTCGATAACGTTTTTGTGGTCAATTATCAATTATCCTTGTTGGAATACCCTGTATAAGGTGGAAAGCGAGCGTACTCAACTTATCGTACTAGCTGTGCCCCGAAGTTTTGCAGTTGCGCTATCCCACAGGAACAGTATTTTTTTTCGGAAAAACCTATGTGCTAATAGTGCTATATCGATAAATGTTTTTATTACACAGGGTGCTATCCAAGGACCGGGCGAGTTCGCAGAAGGTTTATTCCTCGGGGTGCGATCACTGGTGGGACACACTGTGGGCGGCGCGGCGGGCGCAGTATCCAGGATAACTGGTGCTATGGGGCACGGACTAGCGGCTTTGTCGCTAGATAAGGTATCATTAAATTTACCGGTAGGCCTATTGTGAGCTCCTTGCATTGCTAGTTACCTGAAGGCCTATTTAACGAATTTTTTTTTATTATACAACTGAAGTGGCAACCAAGCGTACGGCCCACAAGATGGTAAGGGGTTACCGCAGCCTATGGACGCTTGCAATACCAGAGGAATCACTCGCGGGTTGCCACCTTGAGGCTAAGATCGAAAGCCTCATAAGCCAGTAAGCTCACTGGAAACCATACCCTTCACACCGGAACACAGCAATGCGAGCATTACTGCTTGGCGGCAGAAATAGGTATGGTGGTAGTCCTTCCCCGGACGAGCTCTATCACAGAGAACTTTACTACTCTTAACTAACTACTTTAAGTATGTTTTAAGTTGGCTGCTTGCTGGTTAGTTACAGTTACAGCGACTTTTTTTTATGTCAGCAAGTGACAAGACGATCAAGTCGGCCGCCTGATGTTAAGCACCACGCCTGACTATAACAGATGCAGTGCCACCCAAAGCTTCGGTGTAGAGAGCTATTTATTATTTCTCATAAGAAATTTACATTTCACTTTAAGAGACTTATAATTACTTAGGTTCTAAATTCTAAATGTGTAAAATGAGCGTGCGTGACTCATGGAACTATTAAGTAGGTACTATAAGTAGAAATTCCTTGACTTGACAACAGTGAATTGACCATAAAACAAGATACTGACTTATGTACCTATAACAAGACAAAAACAGTACTTAGCTAGCTATCTGATAGATGAGCGTTTTTTTTTTACGTATGTAAGCTTAAAGTTTTAAAGTTCTGCGTTCTTCATTGAGCTCATCACCCCGAGACGTTGTTTAGTCTCTATCGCCCAGAAATTTCACTTGCTACAGTGCCCTTCAAACCACAGTAATGCTTGCACACTACAGTACTGCTTGGAGGTAAAATATCTGGCACTGCGGACCCACCAAGATGGACTGTTGCTGAAGAGTCCTACCACCAGGTAATGAGTTGATTGACCCCAAGCCAATTCGTATAAAAGCTTTCCCAGATTAGCGCTGCAATAATCTCAGCCTACTGTTTGTAGTTCACTTCTATAATTTCACTTTGTTCACTTTTATACTCTGCGTGAACAGTTTAGACTGAGAGGCGGTTCAAAGGCAGCTTTATTTAACTCCCGCGTGATACAAACTGTTTGGTTTGTGGTTGTTATTTCCTGTGAATGTCGACTGATAATGGCACTACCGGTCACTACCGGTCGACATTTATCAATTCATGATTTGATTGTAATTCATTTCATTTATTTGCTGTGATATTGTACAGGATTATCAGCGTCGCCGCCGAGACAACATCAACAAGCCACCGGCTAATTTGCAAGAGGGACTCGCGAGGAGCGGAAAAGGACTTGTTATGGTGAGTTCAATTATTTGTCAATTATTCATAATTATTATGGCTTTATTTAATTTATTATTGTTTAGCTTAGGTCCCTGTTAGATTTTTTTTTCTCTAAAACATATTCAAATAAATACTTACTAATTGTACAAATCTGATAAGAGTTTATTGAAGTATCAATTACAGATTCCTACAAATTCTCTTCATCTACCTATAACCTCCACTATGTTTTTTTACTAAAATAATGTGACCCTTTATTACCTATACTTAATTTTTTCTGTTCTGTGCCTAGAACTAATGCAAATTAGATGTAACCATGAAACTTTTGTTACAAAAAATCGTTCATTTATATTATACTAAAAAGGTTGAGTCAATAAGCTTACGAAATAACATTGAAATACTTTTTGTGTAGGTACTTATTCACACAAAGATAACATAAAAGTTTTACTTATTTCCGTGTTTTTTTGCAAATAAAGTGGCAACTGAGCGACACTTTCCGGAAAGATTGAACGGTTAAAGTCAAACACTCAAAATGACAAGAGGATGTATAATGTCAGATGTTATTTTTCATCATGGTCATTGTGGCAAACCCGGCCACAGACGCCACAAATTAAAAGAAGAAATGTGTTCTGATCGCAAAAGTTTAAAAAGCTCGTGTAAATTGTTACAAAAGGGAGTCGTGGACGGCGTGACCGGCGTGTTCACGAAGCCGATAGAGGGCGCCCGCGAGCAGGGCGTGGAAGGGTTCTTCAAGGGGCTGGGGAGGGGCGCGGTGGGACTGGTGGCGCGCCCCACCGCCGGCGTCGTCGACTTCGCCTCGGGCTCGCTAGACGCTGTCAAGAGGTGACCGCCACGGACTAGACAGACACCCTACATACGCTTTATAACTATCTGTGTTGCATGTTGTGATAATAAAGCGTTCATTTTAGAGGTGCATGGTTCTTATTGGTATACGGGTTTTGGTGCAAGTAAATAATGTTTGCTAGACGCTTTCAAGAAAAAACGTGACGGACCTTTTGAGGTCCTCAGCTCAACTCTTCTTTAGAGAATAATATAAAGTTCGAAATATATTTTTGTTTAAACTGTTTATGCATGTTGTTTTGCTATCCAGGCGTAAGTTTTAAAGATGCATGGGTCTTTTTTGTATAAGAATTGTGGTCGAACGCACGCGACATTTTTTTGATATGATTTCGTTTGTTTTCCTTTTGTGCTCTGCAAAACTTGATTTTGTTGTTTAGCTTAATTTCATCTGGATATTTTACAATAAAGTCCAGTCCAGCTGTACCAGTCTGCCATAGTAATAGTGTCTTGTAACCATGATGTTCAACCTACAATTTTGGCACAGCTAGAATTTTTTATAATTCGGTAATTTTACAAACGAACGCTTCAAAAGATTAGTTTATTCGACGTTATCGGTCGTGCTGTGACTTGTTACAGCTAAATAGCCACAATTACTTGTGTCCTGTCTACTGTTTAAACTTTGAACATATCATTTTGAGAGAATGTGCCACTTCATTATGGCGCAACCAGCGGCGGAAGGGTCGACACTGATAACTATATGGCGCAGCCGGTAGATTTTACACGTTAAAAACACATCAAATAATGTTACTATTTTAATCATAAATATGAGAAAAAATTATTGATGAATTCGGCAAGGTCGGAAACTGTTATTGCGCAGCCAGAAGAATGTCAAGAATAGAAGTTTGTAGTTTAAAGATAAAGTATAGTTTACCTGGATCGGGCATTGATAATAACTTATATGGCGCAGTCTGTCGGATAAATACCCTTCAAAATAGCATCGAATAATAGTACTAGTTGAATGATAAGCAGTAGTTCACCAGGGAGTAGTGGAGGGCGTGCGAGGAGTGCTAATCCGACCACTGCAAGGCGCGGCCGAGGGCGGCGCGGGGGGGTTTATCAAAGGGCTCGGGCGCGGAGCTATTGGTCTGGTCGTACGACCTGTGGGTGGAGTCGTCGACTTTACTTCTGGACTGCTCACGTCTGTGAAAAGGTTCTTGCAGAGTAGTCTTTTCATGTCAATCATGAATAGCTCTTGACGTAAAATTGATTAGTATTTGAGATTATGTTATATCATGGACGGAAAAGGTAACATATCATTAGTTTGGGTGACAAAAATAGAATTAGTTACTTTATCGAAGTTGTTGGGTTTTTAGAAAAGTTCCTGTTGTATTATTGTATTTTTGTTCAAGTTGTTGAGTTAGTAATTCATATTTTGATAATGTATTTAGCACTAGATGTCGGTAGAAAAAGGAGGTTGATATTGGTAGTAGTACTTTCGACGTGTAGGTATTCAATGCTAAAGGCCTTCTTATTTTCTTCTAATCTCTATTATGCGCTAGTGTAGTATTTCATAATCATATTAATCATTATGACAAGTCTCGCTGCAATACTAATGTTAATATCCATTATATAATATGTGTTGCTAATTAATCAAGCTTTAAACTAAACTTGTAAATAACTAAAATAAATACTAAGCTTATAAATATACTAACATTTACCTTGAATCTCTAACTCTCTAAGGATGGATTCGACCAAACTTGAATATACATTATTCGCAGAGTAAATCGTAGTTATTCTCGAATAAACACTATTCGCAGAGTAAATCGTAGTGATTCACGAGTAAACTGACAGTTCACTTGTATTTGACATTTCTTATTCTGCGGAATAGTTGTAAATTGGTTGAATCCAGCCTAACAATGCTTTTAATTAAATATATTTAAAAATAAAGTAATATTATATTATGCAACAGGGCAGCAGATTTGTCTGAGGAAGTGACCAAACGCCGAGCGGCGCGGTACCTACCCGCTGACTCGGGTGTGAGACCTTACTCGCGGCTCCACGCTGAAGGATACAAAATGCTCTTTGAATTAGAAAAGGTAAGTTTTTAGTTTATGTGTAATCCTTAAAAATAAAAATGTATATGGCGCAGCCGGTGTTTTATTGGCATCTTTGGATGATAAAATAGATATAATTTTAGGTAGTTGATTAATACAAAATAATGGTTATTAGTTTGCCGTATACACATAGCTGAACTCAAAAATATAACTATATTTAGTAACTGTAAAGGTCCTCGATACAGGGCATTATGCATAACACTCTTCACAGTTCAAAAATTTGGACAGTCAGGACAGATTATTATGTAATAACGAGCTTACCAGAATAAGAATAAGAAAATATTTATTGTTTAGCTGATGAAGGCACAAAAAGATCTTAATACTAGGTATAAGAGCGCGGCTTCACCCGCGTTTTGGCAGTGCTATCACACAGAAAGTACATTTGTACATTTAGTACATTTTTCCGGGATAAAAAGTAACCTATGTGTTATTCCAGGACTTAAGCCATCTAAATTCTAAATTTCATCACAATCGGTAAAGTCGTCACGGAGATACGTGGTAACAAACATACACACAGCCTTTCGCATTTATAACATTAGTAAGATAGTAGGAAGGATAACATAAATAATCAATCACAATATATAATTTTAAATTAAATGCTGTTTTTTCTGGTTTTTGTTTATAATTTTTTCACATCAGGGTAAATTCGTGAGTACCGACACATACGAAGCGCACGTGTGGGTGATAACGAACAAGGAAGTGGTGATGTGCACGGACAAACGACTGCTTTATCTGGAGAAAAATAACGTCTTTGGAGGATGGCAGGTAACAGAAACTATAAAGGAGTTGTTTCTCGATGTATGGAGCCGGGCCTAGGTCCTTTGTAGGGGTCTAGATATTTAGATATTCAATAAAGAAACCATTTTAAGCTGTTTATTTAATTTATTTTAGCTTCTTTCACAATCTTATGTAAGTTTATCTTTGTGAAGGAGTGCAACACAATGCAAAACAACATGGCGGGTTTAACGAACAACTGGGTTATTAGGTACTGTCAAAGTCAAGATGCGTCACGATTATTGGCTAATAGCTGTCATGGCGGACCTCCAGTGTTCCCGTTTTAGGAAACTCAACACAACACATTTTTCATATAGAACTTTGTTTGTCTACATAAAAATATAATTGTATTATAATGTTAGTTTTATATTTTTTTCCAATTTCTCTATGGTGTTACTAAGACCTAGGCCACTATGAAATTGGTTCTTTCTGTAGTTCCATTCTTGGTTATATCACAGCTTATATCGACGACTTTACAGTATTTCATTTGTAAACTATTGGTAAAGTTAAGGACGCTGATAAGATGACAAGAAAAAAAAAGTTAAAAACCAAAATAAGGAAATTGCGTTACAAAAGTTGTGTTTTAATGGTTCAATAAACATAATATTTGATGTCATTGATGGTCAATCACAGGAGATATAATTTGTTTACTCAGTCGCGTAGCTCATGTATTATGTACACTTGCCGTGTCCACTACTAAATACAAAACTTACTAAATATTTCATGAAATTACTACCAGCGATACCATACTTCATATTCAATATTTTCTCTAAAATACTAGGTTTAAATAATCAATTTTTCCAATAATATTCCTATATTTTAACTTAATTTGTATTAATGCAAAATTTTTGGCTTTTGAGACCCAAGGCTGAGGAGTACCGAGCGAGGTTTTATATTTTAAGTACCTATTTCGGTTATCGGTTTTAAATCACATCCGCGTAATTGTCTTTATAGACGAGTCGAGCTTGTAGACTGGCCGGTCTACTGACGAATTTTAAGTTAAAATTATATTCTCTTGTATGAATAAGCAGGGATCATTATGAAGTTCGAACGGACCAATTCGTTCTAGAATTTTGATTATAGATATTTATTGTTGTGATGTTGAGTTTCATTTCTCTACGCAATTTATCAGTAAGCCTGCTTTAAGTAACCGACTTACTACAGTCGCGCTAGCGAGTCTTGTAAAATTGACAAATATTCATCATCATCATGACAGCCTTCTAATGTTCCCACTGCTGGGACACTGGCCTACTCTCAAGCAAGAGTGATTGGGTCTTGTTCCACCACGCGGACCCAATGCGGATTGGTGGATGGCACATGTCTTTCGAATTTTTAGTTCTTGGATATGACGGTTTCCTCACGATGTTTTCCTTCACCGTATGACAAATATTAGCCAATAATAAAGCGTGTTTACATTTTTTTTTGATTGGCTGACATTTGGCGTTTTTATCGGACTTGCTAGCGACTATAGTAAGTCTGTAACCCATGGTAGCTGCACTGACCAGAGATACTAAAATATACCCAACTCACCCTCAGATCGTATGGACGTTCCTATGGGGCGAACTCCCCGACATGCCGACAGCCGTCAACAAAGGCGTCTACGTTCCCACTGCCAAGAAGAAAGTGTTCGGAATGTTCCCCGGTTCCGGTTCCGGAAAGGTGATATTCCTTTACGACGACCAACAGAAGAAATATCTACTGGCTCAGTGCGAGAGACTTATAGCCGCGAATCGTTGACATGAGCTCGTAGAAAGAACCTCCTTCGCTGAACAGCTGAGCGAGTTCTTTCTACTTATCTTCGATTCTCACACAGCGTTGCTTACTTTTGCCTATCACTTGAACTTACACCACATGAACCCAAAAGGCTTTCAATAAACTCGCCGTGCTTCGTGGACTATATACTCCGGATTGAGTACTTGTTATACTTTTATACGTGACGTACCCTCAAGGAATTGATATTGCGTTTACTTTGTTATGAGTTGTATTTTACTTTTTTAATACTTTTTCTGTGTCTGATGTGACATAAAATCTTGTGACTGATTCGCCCTTGCGAAGTCAAGAGAGCGTTATAATCTACGCTCCGGTTAATTTAATATCGAAATATGTTTTTATTTCATATTGATTTCGAGTGTAATTGATTTAGCGAGACGGTACAAATGTGTCATATTATGTAGACAAATTGTCAAACAATTTAATGATTTATTTGTCCAAGAATGAAACAATACAAGTTATGACAAACATTTACAGTTGTTAATACATTGAAGTCTTCCGTTATTGACTTATTTTATCTTAATTAGACAAAGTGCCAAGATGACTATCTGCACTTTGTCTAATTTAAATACACGAAGTCAGTCGTTGATAATAGAGCACATAAGATAGAATCTTTCAGGTTGTTGTAATAGTTATTATATACTCATTTAATATCGTTTTAAATACAGTTATGTTGTATTATGTATTTTTAGTTTACGTAACTGTTTAATATTATGTTCGTTGTAAGGAATCAAATGAATTATATCATTCATTTCAAAAACTGGTGTTTTTACGTACCGATGTAAAAGACACCGGCATTTTTTCATCTCAATTTCGAGTCTTCATCAGCGTTTTCGCATCGCGATACACCGGTATACTGGTCTCGGTCAACTCAGCTCATCACATAAATACCCGTGAAAACACCCGTTTTTTCAAACGAATAATCAAATGAAGTTTAGAAAATTTTAAAGTCTACCTGTTATTCTATTAAGATGTCGCGTTGTCATGCGTTGTCAGAGGCCTAAGAGTACAAACCCGAAATGTAATGTAGTTTATTTACTGTTGAAATCGTTGACGATCCCAATGTTTTTGTACCAGTGCCTTATCGATGTTTGTGTAAAAGCAGAAGCATAGATAGATGTTCTGTTGCGATTTAGTATGTTAGGGGCCTTACCCATCTATGTGACGTGACAATAGTACCTACGAAGCAAAAGTATCGAACAGCGCCCATATGTCTAGCGTGGCTATTTGAAAAATGTTCTTAGAATGAAAATTGAACGTTTCGTCATCATCATAGGCCTTATTCATAAGCGAACCATAAACCTCTGTTAGCTAATGTATCTTTCAAATCTATCAACGTCCTTGTTCATTGACATAAGAATGACAAGGAATTACAATACATAGTAAGCTGCTGAAACGAAAATTTATTTTATGAATAGGGGTTCTAGATGGGAAGGACCTTTTAGCCGCCGCACTCTAATATGAATCAAAATATATATTTGTTTAAAATATACTATTATTTGTCGATGCTACTCTGAAATATAATCTCCGTGATACGTTATCAGTGCTCTTGTCTTTTGATCTTTTTGGTGTAAAATATTATTTTTATCATTTTAATTGTTAAAGCATTTACGTCAATATGTTAATCTAAACTGTGTTTTTGCTTATTGCACATTTTACTTACTTGTATTACGATATTTTTGTCTAAAGCTTACGAATGAAGTTTAATAAAAGTTATATCTATAGAAGTTGGTTTTATTAGTTTAACTATATTTTATAGTTAATTACTACTTTATTAATGACTAGCGACCCGCCCTGGCACGGGTGCTTAAACTATACGGATAAGCCTCTTGAATCACTATGTATTGATCAAAACCGCATTAAAATAAGTATAGATATAGATAGACTAGCAGTTTGTCCCAGCTTCGCACGAGTGCAATAAAACCGCACCTGTGCAAAGCCGGACCGGGTCGCTAGTAACAATTATAGCCTATGTTACTCAGAGAGTGGGACAGACGGCGGGAAGCTACTTTGTTTTATTTATAATTTCCTTACATAGTTAAAGAAGAATAAATTATGAGTAAAACGTGACTCTCAAATGCATTACCTACCTAAATATGGGCCCAACTCAATTATTCACGACATTCTCAAACTCGTTAGTACAGTTGAATTGAGACATAATAAAGGACTTTATATTCAAACAATAAAACGGATATTCTTGATAGCTTACGTCTTTACTGTAATGACATCTTCAATTTATAGACATTAAAATTTAAGGGAGACTCGTTTAAGTTATTACTGTTGAAATCGAAGCCCACGGCGGATGAACGACTTGCTTGAACTTACCAATGCACAAATGTCTCAGCTTTGGTTCAAGTGTAAGTAGGTAGGTAATGCTGCTGAACGTGCCCTCCGTAGCACTGAAGCGCTCAGTTAAAATTGCCACAGGCGGCGGTCACGCACCCAAATGGTGGCTACGCGGAACAGTGCTTAACTTAGTTCCAGATGAACAACTTAGCCGTCACACGTAAGCGCTTCACGAGCTTAGGATTATTATGAATACTTAATAATGCGACTTCTATGTCAATTTCCTCTCCTATAACCAGCTAAGATAAGTTTTAATTCCAACGTAGGTAACACATGTTTATCTTTTCGGTTAGGTAGGTTGACGGTCGGACCGTGCCATGAGCGTGAGCGTAAACTTTCACGGTTTTTACTCGTGGTTTTTGCAAATACTCCGCTGATCCAAAAGGTTTCAATGTTTCTGGAGGTGTGGTTTTTTTTATTTATTATAACACCCAATTGGCAACTAAGCGTACAGTCTTCTACTTGATGGTAAGCGGTCACCGTAGCCTATGTACCTATGCTTGCAACATTGAAACCATACCCTTCGGACCGAAACACAGCAACGCGAAAATTAGGTATTTTTCACAGTAAAAGCGAACTTTTGCTTCAGGTTCAATACGATTTTATAAAATGTTAACAAAGCAACGTATCATTCGCTCCAAATAACACGTAGACAGTAAAGTAGTATAAATGCCACAGCAAGTCAAAATGTAATCAAACACGCTAGGTAGGTACCTACAAATCATGTTTGATTCTAAATCAAAGTGCTTCGTGGCGCGTTTGAATGTGGTAGCTACCTACTATATATAATAATATGTATACCTACGTAGTGCATGTGCACTGTGTTGCGACTTGACTGACTAGGATCACTTTTTTTGCATAAATGATTCAAATGTTTGCATCATCATGACAGCCTTCGTTCTTACTGCTGGGACACGGACTACTCTCGAACGAGAGTCCTTATTCACCAAGCGGGCCCAATAGCTACTAATTGGTGGATGGCACGTCTTTTGAAAACTTTTACCTGCTGAGCATTTTTAGCAAATATTTGTTCTGGGTCCAGGTGTTTCTATGTATTTTAGAGATGTAGTTATGTACTTATTTAAAAAAAAATGTCTAGCAAATGTATTCTATCAGGTAGGTACTTCTGGTTCCCATAGTACAGCTTTGCTTAGTTCGGAGGCTAGAAAGCGCTGTTTAAAAAAAATGTCCGCGAATATTTATTTACTTATTTAGAGAGATAGATAGATAACTCTTTATTGTTAGACCAAAGAAACAATTAAAAATAAATTCTAAAAATTGTTGGTACAATGGGCAAATTGGTATTGCTAATAGCAATCTCTACCAGGCAACCTTATTTAATATTTATTAATTTATTCTAGATAACATAGGTATTCTATGTTCGTGATAGAACTACAAAACTTTAACTTTTTGAAAACTATCTGGCACGTAGGTTTCGTTCTTTTCGAAAACAGTATTTAAATTCAGTAAATAACTATTTTCAACGTTTTCCTCTTCAAAGTTTTCTCATATCGTAGAAAGGCTACTAACCTACATTACAGATTTTATTCGCATAGTTTTTGCATATAATTTGAACAACAAACATTTTCCATTAGATTATGCATTGAACTCGGAGTTCACCGACTGTCGTAACCATAACCGTAGTTGGAGATTATTTCGATAGGTTTGCGGTTGCAGGTGACTATATAACTATATTCTACCACTAATCCTGATACAGACTCATCTGCAAAAGATTAGAAGCTGCTAATGCATAACAGGTGGTGCGTTAGGTAAAGTTAGTAGCTAGTGGCGCGGCTTAGTCGTCTCAGGGGGGTTACTTTTGCGGACAAAAACGATATATCGTGACAGTTTTCGTGGTCCAGCCTAATGTCCGTGCATGCTCCGAACTTAGTTGCAACCAACATGAGTTGAACTACGAAATTTGCCACAATTATAGTTTGTTGCTTTCAAGAGCAGGTTGGATTCGACCAAACTCGAATAGGCACTTTTCTATTCTGTATAAAGCGTTATCTATCTATCTATTCTCCGATTATATTTACAGTTTACTTATAGTTGACATTTTTTATTCCGCAGATAAGTTATTCCATGTTGGTCGAATCCACCCTATTAATAGATTATCCTAGCAACATCTGTGGTAACATTCAGCTTTTTCAGCACGTAACGTGGTGTTTTTCGACCGCTTCCGTGCTTCTGAGGACACTAAGATGACTTGGTTGCCTGGAAGACAATAAGGCCACCAGCTTGTACTATAGTCTACTTAGGCTGGATTCGACCAAACTCGAATAAGCACTATTCTCCAAATAAATTGTAGTTATTCGCGAGTAAACTGACAGGTTACTTGTATTTGACACTTCTTCCATTCAGCCTTAGTAGACTATAGCTCCCTACCTACATAAATCGCTTGCGCTTCGTCTAAGTAAGTTTAGTGGTGAACCCACTATCAACATTAATAACATTTGTTATTTGTAACCTAACGCCTACAATAAAAATAAAACCACAGGTAGTGCCAAAAGATATCAAAATTTCCAAAACAATGTGGTTTTGAGTAGCAATCCCCTAATAAAAAGTAAGATTTGATACTGTTTATTAGAGGAGCTATCCGTCTCAATGTGCAGGGTACTACGATTACATCGTTTGCTCCATTTCCAGTTTTATTCGTGATTCGTGCCCGGGGGGCAGCAAAGATTAGATTGGTACTATTTTCACTGTTAATTTATTTCGGTGTTAAGAAACACGGTTCTTCGGTCGAACAGAATTGTTTGCGATGTTTGCTTAATACAATTAAAATCATTGCTTTAATTAAAAAATTTGTCTGCGTTGAAAGGAACTAAGAAATTGAAATAAATTATTAAATAAATTGTTTTATATATGATTTTAGCGATAAAAATATCCGAGATCACACGAAGAACTTACTTAAATATAATATGTAGGTATAAGCCACAAGCGTAATAATTCTATTGGTAGGTGTATGAACATTAAAATATCCCCAGCCCAGTATGTTGAGTGAGTTCATGCTACGTAAATCTCTACGATCTCAGTCTACGAAGGTCTACGACTGCTACGCTTCTAAGCAGTATCAAATGACAAAGATACGAACCTCTACTCTTTCTACGAACCTTTTAACAAAAAAATCATGCTACGAAACTCTACGCTACAAAACACAGTTTAACAAAGTGCTACGAAAGTCTACGACTGCTACGAACCTACATTATTTGACAATAGCATTATGCTACGAAACCCTACGATTGCTGCTGCGAAGTTTGATATATTATTATCTTATCTATGCTAAGAATCTCAGCTACAACTAGAAGCCATGCCAAATGTTGCTATTTTATTATAAACCTTTACAAAATGATAAATAATACGAGTATTACACAAAGTTTTAAAAATTGATAATTATTTTTAGTTATTATAATGCTTTGTTATTTAGACTCTTAGATACGGATGCAGATGTGGGTTTGATTAAGGTCGTTTAAGAAGTACGGGTACGATTCTTATTACATTTACATTTGTGTTTTTTTGTATATCTGAGTGATAAGAGTCTTAAAATGTTTGCAAACACGTTTTAACTTTTTTATCTAAGAAAAAACACTAAGAAACGTTTCCTATGTTAAACTAGTAAGTTACTTTAGTCGAGATACGGTGGAAGAAAACATTGTGAGGAAAATGGCACGGCTCCGAATCAAAAATTCATAGGTGTCTTTGGTTTGTATTTTTACTAATAAGCGACGAGTGGCTTGCTTGTCACGTATGGAATGCTAACTACAAAAAGTTAGCTTTACTTTATAAATAATAAACATGGTACGTGCTTCGTACTTCCTTCTTACTGATCTGAGTCTAACTACAGAACTGAGGGCTGAATTTTTTTAACGATTCTGTGTAAATACTCGACTACACGTTGATCGAGTTGGCTTACGTATGTTTAAATGAAAACTGTGCAAACGATATTGCAAGTTTACAGTTTATCCGACAACAAAAAATGTGCGAGCCAGCTCACAAAACTTATGAGCTACTACTGCTACACTACAGGTTAAAACTCGCAATCAGCCTTGCGATGGGATATTTACCAAGTCTCAGGATTACCTACAGTTTAAGTTTAGTACGTTAATATTATTTTTGTATAGCTACTTACGTTTGAAATAAATATTTTAAACAGCATTTTGCAATTATTGATACTCAAACCGCAGACATGGCCGCGTGATTCTCGAATGTCCCATAAATTGAAAGCAACAGATGGCTCTGAGCATATGCCACGGCAATTCTAAATCTAAACATAGTTTTCACTGTAGCATTTCCTAGCTAGACCAAAATAGTTTCAGCAAAACCTAAAATTTATCTTTATAATAATAATTGTTGAGAATTAAACGTTGTTTGTACTTGACTTAATCTATTCTTTAACTTATTCCTGCCTTATTATTTCAGTTATATTGCGAACATAATTCAGGTAATCGAAACAGTGACCTTTGTTTGTAAAAAAATCATGTATTATATTCGCAATCATATATCACGTATATTTGAAAATGTAGGGTTTTAAAAATGTTGAAGTATGTAATTAAACTGTAAAAGAATATTTTCTAGCTCTCTGGCGACGGTCATCGATCCTGGAGAAGAGGCAGTGAACTAACTCTTCTTTATTATGTGGCGTGTGCCCGCTCCAATGCACATTGGCTAATAATACCCCGGTCATCTTGGAAGGTATCGATTCATCTTGTGGGATACTAAGTACCTTGTAATTATTAAGTAAGTATCCAGGTTATGACTTGTGTTGGTGGTCTTAACCACCAATGGATTTTTCTATTTGAAAAATGTATGTGCGCAATGTCACGGTGAAGTAAAACATCGTAAGGAAGCCGGCATGTCCATAAACTAAAAATTCAAAAGACATGTGCCATCCACCAATCCGCATTGAGTTTGCGCGGTGGATTAAGACCCAATCACTCTCGTTTGAGAGTAGGCCAGTGTCACAGCAGTGGGAACATTAGAAGACTGTCATGATGATCCAGATTACCTACTTTGACAAGTCGTACAGTATTTAGTAAGTATTTTATTCAGAAACATACCTACCTAATATAATGGCATAGACATAGTGAGAAAGGCTTGTAAATCGTTCGATAAGTAGGTAACATACATTTGTTTAATAATTTACCTGGTGGTAGGACTTTTCAGCAAGAGTCCGTCTTGGTGGGTACCACCGCAGTGTCAGATATTCTACTTCCAAGCAGTAGTGTGCAAGCATTACTGAGTTTAGGTTAGAAGGGCACTGTAGCAAGTGAAATTACTGGGCGAAAGAGACTTAACTACAATGTCTCGGGGTGACAGTGCCACGCAAACACTTAAAAACTTTAAGCTTTGGGTGGCACTGCATCTGTAATAGTCAGGCGTGGTGCTTAAGATCAGGCCTTGATTGTCTTGTCACTTACTGACATAAAAAAAAAAAACTTCCAATAATGACTTTTATTATTTTAGGAACAGCATTAACTTTATATAGGTTGTGTATTTTCATTATTATAAGATACATGGTACACATTTCTACTTTAGAGACATATCCACAGTTTTCGAAATAGGTCACACACAACAGTACAACATAATTTACTAGTTTTTTTTTTTTTTTTATACAACTGAAGTGGCAACCAAGCGTACGGCCCACAAGATGGTAAGCGGTTACCGCAGCCTATGGACGCTTGCAATACCAGAGGTATCACTCGCGGGTTGCCACCTTGAGGCTAAGATCGAAAGCCTCATGTGCCAGTAATTTCACGATTCATTTCAAGATGACGAAATAATTCTTCTGTGTTACAAAGTTTTGATAGGTAAGAACACTTCTTCAAGCACTTAATTTGTTATAATAACAGTGTACATTTATTGCTCCCTTACACTTAAAAGCCTCACCGAATTACTGGTAAAAGTTGTAGTCATTCACGTGATCAAATATCCATCTTATACTAACATTATCGGTCTTTAGTCAGTTTCTTTGAAGATACTTGAACCAAAAGAGCAATGGACGCTAAAGCAATAATTTCAGCTGCCACAGTATGTTGTTATGAAAGGGATGTGAGGTTCGTAATTTTATTGCTTTATGTAAGTGTCCATTAAAATCAGTTTTATGCCATATTTCGACCAGACATTAAAACAAATAGTACCCAGAGCAATCTCGCAAAAATATATCCAGGTAGCTACTATGTTGTTGAAGAACTTTGTTGTTTACACGTAGGTAGGATTATCTACCTACACTAAACAACATAAATAAGGCTTTTTCTGAGCGTTGGCTCCTAAGACTAAATGTTGAGTACTCAAATGTCAATTATTATACAAAATAAAATATGTACATAATTACATAACATTACAAAATATACAAATACATATGAAACAGTACAAAATTATTATCAGTTGTACTGACTCTAAATCAACTCCAAAAAGTTACTAAGTACTATTGTACATCCGTAAGTTCGTTAATATGAAGCAAATATAACCAGAATCACATCGAAATAGTTAAACCTACCACAGGACTCGAGTTGATAAGACAACAAAACGAAAAGTAGAGAATGTAGCAAATACGGTATTGCGCTACTCGACTTTTAAGGCGGATATTCAGCAAAGCTGAGCTGAGGAGATGCGTAAATTCTACTATAACATGAATATGACGTGGCACAATTTCAAAATGATACTAAGTATGGTTTGGTATTTAAGACATTATCTTCTGGGTAGCCGCCTTTACGCTGCTCGCAGTGAGACGATTAGCGCGAACCCAATTTATACCCAGTAATATTACATTTTATTAGTTTACTTCAGGAACAGGAAAGCTAAAAAAAACCCACACTGCCTCGATACTTTATAATGTGGAAAACATTGAAGGAAAACAATATCCTTAAAGATACAGCCCTTTGCTTCGAGCCCCGATAGAAACTCGGCAATATTTACATATTCCTCAACTGCATGGGTTCAGTCATCTGTTACGAAAGATAAAGAAGACACAGAATTCTAAGTCAAAACAAAACATGCTCTATTACTTTATATACAAGACACAGTGTATTTTGTTTTGAATATGATTTTTTTAGAAGTACCTAATATATAATATCGGTAGGTGAAGTAAAAAGCACTAGTCGTGGGTACATAGATACTGAAGCACCTAAATTTTTTCTAGCACTGGTAGTCTAACGGAAGTGAACCCGCTACCTTATTTTGATTCTGTTTAAGATTAAAACACTTTCGCTCGAGTTGGTCAGTGTCTCAGCAGAATATTAGAAGGCTGTCATGGTGATGTCGCTACACGCCACGTAGCACAGCGATTTTTTGTGGTTGTAGCGCTTGATCGGTGTGCGGCGACGGTAAGTACTCCAACGTAGAGAGCGTAATCTGAGTTATTAATTTTATTTACGGAAAATCGTTATCATCAATCAAACGGGATAAAACAACAGAACAAATCTAAATACAAGTGTTTGCGGAAGGCAATTTGCTTAATGTACGCCGATTCGGTTTCTATTACAATGTCCAGGAAAATAATGATGTGATTGTGTTCAAAACAAATAAACACCAAGGCCAAATTGGCCAATTATTTATTCTTAAAAAAATAACCAAGGATTATCGTGAGAGTGCAACATCTGGTCAGTTTATTCACTTTATTCATTTAGACAAGTCCATTGGTCAACAGTGTCAGTAGCTTAGTTATTTGATATTATTAGGTTTGTTTAGTTAGCAAGGGTTGTCTGGAAGAAATCGCTATCTGTGATAAGACCGCCATTCGTAGGACTATTTTATAATTAGTATGAAAAATATCATACTAATTATAAAATAGCAAATAGCTATCATGCAAATTATGTCCTCAAAAAAGTTATTATTTATTTATTCAAGCAAAAAGTAGTTTTAATAAAAATAATACCAATAAATAAGAATTCTCAATTTGTTTATTTTATTAATCTAGTTGTCTTAAGTTGATCATGCAAACATTTGAATGTTTGCATGATATTTTTTTTTTTTTATTTTTTTTTATACAACTGAAGTGGCAACCAAGCGTACGGCCCACAAGATGGTAAGCGGTTACCGCAGCCTATGGACGCTTGCAATACCAGAGGTATCACTCGCGGGTTGCCACCTTAAGGCTAAGATCAAAAGCCTCATGTGCCAGTAATTTCACCGGAAACCATACCCTTCACACCGGAACACAGCAATGCGAGCATTACTGCTTGGCGGTAGAAATAGGTATGGTGGTAGTCCTTCTCCAGACGAGCTCTAACACAGAGAACTCTACTACTCTTAAAATATTTTTATTGTTAACTAATGACGAGATTGTTCTTTCCTTCTATGTTGAATCTTTTTACATTACCCGGCAATGAGCCTAAAACGTGTCACGTATGGAAAGTTCTCAAAGTCGTGCCAAATATAATGTTTGAGACACGCGTCACTTAGACACGGTAACCCACACAACCACAAACATCCTGAAGGATCTGAGATGTCAACCAAGCTCGGGAATAGCAGCCATGACCCTGATTTTATATTTTCATTAGTTATAATAATAAAAATATTCATATGTGTATGTTTTGGTTTTTTCACACACACTGTCGTCACACTGAAGAAAAACTAAAGAATGTAATATCCCAAAAAAAAAACATTTTTTTTTTCAAAATCAGGCGGGTCTTGAACTGGCAAGTCTAGTATAATGTTTAAAAAAAAAACTTTTAGGAGGTTACAAAAATGTATTTTATCATAGATTTTTAAAAAATATTTTACGAAAAATTCATTTTATCTTCCTCGTTTCAATTACGATTACGATTAAGTAAGACAATACCTTTTTTGGGTGATATTTTCACTGAAACTGAATCTTCTAAACACTGTTATTTTATTCGATCTTTAAATTGGCAACAAATAATAAAGTACCTTGCCTGCTCTTTAGTATTTTTATACCAATAAAGTATTTTTTTAAAGGATTTAAGCTCTGCGATTATTTTATGCAAATGCAATTTTATTTTTGCTCTAAAAGTGAAATGAATAAAAGTAGAAGACAGCGATAATACAAAAATAAATTGACAACAATCTTACTCTAGTGTAATTTCCTATTATAATATATTAATTATTATGATGGTTGTATTTAATATTATTATTCATGCGATAACTGAAATCTTTCGCTGCGCATATCGAAATGAAAAAGTATTGAAATACTTACTTACTTTATTCATACATTTTTCAGTAAAAATATTTGAAAATCCTTGTATCTCAATGGTTTTCTGGGAAGTGGAGTGGTTAGGCATTTTATGTAAGTTTCACTATGTTTGTTCGAAAAAAAATACAAAAGTTGACCACACTAATTAATGTAGAGTCCAAAGAAATAATAAAATTATTGTTAAAAATTTGTTTATGCGAAGTTATGCGGTTCCCGCCCCGAAGGCGGTGGGCGGGGCACGAACTATATAAGCTACTGCAAGCCTGAAAACTTTGTCATTGAAAGCGCGATCATAATCAGACCGTGACGTGCCAGCAGTGACTCGCCACCAGCCTGACAGGTAAGTTCGATAAAAAGTTTCCCATTGTTACCCCACACCGCGTGATAAGTTAAACAGTTAGCGAAATTGTGTTACACGTTGTATGTGTTATGTTTGTAAAGTTGTGGTTAAAAAAATACCGGTTATTTTTATATATATCACTAAAGATAGGATATTTTGGTATTTAGTTACGTTTGTTACTAAAGTTTTCGGCCTTCGGGCGGCTTAAAAACTCTGTCGCCAGAGTTGGCCACTGAATCATACGAACTTACTAATAAAGTTTTCTAAAAGAGTAAAAATAAAACAGGGTAACATGACATACATGATTAAAATAATATTTTTAGGGCTAGTTTAATTACTTACGGAATGATTTATTGCTGAGCTGAGTCTTATTTTGATATTTAAAGTACAAAAAGTTAGCCGAATTAACATAACTTAACCTCAACATAAGTGTTTGAGCTATCAACTTAATCTCTCAAAGAATCTATAAAATATGCCAAATGTATTTTTTTTTGTTCTGTTAATAAAAAAACTATAATAAAAACAAAATAGCAAAGTATTGTATTTAATAGATGTGGAATTCTTACTGTTAGCAAAGCAAATGTGACCAAACTTGTTGCTCGCCAACTGAACGGAGTTTGTTTTATTTTAGTAAATCTTTTCTTATAGATCATTTACAAAAATGCTATTTATTTCAAGGCTTGAGCGGAGATACAAACCAACAGTGGTTTATTCTGCTTACTTTATCCCGTTCAAATATCGTTCTGAATTTTCCGCACGTAGGTAGCTTATTCATATGATAACCAGATATTTTGTAATGACTCGTAATATACGGCTTTGCTTGAGGGGATCCTATTGCAATGCTATAAAAATGGTAATGTATTTTACGTTTCGATGTAAAATATTTTAGATACTCTCAACTCCAAAGAGACAGCAGGTAATTGTGTACCTGAGTGTGTGTATAAATACCACAGGTACACAAACACACACAACGACAAAGCTCTACTTCAAGTTAAATAAAATAAAAATAAGTGAAATAATACCAGTAGGTATACGAGTTTCTAGTCACTAGCACAAAATATAAAACGGTCAAACTGACTAAACAGCACAAATTCGGTCAAAAAAAACCGTCTACGTGAGATATTAAAATAAAAGTTAAGCTTGCAAGTCTAATTTTTAATTTTCCTAAGAAGTAAAACGCCTAAATATTATATCAAGCAAAATAATACCACAGGTTCACAAGTCCAAGTCACCAACGGCAACGGTCAGGCGAAAAAAGTCAACCCTTTTTTTATAACTTTTCAATATACCTAACACAAAGTACAGTTGGTTGTGCAGTTGTGTTGGTTTCTTGTGCAGTTGGTTGGTTGTAACAATAGGTATCTACTCACTTACAAGTTTCTAAATAATGAAAAATTACTACGAACAAGTACTAGAGAGAACAGGTGGTATAGTCGCGTACCAATGGACTGTTTTGGTCTGTTCTTACCAAACATAAATTTTCCATTAACAAAAATTTACGTATTGTGTTCTTGACTGTGTTACTTTGCTAATGTCTCTGCCATGGCTTTCAAATGGTGAAGTAAAACATCATGAACATTATAAACCTGGAAAACTTGAGCTTGAACTTTGAAAGATATGTCCTGTCTTGTCCACCAAAGCTCAATTCAGCACTCTCGCACCAATATTCCAATGCAGTGAAATATTCATTTTTGAAAATTTCAAAAAAATTGCAATGAAATCATTAGAAAACTGTTCATGACGCAGCAGTAAAAAAATCGAATATTAAATGCGCTTCTATATAACCTTTTTATAAAGAGACCACAGTTTCTATGTAAGTACCTAATAAGTATGTGTATACAATTTTGATGACGAAATCACAAGGACTTTTTTCAGTTTGAACCTAAATTCGACCTAAAACATTAACCAAATTAGCCTTCGTCTCTGATATTTGCCAAGCCCGTGCATTAATATATTCGAAGGCACGTGTTACAACGTAGTACTTTTGACTAAGCATTTTAGTAGATAATAATATATAAATAAAATTACCTCGGGCAAGTGCGAGGGATTCTCCCGCTAAAACTTCTTCACAGCACTTGTCAAAAATAAAACTCATATTAATATTAATTATTTTCACTGTTTCAATAGAAAAACAAATCATACTTAAAGCCATTGATCAAGATTTTAACACACCGTAAAGTCAAACTTTAGTGCTTAGTAAAATATAATATTTTTAAAACAGGATGAATTTTTATCGTTTTGATCTTTTCTATAAAAAAAAGTTTTATAGACAGACGAACAGTTTTTTTTCCTTTTTTGTACCTATCTACAACAGAACTCCAAAATAGCACAATAAAAGAACACGTGTCTGGTAAACATCCCACTAAAAAATTAAAAGGGTTCAATGCGTAACATTACGGCCACAGTTGTTGAACATCAGATGAGTAGGTAAGTAAGTATTCATTTTAACTCGGCTGCCCAAGGCATGGGTTTCGCGCACGTCTGTCTAAAATTAGTGTTCCGCTTCAATTTTGAAAATACGCAACTTTTTGACAATTATGGTCTTACGGTACAGGTGTCTGTACTGTACTTTGTACTACATCATCCATGTGTGTGTGTCTGTCATCACCTCTCAGAACTAAACAAGGTAGCTAGAAACGTGAATTTTGAAATATTCAAAGTATTTTATGATAATGCAGCCAATATAAGGATATGATTTGATTATTTCGTAGGGGGATTAATCAAATGAAATAAAAATATGTTTCCCCGTTAAGTAGAATTTCTAATCGTTCTCTAATTCTAATTAATTTCTAAGAACTTGTATAAAATAACAAAATATTTCGTTATTTTATTTAGCAAACTTGTTTTCTAAAAAGCAATATTTACGCAAATCTGATTTTTCTAATATTTTAACTAACTAACAATTTTGAAGAAGCCTAAGCTAAACTGTGTGTTCATTTAGAATTATACCAATGGAAGATCACACCATATCGGAATTCATTTAATTTTAGGAACACGCATTTGCGACCTAACTGACCTTCAAACTCTTAAAAAAACATTTAAAAAAAAACCAACGTGAACGAGAATAATGTAGGTATTCTACAAATTCTCAAGCCTATATAATTAAGTAAAATTGATATACAAATTAAATACGCAGTACCGTTTAGACTTGGTTGCGCTTGGCAAAGCATAGACCGATGATGCCTTTGATAATGTGAGGTCAGGCGGGTGAAAATCTCGAGATTAAACCGAATCCGGTTTTCAAATTATATTTTGTTCAGCAGCCGCACCGCTGCAAACCTAAAGTCAGCCACTGTTGAAATAAGTTGTAAACCTAGCCATTCGTAATTTACTTTGAGTAAACTTGTTTAGTAACTATTATTAAAGAAGAGCATAATAAAATCGGTTAAACTATAAAACATATAGCCAAATCCAATCTTTGCATAGTAAAAAAATTAGTCTGTCTCTATGTATGAATGTACGCTAAGATCTATATAAACTAAGCAAAGGGTTTTAATGCGGTTTTCAGCAATAGATAGAATAACTCAAGAGGTCTAATAAGACCCGTGCGAAGCCGGAGCGGGTCCGCTAGTATTTTTATAAATAAATCAGTAATTACGTATACTTGGAATACTTTGGAATGGTTTTGTCCCGAAAGAGCGTATTTTACATAATAATAAGGGCTCTAATAGTAGTAGCACCCCTTTCTTCCGATCTCAAGGTTTTGGATTCGGATTACGGTAAGTAAACGTAAAAATATATTTTATTTAAAAAAAATATGTGCTCCATGCTAGTAGGTACTCTCAAATAGTAAAAGAAAACATTGTGAGTAATATAACAATATTCAATAGACATTTGTAAAATTAAAACTATGTATGCGGCGTACGTATGCTATTAAAATAATAATAATTGGCCCCAAACTAAGCAAAGCTGTGTACTTAGGAACCGTAACTGATAGTTTGTGAATGAATATATCGTCACCTTAGAGCAAAAAGTCACTAAGTCGATATTTGACGTTTTGAGTAATGAAGGTAAAATTTTTACAAAAGAAAAAAAAGATAGATTGCTTTTGTTAGAAGGTAGTTATTTTTTATTTTATGAGCTTTTTTTCTTAAAATAGCGATTCTATAGCATTCTTAACTAATTTGGAACATTTCAGACGTGACTTTTCTCTACGGCGACGATATGAATATAAAACACATAAAAACACCCAGACCCGGCAGAAATTTGCAAACGTTTCAACACGGGGATCAAACACGCAACTTCTCGCTTTTCAACGGGCCTATGCACCGCGCCACCGAGTAAAACATTTCTAATCTGTTTCTTATAAGGCTACGAGTTATCTTAATTAGAAACTGGATGGCGCGGGCTTATTTTTCCATCCTGATGGATTAAAACACAAATCTTAAGAATGTGTACTAAAAGCTGGAGTGTAAGAACATTTATTTTCGTTACATTATAATAATAAGATTTGTCTTTTAATGTATGCCACTGCTAGGGCAGTGACCTGAGAGTGATCGAGTCATTTTTAATATTATTGGTTTAACCGAGTAAATACAATAAATACGTCTAAATCCACGTGGATGAGAAAATATTGATGGGACATGATTTTTCGGATTTCTTGGTTCTTGGACATGACAGCTTCGTCCCTTAAAGAATAGAATAGAAAACTTTTTATTGCACACCACAAAATAAAAAAAAGATTGAAAGTATGGGCGGCATTATCATTGTAAGCGATTTTTTCTAGACAACCTTTGGATGAAGCGAAACTATGTACCTAGTTGATTTGAAATAGGACGCGTGCCAAACAAAAATATGTTGAATAAATTATTACACGTATCGTGTATAATATTAGATCAGTTATTTTCCTCAAGTATCTGTTACTATTACTTACTATACCTTGATTTACGTTAGCATTAGGAACTATCTCTAAGGGCATACCTACCTAAAGTGTATATCTACTTGTTATCATGTCGCGCGACCCTAAGGTGGTACTATTAATAATCAAATTCGATAGTGAGTGTAAACTTACAACTCGTAACTTTAGTTAATTTATGCAGATAAGAAGCACTTCAAACATTGTCATACTAATAGTTTAATTACGCGAACAATTTACCTAAAGACTTTGAACATCACAAGAAACTTACATTTAATCTATATATTGTATTAATATTTTTTTAACAGTCTCGTTTCTTATCCAGTGCTCTCTAAATAAATAGTGAGTTTCACAGCATTTAATATAAACAGTCTTTGGTAAATAAACAAGATAGATTACGTGGTGGTGATACAGAACGCTGGGGAATAAAGGTTCTCGAATGGCGACCGCGAACTGAAAAAACAGATAATAGGACGGCCCACGACTCGATGGACCGATAACATTAAAACCGTCGCAAAATGTCGGTGAATGGTGAAGGCTCAAGATCAGTCGTCATGTCGCTCTTTGGGGAAAGGTGTAGGTCCAGCAGTGTTATGATGACAATGATGCAGAACCCAGTGCGCAGGTCTGACTCACACTTGGCTGGTTTCCTTTTTTTTGATGTAGTCACGTAATTGTACAATAATTTTTATCCATTCATTCAATTCAACAATTGGCTTTGTTAAAAACGTTCTTTGTTTATAAGGTCTTGAAGTATGTTCATAATAGGTATAACTTTGAAAGCAACAAACGTGAGTTGAAAGGTTAATTACTTATGCGTAATGTTCCACTTAAATCTTTTATTCGATTCACCGATTCGTCGCAATCTGTGTTATGCCTTTTGAAATTGTGGTATTTCTTTAATAACTTACTTTGAAAACCGAATCGGATTATGGTTGCCGAAGTGCCGAAGTGCCGAGTTTTGCAGGAAACGTAGATTTGCAGATTCAATTATTGAATACAAATTTGTATGTATCGTACCACAGCAAACAGTGGACTGACGGAATGACAAGTGACCGTACAACAATCTTAGTGGATTACTTACTGTGATAATATACATTTTTAAATCAGCCTTTAAGGCATGTCACTGGAAAATTAATGAACTTACAAAATGAAAAATGGTTTTCCTGAGTTTCCTGATCTTACATGATGAAACTAATCAAAACTTTGAGGACACGTTAAGCAGTCGGTTCCGGTTTTTTTAAAATTGTTAGTCCATAACGGAGGCCTCTATTAACTCCTTCACCATAGTTGACCACTGACTCATATAAACTTGCATACCTAGCTTACTACCACTACTTAGCTTAGGGAATTTGCTGCCAGTACATATTGGTAATAGAGTCCTACTGACTACGTTGAGTGCTCGATCCGAAACGTGTTGAAGGGCATGACGCGATTCTGCAGGCGCATTCCGGATTAAATTCACTGATCAGCCAGAACGATGTCCGCCAGCTTCTAAAATACGAGCACTTTCCACAGATTTCATACACGAACATTCCGCTAAACTGTCTGCAAAATAAATGCGTTTCGCTAAAATAAAAAAATAAACCGTTTTAAAAAATGTATAGGTGCTGTACTTGCCTCAAAAAAAATGTGTTCGAGTTAAAAACCAAAAAAGACTGACAAATGCACAAAAATAGCCAAATTTAACATACCTCTAGGACCTTTCACCGCAATAGTTTATTTAAGACCAATCACAAGGCTTACTATAAGTACCTGACTTATTACTACTGATTCTTAAGCACATACTTTTACTTACTTACTTGCTTACCTCAACATGGTCATTTACATACCTCAGCTCTAACGTCCATTGTAAACAAATCGGTACAATGTTTGAATTATTATATGTGTCACTTACCTTTGGAAACCCCCTGTTTTAAGCCAGAAGAAGAGATTAATAATTTAATCCAGAAAGTCATGCTACGCATTTGTTTAATTTAATTAACTTAATTTAAACTTGCTCACAAAGTAACTGTCAGACTTACTGAGCTCAGCTTTAAATAGAAGAAAATCACGGGTCAAGATGAAAGCTCTTAAAATATATAAAAGTTAAGTATGTCAACATTTAATGAATGAATATAAAGACCCACTCGGTCGGTCTTCGTCGCTCATTGCTTTCATATAAAATGAAAGTTCTGTTTGCTCGCGGTCAGATCAACGAAGAGCTACGCTGCTACGGAGGCTCGTAGCGCGTAGCACTCTACTATATTGCCCTCTACGTATTTTTCGTTTCGTTCATTTCATTTACTTTACTTTACTTATTGATATATGTATATATATTATATATATTTTTCAATGTAACTCTGTTTATTTAAAAATATCAGTCTGATATGTATGTAAGTTTCAGTGACCATTAAAAATGTTTTCCAGAATTACGTACCTGCGCAGAGATTACCTCAAAATTAAGTTTAATCCAAGAGGCGAGATGACATGAATTCAATAATATCTACAGTATTTCCAGATTCTGTTATAATTTAAGATGCAAATTCAAATTTGAAATCTCAAACCGTCTTACATACTCGTACATTGCAGATTAAACAATACCGTTTCGCTTAGTTAAACTTTTATGAATAGCATCTAATTGTTAACAAGTAAATGTGGGCGATATACTAGTTACCTACTATTTAGTAGATCCGTTGCTGCGTTTTTATAAGACAAATGTAAAAATTACTAGTTTCTGTACGCGGCTTCGCGCGTGTGGTTTCTAGATAGAAATATATAAGTAATACTATTCCGAATCTAGATCCGATTGGTCCGCGTTGAGTTTTTTTTATACAAATTTCATCTTCCCACTGCGTCGTTCAAGTGTTGAATTTCAGGAATTGATTTCATAGTACCTGCACATTACGAAGAATACACGAAGTTACTAGATCCAGCGGCTTAGGCCTTGGCTGAAGGTCAGTTTGTACCAAGCCTCTATATTTTTTATAATTGACTGAGCGAGTAAAGCGAGCACTTTTGAGAATTACCAAAAGTGCTTTGGTCCGTCCAGATGTTCTTGCTTACAGGTCACATTTTCAACCAATATTACTTTAAAGTTTTTTTTTTCGTCGTGAATTTACTTCCTTCAAAAAGGGGGCTACTAGATACTCAGCCGTGAAGGATCCGATTGTTAAGTTTTTTTATTGTAGATGGTTCTTTTTTTTATCCGAAAGGCAGTAAGTTTATGTAAGTCTCATACTTTGGTGAAGATCTGATGAGAATCATCAGCATGATGAGCAGAGTAGCTCTTCGAAATGCAGCAAATTGATCAATTTACCTATTGATCTAGCAAAAAATGAAATACAGAATTTTAAAACACAGAAAACGTTTGACAGAATTATGATTTTCTTTTTTTCGTAATACAGGAAATACTCGTACTAATACCATATTCTTCAAAATCCTGATTTTTGTTTATTTTTTTTGGCAAAAAACAGATGTGTACATCAAAATATTTTACAGAAGTTTTAAAATTAAGATAATTCACTTTACCGCGTGTTTGTTTCCCTAAAAAATAATATATGTATTTTAAGATTGCTGTCAAACATTTTATGGATTTAAGAATTCGGTGTTTCATTTTTCAAAAGATAGAAAGGTTACCGCTTGCGAGGTCTTCTGTTCTAAGAGCTACTAGTATAATATTGTGGACTGTCTAGTATAGTAGGATGCTGCAAAGAGTTGTGTCGTGCACACAATAAAACGGTTTTTATTGTAAAATTATGCGCTCTTGTCTAACTGGACAGCAGTAAAGTTATTTTATAGTTTCAATGACGTCCGCAGGCAGCTCTCGCCATAACCTAAAGTAATGCATTGAAATGCACTCAAAAACCTTTTACGGCAGATCACACAAAATTATTTTCAAAACATGAGAATTGGGAGTGTATGCGGAGTGTATTTGACAATTTTGAAAACGGGTCGAGTTTTCCTTTTTAAAGAGCCATCAAACCAAGATAGTAGCTTAGGCACATTGAAACATCCTGCATAATGGCTGATGGAATGATTTTATAATCCGATTAAACATAATTTTAAATATCAGTAGTAAGCTGGAATTAAGCAGGTACTTATATATATTTATCTAATTTGAACATCTTAGACGACGCAGTGGAAGACGAAGTTTGCATAAAAAATGTCAGTGCCAGAAAAAGTCTGTTGTGTTGTTCCACTAGTCTCATAAAAGTTGAGACAGTGGTACTTTTTTTACAAATAAATCAAAGAATTTTAAAGCAAAAATACTCGTAATATCGATTCCCTTGCAACATCGTTTAAAACACTTTAAATTATTGTGTTCTTACAAGGAAAAATATTAAACTTTGAACCGAGACCTTAACTTACTTTTTATTGCTGCTTGTAACTTTGTATATCAATTTATGGCGTCCTCCTTATAACTTGCTTACAGTAAATTATTTGTCTAGCAGATTACTACATTAAAAGTTTAAAATTTATGCCAGAAACTGTTAGTGTAAAAAATCTCGTAGATAACCTAAAAAATAAGTTTCAAGAGAATAACACACTAACGCAGTTTTTATCGGTAATCTCGGATACGCTGCACAAGCACAGACGAAAGTGCACTAAGTGCGTTACAACACAACGCATTTAATTACCGCGCTTTTACAAACTCATGTACTTACCTAATAACTGTAATGGAATAAATTCAGCTTGCACCTCAATGCCATACTCTCATGGTGATGCATGACACGAAAAACAGAGGTCGACAAGTCTATATATTTTTCTAAATATTTCTCGGCTCAAATCTTATCCGGGTTTTCAAGAGATGCTTCAAATCAAAAGCCTTATAAAAAGGTCCCGCATTCTGTTATAAGTAGTAAGAATGTTAACGAAAGGGGGTGTTTTGCTAACAAAGGTTTCGTTTTAGTTACCCAGCGTCTAATTAAATGTTCTACAATTTTGGCCCTAGCTCGTTACTTGGCCAATTTTATATGTACGGATTTCATTACTTAGCAATAAACTATTAAGATAGTGCTCAATAAAGGTTTGTTTGTGCAAATTATATTATATTTAAATATAAACATTTTACTTTCCTGTAAATAGGTCCAAGAAGAAATAAATTTAGGTAAGTACCAACATCTAAATAAAAGCTTTTACCCGACACGTCGTGACGAACCACGCCTCAAGGCTTTAATTAGCTATCAGAATATTGAGTACCTACAAAAATACTCGTACGTCCGTCCAGTGAAGCTTTACAACAATGATGCTTATATATTCCTATAAAAACTAAAAAAAACACAAATACGATTTTTCCATGAACTATGTCTATCCATTTAATTTCTGAAGTTTAAATCTCGTTTCTTATACCAAGTAGGTATGCTATACGATACGAAAATGTGATTATTCTTGTGGCATTGTGGGTCTATCATTAAACGCCTCACTTGATGTATTTTTTTTCATGTCCTGATTGACTCCTATCCTAAAACAGAACAACCCACTTCTATAAGAACCTAAAGGCAAAAACATGTATCAAGGTTTTATCAAGTTAGAAAGAGTAGATAGTGCGTCTGTTGAACGTCGTCATTGTGTTTCTGTGATTGATTTGCGGCGTCCCCCAACGCATTACATCCTATCATTGCGGTTAGCCCTTTCGCCGGTTCATCACTTCACGACATGTCGATAAGTTCAAATGAAAAAATAACACGATTTCAATCTTGGTTTACTTAACATGAAAAGTTCCTCATTTGATAAAAAATATGTTACAATTTTTAATGATATTTACAAGAATGAGGTAAAGCTATGTTTATGAAGGTGAGGGCATTTTGTTTTTTTTTTAAACCATATTTTTCTTGCCATGACAGAAGCTTACTCAATGAATTTATCTGGTAAGAAGAAAAACGACTTGACTCTGCATACCAATGTTACTCGTGAGGTGAAAGTGATCTTCCACTTTTTAACCCCCGAAAAACAGAGGTTTTCAAATCGACGCGTAAATTTATTTTCTCAACTGGTGTTTTTTTTATCTAAGATTCTCGGTTCCTTCGACAGTTGAGAAAATATTATCATGATGAGAAAATAATTATATTTTGATTACACAAGGATATTTTTAAGTTCGCTCCGGCTCCGGCTCCGGATTCCTCCTCAACAGTATTTTTTTAAGTAACCAAGTAGGTACCTGTATAATATTATATTGTGCTATGACTTAACTTTGAAATTTTTAAACATTATATTCAAAATTGCCCTGTCCATTGAGATAGTAAGTAAGTTCGTATGAGTCAGTGGCCAACTCTGGTGACAGAGTTTTTAGGCTGCCCCAAGGCTTAACGGAAAAAGTAAATATTAATAATAATACGAGTACCTAATTGAGATATTAAATGTGGATTATCCAGCATTAAATAAAATAGTAAATTATAAAGCCATTAGTTTGAAACTCCGTAATATTTACTTGATAATGTAAACAAATCGTATCTCTGAATTAGAAACGTAGACTTTTCCGCCCACGTCAACGCCGCTGTCAGTGACGTGCACCATTTACCTGTTACCACGAGTACCATTGCATAAAGCGAAAGGTTACATAACTCAACATTATAAAGTCCGCTCCAAGTAGAACTTAGTGATTGAGATCCCTAATTGAGACTTTCCAAAGGTTCGACCGAATAATCATATTTTTTATTTTGTGAAAAAAAAAACTATCCAAAACATAGATTTTTGAAAAACAGGTACAGGTAACGTTACGCAAGTTCAGTGCAAAAACTTTCCGGCAAGAAAATTGAGAAAAAAGGATCCTCTGTTTTTAAATTGAATTTTCTAAATGTTTTAATCTTACCATATCATCACTATCACTCGTGACGAAGCTGGGTCATAACAGATCAACGAAGTTAAGCACTGTTCCGCGTAGTCATCATTTGGATGGGTGAATTTCAACTGAGCGCTTCCGTGCTTCGGAGGGCACGTTAAGCAATCGGTCCCGGCTTTTTCAAAGTTGTTAGGCCATGACAGAGGCCTTTGGGCCGCCTAGAAACTCTGTCACCAGAGTTGGCCACTGACTCATACGAACTTACTTACTTTTTACCCTAGAGGCAGTAAGCACTTGATCTCCACTTTAGTAGCTTAAGATTATAAGGTCTGTTATAGATTCCAATCTTCAGACCAACTTACAATATATTTTCAAAAAATATAAAGGAAATATTTCCTGCACGTTTTAAGTTGTCCTAATAAAACATAATCATTTGTTTGCGTAATACGAGGGGCATTTTATTAAGCGCTCCGTGACGTGCCTCCGCGAAAATTTAAGGGCCTTGTGACAATCGTGCCCTCCTATCAACAGCCAAAATTGTTTTATTCTAGTTAATAGCATTTAATCCTAACTGTTATGACCTCCTCTGTACTTGTTGACATTTTGATGTCTAGGTAAATGGTGTTGAATTAATTTGATAGGTTTCATTTATTTTATAGGATATTTTGGAGTTGGCTGTAAACAATCTTTCAATAGACTATATTTATAACATTTTATATAACGTAATGAGGATATTTGTAAGAAACATCTGTGCGTCCCTAAAACTCGTATGATTTTATTTCTAAATGCGAAGGAATTTCAGGGCTGGCAATATGAGTGACATCATTAGAGCAACTGAATAATGTAGAACCACTTGAGTAGGTGCGAACCGTACAAGATTGTAACGAGACTCGAGTCAACAATGTGAGAATAGCTATTCAACTCATAAAGCCGTTTGTGAAACCTAGATTTAGTCTACAAATGAACTACATATTCATATTTATTTATTTAATATATTTTGATTGTATTATATGACAAACTGTTATTTAAAATAATAAATATAATTGAAATTAACAAAATTTACTAAGGAAAAAAGAACAAAGAACAAGGCTCTCGAGTGCTTTTAGATTGTTGAATAAACCTAGGTTACGTCACGACGTCATTTGTTTTTTTGATGTTTTCTCAATTTTGGTATAAAAGGTTACACTCATTTTATTCAATAATCACAATCCTTGTGATTTGATCCACTTTGAAATGTCTTACAAGCTAAGTGAACACTAGTGCATAAAGACTCGGATAGTGTATGAGTCGCCAACTCGAAAAAACTTAATCAATCAATAAGGCAAACATCAAAATGGTAGATCACTTTTCAACGACTTTTTAATCTTTTGTTGGAACGTGGATCGTTACAAAAAATAATTTCGAAGCGTCACGTATAAAATGTTTTTATGTAAATATTTTTGCAGGTAGATCAGGATTAAGTTACCGAAAATTCAATTTCGTTGAGCTGTATCTATTTATATATCAAATCGTTTGTTTTTGACAATTGGTTACTAAGGACTTTTGGATTGCTTTCACATAAATTGATATTTTTATTTGAATTTGGCCCAACTTTGTCTTGTAGATTTTATTTATAGCTTATAATAAAACTAGCTTTGTTGTACAAAAATGATTTATATTCGTGTCAGCTAGATCGCAAACTTGGAAGTGGTCAAAAAAATACACTTTTAAACTGGACTAATGTCTGTCTATAGTTAGATAAATACCTGTATAAGAACATGCTTCTATTAATAAATTTAATGCAAGAAAGGCAATATTGGACTGCTTTATCCAATATTATATTAGGACTCCGGCCTGTTGCTTCGTTTCCGCACCCGGCGAGTTGTCGCCTTCATGAATAATGCTTATTTATGAGAAACATAATTTTTACCCGAAAAAATTAATGCGTTTAAAAATAGAAAAAAGTTGTAAAAAGGATATGTATATTTATTTACCTACCCACCAACTTTACTTTGGGTATCCACATGCCAGAAGTAAACCTATTAACTTTTACTACGCATGACGTAAAAATAATACACTTTGTGCCGTACAGATTGCCTAAAAATTGTTTATTTTAATCGCTTGGTATGTTACCAAAGTGGATGCTATTAAAAACTAAATAATGGTTGTGTCGCTAACTCAATCATTGTACTGTTTGCTCCGCCTTAGTATTCCAGTATCCTGGGCTGTCAAACGTACATGTCAGTTTGGAATAAATGGTCAATCCGAATGACTCTGTATTTAGACATCTAGAGGATATTTACAATAAAATACACGAGAAGCTACCACATGCTACTAATAAATAATATAATATATTTAATAACATTATCCAAGCCAACACTTTATATTTGCATATATACTCGTAATATAAGTCAATTCATAAAGAGTGCAAGTACTCGCAATAGAAATAGAGTCAAATGTGATTGATGTGAATATATAAAGTATATACAAGAACTACAAGTATGTTACCTATCTCCTAATACATCCATACAATTTCACAAAAAGGGTTCGGCTTTCTATAAAAAGGACCTCTTACATTACTCTAGTCTAGACTCTAGCATTGAAATTATAGGTTGCAACCATTACCATTGACTTTAAAAAAATATACATAAAATAATGTTTCGAGTGATTTTGCTTTGGTTAATGACATCGTTAAAAGTTTGTCAATATTTTTGTGCTATCGGTTTTTTCTAACGAGGTGAAAATAATGAAAGTTCTGTAGCGATTGCATGAATTTAAAAAAAATACTGAGTAGTGCAGGAATTTCTAACGAACAGAATTGAAATTATGGTATAAGTATAGGTATGGTATAGTATGTTTTAGTGCATTTAATCAAACCATAATTAAATGGATATTGATTGGCGTGAAACACGTTGTGTAGACCACTTCTCTTGCTTTGTGCACTGGAAACTGTGACACCGCAAAATTGCTGCAATATAGACAATTAGACAGATAGCACACAAGATAGCAACATTCAAGACAAGACAAGCTACCAGCATCGGTATATCGTGAGAATTTGCGGAAGGAAACAAAGAGCTCTCCTACTCTTGGTATCCATAGTTGTGAATTATTCTAAGTGTTTTGCCCTGTTTGAGATATTACTAAAAAAAAAAAATCAGAATAGAAAAAGTCACGAGGGTATGTGGACTATTTGATGACAAGGTTAGTCTTTCACACCGATAAAAACTATGATATTTCCTCTCGCATAGCTACGAATGTGTTACGCAAAACAAAGCTTTCATATTAAGCATATTCTACAGATATTTATAATTTTAACCTAATTTTTTTGTACCTGTCCAAAAAAAAATCTTGATATAAAATATAAATAACTCACTTGCTCTAGTTAATTGTGCTGACTAAATATTATTTACCCATGCATGTAAGCCTATGCAAAGAACAAACAACTAAGCAGAAATCAAATTCAGTCACGTTTGATTTGCCAAACTTGCGGTCTGACCCTTCGTATCTCGATTCACGTAATTCTTATGAATATTCAAAATGTTAAATTAAATTTCAGCAAAATTTAGTGTCTGTCATCAACTTATAGCCTCGTATTGTTTGTTTATGTCTGTTTGACCAGTGCCAGTGGTGTTGGAAAACAGCTACCTAGCGACCTGCCCCAGCTACGCACGGGTGCTTTATCTATACGTGGTATACCTTTCTCTTGAATCTCTGTATCTATTGATGAAAACCGGATTAAAATTCGTTACGCACTATAAAAGATTTAATCGTAGATACATACATACAGAAGGACAAACTGCGAGAAGCGACTTTGTTTTATATATTATGTAGAGAAGTGTTAACATTGGTCCAAGGATAACGTAATATAGTTTAGGTCTAAAAAGTTTTCTGTTAAATATGCATTTAACATACATCATCTAACTAGGTAGTTGTTTATGGCAACTCAAACTAATTCTAAAAAATGAAACATTGTGATGGATCTTTACAATGTTTACCTACTTTAGATAAAAAAATATACCTACACAATCGTTGCGTTACTGACTGACTGGACTGACAATCAAAACAAGTCGTAAGTAGTCTAGTCGCTAAGTCGATGACATAATATTTTTAGGGGTGTTCCTTTTGATGTGTAGGTACTACGAGTGCACTGAGAAAGGAATTCCTAAAACTCAATTTCTTGAAGATACAGGCAGCGTGTAGAAGTTTCCATAAAGAAAAGTCAGAGTGTACAAAATCGTGAGCGTATTTGAATCAATAACCTAAACAATACCTATAATAATACTATATAGTTTTTAAAACTATCATGGTTATTAACATAATTATCACTAAAAACGGGATATTTACCATGATTTGTGAGTTTTGTCGTAGTTCTTTATTCTTTGTTGTGTCTACACACAAAAACATTTAGAAAAAACTTAAAATATAGTGCATGTACACAGGCGAGCTTAACCCTAAAAAGAGTTCTCTTCCAGCAAACCTAGTAGTGAATGAGAGATGATATAGGTAGTAGAAGTGGGTAGGTGTATACCAGGACATGATAACAAGCTATTAGGATATACTTAAAAAAAACACAAAACCAATATTTAGCAATAAATACATAACATATAAATATATACGACATATACATTCCTATTATAAGATATATATTATAAGACCTTGGCACTATGCTCAGAGACCTCAATACCGTCTCTCAACAGGTGGGTCTCAAGATGAACATGGGCAAGACAAATATCATGTCAAACGCTCATGTTGCACCCGTGCCGGTACATGTTGGGAACGATATCATCGACGTTGTTGACCACTACGTCTATTTAGGACAGGTGATTCAGCTAGGTAGGTCCAACTTCGATAAAGAGGTCAGCCGACGAATCCAACTCGGATGGGCAGCGTTCGGGAAGTTACGGCATATTTTCTCGTCACAGATACCGCAGAGCCTCAAGACGAAAGTCTATAATCAGTGCGTGTTGCCAGTGATGACTTATGGCACTGAAACGTGGTCGCTAACTATAGGTCTCGTTCAAAAGCTCAAAGTCGCCCAACGAGCTATGGAAAGAGCTATGCTGGGAGTTTTACTACGCGATCGAATCCGCAATGAGGAAATCCGTAGAAGAACCAAGGTCACCGACATAGCTCTTAGAATTAGTAAGTTGAAGTGGCAATGGGCAGGCCATATAGCTCGCAGAACCGATAACCGTTGGGGAATAAAGGTTCTCGAGTGGCGACCACGAACTGGAAAACGAAGTGTAGGACGGCCCCCCACTCGATGGACCGATGACATTAAAGCGGTCGCAGGAAGTCGGTGGATGGTGAAGGCCCAAAATCGGTCGTCATGGCGCTCTTTGGGGGAGGCCTATGTCCAGCAGTGGACGTCTATCGGCTGATATGATGATACATTCGAATAATACATAAACTTACTTAAAAAAGAAATATTAACCTGAATAATATACTAAATATTAACTTATTAAACATATAATAATTAAATACACACTTACGGAAGAGATTAAGGAAAGATCTCTTTGACTTTTCGCTGGAAAATACCGAGTAAAGGGCTAGCGCTGATTTCATGCGGAAGTGAGTTCCACGCTTTAACACTGTGGACAGTAAAAGATTTTTTGTGAAAATTATGTTAATAGCTATTATATTTTAAACATTCCTTGATTTTGTTTTTGTTTGATAACGCATGTGTTATGTGTGCAAACACTCAGCAATTCACAGATTGATGATAGGTTTGATTCGGCTACCCAATAACCGCGGAATCTGATTGATGTATGCGCTGCATAAATCGCTATACCACGCAATATCGAGGTCTCTTGAAAACGATTCGATATTAGTCGGCGTAGCAGACTGTGACGAGCGTAAATCACTGAGGATCTAAAAGTACCTGTGTACTTTTAGATCCTCAGTGATTTACGCTCGTACATCCAATCAGCATCACCTGTGTGATGCTGATTGGATGGGCAATTTATACTAAAACTCAAGCTTTTACACATTAAAGTATGTATATTTAGCAGTTAGTATAAATTACAGGTAGTATAATATAACCAGGATGATTGGTAGAGAATGCTATTAGCATTAAGTCCTCCTAGCATTAAAATTTATGTGAAAGTGTTAAATAAATAAATAAATAACATTACTTCATTCATCGTGATTACCTTACGTGATACCTTAGCAGCAAATGACTTACAAACTGCGTGCGTTTGGATAATACACCATCCGTAAGTCCAAATGCAGAAAAAGGGAGATCACACAAAAAAAATGTATAACCAGGTAGGTACCTACTGACATTGATGCTCAATCAGAGTTTGGACCCATGATCCGGAAGGTAGTGTTTATCCACTAAAGCTATTTTCTTAATAATTATTCTAAATTCAATACTTATTTAACATGAAACTACACCTACCCACCCAATCTACAGACCCCAGCCCCAGACCAGACGCGATTCTGCATCCTTCGCAAAGATTATTGGTCCCTTTCGCACACACAATTAACCCACATAATAATACCTAAACTTGGCGGCCAACTTTAATTGGTAGCACAGACTTCATTTGAATTTTAACAATAAATTAAATTATTTTCATTGTTACAGCCTGAGATTTGGTTAGGTATAGCATTAAGCACAAGCGACTTAGATTTTATTCACGACGCGTAAATACCTACGGTTTCCTTAAATTGATTAAGCATTTCATTGTTCCTTGTTTCAACAAAAGGTAACATAAATATTGTAAATTCTCTGTGAAAATACTTGAGTAGAAACCGCCAATTTAGATAGTCGACGCTCGAAAACACCTTCCTTAATTTTGCAGTCACGTAGGTAGGTAGGTCTGCCAATACAATTTCTATGCAAACAACAGAAACGATAAAATTACAGTAAATTGTGTAGATGATGTGCCTCGGTGAGCAACGCTTGCGGTAGATACATACCATATCCTAATTACCTAAACCTATTTATTTAGGTTCAATAAGTATCAAAATGGTAAGCTGGCTGGTGTTTAAGTTAGGTTAAGGTTATAAGTGACAACCCTATTAAAACCAATTATGGTTATGTTTAAAGATGTGGGTGAGCTTAGAATTACCACAGATAACATGATAGAATAACAAAAAAGAAAACGTTTTGGACGTCTACTTCTAATACAACTTGACATTTTTAACATTAATACCTCATAATTATTATTTGAATTGTTAAGTTGTGTATTATTGACACATTAAAATTGTATTATTTATTTAACCTATAACTAGTTACTACCTGCAACGCCCTAACCGGGTTCATGTACTCACTTGCAGCTACATTATTTTAGACCTAAGCTAAATGTACATTGTGCAGAATAAATGAATATGAATATGAATATGAATACAATTTACAGAAAAAATAGAGTATGCGAATTTTAAAATGATAATTTTACGACATATTCAACATTATCTTTACCTAAACTTCGGAGAGATGTTATGCTGAGCATTGCCAATAATTTAAGTACTTAACTAAAATTATAATTTTTAATTTTTTTAAGTAGGTATATCTTAATTTTAATTCTTTTCAAAATCATTTTTTTTCTTTATTTCCTTGTATTTATTGTTTTTTTTATATTTAGTTTTTTTTAGCTCTATTTTTGAATACTAGTTTATATACCCTACATAATCAATTAAGCTAAGACTCTACATTCATTTCTGTTCACTAGCTTATTATTGTTTATTTAATTGAGGAAACCTCACAAATTTATGTAATATGCTAAGTTGCCAAAATAACTGTGTAATAGTACTGTTTGTTTCCCAAATAAAATAAAAAATAAAATAAAATTACTAATTATCTGTAGCTGGCAACTATAGCTAAACTATAGCTCTTAACTCGAATTATTCCATGTTGCTTCCACTCTATGATCCGCTTATTGATACTAATAGGTACGTAGGCTAAAAAGTTGTTGTTGCCTATCATAGCCTGGCAACAACAACTTTTTGCAGCGATTCAAAACCGTTGCAATATTAGGGATACAGCAGCGATGCAAAACTATTAGCATCTTATAACACGGCAGCTACAATGAAACAGAAACGATAAAGCAACGATGCAAAAAGTCCCAGTATTACCAATCTATTGTATTGCTAGGCGAAAGTTTTAGCATTTTAATAGAAGATTAATCTGCTATTTATTGTTTCAGTTTTTCAACGAACTCTACAAGAACCAATCCAGTAAGTACAAATTGGTAAATAGTACATTATGGTACTAGTGTGTAACATTGGTGATTACCGCTGAGGCGCCATTGAGACCCGAGCCGTAGGCGAGGGTCTTAAGATAGCTGACGACGGTAATCATCAATACACACGTGTATCATACGACGTTTTTCAACACACTTGTGAATAAAATAACAAAAAAATCTCATAATAAAATAAAAAACCTATAACTCACTAGTGAGTTATAGCAATGAAAAAGTCATAGTTTGATTTTGGGTGTCATTCTGTGCCTAATTGCGATAACCATAGAGACACTTTATGAGCAAGTGTGTTGAAAAATATATTACACAGCAGTATTTAATTCCATAATAATTTACAACAAAACACAGCTCAGATTTCAAATGAAATCAAACCTGCGTGATTTGAATCTATTAGATTCCGCGTAAAGGTCAAAACTATAGGAGCGGCAGCTGTACCTTAGGTACTTACCACATGTCTTCATGTCATCGGCACTTGGTAATAAAAACGTACAATACAATACATTGACCTAAAACAAACATAGACAGACAGAGCTTTCAGTTGCGAGGAATGAGGAAGTTTTAATTAAACAAAATAAAGTCATTGAGTCATAACATAAATGAAGGAATTATTAATTTGTTTAAGTATTGCACTCATAATTTTTAAGTAAAAATATATTTGAATTTTACGTGATCGACAAGTCTTAACAATATATTAAACTGTGATCACTTTTCCTCTACCTTTCTATTACTTACCTTACTCCTTATAGTCAAGTCCATACCTATAAATGGAGTGTATCGACCTTGTATATTAATATGTGTACCCTTTTGTAGACTAGAGCAGTATTTCGAGCGTGTTTGCCGATCCGGGCCCATGCAAACAGCCCTAATAGTGCGTTTTAGCTTTCTTTTTCCACATCATTGCGCTTATATACCCCATTATTCTCCGCTGTTGACCCTAGACTCTAGCTTCGAGTCGAGAAGGCTCTTGCTCGTCATATCTTATTGGAGCTAGTCTGATATTATATTCTACCTTTTGAGAAAAGTCAAGATTTTTCATAATAATTTCTCCTCTTTTATAGTAGGAACATGGAATTTCAATAGCTGAGGAATCGGAATCTTGCGTCCATCAGATTAATACCTTTATATTGCTTGCCACCATATGATTTTATTTCAACACGAAAATTGCTTAAACTTTTTCACTACATCGTTAAAATTAAAATTTTGTTGGTAAATAAGTAGAGTGTGAAGGCGCGCAGCACGTTTAATTTTTCGTTCATATTCGATGTTTCTCTATTGATGTGACGAAGTACTTTTTTTTTAAATAATAATATAACCACATTATTCGAGACCATAAAACTTAAGATCACGATATACACTATAGAATTAGCATTGCCTTGCATCGTAACTCACTTTGTCTTTTAGCAGTTTTTAAGTTATTTTTTTAAATTAAGTGCGTTCGTTTATAAGACGATACTTAATGATCCTTGTATTGTAATCTGACTATTTTCTGGTTGACTGCTACACATTTGAAGTGGATACTTCTAAAAACCTTGAGAAGTCAGGTTTTCATGCTTACCTGGCATGTGTCTTGCTTTACCTTCCTTTTAAGTTGAAGGAGTTAACCCTTCTCAAGTTAACAAGGTCCCATTTCAAAGTAACATTAGTTACCTAGGTAGGTTAAATAAAAATCGTCAAAAAGGCACATAGGCAAGACACAAAATAGCACATTCTTTCCGGCCTCGATGTCCTCTGTGGCGCAGCGAGTGACCGGCAGAATGAGTCACTAGTTCAATTACCGCAGCGGGACCAATGATTACAAGATCTGCAATATTTGTTTTGGGTCTAAGTGTTGTGGTACGTACAAGTTTCTGATACCCAGAACATAAGGATTGTTTTAATAAATATCTTGAATCTTGAATGCTAATAGGGCTAGTGTAGTGTGGAGTCAAAGAGGATTAATTGTGATAGTTTACTGATTTCTATTAGCCATGTGTGACGTGAGTGATTCTTATTGGTCAGATTCCCGCCAATTAGTTGCGAGCGTTGATTTGACTGCCACGTACATTTTATTGCGCCATTATGCTTATTCCCGTCTCTACACCTCTCTGTGTAAAAATCCCTGATATCAACTTCTTTTACTTTCTTATCGTACTGTAATTGTAATACCGTATGATCCTACGGGGTTTTTTCCTAAAAATACCAAAGCTAAAGAAAATATTTTTGGAAATAATATGATAATTAACAAAATGTGAAGTAAACAAAAAACAATTGGTACGTCTATGTTAATAGCAAAATGCTTTGCACTAGAATAATTCCTACATAAAAAAAAATCTCAATATTATTATCTCCGGACTTGCATATTTCATCGGTCCGCTCTACTCAATCATGCAACACCCTTACAGGGTTACACACTTGTGTGGACTGCTTTATTTGCTTGATGTAAGGCCAGATATGTTTATCTTATATTACCCTCATATTATGATGCAATAAATAATACTTATTATATTCAGAAAAAAACATTGTAAACTTCTACTTTCGAGATATACTTTTTCCCCCTGTTTAGCTATTGCGTTAGTAAATATAGGCAGAGCTTTACTCACAAGCGCCGTTTGAGTGTGTGCTATGGAACTCGTGTCCGAAATAAATTATTATTTATTGACATTCGATCATCCTAGTGTATTTCCAAAATGATAACTAATCACTGTCCAGTAGCATGTACTACTACGGTACTTTGATGGAGCAAATGCTCTACAAGAGCCTCCTAAGAAGTTATTTCATGTACTTTATTTACTCCAAGGGTAAGTAGGTCCACCATTAACTTGATTGTACTCGTATATAATGGTATCGAATCTACTATAGCATAATAATAGATTCATCTGTGATTCAATTTCCCCTATGTCAACGTGATGTATTGTTTGTATTTACTACGTTTCTATTCTGCACGAACGTAAACTGAATTCCTACCTTCATTTATAAAAATCGAGGATAACAAATAACATGCTAACATTTTTGTAGAACAAAAAAAGAAAAGTGTTGAATAAAAAAGCTTTTACCAGCTGTTTATTTTAATTGAATTTTTTAAATATCCAATAAGTGGTCCCATTTTAATTGGAACAGCTGTTTCTAATGATTAGATCGACCTCTACCTTTTTGATATTTTATTCCGTTTTTCTTTTACGTAGGTACCTACTTCATCGTTTATTCAGAAGAAAACACCAAGTTCTAATGAAAACTCAATTTCGCCCAATATAAATTGATGGAAAAATGAATATAGGTAAGGCCTGATTTCCTCCTACGCCGACGCCTTGGTCAACGCGTAGGACAGTCATGCTCACCAATTATCGGGTGAGCTTATAAGTAATCGGCAAGTGCGCGTCGTGTTTCGTTTGCCCGCGTCGCGCTTGGCTTTTTCAGACGTTGTTATTGAAATCGATGCGAACAAAGTCAGCTTAATACGATATCAGGCCTAATATAAACTAATTTTGATTATCTAAAATACTACTACAAAATGGCACGCTCGCACTCATTTTTAACTTATTTATGTAAAAACAGCTTCTTCTTATACAGTTGGTAAATCGTTTCTAATACTTTAGTATAATATGTATATTTATTGACAAAAGATTTATTAACAAAATAAAATTAAAATATGAACATTTTTACATTACCTACAAATTTATATAAAATACGTATGAAACAGTTTAGCCATCTAAAGACCGTTACAAACGATCTATATCTCAACTGATATCCAAATCACTACCAGACGGAAGCGTTCCCAACATGCTGGCTGCATTGCCTGCCACGTTGAATGGCAATGCTGATACGTTAAGCCAGATATTGAAATCATTGTATCAACCAGATAAAAGTGAGTATTTCATGTTTAGACAAGTATAATTTGAAAACGTCTTTTAAACATCACAATTTGATGAATATAAAACGGATCACAAAAAAGTGGTGGTAATGCAAGTAGATATCAAATGGACTTGGTACTAGGTACATCTACTGCTTCACAATCTGTGACTGAGATTACATTAACGGGACCCCATTCCATTTAAATCAGCGTCCTAAATATCACAAGTATCTAATGGTTGCGTATCAAGTGCAACATTACTCAGGATTAGTATGGATAAGAATAATTTTAATAATTTTAAATTTTTTGTTCCTTTTCTAATCACTAAATTTTAATAAACTTTGTTTGTATCATAAAGTACATATCTACAATAAACTTCTATATTAAATATACCGCAATATAAAAAGCATACTGTAGATGAGTAAGTGTTCCATTATTGCTTATTACGCTTTCAACAAGAAAATTCACACAAGCCTCTTATTTTCAATTAGTATTTCATTACAATTTGCATGCCTGAAGGCGATCATACATCATCACTTGAACGCTATAAATCCGACAGGGTATATCCTCATAATTTTCAAGTAATTCTCGGGTGCGAGACATCAACTAGGCGAAACAGTAATTCAGTTACGAAAATTTAATCCAAGAGGCGCCAGGACCCGTTTTGTGGTTTCTTAGAAGACGCGGCCGGCTGGCTTGTGTTGTTACACTTCGTGCTTATCTGGACAATATGTGTTCAGTAATGTGTTCACTTCAAAGTACTAAATTAGGTAAGTACCTAATTTGTAATTTTTCAAACTAAAACCAGTAAAAACGTAAAAAAAATTCTGACACTATGTTGTAGTACTTGTATGTAAATGCCATCGTAATTTTTATTTTTTTTGATTAGATTGGGGTTAGAGTTTTCTTTGAACAGATTCCAAAAAACACAGCTGAATAATAACTATTATTTAAAATGTTTTTGTTCTAGTGAGAAGTTGTAGTAGATCCACCACATAAAAAGTACATTTTTATAACTGTAAAAGAGTCAGTAAGTTCAAAGGTACTTCAATTTAAATCCAGATTTATTTTAGCCAACGCAGAGACTTAGCACATCAAAAGGGTAGAGATATAACGATTTCCCGCCTCCCTATCCGGGTGAGACGAGAATTTCCACACTGGCGTGCCAAAGGGTTCGTTAGTGTGTCCGTTCATAAAATATCTACTATCTATATAAAAAGAACTTTCGCTTTGTGAAAATTTACAATGATATTACCTACCGTATTATTATACTGAAAATATGCAAAAATATTCTGTAGCATAAAATTTAGTTGAAGTGTGCACTAAAAACTAAATGTCACTATAATTATTATAGGTACGTCGGTAACGAAAATCATATAAAATCTTATCACTTTGCAAAAACACTCTCCGATCTCTCGAGACCGCTCCGAGTAGGTATAATTATTATGGTCTCGTCGAAATTCAAAATACTTTATCTTAACAGCCTGTCAAGAAACCTTTTAAAATTTGTTGGTAAGTATATTGCATGTTGTCAACACCATACAAGGCGACGAAACGATGCGTGTTGCTTAAATCTGATTCCAAAATTTCATTCTTACTATGCTTAAAATTATAATTGGAAATTCAATTTAAATAGTGGGTCTATAAATAGATAAATAACATAATTTTATAGTGAAAAATAGAACGTTAGGTACTTACTTAGTAATAAACACATGTTATGTTGTAGTAACACAACAACTTAAACCATTCTTCGCTTGACTTATTTAATTTAACCCATTTACGCCGCCAGCAAAATGGCCGTGACATGCTTACCTAATTCAGAAAAATTTACGGTGGAAAATATTGGCAATGACGTCACAAAGTAAGTGAAAGTTTCTGGATATCCTACACTAACTATGCGCTGGTAGACACAGGTTTATCTGCCTGTTACATCAGATGAAGGAACGAAATCGTGCCGAGTCTCATTTTTCATGCTCTCCCAGCTTCCTTTATGAAAGAGCTTCGTTAGAGTGCATTTTCCGGACTGTTTGATTAGCATGGGCGTATCTCATTTCTCTTTCACAGTTTTTTATTTGAAATGTTGTTTGTCAACACGACATTGACCAGGTAGAGTCGACCTGAAATTTCAATTTGTACTTTATGCGAGCGAATCTGCTAGGAACCAATTTAACTTAACCATTTCCTTGTGTTGTGTCGACAATACCTTGCTCTGCTTTGTCGTCCTCCATCGAGAACAATCATTCTATTGTTAATGTAGTCTCGTGGAGCACTTATACTGCAGTAGGCACAACCTACATTATTACTCGTATATTGACTTTGAAGGCCAGCCATGTATTAAAAACTAATCGATTTCTGATAAAATAAAAATAAAACTTTAGTAACAACATACCTACTGTTACATCTAAATGTCAACTTGGTAATACATTTTTGATTGATTTAAGGAATGGACAAACTCGTTAATAAATAAGTTTCTTGTCTTATTAAACCATTAACAAAGTTATACAGTTCGATACCCACAAAGTGTCATCGGAAAGATAAACGATTATACGCAGGTGTTCAAAGTATTTTAATCAGACGATGGGTAAACGGTATAAGGTTGCTACAAGTATAACTTGCCTATGCATTGCAAAAGGTTAAAATACATTCAAGAGTAAGATTTCAAATCGACATGATAGATAGAAAAAAGGCTATCAGAAAGTATTTTTATAACAGAAAGTATTTGAACAGTATTTTTTTTCCCTCATTGCGTTAATAATTTCATGTAGGAGTACATCAACAAGATTATTTATTTGTGACTAACTAATTTGTTGGTTGGAAACATAATTATATCCTTTTACTATGTTTGACAATATTAGTGCATTATGAAAAAGTTGTGAAAAAGTGGCGTGGTACGCAGCAGAGCCACCACTTTAGAATACGATCATTTATATCTTAAAATAATGTACGTCAAACGTACATAATGTAAACGTAATGACATACATACATACATACATACATAAAATCACGCCTGTATCCCGTAGGGGTAGGCAGAGACCACGGATTTCCACTTGCTACGATCCTGACACACCGGTTTTGTTTCATTTACTCTCATCACATTCTTCATACACGCTCGTCGGTTTAGGGTACTCCTGACCTGGTCTTTCTTTAGCACGTTTTCAATTTGATCGTAATACGTGCGTCGAGGTCTTCCCCTTCCATCTGTACCATTCACACTCGCCTTATGAATCTGATTCGTCAATCTTCTTTCATCCATCCTCTCTACATGCCCAAACCACCTTAGCATGCCTTTCTCTATCCTCATCACTACGTCTTCTTTCACTCCACAACGCTTTCTAATCATACTATTCCTTATTCTATCACACAGATTTACACCACACATACTTCGCAACGCTCTCATTTCTACTGCATTTATTCTACTTTGATGTTTTTTCTGCCATACCCAACTTTCACTGCCATACATTAGTGTTGGCGCTAACACTCCTCTGTGTACGGCAAGTCGTGCCTTTTTAGAGACGTTGCGTGACTGCACATAAATGCATTTAGCGCCCCATTCGTAAACGTAATGAAATAATGTAATTTACTAAAATTTTATTCATTGGCAATAGATCATATTTTAATTTACAATTTCTGCAGTAAATGGACTGTTTACGTACTTATATAGATTTACAAGATGAATAAGCTCAGTTTAGATGTAAATATAGGTAGTGTGGAATGAAAGCAAATGTAGTGTTGGACATAGTGCACACCTGTTGTGGCGCGGCGTTTTCCAATTTACCGCTTGGCGGATCAAAGTCGGGTTATGGATACACAGCCATTATATAAAATATTAGCGACATACCTACGCGCCAACATTTTAAATGCCACATGTTGTATGTGAAATATTTAAATCGTAAAAAAAAGCAATGTCCCTTGACTTTAAAATGAACCTACTTTGGCGAACCATTAAAAAGATGTTATAAATACCTTATAGTAAGTATTTTATGTTTCTGTTATTTATTATCTGAAATGAGTCTAATTGAAAGTCTTTGCTGAATTTAGAAACTACAGAACATAAAGGGAATAGATACACTAAAAAGCCTTTAAAATAATTAGTACTGTTACAAAGTTAACAAAGAAAAGTATTTAATAAAGTTTTTTTTTATAATAATGCGCATCGTTTCTTCATAGCAGAGGGTCGACTGATATACTTAATACAATACAATACATAAATAGATATTTTGTATTATATGTTAATGGAAAAATAATAATAATAACAGTTTGTTTTATTTATGATAGTATTATATATGGGAGTTAAATAGGTATAGGTTTATTTTTATTTTTTATTTAATTACAAACTTTTACAAAATATATTTAGGTACATTCCGTGGGCTTTATTTTACATATAAATTGTATACAGTAGTTGAGTAGGTACCTTGGCTAAGCTCTGTCCCTCGCACTAGGTCTCTTTTGAGCCCGTATGGCGAGGTTACAGTGATCCGCTTTCGGCTTACTTTTATTGTGTATAACTATTGGACTGAACAATTATTAAGTTTAGGTATAGATACATTTGTAGAAGTTTAGAATATTAAAAAAACCAGAACACCCGAAACAAACATTTGTTCCAAGGCGGGAATCGAACCCGCAACCTTCTGCGTCGCAGGCGGAACTTCGCCCACCGCGCCACATCGGTCGTAAAGTTAAAAGTTCATGATGTTGTAACATTTTAATTTTTCAGTTTTGTCTGAATACTATTTTAATATCCACGATATGAAAATAGCTCTACCTTAATATCAAAAGTTTTTCTCTAAGTGAATGCATCTCGTAAGATTTTAATATTGTTGTTGAGTTACACTTCTACTGAGCTAAGTTATAAGTTCTTGGAAAAAATAAATGGTTATTTTTAGGAATGATGATGAGTTGATCGAGCACCGGTCGCGCATCAATGAATTTTTTATTCGAAAAGTTTATATGCGCAATGCCAGTGCTCTCATACGGTGAAGGAAAACATCGTGAGGAAACTGGCATGTCCAAGAACTAAAATTTCGACAGACATGTGCCATCCACCAATCCGCATTGGGTCCGCGTGGTGGATTAAGACCCAATCACTCTCGCTTGAGAGTAGGCTGTAGTTGAGAGTAGTATCCCAACAGTGGGAACATTAAAAGGCTGTCATTATGATGATGATGATGAGTTGATCGGGTGGTCTATTCACCCCGTCACTAGAGTTGGCCACTGATGCACGCGAACTTACTTACTTATCTTGTAGATGCGTTTGTATGGTTCAGTCTGTTTATATCGAAAATTGAAAATCAACCTTCTTAGAATGCCAAAGGGATAATCGAGAAAAATACATGATTGATAACATAGGATTTCGCAAAGTCAGCACTATAATAATAGTCACTAGTCACGTACCTATATGGCTATTGACCACGGTTTTATTAACGTTCCATAGTTTGCGGCACCCGTTTTATTGGGTAGATATAAAGTATGAATTAACCTTTATAAGGTTTCTTTAATAAAATAAAATCATTGCCTAACACCGTTCACTTTTATTATCATAGACACTTCCGAATAATATCAAGATGAAAATATTGTTGCTATTACCAGATTACAAATGAAAATACGCTCAATATTTTCGTGCGTTACGACACACTTTACTTTTATTTCATAATAAATTTACATTTCTTGACAAAAATGAATGAATGAATGAAAATACTTTATTGTACACCTTAAAAACTAAATTACACAATTTAGGAATAGTGATTTATCTAAATGCACAATGGGCGGTCTTATCGCTGAGGAAGCGATCTCTTCCAGACAACCTTGGTATGGAGAGGAGCCTAAATTGATTGGAAGATTGGTCGGGGTGTACTACAATAATAATAGACATACCTATGATCTAAAAAGTAAAACAAAAATAAAAATAACGATACTAATAATAATTGTATATAATACACATATATGTAGCTTGCATAATATATAAACTAATATAGTATAAAAAAAATGGTAAAAAGTAGAATAACGATTCAAAGCTCAAGTTAATTAGGTATTTGCCTCGAGAAACTGATAACTCAAAGATGGGTATGATTGGTTCAAATGTAAGTCTTTTTTTCACTGATCAGACAGTAAAATATAGGTACTATAAAAATTGTTTCAGACGACATCAAAAACTTGCTTTAAATAATCAGTGACTACAGTATAATTGAGTGAATTTATTACAAAGCTAACATACGGAGTGAGAAATGCGTCAGTTTTCCTGAAAGGAATTGTAGCGAGAGTCAAGACAAAGCTACGTAAAATAATGATGGCATGAGTTACACTACAATAACTCCATCTTCCAATGTGAGTGTGTGGCCATAACTGAAGCTGCCAACGCAATTAAAAGGAGAGAGGTCGTTGACTACGACATACGAATTCTCTCGGACAGCACAGCAACACTTAAAGCACTGGAGAACCATAATTGCACCTCCAAACTCATACACGAATGCCACCTAGCCTTAGAGACCATAGCCCTAAGAAACAGGGTAACTCTACAGTGGATAAAGGGGCATAGCGGATCTTTGGGTAATGACGCCGCGGATGAGCTAGCCAGAAAGGGCTCAGAAACAAAAACAGAGGGACCGAATCCGTTCCTTCCCCTGCCTTTCTCCCAAATACGCTCTTGGATGCGGCTGCATACCCAAACCCTGCACAACGAACGCTGGACAAGGACGACGGACTGCAGACAGTCAAGGACAGCTATACCAACTGCCTCTAAACGACTGACACGTCGTCTGCTCCAACTACCTAGGATAGAACTCAAAACCATCGTGGGGACCTTGACAGGTCACTGTCCCCTGAATAAACATCTCTTTAACATAGGTGCCACAGACAGCCCACTCTGCAGAGGGTGTCTAGCCGAAGAAGAATCAGCTGCCCACGTAGTCCTGGAATGCGTGGGAGTAGCCACTCAACGCACACAAATCCTTGGAACACCAAGGTCACTCCTCGAAGCCTGCGAAGACCCCAGGAAACTTCTGTGCTTCTGGGAGGAGTTAGGCTGGCTGCGCGCATAGCCAGCTCCCCACGCACAACGGACCAAATGCGCGTCCAAATGCGGAAAAGGGAGTCCACATAAATAATAAATAATAAATACACTACAATAACAAGCCGCTAACATTGTAGTCATAAAAAGCGGCTGCCGTAACAATGAAGCCAGCCATCTATTTGTCTATTTTCGGAACAAAACTTAACAAGATGATATAGCGATGGTATGCGGTATTTCGCTTCTGTACGCATACCTAAATATACCTTCAAATGCCCACTGCTGGATCTGACCCCATGAAATAATAATTAATTATTTCCCATGACTCCATGACGATTTTGATGCCGGTTAGTAAAATCTCATTGGTGATACGGTTTCAGTGCCCAATCAGCGAATTTGCATTGATATTGAAGGTTAGTAATAAAAGTCGACGACGTCGTAACGAGTCACACCTAAAGGAGTAGGTATTTTATCTGTCAGGATTAGACAAGTATTTACAAGCTGGTAAGTAAAGAAGTGACAATCCCCATTAATCCAATTTCATCGGACTCTTGCCTTCGAGTTCGAGCAAAACAAGCATTGCGCATTATGCTATCTACAGATCAGTCAATTACAAACCAGCATTTGAAGTTTCACCTTTGAACATGCTCAGTTTAATAGGTTCACAGCTTTGGAAACATTATCTGCTCGATTACCTTAAACGAACTTCCATTTGCATCATGTTAAATGTTGAACCGACAAAGTTGAGCGGTAACTTTTGCGATAGTATTTCCCAGATGCATACTCAGATGATGTGTTTACAGTTGATAATTGCCACTGCACAGGGGCCCCAGTCAAATTAGATAAACTCATATCGCTTATTGCAAAACTTTTTAGTTATAACTCACGAAGCAGCTTAAACTGTCCGGTGACCTTTATAAGAACGTCGTATTTTTTATGAAACATTAGCATTATGTAGCTCAATGTTTTCTTGGCAACTCCAAAGGTTTAATTGCTACTCTACAAAACGCACTTAGTTAATTACTTAGTGATCGCAACCTCTCTGTTAATTCTAAACTGAAACTACACCAGTATTGATACAATAAAGAATAGTTTAAAACCTTTGACTGTCCGTGCAAACAGCTACGTTCGTAGACACATGCTACGCCGTAGCAGTCACGGTGGGTTTCCAAATCCGTGTAAAAAAATCTTACAAATGAAATGTGCGTGTGATGATAAGCGTGATTGATGACATCACGCGTGACTCCGGACTAACCAATGGAGCCGTATCACGCTTGTCACGCCACACATAGGTACTTGTTGAGCTTAGCTGGCAGCACACTGGCAGTAAGCGAGACATTTACCGTGACATCTGTGTCAGCTTTCATTGACAGCTGCTCTTTGCATGACATCGTGTGGTCGTGAAATTGATGAACATAAATTGTAGAGAATTTATTGAAAATAATATTTTTGGGTAGCAGTAAAGGGCAGTAATATAATATGAGTTCGGTATTATAGTAATTATAAAATAAATAATGAGTGATTTCGTGTGAAATCAGTGACGATAAAATCTCCTATGGCGCATGTGGTCCTACGAGCGGGCGATTTACGGTATCGTGTGGATAATTCGGACAAATGACGGTCGGCGATGAAGGAAACAAATGCCGCAATATTTTTAAAATAATTTTCATTGTTAAATATTTGATATAAGAGTTGTAAAAAAGGACAGTTGGTTTGGCGTTGCAATATCTCCGCTCTGAAAGTTCTTTGTGCAGAGGGTGACTACTGAAGGAAAGTATGTCTTTCATTAGTCCTCATTGCTTATTTCTTCCTAGGCTTACCCAGTATAGGTCGCACAGCGGATCTAGGCTTCCGTGAAGTTAGCCGTTTGTGATGCGCAAAGACAATTTAGTTTGAAAAAGCTCCATTGCACATCGAAACGGCTAATTTCACTACGGCCGAGATCCGATCTAGGCTTCCGTGAAGTTAGCCGTTTGTGATGCGCAAAGACAATTTAGTTTGAAAAAGCTCCATTGCGCATCGAAACGGCTAATTTCACTACGGCCGAGATCCGTTGTGAGACCTATACCTACTTGTTTTTATTATATCTGTTTTACCTATTTTATTTGTACTTAACCTAACCGCCAGTTAGGTTAAGTACAAGTAATTTATTTTGTTATGGACCGTGTTTTTTTTTATACAACTGAAGTGGCAACCAAGCGTACGGCTCACAAGATGGTAAGCGGTTACCGCAGCCTATGGACGCTTGCAATACCAGAGGTATCACTCGCGGGTTGGCACCTTGAGACTAAGATTGAAAGCCTCATGTGCCAGTAATTTCAGCGGAAACCATACCCTTCACACCGGAACACAGCAATGCGAGCATTACTGCTTGGCGGCAGAAATAGGTATGGTGGTAGCCCTTCCTTGGACGAGCTCTATCATAAAGAACTCTACTACTCTTAAAATGTGTTATCTGATTTTCTTTTAAAAACCTTTTACGTAACTCATACAGTTTCTGTAGGTATGTCTGTCTGTGCGACACGTCCGGACTCTAGTTTTACTCGAAATAGCTATACAATAAGAGGTAGTTCTCATAATAATATATTTTTTAATTTATGAAAAAGCGGCTTTATCATTTCAACCTGATGTAACCCTAGAACAGAATCTTATTTCTTGCTCAGAATAATAAACTATTATTTTCTTATATTACTACACAAGTGTGGGGTAGTAAAAGCCTCTTTGGAGAATACAAATTTCCATTTTTGTATTTGTCCCTAGTTTTGCGCACAAATATTTATTGGGGCGAAATAACGTACCCTTATTCGTAAAAACGTTGAGTATAGTTATTTAAATCTACTTACAGAAGAAAAATATGTTTTGGTACTGAGGGGATAAAGAATTTCTATGGAAAATTTATCGGTCGATAGCTTTCAGATTGATTAAGCTTCATGGAATTTCATGAAAGATTTTGTTATTATCCAAGTAGGTAGATGTGTACATGAATTTTATTACCAAGCTTTGAAATTACTAATTTATAAAATATTTGAACTAAAACATAATAATATTTTGAAATTGAATATATGTTTTTGTTAAATGTTCTTGATATATTCGCATTCTCCCAATCGCATTGTTTCAACAGGTTTCAACCGTTTTGACAGTTTTTTTATTCTGCACAACTGTCAAAGAGAATGCGTCCAATGTTATTTTGTTGACCACGGTACGGCATACACACAGAACGCAGAAACTGTTCTGCATGCCTGTAGCACATTCCATAAAGATTCTTGCACTAAGCTGAGCCTGTAGTAATTTGTCATTCACGAATTCACGATGGAGGTCCTAGAGTAAGGTCCAGGAATATACAAAGAGTGACTATGTTAAGTGTTTAATTAAAGTTTGTATGTTTACTTTGTTGCAGCTATGTCTCGGAGTTGCAAGTTCGCGCTGGTCCTGTGCAGCATCGCCGCTGTGTGCTCGCTACCCGCCTCCAGTGCCCAGCCACTCTCGTCTTTCGACTGTGAGTTAATTACTTATAATAACTAACTGTTGTCCTCAACTTCGTTCACGTGGAACTCGGGAACCGCACTTTTTTCGGGATAAAAAGTAGCCTATGTCATGTTTCCGGTCATGTTTTAAATTTCAGTCAAATCAGTTCATTGGTTATTAAATTATGGAGGAACAAACATCTATCCAAACATCCAAACAAACAAACATCCAAACTTTCGCATTTATAATATTAGTGTAAAATGTGATATAAGTGTGATTATTATCTATTGTCAATTTCTTTTGTCTATTAAGTAGAATTTCTGCGTCATCGTACGAGATTTTCAGTACGCGCCATAACAGTAGGTTCACCATGAAACATATAAACATAAACTTATTCACTTCTTTGTTATAATCGGCGGAAGTAGTCCTTATAAAATACAACTAATTTATTTGACATACTCATTCTGTTCTCAAAATAACAACAATGAGACAAACATGCCACACGCTCACGCACATATTTGCATAATCGAGGAGGCAAACGCCTGTGTCTCTATGGAATTGTGAATCTACTATAACTAATTCCAATTTGACGAACACAGTTCTGTTCAAAGCCCTGATTATAAACCAATATATTCGGCTGATATATTATTATCTCACAACGAGAAACAATGATTTGGTCACGATTTTAAACCAATATGGTGCAGTTTTATAAGCACGCCGTATCGCGTCTTTAATCGGTGTTCTTAGAACTCTTGTTCTGGCGAAATTAGAGCCAAAGTAGATTTATTGATTAAATAGACAGAATCGAGTGGTTCCCTATCGACATTGCAGTGCCTACTTAAACCAAACAGGGAGTTTGTCAATATTTTAACACTAACAATGTAATCTTGAATGTAAACAGCACGTTGTTAATCTAAACGCGGCGCACAGTCGTCACGTAATCTATTATGTTACAAGTTACTACGCTAGTAATGACTTTAACCTGTTGAAACTATTAATCTTGGTTGATTTATTTGTAAAAATAGTGGTTATAAATAATTTTAAAATCTTATGAACGACTTATTATCACTTTCGCTTCAGAAAAGGTCTGTGTCCTAGCAGAGATATTATTAGAAGGCTTGGTATAGTGGTGATAATAAAAATTATCTAAGCACTATACCTAATAAATAATAGATACTTTATATTTGAATACAAACTAGTTTCTCATGTAAAATAAATGAGAGATTAAATAAAACCCAAAATGGCAATCTATGAACCACAAATTGTATTACAACCATGCATCTTATGGTGGCGCCTCACATGGGCTTATGACTTGGTTCCAACGCTGGCTATGAATAGAATGGCCAATAATTGCAACCAAGATTGCGGCCTCATATGGGCTCCAATATTCATGGGCAAACACTCATGCCAAGAGCATTGGAAGGCTGGACGTTCGAGCAGGTATCATTTATTCATCAAATTTATTGCTAGCAAGTCATGTCGGACGGGACACTTTTCGCTCTGGCTACTTACGCCCACGCATTGAGCACATATTATTATTATTTATCTAGTCAAAGGAAAAAGAAGCCAAGGAAAAGGCGATTCTGGATGATAAAAATGCACGTACTGATGCAACCAATGTGTGGATCGAGAAGTGACGTTGGACCCAAGTTGCCCCCCCGCCTACACACTTCACTCCCCTCGCCTTTGAACTTGTACAAAAAACCGACACAAGTCGGGTTGACATTGGCTATTGGACGCAATGTTCCGTTATTATTCAATAATGTTCCAAGATCGATCCTCACATTGGTGTGTTGGATCCAACAGTAAAACTTGGAGCCAACATAGCCCATGTAAGGCGCCGGCATTATAGGTAGATTATTTAAGTATCATTGAACAATATTTTAGCCGTCAAAGGGCAATCATCAATTACTTGTGACGTATCGAAAGCTCGTTGTACCTAATCATAAAGGAATCGTGAAATACCTTTGTTGTAAATGCTTTGATGTGACCTTTCTGGGAATTTGTGAAAGTATTTAAACTAGTGAATGATACTCTATAAGTTTGTTATAGGTTTGCGTCCTTTGGGGATTCGTTAATGATGATCTTACTATCCTCCTAAAATAATTTGTTCTGTAACTAAGTCACATAATTAACTAGTACACTCTTTGGGTTAACAACTATTTAACAACAAGTATAGTATAAAATTATATTAATAACTAAACTCTTTTTATTAAAAAAATTTTTAGGCATACTCGTATAGCCTATAGTTAAGGTTTGTCAGATGTCGATAGCATAAGCTTGTTTTATTGTAGCATTTTCATGCTCGAAACTCAGATCTATTGATCCTCAAAGAACGTAAATAAAGTTGATAAAGTTTCAGATTTACCTTTTTTATTGGGCTTATTGACCATCAAAACAGTACCTACTGAAAGTTATGAGGAAACTTGTAACAAAACTTGTAACTACGAGTATTATTAGGTAATCAGAGTCTATCGAATAATTTCTCAGATAACCATATTATGATATGGCTCATAAATAATATTTGTCTTATATGTCAAATCGTCATTCTAACAACAGAAGTGATATTGTAAAAGTTACTCATTATTATGTATGCTCCAGTCACACGGGTCGTTTGGCATTTGAGTAGAAACGAAGCCTTTATTCCTACTTCGGATTTCCGGTGCCCGACTCCTGTAAATAGACTGCTTTTTAGAAGCCTTAATTTCATAACACCCTGTTTCATTTTCGGGTCCTCTCCAAATTATGAGACTTTGAAACTTCATGAAATAATAAATTATACGAAAGCAAGTGATTACTTTTATGGTAATATGAAAAGTGGAGGTAGATTTAATGTATTAAGTAACTCATTATTTTACAGAAGGATTTAAGTAGGTACGTACATAAAAGACCTGTGCCGTATGTGTGTAAGATTCGTTTTGGTGATCTACGTCGTCGCCATCAAAAGTATTATCTGAGCTTTAAATTATTACCGTTATTAGTCGCTCTCGTATTTCTATAAGCCGTAAACTTTAGCAGGCTAATTCCTTATAGTACCCGATAAAGTTTTAACAAGCAAACCATTTGCTTGTTTATTTCGCAGTTGAGTTTCGGCAACTCTTGTCTCAAATCCCAGAAGGCTTGCTCCAATAAAAGTTACAAGACAACTTATATTAGAACTTGATTAATAGGTAAAGTTTAATTGTCACTTAACTTAATATAATCTGCATGGCATTGTTTGTCGCAAGTCATGCAATGAGAAACTTTGCCAGCAAATACTTGAAAATCTCTTTTACTCATTCAAAAGAACCATATTTTACTCGTATTTTATTTGTGAAGTAGAAACAATAATAATAACAATAGATATTCGCCGATATTTTTACGCAACGCCTTCTAGCCCCAAACCACAAATAACATACTTACTCTCAAATTAAACAAAGCTTGTATCTATTATGGGAGCCAGATACCTAATAGAACACATTTTTTATATATATTTTTTGTAAATAGTACATGACCTAGGTACTATTTACAAAAAACTATGAAACATCTTAATACATAAGAAACACCCAGACCCGAAACAAATATTTCCAGATCATGCAAACATTTTGTCAACTGGGATCGAACCCGCTACCTTACCTCTCGCTTCTCAACCGGGTGCCCGCCTACCGAACCACCTAGGTCGTCTGCCTGAAAGTTCAGGTGCTTATGGTTCAATCACGCAGTTCACTTCACGCTGCAATGTCCTACTAGATTTGGATTAAAAACCCTGTAAATAAAATACTGGTATATTAATTAGTTACTTTTACCGTGATACCATGAAATGTGCAGAAGTTAGTATATATTATATCTTACCTCTCTCGAAAGCCTCTACAAACAGCGAGGTTTGAGCTGGACTGTGCATTTTATATTCTTGTGTAATAGAATAATGGACGCGCCGTTTAGTGCAAGTGCAGAGACTGTACTGTACAATCTTACAGCATCAGCGTCAGCAGACAGCCGCAACGACTGCGACTCGCTGGGCGACTTGTACGCGCTAATGGCGCAGCACGACGCACTGGGCGGGCACGCACTCGCCCGTAAGTCTGTGCGCTCGCCCTCTCGCCGCCTACGCTTCGGGCGACGCTCGGACCCCAACATGCCTCCGCAACCACCAGTAAGTTAACTTACAGCATCAGTATTAGCATCAACTGATAGCCGCAACGGCTGAGACGCGCTACTCTCGCAACGCACGCATTCGCTCGCAAGTCTGACACTCGCCGACTACACAAGTCGCTCACGCTCACGAAAATGGTAAATAATTAAGAAATAATTGAAGCTCTATGCAATATTTACACCGTTAGATATATAGATAAAGTCAAAAACTAGGCCTTAATGGACGTGGTTCTGCATAATATTCAGAAAATAAATATACCTAGGACCTAGGTACTTACTTACGAGAATTAGCGCTTGCTCTGACTTTTTGATTTAATTTTATTTTATTACATTTTGCCTTAAAATATGCCTATAGATATATATATATATCTAAGTTGTCCAGATTTAGTTAGAAAGTTAACTATTTCGGCAAACAGAAAATTTACTGTAATTCAGAGGGTGCAAAACCCTTTGTAATGATGAAGTCAATTGCTTTAATTTAACAATGAGCATAATTTGAACACATCAATGTACATGAGGTTACTTATTATGTGAAGTTACAGGTAAAACGTAACGCGGTTTTACTTGAAGAAGCATAATTATTCTGTTCTGTTCGGTTACTCGTAATGTAAGTAGGTACTTACGAGTTCAGCTGTACACCAATAATAAACAGGTACCTGCAAAAAGGCAAAAAGTTATAAGTCTTGCAATTTTCTCCAAATTATTTACTAACTTACTGAGCTTTATATGAAGTCTGTATGTTTCGAAATGACAAAAACTATGCGAACTGTAAAAACGATTCGTCGGTAAGTCAAAGACAAAGTCAAAAATCTCTTCATTCAATCATAATATCACAAGAATTATTTTGGAACGTAATAAAGCTAGGTGAATAAAAGGTAAACAACCCAGACGTCTTACCACAGTGCAATGTGCCCTAGTTGTCGGGATATCTTTTTACCCCTTGGTTTTGCCTGCGAACTGACAGCGAGTGCATAATTTTTATACGAATAGTGAAGACCGAGCCTGGTATATATACATAGGGTAGTTGTTAGTTTGTTATCCGTATAGTCGTGAACGAGTTTTTCTAATCAAAATTCAAATTTTGAACACCAGAGTTCTGTAAAACAAAACAGGTAAAAGGCAAGCGATGTTTTGCAGAACCAATTCCACGATTCTTTCTCGCTTATCGGAAATAGAATCAAAGACCTCTCATACATTGCGGTAAGGATAATTGCGGTAGACGTTAGGTCGGCAGAGCATCTTTTGCTAAATCTTGATTGTACCTTACACAGTAAACAATAGCTATCATCTTTTGAGTAAATTACTCTGTAATTTCATAAGCCGCTGGGCTCTCTGGTAATTCGATGTTATGGAACTGACAGCTCTTCATTTCGTTATCTAAGGTGGAATAAATATTATTCTGTTGGGGTCATTGGGGAATTCGATATAGGGTCGCCTTCTCCGTGTATTTGGTTTATGTCTTCCTTCAGCGTGTTGTCATTGCCAGAGATGATTTAAGATTGATGCACTGACTTGACCGTTAAATAATTATCCTCTTTGGACAAGATTAATATCGCGCCTCGGACTATAAAGTTCTATAAAAGAAATAGCTACTTACTAGAGCTTTTTCCTAGTCCTTTATAATCCTAGTTTTACAATACAAATAAAATAAAATACAAATAAAACCAAATAAATTTTGTTTCTGTTAAACCATGTCATCCTCGCGAAATTTTTTTATAAAACAATATCTATTCTCAAGCGAGGGCGCTATCTAAGAATGCCGTCAGCAGTAGCCGATCAATTGCATTGTCTTGTCTGTGGCGGCTAGAGTTAATCGCCGTACATTAAAAATACTTATTTAAAATTGTTGCGTTATTACTGATTGACTGACTGACAATCTTTACTTTACTTTTAACGCATAGCTTAAATAGTTGCTCAACAGTTTATGGAGTAGGGTAGGTGCACTAAGAAAATAACTCCCGGAAGTGTTGACTTCCTAGTTCTAGGAATTTTCCTAGAACAGTAGGAAGATAAAGTTTGTGTAAAATAAAACTCAACGCTGGCAAAGACTGTTCCACTATCGTTGTTTGACGTTGCCGTAGTGTTCTGGTAAAGATAAGTTCGTATGAGTCAGAGGCCAACTCTGACAGAGTTTCTAGGCCGAAACAAAGGCCTCTGTCATGGTTTAACAGCCGGTACCGACTGCTTAACGTGCCCTCCGAAGCACGGGAACGCTCAGTTGAAATTGCCACTGGTGGTCACCCATCCAAATGATGACTACGCGGAACAGTGCTTAACTTCGTTGATCTGTTAAGAACAACTTAGCCAGCTACGTCGCGAGCGCTCAAGGTGTTGTACTAATCTCTCTCTACCAATCATAGAATTGGTAGAGAGAGATTAGTACAAAGTGAGTTTGTTTCAGATGGACGAACTAGAAGAGTTACTGTCTCTCCGCGATGTGCGTACCCCAGTCCGCCTGCGTTTTGGACGCCGCTCTGATGAGCATGCCATACCCCATATCTTCCCTCAAGAGGTAACCAATAGCCGCTGCCGCTGCTCTTGATCTCAGCTAAATATTAAACAACTGATACGTTCCACACGTTCTTTAACTTTAACGTGAAACCAATAAAATTAAGGCTTTATCGTCCAAACTTCTAAAATTGTTCTGAAGCACGTATAGTCCAAAACAGATATTTTAGAGGTGGAGGTCACACATTGCACATCTTTTGTGGGCAAATTGAGTAGGTACTTGCATCAAAACAAAAAACAAAAACCAATTTCAAACTAAAAAAAAGTTTCCATGGATTGTTGAGATACGAGAAGGTATTGACATATTTTTTATGATTCCTAAAAAAGTACCGAACCAAATAAAAAAATAAATGGGACCACCTTTAAAGTATTAATATCAAATTAAAAAAGAATTATCAAAATCAATTCATAATAATTGGCGGAGGAATTAAGTAACAAACATTAAAAAAAACATACGGTCGAGTTGATAGACCGTGTACACATTAGGTGCTTTTAATCGCTTTGTTAACACGCGTTTTAAGAATATAGAGATCTGTTGAAGGTGTACTGTACATTCAATCGCACGTTTGACATGACATCTCTATGTCATGTTGCTCTATCGCACGTTGCCCGGCGCGCTTGAAAGTGCCCAATGTGTACACGGTCTTCCCACCTCTTGGAGTCTGTTAAAGGGTTATCTACATAAACACATGTCATATTAATGTAACAGGTGGACGAGCTAACCCAGCTCGACGAGCTGTTGTCCCGCGACGAGCGCACTCCCGTCCGTCTGCGCTTCGGACGCCGATCTGACGAACAAGCTGTCCCTCACATCTTTCCTAAAGAGGTATCATCAGCATCATGACAGCCTTCTAATGTGCCCAGTTTCCCACTGCTGGTACACTGGCCTACTCTCGAGTGAGAGTAATTGGGTCTGAATCCACCACGTGGATCCAATGCCGGTTGGTGGATAGATAAAGAAGTAGAAGTTTATAATATTTTTTGTTTTCTTATTTATAGCCGTACTTTAAACATCTGTTAGTTATTGTGTCTTTCAAATCTATCATCGTTTTTGTTCATTGACATAAGAATGACAAGGAAAGACATGCCGCTGAAACTTTTTTTACGAATAATAAATCGTTGCGTTTGTGACGATCAAAGCACGGCAATTAAATTCATTTGTTTATCCTTTGCCAACTGTGCCAACTGTGCAACATGTACTGACATGCAATTAAATACGACTTATATAGACAGTCAAAACGATACTAAGTTCTAGCGACGTAAATTTAAGAGTTCTAAGGGTGGGTTCCTTTTTATCTAGATAGGGGTGCACTAAGAAAGAAATTACCTAAAAGGACCAATTTCATAGTGGCCTAGGTCTTTGTAACACCATAGAAAAATTCCAAAAAAAATATAAGACTAACAGTAACAAACAATTTATTTTTAATGAAAAATGTTTGTTGTGTTGAGATTCCTAAAACGGGAACACTAGAGGTCCGCCATGACAGCTATTAGCCAATGATGGTGACGCATCTTAACTTTAACAGTACCTAAAAACCCAGTTGTTCGTTAAACCCGCCATGTTGTTTTGCATTGTGTTGCACTTCTTCACAAAGATAAACTTACTTTAGATTATGAAAGAAGCAAATAAAATAAATAATCAGTGATAAATGGTTCCTTTAGCGATTATCTAACTATCTAGACCCCTACAAAAGACTAAGGCCCGGCTCCATACTACGTGAAATAACTACTTTAACTCCTAGAGAACGCAACAGGAAGAAAAAGTTTGTATCACTAGTTTAAAATAGGGCATAAACTGTGCGCGTACTACACAGCTTGAACCGAAACGTTTCCGTTATATTAGCGTTTCAAAACTATACAGTCGTAATAAAACCCACAAACACACTCTCGGGGTGTTATTGATTGACATGTCGTAAAACCTTATGCGCTGTAAACCCTTGTAATGAAGTTATTCCCCCAAACAAGACACCACTAGCACAGTAACAAAATTGATTTTTAGCAGTAGAATCAATATAGCACTCTATATGAGAAAAGCCTATGTCCATCCAGCAGCAGACGTCTATTGCCTGATATAATAATAATACTTATTATTTTCAAGAATTAGTTTTTTTTTCCAAGGAAAGTAGACAAAATAAATTAGATACCTATTTCAAACCTTACTGAACAATGTGCATAAATATTATACACATGTAACAATTCTATATAATTAAACTAATAGACAAGGACTGATGGTCTAGTGGTAGCAAGGACTTTAGTGGTAACAGCATGTCCAAGAACAAGAAATTCAAATAACATGAATTGTGCCATCCCTCTATTTGCATTTGATCCGCGTCATGGATTTAAAAGCCACTCTCGCTAGAGATCAGTGTCACAGCAGTGGAAACATTAGATGATTTACCGGGATTGAAATTATACTTTTTGTGCTGTTGTGTTTTTTCTGTTTGTGTTTATTCTGTTCTACGACTTTTTACGACTCACAGTGATTTGTGACGAATGTCCCCTTTTTGTTAACAATCGGATGAAACGCCTTGGGAAAAGTAACAGCTGATTTGTCGTATCCGTGACACAGGTCTACTTTTCCCTTTCAATTTGGCTTTGTTATAACTTTGTTATAAATTTGAGGAGCATGAGTTGTTTGTACTACTTCATGAATACCCAATGCGATTTGTGTTAATATTTATAGACTGAAAATATTTTTTCTTTAAAGTTTTTAGAAAAACAAATATATACACGGTATTTTTTGAGATATTTATTCATTTAAAACATGGTATGGTTATTAGGTAAAAGCTTAGTCTAGCTAGACTTATCTAGTTCAGTATAGAATTAGACCAATCTACATCTTTATCTGTAATGATTAAATAATGTTCCTATTGCGTTTCTATTAATTATTGTAAATATTGGCAGTTTATCTACTTATCTTGGGCTCTAGTACTAAAATGGTTCGTAACCCGTAACGTTCCCATCTGCAAAAACTACTAACTAAAATAAACCGTCAGCCTTACTTGCGTTACGTCATCCACAGCAAGATAAGCTAATTAACGAATGTTAGTGCATTACGTAAATTATAGTTTTCATCATAATCATGATGAACATTTAACGTGAATTCAAGTAATCCGCGAGAGTTGGTATCATAATAAATATTTGTAATTTATAGGAGCAAGACCGGTCTGCGCGCACTCCGTCGATGCGTCTTCGTTTCGGTCGCCGCTCTGACAACAATATGTTCCTGATGCCGTTCGAGGTACGTTCACCTTATTGCTACAACACTGAGAAAGTTTATCTAATACCTGCGCTACTTAAAACCACCTAGCATACCTAGGTGTCGCAGAATGATCACTTTAGGCACTTTTGCTTTTTTTAAATGTTGATAATATAAATATAAATATAATAACTGAATAATATAATTTGCCTATATTTTTAGTTACTAACTATTTAAATGTCATATTACCATTTTAAAAACATAGTCCATAAATTATTTATATTTATAAGTATGACATTTCAGGAAGACAAACTGCTTCAATATTCATTACTCCTCAATTCTTTAGCTAAGACATGGGTCCAATTTCCTACACTTGGTGTAAATATTTAAAGCGTCCGCTTTCTAGAAGGTTATTATTTATGACCCTATGTTATCACGATCAGAAATTTTATGTTAATTAATATTTAATTTTTATTTCAGTCGACTATCCCAAAAGAAGTGAAGACCAACGGCGTGGAAGACGACAGGCAGCAGGAGTAACTCAACAACACAGCATATCCGCCACGTACTCGTACCAAAACTAGATTGTAATTCCACTCCATACCAAGTTCTAATCTATAAACTATATCGTAAGCAAGAATTTACATACTCTAAGTGTCAAAATATCTTCAATTCTTAGATGTTATTCAATCGTTGTAAGCTACGTGTATATAATCAGATGGAATTGTATCGTTGTTAGCTGTTATTATTTTTTTACTGTATACTCAAATGTTTCCTTCTACGATCTGTGATTTTTACTATGTTTTGTTTAATTGTATTTATATATATATACCACCCCTGTATGTAGACCTAAAGTTAACATTCTGGTCATTGTTTTAAGACTGTCTCTATCTGTTTTATTTGATCTCATATTGTTATTGTTAAGCTATTTACAATTATAACTTCTCTAGCGAAATATTGTACATTTTTAAGAGCTGGGTAAATGTAAAATTATTTCGCTTGGTAAAAATCTTCGAACCCGCAAAATTCATGGCGTAAAAATGTTATTAAAATTAAGTGTAGTGAAACTATGTTTAATTTTGTATAGATAGATATTATTATAGTGCAATTAATGAGTTGAAATAAAAATGATTACCACCGGTACTCACATTGTTTTATTAATCAGTGAAGTAGAAACTTGTTACAAGAAACTAAAAAAATGTTAGGTAATTATAGCCTATAAATTATTATAGGACTATACAACTGCAAGTCTACAATAGGCAGGGGTCAAAATGTCTAAAATATCACAGTAGTTATAACAAACTAGTACGTGCCTTTAGATAAAACTGTTATTTATTTCACAGAAAAACCATCAGTTATAAAAAAACATGCTAGTAATCCAAATACCTATAGCTACAGACCATTTACATTACTGACTGACTCTCAATGCACAAGTACTGGGTATAGCCTAGTAATATTTATTACAAATTTAAATTATCATAAGCAACTTAACGTAACAGACTGAAAACGCTAAAAAATGACAAGGAAACATCGCTGATAGCAATAAACCATCCTTTGCTATAGCAATTAGTCGGATCAATAAAACCTACAATATTTAAATGGGAAAACAAAAAGCAGTGTTTTAAGTGCAATATGACTTGCAGATTCTTTCATTCATTCTAAAAATATAAAAAAAGTTCATAGGAAATAATAATACGTCAGTAGGTACCTAGTTCTCCGAATAGACTTGAGCTCGCAAGCACAAACTTTATAACCTTCAAAAGATTTTTTTATTAATGATCGGATTGCAATTAATGGTTGTGGATTTAATAAATAAAATAAATCTGTGCAATTTACTGCTTTTTGAGAAGCTTTTTCGATTATCACGCTGAAGATCTTCATAAAAATTTCAAACATTAAGTTTCAAATAAAAAAAAATTGGATCTCATAGGGCGGAGATATACAGAAGCCCTCTTTTGGTCCCTTTTTGGGAAAAAAACCCCCCAATCCAAAATCCCCGACGACAAAAAAAAAACTGTTAACCTGCATTGTATATCAAGTTCCAACTAGATCGGTTGAAATGCTACCTGTTGGCGAGAACAGACAGACTGACTAAGTGCAAAAAAAATAAAATTCGGTAAAATCAAAGAAAGCCTCTTCGTGCTACGACAAACTACGGAGGCTCTACGACATTGCTCAAAATCAAGACATTACTTTTTTGTTTTTAGGTTTTTTTTTTTTATACAACTGAAGTGGCAACCAAGCGTACGGCCCACAAGATGGTAAGCGGTTACCGCAGCCTATGGACGCTTGCAATACCAGAGGTATCACTCGCGGGTTGCCACCTTGAGGCTAAGATCGAAAGCCTCATGTGCCAGTAATTTCACCGGAAACCATACCCTCCACACCGGAACACAGCAATGCGAGCATTACTGCTTGGCGGCAGAAATAGGTATGGTGGTAGTCCTTCCCCGGACGAGCTCTATCACAGAGAACTCTACTACTCTTAAAAGGTAAGTAGGAAAATATAATTAATTAAGTTATACGCTGTTGATTTTTCAAAAAAATTATAAAACATAAATAGTAGTTAAGTCTAATATAACTACATACTGTACAAACTCAGTAGATAGCCTCGCCACCTTTGCGGCAGGGCTGACTAGTTCAAAATGTTTAGGACGAAGTCTTATGTTTGCAAAATTTACAATAATTTCTACTTTGTTGCGTGGCCATTTTTACATTACATTAAGTATATATGTACGAAATGGCTTGGTTACATAATTAAATTCCTCAGAACTTACACTGAGTTTATGCAATCCGTGTTGTAAGTTCTGCTTCCCTTCAAGGGACAAATACAATAAAGTACCCATATCAAGTTAGTGTCGAATTCAAATCTTTTATACAATTTGCAGAGCTAATGTCAGCGGTAACAATATTATTATTATTAATTTTGGTCAAACATTGGTCCACCTATTTCCTTAAACAGGGAACCCTAGTCTGGTTGGTCTGATCGAGACAGTAGAATGTTCGATCGCAAAATTATTTGAATATCTCAATTACATTAGCAGTTGCTGTATTAGTATAACTACCGCAGTATCTTTCCATAACCAATTAAACGTTCAATTAGTATCGCAAGAAGCCTGTTTGTGACATATTGACAAGGAGTCTTGAAGGCGTAAGTCCTGCTGCGATGCAATACAGCGTTACCTTCTACTTACAAAATATCAGTTTTGTATTGTTTACAAGAGAAGATTATTTCCGTGTATAGTGTAGAATCTACAATGCATATTAATGCGATACCGGTATTTGTTTATACTTGTATTTACCTAGGTATTTTCTAGGTTATAGGTTTTATAAAATAGAGTAAGTATAAAATGGTGTAATAGTATAATAAGTAAGTAATTGAACTAAAGAAACTGGCGAATAGTGAAATAAAAAACCTGTTTTTGCATAAGTATTTATTTTTTGTTATTTAATTACAATGAGCGCCGGCTCCCATAAATAACTGTGTAAAAGACCAACACTGTAGAATTTTAAGTTTTAATTGCAGATCTGACCACAGATTTGTCGATTTTCGGTTTACCTACCTAAGTACATTACGGCCACTGCATTGGCAAACCTAACCGAATTCAGCTCAATTCGTCTATCAAAGAGAACAACTGCATGTCATTATGATTCATATTTTACACTCGCGATGCATCACGATGACTTTGAAATACATTACACACGTGCTATTTTAGGTGGATTACATTACATAGATAGGTACGTGGTTCATAGGAATTTAGGTGCAGACACCACCTGTTGAACTATTTTTGTCTCACAGAAACTACTCGCAACTAAAAAGTTATTTCCTTTGTTACGTACTAAAAGATTAACTAAAATTTCGGGCAAGAACATCAAGAAATAAAAAGAACGTAACACATTATAATACACGTAAGTAGGTATACCTACACATAAGAAAAACGTCAAGACAAAATGACATGAATTTGCATTATGTGCAGGTAAAGTTATATCATTCATTTAAAAAAACGGGTGTTTTCACGTTCCTACCGGTAAGTAGGTACCTATATATATTGTTTTTATTAGTAAAATAGAGTTATTTAAGTACTTATCTGAAAAAAATATGCCATTAAGTTGTTGAAAAATTATGAGAAATAAAACAATACCTCATTGAATGGAATTTACCTTAGTGTACAATTATTGATTAGGTAAGTACCTGCTTTGTAAATAAAATAAAAATTGTTTGTTTAAAAAAGATTAATACTTTTTCTAATGTTTGTTACCTGTAAATTCAAGAGTTAAGTTCAATAACCTTGGAGCTGTAGACTGAAAGATGAGCACTGACTGCCTATAATTTTTATTTGTCCACTTTTATATAAAGCGAGACTAAAAATAATCAATGTAAACTAGATAAAATTCCGGTATATTCAGCGTCGAAACCGCTCATTCGTTGGCTGGAAGCCGTAGGTAGAACAGTAGGTGCGACAATAGTGAGTGAGTTTAAGTTCAAGGATACACATTACCAGTTGTTTGTTTATCAGGTATGATCCCATATTTATAATCAAATTGTTTTAAGAAATGTTTTAGAGCCTACTCCAAATTCTCGTGCAATTTCTAGCACAAGTAACGATCCGATTATCCTGAAATTAAAATGATTAGGTATAACTTTGAATTGGTTAGGAAATATCCAAAGCTTGTGATGTTTACAAGATTATAGAGAGAGCATTATCTTATTTGTCTGAACAAAACCGTATCAACATGTTTATGTACGAATCAATCATGCAAAGCACGTGTCGATAGAATCATATCAGAAAACATTGAAACATTACAGGTGATTTCTGCTCCGGCGCAGGTCGTGGGCGGGCGACTACTCCACCGCCCTCAGTCAGAGTCCGGCATCCAGGCCGCTCGCACGAAACGCCGCACCAGGTACACACCAACAAACCATTGCTTCATAACCACTAATAAACGCTGCTAAATGTCACAGTGTTGTTTTTTCCACGAATCACTTGGCCTCGACCTGACATGACACTAACACAAGGTTTGGTTACACTTTCACCATGAGTTCACGCTCCTGAAATAACCCCGCGCTCGCGAGAACATATCATCGAGATATGAATTACATCTGTCATAAATCACTTATAGCACTCTTGGTTCTATTAGTTTTTGGATCATCATTCACAACTCTATCTTATAATATTTCTTACCTGAGAATTCCTTGATACAATTTAGTGAGTTCTAAAAATATAGTGGAAGCTATTCTTGTACATTGGCTGGATTTCACAGAAAGATTTGTTTCAACCTTGATGACGGTATTGTTAACCTTGCTCCTCTGTAAACAACCGCTTTGACCTCCCAACTGTCTATACATTTTTTAAGTACCCAAGGAAAAGTGTCCTTTACTTCTGTTATTATTTAAATCTAATACTTAGTATAAATGAAGCATATCACCCATTAACTAGTAGCAAAATCAGACTCTAGTAAATGTTTTGTTAAAATAATTTAAACATTTCGCCGAAACTTCAAACAAGCTGGTAGCTGAATAAAATACAATAATATCAGGACGAAGCTTCTGCTCTCCAGCATCAGCTAACAAGAAATTTATAAATCCGAAAATAAGTGCGCAAATATTACGCATGTGGCAAAGAGTCCAGCACGAAAATAGCCGAACCTCGTCTGCGTTGTATATCGCATCTTCCGAGCAGCATGGAGATAACGAACGGTTTTTCTCACACCTACACGAATTCTCATGCAAAATAATGGAATTTTATTATTAAATGCACAAAATATGAAGAGCAAACATTTTTATAGAGTAGAAACGGTATAGGGCTTTCGAGTTGGGAAATTCGATGATCATAAATTCTTTTCAGTACTAGGTACATAACATTTTTTAGTTATTTTCATCCTAAATGATTAGGTACGTACTTGAAGTCCTAAAATTCGTGCGATAGTCTCAATTATAATACTTGCTTACTTACAACTGGTTATTTCTAACTTGCAGTCACATCAGACGCTAATTCCGGAACAGAATGAGCCACTTATGAATGATTCTTCCGTATCTATTTCGCAATTAATCTCAGACTGTACCTATTTACGCAAATGAATGTGTGGCAAAATCATTCACTCCCACTCTAAAACTAAATATCTTGTTTGTTTTACAACGTGTCCAATACCTGGCAGCTGGTAAATAACCAACTGGCAATCTAACTAATTATAATAAGAAAAAAATAATTCATGGTTATATAATATAAATATGTAATAATATAAGTACCTATATATCTTAGCAAGTGTTATATAATTTAAAAAAAAATACGATAGCTCTCGTCAGCGGTGGCTCGTCTAATAAAAACGCAATAACACGGTGCCCTCTAGCCTGAAGACATGAATCTTGCTACAAGGTAATAAAATTATCTCATGAGGAAGGCAAAATTTGTCACCCTAATTTTAGACGTATCTAGGGGTAAACGCTCGCTCGCCTAGAGTGTTAACCCAATACATTATTTACATGTTATCCCGTAGAGTATCACTTTATGCTATCTGATAAACTTTAAGTGATCTCACAACGAGCAGCGAGGTGTTTGCCAAAGCTTTTTAAAGATTTGTGTAAGTACTTAGGTTTGTACATAATTTACACGTTCATTTATTTCATTGTTCTTTAAATTTTGTAATAGGAAAGATAACAACCGATTGTATTCAACCAAAATAATATCTGCCATCTTTCATAACAATAACATTATGCCTGCCTGTAGATTATAGCCGACACTGTGTGGGTTTATTCCATGTTGATCATAAACAAAAGTTCAAGAATATTCGCGGTTCATAAATTTTATCACACCGAGACGGTAGTAAACACAAGTGCATGATTTGAATGTGTTTTTATTTATTTCATCTAAGAGTGTAACCACTCGTTAATAATATCTTATTGTCATGAGATTTTTATCTTAAAAATAGGACCAAATTTCATATCACAAGCAAGCCAAACAGACAAAACTTAAATTATCACAAGTACCTAATAGATATAAATAGGCTGACATCGACAAAAAGATTCGGGGTTATCTGGCTAAAATTAAGTAAAAAATAAGCGTAACATTTATTTTATAAGTAGGTACGTGCTTGTGCAATTAGCTTGTATGATCTATAGTTACTCAATTCGTAATAATAGTTGCATGCCTTTTTAGACAAGCATCAGTCATCTCTGTTTCCACCATAATATATGAAAACAACAGTAAAAAGAATGGATTGTGCCAGATATTTTCACTTGAGCGTCGCGTCTGGTTAATGTGTTGGTAAACAGTAAACACTTTCAAGTTCTTATCATTTATTTATTTAACTCTTTTTTTATATGACCAATCACATTTTATCTTAGATTTCTTGATCCCTCGTAAATAAGTGAGACTTCACTAACTTGAGTTTTTTTTATTTCAGCGCTGAACGAACGAACCCATCATGGCCACCGGCCCGAAGATAGTGCACAAGCAGTTCAACTCGCCCATAGGGCTGTACTCCCAGAGGAACATCCAGGAGACGCTCAGCAAGCACCTGCAGAACCTCGATAATGGAACCGTAGGGTAAGTTCAAACCTTTTTAAAATATATAAATATGAAATGATTGATTTCTGGTGAGAATGACTGTTACTGTCAGTACCGACTATATACAGTTGTTAAGTCAATGACGGAAGCCTTCAGGCGTCCTATAAACTACGACACCAGAGTTTGCCACTGTTTTATTCAAACTTACTTAACGCGTAAGAAAGAAAGAAAAAGAAAGAAAAAAAAACAGGGCTTAAGACAGGGTTTCTCTGAATTAAACCCTGTATCAGTATTTCGAATGGCAATGCAAAACTATGAAAGAGGGGGTGTTACCACGAGCTCTTATAGCAATATTGAAATAATATTACACTGTTTTTTTTGTATGCTGAAATGTCTGTCTAACATTGTTTTAATATTGCTTTTGCACGCATCAGTTCTTGAGTTGATAGATACCCAACTAGGGAAAATTAATTTTAGACTCGTGATACACGTCCGACATTGTTTCCGATTGTCTGATCAGACTATCTGATCGTATTTACTAAATCAATACTCATAAGTAAAAATTAGCAGAATTCATAGGTATAATATATTTTTCTTTGAGATAACGAAATTAATTAATTGTGTTATTGACGCGCGGTTCACCCTTCACGCTAAAAGGGATACTCATAAAAATATCCATTACTTACCCATTTAATGTATCCTGCTAATGTTAATTGGTTTTTATCTTGAGTAGGCTTCATAACATAGTTCATAATTATGTAAGCATAGATATTTATTCTGTGCCCGCCCACACTGACCATCGTCGGTCAAATTAAAACTTTACTACTATATAATTTAATGTCAAAATCAGACGACGTGCAAAAGGAACTATAGAAAAGGCGACGTGGGAAACCCTGGATGAGCTGGCGGGACGAGCTTGACTCACACTTATGGCCTATTTACACCATACCATAATTGCATACAAGAATTGCCTTGTCAAATTGATTTTAGAAAAAATGTTCTAAAACGATATTGACAAAGCAATTCTTGCATGCAATTATGGTATGGTGTAAATCGGCCCTTAAACTCATGGCCGCTTCACAGCGTTATATCGCGAGGTGTAGAAGAAAGAGAAGGAGAAGAAGGGATGCCTTTGCTCTGCAATAGGACACTAATATGTTTAAAATAATAAATAAATAATAGATAAATATTCAAATATTTATATATTATTTTGGCGGACATTTCACACAATACCTTCTAGTCCCCAACTAAGCAAAGCTAGTAGGTACTATGGGAACCAGATAACTGACAACTGACTAACTGACATTAGAAACATCCATAGACTAAATACGTAGTCTGAACGTTTAGCTTAGAAATGCGAGAGCAATATTTTAAAATATTTGGATTACTTAGGTATGTAAGTAGTACCAAGTATTGATCATTGCAATTTGACACCATTAATTCTTTACCAAAACTCCACTGGGAAATTAACCTACGAAAAGGTCTGCACGAATATTTTATCGTATGAGCCGGAAAATATAACTAAAATATGGAAATAAATAATGTGCGTCCAATCCTTCATCCTCCTTACAATATTTTGTACAATACACCATCTTCGTTCCTACTTACGTAATGTATGATGACAAAATTCTGATCAAGTGCCCGTTTTTACAGACCCAAGGAACGATGGCGTTTTATATTACGTTCGTTTTGGTTGCCACAAGTACTTTAAAATATGAATCCTTAAATTTCAGATGCGATGTTTACCTACTGGAGATTTAACCCTTAAGACCTATCAACTGTTTTAAAATATCGGATGTTGTTTTTTGCATTTGTAAATTTAACAATCTTGGGAGCTAAACTAAGCTTACTTTCATAATAAATAACGTTTGCTCTAGGAAATAATTGCCAAATAATAGCTGTAGTGACTTGCGTTTGGTTAGGTTTGCATGACATTCATTTAATTGGACATTGTCGAGCAGGTGGTGTGAAAATTATATTAAGACTAGTTTTTTGTGGTGCGCGAGCTGCAGGCAGCTCGCGTGTGGGTTTGAGGCTGGGACTTGGACATTAAATATTTTCAAATTGAAAAAAGGTATTAAATATTACCAGTTTGACTCTTACAAAAGAAATACAAAAAAACAAAGTGAATATATGTTAAAAAGATTAAAAGTTGGTTATTACTTGCTCGGATAAAAAATATAGGTCGCCTGGTGCGCTCGCTGCAAGCAGCTCGCGAGGGGTTAAGTTTCTGTTGAGGCCCCGTGGTGCGCTCGCTGCAAGCAGCTCGCGAGGGGTTAAAGTTTCTGTAGAGGAAGCGTGGTGCGCTCGCTGCAAGCAGCTCGCGAACGGGGTGTGCTCCTGTAGAGGTCGCGTGGTGCGCTCGCTGCAAGCAGCTCGCGAAACGGGGTGTGCTCCTGTAGAGGTTGCGTGGTGCGCTCGCTGCAAGCAGCTCGCGAACGGGGTGTGCTCCTGTAGAGGTTGCGTGGTGCGCTCGCTGCAAGCAGCTCGCGAACGGAGTGTGCTCCTGTAGAGGTTGCGTGGTGCGCTCGCTGCAAGCAGCTCGCGAGAGGGTTAAGTTTCTGTAGAGGTAGCGTGGTGCGCTCGCTGCAAGCAGCTCGCGAGGGGTTAAGTTTCTATAGAGGCCGCGTGGTGCGCTCGCTGCAAGCAGCTCGCGAGAGGATTAAGTTTCTGTAGAGGTTGCGTGGTGCGCTCGCTGCAAGCAGCTCGCGAACGGGGTGTGCTGCTGTAGAGGTTGGGCGGCACGCTCGCTGCAAGCAGCTCGCGAACGGTGTTCTCCTATAGAGGTTGCGCGGTGCGCTCGCTGCAAGCAGCTCGCGAACGGAGTGTGCTCCTGTAGAGGTTGCGCGGTGCGCTCGCTGCAAGCAGCTTCGCGAGAAGATTGGTTGTTGTAGAGGTTGCGTGGTGCGCTCGCTGCAAGCAGCTTGCGAGGGTAAAAAGTGCTCTCCATAACAGGGGCAATAATATAAAAAAATTGAAAAAAAAAAAAAAAATTTCGTTCTGAAAAAAAAACCCAAAAAAAAAAAAAAATTTTTCATGGTCGATTCGAAGTTAGTCTGGGGTATATTCGACATTCAGTTGTACTTCCATGGACAAAACCTACACGAATCTTGAAAAAAATTTCCAATCCCCTCAATAGTTTCAGAGATAATACGAAAAAAAAAAAAACGGGGGGATTTAGGGGGGATTCAAAAATTGATTTGTACCAATCAGGACACCCTCTACACGAATCTCAAAAAAAAACGCGACTTTTCCAACGGCAAGTAGAAAATCCCCACAACGACCCCCTCAAGGGAGGGGAAAATGGGGATTTTGGGATTTTTCTAGAAAGTTTCAAAACACCCTCTATACGAATCCGTAATCGGTTTTACCCCACCCCTAGCGCAAGTGCCTCAACTCACATGTCAATGAGTGAATCAGTGAGTCAGTGGTAGTTTAGCTATATATAGTATAATCTTCCACTCAGAATAATAACACGATATCATAAAATACAAAAAACTCGAGCAGACTAACGCAAAAAGGATGTTATTATTACTGACGTAGCTAAGCTTTTCCAGTGTCTCTTGGAACATTTTGACAGCTTGCCGCGTCACGATTTCCAAATCCTTTACTCGTATTATTTCATGTCCCGTCTGGCTGGGGGCTCAGATAAAGCATTTAGTGAGGCTTAGAAATGTTACGGCTATTCCCCATGCATCACGGGTAACTAAAATAATTCACAAAGAGGTCAGCCGACGAAGTATAGACCGGTCCGCATTTTCTATGGACCGATGACATTTGAAGTGGTAGCAGGAAGTCAGGTGGATGATGAAGGCTCAAGATTGGTCGTTCTGGCACTCTGACTCCGCTAAGGATTTCTGCAGGTGTAGGCATAAAAGTTAATTCCGTGTGCCATTCTTGTGGGATGATGATGGATGGCAAAGTTAGCGTATTTAAGTAATAACTTGCAACATTATTTTGATCTAAAACGTGACTTTTTCGAGTGTCATATCAAGAAAAATATTATAATAATAGTGATGATGTTACAGAGATCTTTCATATGTAGGCACCTGGCCAAATCACACGAGATACTTAGTAGTAAATATTAGTGGTATTTGAACAATGCAAAAAGGACAAAACGCTATAAATAGCTTATAAATATTTGAAATATATTTCAAAGAAATGGTTGTGTCCATCATACTTATCTGTTAGTTGAAAGCACTAAACCTACTACGAGTACAATAGCTAAGTTTTATGAACTTTTAATCCATATTTTTACGACAATTTGTTGAGCTCTCACATACTATAAAAAAGTATAAAATAAAAATTGCGTGATTGATTATAAAATATTATTCTCTCAAACAGGATATTTTCAGTTTATTGGAGAAGTTTCTAGTTTTTTTGTTACTTTCTGTGTAAGCACTAAGTAGTGCCATAAACACTGTTTATATATACCTAACGCAATCTTTTTTTTTCTATTATGCTAGGTACGGTGATTATATTATTCATTAAAAAAACGAGAGCTTAACGTACGGTATTTCCACCGTTTTAAAGGTAGTTATGTGAAAACTCTCGTTTAAAAAATGAATTATATTATCTGTTAGCACACATAGATACTAATACTTTCTATAGGTACTTATAGTATCCATGGAATATTTTCAAAGGAATTCCTAGCGTGATTAAGGTAAGCACCCGCGTCATTGTCGTCTGTCCAAAGATAACCTGGCGGATGATTCTGAATGCCGTTGACCGATCAATTATGGAGCATACAGAGGCGCCGACATTTGCTTACGTGCAATTTCACACCGCAGCACCAACTTCTATACCATCTGTGCCATTTATGTAACTAATGTACAATCTGTGGCGAAGTACGCATTCCGAAACTCAAAAGATACTCCAGAATAGATGCAATACGCTCATTTAGATTGAAGCTGAAAGATGAACTCTCCAGAGAGCAAAGTGGTCACGTGAAAGTAGGCCGATAATATACTTATTTCAAGATTTGCATTTTGCAATGTAGGTAAGTGCTCTATAATTGTCTACATTATAACTATACTAATGCAGAAATAATGCATAATGGTGTTTGAGTGTTGAGTTGTGTCAAATTTTTAGGCATTTTTATAATAGCTAGATAAGAACACAATTGTACCTTGGTAATGATGAAATAAAACCGTTTTGTGTTGGTTGGTACAAAAAATATATATTTAGAATTTCTTGTGCCAAATTACGTTTCACACAACTCAGATGGGTTAGCTATCTGAGTTGTGTGCAACGTAATTACGAGACCTAAGACTTAAGACCTACCTACCATAGCCTACCATAGACCTACCTCGATTTTAATGTTTACAAAATAATATCATACGTATGCAACTTGTAAAATCACTTAATTTGTTACGTCCCATCACACTCGGCATAAAATGCTGCTTGTACGATAATAATGTAAGGAAGTAGTAATTTAAGGGGCAACTCGTGCAGATAATTACTTGATGAATATCTTTATAATCTACGTCTGGGACGGTTATAGACAAAAATGTTGTCATAAAAAAATGAACATAAACAAGCGTGCAATGTAGCGCACACGCAGCGCAGTCTGGTCGCGACTGTGCGGGGTTCCGGTGCGCTGTATTACCGCACTTTAATAATTCCGGTTTTATCAAGAAATATTAATAAACTAATGAACACTTTAGAACAAAAGTCCTGAAAAACTCTAGCCTATGGTCATTGATATAAGATACAAATATTTTTACGGTCAGTTTATTGGCATCCGATTAGCGCCATCAAACTCGACTCACCAACGTGTTCAGATTTTGGCAGTAAACAAGTACAGTCATCTCCATATATATTATGTCTATATAATAAAGTGACCAAAATAATGCGCTTGGCTAATTACTGCTAATTTGCTCAGATTGTATCGCTTGTGTTTTTAATTATGGCCACTGTCGTCGAAATAAATGGGTAAGGAATATTTTATTGTTCAAATATTTTTTTATGCTTGTCCAAGATACTATAGGTACCCACTACTTTAGTCATTCATGCCATCCATTCAAGTGATGTGTGTGTGTGAGTGATGAGTAGGTAAATATTTATTAATATAGCGATGTTTGTTTCCTTCTTTTATCATAATTCGATGCCACATAAAAAAATACTAGAGAATTAATGTTCTAAGTAAATAAACAAAAAAGTAGAGCTACGATACATGTGTGCTGACCAATATCTTTATCGAAAATTATTATAATAATCACACAAATGAACCGAGGAACTTTTTTGACTTATTCACGTTTTTTAATTTAACTGACTCTGGGCACAGCTCGGGGTCAGTTCAATTCAGTCAGCATCATTTTTTGTAAAATCTTTACCTTGGTTCGGTTCAAGAACAAACAAAAATGTTGTTAAATACAATAAAATTTCCAGGTGATCTATCTGTAAAGAAATGTAGAGTCAAATGTGTACATTTTACGAGTATGGGCCAGATGCAATACAGCCTGTTGACCTGTTTACCTGTTCAACGCAACAGCAAGTTTTGTCTGACATTGACATCCGAGCACAGCCATAAAGGTGCACTGAGGTGAATGTAAACCCGATTTCTTTATATGGCAGCTGCTTGTTGTTGACTATGGTCGAACTAATATTGAACTTATAATTAGGTAGGTGTTATGAATAGGTATGTGATAAATAAGGCGCTATTATCCTTCAGATTAACACTTCGACGCTTGCCTTGCTTATATTCCAAACATAGGTACCTAATGTCTAGAGTTTAAATTATTCAGAGTTGGCGCTCGAAATCTAGAAACTACCGGGACGTACAGTGTTTTAAAAATCAAGTTTTTCTAAAATCATAACGTACTCAGTAACGAAATCAGTGGAAGTTTAGTCAGGGCTTTGTCACTGTTTCTTGTTCCCACGTACCTATCATCTAAGTAATTGAGTTAACGTTTTTACGTCACTTTCTGGGAATCGATTTATAGGTGAAAGCGAACGACTGAATGGAACTGTTCGAGTTGATTGTAAATAGATGGCTAACTGATCGAATTTTGTAATGGAAATTAAAATCAAATTAACTCGAAACTGAACTTCCTGTTTAGGTATTTATTGCGCAGAGCAGCTTAAGCAAAACCCAAGTTTGACGTGTGCATCTGAAATAAATGGCTAAATATGGTATTTGAATTAAGTATATTTATCCCGAGTAGGTACTATGCTATAACCTACTCCAGAATAACTAGTACTTGAATAATTTTTTGGTTTTACTCTCAGAAAGCAGACAAATCAATCTTAGAAAAGTTAGAACTAAATTGAAGTTTAGACTCATGCACAAAAATCCAGTACTATTTCTTAAAAAAATAATATTAACATGAGCAATATTGTTACAGAATCGATTTTAACAACCCAGCCACAAACAAGCCGGCAAACCTCGCAAACTCAGCTGTCCTGAGGATGCTGGAGGAAGAGAACCAAAGCCGCAGAGGAAGTAAGTTGCCAAATGATAGAGTGTCGTCAAAAGTGTTATTAGGTAGCTATTAAATAGGTAATAAGTACTTAAAACAAAAGACATGCGAAAGGCATCACATAAATCTCTTTGAATTGAAGATAAATTTAGACAATGACTTGTCTGGCTCAAAGCAACTTCAGATACGTTTGTGTAAAATATCGCCACATCTGCACAGTGATCTCAGAGCTTACTAACGCAAATGTGCACTGCTTCGCCAGAATTAGACCCCACTCAAGTCCAAGCGATACTGGTCACCATGGCTCGAGTGAATCGACGATTCGACGATCAATGGCCCCCGAAAGACTCGGCAACAGTTTGCAAATGGAATGGACAGAAGATCGTCAGTGTATCGAAAGGTACCTGATGAGTCTGGTAGAGTAAAAACAGAAGTTTTTCTTATTCCCATGAAACATAAAATCTGTAGAAATCAGCTGTTTACAAAACCATTGTTTATTAGATGTAGATTTTCCACACGATAGTTTAGAAAATCAATTGTAAGTTATCCTCATCTTCACATACGTTTCTTTAACTCTTTTGATTGAATTCATGCCTTGCTGTATAAGTAGATATTACGATTGTTTTTATTTGAACCAACTGTGAATTCTTTGATCAAACTCTCATATTAGCTCATAGAGCGTTAACGCTCGCAAATTTGTCCAGACTGGTGCGACAGGAACAGTTTTCACACAACGTTTTATGAAATTTTGCGGCGGAATAATGATTCATTGGTCTTCAGATTAACTAATGGAAGACTATTTTCGATAGGTTAACGCCCGGTCATTCCTTTGTCATTTGCACTAGAGGACAACAAATCGTGGCAGTTGACGGAAGTTCTCGGTGAAGCGAGTATTTGGCAACATTGGGACTTCTCAGATAATGTGTTTTTACTTGCTCTTATTGTTGGTAGTCCAGACCCGACAGCGAAAGAACAAAGATTGTAATTATGCGTGAAACAGTGCTCCTCGGTAATAATTTTGTGGTTCCACTTAGTGCTTATAAGTGCATCATTATTACTGTTTAAAATATTGTTAAAACTGAGCGGTAGTAAATTGAATTGAATAAAACAAAACCAAGAACGTTAAATTTAAAAAGTTTGGCAAAGTGAAGCCAGTTTGATTAGTAATATTTAATATTTAATTTAATTTCTTTGTAATATTTAATTCGTGCGAACAGATTTCTAGTTTTTCTTAGAAATCAAAGTAGGACTACCTTATTTCAGAATACAAACAAAGACGTTGCCCGCAGGCACTGTGCAATACAAACAAAGAGATGAAATGGATCGTTTATCTTGCGATAGATTGGAAAATAAAAAAGTTTTTCTCTAAGAAAGTTTTTGCAGTGACAGAAAATGGCTTAACGCATACTCAACGTAACATCAAAACTAAACTAAAACTGTAGACTGCTGACTATAAAAGCTACGGTCTGCTAATAACGTACTCTACGATTATATTTTATGTCATTGACTTGACTCTACATTTTTTTTATGGTACCAGTTACCTGGTGGGTGCTAGTACTCTTCAGCAAGAGTTCGTCTTAGTGGGTACCTGCCAGTGCGTCCCTTATTCTGCTTTCAAACAGTACTACTAATATTTATTCTGTGTTATTAGTGTGCAAGCATTAGGTACTACCGTCTCGACATTAAAAAAAGCCGTGTTTTTCTAACCTGTGCTCGCAAAATTTTAATACCTGGCATGCAGAGAACATAAACTCCACTTCGAATTACATTTCTATGTATTTATTTTGAATTTTCAACCTTGATAATGCGGTTTAAAAATACGGAAAGAGTTTTGTTTGACGTCACTAGACTATTTCTATGATTCTGTTCGTCGAGTCGTTAGTCTCGACTACTCTACATGAATCAATGGTTATTTGTGAACTAGGTGTAGAATACATGAAAATGACAAGTAGCTACTTTCAATACTTTTTAGCTTTTCAGGTGTGCACTGAAAACTGTTTGGCTGACTAATTTGTTGGTAATTTCGTTCGGCTTTGTTTGTAGGACTAAAATAGTTCGTGAGTCGGGTGCACGCATGCATTTTGCTTTGCACCAAGATTATGTAAGCACTACGTTTAGCTTTGCAAAAATGGTATGGATCGGCTTAATTTTAAGCAACATATTTTTTTTTATAAATAAATACCATTCAGGCCAGTCTCTATGTCTAAAAGAGGTTTTCTATCTTGAACTCCTGTGATGAGTGTATGTAGGTACTGTATCTCTACTTAGTACAAAACTAAGCCGCTTCTCGCTGTCTGTCTGTCCTTATGTATGCTTAGATCTTTAAAACCACGCAACGGATTTCGATGCTGTTTTTTTTATAGATAGAGTGAATAGTAGAGGAATGTTTATAGCATATGTGCGAAGTCAGGGCGGGTCCGCTAGCTCATTTATATATACAGGGTCATTCATTATCAACCTGACAAACTTAAGGGATAGGTTCCACACATAAAAAAAAAAAAAATTATGTATATTTTTATTGACCCGCGGTTCATTGACGCGCGGGTCACTGACACGTGCTGAGCGCTGCCTTTTCGATTTCTAACAAGGATAACTAATCAACGACAGTATTGTACCTGTTTCTAACTAATTTTAACGCGCCGAGCTCATGTTAATCGATTTATATTAGCCCACGGCATTAACTACTAGATACCTAGCTACAGGCTACTAATTAGCTTACAGGTAGGAAGGGTGTAATGTGGTCTATTGGTTTTGAAGCGTAATTCGCATCTCATGGCCCAGTAGATAAGTTAATTGCATGTGTGTAGGTACTGATCATTATTCATACGTAGGTACTATTGGATCCGCCGCTACTATATATAGGTAAAGCCAGCTGTTGCATGACTCAGAGATAGCTACAAAAAAGGAATAAATCTACTGTCCAAACAAGTGTTAAACGATGAAAGCTGTTTGGCAAAATACCTGAATTTATATTTTACTTATCTATTTAGTTATTGTAAGTAGGAATATTGCTACGAACAAATATTGTTCGTAGGTACTTTGTTATTATCGCGCTTTTGTCCGCGTGAACTGTCTAACAACTGAAAACCTTATGACAGTGTTGGTGTAATATCCTACATTTCTTAACACACCCTTTACACATTCTCCTTACAGACTTACTCAATTACACACACTCACATTGTGGGCTTCCCTCTGTGATAGCCTGACTCGAACTAACATGGAAGCCCACACACACACCCACACATACCTCACTTTACACAACATACCATTCATCTATCACGCTGTGGATTTCCCTCTGTGATAACCAGACTCTTAGGAGACTGGGAGGAACAAGGAAGTCCACATGCACACACCCACTTACAAAAACACACACTTATACTTACTCACACCCACACACACACACACACACACACACAACTCTTTATATGCACCCGTACAATTTTTAGTCTATTCAATTTTTTATTTTACTTTACTTGTACCTACCTACTTAAAATATTCCTACTCTGTAAACTTATAAGTACCTATATACCTACTAATTTAATTTTTTCTTAAGAAACAAAAACGTAAAAACCCTTCCCCCATGGAACATTAATACATCTCAGTTGTGGAGGTGGGCGTTGTTAGCTGCAACACAGTTTTTTAACTTATGCAGATTTCATCGTTTTCTTTTAATTGTTACTAATGAGCCTTGTACACTGTTCCGAAATAAACAAATTTGAATTTTTGATTTTTTTGAACAGTTAAAAAAATCAAGCTATTTATTAAATGATTACGCCACAAAAAAAACTTGCTCAATTATAAGTAAGTGACCACAACAGACTTCAATTTGAGAATAACTAAGCCAGAAGAAGTTTTCAAAAGATATTCACTGTTAAACGCTACTGGTATAAAGTAATTACCTACCTACTTATTCAGTGTTGAAACTTAGCAACAATATATTTCAATTTCCATTCCCCTTAACCGCAAATATATGGTGCACTTAAATCTCAGTCGGTCGGTATGCGAGTAGTTCCGTAACAGGTGAAATAAATTTCCGTCTGGAATATTTCGTTATGAAATACGTCCCGTAGCGTAACAAAATGCGTTACTGCGCTGCTAATGAAAATGGTTTTTACATTTCCGCAAACATTCATATCGAATAATACTTATTAGTATCGGACACCCTTTTTAAATAGGTATCATGAATGTATTTTAAAGGTGTTTCTGATCTACGAACCAGTCTTGTTTAGATTGATTGTATTTTGTCATGAAGAAACTCTCGGCATTACTTCCTTATGCAAAAATGTATTTTTTTTAGATTAAAAAATAGGGATTGTTAGTTTTCCAAAACAAGCAAAATACAAATTTTGCTCTGATTTCGGATGTGTAAAAACAAATTTCTAGCCGTAGTTGAAAAATATCATCCAAATATTAGTCTTTCTCTAAATATTATAAAATAACTTTTTTAAATCTATTTACTTCTAGCTGACCCGCGCGGTTTCACTCGCGATATTTTTCTCGCAATTTTTCCGAATTTTCTCTTAGTTTAAACTTTCCCTAGACTCCTACAAACAATTCAAATTCAAATCGGTCCTGCCATTGTCGAGTTTTAGCGAGACTAATGCACAGCAATTCATTTTTATACATAAGAGATGAAGATATCTCCGAGATGCTATGAATAACAATTTATACCTATTTAACTTTTCGCTGAGTCAGATAGTCTCGATAATATCGTGTGATACCTTGACTCTTAAAACCGTGGCCAGATGATACGTTTACGAGAAATTGACAATGAGATTCTAAAAAAATGGACGGCTACAGAATAAGAGTGGTCAATCAGAAATCTTTTGAATGTACTTGATATCCAAAAGTTTTACTCCAAAGTCTGCGAAGTCCGATGATCTGTAGCATGAAGCCAGTAAATTTTTGTAAATAAGAAAATTAATCAGCTCCGGCCAAGGATTGAGCTGTTTTGAATCAAAACACGATTAAACTCACATTGAAAGTAATTTTGGTGTGATAAAGACGACACGGTCCGAAAATATAATAATGCGGTATTCGCTACACCTGGCATTCGAGCCAAGTGCTCACTAGTAGTCCTGACTGGCAGCGGACCGCGCGTCTGGAGTGTCTATCGGATTGATCGATTAATCCGTAAGTTCCTGGTTTTATTTTGCTCAAGAGTTCGGATTGATATTCTTCTTTGATTCCTTTTTGATTCTTAAACCTGCGTTAACCTGCCTAAATTTTGCGTCTTGGGGTATTTCATTTATTTCGAAGAAAACTAAACTTAATTTAAATCCTTGTCAATGCATGCGTATACACATTTACCGATCTGAAAACTAATAAAATCAAACCTTTTATTCAAAACTTGGATATATTTAGTAATTGTTGCGATCTTACACAACCATAATTGGCCCTCAGCGTACATGCTTATGGCGTGTACTTGTTTTAGTATTTGTTTTTTGTACCTAGCTGTAAGTTTTCCTAAAACTGTAAAATAAAATAAAATAAATAAAGTCAAATCTATTAAAACAAACCTACCTACCACTGACACAAAATTCCGACACAAAAAAAAATTATTATCAACTTAACTTAGTTGATAATTTTTTTTAGAATGATATTTTTTTTGTGTGCTTGTGTGAAAACAATTTTTATATTGGTGTCGATATTGCAAATTGTTGCTGTCTTTCTATGCTACAATTAATAGATATAAACAAGGGCAAAAAAGCTCACACCTTCAGTTTATGGTTACGAAACCCTCGGAAAAGAAGTAGTTTCCTCCAAGTAGAAAACGGAACTAAGATATAATTATTACGTCAAAGTGTGAAAACGAACAACTCAAAAAAAATATTTTTTTCATTATTATGCTTTTAAAACAGAGTTCTACATAAAATAATTCGAATTATTGTTTTTTTGTATTGTTGTTTCAATTACGCTTTAACAGCTAAACCAATTTTGATGAAACTTGGAATAATCCTACTAATATTATAAATGCGAAAGTCTGTGTGTGTGTATGTGTGTGAATGTTTGTTACCAAGTATCTCCGTGACGACTTACTGATTGTGATGAAATTTGTAATGTAGATGGCCTAAGTTCTGGAATAACACAGAGGTTACTTTTTATCGCGGAAAAAAATACTGTTCCTGTGGGATAGCATAAAAACTGCAAAAACGCGGGTGAAGCCGCTCGGGGCAGCATAGTTTTGTAACTGGAATAGCATATAGATTTTAACGAATTACCACGAGAAGCCGCGAGCAGAAGCTACTCACTCTTTCGTTAGCAATGCCATCAATACCGTCCATCCGTCCGTCGTAACTACACCTACGATAGTCTTACCTACATTTCCGCATGTATGGCATTTCGTAGAAATCAGGTTGCCGGCCGAGATGTCTTAGTCGGGCCTGACTGTGGATCTGGTTGGACGAAGTAGGTACATACATATAGTATAGTATCACAATGTGCGAGAGCTTCTTCGGCTCTGGCGGTACAGTCTTATGCGTTTAGCGATATCCCCCGCTCGGTCTTCGCTCTAGAAAGCACCGATTTTTTTATAGGTATTTAAGGGCAAGATCCGTATTGATAATATTATTAAAACTCTTCGAATCGGGTTATAATTATACCAAACTATAAATCGGTAGAAACCAGCGCTCTCAGGTCTAGCGCCTGATTTCTACGTGAGTGAGGCTTAATTTCGAGTCTTCGAGAAACTTGCAGACAGTGAAGTGTTACAAGTTTTCCTGCGACTAAACTTTGGGATTTGTATGGCACCGCAAAGGTAGAAATTCAATAAGGATTCCGCAACTAACAACAAAGCTACTTTATGTAAACATCTTTGAAGTGTAATGTTGGTTTAAACGTTAATTATGTGCCTTCTGGCTTTTGCTTGGTAAGATCGTTGATCCAAAGAATAATTTATAAAGCCTGGTTTGTAACGCGTTACTTTACCAACCTTACCTACATAAAGTAGATTTAAAAAAGCCATGTCGAAGTCTAGTTTCTTCGTGTAATTATTTTTAATCACTTTAACATTTTATAAAGTTTATTTAAATAATTTAGTGTCTGCTACTATCCTTGGGATTAATCGTTTACCTGTCCCTAGCTAGACGCTTTGTTTCAAATATTGCTTCGTATATTTGCCACATAAAAGTAACAACCAATTTACATTCCCATCAGCCGTGAGGTGTAATGTCACGTCTAAAAAATAAAAAATTCACGGAAATCTGTTATTTTGTAATCTGGCTCAAATCCAACGTGTTGGTGGGTCGGCCGGACTAATTTCACCTAGGTGTGTCATAATAAGTAGCGTTGAATACAGAAAACACGTCATTCTCAGATAGTATCTCCCGCGAACGATGACTGATATAATGCGCAAGATAAAGTATGCTGCAAACTGTACCAAACTGCCTACACACAGAACTATATTTGAGTAGAATGAGTGAGTGTATGTACCTCGCATGCCGAAAAAAAGGGCTAAGGGCTGAGAACCTCTTCACTCGCCGCGAAACTCAGTCTGCTCCCAACCGGGGGCGGTGTGGTGGTGTACCAGTGCCTAGAATCGGTTTGCCGCGTGCTTATCGATGCTTTTAAATCATTTATTTTCGCGCTGCTTATGTTTCCCATCACTAAAATACATTTGTGTGTAAAATACAAATACGCAAAATGTTACACGCTCGGTTTAAATACAAATCGACGAATTCTTTCATTCTACTTAAATATAGTTCTGTGTGCCTACATTATTCCATACAAAAGTCCTCTTATTTAATTTTACTAACGAGTTAAAGTTACGTTGAAAATAAGGTTGCAACTGTTTTAAACTTCACTAGCTATATCGACTAGCGTAAGCTCTATTATCCTTCAACATTTCCAAGTTTATTTCTCAAGACGCGACGAGACGTTTTGATTGTGTTACCACAACCTTGCCGTGGTCGAGGACAGACTAAATAAAGACGGACGCGATAAAGTCCCACAAAATTATTATAAAAATATGTGTTAGGTGTTAAGTATGATATAAAACAGAATATTTACAAGTGGTCCAAGAGAATATACTGATGTAGTTAACATGAAGTTTGAACTATAAGACATTTTATTTGTTACAGGCCCTAAAAAAGTGGTGTGGCCTCCATTGCCCGAAACCAACGGATACCACTCACAGCAGGTAAGCCCTTTCCTTCGTGTATTTTACTAAATTAGAGTTTACTGGTATGTAAATACGATTGAAATTAGGCACTTGACATTACTGCTGCACATAGCATACGCTTGGTGACGGATTATAATTGCATGTAAAACACCCGTATTCACACAAAATGCTACGCACAGCACCTAAGCGACCGAAGCGAACTTCTAGCACTGAAAACTAGTATAATTTTTAAGGTTCTCGGCGTGACTAGTAATGCTTGTGAATACGGGTGCAAGCTGTGACGGTGTATTATAGAAACATTATCCCTACAGCAGCAGAGTCCTGCGTTCTACAACAGCGCTCAGCATTCCCCTCAGCCCCAGTACCAACCTGAACCCCAGGCCCAATACCAACAACCTCAGGCTCAACCACAATACCAACAGCCACAATACCAACCGCCCCAAAACCAACCACAATATCAGCAACCCCAGTACCAAAACCAGCCTCAATACTACCCTGAGTCGCAACCGTCTTACTGCGAAGCCAAGAAGCAAGAGGCTACTGGACTCAGTAAGCTCATTCCCGTTGGACCGGGAGTGACTGCTTCTCGGCCAGGCCCGCCGTCTCCTGGTCTGGCCCAAGGGTATCGCCCAGGTCCGCCTTCACCCAGCGTGGTACCGCAACCTTACCGCGCACAGCAGAACCGCTGGGCCCCCGTCCCGGCACCCCTCTCTCCGCAGGTATCAGGCCGCAGCGCAGTAGTCTAGTGTTTTATACTCACAGGCACATGCACGATAGTATAGATACTAATGTGTTTCGGTGAGTAAAATACTCTTGAGGGTATTTTCATCATGTTGTTTTTGATGTTATTTTTCTATAGGTGAACTGGAGTTAGTATTTATTCTGTGACTGTACTTACTAATAAATAAGTATATTGGCTGATTACAATGGCTGAATAAATTAAAGCTTACGCAAATAACGGTATTACTTTGTACTTTAAAACAACAATAACCACCCTTTAAAGTAATTATCTGATGACTTTCGTAAATATTTTTTAGTAAACAATTGACTAAAATATACAAATTGCTGCCAAAGCGCAATAAAAATTTGATTATTGTAATAAAATAAATGATAATCTGATGAATTAATCATTATCATGTGACTAAATATGACAATAAATTAGTATTTTCCACAATGTCTTACGATAATTTTGTTTTACAGCCGCAATCGTACCCTCAGCAGTACTCGCCTCAGCCACAACAGTACTCTCCCCAGCCGTACTCTGAGCCGGCATATCAACCTCCCCAAAGGCAGTTCGAGCCTCCACCATCCACCATAACCCTGCGACAGCAGCAACCTATCCACCAGAAACCACCGCCAGTGTTCGCTAGTCAGCCCGCGACAGCATCTTTCCAAGGTAACTTTTAACTTTTTAGTATACTATGCTCAGTAGAGGTAGTTTTAACCTTCCCCGTTTAATTTTACGATTCGAACAGCAAGTTAACTATATCGAAACGGATCATGAACAGCTCGTAAAAAGCTTGTACTTCATGAACGAATTCAGAAAATCGTATGCAAAAAGAAAAGTTCTAAATTCAATCCTATGTAGCAATATACGGATCATAAAGTGTTGAAATGACGGGCTGTTACCGTTGGTAGAGCAGGAGGTTGCATCCACATAGGTACATGCGAAATTGTTAATAAAATACCTTTTTATACGTCTCACACTGTCGCTTAAAGAAAGTGACTTACGACTCGTTAAGGCTTTCATGATACACCTGCGGATCGTTAGCTTCTTTTATGAACACGATAAAATTGTAAAGAGGTGGGATGGTGCAGACTGTAGAAAAGATTGTGGATACATTTACGTAACTAAAGTAAGAGAACATTGATATTGAAACCGGAACCTTATAGGTAAAAAGATACCCAAATTCGTTAAAACTCAAAAGTTTTAACAACTTTGATAATTACTTGTTTTATTATCGCTTCCATTATGTACAGTTTTAACAATCTTAGACTGGCGTCTTTGAAAGTACTTGATTTTAGCAGGACTGCGACTGTGTTATGTTAATAATTTTTTTTTTAGAGCTGGATATTTTGAATTTATTTATTTTACGTCCTTAGACAACGTTACAAAACTAAACACGGCCTTTATAAAGTGTCTTTGTATTGTTTAGGAGGTATCAACATGCGTGGAGACCAGAAATGGCCGCCGCAAGAGGTGAAGGAAGCCGTGGCTGCTGAAAACGAGGCCAGGCGACTGTTAGCCAAAGGTCCCGCTTGCAGACCGCGCAAGGTAAACATACCGGGAAAATATTAAAAGTAGATATTGGAAGCAATATCACGCGAATAAAGAGGTTAAGATCCACTACTCCTCAAAAGCGTCATTGTGTAATGTTTTGTAGCTCAGCGTTGGTTGAGTTTCTATTCTAAGCTTATATCGAGGCATTTTATTTAACATGTAACAGGGTATTTTATTACTAGGTAGTGCATAATATTTAAGGAATAATTTCACAAAGTAGAAAAAAAATCTCGAGTAAATCGATCAGGTTTATTTGATCAATTAAGCGTAACACACACAGAACGCGGGCGCGGGCCCGCGGCACATATGCCGCGGGTGTTTTTTGTTGTATTTGTACTGACGTCAAGGCTGACAACACACTGAACGCGGGAGCGGCTGCCGCGCTTCACCCGGCCCGCGCCCGCGTGTGTTATCATCCTTGTCGTCCATACAAATTAAAACAAAACACTCCCGCGGCGGATCTGACCCGACCCGCGCCCGCCCGCTGTGTGTGTTGCGCGTTATTATTGTATTATGTTTTTTTTTGTGTGTGGAACCTAGTTCTTGAATATTATGCACTAATGATGATTATTTCAAACATCCGCTAAATATATTTGCGTTAAACAATTATTGCAGTTATTATTAGTTATGATTATTTTATAAATATATACATTATATCTATAAATATATCTATGTGCACGGTGTACATAAATTGTAAATATTTCATTTTTCAGTTCTAACTGAATGTCTAGAAGTCTAGAAGACTAATCAGTGGCTAGTAGTTCTAACTAATAGAGATACCTATTACATCATAAAACACAAAACATATGAATTGATTTTTAACTGATAAATGTTTAACCAATTCACACTCAAGCTAAGTTAAAACATCATCGGTAACTGTTCGTCCGTGTGCATCTGGAGTGTTTAGAATTCAATTATCTGTTTTAGCTACGCCAGTTTGCGCTGGCAGATCTAATAGCAATGAACGAGGCGTAAGCTTGGTACCGGACATAATCTTTTGTAAGTGCTCAGTGTTGCCTTCTATAGGCACTAAAGGGCTACCGTAGTATAGACGTAGGATAGGAATCACTGTTGGCTTGGCTATACTTCTTGAGGTGTACAATTTTGACGAAGTGGACTGATCTCACATTCCGTAAAATCAATTTGTTTTAGTAAAACATAATAATATGAAATATGAAAAAAATAATGTTTCTTAACGGATAACGATAATAAAAAAGGTGATCATTTAAATATGTTCAACTGACCTAATTATGAGTTTAAGATAAACATATTTAATTGATGCTCTACAAATAAAAATAAACTTAATAACAATAAGCTACAAATAAGAATATAATAGGTAGGTACTTACACAAGTCACAACGTCGTAGAGATCTAAACTTGTTTTTCAGTGCTCCAATTATTTTGTGCTTCCAAACTTTTCATAGTCCAAAAGTCGTTCAAAGTTGTAACCCTGTAACGTCATATTACATTTTAATACAAGTACATTAAATTCATCCATTCTTCTCAAAAACATGATCTTTACATTTATATCGTTCTTCTCAAATACATTATCTTTAAAGCTTACTTATAGCCATTTTTAATATTTTTTATTCTGTGAATTATTATTTCATACAAGTATAATAATAATTATGGTTATGACAACTGATCTCGGATTGCCAACAGAATATAAGCTTTATGTCGAATCGAATAAACAAATTATATTGAAAATGGCACTTTATAATTGTATTGTACCTGTAACTTAATTAGCGGATTGCATGCATGAATCAATCAAATAAAATTTACTACAAGTAAGCTTATACCTTTCAAATAAACAAATTACCATTCACACTAAACAATGGTGAAATCTTGATAACAAATTATTACAAAAAAAACAATCATTAGTCTTTGAAAAAAGTTTGAAACGATCTAATATCTCCAAACCACAGATTATAATGCAATATTGTAAGTTAAAATGCGACTCCTTAATAAAATTATAGATTTTTTCTTACCAAAATGAACTCTATGTTCCAGGTCAAAAAGGACTACTCTTCCTTCTTCGCACAGAACGCCCTGAACCAAAACTACCCTGGATATCGCGCGCCTCCCGGCACGCAACACTTCGAGGAACACTCGGGCCGATCTTCATACTAAATTATAGTTATTTAGCTACTAACTTATCACTCGGAATATCCACACAATGAAACGTTAGGATCCATAATCGTCAACGCTTAGGTTGAATACAGCTAGCCTAGATGAAAAATTTTATACATTATAAAAAGTGGATAAGATTTTCTCAACATAACTATAATAATATTTATTGACATCATCGACGTAGTGTCTAGAAATGTCTTTGAAAGGGGGTAAAAGGTGATGTCAATAAAAGTCCATACATTCATTTCATTATCCAGGAGCTAAGAGGAAGTGTAAGTACTTGTATTGACTTTAGGTTTTAAAGTCTTGGCGCATGTACAAGATTGGATCACAATCGGTACTTAATTGTAGTTTTAATTTATTTTAACAATTATTTAGTTTGTAAGTTGATAATAACAAAATCACGCAAATTAGTATGCAGCTTCAACTCATTAAATTACGACTATTTCGATATACGTGCGGCTTAAAAATTGCGAATATGCGACAACGCTTTTAAAAAATGTATATAATGCTCAATCAATTACTATTTCAAAATAAAATCCTATTATTTTAGCTTTTTGCAAACTGGTAACAAATTATATAGAATATGCGCTTGCGCCGAACTTAACATTCGTAACAATATTGGCAAAGCTTTACTAGTCATGAAGAGATTATGGAAATATTTTGTATATAAAATGATAAAATTACTTCGACTATTTGGTATGACAGTGTAATTTATATTTTAATTAAAATTATATAAAATGCCCGACTGTTTTTCATTGAAATACCATGTGTCACTACTAAGGAAGCAAACAGATGATTTGTAAGAAAATATTTTATTACCGTACATTACAAACACTGTGTACAAAACACGCCAACAAGCTTGGTTGAGGTGCACTTATAAATGCCTCGAAATGATCACTAGCCATACATTTATTATGTACAATTCTCAACAAAACCGTGTAACAATTATATAAAAGCATACTTCAACTAGTGGATGGCATTACCCATAATATCACAGAGGCAACCATACCAACAAGATGGGTAATGTATACACTTTAAACTTCAGCTAACTTATAGCAGATACAACTCAGTCACATAACTGTTATGATAAATGCACAATAAATCCAAATAACATTCCATAAATTAACTAGAAAGTAATGTACAAACTAAAATAATAAAATAACAAACAACATTTCAAACATTTGCCTATCTACTGCGATTCAAATGTACTCCTCTTGGATTTAATAAGGTACCAGTTTATCACATTGATAAATTTGAGAATTAAAAGCCACCGGCGGTATGGTTGTTTAATTTGGTCAAAAACAGCAGAAGTTCGGGACACCCCTAATGTTTGATTCACCATCAACTTACGTACTATTGAGGTTGAACTTAGTTGCAAATAAGTATATGAAATGCGGTGGCAGAGATTTTAATTAACTTGACTTTGAAATACCTAATAAGCTTAGCAAACCCAGAGACCATGAACAACTAATATATGTTCTGTGCCATTAGATAATTATGTATTTATTCGTTCTAAGAAGCAATTAAAAAACAGACATAATTTTGGATTATGAAAATTCTATGGAATACTAGAGAAATGCATAGCAACATTTTCCCCGATGCATTCAGGTAAATAAATGTTAATTCCTTTCAATGCACCCCTACACATCAAAAGAAACAAATTTCAGATTTGTAGGACTTACCGTTTTGGCAATGCGTTGGTTGAAAGTCATTCAGTCAGTAACGCGACGATGTTATATATTAATCCCCTCATTACTAAATACTATAAACCGCTGTTAGCTAACAAGGCGTAGAAATCTGTAGTCATCTTTGTTCATTGAGATAAAAATGACAAAGAAAGACTGTACCATAACGAGCTACTGAAATATGTTTGCTAACAAACTAATATGTACTTGTGTGAAGTTCAATAAGTTTACATAAACTGTGTTTAGGCATTAAGATTTATAAAGTAATCAGTTATTTTAAATAATTCAAAAGCTGTTTCCACACGAAGGTTACATAAACTTTAAATAATAATGTTTCAAACAATCATTAAAGTGTAAGATTTGTACCATAATAATATTATTACCGTACGTCTATTTTAAGTCAAAGTCAAGAGTTATATTCAATAAAAAATCCTTGTGATTTTAGATTTTCGCAGACATAGTAAAAGTTACTAAATATTGATATCGTGTACCATGTTATCGAGTCACAAACATTACAATATCAAAAATATCAAACTACAACAAAACGTAATGTTTGTAACAAAACTTTTATAAGTTAAAGTAAGTATCACATTTGCGAATCAAGGAGTGGAAACACTAAAATAACTAAAGCATAACCTATAGAAAACCAAGTTTAACATCTTTTAAGTCTCTTTTTCGCAGTAGATTCATACATTTAAATATCCGGTGCATAACTCATAAATAAAAATAGATTTCTGCCAAAAAACAAGAACGCTACATCACCAATTTTAAAATGCACAACATCCACAGCGCAACCTTTGTACTAACTATTTTGAACTTACTGAGACATATAAAGTCGTACATAACACGGATAAATAAATACAATCAGTTACATGGTTACCCCGTATTTATAGTATGGTCAGCAGATCTAGGCAATCGTGAAGTAAGCCGTTTCGATGCGCTTTCGAGCTTTTTAAAACCGTCTTTCCGCTTCATAAACGGCTATTTTCGCGATTGCCTAGATCTAATCGCACTAATACATGTATAATACTTGTTAAAAACATGTCGTATTGACATGTTTTTGATAATATTATACAAATTGAATACAAATGTTTTGACCCAACTTAAATGTCAGTTAAACGCGGGGTGTAAATCTAGCGTCATAAAAAACTAGGTCACCAATAACTCATATTCATTATATGATATTTATAATATCTCAAATTTATTTCTTTCGTATTTTTGTGATATCTTTAGTATCCCTGAGGCCCGAATACTGAAACGAATATATTAATCAAATCTTAATTAAATGATGACGGTTTTAACTTTTTTACATACGATTTTGAAAGACAACGTCGTCTTAAACAGTTAGTACACTCCGAAATATTTAAATAAAAGTAAGTTAGTATAAGTTAGGCCAACCCTTACCGCCCGAAAATCTAAATGACATTTCAATATTCAAGCGTAAGTGTTAACACTATAAAACAAATTCAATTAGATAGAGGACTAATTCGTGTCAGACTAGTGAGAACCCTTGCGTTTGCTGTATAGCTTGTAGGAGGTAGTACTTGAGCCGTTCCTTTGTTCTGTACCGTGGGAGGTCTAGTAAGTTGAAGCAGGTGTGCGCTACGGGGAAGTACCTTTCGTCTGCTACAGGCTGGATGCGGATCTGAAAATATTTTTTTTTTATGCTACGAAAGTGGCAACCAAGCTTACGGCCCACTTGATGGTAAGCGGTAACCGTACGCTTGCAACGAGATATCACTGAGACGTTAGATGCAAAGTCTCATGTGCCTGTAATTTCACCGGAAACCGTACCCTTTGAACCGGAACACAGCAATGCGAGGCATTACTGCTTGGCGGCAGAAATAGGTATGGTGGTAGTCCTTCCACGGACGAGCTCTATCACAAATAACTCTACTACTCTCAATATAAATGGTTTATAAAATCGTTCGGTAAGTAATATGGAAGTGGCTGTAAATTTCTATGTTAACAATTGACAAGACTGTCAAGTCGCTCGCCTGATGTTAAGCGCCACGCCTGACTATAACAGTTGCAGTGCCACCCAATCATCCGATCCAGAGGTCGTGGGTTTGATTCTGTCGTGCAAAATGTATGTGCGCACAGTGCGCAGTCACAATCACAGTGCTAATACAGTGAAGGAAAACATCGCGAGGAAACAGACAACATTAAAAATTCCAGTGAGCAGGCTAGCGACCCAGCAGTGGGTGGGTATATTAGAAAGGTTGTTGATGAACGCGATTTAAAACAGAGAAAAAATTGTTTCTTTGTCTTGTTGATCTCCAAAAAACGGTATTATGGTACTTACTTTAATATCTCTCATTCCCTGTATCGGTACTCGATCGCTGCCCGTAAGGAAGAGAAGAAACTTCTTCTTATCTTCTATAGGCAGGTCGTGGAATGTCTCCCAGAACCATCTACAGAATAAGTAAAGTAAAGAACAAACCCAGTAAATTCTCCAGCGTAGACGAACTTCTAGTAAAAGAAAGCTAATAAAGACTGAAATAACTCTTCTTTCATTCAGTAATTGTTATTTTTATTGTTTTGCCATAAATACGTGTTGTTAAATTTTTTTTGTGCACCCCGACCAATCTTTAGATTAATTGAGGCTCCTTTCCTTCTAAAGGTTGTCTGGAAGAGATCGCTTACTTAGCGATAAGACCGCCCATTGTACATTGTCTTTCTTTTCTGTAGTCTTTTACTCTTATTGTTAATCTAGTTGTAAGGTGTACAAAGAATATTCATTCATTCAGTTAAACATTTAATCAAACTAATCAGTGTATCCTACACCTTTTTTTTTACCAGTTCGCGGTCGCCATTCGAGAACATTTATTCCCTACTAGTTGACCCGCGCGGTTTCACTCGCGTTATTTTTCTCGCAATTTTTCCATTTTTCTCGCCGTTTTACCTTCCCTGGACTTTTACAAATATTTCAAGATCAAAATTAGCCAAATCGGTCCAGCCGTTCTCGAGTTTTAGCGAACACACATCATTTAATTTTTATGTCTAAGAAGATTTTGTGACATAGTTTAATAGATTACCTGATTTGAGGATCTGTTGCTGTGTATCCATTTTTATACTCGCAGTTATTTTCGAAAACCTCCCAGTCATATTCCTCGTTGCCAATCACAACCGACATTAGTTCGTGCGACCTGAATAGTTTTATTATTCTACCGCCGCAGACCTGAAAATATAAAACGTATTTTAGTTTGTCGCTCTCATATGATTAACTGCTAATTTTTATTTGTGTCAGTGTCAGATTTGTTACTGCAAACTGTATTTACGTTTGCGTAAGTGTGGATTACAATTTTAGTTGAATCCTTTTTTTTGACGAGACGATCAATATTCATTATTTCATCAAAATTTATTTTTATACAGGTTTATATTAAACGTGTTTACAGTATGATAACCATTTGTATATGCGAGACCGGTATATAATTACTTATTACAGATCCTCTTTATATAATTAATACAATTTAAAAAAGCGTATCCTGTTACGTTACTTAGTTCATATTACTCGCCGGAGTGTAGTCGACCGAACCATAAGGTCGACAGAACTAGAGTTTATCAATACATAGCGGGTCTATGTATTGATAAACTCTAGTTCTGTCTCTCTCTCTATTCGAACTATATGTAGTTCGGTTCAAAATACGAGCTTATTGTATTGATCATATAATGCTGCCAATACATACCTTCTGAAAACCCTGGTTAAAAGCTTTAAACTGATTCTCCACAGACTTATTGAGCAAGAAATCCACGTACAACTCTACATACTCGTCTTTGTTCATGTACGTCACGGGAATGTTTACGCCGTTCTCTTTTAGAGAATGCGTTTGGATCTGGTCGAACACTTCTGTGTTCACGGCGAAGTATAAACTGAACACCTGGTAAATATAAAGATTATTGTAAAGGCGGTAAGGTGTCGATTATTTTGTAGCTTTATATAACTAACTAATAAAGCGCTTGTTGTGTCGCTGGCTAAGTACGAAGTAAAGCACCGTTCAATGGGGTCACCATTAGGATGGGTGATAGCCAGTGGCAATTTCAACTGAATGCTTCCGTGCTTCGGAAGGCACGTTAAGCTGTCGGTCTTGACTTTTTCAAAGATCGTAGTATCGTACACTATTAGATAGGGTATGAACGCTTGCAATACCGATGAATCATTACATTTTTACAGTTTATTTCGTGAAACCGAATACAAAGTAAAACAAGCTTTATGATCGTGTAGTAAGGTCCAAGTTCATATATAACTCACATCTTCTACATCCTCGTCGGGATACTCCAACAAGCTTTTCAAACTGTTGGCCAGTACTGGATATAAATCAGATAAATCATCCAACATCACAGATTCTCCGAGTATTTTTTTGTATAAAACTAGCGGGAATGGAACGTAGATTATTATGGAATTATATATCGCTAAGCCGTATATCGCACCTGAAAAAAAAAACAGTTTTTATTACGAAGGTCAATGCCAAGGTCAATGTCAAGGTCAGGGTCAAAGATAAAGTTTGCCAAAGTGAATCTGTTATACTTTTATGGCAATTTAATAAAATAGTATTAGACTATTCTAGTTTATTATTAATTTAATTTAGTTTAACAAAGAGGTCTTCAAGCAGTTTCACTACGTGATACGAGAAAATCCGTAGGCGAACTAAGGTCAGCGACAGCTCTCAGAATTAGCAAGTTGTAGTGGCAGTGGGCAGATCATGTAGCTCGCAGAACCGATAACCGTCAGGAAATAAAGGATCTCGAGTGGCGACCACGCACTAAAGACAAAGTGTAGACAACCCCTCACTCAAAAAACGTTTTTTTAAAGATATAAATGTTTATTTCATAGTGTTAAAAGTTAAGTTATTATACAAGGTATTACTGTGTGTAAGGAATGACCCGCTACCGGAAGCCTCGTTCTAACGAAGTATTGATGATAAACTGATGATATTGTAGCGGCCGCAATAACTCGGTGAATGGCGAAGGTTTAAGATCGTTGTGACATTCTTTGGAGGAGGCCTATGTCTAACATGATGATATAGAAATCTAGGATAAATGTCAAAGGAGCTATTATGTAACTAGGTTGCAATCGATTTTACTGGGTTTCAACCAAAAACTGACGCCTGACTACGACTGAAAACGATCAGTTGCCATACCTTTTGATTGCCAATACCACGCCACTAAAGTGTTACAAAAACTAGAATTCAACTCTTACCAATCAAATAGTACATGATGTCATCCTCAAACGGATTATTCGAGAACCAGATCATATTAGTTTCCTCTGACTGTTTGAACATGCCGTACACTGGATCGAATATTTCCTTGAGCAATAACCAGAAGAACTCTTTCTTGACACCGCCCGCGTCTTCTGCTTCCTCGCCGATGAACTCTACCTGAAAATATAAATCTCTACATAGTATAATACATAGTCGCTTCCCGCAGTCTGTCTCTCTGTACGCTTAGATCTTTTAAACTACACAACGGATTATAATGCGGTTTACATCAATAGAGTGATTCAAGGAAGGTTTGTATGTATATTTCGAACGAGCCATTTATCTGCATTAATCATGCAAACATTTTACCCTTTTAATCATTTTACACATGGTACCCACAGCGAGGATCGAACCCGAATCGCGCCACCGAGTAGGTTATTTGAAAATTATTCTTGTGATTCCTAATTGTGCAATGAATAGGACAAATAAGAAAAAAATAATCATGGCGCAGCGTGTTATATTTCTACCTATATCTATGTATAGCACTGCCAGCGGATTTCGCCTGTTGTGATGTTAGCCGTTTCGATGCGTGGTGGAAATATGAGGTTCTTTTAGGAGGATGTAAATCAAAACTTGCTGTCTTCAGTTGAAGATCTTCAGGATGGTTCAAACTTCCACCACAACTCACATTTGTATTTATTTGATAACGTTATTTTTGGATTAGAGCTAATTTCTACCGGTAGAGGTTTTGGATAAATTTGAATTAAATTTTTGAGGAGTTTTGATGCACAGTACAGAAGCAGACTTTTTGGAATGCCGGCGAACGATTGAGTGAGTCATGAATGCGCAGTGGAACTTTTGGAACTAAATTGCGCATCACAAAGTTAGCTTCACGACAGCCGAGATCCGCTGGCAGTATACTATAACTTACTTTCAATGGTTTCTTCAAATGCGAGCTGTCGTGACTGCTGATCTGCGACATGGTGTCCCTCACAACGTGTTCTCGCGACACGGTCAGGTTCAGAAACGAGTCCCTGCCGTACGCGAAGCTGGGGTCTGTGAACAGCCGCGTGAACATTTGCGTCGCGGCGCGCGTTATAGCTATCTGCATTTGAAGTTGCTGGTCGATTTTCAGTAGTAGGGATTTGCATTGCACGTCGAATAGAAAGGCGTAGTTGCACATGTGGGGTTGCGATGACTGGAAAGAGACGGAAGATTATTTCAGAACGCGAAAGCGCTGTGCGAGATCCAACGAGAATCGTACTAATAGTATAAATGCGAAAGTCTGTACGGGTGTTTGTGTGTTTGTTGCCACGTATCTCCGTGGCGACTTAACCGATTTTGATGAAATTTGGAATGTAAATCGCTTATGTCCTGGAATAGCACATGGGTTACTTTTTATACCGGAAAAATGTACTATTCCTGTGGGATAGCATACAAACTGCAAAAACGCGGGTGAAGCCGCACGGGTCAGCTCGTATTATTTATATTCTCGCGATATGTATAACATAACTTAGCCAACAACTTCATCATTACAGCCTTCTAATGTTCCCACTGCTGGGACACTGGCCTACTCTCAAGCGAGAGTGATTGGTCTTAATCCACCGCACGAACCCATTGCGGATTGGTGGATGGCACAAGTCTTTCGAATTTGTAGTTCTTGGACATGCCGGTTTCCTCACAATGTATTTCTTCACCGTTTGAGAGCAATGGCATTGCGCACATAAATATTTCGAACAGAAAAATGCATTGGTGCACGACCGGTTTGAACCCACCACCTTGGGATCGGAAGGCGGGGTCACTACCACTAGACCACCGGTGCTCTTAACCAAAAACTCATTGAAATAGTATTTTTGTATACCAAAATTTCAGTGTAATATTATTTCAATGTGCTATAAGAGCATGGTTGTGTGGTGGGGACCCTAGGACCCAGGATTCCTTAAAGCAGGTATCAGAAACTACCAGTACTATTAGTAGGTACTTACATTTTGATCTGACAGCCAGTTGATATAATCCGAGGCGATATCAACGTAGTCACAGAGATCCTCTATGTAAAAACACTCCGCTGGAATCTTTGGTTTCTTCGGATTAGTAAAGTTTATCTTGTTCAGTGCCGCTAACGTATTGAGTATTTGTATTATGCTATGAGTGAAGTATATTTTCTGGAATATGTCAAGATTGTCAAAATAACCATCATCATCTTCGGCATCCGCATTGGATCCGCGTGGTGGATTAAGACCCAATCACTCTCGCCCGAGAGCAGGCCAGTGTCCCAACAGTGGGAACATTAGAAAGCTGTCATGATGATCTCCGGCATTATCTAAGTATAGTACTGCGGACGAATCTCGGTCATCGAGAAGTTAGCCGTTTGTGATGCGAAGACAGTTTAGTTCGAAAAGCTCCATTGCGCATTGAAACGGCTAACTTCACAACGGCTGAGATCCGCTGGCAGTACTAGCCCACTGCTGTTTTTTTTTTTACTTTATATTAGTACTACGTACAGAACGACCACTCCCTACTTCTCATCGGTTGTACTTAACCCACCCCGGTCGCGAGTTTGCCGGCACTGAAGCTAAGGGCTAAGGCACGTGTTTATTTAATTTTGTGTAAGTCCAAGCGCGCGCATGCCAGCGCGAGCGAAAGTGTGCTATCTCGCTCTTGCTGTAATTGGGTGGGGCCAACCATGACACTCACAAATACAACGACACCGTTTATGTACACAAGCCATGCATGTGGTGATTGCGACGCGTTTGCTTCATACATTTTATAAGTGTCCGGGGTGAGGCTGAGTATAAGTCTCCCCCCTCAATTGCCATTTGGATTGATCCTGGGCTTTTGTTGTTGAGTTGGCCACTGACTTATACGAACTTACTTAGGTACTGGGCTTTTCGCATGAAGGTTTTCCAGCCCACTAGTACCAGTACGGTTAGACTACCCACAAAGATTCTCGTCAGACTAATCGTGTTGCTAGTGATGACATACGGCAATAAGACTTGGTAACTAACTAATACTCAGATACTACAGATAAACAGATGATCACCGGCTCATCGGTCGTCATGGGAATTTTTGAGGGACCCGTATGTTCAGCAGTGGAATTGGCTGGTATAATGATGATATATTTACTTTATTAGCTCGTACTACTGGCTGCATAAGTTCGTATACAATAACACTCTTGAATATGTCTACGAGCATTTCAAAGTACTCCACTGCCTGGGCTTCCCACCACAGAGTCACAATCTTTTGCGGGTGCGTCGATAGGTTGTTGAACGATTCCGCGAATGGACCCTGGAATACGAGATTTATTTATTTGCGAATTATATTATTAATTTAAGAAACGGTTGTTTTCACGTACACCAGTGCATATAGCGACGCGGAAAAGAAAGTGCGCCATGGAACTCCACCCTGGTGAAGACTCTCGAAATATTTGTTTCGATCGAACCCGCAACCTCTCGCTTCGCAACCGAGCACTCGCCCAACGCGCCACCGAGGTCGTTTTATTATATTAGATAGCAAACCTGTAGTTCAGGATGCCTTCTTGGGTTCCTCATTTCGTGGTAGAGTGGTAGAATCAGAAACATTCTTAGTGCTTCTGCGTCTGGTGGTGATACCTTCATTTTCTTTATTACGTTCTCTGTGAGGTGATTAAATATCTGAAATGTATTGAAAATATATTTTTTTGTTTTAATTACCTCTATTTGAACTTCCTTACACAGTATAAAATAAAGTCGCTCCCCGCCGTCTGTCCCTTTGTAAGTATGTATGTATGTATGTGCGCTTAGATCTTTTAAACTACACAACGGATTTTGATGTGGTTTTCAACAATAGATAGAGTGAAGAGGAAGGGTTATCTGTTTATAGTTTAATACCCGTGCGAAGCCGGGGCGGGTTTAATATTATAAATGCAAAAGTCTGTGTGTGTGCGTGTGAGTGTGTGTTTGTTACTACGTATCTCCGTGACGACTTAAGCGATTGTGATGAAATTTGGATCTTTTTATCCCGAAAAACGCGAGTGTAACCGCACGGGTCAGCTCGAATTTTATATAATGCACCCGAACGAAACCGGGGCGGGCTTAAAATAAAAGCCAGTCATAGCCATACTTTACAGTACTCTGTAAAGTATGGCTATGACTGGCTTTGTACGTCAGTGTCTTTTTACACTGTGCTGTGTAAAAAGATATACAATTTATAATAATATAATAATAGGTGTTATATACTCACAAGTTCGTTTAGTGTTGAGTTCTCAAATCTGCTGATTAGTGTGAACGCTTCCTCTGCCTTCGCCAAATCCACGCCCGGAATTTTAGTGTTACAACCGAAATGCGCATTGCTTGCTAGTAGGAACGACGCGTTTATGCAAGCGAGTGACCCTAGCACCGTCTCTAGATATGTCATTAGATCCTGTGAAGAGTAAACGAGATAGATATAGATTTCTGCCGTCGACTTTAGCTGTTCATAAAGTAAATCAATGTGACGCGGCAGGCGAAGGTCCACCTGCGACACAGGAGGTTGCGCGTGGAACAAATGTTTGTACGATCTGCAAATATTTGTTCCGGGTGTTCTGGGTTTTTTTATGTATAATTAAAAAAGTATATATCTATTTATGTATTTATCTATGTATTGTATTATATTAAGTTTATCAGTTATCTAGTACCCATAACACAAGCTCTGCTTAGCTTGGGGCTAGATGATGCTGTGTGGATTGTCCTGCATTAAAAAAATAAACATAATTTGTAGAGGAAGCAAATAATCAATGTATCCAAAAACAGTTTGGTATTGCTTAATTAGCTAACAAAGGTTTGAAATACCATTATAAATAAGGCCCCAAGACAAACCTGATTTACAGCGTCTCCGTCTTTAAAGACTTCACACGTTGCCAGTTTGGAGAGCGTTAGCGTGAGTATTTGCTTAGCATGATCGGGTAATCTAAAGTCCACTGGACCGCTCTTATCACAGTTGAGGAGAAGAAAACTATGGTCCCCGCCGGCGAACACCTTTATAGGTCCTTTGAAGACCTCGATTGAAAACTGGAAAGAAAATTTTATTTATAGGAGGTTGCAAGACAACAAGCAGTAAACAACTCTGTCAGTGTAATGAAACAATCGGGTCATGAAAATTTCTTATAGCTACTGTAAGTAAGTGAAAAAGTACCGAGGATATTTACGCTTTATGCACACAGTAATAGCTGAATTAAGTAAGCTCGTATGAGTCAGTGGTAAACTCTGGTGACGAGTTATCAGGCTGCCCAAAGGCCTCCGTCATGGCTTATTATATAGCTGAATTCTTTTGGATGTATACAGTATACTATGTAATATATTATAATCATTATTTTAATACAGTTTTAGGTAATTCAGAAATACCGTTATAACGTAACTGAATAACATAGCTCGGCAGAATGCGGTATTTACACCCCTACAAATTCAGGAATGATTTCATTTATCCTAGATACTGACAAAGTTGTTTACTTCACGAATACATACAAATATTAACATGCAATTACCACTACTACTTACAGTAACATGCAAAAAATAATACAAAAGCCAATAAGTAATGTACTATGCTGCTAAATTATTAAACAACTGTATAAGAATGAACATTTTGAAAAAAGAGAAGAATGACTCAACGTTTCGATTGGATGTGCCCGCGCTGCCAAATCTGGCGATCGACGAACCCTCCACTTTTGCTTTCTTCTTCGGCTAGAGGGGACACCATATATCACTATTAGTTATGTTATTTGCTGGTGAAATTGCCCCAATCTTATAAAGCGTTATTTTTACAACTTAAATGGCAAACAAGCGTACACATGTCACACATGTTATATGCTGGTGAACCTGCGCCTGCGCTAAAACCAATCTCATAAAGCGCCTTTATAAACAACTAAGTAGCAATCAAGCGCACGGCTTATCTGATGGAAAGCGGCTACCGCAGCTTATGAACGCTTGCAATACCAGAGGATGCAATACCAATATCACTCGCGTGCTGCCACCCTGTGACGTAAATCGAAAGTCACGTGCGCCTGTAATTTCACCGGAAACCATACTCTTCGTACCGCGCAACACAGCAATACACTACAATGCAATTACTGATTTGCAGCAGAAATATATATGGTGGTAGTACTTCCCCGGACAAGCTCTATAACAAAGAACTCTACTACATTATAAAGGAGCTTTGAACATAATAAATTGTATGTTACATAACATGCGAAACCGAATTCTTGGGGGCCCACAAATAAAGTGCGTTTTCATGATCGCTGGTTGGCAACATTGGCAGAGCTAAGCGTGCATACTTTAAAATACTTGTACTAGTACTGGTTGTCATCCAAAACGAACTGGGACGATTTGGGATACACTCTATAAAAATATCTTGATTATTATCTTATTTCGTCAAATCAAACCTAAACTATATTATCTATCAATATATAATAAATGAAGAACTCGCGACAAACTGAGGTTGTTGTTTTACGAGCCGACGAGAAAGCGACTGGCAATTGACTATTTTCAAACTAAAAAATGTAAAATATAAATTATTAGTAGGATGGTTCTTTACTAATTTTTTTTTTGTGTTCGCTATGATTAATTCGTTTTGTATGACACCCAGTCGCTAAGGTAACGCTTTACTTAAATTCGACATAATAAGCAAATACTACATGCACTCTACACAACTAATGCTAAAATAATAAGTACTACGGTCAAACATATGGCTACCACATACGATTCACCTTGTTTGAAGCTGCGGATTCGGTCTGTATCAAAAACAAGGCGCGTTAGTACAGTTACTTGGAAAAACTAGCAAATTAATGATATAATTAGAAAAAGGATTGCATTCAGAGCGATTTTCAAGTAAAATAAATGAACCAATTTTAAAAATTCTGTCAGAGCAAACTTTCCCTAGTTACACCAAATTAGCTTTGAATTGTATCGAAAGTAGCAGAGCATTACACCATCTTGTCAAAACATAAATTATTGAAAATGATTGTCAAAACCAAAACCACAATATAAAAATATATTATCGTATCAAACGTACTCACACGTGTCCCACGTCTTACACATAAATTACATCACAACGCCTGCGTGGGACCAGTTTGTCCTTGTTATAACGTACACATAATAAGCGTGAAACACGCACAGCCCGACGGCCATGTGTGGAGAGCCATATATCTGCTTTCTGACTCGATAGAACCACGTCTCAGTGCCATAAGTCATCACTGGCAACACGCACGCATTGTAAGTGTTTACTTGATCCTTGGCACTGAGACGTGTCTGAATCCGAAACGAGGAAATCTTTAGGAGAACCAACGCCAAAACAAATAGCCCATAAAATAAGCAAGTGGCAGGGCATGTAACTCGCCGATAACCGCTGGGGAATAAAGGTTCTCGAATGGCGACTGCCAACATGAAAACGAAGAGTAGGACTGCCCCCACACGATGGACCGTAACATAAAAGCGGTCGCAGGAAGTTGGTCGATGATGAAGGCTCAAGGTCATAGCACTCTTTGGAGGCTTATGTCCAGCAGTAGACGTTATAAAGTCGTGGATAAGTTGATAATGAAACACTTACAGGCGTCTCGTCGTTAGGCGTGAAGGGTACAGGCGTGGGCACGAGTGCGAACGTCATGTGCGGGCAGCCGAGCTGACCGCGCGCTCCGTACCCGCACGCTAGTATCCGCTCGCCCACCCGACACAGCAAGTGGCGCCGACCGCACGCCACTTGGCTCACTGTACTGCCCATTAGTTCCATTATCTATAACCATCATTATATACTATTACGTCATATAATTACAAGAGCACTGGTGGTCTAGTGGTAGTAACCCCGCCTTCCGATCTTAAGGTCGTGGGTTCGAATCCGGTCGTGCACCAATGAATTTTTCGCTACGAAAAATGTATGTGCGCAATGCAAGTGCTCTCATACGGTTGAAGGAAAACATCGTGAGGAAACCGGCATGTCCAAGAACTAAAAATTCGAAAGACATGTGCCATCTACCAATCCGCATTGGGTTCGTGCGGTGGATTAAGACCCAATCACTTTTGCTTGAGAGTAGGCCAGTGTCCCAGTAGTGGGAACATTAGAAGGCTGTCATGGTGATGATGAGACACAATTTATGTATTGTCTTTCCTTGTGATTCTTATGCCAATGAACAAAGATAGTGATAGATTTAAAAGAGACATAAGCTAACAGAGGTTTACATTACATTTGTGATTTATTCATAAATATTTCGTTTTAGTGTAGATTAGGCGCGCATTCGCGAGCGACAGCATGCTTTTAGTGAATGCCCGGGTGTTCCTAGGATTGGTCCTTAGCATTTAGACATTTTTTTCATTCAACATTGACATTTCAACTGTCACTTGTTTCACAGGATTTTCTAGTTTACGTGTCAGTATTTATAAAATCTAATTATTTGAGTTCAATAAATATCTTATCTTATCTTAATTCTAGTTAAAGCTTACTTTTCTTGGTACAAGTTCATCTCTAGTCATCCCATGCCCAGTCTGTCCGTATTCACTGGTCCCACAGGTAAAAACACCTCCATCCAGAGTCAAAAACACTGTGAAATCTTCCCCGCATGATATATGACATACCTATAAGAGATTTTTTATAAGTAAAGAAGCAGACAATAAAGTTAATAACCATGTTTAACAATGAAACTGTACCTTAACATTTCTTAATGTTTTCAAATGTGTAGGGTAGCATTTGTTATCTCTGTCTTGTAAACCCAATTGCCCATGTGAATTTCTGCCCCAGCCAAAAACAGCTCCGGATCTAAATAGAATACAATTATATTTAAATAAATCATAGGCAAATCATTTGTATGACATTGTTGTTTGAGATAAAATTAAGTGTGGGATCCAATGTTTATCAACCCACATTAACATATGCTGATATCAGCTAGTGTGGTTTGATAAATTATTTGCTGACATAATGGTTAATAAAAAAAATAATGTTATCTCTTTACTAGTAGGTATTGTACCAAATGAACCGTAATTTTTGGTTTTAAATATATTTAAAAATAAGCTAACTGTTGTACTTTATTACGCCGATGTGATATTTATAATAACTAATTGCCTTTTTTTAAACCAAAATATATTATTAGCTGTTTTTTTTTACAAAATAAAGGCATGACAAATGTGTGATTCTTCAAACATACTTTGACAAAACAAAGGTGTGATTGCTGCCGCATGCTATTAAAGCTATAGGAACTCCAAGTAGCGAAGATACTTGCTGAGGTGTCATTTCTTTATTCGTCATGGTTCCTAGACCACACTGACCAAAGCTATTTGCTCCCCATGAGTATAAGTCACCATCTGGAAGATAAATAACAATGATAATAATAAATAATAACACACTCAGTTGCATGTTAATACATACTAATTACTGCCCACTAAGATTCCGTGTTGTGGGTATCAAAAACTACAAGAACTGAGGTACCACAACACTCATGATTTGGAACACTTACTTTATAACAAACTAGCTACACACATTGGCTTCATATTGGATTAAAAAATATATACATGCATAAACATTTAAGTTTCAGCTATCAGATACAGATGAATAGGTATCTTACTATTTGACAACGCTATACAATGATATGCACCACAGGCAACCTGTATGATACTTTTTGTGGCAAGTCCTTTAACAAATTTAGGTCTTTCTTGTGCATGAGCTCCGAGGTTGCTGCCTAGTTGGCCCATACTGTCGGAGCCCCAACTGAATGACTGCCCCCATTCATCTACGGCTAGAGAATGCTGTATACCACAAGCTATTGCCGATATTGTGCAATCTTTGAATGAATCCACTGGACCTGAAATAAAAAAAAGATTTTGACTATTATAGTTAGCTTGATTCATTAGGATGACAAATAAAATAAATAGAATACACCTATAAACCGAAAACAACAGTTTATAGGTGTATTCTATTTCTAAATGTTCCCATAACACAAGCTTTGCTTGGTTTTTGCCAATACTTGTTCAACTTTCTAGTCTAATTTTTAACTGACAGAAATAAATAGACTAATCAAGGATTATGGAGCAGCAGTTTTTGTACACTGACTGTTGAATTTAGATGCTATGGCTGCATTTCTAAACTGCCCGGCAAGCATAAGCTGGGCAGTTTTGAAATATAACAATGGCATTCCTCTATGGAAATATATAGAGTAAAATGACAGATGTCATTTCAATCTACTTTTCAGTTGAAAGAATTATTGTTAATGGTGCTAGCTTTTTTTTATTATCATGCAGTAGGTATCAATATAGCATTATTAACTCGGCGAAGATGAGGCAGGGTCTATGTGACCCTGCTTGTTTTGTTTGATGTACAGTTTTTTTTTTGCAATCGCACGCTATCAAGCTTCTCAGTAGCTGTAGTAATTGAAGTACCCTGCCCTCTAGGCATTGCATGCGTAAAAAGGATGATGGGCGCAAACGCAAATAGGGTAAAAAATAATGATTATTTCATATTATTTGTAAGTGTTGTATTCATCACGGAAGAAACATGGACTCTTAAGAAAGTCGACAGAAATCGCATTGACGCTTTCGAAATGTGGTGCTGGAGGAAAATGCTTCAGATTCCCTGGACTTCTTTCCGCACCAACGTGATCCATTTTACGTGAGCTTAAGTTGAAGACGAGACTATCTTCCATATGCCTCCACAAAGTTCTGGAAATTTTCGGTCACATAGCCAGGAAAGACGGTGACAATCTCGAAAAACTAATGGTTACCGGGAAGATAGATGGTAAACGACCTAGAGGACGGAGCCCAATGGTCCGACCAAATTCGCTCTACTCTCGACACACAATTTCACGACGCGCTGCACGCTGCGAAAGATTGTAATGGTTGGCGAAATATTGTTCGGAAGATGATTCAAAACGGGAATCACGACCCTCAGTCATGAGGAATACGACGTGAGGAGGAGGTAAGTGTTGTTATTTTTTTATTTGTAACGCATAGTCCTGCTAAAGTTGATTAAAATATTAGACTTTTAGTCATTTAAAAAGTTTAGTGATGTTTTTTTTTTTTTTTCAAAAAATCCTTCAACTTATAACTAATTTGTAAGTTAACTTCCCAACCTTCTTACTAAACTTCTTAAAAAAGGGCAATAAATACAGGGTCACTCATTATTAACCTGACAAACTTAAGGAAAAGGTTCCACACATAAAAAAAAAAAAATGTACCTACCTATGTATTTTTGTTTGCAAGTATATTTTGTTCTTTAAAAACATTAATAAATCGATTATGTATTTCTGATCAACGCGTGGGTCATAGACACGCGCCGCGAGCTGCCTTTTTGATTTCCAACAAGGATAATTCATAATTGACCAGAAAAACATAATCAATTTACTCGAGATGTAATAATTAAAACAAAATATATACCTACATGTGTATTTTTTATGTGTGATAGAACTTTTTCCTTAAGTTAGTCAGGTTGATAATGAATGATCCTATACTTTAAACTTCAAACAAAAAACAATCAAAAACAGGTCCACATCCTCGATGTACCCTTTTTGTACCAGATCCTTGCCGGGTTAACAAATCTTCAAAGTGGATGCCAAATAAAAATGAATACTTATATACTTACTTGGACTCTTGCCTTCATGATTTTCTGTAGGACGACCTAGTTGTCCCACATCATTGCTCCCGCATGAATACAGATGACCAGCGTTTGTGAGATACAGACTATGGAACTCTCCTGCAGCTACTGATTTCAAGTGAGTGCTTTCTTTCCATTTTACTAAGGTTGGTTTTATCACCTGTGTTGAAAAATGTTCTTTATACTTTGCAGAAACAAGTTAGTAATCTAAGACGTAGGAGTTTTAGAAATGTACCCCGGCGAAGGGTGATAAGTTTGAGTTTGACTAAATTACGCAGTACATAACAAAAATAAGAGCAGTAAATATATTATGATTAAATTAAGGTCTTACCAGATCAATAGTATCAGGCCCTTCAATACAAAGTTCGTGATGAGTTGCATTACCCCAGCAAAACATGTTCGCAAAATCAAACTTCAGAATTTATAGGATAACATCGAAATGCAATGCAACCCAGATCAGTCTATTAGAGAGGTAGATGAGAGTGGAAAAGGGGTGATTATAGTATAGTTCACTGCATAAATTTATCTTCGACATGGAGAAAAATTAATAGAAAATACATTTTAAAAAACTCCAGAACAATCTTCGACACGTTCTTTTTTTAAATGGCAGCCCAGTATAAGAAAGAATCTGTCTGTCTGTCTGTTATGTCATATAACCAATTTTGCCAATGTCACGCACAAACTATTTTTAGCCGTCGCCGTTGTTGACTTCTGTCATCTTTTTTTTCTTATTTAGATACCACTAAAGCGTCAACAAGCGTACGGCTCCCTTGATGGTAAGCGGTTACCTTATGTTAAGTACGCTTGCAACATCATAATATCACTTGCAAAAAAAAAAAAGTGTAACCACCCTGAGACCTTTCAACGTCACTTAGAAATAGCAGCCAACGTCACTTACATAACGTTAAATTATTATATCAAACAGTCAAGTTTCCTCTGCGACAATCAAACTCATTTAAATGCCACAGAGTCCAAAACGAAGAAGAAGAAAAAGTTTGCTCTGTCGACGCTTATAGCGTTTATATAAAACTAGCGGCTCGTCCCGGCTTTGCACAGGTGCAATGAAAACTTAAGCACCCGTGCGAAGCCGGGGCGGGTCACTAGTCATTCATAAGGTAGGAGCCGATCGATTGCTCGTTCTAACCGCGCGGCTACCTATTATTAAAGTTATATTAGGTATCCCTATTATTTTCTAAAATAAAATATAGCCTATGCTACTCAAGGATAATGTAGCATTATAATGGTGAAAGAAATTTTGAAATCAGACCAGTAGTTTTTGAGTTTATTCTTATCAAACAAAAATACAAAATACAAACATGAAAATCTTCTCTCTCTATATTTGATCATTGAGTGCAAAGGGCGTTAAGCGCATAGTATTGTACATAGCTAATTTAAGTGTACCTAGGGCTCGCCACGTAACGGAAGGCCAAGGAACATTACATAATGTCTGATAAATACGGGAATTCACGGAAAGCCTTCAGCCTTCAGCCTAATACAAAAACCGCAGTGAGAATAAATAATGAAGGGATATGTTTGGCTAATTGCTTATGTAGCAAAGGCCAATTAAAAAAAAACAGGAAGGGATATGTCTCTGTAAAGAGGGCGACCATAACTTTTGTTTTTTGAATCAGACGATGCACTACAAAATAATTCTATTAAGTTAATTCGCTCATTACTTTTTTTTATTATATAAAAACCAGTTGTATAACAAAATAGGTTGCTTTCATAGCGACAAAAGTTCAAGCTTTACGTTTCTGTATGGACTTTTGTATTCTGGTTTTTAATTCAAGTCCAAAAAGGTAACAAACAAATGTCATTGTCAAATGTCAATTTTGTGTATCTCAGAAGAGCAAAACCTTTGGATCGATATACCTACTACCTACTACCTGTCTACCAACAAAGATCAACAGAAACAACACAGGGCTCTTTTATCCATCGACTTCCTTGGTGTCATACATAATCCTAACGAAACTTCTTTAACGCTTACTCATCACCATGGTTACCGGAAGAAAGAAAAATGACAAGAACTGTCACTTGGCTCGGAACTAAAAACTTGATGTAAAAAGATATTTTATTTTATGATTTTTCTCAGAAAATATATTCATCTGCATCTCAATGAATAGCTTACTCTAAGTCTAAATTTATCTCTACCTATACCAACCCCATAGAACAAACTGCACAAAAAGTGAACAGGACAAGAAAACACAGCGAGAGACCTTCCGACAAGCACATTTGATAAACGAATGAAAATGAACCAAATGTGTAAAAGCACAATTGCAATGCTAGAATTAAAAATTCTTACACAGTAATTTAGCGTGACATAGTTCTTTATCGAAAAGAAAATATTTTTATTCTATGGTATCACCATTGTTTACATTTTTGGACTTGAAATAAAAACCAGAGTTTATGTACCTACCTACGTATCAGTCATTTATTACCCGTAAGCACAGCTCTATATAACAGCAGCTTACCCGACAAGAATCAGTCCCAAACTAGTTTGAAGGGTAGGATGTTCTCGAACAACCCAATCTTACCTGTACTCCTAGTAGGTATATACAAAATAGAACAAGTAAGTAAGTAACTAACTGGATATCTATGTAAACAGACAAACATATCTACAATAAGTTCGAGATAAGCTCAAATATGTAAACATTTTATGAAAATAAACATTTTTTACTTAGGTACTTTACTTTACTTTTTACCTTGGGGCTAGATGATGCTGTGTAATCCACACAGCATCATCTAGCCCCAAGATCCAGCATTATTTATTTATTTAAAGGTAGATACTATGATAATAGGTTAGTTATTGACTTAATTCTAACTTGTATATGCGATCTCTTAAATTGTAGGGTAAACAACTTATTATATATAAACGAAAATAAAACAAAATGCGTTCGTTATCAGCTACTTATTTGTAACAAAACTAAACTAAAAATATAAGATAAAAAGCTGGGCCTTGTGGACTGGACACCACAGTTTCTTGATTCAAACTATAGGATTAAGTGGACGTTGACTTTTATGACTATTTATTGTTATCATGACAGCCTTCTAATGTTCCCACTGCTGGGACACTGGCCTACTCTCAGGCGAGAGTGTTAAATTTACCATAAATAAATATGTGTGTGTGCTAAATGGGAAATAGGTATGGAAAACAAAATTAGTTGATACGTTAATAACTAGGGAGTCGTGAAGAGACGAGAGCGAAACCAAAAATCCAGATCCAAATCCAAAACTCTGTCAGGCACTGACTTTGTTTGGAGTCAGTCACTGACCTAATGTAAATCGCACCTAGAACAAAGCTTGTTTCGTTAGTGCTGCCCTCAAGCGAAGAGTAGCAGAATTAAGTCGTAGGTTCGTAAAACAACTTATTACTTTACTTCTTATGGTTAATTCACAATTCACTGTAATTTTTACTAATTATATACTAATAATGATGATTATAAAATTAAATTTCGTTTATTTTTAGTACCAAAAATTTATTTTGATGTTGATCTTTATAACTAGTTTTACCTTTCAAATTATTTTCGCTCTTATTTTTATGGACGTTAAGGGTTATACTTCTACAATGTAGTCATTGCTATACATACAAACCATGAATAATAAAAGTCAAGTGAAAAAAATAGACGGTCGGTCGGTCTACGACAGACAGACGACGTTGTTCGGCCATATTTGTTATTGTGCTGAATCGGATTTATTTATATCATTTCAGTTTCATTTATGAAATTTTAAATATATTGTGATGTATTTTATTTCCTTGCATTCAATTTGTATAAAATCTTATCTTGTGACATAAACTACCTGTACTCTTATAGACGTTATGCATAATAATCATTGATAGTGTTCTCAAAAGGTATTTTACTGAAGCTATCCTGCTGATTCTTTTGTGAAGCTTTTGGAAAACTTCACTAAGGTGGCGGGGGCATCTAGCAGTAATGGAAAAGGGGGAAGACCTGCTCCTGCTGCCCCGGTTGACGTGGGGTCTCCCTTGCTCGACTGGGAGGAGGGAGACCACTTCAGTTTTGAGGACTCTGAACGTTTCGAGGAAGATTCCTTGTGCAGTTGGAGTTCTGAACCTGAAAGCTTGTGCAACAATTGGCGAGGATGGAAAAGACCCAACCCCCAAAACCCTTTCATCACGCGCACTTCGAAAAAGTCCGTTCAAGGTAAGCAATGCAGCTGATCCTTTGTTTCCGAAAGTTACAAGATGTTTTTCGCTTAATTTTCAATGTTTTTCTGCATTTCGTACTGAATTAAGTAAATTTTGTGTCACAGTTGTGTGATACTACATGTAGAGCATCAGAAATGAAAGTTTTTATCCATATTTATATATATACACACCTACTATAAAATGTGCGCGTAGCTATGTACAAAGAACAGGTGTTGTAGAGTCATTTACCCCTGAGTGGACTGAGCAGTTAATAATACCCTATGGTTTCAAATCCCTGCTATATATGTAGCCTTTTTTTCATCTTTACATTGTATTCAGGTTTACTTTGTGAAGGCTAGCTTGTTATAAAGAATGGAAAGTTTTTATTTTGTTAAGCTTTCACAACTTTCACTGTTTTGATTGCATGGATAATTGTATGCTGCCATGTAGACTAAATAAATAATACTATATACTTTTTATTTTACACATGCTTAACAAAAATTCTCTGAATCCTAATTTTGTTTAAAGTAGAGCAGGTAGGTATCTAAATTAATAACAAGTTGAAAAGTATTTTAATTACCTTGTGAACATGAAGCTTTTAATCTAAAAGTTTAGCTTGGATATCTTTATAGCAGGTACTTACTACATACTATGTTTTGATAAAAATAAATAAATAAATATTGGCGGACATTAACACACAACTATTAACTATTATATATATACCTATACCTACCTATTGTGTCATTGATGTGAAGACTTAAAGTACCTATGCCCTAACTGTTTGTTTCAAATGCTTAATGTTCTCTTCTTCAAAGTAAACTTTTGAAAAGCAAAACAGCTTGGCAGGTTCCAAGCAGAAAAAGATATGATTTTAATCTATACAGAATTTATAAAAAGATGATAAAAACCTCTTCATTCAGGGAGTGACTATGTATGTTGATATATAAAATCATTTTAAAAAAACAGTTCATATACATAACATAGGTTTCTAACTTAAAGTAAATCAAATTCAGTTGTCAAAGTTAGTTTGTAAGTTATAATCTTTCAATTAAATCAGAATTAGGTATAGGTTAGTTAGAACATGTTATGCAAGGCCATGTTAGCAGTGCTATTTCTGGCTGTCTGCTTTCAACATTATGTAACTTGTTTGAGCAAGCCAAAATATTGAATTACTTGTTTATATTTTAGTCTCATAATGCTATCCTATTTCATGCATACACTTTGTATAAAAATAACCCAATTCCAATTTTTATTACCTACTTTCCACAGTCTTTAATTATAAAAGTAAAAAAAACCTTTTAATTAGGTGTAGGTATTTGATATTTTTTTGCTTGTAGTAGGTTGTCATAACAATTTGTTATTTTTTGTGCCAAAAAAGACAATTGTTGACCTTTTTATAACATAAAATAGGTATTTTGTAATACATCATAGAAACAGCCAGACCAGACCCAAAACAAATATTTGCAGATCATGCCTTTGTCTTGCGAGGGAGATCATACCCACAACCTGTCGTTTCTTAACCGGTCACTCGCCTACCATGCAAAGAACTATTTACTATATATTATGTATATGTATGCCCAGAGATTCATCCAATTTGGTAGTACAGCAGTTATACCATGGTTGTAACAAACTTTCAGATTTATTAGTAGTATAATCTCCAATTAGGACCATCTAATTTACTCATTAACCAACTGCTTAATTGGTGTTCATTTATTATTGAGACTATTACTTTTGTAAGTTGTAAGTGTAGCCACAACAATCTAATTTGAGTACTTTTATATTTTTTAATACATTTGCCCTATTTAATGATAACATGCAAATACCTTTTTTAGAATCGAAAATTCTGAAGAGATAACAATATATCAGTTTGTTGTAGATTTACACGACAATGTTTTAATTGGTATAATTATGAAAACATGGTGAAAAATGTTCGGTACCCATGTTCGGTTCCCGTGAAATAAACCCGATTCACCGCGGGTAACACCGCGGAGCGCAGCTACAAGCTAAAACATACTGATATCTGAAACCTTATTCTGTTAATTACAGAAAAAACAGTACAGACACTGAGCGAACTATCAGCAAAGTGTGTAGCCAGTCACATACCGTTTGAGTTGGTAGAACGGGTGTACCCACCGGTACCAGAACAGCTGCAGCTTCAGATCGCCTTCTGGAGTTTTCCAGACAGTGAGGATGATATCAGATTGTACTCGTGTTTGGCGAACGGATCGGCGGACGAATTCCAAAGAGGCGAGCACCTCTTTAGGGATAGGGCTGTCAAAGATGTTTTGCAAATTGGTAAGCAATACACAGTTTTATTATCATCAGCATATTGTGACTGTTGTCTATTCTGGAGTAGGGCAGGTCTTCACCTAAGCAGAGCAGTGTAAAGTTAATCAGTGCTACAGCGAGTGAAGCGACTGACTTAGTCATTTATAACAGATCAATGAAGTTAGCAATGTTCTAATGGATGGGTCACCGCCTTGATGGGATTTTGACTGATGACATTAGATGGTGAAGGGTCAAGATCGGACGTTATGGTGCTCTTTAAAGGGTGGGTGGGGGGCTGTCTATTGGTTGATATGATGACGATGACAGAGCTTATTTAGAATGCCTATGTCCTTCCAGGTTTCCACTTATCAGCGACAGTATCTCTCAGCATGCCTCGGGCGCAATTCAACGTCGCTGTCACTTTCGATAGACAAAGGATAGTGTCGTGTAACTGCACCTGTTCATCCACTGCTCATTGGTGCTCGCATATAGTTGCTGTGTGCCTGTACAGGATACACTTGGTAAGAAATACTATTAGAGTTGTTTAACTCTGTTGTTTATAAACCCTCGTAAGTATATGGTGAAATCCTATCTTTCAATTCAATTATTTTTTTATTCTTTGACAAATTACAGTACTTGGATATGTTATAACTCGGTTTATTGACATTTGAAGGGCTGTTATGTATTCGGTTGCAATTGATTTTCCAAGGTTACAATCGAAAAATCGAAAATTAACGTATTTTGTATGAATTTGAAAGCTTATTGAATGGTTTCTTTTTAATAGAATAATAATAAAACTCATGCTGCCTTACCTCCAAACTTATAGCATGAAGAAGTAAGGAAAAATTAGTCACCACTCACTGTGTATGGTAAAGTTTAATTGAACCAAATGATTTATTCATGTATTCTGTGTAATTCTGGGAATAAATATGATGTTTACCAGCTTTATCAGTTTTATAAGTGCATCGTATTATTATTCCCACACTATGGTATTATTCATATTGTTACTAGGTATGATGATTAATTTTTCAGACGTAATTTTGCAAGTGCTATCAAACAGCAAATAAATACAGCGTGAGGAAACTGACATGCCCAAGTACCTACTTAAAACTAAAAAACAAGTTCTAACCCCTTATCCGTATTAGATCCTTGTAGTTGATATGATAAGTAAGCAAGTTCGTGTGAGACAGTGGCCAACGCTGGTGACTGAGCGATGGTGTTTTTTTTTATGTCACTAGCTCTAGCTAGAGTAAGGTCATAAGGTGTCTCAGCAATTGAAACATCAGAAGGTGATGTGATGATAATTAATTTGGTTTTAAATGGTTCCAGCCAACTCAAGTATGCCTAAGAGCGCCCGTATCAGAGTCTTTGCATAGATTACGAAGGGACCAGCTCCAGAAGTTTGCACAATACCTTATAGCGGAGTTACCTCGTCAAGTCTTACCCACGGCTCAACGTATACTGGACGAGCTGCTATCTGCGCAGCCTACATTGATTAACACGACCTCTGGCGCCCCGGATCCAACCGCGGGCGCCTCGGCCTATGAATATACCTCGTGGTTCCTAGATGAAAAGACATTGCATAATAATATCAATAAGATATTAGTGAAGTTTTGCGTTCCAGCTCCTATTGTGTTCAGGTAAAGAACATCAAAACTACATAGGTACAGTAAATATATACTGTAACATATTTTTTTTAGATGAAGTAAGCTAAAAAACATAAAAATTGAAAATTTTAGTAGAAATTTAGGGTATTTCAAAACAATTATCTACTATGGTGCGTCGCTAATAGCAAGCATCGGTAAGCGTCGGGCGGCACTCTAAAGAAAATAACCTAATGAGCGATAAATCCTTGCGCTCCTCTTAGGCACCCTTAAAGATTTTTCCTATGGTAATTTACTTAGCTGTTATCAACTCTCCTATGAAATAATGGTTGAGTACCTTGTCTTAAAATATATAATTATCTACCACACTATTGATCACCACACAAAACAAATACAAACAAAAAAGACACAAATGTACACTTAAATTAATACAAAGGGCGGCATTATAACAGCAATCTCTACCAGGCAATCATGAATAGACCAGACTGAAATAACAAGTGCTTTCTTGCAGTGACGTCAACTATCTTAGCACGAGCGCGCCGCCCGCTGCCGCAGAATGGTCGTCTCTACTGCGGCCGCTGCGAGGCCGGGAGCCCGAGGGCATGTGGAACCTGCTGTCCATAGTCCGGGAGATGTTCAAACGGAGCGACAGGAACTCTATACCGCTGCTAGAGATTATTACTGAGGAAGTCATGGCTTGCGAGCAGGTATTATATTTTATAATTAAAGAGACAGCGCATGGAATTAGATGGAACATGATACTGGAGAAGTGTTCACTGGAACAAATCTTCGACAAGCCACATAGATTTAGATTTTTTAAATTTTGGATATTATAATCTTTAGTTTAAATGTTTGTTACAGATAATAGTTTGGTGGTACAGCACTAAGGCCGCGTTGGTGGCGTGGGGCGGTGGTACGGTTGGCAAACATAACGGAACAGGAGGAAACTCATCAGCGCAACATGCTTGCTCTTCGCTCTGTGATGAGGTAACCTTCTAACGAATTTTTTTTTAAGATACAATTTTCTTTAAAACTACCAAATCATTGTGCAGTATTTACTATGTAGCGTTGTTGTTTCCCTGTTACCTAATCGTAGTTAATGATGACAATCCTAATCGGACTTGGACAAGACTATTATTGTAATTAAATGTTTGATCTCTTTATTCAATTTTTCAATTCAATTTATTCATTTACTTTGTAATAAGTCTTCATTTTCTATACTCAGTCTTGAAGGTCTGTATAAAATGTTGTTAAGATAAACATACTTATTTTACTTACAGGTTGTAGTGTTATGGCGCCTTGCCGCTCTGAACCCGGGTTTGGCTCCGCACGAACGAGACACACTACACGAACAGTTTGCTCAGTGGCATCTCAAGGTGCTTGACAAGGTAATTTCGACCTTATAAAATACAAAATGTTTATTTAAAAGTTAATGGTACAAAATTTAAATTACTGAAAAATGTTACTAGAACATTGAATCTTCATAAACAGCATTTCAATTAAAATCTTGCATTTCAGGTGGCAAAGAATCGAAGCAACGCACACATAACCAGCGGTACATCGTCTTCCCACTCTCGGCATACGAGTCGGTCTCACTCGCACCCGCCTTACATCAACGGGATAAGCGAGACGGAAGTATTCCCTGGGTTCCATCCCGCTATGGAAGCCTGCTTCTTAGAGTGGGACGACTATCAGATTCCCGGTGTTACTTACACTAAGGATTTGAACCCACTCTATCATAGTCCCTTTACCATCTTTAGGCATGCAGATAAGTTGTCCTGTGATGCTCATCAGGTTAGTATCTTTGTCTCAGGTTTCATAATCTGACTGACTGACTGCCTAACTGAATGATTGACTGACTGACTGAGTGACTGACTGACTGACTGACTGACTGACAACTGAATGTCTGACTGGTTCAGTCATATCGCTAAAATTTGGAGGGTGTGTTCTTTTTAATGTGTAAGGACTCGTAGAGCATCAGAAAGATGAATATAATTTTACTGAGAAATGTTTTTCAGGTATCATCATCAAAGGCGATACTCAATAACGAGATGTCTCTCAGCTACCGTCTGACGAACCCCGACCCGGCCCATAGAGGCTTACGGAGAGGCAACCGTCACATTAACGTTGATCTGGCCATGGCCGGCCCATCTCATATTCACGTAAGAGACTTATACTTATAGTGGACTAGCGATCTGCCCCCGATTCACACGGGTGCAATGAAAACTTAAGCACCCGCGCGATGCCGAAGCGGGTCGCCAGTAATAAATATAGCCTATGTCACCCGGGTATAGTATAGCTTGCGAACGGGAAAGTATTTTTCAAATCGATTCAGTAGTTTCGGAGCTATTTATTTGTTTTAGAGCTTATTCCCGAGCGGTTCGGAGATGAACGATGTGGCACAGCGGGCGCAGGTCCGCCTGCGACGCGGAGGTTGCGGGTTCGATTCCCGCCTCGGGTCAAATGTTTGTACGATCTACAAATATTTGTTCGGGGTGTTCTGGGTATTTTCTATATATACAGGGTGTAATCGTTAAGTGTGCACAGGCGATTATTCCGTAACTATTGCAGATATCAAAAAACTTTAAACTGATATCGAAAGTACTTTACCTAATGAGTAAAATGACATTAATAACTTTTTAAAAATAAAACGAGAAATATCCAAAAAAAATACATTAATCACTCCCATACATTTAGTATGAGATAGTAGAAAGGTTTTAGTTTCCTTATTTTAAGTGGAATAGTACCTACTCATTTTACCCTTGTCATTTTATAATTATGTACGATATGAAGGTATTAATGAATTTCAAGTAGATACACGTGTAGATTAATTATCTTACCACTTCAAATTTATAATAAACCTTGTTTCAATATTGTATTGATTTGAACTAGCTGAAAAGCAACATACTAAATAAAAACAAAAAGAAAGATACTCTTTGGTGTTCGTTCTAAATTCAAATTCTTTATCGCGGGTTCTCGTTCCCGCCAATTTATTGTATTTTTCAATTTGCGTTAATAATCGTGATTGTTGCATTTATTGATTGAAAAATGGCATATTCCAATACAGAAAAGAGGGACATGTTAAAAATGTACTACAAACATGATTGTAACAATAGGGCGGCCATTATCGCCTACAGAAGAGAGTACCCAGATAGAGAAGTTCCTTCTGGTACGTATTTACGTAAGTTGGATAACAATTTGATAAATTATGGATCTTTTAACAGAAAAAAAGGTTCGAGAACAAGAGCTCCGGAATTTGATAATGACTTAGATAACAATATTATTAACTACGTAGTAGATAATCCACAAGAATCCACGCGTTCAGTGGCCCGATCATTTCCAGTGTCCCACAATTATGTACACAAGTTATTAAAAAACACAACTTCAAAGCATTTAAGATAAAACCTACTCAAACGCTGCACAATGATGATCCTGCTCGTCGGCTGGTCTATTGCAATTGGCTAGTCAATAATTATGTCAATGTAAGGTCAATTTTATGGACCGATGAAAGTAATGTTTCAAACTGCGGCATTTACAATAGAAAAAACTCGCATTATTGGTCAATTGACAATCCTCGCTTAACTACTGAAGTTAGAGCTCAGGTGCGATTCTCAATTAATGTGTGGTGTGGTATTCTTGGAGATCGGATCATTGGGCCATATTTTTACAGTGGAACCTTAAATGGACAGAGATATTTCTCCTTTGTACAAAACGATATGCCAAGTCTCTTAGAACCAATTCCAGACGATGAAAGAAGGTCGATAATTTTTCAACAAGATGGAGCACCTGCACATAATACAAATGTTGTAATGAATTTCTTACGAAACAATTATAATGGCTTAATAGCCAATAATAGTGCAACCCCTTGGCCTGCCAGATCCCCGGATCTCACGCCTTGTGATTTCTTCCTATGGGGATTTGTCAAAGACCACGTGTACGCTGAGAGAGTACACAGCCTAGAAGAGTTACAGAATCGTGTACGTCGTGCAATTGCTTTAATTACTCCGCAAATGTTAAGGAAAGTTCATTTAGAAACTGTAAATAGAGCTCGTCATTGTATTGCACAAGGAGGACGTCACTTCGAACATATGCTTTGAACACAAAATTTTGTACTTACTAAGAAATAAAATGTATGGGAGTGATTAATGTAATTTTTTTGGATATTTCTCGTTTTATTTTAAAAAAGTTATTAATGTCATTTTACTCATTAGGTAAAGTACTTTCGATATCAGTTTAAAGTTTTTTGATATCTGCAATAGTTACGGAATAATCGCCTGTGCACACTTAACGATTACACCCTGTATAATAAAAAATATCTATCTATGTATTGTATTGTATTAAGTATATATCAGTCATCTAGTACCCATAATACAGCTCTGTTTAACAGCAGCTTAGCTAGATTAGGATTGTCCAGCATTATTTATTTTAAATAAATAAATAAATAAATAAATAAATAATTCTGGACAATCCACACAGCATCAACTAGCCCCAAGGTAAGCTGCTGTTAAACAGAGCTGTATTATGGGTACTAGATGACTGGTATATATTTAATACAATACAATACATAGATATATATTTTTTATTATATATAGAAAATACCCAGAACACCCGAAACAATTTATTTATTTTATTTATTTATTTATTCAATGCAAACAATAAATCATTTTTTTTTCTCATTAGTAGTATTAGTAGTATAGATAAAAAAAAGTTATACAATAATGAACTTTATGTTCCTAAGTATAAGTTTGTGATTTGTTTTAGATCTTAGTGCCGATGCCGAACGCGGCTCACGACGCAGCCGGCGGCGCTGCTCCCGCTGATGGAAATGACGGAAATCATTCGAGTGTGTCTTCTGAAGGTGAGTTAATTAGGTTTGAATTCTGAAAAAGGGTTCTAATATATTAAAATTAAATATTTTTTTGTAACCATCTTCGATTAAGAATTATAATTTGTGACATTTAAAGTTCATAAGTTCATAATTGATATACTTTCCAAAACTTAGCAGCTATGTCAACAGCACAATTTTGTATGTACATACATAACCAGGTTTTTACAAGAAAAGGCGTTGATTTATCACGATTATCGCTTGTCGCTTACTAGAGTAAACCCTGACCTGGCGACCTCATTTGCATTATGTTGTACTAGCTGATTCGCGCGGTTTCACTCGCATAATTTTTCCATAATTTTCACAGAAATTCATTTTAACTTAAAAAAAGAGGTTCGACTGGTTTTTCTTCTGAATAGTACTTTCATTATTATTATATTTCACATTATTATAGGGAAATCTAGAGAAATACTTATCAGGCACTAAGTTCAAGCATTCAGATGTATTAATAAAATACTAATATAAGTCGTATTAAAAACATGGGACCCCGATAAATTGAAATTTTGATCTTTGATTTAAAACATAATACAAAGTTTTTTAAAACAAATGGATTTTCTAATCCATGCTTTAAGCCCCCGGTCAGACCAGGTTACTAAGATCATTTCCCGATTTGTTTTGGTCAGATTGAAACACTTTTTCCAAGTGTCATTAAATTCCACAGGTTTCTGCGAAAATGAAGAAGAAATCCTGCAAGCGAGCAGTGGCGATACCGACTCCCATTCGTCGAGTTCACCCCCAGTGTCCTCAGACGACGCAACGAGACGGATCTCGCAAGACGAGTCCGTCTCCGACGACGAATGCAACATGTACTTCTACGACACGGCTGCGGCGAGGCGAATGAACGCTTGCAGCGGCGATGAAAGCTCCCCGCCTTCTAGTGGGGTAAGAAACCTATTTAAAATACGTTTTGTCATATGTTTTTTTTTTCAAACGCTACAAAAATCTATAAAGATATTTATGATAGAACCACTGGTGGGGCCCTGTGTTCTATCATAGGATACTGACTTACTATAGTCGCTTGCGAGTCCGGAAAAAATTTCAAATGTCAGCCAATCAAATTCATAGAGTTTTAAACCACGCTTTATTATTGGCTAATAAATGTACTGTTAACTCATGGTAACCCTTGATTATACCTTCAAAATGACCTACCTTCAAAATGTCCTTCCAATTAGACTGGTATTTTCGAAATAAATCTACAACTACATGTGTGTAGTCAGGTCTTCGGGGCAACCATATTTGATGACACATACCCAACATAATTTATTGAACTCCAGGCCGGTCCATCGAACAGCGCAACCAACTGGCAGTGCACTTGGGAGGTATCGTTCGCGCGCGCAGAAGGCTTGCAAGCTCACGGGCACGCGCGCGAGGCGTGCGCGCTCGGGGCCCGGCTGGCCAAGGAGCTGCTGGCCCACCCGCCGTCGCTCACCGGATCTGCTCTCTCGCCGCACGAGAAGAGATTGAAGAAACGGAATATTCCGTTGCCGAAAATGTGCGCGGCTGCGCATAGGCTGTCGTGTCTCGCGTCGGCTACGCTGGCGAAATGCGCTTTTCTATGCACGGTATTTTTTTCTTTTCTTATATTCGCTAGAAGCACGTCCGCGATCATACTATGAAGACTAAAATAAAGACACGGCATTTTGATTATCGTAATATGTACTTAGTTGGGGTGCAAACACTCATTACCTTTTTTAATACCAAAACGTGCTCAAACAATAATTTTCAAACCTTTTATGATAGCATAATAGATATATATTTATGATAGCACTCTATAAACGAATGTTTTGTAACAGCTCTAGATACATATATTATTACATATTAGTATTTCTGATGACAGACGAGATTTTTCGAGGCATCTAACGTAAATCGCACTACTATAATGGTGGTAATTCCCCAGGCAAGCTCTATCACATAGAACGCCTTAGACCCAATGTAAGTTTTTTTATAAATGTAATAATAACTCACAGGTACTGGCAGAGTTCAGCGAGCACCACCAGTTAGCATTCCGTGTGGGTCTGTACGCGCTTGAAATGGTGCGTACCCCCGCCAGTACTAAAGCGCTCGAGGTCAAACTAAACAATCAGGAAACAGAGCTTGTGGCGCTACTGAAGAGACTGCCGACGGGACACGAGCAACTAATGCTAGCGAGGGAAAAGGCTATGCAAATTCGGGATGGGATTTTGAGGTAAATAAGATAGTTCGAACTAGTTTTATTAAGGTGCGGACAGACGCAATGGGCAAACAGTTGGCGGCTAACTGTTTGCCTTCAGTCAGCGCTTTAACTATTTTAAAGAATAGAACAGAGTTCTTAAAATATTCGTGCCAGGGATGTCAATTTTAATATTAATTGGAATATAAGATTTTTAAGTTCAAAACTGACATACATAAGCGCTCTGTATTGAGCCAAAATTTAATAAAGGATACAATTTTTCAGGAACCGAGGTCCGGCTTTGTTGCCTATTGCCTTGGCGAGTTTCCTGTTCGACGTTCTAGTACTATCGGCAAACGACAATGCTCATCTTATAGTGAGTATTTACTGGATATCTTACTAATCTATGTATTTAATAAGTTTGCGCAGATAATTGATAATTTGGGGTTCAAACGCGCCGTACAGATTTTATTTAGGTACAGTCAATATAAAAAAAAACCTAGCAGGTAATAGTGTAAAAAACTTTTTATAACGCTATTAGCTTCTGCTCGCGTGATACCTAGTAAAAAAGTAGCTTATATGCTATCCCAGGTCCAGAACGATTACTATTTTTAGTTTTATCCAAATCAGTTCAGCCGCCGGCGTGATTGAACCACAAGCATACAAATATCCAAATTTCCAGATTATAATTTTAGCAGAGTTATTTTTAGTCTATAGCGAGCTTTTTATTTTTCACTAGCGACTTGCCCCGGCTGCGCACGGATGCTTAAACTATACGTAATAAACCTTAGTCTTGAATCTCTATAATATCTATTTATTTAAACCGTATATAAAGAGTTTTCTATTCTATTCTATTCTATTCTATTCTACATACAGACAGACGGCGAAAAGCGATTTTGTTACAAATAAAACTATTATATTCACAGATAAGAATGCCACACGATGAAATGCTCGGCTTCGAAGCGGCAGTCGCCTCTCTCGGACTCAAGGCAAACGTATCTGAGGCTGAGCATCCGCTGCTCTGCGAAGGAACCAGGCGGCAGAGAGGCGAACTGGCTCTGACCCTGCTAGCCTATTACAAGGACGACCCGGTCAAACTTGCCAGGATTATGAACAAGGTGAGTAATGAAGGTAGTTTGGTCCTACTGTTTCAGGTTTTATCAAATTAAAGTGATTAAAAATAAAATACAGTGCCGTGCCTTGTCTTCAGTTTATTGAAAATAGAGTGATGAGTTAGAGTAACACACAATACAAATATAAACTAAGTTCAAATGAATGTAATTAAAATATGTTTCTAACAAGTAAGTCTCACGCATTATTCCTAGTTATCTAAGCTAGCTCTGCTTAACTTGGGGCTATATGATGCTGTATAGATTGTCCAGCATTATTATTTATTATTTATCTATACCATTAGGTACAAGTCAACCAAATTGATTTATAAGCCAATAAAAAACCTTATCTCATTTAAAAAATTCCGTAATTCTTAGTATGAATAAACTTATTAATCTTAGTAGATATGGTGGTTTCCTGAGGATGTTTACCGTAACCTATAACTGCACATACACTTTTTTATATTGGTACACAACCTGTTTCAACCAAGCTTAAAATCAGAAAGTGGTGTCAAATCACTACCACCTATCCTAGTGGTTTTGTTATTATTGTTATTGTTACTCTGCGCTTCTAAAGCCCGAATACTCAAATCTCGTCCGGGGAAGGACTACCACCATACCTATTTCTGCTGCCAAGCAGTAATGCTCGCAATGCTGTGTTCCGGTTCGAAGGGTATGGTTTCAGGTGAAATTACAGGCACACGAGACTTTCCATCTAACGTCTCAGGGTGGTAACACGCAAGTGATATCTATGATGTTGCAAGCGTACATAGGAAACGGTAACCGCTGACCATCAAGTGGGCCGTACGCTTGGTTGCCACATTAGTGGTATAATAAATAAGCGCCAAAAAATAAAAATATTTGAATAGCGTTTGAGTATTTGAGCATACTAAATGTAATTGAATCTTTCAGTTGCTGGACCGCGATATACACCAGTTGACGAAAGGTCCGATGGTCAGTCTGTACTACACGACGAACCCGCGGCTGTCCGCGTACCGTCCCGTGCCGCACGCGCAGCACTCACTCGACCCTACCTACGCGCACCCCGGCCCCTCTATGCAGCAACATGTAAGATATTTACATTACTAATTGTGAGGTTCCACTCGTATCCTACAGGATAGGAAAGGGGGGCTTCAATATAAACGATTGTTATTGTTGTAAACACGTGCACTCGACCGTCTCGCTTGCTCGCCCTCGACCGAATGAATCGTAGGCACGAGCGAAGCAATTCGATCACGCGTCGTTCGTATTCATTTAATCGGCAAACGCAACTCAAAAGAGTAGTAGAGTTCTTTGTAATAAAGCTCGTCCGGGGAAGGACTACCACCACACCTATTTCTGCCGCCAAGCAGTAATGCTCGCATTGTTAAGTTCCGGTTCGAAGGATATGGTTTCCGGTGAAATTACAGACAGGCACATGAGACTTTCCAACTAACGTCTCAGGGTGGTAACACGCAAGTGATATCTATGATGTTGCAAGCGTACATAGGCTACGGTAACCGCTTACCATCAAGTGGGCCGTACGCTTGATTGCCACTTTAGTGGTAAAATAAAAAATATTGGGATACGACCCAGCGCATGCCATTTTGATACTTATGACGTACGTGGGTAATGGGTATAGTACTGCCAACGGATCTTGGCCATCGTAAAGTTAGCCGTTTGTGATGCGAAAAAGACAATTGCGCATCGGAACGACTTCATTCGACTTCATCGAACTTCATGACAGTCGAAATCCGTTCGCAGTACTATACCGAGCATAGAAATTCGCTTGCAAGGCGACCTCGGTAAAAAAAGATTTTTATCGAAAAGTAATGTCAAAATCTCGTAGAAAACGAAAGTGATCAAGAAATGTGAAAACATTTTTATCAACCTATTTTTTACAGTATTTTTGTTGTTTTTAGAACCCAGTTTCAATTTCAATTTATTTATTAATAACATAGGATCATTATGTACTGTCAACTGTGGCCACTGATTAACACGAGGTTATTCTGTTACAGGGCGGCGGCTGTGTGCTGACTAACGACATGGAGCGACTGATGGTGTCTGAGGGCGGGCCTTCACCGCCCGCGCATGCGCACTCGTCGCACACCACGCATCACACGCACATGTCCACGCGCCCCAAAGACTCCAGGTCCAGACTCAATCAATCAATCATTTATTATTTGCTTTAATTCAGACTATGTATACTATCTTAGTGAATAACACATTTTAAATCATCATGATCAGCCATTTGATGTTTCTGCTAGCACTGGCTTATCCTAGAGCTAAATCATAATCCACTTTACATTGATTTTATAGTTTACGAGCTGTAGAGTCATTCTGTAAACGCACTTCGAACCTCGACGAGCTGAGCCCGCTGTGAGATTAAAGTTTCGTATTCTCTAAAACTCGATAATGCCTGTGGCGCCTCAGTGAGGAGCGTGGTAGTGAAATGAACTAAGTTGAGTGAGATTAAGACATTACGAGTATAGATTAACGTACAATTGGTATTCTGTACGGGAGTTCCCTACTCATCTCGACACTCTACATTCGAATTCATCTGTCAAATAAAAAGTTACAAAGAGGCGATCGAGTTCCCTACGGTTTAGTGTATTGGCTTTTTGGTGATCACGCACATTGATAATATAATAGCGCCTCGGTTATTTGTTTGTTGAAAGAAGATCTTAATGAATGAGATATTTTTATACAAGCAGACTCTAAGCTGAATTATTCAGTCGTATAAATTTTTTACCATAAATAAGGACTATGTTGCATTCTAACGACTATAGGTAGTAACTAGTACCTACTAAGTACATAGTAGATATACAAACTTTAGTTCAAAGTTCTCGTAGACCAGACGCATTTTGAAGAGGAAAGATTTTTTGCAAAAATCATGATTCCTGGGGTTGTTGGATGTAGGTAGTTACCTACCTACTACCTACTTAGAGACGAAACATTTAATTTTGTTGCATGAGTAGGCACCTAATTGAAAAGAAAAACAAACACTACATAATATAACCAAAACAAAGCATCACACGTCCGTCCCGCGCACAGCCTACACCTACCTACTTTACTTGTAATGTCACCGCCTCACTCACTCGGGTACTAACCATAGATAGAAAAATAGGCAATGGCTATTCAGCCGGACAAAGGTTCTACTTTTTGTTGTATCTAATGATTTAAATCATTTAACTCAACAATAATGTAGACTTAGCTATTTTATTGATATATCAAAATTTGAATCAATAGTTTACTGTCGTTTTAATACTTAAAAACCTAAAAGAAAAGAAATCGATTGGTCGACTATGATGAAACGCAAAGGTTCAATCCCTAGCTCATTTGTATACTCACTACGCTTCACTTGTGCTCCGAAACCAATACAGAATACGATTCCAAGGTGAAGTGGGTTTGCTTTCGAAGTGAGCACTGTCACTTGAGTGAATTCGAGTTCGTGTTCGAATTTTTACAGAATGAGCCTACTGACCCGTGCGGCTTCACCCGCGTTTTTGCTGTTTATATGTTGATAAAATGAACTGTACAACATATGTGTTATTCCAGGACTTAAGCTATCAACATTCCAAATTTCAGGCTAATCGGTTAAGTTGTCACGGAGTATGTGGTAACAAACATACACACACACACACACACACATACACACATACACACACACACACACATACACACACACACACACACACACACACACACACACACACACACACACACACAGACTTTCGCATAGTTTGTAAGTTAGTTCGTATGAGTCTGTGGCCAACACTGGTGACAGAGTTTCTAGGCCGCCCGAAGGCCTCTGAAAGGTTAATATAGTATAATATGCGAAAAAGCAAAAGGTTGCTGTTACGAGGCACTGCTTTTCGTAGTCAATCACTAGCAAGGCTTATAAATCGCACTATCGCACTAATATTATACTGTTTGTTCCTCGTTTATCATATCATTTATCCTCCATCCTTAGAGCATTCTCCGTAAACTCTCAATATTCAAATCCGTGTCGAAAAGCTATCAGAGTTTACGAAGGTCAATCCGAAACGGTGGTTTTAAAATAGCTTTTTAGAGAACTCTACAACCACTAAACCGATTTGGCTGAAATTTTAAACATAGATAGATAATGACCGGGAATAGAACATAGGCTTTCTATCCCAGAAAAAAGTGCCGTTCCCAAGTTCCACGCGAACGAAATCGCGGACGACAGCTTGTTTTTCATATTTTAAAGTACCATGTTTTCAAAACAACTTTGTTGTGCCTGTGATAAGAACCATATTTTTAAAGTGACTCTCTTATGTAAACAGATTCAAAGGCAAGCGTGTATACCCATCAGTGCCTAACCAACCCTCTGAGGCGTTGGCCCACTTTATGTTCGAGCTCGCTAAATCTGTGCTCTTCAAAGCCGGCGGTTCCTCAAGCACCAGTCTATTTACGCAGACTTCTTGCGCTAGGGAGCATCATGGACCACACAGGTAAGATATCAAAGACATTGATACCGGAAATATCAATTGACGTGTTGGCCAAAATGAGTTTGTTGCCAGATTCTTCTAGGCTGGGGCGTGTAGAACTGGCGTAAATTTACCTAGATTTAAGACGTTTCAAAATGATCCTTTTGATATGATTGAATAAACGTTTTCGATTTGATTTGATTTAATTTGATTTGAGTACTCAATCAAAGATCTAAGAATCTACCGAGCGTGGGGTTTACAGTTTGTTGGTAAATAATTTAATTTGTAAATCTTCCAGAGGGTTACACATGGCTGCATTCCAGCTAGGTCTGTACGCGTTGGGCTTGCACAACTGCGTTAGCGCCAACTGGCTGAGCCGGACATACTCGTCGCATGTTAGTTGGATCACAGGTATGACACGTGACTCCTTCAACTTTTATAATCGCGACAACTCAGGAATGGTAATACTTACTTTTAAAAGCGTAAAAGGACCATTATTGTACATCATTTTAAGATCTATAATTTTAGTCACGGCTACTTTTTGATAAAACATACATTATTTGAATAAATCCAAATAACCTCAAATATTGACCTTTGACCCTTAATAACTTTTTAGCCCAAATGGGATCGATGGGGACTTTTGACAATTTATTTCTAAGGTACAAAAATTTAGCTCTGTCGGATAGGTGAACTACTGGGTTTTTTTATTGACCGTGGTACACCTAGGTGTACTAACAAGGTGGACCACGGGTAAGGACCAAAATTAAAATGCCTGTGGTCCACCTTTATAAATGTGTCCGTGGAACACGAAGGTGAACTAACAAGGTGGACCAAAGGGTAGGGACCAGAATTATTGTAGTTTGACCACTATTTTTATGTCTAATTTGAATGGACTATAGTTGAGTATGTTTGCTTCATGGCCACACCACATACATTAGGTCGTGCATGATGGGTTTGCCTCTCAGACATAACAAGTCTATCAAGCTTACAACAAAACTAACCACTGAATGGTTTAACTGTACGGACATAACCATCTTGCTTAGCCTAACGTCATAATTATGCAATAAAACGTATATTCATGTCTATATGACTTATGTAATGAACTTAATATTTATATTTTTTAATAACCTAGGTCAAGCGATGGATATAGGAGCGCCGGCCATATTGTTCTTGATAGACGCATGGGAGGGACACTTGACGCCTCCGGAAGCCGCTGGTATTGCTGATAAGGTAATAATAATAATAAATTGAACAGCCACAAATTAATCTCGATCTTTTATGAGAACCCCGCTGCCTAAAAAGCCGGTCGTTTCATCAATAGTCAACGTAACTAATTGTCAAAATGCGCTCGATTTTATGTCCTTGAGAATTTGTCCTAAATAACAGTTTGATATTTTTTTTTAATGCTCGCAATGCTCCGCTCCTTTGCTTCTGAGCTGGGCATTGATCTGCAGTGCCACTAAGGTCAACATTGTATTGTGTTACTATCAGTACTCCCAGCTTCGCGCGGTTGCAATGAAACCGCACCCGTGCAAAGCCGGGGCAGGTCGCTCTAGTAATAAATATAGCCAATGTTATCCAAGGATAATGTAGCATTCTGATGCTGAAAGAAATTTTGAAATCGGACCAGTAGTTTTTAAGTTTATTCGTAACAAACAAAAATACAAATTTTCTCTCTTTATAATATTAGTATACACCCGTTATTATTTATCGTACAGGCTTCATCCGGCCGTGACATGCATACAGTCCGGGCAGCGGCTGAGCTAGCCCTCTCGGTGTTGCCGCACTCGCACGCCCTCAACTACAACGAGATCCAGCGCGCAGTGCTGCAGTGCAAGGAGCAGAGCGACGCTATGCTGGAGCGTGCTTGTCTTACCGTCGAGGCCGCCGCTAAAGGTAACCTCAATCCAATCCACAAGGTAATCTTGTGAGGTAGCTGGCTAAATACATAATATAAGGTCAACGTAGTTAATCACTGCAACAAGTAGGTTTCATTTGGATTGGTTATTGCCAGTGGCAATTTCAACTGCGCTTCCGTGCTTTGTCACGTTAAGCAGTCGGTCCCGGCTTTTTCTAAGTTGTTAGGCTATGACAAAAAAATTCAGGTTGGAAATTAAATAAAAAAATATTTATAACACAAGACAGACAAAATAAAGATCGGTCGTTGTTGCATTCTTTGGGAAAGTACATACAATATCCAATAATAGATATCCATAGTGTGATTTGATGATAAATCCAACCATACCGCTGTAACTCCAAATAATAATTTAAAATTTAGATTTCCATGTGTTCTCAGGTGGTGGGGTATACCCGGAGGTTCTATACACGGTGGCCCGTTACTGGCACGAGCTGTACCTGCGGCAGGCGAGCGAGGAGGGGGAGGGCCCGCCCCCGGAGGAGTGCCGGCCGCAGCCCGCGCCGCCGCTGGCCGTGCCGCTGCCGTACCCGCTGCCGCACGCCTTCCCCTACTACGCGTACCCGCCGCCCATCTACCAACTGCAGGTTCAGCAAGTGCAGCAGGTAACATACCCATACTAGTGATCTGTACTGTACCTGCGACAGGCAAGCGAGGAGCAAGAAACGAGGGGGGTTTATGCCACTAAATTGGCAACCAAGCGTAAGTCCACGTTGATGGTAAGCGGTTACCGTAGCCTATGTACGCTTGCGACATCATAGATATCACCCTGAGAAACGTCTCGTAGATGTAAAGTCTCATGTGCCTGTAATTTCACCGGAAACCATACCCTTCGAACCGGAACACAGCAATGCGAGCATTACTGCTTGGTAGAAATAAGTATGGTGGTAGTCCTTCCCCGGACGAGCTCTATCACAAAGAACTCTACTACTCTTTAAACGGGTGCACGCAACGTTACGCAAAACGATAGTGCACCCATTCCTTGCTTTGGTTGTGTGTTTCGATAGTGGATAAGATTCAATAGGTCTACTCTAGCGGACAAGAGCGAAATATCGTGACAGTCTTCGTGGTTCAGCTTATATGTTTGAACACTCTGACATAACTTGTCACTGACATAAGTTGGAACATGATATTCGCTACTATTATCGTTTGTCGCTGTTAGCGGTGTAACAAGGAAACAGCAGTAACGAGGAATACAGTATAATTACTTAACTACTAACATTTTTGAGTATGTCTAAATCTAAAGAGTTGTTAGGAGCGCGCACGCTTAATGACTGAACTGGACGACGGGTGGATGGCAAGTGGATGAGATCGCTGCGCCGCTGTGTCAGCGAGCCAGCATTCGCTGGTCATTCGGTCCCCTCTCCATACTTGCGTGTTAGGATGCGTTCAAGGCTTGAACAGTCGATTTCAAGAGTAGACCCTCTGAGGTCAGGACAATATTGTGTTCATGCTATGTATATTGTGTTACAGTACGGCGGGCCGAACGGTCCTCCGCCGCAGTTCGCGCTGCCGCAGTACTTCGTGCGCGGGCTGGTCGCGCCGCCGCAGCAGGTGTGCAACCAGCAGGTGGCGCATGCGCAGGTGAACACTTAATTCACTACAATCACACTGATATATAACACAATAGTTAAGTTTTAATTTTTATTGTTATTTTTATTTTTATGTTAATTGTGTGGCGTTAAATAAATATTTTTCTATTCTATTCTATTCTATATTATAAATGCGAAAGTTTGGATGTTCGGTGTTTGGATAGATGTTTGTTCCTCTATAACTCGACAACCACTGAACCGATTTGGCTGAAATTTAAAACATAAATAGATAGTGACCGGGAATAGAACATAGGCTACTTTTTATCTCGCTGTTTTTCGCTGTTTAACTAAGTTGTGTGTGCAGGTGACGCATGCGCACGCGCCGGTCGTGCAGGTGCCGCCGCCGCCGATGCCAGTCAACGTCTCCGTGCACAATGCGGTAACATTGATCACTGTGCGAGACTCTCTATTACACATCACTGGGGATTTATAAACATTTCCTATCCTATGCTTTTATTGTTATGCTTCTGTGTTCCACTGTCTTTTTACATTAGATGCGAGATTGATAATATTTTTAATAAAATAAAAGTGCAATATACAGCAATCCGCCATAAAAGGTTGAACATCAATTAGATCATCTTGGTTCTCTGTATGGTGGCATCAAATAAAATTGCAGAATTTTGAACCTTATTGCTAAAATTTTACATTAAAAACTGACATAATGACGTCACCGCTGTCGCTCCGCGACTCAGCGCATTTTGGCGTGAATTTTAAAATTCTAATTTAGATCGAATTTTTTTACTACTAAATCATGAATTTCTTGAATAATAAGTAATTTTTTGCATTAAGTCGATACTTCTGAACACAAGAGGACAGTTTTTCAAAATAAATCATCATGCCTATTCTTAAATTACACGTATTGATGTGTTCTTGTTTGAAGGCTGCCCGTGAAAATGATCACATGAGACTATCTATATCTCAGAGTAGCAAAGCGAGAGTTGTACTTCTGGTATGCATTCATAGGCTACGTAGTAACTGTGGGTCGTTTTGCTTTTTAACCTTCTTTGTTAAATAAACAGAATCAAAAGAGATTTACAAATGTTTACAACTCATCTAGAGAAGAAGACTATAAATATCTTTTTGTATCGCTACGCTACATATAAGTACCTATTTCTATCGACAAGCTTGGCACGCATTTGCTAGAACTAAGAAAGACTTCTGCAGTACGCAATAACTCTTTGGACCTTTTAAAATGTTTGCTTCGATTACTTGTCAGAATATAACGCAGCATCCGCCTCCGATACCCCCGCCATTGCCACCGCCGCATAGCAACGTGCAACAAGTGAACGTGAACATGGGTGCGGTTAGCAGCGTGGGGGGAGTTAGTAGTGCACCCCCTAACCTGCCCCCCGGACAGCTGAGACGGTTGCTGGCTGCGTATCGAGTGGGGATGCTAGCGCTGGAGACGCAAGCCAGGAGGGTGCACGATGACCGCCCCCAGAACAAGTTTGGAAGGTTAGTTGGAGTAGATGATAGTTTAAGCTACCCTCAGATATTGCATAATAAGGTTGTCTCACCCAAGTGGTTAGGCCATAACAGAGGCCTTTAGACGGCCTAAAAAGTGGCCGTTTTAAGCTTACTATAATAAAATAAGTATTAGGTACGAGTATGGTACGTTTTTAGATTTTAATTAGCTTTATTATTCTGTGCCTAGTCAAACTTAGTTATTAACCATTGTGTCTGTGCTCGCATTGCTGTGTTCCGGTTTGAAGGGTATGGTTTCCGGTGAAATTACAGGCACATGAGACTTTCCATCTAACGTCTCAGGGAGGTAACACGCAAGTGATATCTATGATGTTGCATGCGTACATAGGCTGCGGTAACCGCTGACCATCAAGTGGGCTGTACGCTTGGTTGCCACTTTAGTGGTATAAAAAATAAATTAAAAAAAACTTAAAAGGCTGTCACCAGAGTTGGTGACACTGACTCATACAAACTATCTTACTTTACTGTGTCTCATTCCTGTTTGAATAAGTAGAATTTTAAATCCGATTGACAATACGAGTACAGAATTGTATTACAAGACTCAAAATATGTCTCACCTATTAGGTGCGCTTTTAAACCTTATCAATACTAGGACAAGGTTGTCATTTCAAAACTAATCGAACATTGCAGACGCTCATTATGATTTTTATGCCCTAGCATGTGGTCTTATCTGGCGTTTGGTTTACGGCTGCCTGCGTTTTTAGCCTAACGTCTAGTACGCGATAATGCGTACCTACTGTACGCGTCGTGTGCCCTTTCATTATCATCATCATCATCCTATTGCAGTCCACTGCTGGACGTAGGTCTCTCCCAAAGCCCTACTGGTTAAAGCTGCGTTTTCACACTAGAGATGTGCGAGGATGTGTAGCAAGGAAAGTGATTTTAGGAACCAATAGAATCACTTCATAAAAGCTGTCAGCGCGAGGCTAGGTAAATAAAGTGATTCTTCACATCCTTCGCTACACATCCTCGCACATCTCTCGTGGAAATGCAGCCTAACTCGGTATACAGTCACAAAATTAGACGACAAATGAGACCGAGTTCTAATATTCGAATTACAAGTTTAGGTTAAAAACATTGAAAGGTTCAAATATTTTCCATTATCGCTTGCTGTTCGTACAGGAACCCTCCATACGGCGAGCACGTGAAGTGGCTGCTGCGCGTGTGCAAGCGCCTCGGCGCGCAGTACCTGCACCAGTTCTGCGTGTGCGCAGTCAACTCTGTGGTGTCGCCGTTCGTGCTGTACGAGCTGTGCGTCGAGTCTGCGCACTGGCTGGCGCGCGGCGGCCCGCATCATCTGGTGATGCAGCATTTGAGGGGAACTTTAGCTCCGCTCGTGCAGAAATGTCAACAGATGTAAGTCGCATGGTACATAGAGACATAACCCCTTTAGCTAGACGTAAGATATAGATATCTTTCTGATAATTAGATGACCGATATGGCGCGACAGACGAAGGTCCACCTGCGACGCTGATTCCCGCCTTGGGACAAATGTTTGTACAATCTGAAAATATATGTTCTGAATATTATCTACGTATAATAAAATGATGCTGTGTGGATTGTCCAGCATTATTTATTTATGCTAAATCGAAAACAGAACTGTAGCTTAGTTCCTATCGAATTTTGGTTCTTACCGAAAAAACGATACTATTTAAACTGAAGAGTTAGAGCGATGACTTGCGTACTGTAGCTGGCAAAAAGTGGTCGAGAAGAGGCAAAGATCGGGCTCAGTGGCGCACTTTGACAGAGACCTACTATCCAGCAGTGGACTGCAATAGGTTCGTGATGAAGGGTACTACTTCTTATAATATAATCTCTCACTACTTCACTTGGGTTTGCTGAAAGATAACTCTGTTTAGGGCTAATCTCGCCTGTGTACATGTCCTTTTTTTAAGTTTTACAAATGTTATCATGTGTACATTAAAGAATAAAGAAGAATAAAGAATAAATTAAACACTCGATCTATTGGCTTTAGCTGAATCATAACCGCAGGTGGATCGTTGATCAAAAACACCCAAAAACAAATGAAAAGCTGCGGTTCAGCTAGGATTCGTACGCAATCTTTGTTAGTGAAAATGCCCTTCGGATCTCGCACTAGGGTTTTGAGTATCACCCTGCATTGTCGAGCGAAGGCGTCGAAGCATGTCTTCTATGCAAAGTAAAAAAAAAACAAAGTTATAAGTGTAATGGTGTAAGTAGAAAATGTTGTAATCGGAACTAACTCGAGACGTATCGGAGGGACGCCGACAGACCCCGACTTAGCCAACTATTCTCAAGACAAATTAAAAATAAACAATGATATTTTCGGCAGGTACATCCAATGCATCCATCAGAAACTCTACCATATCACAGCAGTAGAGTATGAGGAGTTTGTCAGCATCGTCCTGTCTGCGCGCACCGCCTTCCAACTTACTCCGGAAGGCAATGCTCAGTTCAAAGAGTGGCTCGCTTCTCTACGCAAGTAAGTCTATTTCATTTCAATACTCTGTGATTTATGTTTTTTTAAGTTGCAATTTTATTTTCGGCGGTGCAATATTATTCGATCTGTAGCTAATGGTTGTCAAAGCTTACCCATGTATCCATCGATGTTTTAAGTACAATGTAAGAGTAGAAATTACCTATTATGTTGATGTTTATTTTATCAAATTGTAATTGTCATTCAAAACAAAGATGATATTATTATGATATAGAACATATTATTATAATCAGCTTTTGTTTTTATAGTTATTGGTGTCGTAGATAGTATTGGTTAATTGTAGTTTTTGACATTCATTATCAAAACTGCTCTTTTGTTTAGTGACAAAGATCGACATCCATTCTTCAGTCAACTGCTCTCGAATGCTATAGCACCGACATATGGACAATAAGAAAAATGTTTTTAGGTCTAAAACGTGCAAAAAGGACCTCTGGACCCAATTGAACGCGGCCCTGCAAACGAACGGTAAATGACGACGGCAGCCGATAGTTTGTCTGGTGCGGTGCTCCGCGCGCAAACTGTCACACTACTGGCATTGGCCCCGGTATCGGCTATACCATCTCACACTCTAACTAAACTGTATTATACACTCGTGTCATTTGTTATTTCAGTATTCGTTCATCGCACGCAGCACCTATTAGTGTTACTCAAAACATTTTTATGTGCTACATTTTGCGTTTTTAATTTTAAGACACTTATTGCGATTATTACCGATCTGAATTATAAAAAACTGTACCGACGAATGTTACCAGGTCATTTCTTATTTTCATCATTTCATTTTGACATAAAATGTATGTAATTCAGTTCTTCCGAAGTAATGTAGTGAATACCTCTTTTAGTAATAGTATAACACGCTCGATTCGAGTATCGATCTCATTGAAAATGCGATGTGTTCGCAGGAAAATGTTGCTAACTCCTGAAATAATTAATGTAACTAAACAGCAAAGTGTTTACTTCATGCTTTGACATATTAACATAAATTTGTAAGGACGTTGGCAAGTGTTTTTGTTCTCAACGTCACCGACAGTAGATCTCAGCATGTAAATATTTATTAGCGTTCTGTAATTATTTTATCATTGTTTCATTTTACATTATTATTACGCTTGAATTCATTGTACTAACATGGTGAGCAAGCTCATTTGAAGGTTGTGCGTAAAATAGTCTGAGGTTGATCGTAATCAGAGTATGTGTATGAAGTATTGATTCAAGAGCCATGCTCTAATTGAGGAGGAGGTAGCAACATTTGTTTCAAATTATTATATTGTTTCTTTTTCAAATTAAATGTCTCCAATGTAGGCAGACAGTTGAACTGAAGAAATAAAATTGCCGATAAGCTATTTATTAATCACTTGGACTGACCAAGATACCCATAAACCTTTTGTCTGCGGACCCCTGCAGTCTAAAACTATCAAAATTATCTTTGCCGATGGTAGATTATTTAAAGTTTCAATTTGTACACATATTCGAAACTTATACCCTTAACTAGTCAGTGGTTTTGAGGATTCCATCATAGAAATCAGTGGAGCTTCATCCATCACCCTAGCTCATTTTTAGTATAATTTCTTTTTAGTAGAAAAGAACCGACGTTTGATTTTAATACCTTTTGCGCAGGTGTTAGATGATAAAGATTACGGTAATGTTTTTAATAATCGATACATCAATGTGAGAACAAACTGTTGAAATTATTACTAACATTATTTATTTTATTTTTAGTTAATTCAATTCCATGTAGTTTGGTGGACAACGCTTAAATAACCATGTACTTAAACTATTTATAAATACTTACTTAATATTATCAACTATGGAAAAAATACATAGCTGCAACTATTAAATTATACCATATGGGTGTCATTAGTAATAACCATTAAAACTGTATGACCATCTCCATAAGAAAGAAGTTAAAATTGAATATTTATTTTTAAGTTAACTAAAAAAAGCTAACAGCTTTTAATGGACGGCACCCTTATAAATTGTAGAATCGTAGACATGGCCTTAAATAACTTAATACATAATGAAATAGATTTAAGTTGTCCGCCCAGATTCACTAAGTTGTAGAAGTTTACACTAGCGAATCATTATAAAGATCTCTTATAACTTTCGACTAAGCGTTTAAAAATATAGTCGCTTCATTCGCGTTCTATACTATTTCGTTTAATTTAATTGTCTTTATTAAATCAGTCAGGATACTATCGAGTAAAATGTCTGTTGTATTTTAAATTTATTTACAAGCTAAAATATAATAGTACTTGTAGTTTGTATTGTCGAAAATAAATTGGTTTGGAATAAAATGTTGGCCAGGAATGATAGTTTGCGCGAAGGTACGAAATTATGATAATGTGAAACGGCTGGTATTTAAACTAATTGCATATTATGTCACATTATACACGTTAACTACTAATATTAGGAATGCGCATCATTTTAAATTATAGAAGAACCTATTTATAAATATAATATACGCACGCAAAGTCTATATTAGCACCGCCACTTATTCGGCGCGTGGGTGACGGATTGTCTAATAAAACATAAAAAAATAAAAAATAAAAAAAAAACAAATGTAAGCTTTGAATGTTTTCATACCAACCGTTGAACTTTTGAATATTTTACGAATGGTCGTTGAGAAATGAAAGGTAGTCCTGATGAGACGGAAACATTAGAATATTTATGTCGACCCTTCGTATTGAGTCAGTGTAAAGGTGTCGATATGCGAAGACGGTTACTAAGATTTTATCATAAATTTGGAGAATAGAAGAAATTCAAAATTGAATGCAATAGTCCTTCCTTTGTGAGGAGAAATTGGCTTAAGATGTTTCAAGTGACCTAAATAAAGTCATTAGACTACAAAATATTAGACAGAAGTGGTAGATGATGACCGTCGATTCACTATTTTTGATATTCTCTTGTCGAAATTTGGAGTTTCATGAATGTTAACGTAATGACGTCTCGTGGAGATAAAAGTAGATGTGAGTTCGATTTAACTATAGTACTTTATTTACACGTTTATAATATTATATTAATTATTCATATATTAATGCATAGTAGCATCTTGAGAGCCTTTGGATAATGACGACAATGTATGACGCGTAAGCTGGCGACAAACGACCTCTGAGTAAAATTAATTTGATTTATGCTTGTAACATCATCTTGGGCATTTATCCCTGAATAGCATTCTAGATGTTGATCTTAAGTGACTTACATGTTTTCAACGCATTCTATCTAAACTTTAAAGTACCGTGTATTATGCTTACAATATGGCCATTTTGATTATTATCTAAAATATAATAGCAAAAATTTAACGCTCATGCTATAATCGCTTTTTATTATCTTAATCAATGATGTGATGTCATACTGTATAAACAGCACTAAATATCTACCACTTGAAAAATCGAAATTGTTATTTTTAAACTGCATCCGATGTTATTCCAATGTCAGATAAGATAAATACTATATAAAATAGGCAGTAGACGTATCTTGTATAGCCGAATGATCGGCATTTAAAATTAATTAAGATCGTTAAGATCTTCCTACCATAAAGCAATAAAGTATACTTACATAAATTGTATTTTATATCGTGTTAGCGGATTACGAATTATTCGTAATCGTTTGTCACAAAAAGTTTGTGTAGAAGATATTATATTGATATACACATGGATGGATTTATACTGTACGTTTGAAAGTGTTGTCGGATTCTTTGTCTTGGTTGCGGTACCTTATACATATATACATAACTATGTATAGATCGATATAGTAAGCTATGGAAGAAACAGAAAAGTTATGTCGAAGATTGTGAATTAGTAATAAGCAGTAAGAGACAGAAAATAAAACTTTCAGAATGTAGAAGTGGAAGATATTGAGTACATAAATACATTATTATGTTGAGTCAATCAACAATCTCCAGTGTGCCTTGCTTGAAATCAACTCATCGCGGATTGATGGAATTCGCCACATGATCGTTTCATGTGTCCGATTAGTTAAGTAAGACCAAGACTGACTTGTAACATTTCCAACGATCTTATTGCACTGGCATGAACTAACAGTGGTTATTTCATGCCTTTCATAATGTAAGAAACGGTGTTTTTGCAAAGAACTCCCTCGTGTTTTTGATATCATGTCTGCAGAGTGTATTGTCCGTATATCTGTATGTATATCAATAAGTTAACGACCCCAACGAGAACAAAATAGGAATAAAGCTAGTTTTACTACGGTTTTGATACTAATGATTCGATGGAAATTATACATTGTGTTGTAGTCGCAATCGAAGAAATTTGACGCTAGATTTGAGAACAAATTAAGGAAATATGACATTGGAATAACATGTTTGTTGCCAGCCGGCGCAGATTAGGCTTAGTTCAATATCTTTATGAAATTAGATGTTTATGCATTCATAAATTGTGGGATGTTTTTCAGCATTCATTAGATAGTAAATTTTTAGAATGCTAGTTAGTATAAATTGATGTTCTTTAAAGTTTGATAAGGATGCAAAACCTTTGATTTGTCTCCAGTGTTTATTAAATGTTTCATCGAATAGATATTTATAGTATTTCTAAAGAAAAGTATTGACAGTTATATATTACATACAGCATCTAGAATAGAGAAAATGCGGCAAGACCGGCTTCGCTGTTACCAATTTCGTTTTGCACTTTGAATTGTTATATTGCAATAGAATAGCATTTACCCATGTACTTAAATTGTTGTGGTTTTACTACAAAATCTATGGGAATCATAACACTCATTATTCAGTGTCAGGTTAATATATTGCACAACGTACGTATCTGTTTACTGTTCACAAACTTATTTAATTTGTGTCTGTATCCTTCAGGTTTTCTATCTTAATGTTTTGTAAGAATGCTATTCTTTTGCTCTGTTTCATTATGAGTCACATTTAAATTCACATTTCCATCACGATAACTGCTGCCGTCCTTAAATTACTTTGCGAATCAGTAAAAGTATAGTCCTTATTTAACATATTCCTATTACTCAACCTTTTTGCACATAATAGACCACTGTTCGCTAACACATGAACGGGCGGATTTACCAACGGTTCAGGTTACAGTTATTGTATGAAAACGTCTGTCTGAAAGAATCGGCTAGACTTATCAGTCTTTAAACGGTCAGTTACTGTGTTGGTGAACAGAATCCCTGTTTGAGTACTAATCATAATGCTGATTGGGCATTATCATTACTTAACTAATATTTTTTTCTGCGTACCTACATAATCTTAGCATAAATAAGTGCTTTGACTTTAACAAAATAACTATTTTTACACAAAAGAACATTATGTATTTAAATTATATAAAAACATATACTATTCATAATATTGATATCGTTAGTTTCATAATTGTAATGTTAGTTTGAAGTATGTTTTTATTAGGACCTCTTTCACCATCGGCAATTTGCATTTGGTTCCTAGACAAGACTTAGTAAAGTATGGAATCTTAAACAGCTTTACATTATGTACCTTAATCCAGCTTAATCTGTCGATGTTGGAAGAGGCCCTTAGTCGTTTAATGCATGTTCGTTCATAGTTTGTAATCTGTCCAGTGTACTCTACCTATAGCGTGTCATGTTTTGCGATTTGTTTCAAAGTGCTTTGGTATTTTTTTTTCGATTAGCTGAGATGATCTACAGTAAAACGTGTCAGTTAAAATCTTCTAACTGTACGACATGCACGTATGTAACTGTTGGCATCGAATCTACACTAATAATAGATGTTTAAAAAAGAAGAATATTTGCTCATTTCATTTTTACTTACTTGAACTGAAAGTACCGAACCGCCGAGCATCTTTAAAAGTAACTTTTGACAAGTACAATGACTACGTACTATTATCTCAATAAAAAACAATGAGTTTCCATTATTATTGTTAAAAAAAGAATAACAAAACAATAAAAATAAAAATATCACATAAAGTTTGTTGGCTTAATGCGTGTTCTCTCATACTTACTTTTAGTCATCTAAAATCGTCTTTTAGTCGTACATTTCATACATGCATAAGAGCCCTATCCTTGACCATCCTTGAATTTTCTTGTAGCCCGTGAAAAATCGAACACTATTGTGGCTCGTGTGAAAAAAATAACAAATAAAAGCAAGACAACTGATTTAAAAAAAAGAAATAGTATCGCACGTTTCGTAAAATAAGCAATTCCAGTCAACTTTTAATCATGTTTTTTATTAAATAACTAACGCTAACATATTTCCAAAAATGTAATAATAAAATATGCAAATAATCATAGTAAAAGAACCAATTTTATAGTGGCCTAGGTCTTAGTAACACAATAAACATTATAATACAATTTTATTTTTATGTAGACAAACAAAGTTCTATATGAAAAATGTTTGTTGTGTTGAGTTTCCTAAAACGGGAACACTGGAGATCCGCCATGACAGCTATTAGCCAATAATCGTGACGCATCTTGACTTTGACAGTACATAATAACCCAGTTGTTCGTTAAACCCGCCATGTTGTTTTGCATTGTGTTGCACTCCTTCACAAAGATAAACTTACATAAGATTATGATAGAAGCCAAAATAAAATAAATAAACAGTGATAAATGGTTTCTTTAATGGTTATTTATTTATCTAGACCCCTACAAATGACTTAGGCCCAGCTCCATACTGCGTGAAACAACTCTTTTAAGTAATCTTAGAAAAATACAATATGTTAGTTCAATATTTTTGAAAAAAAGATGGTCTAAAAACGCGTACTTTTCCCAATTTTACGCTTATTATTTCTGCTAAAGTAGGGAATTTACAATTAAAATACACCTACTAAATTAAAGTTTTAGTTTTTATTAAATAAATTCAACAAAAAAAAAAAAATCTAATAGCATTGACTTTTTTTATACGATTTTTTTTAAATCACATCTTAGCGCACTTATAATCATATCGCCCAAGCACCGACTCTCAAACCGCGCTGAGCGCTTATGGAAGGAAGACGTATCACTCCTCGTCGCGCGCGCTATCACTTATAAAGATACATTCAAGCGAACTTAATTAATTATATCATAAAGACGTATTTTGATAATTACACAATACAGTAGTTGGTACCTGCAAGTCACAGGCATACCTTTGTGCCTCTGCACATTGAGCCACTGGTGGCGGCCACAAGACCAACACAAGAGAGAAGATGGCCGCGTTTAAGCTACACGCTGTGAACGTCGCCCGCGCTCGCTAATAGTAGCCGCGATTTGTCGCTCGCATCGCGCTCACACTCGGCCACAAGAGCCGGTTTCTCCCCGCCCGTCCCACCAACACACACAAAATAGTGGCTATGTGGCGGCGATTAGTGGCTGCTAGACACTAGACCGTATCTAGTGGCTCAATGTGCACAGGCTCTTTATTATATTATTGCATGCAAGCTACAGCAGCATGTTTGTTTACACTTATGTATTTGGCATTACTATATTCCTAAAATGGATATACAAGTAATTAATCAAATCCATGCTTATATTATAAAAGTTGTATCACCTGTCAAAAGTTACTTTTTAAACGCCGCGCCGGTACCGCGATGTATCGACTAAATATCATACTCAAAAGTTAATGTAAAGTCTCAATAAGTATCGGATATTTGGTTTATATCTAGCAAGTTTTTGAATGAATCCTAACTAAGTACTAATTCGGTTGGTTTTATAATTTATATTTTATTTATTCTTATTAGGTTTTGTTTTATAATACTCATCGCAATGCAAGTTAACTTAATTCTACGTCACATCACAGTCAGTTTTACACAGGTATCGATGTAAACAGTATAAATAGGAAGTCTGTTTAGTTCTAAATTGACGATGCATAATTATTTTATACATCTGGACTTGTAGTTTAATTAATACACCTATTATATGTAAGGTGTCTCCGCCTATTAAAGTATGTAACCATTATACAGTTGAATGGCTACTTCTTAGTACGTAATAAAATAATAAATTCCCATAGCAGTGTCTGCAAATATTTGAATGGACAGTGAAATGGAAAAATACTGTTTGGAGAACTAGGTTGCAGGAAACCATTGCACAAACTTAGATTTTTTGCAGAAAATCACAATAGTAGTTGTATACGTGCCACGAGTCACGACCGGTTCGGTTCATATTATTTTGTTGTCCAACTATCCCTCCCGGGCGTAAGACTGACATGATCATTCGATTGTCAAACCATTTTACAAATCAGGATGTCCAAAAACAATCTGATTGGTGTTTTATTTTATTCGCGTTTTATTTTTGCGTACGAGTTTTCCTTTCCTTCATTGTTTTACGGCATCCTGAATATTGTTCTGTTAAAATATTTATGAAATTTAGCGCTAGACATTTTGCTCCGTTTGTCGCGAATGGTTGTAATTATAAAATATTATAGATAATATTAATTAGTGAAATGATAGACTGTTTTGCACTTCTGGTTTGACCGTATCAAGTTACTCATGTTGTCGCTTTTCTTCTAAACACAATACTGTTGAAACGCTTTGTGATGACAAGTGTGTATTCTGATTTCAGCTTGCATTTCGATAAACGTTATTCTTTGGAAAATTACCTATTCCTTTGTTTAATAAAAGTTTCTCTTCAATATCGAAATGTTTTGACCTCTATAACATTTTATTATTACTTTTACGATTACACATTTAAGTCTTTTTGGCAACGTATTTGAAGTAACATTATTTAATTATTCAATATACTTATTCTATAATAAGACATGTGAGTTTTATTCCTTACAACACTTTGATCTGGCAGTCACCCAAATTCATTAGCACTCAATTAACTATTTTAAGGTTTTCTCCAATTAAATTATTAAAGCTTGAACTGGAATTCATAGTTCTTATCGTATTCATACATAGGTACCTATTAATTATTATGTAATACATTTTACCTATCAGTTGCAAATAAGACTACAATAACCTAAATTGTAATTGAGTTGATAATGAGACATGATTGTTTGTGCTACATAGAGAACGATATGAATCGACCTCTGATTCCACTTAAGCTTAGGTGTCTTCCTTCCATTGTCAATGACCAATACACAAACCGTCTTATTACATAAAAGTGCCTATCTCAAGCATCAAATATTTCACCCCGATTCGGAAATTTTATTAAGATAAAGCCTTTACTCAAAAATAAAGTCTAGATTTACTATCGGTACAATGTGTAATAGTGATTGGTTTATCAATTCCACTGCCTCTTCTATTGCGTCAATGGGTGGTGCCCGCGCATCGAGAGAAAAATACGCAAGTGTTTATGTATAAATGATAGATTTTATCATCATCTCAAAGTGATTTCCAATGGTTTATATCTTGTAGTTTGGGGATATCATTCAGCAATGTAAAATATTTGCTTAGTGTTTTCAGGTGATAATTTGAAAATTAAATATAACTGTGAGTATTTAAATGTGTTTTTGATGAATACGTTTATAATTTTTAAGAAAATTATTCAAAATACTTTGTTTTTTCAGGCAATTGCCGTGGTTACTAATAAATCGCTTGCAATGGGACCGTGCCTCGAACGGCGCGATAGATAGCGTAACGAGTGAATGCATGGATCGCACGCTGTGTCGCGTGATTACCACGTGTGGACGATCGCTCGGTACGAATGCGTACAGTCAGCAAGACAGCGCATGTAAGTCGATATTGTACTATATACTGAGTCGTATACGCAGGATTATAAGATTACACTTAGTAATTTAGAGCACTGAGCCACAGAAGCATTATCTAAACCTGAACTAAGTTTGACAGCATCAACAATTTTTTAATTAAAAAACAGTAGGTATCTAAAAATTATTGATATTCAATATAGGTAGAGTTGGTGGGTTTCTGTCATCGAGGACCAATTCCTTGATGGTTTCAGTGGACCAAGTCAGAAGATCAGTGTGGATGATTATCATGATGATGACGCAAGTACAATTTTTCTAAGTATAAATTCTATTTAGGTATATTTTTTATTACAGCAAATATTTTTGTTCTGTTATATTGTGATGAGTTACTGACTATAATCGTTTATTCAACACCTTTCTTTTGAAACTTCAATAAACTCTGATAGTAAACAAAGATTATATTATAATTTAACAATATTGTTCTATTGCTCATGTTTTCATTATAAAGGTTAAATGAAATAACATCTTTGCGCTGATGCTGTTTCTTCACTAGTATAAAACAAAGTCGCTATCCGCTGTTTGTCCCTCTGTATGTATGTATGTATGTATGTATGTATGTATGTATGTATGAACGCTCAGTGTTTTTAAAATACGAGATTAAAAATAACGCTTTTATAAACTGAATGAGGCTTTCATCAATAAATAGAGTAATTCAAGAGGAAGGTTTATACGTATCTATATATAGCGCCCGTGCGAAGCCGGGGCGGATCGCTAGTCACACTAATATTATAAATGTGAAAGTTTGGATGTTTGTTCCTCTATCACTCGACAACCACTAAAACAATTTGGTTGAAATTTAAAACAGACATGAATGACCGGGAATGGGACATATGGGCTACTTTTAATCCCGGAAAAAGTACGATTCTCAAGTTCCACGCGAACGAAGTCACGGGCAACAGCTAGTATATATATAATAAAATGCAACTGCAACGTTATTGACAAAACTACGGTTCCGTTCATGTAAACTAAACGTCAACTATAAATAGCGTTAGATAATTTTCCAGTGTATAAGGTTGGCTGTAGTATTTGTTTACATAATATGCGTATTTTGAGCTGTAAGTCTATTTGTATTGCATCTACGTAGTTTCCCTAACCTTTTACAGGCATATATCTATACTATACTATAATTAATTCGAAAGTTTAAAAGTTTGTGTCAATCGCGCTGTAACTCCTTAACTGATTTGGATGAAACTAAGAATAGTATTATTTGCAATTTATAATAGCTGGTATGGTGCATTGCATACCAGCTACGTTTTGATAAAATACCACGGAATCAAAGCCACGGGCAGAAGCTAGCACAAACTTATTATAAATGCGAAAGTAAATCGCTCTGGCTTGAATTTTCACGACTAATCGTTGAACCGATTTGTATTAAACTTGGCACGGAGATAGTATACAAGTCTGAGGAAGGACATGCCCACTTTAAATTTGGCACGAGTAGGACTAAGCAAGGCTACTTTTATATATTACATACTAGCGACCTGCCCCGGCTTCGTACGGGTGCAATAAAAACTTATGCACCCGCGCGAAGCCGGGGCGGGCACTTCTGCTTAAGCTGTGTCCTTTAGGAGTACAATTTCAGAAATTCCTTAGTGAGCACCAATACTAGAATATAATATTCCATACTTTCCAATTTTCAAGTGATATAGGTTAGATTCTGCGTGTAGGTCAATAGGTATGTCACTAAGCCTTTTCTATTATAAACGCGAGCTTAGTCGCAGTCTATAGCTAGTGTATTATGAATGTTAGTATTCGAGCAAGCGTATGCATGATTTGCTCATTACAGTAATATCATTAGCTAACAGTACATATGATTAACGTTGGGATCATAATTTTAACGCGTTAAGTACCTATCCTATAGATGACGTAGTCATGCATGACCTTTATTAGTGCAGTATAAATTAATAAATAGAAGGAACTTGTGAATTTAACTTATCAATTTTCGTGACATACGAGTTAGTTTATATTAGAAAATAAGTAGGACTACATGCTATTAGGAATTTCTTTGTTTATCACACTTTAAAATGTTTTATTTTCAAGATTGTATGAATATTCAGAACAGACATCTAAGTATCGATACAGACAGACGTTAAAATAGGTTTGCTTTGTACGTTACTAGTACTGACGTAGCGCAGTGGAAAACTAAATTAGTTCTGCAAATATTTAGCTTTACATAGAGCAGTGTTGTACATTGTACAACTTTGTACTTATACTATATCTTTACCAAGATTGATTGTATGACAGTGGTAAGGTTCGTAAAAAAATTAGCCTTATTTTTGTCTATGTACTAAAGAGTACCAAAAAATTTTTGCGTGAAACACATCTAAACAAAGGTACACTTACTTTGCGTAAGGACTCAGTTAATTATGTACATGCGTTTGGTTTCGTTTAATGCAGAATTATTCTTTTACAGTTAAACAATATGAAAGATGGAGCCGCTTAGTAAATACACCTTAGCACCACCAATGCTTAAAGTATATCGGATGAACATCCATTGTTGTTGTCAGCCTGCACTGTCCCACAGCTGGCCAAAGGCTTAATAAAATATGATCACCCATATAAATTCCAAATTCAAATCTCAAAGTTCTTCGCCCTAATTGTTGATGTGCACTAACCTTATGCCCATGCATTCGGGCCATGTAATAATTGCCACAGCTTTACTCATTTATCATATTTACACTATCTTACGCTATTGCTGATAAGAATGTTGATATTGTTTCTATTGGCTGTTACGAGGGCGTGTGGTCTCCGCCATTTGGTACCTGCAGCTATGTAGTATGCATGGTATAATAAAGTGATTACTTTGTATTCTGTGACTGCCTGTTTCTATAAAAGCTAAGCGTATCGCACGTGCTATAGCAGTCTTTGCTCGTTCATCGCGCGTTACGCGCCTGTTGTCTTACAATTCTCTTCAGTTTCAGTATTATTATATTTACTTTCTTTTTTATTTAAGGTATAAAAATAGAAGCATACTATTTTTATTATTTTTAAAATAAATATATGTTAGAGTTATAAGAAAACATCGGGGTTTATTTCGGATTGATTTAATTTTTATCATAATGGCTTACCTACAATCGATGCCTAAAAATGAAACCATCAAGCTGCGTGAAAAACACGTTGGGTAAGCATGACTTATACCGTTGTTATATTAAAATTATCTTCTATTATTGCATATTATTAAATGTATGTTCATTGTTTTGTTTTTGTTTTCAGCGCGGCATGCCAGTTGTTTTTCCGCTCTTCGCCTCTGAAGATCGTCCGGGGTATAGCCCAGTATATGTATGACGAGACCGGCGAGAGGTACCTGGACTGTATCAATAACGTGGCACATGGTAAGTCACTTTCAGAATTTTACTAGTGTAAGGTCTAGGTTTTCGCTCTATTCGAGCATTAAGCATTGTAGGGCGAGATATGCAGCTTTTCACAGAGGTCCGACGTTTATCTGTAGAAGTGAACTGACTGACCAAGATTTCTTTGACCGATGAATGGAATATTTTCCAGCAATGTAAGATTCAGTCGTTTATTATGATTCGAGTCCTGCATAGCACCGGGACTAATATTTGGTTCGAAATCATGTATTTTTATTTATTTATTTATGTGGACTCCCTTTTCCGCATTTGGACCGCACCATTTGGTCCGTTATGCGTGGGGTTGAAAGCATGTAGTAAAATCTGTCTTCTGAACCTGATATCTTGGGTTCAAACCGAATACGTGAACCAACTGTGGAACCAACGGTATTTAATGCTCCCAAACGCTAATGGAAAATAAAATCGTAAGAGAGCCGACATGTCTAAGAAACAAAAGGTTCGAAAGACAGTCACGTGCCATCCATCAGTCAGTATTGTGCCTATTTCAAAGACCTCTATCTTGCTCGGAAATAAGCAGGTGTCTCAGCAATGGAATGGAAATATCAAAAGTCTGATCACAACGTTTGTTTCCAGTGGGACATTGCCATCCCCACGTAGTGGAGGCAGGTAGAAATCAAATGTCGTTGATATCGACAAACAATCGCTACCTCCACGACGAGATAGTAATCCTCGCTGAAAGGCTCGTGAAGTCTATGCCGGAGCCACTCTCTGTATGCTTCTTCGTCAATTCTGGTTCCGAGGCCAACGACCTCGCCCTGCGACTGGCTCGAGTTCACACTAAGAAAAAGGATGTCATCACGCTAGACCAGTAAGTATTTTAATTTAATTTTTAAAGCAACTTGCGGACAATCTTTTTATCCTGGCATATAAGTTATTCTTCCTTATTATCTCTTATATCTTCTAATCCTGTCCTAGATTCTTGCATTCATGTTATTTTGTTGTTAATAATTTTTTTGTAAAATATGATTGTTTTTAGTTTATGTAAAATGTATCTTTTTAAATCTTTGTTAATATTTTAAACTTATCCTATGTGAGCTTATAACTCTATCAAACATCTAAGATTGATTAGGAATATGCCAGGAAAGTCGTCCAAAAGTCAGGTTAGGTTGCTTCGAGTATCTCGAAGTGTTTTAGGGTGCTACTAGCCCCTGTTTGTTACAGCGCGTATCATGGACACCTTACGTCTATGATTGATATCTCACCGTACAAATTTAACCTACCCGGAGGGCCAGAGAAGCCAGACTGGGTCCATGTGGTGAGTGACTTAATACTCCTGCATTAATTGCATATTTCGCCAGTTATTTTCTTTGAAATCTGATGAAGTGGCTGCGCGCCATAAATAGCTTCAATAAACATAAATTATTTTCGTCGTTTCTGAAATTCTTCTAAAAGTCGCAATAGTAGAAGCATAGTGGCTGTATTTCCCATAGAAGTGGTATTGTCAAAACTGTGACCATTACACGACTAATAAGTGGATATCAGCAATTTATAGTTAGTTTTTTTTTGCTAAAAGGGGTATTGTGGGCATAACCTGAGGTGCATTTATTAGGATTGCCATTTTTTAATATGGTAGTACACATGCCAACACAAAATATCTTAAATCTTGTTGATATACCGGTGGATGACTCAATTAGGAGTTAGTAACAGTTACATTTAATCACGCAGCCGTAGCCACTATACAGACAGTTTATCTATAGGGCTTACACACGTCAAAATTTATTGCGATTGCATAATCTATAAATAAAATTAAGTTAACTTAATATGAGATAACATGACCTCGTTTATTTGAGCATGTGTCTGGTTAGTGGCTGCATGATAGTGGTCGCACCTCTTCTTTGCAATTTTATGATTATAGGTACTAAATTAGTCAGTTCTAAGGATAATATATGATCATTGGAAGTCATAAACAGGAATATTGTACGTCTGTTGTTAATTTTAAACTGCTGTAAATTTGTATTTTATCACAAAATATTGTAAATTTAGGAAAATGACATACTTAAATGGAATCTAACAAAAGGTATCGTGTTACAATAACGATAGGTTTCATTTTATTGCTGTCTGGAAGCACCATAATCATACCATACTTACTAGACACTTTTTATTATTACAATAAAAGGTTTATACAAATGTCTAACAGTCTTCGGTGAATCATTCTAGTAGTAAGTTAGGTAAATTTTATTTCGTCTTCTAAGACCTGCGTTTTTTATAACAGGCGCCTGTCCCTGACGTGTATAGAGGGAAGTACACAAACCCTAGAGACTCCCAGTCAGAAGAGGAGCTAGGCAAACTATACGCCGACGAGGTTGAGAGACTATGCTTGGAGGCGAAGAGCAAGCACGGCGGAGTCTGTGCCTTTATCGCCGAGAGCTTGCAAAGCTGCGGCGGGCAGATTATCCCACCTGATGGATATCTACAACGTGTTTATCAGTAAGTTTATAAACGTAAGAGTAGTAGAGTTCTCTGTGATAGAGCTCGTCCGGGGAAGGACTACCACCATACCTTTCTGCCGCCAAGCAGTAATGCTCGCATTGCTGTGTTCCGGTGTGAAGGGTATGGTTTCCGGTGAAATTACTGGCACATGAGGCTTTCGATCTTAGCCTCAAGGTGGCAATCCGCGAGTGATACCTCTGGTATAGCAAGCGTCCATAGGCTGCGGTAACCGCTTATCATCTTGTGGGCCGTACGCTTGGTTGCCACTTCAGTTGTATAAAAAAAAACGTTATAAAACTGTCAGTCACATCTGCAGGGCTATTTCGTAAGGAAACATGGTTGGCTTCACTTACAGGCTGATGACAGAAAACGAAAGTGAATTCAGGTTGTTGCGCAGTACAAATGTGATATTATTGTCTCAAACCGCGCCGTTTATGTCAAAAGCGAAAACGAAGCCAACCATGGGATTCCTTACGAAATAGTCCTGATTGTTCTTAGGCATGAATATTATTATAGTCTGAATCTGGCAAAATTGTGACAAATAACAGATGCCGTAAACAAAGAAGTAAAGTGAAATAGTCATCTGTATATAAAAAATGGATCGCTGTGCGTTAGGCTCGCTAAAACTCGACAACGGCTGAACCAATTTGGCTGATTTTGGTCTTAAAAAAAAAGGCAAATAAAATTACGCGAGTGTAACCGCGCCGGGTCAGCTAGTATAAAATAAATTGATATCATTTACTTACAAGGACTAAATAATTACGTGCTTAATTAATCTGTGCTAATAGCCTCCACTAGCGCGCCGGTTAATGTCTTCATTGATAATGTATTATTATGAAATGATATCTATAGATGGCTAACATTTATATTTGACTAGCTTCGCCCCGTGGTTTTACCTGCAGTGTTTGCAGTTTTATGCTATCCCACAATGAGATATTTTTGAGCTGTAAAAGAGCCCTTGTGCTTATAGAGGGTTTTTTTTTTATAAGTGATAGTCAAGCGTTTGGCCGCTATCCCACCTGATGTTAAGTGTCGATGCGGCCTAAGATGGAGCACGCTGGGCTAGAATATACCTGTTCACTCTTGTTTTGAATATTCCTAAATTGTATTCTTCTGGAAAGACTGACGCCGGCAACGAGTTCCACTCTTATGTTCACTCGTATGGCTAATAACATTCAAATCGGTCCAGCCGCTTGAGCGTGAAAAAGTAATAAACTAACACACACAAGCACAAGCACAAGCATTCGCATTTATAATATTTATTACTAGCTGCGCTCGCAGTGTTACCAGCCGTTTAACAAACAGTTGCTCATTCCACGGGAAAATATGATTTTCTGGTATCAAAAGTAGCGTATGTACCAATCCAGAACCAACATTATTTAATGTCAAATTTCATCCAATCCTTGTAGCCGTTTGAGTTTGAAGAAGTAACAAAGTAACTCATAAACTATCACATTTATAATAATTTTATTTATCGTTTACAGACACGTCCGTGACTCTGACGGCATCTGCATAGCCGACGAGGTCCAAGTGGGCTTCGGTCGCGCGGGCACCCACATGTGGGCTTTCGAGACCCAAGACGTCATACCTGACATTGTGACCGTGGGCAAACCCATGGGCAACGGGCATCCTGTCGCAGCCGTCATCACCACCCCCGAAATAGCCAAGAGCTTCACCGATACTGGTGTGGAGTACTTCAATACGGTAATTTGTTTTTTTTATAGATCATCATGACAGCCTTCTAATGTACCCAATGCTGGGACACTGACACCCACTCTCAAGCGAGAGTGATTGAGTCTTAATCCACCACGCGGACCCAATGCGGATTGGTGGATGGCGCATGTCTTTCGAATTGTTAGTTCTTGGACATGCCGGTTTCCTCACGATGTTTTCCTTCACCGTCTGAGAGCACTTGCATTGCGCACATAAATTTTTCGAATAGAAAAACCCATTGGTGCATGACCGGATTCGAAACCACGACCTTAGGATCGGAAGGCGGGGTCTCTACCACTAGACCACCAGTGCTCTTTTTTATAAATAATGCTGGACGATCCACAAAGGATCATTTAGAGCTTGTGTTATGGGTGTACTAGATGACTGTTGGCTATACAAGCTTTCCTTTGTTTGGGGTTAGATGCTGCTGTGTGAATAGGCATGATGACTGATTTTGAGAAACTTTTCTATCGTGTTCAGAAGTATCGACTTTAGGCAAAAAATAACCAAAAATTAATGGTTTAGTAGTAATTAAATGCGATTGTAATTTGAATTTTAAAATTCACGCATAAACGCGCCGAGTCGCGGAGTGACAGCGGTGACGTCATTAAGAGCCCTATCCTTGACAATCCTTGAATTTTCTTGTAGCCCGTGAAGTTTCGAACACTATTGTGGCTCGTGTGTTGAAGATATTTTAACGAAAATAAAAACAAATAAAAGCTTTATCCCTTAAAATTTAAGCCAACAGAGCAAATATTAATTAACTCAAGACATAACTGATTAAAAAAACAATTAGTAACGCACGTTTCGTAAAATGAGCAATTCCAGTCAACTTTCGATCATTTTTTCTATGAAATAACAAAGTCTAACATATTTCCAAAAATGCAATTATAATAATCACAGTTTTAAAATTTAAGTGTACAGAGAAAAATACAGCATGTTAGTTCAATATTTTTAAAAAAATACGGTCTAAAAAAGGCGTACTTTTCCCAATTTTACGCTTGTTATTTCTGCTAAAGTAAGGAGTTTACAATAAAAATACACCTACTTAATTAAAGTTTAAGTTTTTATTAAATAAATACAACGAAGAAAATAGTCTAATAGCATTGACTTTTTTTAATACGAATTTTTTAAAATCACACCTTAGCGCACTTATAATCATATCGATCGAAGCAGCGACTCTCAAACCGCGCTGAGCGCTTATGGAGGGAGGATGTATCGCTCCTCGTCGCGCGCGCTATTACTTCTACTATATAAAGATACATTAACGCGAACTTCATGAATTATATCGCTAAATCTTGGAAAGGCCTCTTAAGTCAGTTTTCAATATTGAAATTATAGAATTAGCAATAAGGTTCAAAATTTGCAATATTTTTGATACCACCAATCAGAGAACCTAGATGCTCCTGATCGGTGTTTAACCTTTTATGGCGGATTGCTGTATTTTGTAGTTTTATTTTATTAAATATATTATCAATCTCGCATCTAATGTAAAAAGAAATATGGTTTTTGAATTCCTTGAATCCTTTTTCATAAGGTGAAGGCGTGATTTTCATGATTATTGGTTACTGTCATCATGCCTATTGTCCAAGAGTTGTTGCTTTGTACATTATGTTTTATATTCAACCTCTATTTATCCTTTTGATAAAATATTGTATTTTCGCCCTTACAGTGCGCGGTGGCAATGCTCTGCATCAAAGTCGCATGTCAATTTGACATTGTAATCTAGTTCTTTCTTGTCTCTTGATAACTTCAATACTTGTGACCTTGTACAGTCAACCAATCGGATTTGTAGGTCACTCAGAGGTCACTCTAGAACCTATTCTTCAAAACGTCATCGCGTTAGATCTCTGGCAGATTTACCTACTAATATAGACTGATAGATATACTCATGACATCGCAAAAGGTTCTATTCTATTGCCTATTAAATTGGTTGACTGCATATTCGGAAAATGAAAATTGGTCACATTAAAATTTGTAGTTTATGACAAGTGTGGCAGATGTTTGTAGGTTTCTTCGTTTGTGGGTATCTGAATCGAACTAGCAACCACTTACTTCTCAACTGGGCAAATCGCCCGCTACATCATAGTGTTCGTCTTTCACTTCTTACTTTTACCTTGTTTGGTAACTTTATGCGCAGTGGAAGCGTGCTGGGCCCATAACCTATTGGGTTTTCAGTAAACCAGAATTATAATGTAAAAAAAAAAATGAACTGCAGAATAACGACTGACTGGTTGTCATCGTTACGGCCGAACCAGCGTGCTTGACAGATTTGCTTATATTCTATTTTCAACACTAACAGAGATTTAAAGTACGTTTATGATTAAGGTCCTTTGTTTATATTATACCTGCATACTATTACGTAGTACGTAGGGTATGTAAATATGTTAACTCGTAATAGCAATAAAGTGCTCTTATCGCGATATCTAGAGATAATATCGCAAATAGCAAGTGTAGGTCGTTATGAACTACCTAAGTGCTCAACACACGAACTTGTTACAAAATATTACATGTATTATTTTAAAACTAAGCAAGCAAATTAGCAACATTTATCACATTATTCATAAAATAAATTGTCATTTTAGCGGCTCGCTAAGTATTGTCTTTCTTTATCACTCTTGTGTCAATAAACAAAGACAGTAACAGATTGGAAATCAAAATTATAATTTAAAATAAAATTCAATAAAACATAAAAGATCTTAAGGATCTACGCTATAAAAACGTTATAGTTATACTATAGTTATAGTTCCACGCGCCCCAGCCTAGAAGAATCTGTCAACAAATTCGGCTGGGTTCTTAGCTTTGTTTCGATGACCCCTCTTTATAAAGAATCTAAGAAAGATACATTTATAGATAATTGAGGTTTATAGAACGATTAAGAACACCATAAAGTGTAATGTCTCACAGACATAAATTTCCAATAAATGTATGTAATCAAAAATAAAAAATGATTCCTGAATTCCAGTACGGCGGCAACCCAGTTTCATGCGCAATCGCAAACGCCGTCCTAGACGTGATGGAGGAGGAATGTCTGATGGAGCGCGCCCTTCGCGTCGGCAACCACCTCCTGAGGCGATGCGAGACTCTGAAGCACAAGCACCAACTGGTGGGGGATGTGCGGGGAAGAGGCTTGTTTGTTGGAGTGGAACTGGTTACTGATCGGGAGACGAGGACACCCGCTACGGCTGAGGCTAAACATGTTGTGAATAGGTAAGATATTTTAAATTACGCAACGTTTTTTTTACACCACTAAAGTGGCAACCAAGAGTACGGCCCACTTGATAGTAAGCGGTTATGTGCTTGCAACATCATAGATATCACTTGCGTGTTACCACACTGAGACATTAGATGTAAAGTCGCATGTGCCAGTAATTTCACCGGAAACCATACCCTTCGAACCGGAACACAGCAATGCGAGCATTATTGCTTTACGGCAGAAAAAGGTATGGTGGTAGTCCTTCCCCGGATCACAAAGAACTCTACTACGTTTTGTCCTATTTGGCCCGGATTACATCGCATGTCTTGTGCTTCCAATGTTTTGACATTGGCAAACCTGTAAATATTCACACTTTAATGCGAATGTTTGGATGTTTGTTCCTCTATAACTCGTTAACCACTGAACAAATCTTGAAATTTAAAACATAGAAAAATAATACCGGATATTAGAGCTACTTTTTATATCAATAAAAAATATGGTTCTCGAGTTCCACGTGAACGAAGTCAACAGCCTGTACCACTATAAAAAATGGGTAGAACCATGTTACGATTAAACATCCAAATTCTTGTCATTTTACGATGCTGTAAAAAATCTCGGGTATACTTACATAAAATAGGTTGCGGATGACCCAACATATTTCGGCTCGAAATCGGCTAATTGTTTGTGGCGCACTGTTAATCTTACTACTATAATAAATGCATTAATATGGATAGATATTTGTTAGTCTATTGCGACGGAATGGCTGAACATAAAAAGTATCTTATACATAAGTACACGACCGGCTAACCTTCACACCGCTCTGTCACACTGGTTCCCGTGTACACATCAAAATTACCACGCGAACGAAGTCGCGGGCAACAACTCATAATTAAATACTTACTTCTCATTACAGAATGCGCGATGAGAAAATATTAATAAGTCGCGATGGGCCCGACAGCAACGTTCTCAAGTTCAAGCCCCCAATGGTGTTCTCCAGCCAAGACGCTGATAGACTGGTCGATACCCTAGACAGGGTGTTAGCAGAGATCGACGGCAGAATACCCCTCACCAATCTCAAACTTGAGGTAAGATACTTTAATTTCTATTTTAATCAGCAAATCATGAAATATTTTTGTCCCATGCAGAAAAATGTAGGTTCTACTATGACAAATAACAAACACCTTCATATTGCCATCAAAAACTAGTGAAGTCATCAGCAGTCTTGCGTGGGACCCATCATCATCATCATGACGGCCGACGGACGACCGATGTGGGGCAAGCGGACGCTAGCCCGCCTGTGACGCAGAGGTTGCGGTTTCGATTCCCGCCTCGGGACAAGTGTTTGTACGATCTACAAATATTTGTTCCAGGTGTTCTTGGTCAAAAATATCTATCTATGTATTGTATTAAATATATATCAGTCATCTAGTACCCATAATACAGCTCTGTTTAACAGTAGCTTACCTTGGGGCTAGATGATGCTCTGTGGATTGTTCAGCATTATTTATTTATTTTATTTATCATGAGTGCCTTCTAATTTTCCCACAGCTGGGACACTGGCCTACTCTCAAGCGAGTGATTTGGTCTTAATCCACCACTCGGACCCAATGCGGATTGGTGGATGGCATAATTATGTCTTTCGTATCTTTAGTTCTTGGACATGCCGGTTTCCTTACGGTGTTTACCTTCACTCTATGAGAGCACTGGCATTGCGCACATAAATTTTTCTAACAGAAAAATCGATTGGTGCACAACCGGATTCGAACCTACGACCTTAGGATTGGAAGGCGGGGTCACTACCACTAGACCACCAGTGACCAGCAGTGCACCATGCATACTATTGTCAAAGCCAATTTGGTTTTCTAAAGAGACTAATGTTGGGAGTGAAAGGTGTTTACTTGAATCATAAAAAACATTATAATATTATTTAAATAAATAATATGATTTTCTTTTTTACAGGTACTAGTAACTCCTCTGGATAATGATATTGGCAACATGCAAGCTATAAAAACAAATATCCAACAAGCTGTTAAAAGCTCATGATATAATTTAGGGTGTAGATTATAAGGTTATTCGAATATTACCATTTGTAAATATAGGTGTAAGCTTAGAATAAGTTTGGTTTTTACTTAGAGCATAGTTATTTGTATGACACCTTCAATAATATAATAACAGTTATTATTATTTAACATATACCTAGTGTTAAGTACCTACAGTAAAAATAGCTTCTACTAAACTAAAGGACTAAAGTAGGTAGCTAGTTTTTATGAGTGGAAAATAAAGTTCATTGTTTTCTAATCAACTATTTTATTTCGTAGATAGACCATTATAGAAAAATTGTCTTATAATTCAGAACAATTTTTTTTAGCCACAGAGTTTGCAAAAAAAACAATTTTATCGCTAATATTCTAAAATGCTAAATCTAGCTTATTTACTTACAATCAATAATTAACAAAAAAAGCTTACACAAGTTAGGTACTAAGTTCCTTAATTACCTAATAAGTTTGTTTAAATCAAAGTAACATAATTACACTGGCAAAAAACTTAGAAAATTTACAAAATTGTAAGGCTTAAAAGGTTGGAAGTTTTCCCTGAAGCTTACTCACTGTCATAGTCTTTTTTCTTGTATAAATCAGTTTCACAGTTATCCTGTGTGACCATTACTGGTTGGCTATTTCCTTGAAATTCAGCTATCATTTGCTTGGTGATTTGTGAAAGCTCATAACGGACAGAGAAGGGACTCTGCGGGCATTTCTTGTAGTTAGCAGTGTGACCGCCACCGCAGTTGGCACATTTAGGAGGTTCAGTGGTTTCATTATTGCGAGTGCATTTTTTATAAATATGATTCCCTGCACATTTTACACACTTTATCTCTCCATGGCAGTATCTCTCAGTGTGACCCCATTTTTGACAGCGATAACACTGATTCACCCTCTTATTAGGAGGCTCTACAGTCACATCATAGCCCAATAATTTTCTCAAGCTCAGCAGAGATAACCCCTTCTGATCATAAGGCACAACAGCCAATAAAAGCATATTATGGTTATTATCATCTTTAGTCTTCATCTTATGAACTCTTATTACTGGAACACCTGAAGATTTTAGCTCTGCCTTCACTTTGCCTTCATCTGTGTCCTTAGGAAGCCCTCTTATTACAACCTTTATCTTCCTTTTAGCAGGATTGCCATACGTATGGTACGGCAACTGCTTTTTCTCAAAGTATTTAATCAAGGATTTATGGTCAGTGTGCGAAACACAAGAAATTTTCGTAAAGTTCTGGCCGAGGGTAGGTTGATAGAATTTGATCCTCATGCTTAGAAGCTTTTGTACATGTTCATCGAACTTCACTGGTTTGTGTAAAAATATTGCCGGTATCTTGGAAGGCTTTAGCCTTGGCCATTTCTGTTTATTTTGTTTATAATCTAGGTCCAGAATTGTTTCTGTCGGAGACTCTGTATGATCTTCAAATTGTTCTATCTGACATTCCTTCACAGCTTCTGATAATGTCTCTAAATCCATAGTTTTGTTTCCCCTAAATTTGATGAGAATGTATTATAAAAATATAAAAACAAAACAAAAAAACGCCTAGAATTTCAAAAATTAAATGTTTTTTTTTTTCGCCCAATGGGCAGGCTAGAGTCCTGAGACCATACCGCCTTTTCTTACGTTAATGTTTTTTTCCTAAGATAAAGTTTAAAAATATTTAAGTCTTTCGTGTTTTTTTTTTGTATTGTTCATCATAGTAAAAAGAAATGAAATGAATTATTTTTGGCAGTCTTCTTTTCTTTTTTGGTGGCGTCTGTCAATTCAAATAATTTGTCAGTTTCAAGTGCAACGTGGAAAAACGAAAAAAAAATGACATTTAACTAAAGACTGACAATGACGACAAAAAACAAACGAGCTTTGGCAGAATTGTGACAACTAAGCCACAGAAGCCACATACAACGAGCTATCTACAAAATATGGATTCAAATTGGTTTATGTACGGCTTATTTAACTTCTTACCTATAATATACAATTAAGAAAACTGTGAATCCTAGATTAAGATAAATAAAATAAAATAAAAATAAAATGACTGAAAAACACATTTTATTGTGAATGTGACTGTGACTTTAAACGATAATAAGAGCTTTTTTTTTTTGATAAATCACGAGGATTGTCTTTGGCTATCTTGTCCAAACGACATGGGTCTCCTCCCATTTTAATTATTTTTCTCGTGTGTTTTATTGCGTAAATTTGGTGGCAGTCTATCCAATTTAACTTGTTTAATTAGCACAAGTGTAAGTAATTGAAATGGAGGGGTAGGGTGAATATTTTTTAGGCACAAAATTTATGTCTCTGTCTATAGGTAGGTACTTCTCGACAATAAGGTATTTTGTAAACAGAGTTCTAGATTTAATAACCTTAATTATTAACTAAAAAGCAATCGAAGCCGTTTTAAGATTCATCATGACAGCCTTCTAATGTTCCCACTGCTGGGACACTGGCCTACTCTCCAGCGAGAGTGATTGGGTCATAATCCACCGCGCGGACCCAATGCGGATTGGTGGATGGCACATGTCTTTCGAATTTTTAGTTCTTGGACATGCCGGATTCCTCACGATGTTTTCCTTCACCGTATGAGAGCACTGGCATTGCGCACATAAATTTTTCGTAGCGAAAAATCCATTGGTGCACGACCGGATTTGAACCCACGACCTTAGGATCGGAAGGCCCCCGCCTTCACTACCACTAGACCACCAGTACTCTCCGGAAGGCCCCCGCCTTCACTACCACTAGACCACCAGTACTCTCTCGTTATAAGATTGAGTAACATAAAAAAAAGTTATTTAGAAATTTCTACTGAAAATCTCATTATTTCGCATGTCGCCACGGTACATTTTGTGCTAAATCATTTTATTAAAAAAATAATAATATGGCCTTGTTGAATTCTATTTGCAAATATTATAGCTTAATCTTTAGGCAATGTATCAATAAAAGTTTCAATTGTTTCACTGGAAGTTTTTCAAAATCGGTGTCAAACAATGTTCAAAAAATGATCGTCATTGTGAGCAACACTTTTTGTTTTTAACACTATAAAAAAACTGAACGCATTTGAATCATCGTTTTGCTACACGGGACACTCCTTCCATCGCATGCTGGCGCACTTTGAAGTTGATGGACGCACATGCATCTCGCACAGTTATGTATTTATCTTGATTCTCTTAACTTTGTTCATCACATTCGTCATTCATCTTTTTAGCTAAGTCTTAATAAGTAATGCATGTTGAGTTGTTATTACATTCCCATGAGGAATTGTTTGTGAAAGTAATATTGCACTCCGCTTGTTTCCGTTAAAACTCATTAAACGTGTTTGTAAAATCAAAAATTCTAGAATTTGTCAATAGTGGTAACGTCATTGTCAGCAACGTTGAAGGGTTAAATGGGTCTAAAATAGTTGAAATACATAAAAATTAAAAAGAGTTAGAATAGAAAACTACTAGAGTTTTCTTTTCTAACATTATTTTTAAATAAAACTCATTAAAAGTTATTTTTTCATTTTTTTACCATACCAATATGAAAGAGCTTTTTATTATAACATAAACAAACTTACGTGTAGATCTATTGATATATATTTATAATAAAAGTATCGTATCAAAATTGTATGAAATTCATAATTGTATCCTATGAAATTCGAATATAATGAGAGGTTTTCGTCTCAATTTATAAAAAAAAAAATCTGTCTATTTAGATGGCGGTAGCTCAACTGGCGAGCCTAAGAGAATGTAAGCACTAGGTTTGGCGAGCTATGGTGAATGTGTAGGGAATTCAACATTGGTTGCTCCTGCTATCACTGTCTGTCATACCTCTGGCTGGTGTCAAAGTCATAGTACGTACTACGTAGTATATTATCTTTGGTCGTACTAGAGTTAAGTTATTTTGCCTCAAGCAGGACATGAACCCTTCGCTTGACACGAGATGAAACAAAAATGAAGTTACCAACTTTTTTCTTGTTTTGATAACCTTTCCCAGTATGGCAGTAGGGCAGATAGCGCCATCTGTCAAAGCAATCGGAACTACTTTTTATTTTTTAATCTCGAATCAAAAACCCCTCCCTCATTGTATGAAATGGTCATTGTCGACAACACTCCCGTCATTATTAGCTTCAATAAAACATGAATTAATTGTTATTTGAAGTGCCTTTCGTATAAAATAGTTTAATTTTGACATAATTATATTTCTAACTTAAATTAAAAGCTCTGGCACCAGGTTCTTAGTATCAAAATAAATGTATGGAGGAGAATATTTTGAGGAGATCCACCTGGTAATAATGATGGTTGGTAATTTAGAGACTTTCCAAAGGGAATTTTGAAAGAAAAGTCACGATTTATTTCCAAACGTTTATTCACGTTGCTAAGCGACAATCAAACTAATACACTAGGTATTGCCACAGAGTCCATAATCGAAGAAGAAGAAGAAGATAAATCACGTCCATGGTCACAAAATCAGATATTAGTAGGTCTCTACGATAGGTAGGTATAATTTTTATACCTTTTTTATACGTAGTACGTACCTACCTATCTTAGAGATTACTAATATCTGTACTGTAGGTACTAACTGTATCTACGTACCTACTAGGTAGGTACATACAGAATGGCCACTCTTCTTAGACCTCAGTACCTACCTAAACACTTCACCTAGTAGGTACTTAGGTACCTACCTACCTTTTGATTCTTGCACTAAGTTCACGTAAAAAGGTACAAGTAGAAACTTATTTACGTGAACCTAATAGAAACCTACTTTATGCAAGTTTACTTACTTATAAGTAGTAGTTGCCTGTTTATTAAGAAAAAACGCTCTGGTTTGTGGGATCCCCATTTTTTATGGTCATTTTACTTCAAGAAGCTTGCAGCTGTTCGGAGCACGTGCGCAAACTTGCTAAGTCCGTTACATTAATCTTGTCTACTTACATCCTACCTTTGAGTTTGGTGCTATTGTCTATTGTGCAGTTTTTTTGTTAAGATTTTTCATATTCGTCCCTTTCATCAACCCGGGCTTTTGTGCTACTAAGGAACATGCATAAACAGACTGTGCTTTGAAGAAGAAGAAGGACTCCCCAATTGAGTTTTTCTGTGTGCCGCTTTATTTATCAGGCATCAATCTGTCTCACGGGTTTTTATAAAATCATAGGAGAGGTAGGTAGATAGATTATCAACTAAAATCCAATATCTATACTACAAAAACGGCTGCAACAAAAAAAAAACGTAGTTTGATTTTGCTACAATACTTTCACACGCAGCGTGCGAACAATGGCGGGTCCCAAAACTAAAGTGTCGCGTGCTGCAAAGTGTGCCACCCGCATACCCTCATCGATACCAACATGCTCATTTACTGAACCACAGAATATAAACTTGTTGGTTGGTCGCCACATCCACCGCCCGCCATCCATCCAGCTAGGTACCTACCTATATTTATAATAGCGTAGGTACCTAGTGTTCTGTTCTGTGATAGAGAGAGATACACAGCAAAGCGAATCAAATAAATTATCTGTTTTGTTATTTAATTCAGGTAGGTAGGTAGGTAGTTTTTTTTTTAACTCGCACCGTTTTTCATCGTGTATCGAAGAGAGGTGAGATGAGAGCGAGGTCGAGCAACATCGAATCATGACTTATGTACCATTAACCACTCTATAACAAAGTTTATCAGTTGGCGTCTTGGCGTGGCTCTATCAGTCGAATGTCTTGGCCGTATCGATCTGCTGCAAAAAAAACAGCTCAAGCCAACGTACTATTCAACATCCTACGGTAGGACGCTGAATACCTACGTTCGCTTGAGCTGCTTGAGCTGAGTCATCTGAAGAGCCCAGACATACGCTATAGATACCTATAGCATGTGACATGACAGCTCTTTTGACATATTGCTCGGAACGAAAAGCCCCTGTCCCTACCACAGATATACAGGGTGTAAAAAACTAGACCGAAAACAAAGCGGGTGAATGATTCTGAATATATAAAAAAATAATAAAATAAAAATAACAGGTACCTACTAGAAAAAAATTAAAAATAAAATTAAAAAAAAGCAATGTATAGGTAACATTGCTGTCTGCTAAAATAAATAAAAACTTAAAAATCGTGTTTTCTCCTGCTATAGTTTTTTTCAGACGAGTGTTTTTTTTTTGGTTTAGTTTTGGGGTGCTGTACCATCCCCTTTCGTTTTCGTTAGGTTAGGTAGTAGTCTTTTTACACGCTGTATACTAGTCCCTACTTTATATTCAACTGCCGAAGTTAGTTTGATCCCCAGTCCCCAGATAAGTTCAAACATAATGCGTTTTACAATACCGATTCTGAAATGATCCCAGTAAGTACGTACCGCATCCATAGATATACCTACTTACAATATATAGTAAGAATATGTGTAAGAATCTACGTAGGTAATAATATTATGGTAGGTCGTAGGTCCTAAGTATTTCAAATTCAAGTTTCTTGGAACACAAACGAAATGCAGATTATGGGACACAGCATAGATAACAACTGCATAAATATTTATGAAGGTGAGGGCATGTTAATTAAGTAGACCCAAAAGTTTCTTCTACTCACGAAAATACCTACCTGTAAAAAACATGCCCTTTTAGCATGCAGAACAATTTTTTTTATAGGTAAGTAAGTAGTTAGTTACTGTACGCGGCTTTACTCACGTGTTTTCTTCAGAAGCTTTGACATCCAAAGGTAGGTAAGTAAAAATATACAAACATCTTTTTAAACATTCTTAAATACCTAGTTGATAGTAGGCTAAAAGTAGGTACTTAAGTACTTACCTACCTTACCTACGGAAAGTTGGTGTTAGTAGAAAAAACTTTTTGAGAAAGCTAAACACATTACCAACCACAGATGCTTGTAAAAGCTCACTCTTTTGTAGGTAGGTGGTAGCACAGGTGGTAGTGCGTACATTTTTTGTTAGTCTTGAATATGTTTTTAAACTATCAATAGAATTAGTACTACTTAGGTAGGTACACTTAAAATAAATCAAGAAATACATTGATGCTTCTTGATGTTGATTTCGACCTAACAAGTACCTAGTTATGGTAATTCTGATTAAAAACTTTGACCGAAGCTATTTAAATTTCAGTTAGGTAAAGCTTTATGCAATTTATAAATTAAAGCTTTATACAATTTCAGTTAGATTCGAAGACGAACAAAGGTCAAAGACGTTGGGAACCGTATAACGGAACTAAAATGGAGTTGGGCAGGACACCTGGCAAGGCGAGGTGACGACAGGTGGAGTAAGGCGTTAACTGAATGGCGTCCGAGAAGTGGTTATAGGAACGTTGGTCGTCCAGTAGCGCGATGGGCAGACGATATAACAAAAATCGCGGGCCGAACCTGGATGAGACTAGCACAGGACCGAGAGGTGTGGCACATACAAAGGGAGGCCTATACCCAGCAGTGGGTGAAATCGGGCTGTGGATGATGATGATGAAAGCTTTATGCACCTAGGTATTGAAAATCAAATTAGTTTTATTAAAATTTAATTACAAAATTCATTATTGTGATTTACTGTAGGTACTTACATAGGTACAGAAGGTCCTTTAACTGCAATGAAAACTATCCCGAAAGTGCACAATCGTCTTTAGAAAGGTAGAGCTGGCTCGACAAAACGCAAGTTGGTAGTATGGAAAAGGGTATGTCGAGACATAATTTATCGAACTTTCATAAAATTAAGCTGAATTAAATTATTCTGGAAACGGTAGATTGAATTTAAATGAAAATCATTTTAGAAATATTTCAATTAGGTACATGTAAGTACTTACCTACCTTCTTACCTACATAATATTAAGTAACACACTCCTAAGTACGCCTAAATACTGAAACTCTACATAATTAATCAAAGCTTAATTCTGAAATTGACACGGGCCGTGCGCGGTGCTGTCAATGACCCGCGCGTCAATGACCCGCTCGTGTCAATGACCCCCCATAACCACTACGGGTCGCGCCCTCATAAATATATTATTATTACGCCGCGCCGCCGCCGCCGCCCCGCCAGTGACGACGCTTCGATCCATCAAGAAAAAAAAGTACCTAGGTACGCGTATTTTTTTATGTGTGGAACCAATTCCTTGATTATTATGCACTTATAATGAAAGATCCTGTATAACCTTTCTCGCAGTCTTTCCACTAGCAATAGTTTTCGAGCTTGGTCACAGAATCAAGTCATCAGCTCCTTAGCACATTCTCCATTAACACCGGTAGCGTGAGAGTACAAAGAGAGGCAATGTCTCGACTAAGTGGATCTATAGAGGGAGTAGGATCATTCAATAACAGCCCTTCGTGTCGAGCTAACACCACTTGACTCTCCCTACATCGAAGAGCCTGCCTACATATACCTACTTGGTTACACAACCTTTGCAATAATATATTGACTGGCAAATATGCTTGGTGTAACACTGTAAAACTATTCTCTATTGCGCGTAATTAACCAAGATTCGTAACCTACGTAGAAGGATTTTTTATTATAAGTTCGTAACCCAGTTACAAAGTAAGAATATAAATTTGTGTATCAGTTCTTACTTCGTAACCGGGTTACGAACTAATAATAAAAATGATGTGTGTCTGACGATATGATTATTATAAATAGTTTATTTAAAAACGAGTGTTCGTTCGTTCGCTCGTTTGTATGAGTCAGTGGCCAACTCTGGTGACAGAGTTTCTAGGCCGCCCGAAGGCCTCTGTCATGGCCTAACAACTTTGAAAAAGCCGGGACCTTTGAAAAAACGAGTGTAATAAGTAGGTATATCGCAACGCGGGAGAGGAAGGGTGCCGTGTCACTTAACTTTGATGAAGACTCCAAATCGAGTCGAAACAGTGACGGACCTCTTCACCGATAAACGGTACGTAAAAGTACCCGTTTTATAATTAATCATTATCAAAATATTTAAAAGTGCAGTGTTTTTCGCTATGCCATGTTTGCGTTACGTCTACCCAATTAAATAATTACAGTATTCAATAATAAGACAGCCTGCCTGATAAAAGTTTCTGAATAAATACATTGTTTTCCCGGGCTTACTACTCGATACATTAAAAATAGATGGCAAATTCTGAAATAAGGTTCCAAATAGTTTAACAGCTAGCTATCTTTATATAATATCGGGTCTGGAGGAATATATCGTAGGAATACGTCTCAATATGCAATAAAATGGGGAAACGTATGCGAGCTCAAGATCCGAGAGGATGTCTCAAAAGCACACCTGAAAAAGATTATCTAACTGTAACCATATTTTGTCTTTTATGAAAACCTATGCGGTATCATGTACTTATTAATCAACTGGTGCTACATTATTATCTCATTGTGATTCCAGATGCTAAAACGTGCACATTAGACGCGTGATCTTTTTAAATGACTTTACATCGATAGTTGTTTCCAAGTATTTGTAGCCATCCAAGTAAATACTTTGTTGCTATCAAAGTCCTCAGTTCTACTACATTATGCAGTGTTGTGCAAGAACAAAGCTTCTTACTTTACATTATATTTTAATACTTTAGCATAATTGATGCAAACGTAGTCCAATATCGTCATAACCCACACAAGTATAAGGTAGCATAGTTAGAAGCTTGCATGTGACGGCGGGCGGTGGGTAATAAAACTGGGCTGTTTTCATTTTTGGCGCTTAATATTAAAAGCTTATAAGGTAGGTTCAGAAACCTTTGCAACGGTTCCGTTGTTGCCTCGACCTGAATTCTCTTTTGTCCTATATGAAAAGAAACGGGTCCAGAAAGCGAATGTGTGCATGAATAATTGAGATACTCGCGTCTTCTGTTGGGAACTTGTACGGTTACCACGGGACGAAATAATAATAGGCATCGCATACGATAGCAAATCGGACCTAAAAAGGAAAGGCAAAAAAAATTGGCAATGAAAATAAACTTATAATTTACGTTATTTTCAACAAAGATGTTGACTTTACATTTACAAAACCTATAGGCCGATACTTCCTCAATCGCTGCATAACTGAATCTTGCTTTGGTGGATTATTTTGAAATTGATACTTAGGCCAGTAATAGACGTAGGTAATTTTAACCCTTGAAGAGTGGAGGCGTTAGCAAAAGAGAGCAAGTAATAAGAAGTTGGCGTACTTTTTAAGTGACATGAAAAAGATAGCGTATACTCATTAAATTTTGCCATACGTTAGCGTTTCAAACACCTATCTAACTCAGTCTATCATTGAATCTTTGAACGTATTAGTAAAGCGTGCGCAGAGCAGCGCAAGTATTCAGAACTTTTGCAGATAAAAATATAGAAACTAGTAGGTACCAACAAACTTCTAAGGTATACCGGGTGAGTATTCCTATTGAACCAATCCAGGCAGCATAAGGTCGCAAAATCTGACGGTTGACAGGTAAAGCAAAACAAGTTTTACATAAACCTGTGCAATAAATAAAAGTACTTGTATACACAGGTCAGGTATTTTAGGTCTGAATAAACCTTTGTATTTTTAAGTTAATTTTTGACCAGGTCTACCACCATACCTATTTCTGCCGCCAAGCAGTAATGCTCGCATTGCTGTGTTCCGGTGTGAAGGGTATGGTTTCCGGTGAAATTACTGGCACATGAGGCTTTCTAGCCTCAAGGTGGCAACCCGCTAGTGATACCTCTGGTATTGCAAGCGTCCATAGGCTGCGGTAACCGCTTACCATCTTGTGGGCCGTAAGCTTGGTTGCCACTTCAGTTGTATAAAAAAAAAACCAGCAATAGACATTTGATAGCATGTCCTCTCAATTCATTGTTATAGAGACAGAGATATCATGAAGTGTCATGGTGAGAATAACTCAACCCCTTTTAGAGCACGCGCTAACCTCAGCAAATACGCGTAAAAACCACCCACAATCGAGTTCACGTTTCTTCACGGGTGTTCAAGCATCTTTGTTCGGAGAGAAAGAAATCGCAACGAAATTTGTGCTAGTACGAAAGTAAAGCGCGAGATGCAAATTATAGTCAAACCAAATAATTCAGACCTCAGAGAGGGTTGCAGGAGACAGGTTTTTTGGGGATTCGCACAGCGAGCGATTCGATAACACGCGGTGCGAATCGCCCAAGAACTCTTTTTGAACGGGTCGATTCGGACCGCGGTGCGCAACCCCCACCTCATCAGCGTTTCACACTACGGACCCCTGTAAATTCACAGAGAAATCTCCGAGTTGTGTGGTTTGCATAAACGATGAAAAGCATATTTTTAGTCAAAGATTTCTAATTTTGTAGTTCTTTTCTGGACAACAATTCCAAATTAAAAACGTTTAATTGAAAAGCTTTTAAATATCAGCGTAAGGCTTCACCGCTTCACGTGACTTTCCCACGTAGCTTTCATGTTCACGTTCCTTATAAAAGGCTATTGGTGCCAATACGAGCTCGTAGTACCTCGTAGCACCTCGTAGCATCAGAAATAACCGTTAATTTTCAACATAAACGTTCAATTTAGAATTTTAGGTACCTCCGTGAGAAGTAGCTATTCACATTATGGTGGGTATGTAGATTACACTTGTATCCAGAGTCGTGAGTTGAGGTCGTTTTTAGGGTTCCGTGTCTCAAGACTAAAAAGGGGAACCCTAGGATTCAAAGATAAGATCACTTTGGTGTCCGTCTGTCTGCCAAGACCCTATTCAGAAGGCTGAAGATATTAATGTTAAAAATTAAAAACCTAGAGACTTTTAAACAAATCTCTGTCAAAAATTTGTCATCTTCTAAGAAGAATGTGACACATGTATCGAGATCCATGGATCACGATATGTAACTCGAAATTTTATGGTATCTTGAAATCCTCGTCCAGATCTGCTTTACGTCACTGTCTACATCGCTGGCGCTGTACCAACAATTCAAGTAGCCTTTTGCTATTTCTAGATCACTATCTATATGTATATACTAGCGAGCCACCCCGGCTTCGCACGGGTGCTTTAAGTAAACGTATGAAGCTTCCTCTTAAATCAGTCTATCTATTGATAAAAACCTTAATTTGAATCCGTTGCGTAGTTTAAAAGATCTAAGCGTACACACAGAGGGACAGATGGAAAGAAACTGTTTTATATCATCATCATCATCATCATATCAGCCGATAGACGTCCACTGCTGGACATAACGCTAAATTAATATATAACGCTGTTGGTTATATATTAATTAAGTCTGTTTCATATCTACCATTTACTCAACCATAAATGTATAACTGTTTGTTATCCCGAATAAATAAAATGAAATAAAAATAAAATATGCCTCCCCCAAAGAGCGCCATGACGACCGATTTTGAGCCTTCACCATCCACCGACTTCTTGCGACCGCTTTAATGTCATCGGTCCATCGAGTACACTTCGTTTTCCAGATCGTGGTCGCCACTCGAGAACCTTTATTTATTTTATTTTGTTTTATATTATGTACAGATTTCAAGTTGTATCTAAACTCGTTTAGCCGTTTGTATTCAGTATTCATTTAAAAGTTTGTAAGATCCCACTGGGTTCATGAGAGTGGGAGCATCATAGAATAATAAGCCTATTTGTAGCAGTCAATAAGTTACACATTTGGGCGTGATTGAGCGTATACATACAAATAATTCGCTTTCGGATTCTTAATAATAAGTAGTAGTTAGAAGTAGGTAAATAGCATAGGTAACCTACATAAAATTGCAATGCCTGAAAAGGGCAAATAAGTTCTGAGTGCCATATTATTTTTAAGACCTCTTTTAGCACTTATTTATGCAAATAAATATCTTGAATCTTAAATGAACCTTTAAAACAAAGAATCACATAAGTTCCAGCTAATTTTCAATTTTTTTTAGATTTCGTGCCTATTTTCATAGTTTCGATTTTCTCAACACCATAAACTAGTAGTTTAATTAGGTGTAAGTACTTTAGTTTAGGTAGTAGGATGGTAATTGCGCCCTTTACCCGGTTAAGTGTTAATGTACCTATTTAGAGTACACTAACTTTCGGCAGCGGTTTTGCTCACGTAGTATCAAATCAATAAAAGACGTGCTCATCTATAGAGTAACATAAGCCTTTTCTGAGACTTGTAACTATCTCCGTACCATTTCATCCAATCTCGTTTGGTCGTGACAACGAAACAGACTGACAGAGTTATTTTCGCATTCATAAATTATTAATAATAAGCATATTCAATTCAATGAGATGTCTCAAGTTATTAAAAAAAAAGCTGTCTATTTAGATGGCGGTAGCTCAACTGGCGAGCCCAAGAGAATGTAAGCACTACGTTTGGCGAGCTATGGTGAATGTGTAGGGAATTCAACATTGGTTGCTCCTGCTGTCACTGTCTGTCATACCTCTAGCTGGTGTCAAAGTCATAGTACGTACTACGTAGTACATTAACTTTGGTCGTACTGGAGTTAAATTATTTGGCATCAAGCAGGACATGAACCCATAACTTTCCGCTTGACACGAGAAGAAACTTTTTTCTTGTTTTGATAACCTTTCCCAGTATGGCAGTAGGGCAGACAGCGCCATCTGTCAAAGCAATCGGAACTATTTTTTAAAAATCTCGAATCGAAAACTGCTCATTCAATTCATTTTATTTATCTTTCCACATGTTGCATGTACTTAGATAAGTCAAAACAAAACATTAAAATTTACTTGATAGATGGACTATGGAACGCCCCGGCCTATGTCCTTGATTTTTTTTATGTAAACTTCATCTTACTCTATTAGATGTGATAATGGATATTAAATAAGTAGAAATAGAAGGTATGGACAAGAATAATAAGATCGAATGTTGCTGGTCTGATTTACGATGCTGGACAAAATGTTTGGATAATCAACAAATACTTATTTACTGTGAGCCAGTAGTATTTATGTCTAGTAGTAAGTATTTGTGGATCCATAGGTTAATCATGCATAGGTTATTTCTGTACCTCGTAAACCGGTAACCAGGTTATTGCTTTGCAGTGTCGCAATATTATCTGACGCTAGAGACGACAATAACTAGCAAGTATGTAGAGATAATTGTAATCACGCCCTGATAGCCTTTATATGACATCGGCAAGTATGTCCTAGATTACAACTGCGTAACTCGGTTGCAATCCGATTTCAATCAGTAACCTATCAATAACCTGTCTTGTTCATACAAAATACTCTAGTTTCTTATTAATACCCAAATCTCATCATCATAATATCAGCCAATAAACATCCACTGCTGAATATAAGCTTCAGTGAAATCTATTATAATATAAGTACTTGCATGCATAAATAATATTTATCAAGGAAAGGCTCAAAATTATACATGATGCTGATACTTTTACAGTTTCTATTTCAAATACTGGACTAAACGTGATTTTGTATAAAATAAATAAATAAATTTTGAGCCTTTCCTTGATAAATATTATTTATGCATGCAAGTACTTATATTTTCTATTCCGTCCTTCTATGTTTTAAAATTGTGCGCTCTGGTACTCCTGAATTCATGAAGCTCCAGTATTCTGTGCTTCTATTTCAATGTGCGTTCATCTTTCATTAAAAAGTTTTGTTTTTCACTAAAGAGAAGAGTTTTTGCGGAACCGTGGCAACGCGCCTTTGCCTTTAGCCATTCATTTCCCCGACAGCTCACAGTCATCATCACAGTGGAACTTTGGACAAAAGCTGGTACCTAGCACGTGCATGAAGTTTCAAATTCAATTGAAGTTTCCCCTCAACTCCCTGAACTATTCGTCCTTGTGTTGAACTGCTACTTGTATAATATTTTCTGTGCAGAACTTCAACATTTAATAAAAAGTGTTATTTTGCGGGCGCAGGTCCGCCTGCGACGCGGAGGTTGCGGGTTCGATTCCCGCCTCGGGTCAAATATTTGTACGATCTACAAATATTTGTTCCGGGTGTTCTGGGTATTTTCTATATATAATAAAAAATATCTATCTATGTATTGTATTGTATTAAGTATATATCAGTCATCTAGTACCATAACACAGCTCTGTTTAAACAGTAGCTTATCTTGGGGCAAGATTATGCTGTGTGGATTTTCCAGCATTATTTATATTTATTTATTTATTTTCTATTGACTGATGTTTTATAAACAAATAAAAAAAACAATTAAAGATTTTTTTAAATGACTGCTAAGCAAACCAAAAACTTTGTTATTATATGTTTTTGCACCATAAGTAGTATAAGTAATTAACATAAGAAATTATGTCCTACTCGATGCATAAATATTCGCTACATTATAAACTCGTAAATGTCTGTAGCTATTGTTTAAAATTTTGGACAATAATTATCGCTAAAAGGCTATTAATCTATGCTAATTCAGCAATTGATTGAATTCGTCGAATGAATAGTACTCTTAACTGTTTTCAATTAAAAAATGAGGAAACTAAGCACTAGTAAAGCGGTTTTTTTTGCTCTATTAGTACCTAAATTTTTTTAAGAAATTAGTTCGAGACCTTCAGTTCACAGATAAGTTTTAGTGAAGTACCTACTTACAGAACCTACTTGAAGTACGTAACTGTTAGCTTGGTATAAAATAAATTATATTTAATAGAATGTTGAGAAACATAGACTGCTGGCATTTTCTCTGTGCACGTGTGTTTCTCTGGTTAAAGTAAAAAATATCTTTATTCAATCATATCGCAAGGATCATTTTGAAACGTCCAGTAAGGTTAAGGTGATTAGGGTGACGTGCCATTGTTCACCTACATGCCTCTTGATAGAGTCACGAGGTATTTATGGTTCAAAGTAAACCTAACATTTCATTATAAACATCTAAATATTACTCGTAGAATAGAGTTAGTTCCGTTATCACACCTGTCTATAAACGTTAAAGTAAAAACAAAAATCTAACTTCACCTATTTCTACATTACAATGGAAACTGTTTAAAAAGTAATATCCAAGTGTAAGTAAAATAACATAAAACATATCTACTATAATTTCAATAAGAAGAAGACCCATATATCTATCTATCTATTCCATTATCTTTTCTAGAACCAAGATGCAGACGTTTAGAACTTTGAGATCTCCTTTAATCCATACAGTTAAACTTCGGATTCCTAGGTAACGATGACCGTTATAATGCAGCCGTGTTTAATTATTTATTTGACTTTAGTTATAAAATCACGTTTATCGCTGTATCACCGTGTCCGTCGTAATTAAACTTTGCTGTCTTTGCTTATAAAAATAAAATGTGGTTCACTAAAGATTATAATATCCCAAAAATGATTTTGCCTCAAGCGGGATTTGAACCCGTAAGTTTTCCCCTGTAGGTTGAGCTATCAGCCGAAGACATCCCAATGATTATTTCGTCCAAGCGAGATATGTCTCGATAGCTCAATTGGTAGAGCGCCCGCGTATCAAGCGGTGGATGCGGGTTCAAATCCCGCTTGAGGCAAAATCATTTTTGGGATATTATAATCTTTAGTGAACCACATTTTATTTTTATAAGCAAAGACAGCAAAGTTTAATTACGACCGACACGGTGATACAGCGATAAACGTGATTTTATAACTAAAGTCAAATAAATAATTAAACACGGCTGCATTATAACGGTCATCGTTACCTAGGAATCCGAAGTTTAACTGTATGGAATCATTTTTGGGATATTATAATCTTTAGTATTCCCCTAGTGTGATGGTTAACACTTTAAAAACAAAAATAACCAAAATGTGGTTCGTATCTTGCTCGTATCCTTTGCCTATTGTTGCGTGCAACCGGTACCTTACCTACGGCTAAACCTCTTGTGGTATCCGGGATAAGGCTGCTGCATGGAAGATACAAAAATATATTATAAATTGCATTCTCTAAAACGGATTGAAGCAGAAAATGGAACGGCATAAAATATTTATGTAAACTGAAATGGATAAGTTAGGTACTACTTATTTAAAAAAAGTGAAAAACCTTCCTATATACGTTTACATCTCTCTGTAGGTATTGCTCATCCTATGCTTTAACTACGATTTATTTTGTAGTAAGTTCAAAATATGAGAAAGAAAATAATTCTCATGGTTTATCGTATTTTGAACCTATGTATTATAGCCATAGTAATAAACTAATAAAAAAAAAAAAAAAAAAAAATTATCTTTGTGCAATTTCCGAGTCATAAATTAATCTTAATTAATAGTTTAGATGATTCTAATTTAGAGGCATCATACGATATGCAGTGCAATCTTAGTATTATTTGGTAGGTTTGGTTGCAAACTTTTCCGGAAAGAAGAAAACGTTTGGAAAATCGCAATTTTCGACAAGATCCTCAGAAGTAATCCGCTTAAAAGATGAACTTGAGTGTATTGAAACCCACATACTCGTAGTTATCAATGTATAGGTAAGTTGGTGTACAGGACAAGCGGAACGCTTTGAAAATAATTCCCCACGGAATCTAGCAATAGGTATCAAACTGAGTGCACGGTTCCAGTCTCAGAAGGTTTTAGTTCTAGGACTATGATGAGCTTGTTGTGAAATAATAGTGTCGATTCTGTTGTAACATTTTCTAAATTAAACTAACTAAAATTGTTACCGTCCTTTTCTTATGTAAAATGTAAAAATGTATGTTAAATATAAGGGACCGCGATAGTTTTAGTTAGCTAAGTTTAGAAAATGCTACCTCAGAATTCACACCGATCTCGTGAAGCGGAGTATTTGACTAAATTAACTAACGTACCTACCTGCTCACATTGTTATTACAAAAACAACTAGGTACCTAATTACCTAGATACTGTACCTAGTACCTACCTACTCAGTCAGACAACTGTTTTATTAACAATGAACGTTATTTAAAATCAAATAATTATTTTGGGTGTAGTAGTCTACGTAATCCTTTTTCATCTGACTCTGCAAAAATAAGATGCGGTTGCTCTACGTTATTTTTTCTAAAGAACCTCATATACCTATAATTTAATAATTATTGTCTTACCTACATAGTGTAAGTAATATACACGGTGGTCCAAACATAGACGTCAATAAGAAAATATTTGATTCCTCAGATCCAGGGGTATCCGTAAATACCCCATGTATGTGAATAATATCACAAAAAATGTGCTACCTATTACCCTAATAGGTTGCACATTACCATAATAGGCGCATCAAAACTTTTGTCACTTGCACTTATGCTAAGAAGTTGTTTATTATATGCATGATTTTACAACTTATTGAAAACTCACATTTTTATCAGTTTCAAACGTTCCGACCAAACATTCTAAAAAAAAACAATAAAATAATCATAATTTTGAAGAATACAAAAAATCGGGGAACATTTATTTTCGGATACCCCCTGGATCTGAGCAATAATTTTTTTTTTATTGACGTCTATGTTTCGACCACCTGTATAATTTGAATGGAAAATTCAACAGCTACATTGGAGCAAACGAATAGATATTTTGTGTACAAAATAGGGGTATTCATGGTTATACCCTCGGACGCAGAGTGCAGCGCGCATGTCATTGCAGATTAGATTTCCACAGTTCCCGAAGATTGAATGTTTTGAATTCAAACTCAAATTTATGAACTTTTGTTCGCAAACAATAGATGGGAATTCTAACTTTTTACATCGAGTTAGAGAGTTATGTACTGCTCGTTCACTGTTCAATAAGAATATTTATATCGTGGCATGAGCTAGTGTGGCATCCATCACTTTTAGCTGCGACCTTTTCTCGAACGATTTAAAAGCTTTTATGGCGGTGTTTTAAGCTAATGCAACCTTCAGAATAGATTACAGCCGCATTACTTTAATCGTTAGCATTTTTAAAATACACGCATTGGTGATTTGACATTTTTTAAATAGGTAATAAGCTGTACAACGTAGACTTGTACGGGAAAAGCGGGGAAATGTTTTTAAAAAGAAATGAAATTAATTAAAGTTGAATTATTTAATACGAATGTCTTTTACATAGAGTGAATCAGTATGGAATGAGGATAAGCCTGTGACACGGTAGTGGCTGGTTTTATCATGTCAGCAAATACTTGGCTGTCTGCGCGCGTGGGCGCGCGTTTACAAAACAATACAAAATGCTTAATTTGCTACAAATACAGAGCTGCAGGTAGGTTGGGAAGATGTAACTCCTCCGTCCATAAGTTCAAGATTATCTGAAGGATGAAGATTATCTGAAGGATGAAGATTATCTGAAGGATGCAGATTATCTTGAATTCTTTTAAAACAAACATTCTTAATTCTACGCTTAAATGCTAACAATAAAAGGCCAATAACTAATATGACGCAAAACGCTAAATTTCCTATGCTAACACTTTTATAATCTAGAGCACTATGATAATTTTCACTATCAATAACTTCACTTCCACTTTTCTGCAATACGTAATTCAGAAACTGAATATCGGCTAGGTCGATTCCGTTGAGACTGACAGGCTTCCTCTGTATGTCTGCTGGGCTGGTCAATATTTTAGGCAAGTTGACAACTGGAAACTTCATGTAAACTACATCTTTGCCTTGGCTTTCGTGTCTCTTAAACTTTAACTCCTTTATCAGAACTTGACAATCATCATCTAAGGTTAACAGATAAGTTCCGCTGATTGTTTCTTGCGTTATCTCGTTCTCGCAATATTTGGTAAGCAGCGTTTCAGTTTTCACGAAAACGATCCATCGATTGGGCTGTATAAGGTCAGCCTTTACGTCGTCAATGGTAACAGGAACTGGGTGACAACTCGATATGTTTGTAGAAAACTTCATAAGTTCAGTAATACAATCGTCTTCGATTAGCGGTGAAACGGTATTCTCAAAGCACAGGAAACGGCCTTCGTCAGTTTCGTGGCATGGTTGGGAGAGCGGCCTCGCTTTCAACCCTTTCACAAGGACATAAGGATATTTGGGTAGAATAAGAGAGGTAAGGTCATTGGCTCTATTATGGATAGGTAAGGGAATCAATTTAATATAGTTAAATACTTCGTTATTTATCAAAGGAATATGCATAATAAGTTTTATCTGATTTTGTTTTATGTAAGCTTTCATCTCTATACATTGCTCTATTTTTACAACATTTTCCATCCTTACTGGAAACACTAATTTGTTTGTTTTCTCAATTTCCTTTAACATTACTAATAACTCATCTGTATCGACAATTGACGGATGTAACATCTTAATTTTAGCAAATAAAATAGCCGTTTCAATTTCATCCAGTCTTGTGTAGAGTGTTTGAAAGTTATGTATAAAAACGTTATAGATGTGAATAATTTTGTTACTGGTTTGAGATAACTTTGATCCATTTATACTATGAATAATATCTTGAATGCTTTCCTCTATCTGAATGAAATTGCTTTTGGTAGAGTTGGCTATTTTTGTGAACGTACCCACCATTTCGGTAACGATTGTCATTTTCTTAGTTATCGCGTCTTGTTTAGTTTTTACCTCGTTAATTAACTTTTCGTACATAACAGCATCGTCGTTATCAAGATTACCAGTGATAGTCTTGATCAATGATCCAAGCGGATTTATTAAACCACGTTTGTATCTTACCGATGGAATCAACTGCTTATACTTATCTATAGTTATATTCATGGTGTAATCTGTTTGTGACTCTACTTCTATGAAGTCTGAATCAAAAGCTTTGGTGTCGAAACAGCTTTGTACTTGCCTTTTTAATCTTACATAGCTATTTATATTTAACTCTAGTTCTTCGTAAATAAACCTTAAATCTAAGATCTTAATAACCGTCCATGTATCATGGCTAACAACAGCTTGACCTTCCTTTACAGGTAGCAGTCCTGGATTCTTGTCAATCAGCTGCAGATGAAGGGCCTGGCTTCGGATCACTTGGACCGCCAGAAGAATTAACCTGTGGAGGGCGCTTGATGTCTTTAATGGGTACTTTAGTATTCCGATTATGAGTTATAACTGGTACAATGTTCCTTTTTATAGCTCCGGTAACCTGAGCTTTCTGATATCGCGGTTTATCCTTACTACGCCTAGTATTTACTCCTTTTATAAAGACTGTATCGCCTATATCTATGTCAAATTCTTTCTCTCCCCCACGTTTCTCTATTACAGATTTCTTTTTGTCAATTATTTTGTCGGTTAAATATTTATACAAATGTTTAGTTCTCCTCACATGTTCTTTTACCAATTGTTGGGTGAACTGTTTATTAAAATCCACGTAAAACGCGCTATTGGATTCGGTATGACCAAAAACAACTTCAAATGGAGTGAGGCCTGTGGTAGAATGAATCGTGTGGTTATATGACATTACTGCATAACTCATGACGGACGCAGCGTCTGTTATTTTTTGTTCATATTTAGCGATTCGATATATCTCTATAATAGTAGAGTGAAACCTTTCTACTATACCCATAGAATTAGGATTATGAGGGGTACCAATGTGAAGTTCGATCTTATAAAATGATAACATTTCCTTCATGAGAGTATTGTTAAACTCTGTACCGGGGTCTGAACTGATTCTACTAGGTGTTCCATACAAAGAGAAGTACTTTATCAGAGCTCTTACTGCTTCAGGTGTGGACTTAGCGCTGATCTCAAATGCTTGACCCAGTTTACTGAAGGCATCAACTATTGTGAGGTAATGTTTACCGTCAATTGAGAAAGTATCTATAAACAACTCTTGGAACGGTCTAATTTGAGTTTGTGATAACTGCAATTCAGGTTTTAATGGTTTACGGTCGTATTTCATTTTTTTACAGAGTTCGCATGCATTTATAATGCTGGCTACTGTCTGGTCCATATTGTTCCAATAAAAGGTACGTCTTAGATGTACTAACGTTTCCTTTATTCCTCTGTGACTATTTTTACCTATGTGATATTTGAGTACAACGTCTCGCTGTTCAGCTTCACTATCTACATAAATTACTCTCCTAGTACACTCGTAAAATTTCACTGTCTCTTTCTGAAATAGAAATATAGTAGCCTCTGAAAACTGCTTGCGATGTAATGGGTCTTCAAAATAAAAGAAATATTTTATTTTGGGTCTAATATATTCTTTCAGAAACCTCTTTACCAAATCTGGATTATTCAAAGGTAAGTGAACCTCTAATACCTTTTGCTTGTCTCTAGATAAGTCTTTAACCGATAATTCGTCCCTATTCCAAGTATGTATAAGTATCTGGTTTGACTTGGTATCTACAGCTTCTTGTAATATAAGCATCCCGTCTGTATCTAAATCGCGGGCTGAATGTACTGTGCCTATACTATCGTCATCGCGTCCTTCGGAAGCAGAAGCCGTCGTACTACTTAAAGATGGATTCGAGTAGGGCGATCGTCGACCGTTACCAGCTATTGATGTATTACTTTTCTCCGAGCCAGATGAAATTACTATCGGCGATGGCGTTCGTTCGCGTGGCGTAGAGGCGCGAGAGGTATTTTTCAGTTCTTTGTTTAATCGACCAATTTCCTCAGTTAAGTCTATGATATGACGTTGTAACTTTTGTTCCTTTTTATCTAAATTTACTTTCATTGAGACGTCATCTTTTTCGCCTAAAGCGTTTATTCTAATTCGCGATAAAGCGTCAGCATTACAATTTTGTTTACCTTCTTTATGTTTAATATCATAATCAAATTCTGACAAACGTAATTTCCATCTAGTAAGTTTACTGTTAGGTTCAGTAATCGATTTAATCCAAGTTAAAGGTCTATGGTCCGTGTAAATTATAAACTTCTTCCCATACAAGTACGGTCGGAAATGCTTTGTAGCCCAGACTATGGCTAAAAGCTCTTTTTCGATCGTACTGTATCGCGTTTCAGCGTCGTTTAAAGTACGACTCGCGTAGGCTATCGGTTTATCGCCACCTATAGGTCCCTGTGACAAGACAGCGCCGACTGCAAAGTTGGATGCATCCGTCGTGAGGACGAATGGTTTGGTAAAGTCGGGAAATTGTAAGAGAGGTGCGTTGGTCAAAAGCTCTTTACACTTTTCAAATGCGTCTATATATTCTTTTTTTGTGCAATCAATTTTGTTCTTCTTTTTAAGACATGACGTTAATGGCTGTGTGAGTTTAGCAAAATCTTTTATGAATTTCCGGTAATAACCTACCAAACCAAGAAAACTCTTTATTTCAGTAGATGTTCGCGGTATTGGGAAGTTTAGAACTGCTTTAATTTTATCATTGTTAGGCATAAGGCCATTCTTGGTAATAGTGTGACCAAGATAAAGAACTTCCTTTCTTAGGAACTCGCATTTGTCAAGTGTCACCTTTAGGTTAGTTTCCCTAATTCGATCAAATATTTTACGAAGTTTCTCAATGTGCTCCTGTAGGCTAGATGAGAAAACTATGATGTCATCAAGGTATACCAAACAGTGGATACCCTGAAGGCCTCGCAGCACATTATCCATAGCCCTTTGGAACGTAGCAGGTGCTGTTTTTAAACCAAACGGCATCCTTTTAAACTCGTAATGGCCTGATTGTGTTGTAAATGCTGTCTTTGTTCTATCCGCTTCATTTACTTCTATTTGATGGTACCCGCTGGCAAGATCTATTGTGCTAAAATACTGAGATTTGCCTATCTTATCAAAAAGATCAGTAATATTAGGCAACGGGTATTTATCGTCGACTGTAATTTCATTGAGGCGTCGATAATCGATCACCATTCTGAATTTCTTTTCTCCTGTTGCGTCAATTTTTTTTGGTACCAGGTGAACTGGTGCACTCCAAGGTGAGTGAGAATCGGCTATCACATTATCTGCTAAAAGTTTATCTACTTGTTTCTGTATTTCCTGATTAACGACAGGAGGGTGTCTATAAGGTCGAATATAAATCGGGTCTTCGTTTGTCGTTCTGATGTTATGTTTCACTTGATTTGTGAAGGACAAAGGTAGTTTATCGCAATAAAATATATCGCGATATTCATGACACAACCTGAATATATTATCACGTTCCTCTTTGTTCGTATGATCTAATCGTAATTTACTTAAATTTTCTTTTAGTACCTCATCAATCATGCAATCATCTTTCACAAAATTTACCATACATTCTTCGTTTTTAAATAGCGTGACATTAACTGGTTTCTTGAACGTGATAATAGATTTTATGTCAGATGTATTTTGTATAACTGTTTCCGCAAAGTAGTTCTCACACCTAACAAGAGCGGTAGGCATACGGACGCCTTCCCGAAACTGCAGATATTCTATTATCGCATCACCGTGTTGTAAGTTGGTGGGAATCTTGACTCTCGTTTCAGATCGTGGGGCTACATAAATCTCATATGGTGGATTATAAATAATTGGGATACTCGCATTGTGTGTTAGTAACATTTGGTTACGCATATCGATGTTTGCTCCTAATTTTGATAGAAGGTCAGATCCTATTAAGCCGTCATATCGTCCATCAACATCATAAATATAAAATTTATGAGGCAGTGTGCTTTTAAAGGTCTTTAACAATGGTATGTATATTATCTCATTATGCATGCTTTGAGCATGTGTGCTAATGACTGTGAATGGCTCATAGTATTTAAATTCACTGAAAAATTCATTAGCTTTAGCAGGGCTTATAAAAGATCTACTACTTCCAGTATCGATGAGAAATTTCGACTGAATTTCAGGAATAACCACGTGAGGTAATTTTAAAATACTGTCACAATAATTTAAGCTGATTACTTCACCGCGTCCTTCTTCGAGGCTGTTTCCCGAAAATCCGGATATACGGTTTCCGAACTGATGTTTTCCGGGCAGATGTTTTCCGGAAATGCGGAATTTGTCTCATCAATATTTTCCCTATCATAACACTCATTAGCGGCATACTCCACATTCTCGTTCATATTATAACCGTAGTAATAATCGTTGTAATCATCAGAGGTGTTATCCTGACATAGTGGATCTTCTAAATAATAAAGATCGTTCGCAATCATATTTTGTCGCACCGGTGCAGTGCGCATCGTTACGTCGGATTGTTGCAGCCTAGGGGCTTGTACTTGTTGTTGCGGTACGCCAGACTTAAAACCTTGTTGCGGGATACCGAACTTATAGCCGCCGTATTGAAAGGGGGCACGTTGTTGCGGTACGCCAAACTTCATACCTTGTTGCGGAATACCAAACTTATAGCCGCCGTATTGAAAGGGGACACGTTTTTCAGGTGTATGGCCGAATGTACGTTGAGATAAATTTTGAGGTGTCCCGGTTATCCCGAATCGATAACCTTGCGTGGGTGGTGGTGCGTATCTTATTTGTTGGATAAAGTTTGGTCTTAACCCACCTTGATTATTAGGAATGCCAAATTTAAAATTATTCGCCGAATCAAATGTCGGTCTAAAACCTTGAGGCGCGGGTGGTCTTAACGAATTTTGTGTGTTTGGTGGTAGCTGATGCGATGTTTGTTTTAATAATTTGTTTTTCGCATCATACTGGAACTTAAAGTTCACTTCTTCAGTCACTATGCTTAAGGCATTTTCCAGAGTAGAGCAACCTTTTAATCGTACAATCCTAATCATGTCTTCCGGTAAATTATACAGGAAAACATTTAAGGCGGTGTTGTTATAGACAATCATTTTTGCTGCTTTGATTCCTTCATCGGTAAGCCTATTAACTTTCGCGAACAAAGAACTCCTGGTATTCTGAATTCTATGACAAAACTGAATGTACGTTTCGCTTGGTTTAAGCTTTAAAGTTTCGAGCTCAATTGCTATGCACTCTTCTGATCGAGGGTCACCGAAATGTTGCGTAAGAAGACTTTTTAACTCTTCGTAAGTCGTAATATTCGGGTGATCGCTAAGTAGAGCCGCAGCTCTACCAGTAAGTCTGCTGGAAACGACATGAAATATGTATAGCTTTTGTGCTACGTTTCCAACAATCTCACTACCATTAACCACATATTCACACTTTGAAATAAATAAATTCAATAGGTTTTCTTCCCCGTCGTATTTGGGAATAATGGACAGAGTGTCCTTAGGAATAGCCTTAACTTCCATTATTAAAAATACTTTTACTTAATGACTAAATCAATTTGCCAATTTAAGTGCAACTAATCCTACTAATAATTACTAACTGATCCACAATTTATGTGCAAATCAATTTAAAACTGTAACTTATTTCTAACACTGATTTTACCAATTTGCGTGTAAATCAATTTGCCTATTTGAGTGCAACTTCTTGCCTATTTAAGTGCTACCACGTCTACTTATAACTAATACAAATTAATCACGAATAAAAGATCTGCCTATTTTATGTGCAAAGAGTTTGCCAATTGTAGTGCAAACAAAATCAGATAAACGCAATTAATAAGCTCGACGATTTAAGTTCGAGAGAAAAAGGGCGGAAAAGACACAGGAATATAAAAACAGGAGTGAAAAGGTTTACTCACAAGCTGCTCGATCCCATGTCCTCCAGTTGAAACCACACTAAAATCACTTCGTTTCACTCGCTTTTCACGTTACCAGAGTCGTATTTATTTGGTTCGTTCTTTTCCACGTCCGCGTAGAGTCGGTTTTCGTAAGAATTTCCACTTTCGTAAAACCAATTTTGGGGTTTTCACGATCGTAGATTTTCCGGAAAATCGTGGAAAATCCACAAGGCTGCGCCAGACTTGTACGGGAAAAGCGGGGAAATGTTTTTAAAAAGAAATGAAATTAATTAAAGTTGAATTATTTAATACGAATGTCTTTTACATAGAGTGAATCAGTATGGAATGAGGATAAGCCTGTGACACGGTAGTGGCTGGTTTTATCATGTCAGCAAATACTTGGCTGTCTGCGCGCGTGGGCGCGCGTTTACAAAACAATACAAAATGCTTAATTTGCTACAAATACAGAGCTGCAGGTAGGTTGGGAAGATGTAACTACGTACTCGTATCTTTGTTTGTTGACGCCAAACTTAAATCTATCTTTTCATTCTGCTCTAAGTATCAATATCTAAAAAACCGGTAATACAAAAATATCTAATATAAAGTGTGGAATTATTTTATTTTTCTTTAATATATTAAAAAATCCTAGTCCAAAAGGTGATTTAACTAAGAACTTAAAGTACCTTATATACCACAAAATGTTCATCCCTCGCGGCTTATGAATCAAAGCTCTAGGCATTGGTATTGGCAATTGAGCAAGCGTGAGAAAGTGGGCGCCAGGCAGCAGTAACTACCGTATAGGAGAACCCACCTGGCCTCTGCGGCCGCACTCACGATATCGATTTGTATCCAACTTTAATAGATATGAAGTGAATCGAATCCGTTGAGCTCTCTCTCTATAAATGGAAATGATTTGAATGGTTGCTGGATCACGTGACAGTTTGTTTTACTCTCCGGAGATGCAGTTTAGTTATGGCTTTCGTAATTGTTTTCTCGAGCAAAGTTTCATTGAGCTTTTGATAGTTTTATGCTTAATTTGTTTTAGCTTGATTGAAGAGGGTATCCTAATTTGCATCAAAAAAATATAACCTATGTAAACAACGAATAATATTTGTTTGTCACAAATGTTTATAGTAATATACCGACTATAATTGAGGAGTCTGAATTTGTTAGAGAATAAGTTAAAAAAGAAAAAGAAAAGAAAAGAAAGGTGAAAAGATAACGGTGTCGGTAAGCCTTATGTATGACGCAAAAATCTGATTCGCTTTGGCCCATCATTCACTTGATGATGATGAGTGATGTTTAAAACATTCAGGTATTGAAAACGATATACCTAGAGTCATAAAGGCAACATTTTTTTGCTCACAAAATATTTTGGTCCAGACTATTCATTTTGGTAGAGTCAAGTAATTTTTAGAGCACTATCTACAAAATGATTTATTTATTTTGTTAATAATGGTAATAACACCCAAACAATGTGATTCTTAGGTACCTAGGGGAACATTAAGTTAAATGAGAAGATATGAGTATTTTGGCTTCATAATGAAAACCCCTGAGCTCAAATACATTACCTCATTAAATCTAAAATGTAACATAATCATATAATTGCAATTTGGTAACGAAGCATCTCATTAGTTAGTAGAATCTCATTTACAAGTTATGTAGGTAAGCTGTAAATCATGTAGTTATTGTGTGTCATAAACTTATTGCCGTTTTTAATACTGAGCTATTCTGTAGTTATTTCGTACGCCTGCCGTTATCCGCTAGATAACGGTGGATGATCTCCCTGAATGTCTTTGGTGGTATGGTGTCTGTCTGATTGGTAAAAACGCTAAAGTTGTTGTTTCAAAGTCAGAAAACAGAATTTTAAATTCATTAAAATCACAAGAATCATTATGTATTCGAGAAGTGCGAGGTTACTGGTTTGATTCCCACAGCTGGATAAATGTTTTCTATTATGATGCCAGTGATTTTGAAATCACAATAAAGCAAAACATTGTGAGAACATTATATGGCTGACCATAACGAAATTATAATAATACTTGCTTACCTACCAGAATAATTGGCAGAAGTAGGTGTATGTGTGTGACAATTCGATGCATGACCAACAGAAGTTAAGAGTCAAAGCACGGCTGTATACCTTCTTATATTAATATAAAATCCTCATTATTTTAGCTGAGCACGCTCTCTGTTCTAGGGCACTGAAAAGATCTTTTGTTCGGCAGCAAAACACTTGGGGCAAGTCAATCGAGGCACTAGGCTTTGTGAGAACCCGCAAATTAATGAGTCAAGACTCAATGCTACGGTATGCACAAAGTTAAGTTGTACCTTCGACTTTTAAAAATTATACCGGTTTAGTTAGAGGTAGGGTAAAAACATACCAGTAAAGGTAAAAAAAATACTTATTTTAATTACTTTAGGACTGTGTGTTTGTGAAGGATTAGGATTAGAAAGGGCTTTAGAAGTATGAATTTTAAGAGTTGAACTTATAGGAAAATGTCATTTTGAAATTTTTTATCATCAGTGGCCTATAACATCTAATAAAGATGATTACGAGATAATATACAAATAGCACAGTTTGTATATTTTTATAGTCTGAATAGGTTTACGTTCTGCCTGGGTTGTTTAGAACACATACCTATTGTCCTGGAGTGAGAGAATCGAACCAACAACTTACGGCGCAGAGGCAGATCTTACCTATATTATTTCTTCTATTGTAGTCTTCATGACCTGTATCGAACAAATACTTATATACTATTTTGCATTTATTTTCACATAAAAAGGTATTTCCGTAAATTTATTTCTAAGTGCCTAGGCTGCTTTTTGAAGTTTTTAAAGAAAATAATCAATGTGAACGAAGTCGCAAGACATAGTTCTAAATATACTTAAGAAAATTACTTAGATAACTATGTAAAATATCTTTGCAGGGACTCCAATCGGATCGATACCAGCTCGCTGGAGAGCACGATAAGAGATAGCGCCTCTCGAATCGCTTGCCGCAGGCTAACGATATTCCCAAAAGAGTTCCACTTTGTTTCGCGGGTATCGTTCCATTTTAAACCTTTTACAAGAATAGCGGCGAATGTAGAGCATAATTTAACGTTCTGTGATTCAACAAAGCACCTAGAATAAAATCTACCGGTACCTACTTTAAGGTGAAGTTTTCGTTGATATAGCATGAGAAATGTCTCTGGTATTACCAGCGTCAAGCTCAGTAACAGCACCTCTGAGACGCATCTTTGATAAAAGATACCAGATGTTTTGTATCCTGTCCGATTTAATGCTTCATCAAAAATGAGGCCGTTGCAACGTACCTTTATATTGTGAGTAGCAAAATAACGGTGAAATAAGGGATAATAAACATACGGATTCTTCCAGAAAGCAGATTTAGCATAACAATATGTCCATACCGTGTGAAAGTTCCAACGACTAAACAACCCCTTACAAATCACATGATTATAGTGTGCAATCATTCAATTTCAGTTGCGATTGCGCGAGTTCCCACCAAGCCAGATTTCTCCCCTAAGTACATACAGGTAAACAGATAAAACGGTAAGACGGTCGAGGGGTCGAAATCAATGCGGATAAAGAATAGGGAACCATTGTGTGCGCTTACGCAAGAAGCCCACGTGTTCGGCCGATCCCACGGCTTACAGAGGGAGGGATTTCTGGAACCATATATAAGGGTGCAATAATTCCAAACGGACACACTTCCGAATCAAGAGAGCTACAGTCAACACCCCTGGGGGCCGTCTCGGGCCCCCGAGGATGCAACTTTGCAAATTGGTCATACACTTCTAGATTGTCAATTAAAAGTTTATAAAGTGTCTGCGTCAGTATAATTAGCAGAATTTTAAAAGTTTTACTAAAGTGAAGTGAAAACTCTAGGCAATATTTTACGAGTAAGTTACATTTTTCTTTGTTGACCTTATTGTTGTTTCTTGTTCTTAGTTTTTAACTCGTGTTTTTAAGTTATTCATTTTATAACGATTGCATCTCTCATTTTGCTTCGTTTCTTTTTGTTCAAATTACTTGCAATTCAATCTAGTTTTACCATTCTTCAATTAATAATGTGATTAAAGTTTATCAATAAATTACAGTTTCTTTCCTGATACAATAAGATACTTATTCGATTCTAATGTAGTCATTTTTTGTTCTAGGAGAAACAATGAATGCCAAAACACAGATTCCTGAAGTTAATACTGTCTTCTTCAATATGCATCACGACTAGATAAAAAAAAATCGATAAAGCTTTAAAAATAATAATGAAGTTCAGCTGCTGATTAATAGACGACGTGTTTGCCAAATCACCAAAGATATTGCCAAAGGAGCAGACTAAGGTGAATTTACATCTTATATAAACCCTATATAGATAGGATAAGCTAGGTTATGTTATAATTACATGTAGATAATACTGTGTTCGCTTCTTTAATAGTAGAATCACCATGTACCTTCAACGCGTGTTTATTATAATTAGATTTTAGGTTTTTAAAGTGTAGGTAGATAAGGAATATTATAAAGTAACACTCGAGCATCATAGTGCAAACAAATTTGGTCAAAATTAGGCTTAATGGTCGGCATTTTGTTGAATTTATGTTTCCAGTTGTTATTTTGTTGAGTTTTGTTTTTTATTTTGTTACTTACCTTCACCTTAGTGAAGTTATCAAAGCAGTCTATAATACAGCTTAACTCATAATGTTCCTTTCACCATTTTTTATGTAAAAAATAACAGAAAATATATTTGGGCCAAAAGAAAACTGAAAAAAAAACAGTATACACGAAATTATTAACACGGCAGACAAGCAGTCAGTTTGTTCATTTTCGTAAATAGCTGAGACTAGAGAGAATAAATAGCTCATGCTCGTGAGTTGATCATGAAAGCTGATCATGGATCCCATCTTGTTACATAAATTGCCCTGTATTTATACTTGTCATAACATTCCAAAACAGCTCAGTATTTCGAAATTTTGTCTTAAACATCACATAAAGTTCAGGGTGCCACCACATTTTTTTTTCACAATCAAGCACAATTTTTATTTCAATAGGAAAAGATATTTACTGAGATTTATGATGCTTATCTTTAGCTCAAACAGATTTTAAAATTAATCCAACTTATTTGGTTTATCCTGTACTGACCTATAAGTACCTTCAGTTTTGCACGATAACTCACGTCTAAGCCACAATACTTTTTATTTGGCAGTCTTGTGACTAAAATACCTAGAACATAGTGAAAAGTACATTAAATTTCAAATAATCAAACTAACAAAGATTATTTGAAGATGCCCCATGGAACATATATTTTCCTGCAAAATTATAATTTAATTCGACGATTTTCCAAAAAGAATAATTAAAAATTGCTTATTCAGGACGTTATACCTATGTTTTAATGACGTTATGTTTATGTTTGATTGTTATTTGTTGATTTTCTGTTTTATTCCTTGAAACAAATTAAAAAGTTCTTCTCAGTTGAATATGTATGTATAAAGTACTTGCATTACTTACTAAAAATGATAAAAATTATGGCATTCAATCAAATGTTAGATTCCCAAAAACAAGACCACGCATAACTAATAAGATAATTAAAAAAAAAAACTAACATCAAACTTATAATTGATATTTTGATACTGATGCCTCCATTGTTGAGTTCAAGTTTATTTTGTTAATAATTTGTTTTTGTTTTGTTATGTAACTAAAACCAGCTGGACTGGTTATTTTGTAAATACTTGTTTTATTTGTGCTTATATAAATAGCGTTTTTAAATACATACACGTTCATTTTCGACACAATATAAATATCTTTGAATATTATTTATATCTCTTGTAAATAATACTAAACGCAAAGCATTTTAGACTCAAAGCCCTAAGGATTTATAAAAAGGAAACCAATTAAAAATGTTTTTTCTAATAACCAACCTGATAATAAAGATAAGTTTTGTTATTATTCAGTTTTAAAATTTGAGTTTTTTTATATATTTTTTTATAAACAATACCAGCTGGTTATGTTTTAAATAAATTCAACGCTCTGGTTTTAAACTGTTACTTTTGTTGATTTTAAGTTTGGTTTTTTATTCTTGTTTGTATATAATTATTAATAAATTGTTAATCAGTACCGTTAAAATCATTGTTGTAATTATTTGTTGTTAGTATTTGGGCACTTATGTAAGCTTCCAATATTTTTTATGATCGCCTTTCCAAAAAAACATTTTGTTCAGCCATCTAAAATCTTTTTCGAGGATAGCATAAATATATCACTGAAATATCGTTACGTTTGTTGCATTCAGTTGTTATGTTATTCAATTATTACGTTGATTGTTTCGTTAAAGTTTGATCTTATTAGATTGTCAAATTGGCATGATGTTGATTTAGCTCGTTATTTTTAAAAACTCAAATAATAGATAGCGAAACGTTTTCATTGTTTTGTTAAGTTTTGTTTTTACTTTTATTTGCATTGTTTTTGATATTACAAGACCACTTAGATACTTTTGATTACTCTCAGTTTTGCTGGTTTGTTGCTGAAATCTGCCTATTTAAATAGTTTTTTAATACAATAGTACCTATGTCTAATCTTTGCAAAATTTTAACATCACTTTAGTTAAAATGTTTCTTATAATAGTAGTTGAATAGAAGTTGAATCTCAATATCAAATAATCCCAATTTTTTTGATTTGTCTGTTTTTTTTTGTAAAAGTTTTGTGTTAAGTTTAATTTTTATGATTTATTATTTTTACTCTACCGCTTGTTACATTAATTTACCGATTCCAGTTAATCATTTTCTGGTCTTGTTTTGTGTTTTGTTTAACTTCACTATTAACAATCACGGTGTGCCTTAATCACCATAAGTGCCTGATATTGTTTCTGTTTATTTTCTGCTACTTTATTTTAGCCTTCTTTCAGAGTTTTATGTTTTAAAACTCTCTAAGGATGCATCATTATGTGTATCGCCTAGTGACAGTTGTACCCTCATCATTCAAAATGTTCAAATATTGTGCTGATTTCCATTAATATTCAGTGCATCCGATAATCGAGGTTCAGGTAAGCGCATTAATTTACCTACGTTATTTAACATGTAATCATTCGACCATTGAAAACAATATCAGTTTGTACATCCGCTCATTTTGATCGAGTATACCACATGGAATGGATTGCGCGAGGGTAAAATTGTCATTATGCACCAATTGTTGTCGACTGTTTTTATGTTATTTGTTCAATAATTGTTTATGTTAACTAGGTTTAAGCATTGAATTATTGTTATGTTTGAATTGTGATATTATTGTTAAACTATATACTATGGCTGTGTTTGTTAATTTTATGTTAAGTTTTCGTTTTAGCCTTTTTCTGTTCATTGTTTTTAGCCGACGCAACATTAAGGCCACAAATATCGCGCCTATCTAACCGTAAACCCTTCTAATTACTTTACTATTATTGTACTATCTACTATAGATTACTAAAATGTTTGTGTAAATGTGTAGTTAAAACAAAAGCTTTGTATAGAATTGACAAATAGGATAGAAGTGTAAAATAATTTATTAGAGATGTATGACAGAGTTTTGTGTGATTGTGTGAATTAAAGCAATAAACAGCTATCGTATCGTTTTATTCACTCTGGTATTGTTTCGGATAGAAAATAATTTTGAAACTTACCGCAGAGGAAACGGCTGGAGTCCAGCCAACTGTTTCACTATCTATGGACAAAATATAACTGGGTTATGTAGCGGGTTGTGCGATGTGCGGTGCTGCGGTCGCAAAACATTGTCCCGCCGCCGTGCTTTAGATGCTAGATACACATCCAGCGTAATGGAGATAGTTTTCGGTACGGAAAACAACGAGCCAGCTCCGTGCAATCTCGCCAGTTCCTTCTTAATTGCTTAACTTTAACCAGGCCAGCCTCTTCCTGTTGTCGCTGGATTCGTTTAACTTCACACATATCTATCTTGGAACAGTTCACCAGAGCTCTCTAGTAGGGTAAACAGTTGGGCCATGGTTTCGAAGTAGTTAATTAAATGAACCTGTTTAGTTCCATATAGTTACACTGAACTGACAAGTTTTATTTGAATTTACGAGAGCACTGAAAGGTAAACAAAATAAGTTCTATTATAGTTCAGCAGCTGATTTGTATTTTTTGACTTTAATTTTTGTTTTGCAGCTATTCTTTTATTATACTTATATCAGTGTTGGATTACGCATTCAACATTTAATTTACTGCTTGGCTGGCTGAAAGAGAACACTGTTTGTTAAGTTTGTGATGTTATTTCGATGAGAAAACTTGACGCTATGATAAAAGAACAACTTTTCTTTTCTACTTGTAATTGGAGTTTGCGTTGGTATACTCCTTGTATCTTTGTAACAGGAAGTACCACAGTCTGCTTGTACGAGTAAATGAATGAGAATAACTTAACCGATACAAGCTAACAAGTAAACAAAAACCCTGATTTTGTTTAACTTTGTATTCTCACCTTCTAGATTTTAACAGCAGATTTTAAAAGTCATATCCAACGTTTTAACTGTAAAATAATCCAGCAACAAAATTGGATGCTCGCACTCCCGTGCAACAAAACTAGATCAAACACATGCGTATCTTTGTGGTAGTCAGTAAATACGTGCGTATAATATTAGTCTGATGCTCATTCTGAGCTATATACCACGGACAGTTTTGCTATAAAAATTCATCAATTAATCAAAACACTTCCTCCTCGTGCTCCTACTAAATACTCCCTTTATTAGACTTATGAAAAATGCCGAGAAAAGGAGCACCATTACGTTGTTTGGTTGATCTCGCAAGAACTTATCGGCGTATTCACGTAGGGAATCTATTATACACATACATAAATACTTTGACTACCTTTAAACATAATATATAAATCTTTGAATAATAAATACCAGTCCCTGCCCGTGGTCTACCTACATTGTACACCTGATTATACTACCAAAAACTATGAGTCTTTTCTTCATTTACAAAAAAACTTTCCAAGCTTTCCAGAAAATTTATTATCTCTTGAACTGTAAGTACCTATGTATTATGAACCCACCTAGGCGGAACGGATAAAAATATAAAAGCTATTCGTGCCGTCTTTGTAAACAATGGCCTCCTTGATCGAAAACTTGCTGAAAATCTGAAAATATAGCCGGACCATAGGAAAGAAAATTTCACTGTCGACCGCCATAAATGTAAGTTATTACAAATTTATTTAAAGTGAGATTTAGTGTTGAAAATCTGCAACGCTATGGCATTCGCTCCAAGTGGCTTTACGCGTAGAAGAAACAAAGTCTGGATTTTCACTGATGTCATTTAAAATGGAAAGTTGGTGATCATCTCCAGTCAGCCCTAGTCTCAGAGCGGTCACAACACGTTTGCACTGGTCACTCCGTTTCTTCTGTTTCTCGGTCCGTTCTTGAGCTGACATCAACCTTCGCTGATCCATCTGTACTCGCCGGACTTTTTTTCGTACTACATTGATGTAGTGATCGATGTGAGTCTGGAAACGATCTAGAGACCAGTTAAAGTTCAGATCTGCAAAGTTTACTAAGACAAAAGCAGCATAAAAACAGAGCAAGCCAATTCCATAATAAAAGAGATTTGGATCCACGTTTGAGAAAAATGGGCACTCGTCACTGAGAGTAAGACATTTCCAAAAGTATGATTCAGCCATTATTTCACCGTGTATATTATTAATATTAATTTCTCGAGTGATTATCACAAATAATTTATTCCATTTATTTACCAAAACGATTCTGAACTTGGGATGACACTTTCATGTCATGTCATTTTTACTATGACCAATTTACTCTATGACTATGACGCTGAACTGCAATAGTATTTTATATCAATTTACTCTGTGAATAGTATTATTATTATTATTTCCCGTCTAAAAAGAGGGATGTTATAAGGTTTGAGGTCGTAGTAATACGTAAGGTAATCGGTATCTCGTACACTATGTATTTAGATTCCGTTTTTTATAGTTGGTGTGTTTGCAACATGGATCCTATATGGTTTCTCAGTAATTTCTTGGGCCTAAATCGTCAGCCTAAAGTGCAGGATACACCGCCAGCTAGCAAGCGAGCGAACAAAGCGAAACGTGGTAAACTATACTTTCGTAGCTTGTCTCTGCAGTTCGCGGTGTGAACCAAAGTTTGAAATGAGGTGAAATAACCAGCTTACCCGTATCGTATTAGGACGTGCATTAAGATGCACGTCAGCATTTCCAGATGAAAGCAGCACGAGCTTTTCTCAGGCTTGGCCCAAGCAAGTTTCTTTGTTTGAGTTGATGTTTTTGAGGGTCACAATTATTATGTAAAAGACAGACAAATAGAAAGAAAAAATAATTTATTAACTTCCAAATCCATACAATTTTTTTTATTAAATAAAAACAAATTAGCACACAAAAAACAATTATTGCATAGCTGTTGTTTTAGCACCTATCTGCCACCCATGCGGCTTCCGTCTTTACCACAACTCGTCGTATTCCGGCGTGTAACTAACTATGTATTTTCAAGTTATTTATTGTAAAAGTATGTGTTATGTTTCTTAAAAACTATTTCAATAAAATTCTCAATAAACTTTATTATTATGTTTTTTTATTTTTTTTATTTATTTATTTATCGTAATAAAAAACTTACATAACAAAGAAACGTATAGCTAACACTAAAAAACCACTGAGATTTGAGCAAGTGTTAGGGGAGTTTATATCTAGTTTAGGTAAATAAATATATATAATGTAGGCAGGCAACTTAGCATTCACATACGATACGATACTTTAAAGTATCGGATTGAAATAGCCAGCAACCTACCACAACAACTTACCTACCTACTTACAGGCAGATACTTTAATATTAGGTATTTTATAATCTAGCGAATTGAAACCAGGCAAATGCACTATTCTAAGTAGGTGCCAAAAGTAGGTATAACCTATTTATATTTTCACAAGGCACCTAAGAAGTATGACTTTAATTTATATCTGATGATATGTAGGTACTTATGATTCCGCAACCGTTCTCCGATGACCGATTCGTCGATGGACTGTTCGCCGACAGGACAATTATTCATTGACCTGTTCGCCTACAGGTCGATTCGTCATTGACCTGTACACCGACACGGTACAGTTAGCATCAAAAGTGTAATTTATTACCATGACCAAAACTGTAGTGATCATTAAAGGAGTGTTATCTACCACTTTTTTTTTATACCATAAAGTAGCAACTAAGCGTACGGCCCCCTTGATGGTAAGCGATACCGTAGCCCACAGAACTATATTTGAGTAGAAGGAGTGAGTGTATGTACCTCGCGTGCCGCAAAAACGGGCTAAGTAAGAGCTGAGAACCTCTTTACTCGCCGCGAAAATCTGTCTGCTCCCAACCAGGGGCGGTGTGGTGGTGTGCCAGTGCCTAGAATCGGTTTGCCGCGTGCTTATCGATGCTTTTAAATCATTTATTTTCGCGCGGCTTATGTTTCCCATCACTAAAATACATTTGTGTGTAAAATACAAATACGCAAAATGTTACACGCTCGGTTTCCATACAAATCGACGAACTCTTTCATTCTACTTAAATATAGTTCTGTGCCGTAGCCTATGTACGCTTGCAACATCATAAATATCCCTTGCGTGGTACCACCCTGAGACTTTAGATGGAAAGTCTCATGTGCCTGTAATTTCACGTTGTGATAATTTATACTTTTGATGCTAACTGTACTAACCGTGTCGGAGTACAGGTTAATGACGAATCGTCCTGTCGGCGAACAGTTCAATGTCGAATCGGTCATCGGAGAACGGTTGCGGAATCTGTACATAATATCCAAACAATATGTATGTAAATAATGATAGTTTGGTAGAACATACTCAATAGGCTATAGTTGACTAAATTTGAAAAATTGGTTAATAATGTACCTTAATATCTATTTTACACCAAAAATCTATTATTTTTAAATTAATCGTATTATATCTTTTTAAATACAAAAATGAACTTATTGCTGTGCGTTATTCTCGCTAAAAGTCAAGAACGGCTGGACCAATTTGACAAATTTTGGTCTTGAAATGTTTGTAGAAGTCCAGGGAAGGATTAAACGGTGAAAAATTATGATGATTGCGATATAAATAACCGAGTGAAACCGCGCGGGGTCAGCTAGTTTACAATATTTATTTTGCATAAAAAAAAAAAACAATTTAAATTTTCGTCAAAAACGCTCAAGACTGTCATGGCGTCTTGAATGACGTCACGGCGTGCGAAACGACACAGAAGCCATAAACGAAGAAGAAGAAGAAGAAGTTTTATAATGTCAAGTAACCCGTTTAACTCTATGAAAACATCAACCACGGTCTTTTGCTATCTTGTCAAAACGACATGGGTCTTCCCATTTTAATTATTTTTCTCGTGTTATTTTAAGTTTTATTGCGTAAATTTGGTGGCAGTTTATCCAATTTAACTTGTTTACTTAGCACAAGTGTTAGTAATTGAAATGGAGGGGTAATGTTGGTTGGTAATTTAGTCAAAGACTTTCCAAGAGAATTTTGAAAGAAAAGTCATCGTTTCTTTCCAAATTTCGTTTGTTTACGTTGCTAAGCGACAATCAAACTAATACACTTGACACTGGCAAAATTGTGGCAAACTAGCCACAGAGGCCATAAAACAAAAGAAGAAGAACGTCAACCACACAATGTTTTACACGGTTTGACGTAACAGTTTTTGATTGATGTTCACTGTCACGTCCGAATATCTTTTCTAATAATATGTGTTCAGTTTTGGCGCCATCTCTCGATCGAGTTGTAAGCCGCGATCGACGATGGCTGTCACCTGTCAGCTGATTCATGCGACACATTCGAATGAACTGGGTTCAATGACCAGCGACAGCTGATTGGCTTACCCAATTAGTAGCCTAAATTCAAATTTCTCGAAATATCGTTCGGTCAGCAGTTGGTTTGACCTCTAAATTCGACACATTCGTGTAACGGCTTCAAGTGCGTTAGCTACTTTATCTTGTTCTCGTAATTTTTCATATCGTATTGTTTTCGTTTTCGTTTAATTTATCGTAATTTAGTATTGTGTGCAAGCAGTTTCGTTGAGTGCTAGGAAGCAGGAGATTTCGCGCCAGCCCCCACGGTATTTGAGCGTTCGGTATAGGTGTAAGTTGAACCGAAGCTAGTCCAGACAAGTCGGAGGTAATACGAAGCCATACCTTCCCATTCCGTGGGCGCTGTTCCAGGAAGAAGCAGCCAGGTTAGTGAAATCCTTTGCTCCTAACTGCACTCATAATTTGGTTAATTATAGTTTTTTATCGTGTTTAACTTCATAATTGTTTAACGTGTTTCGTATTTAGTTTGTTAGCAAAAAAGATTAAATTTACAGTCCACTCAAATCGTACATTTTGGTCCTACGAAGCCAGATAAATTGTGATAAGGCACCTTTGGATTTTTGGCCTTCAGCTATATTATCAACTATCGACCGATATTTCGAATATTTGAATAACATTTTTTCTTTTGTCGTACCTATCCTGGTAATTTCGCTGGTCATTGAATTTTTCGTTTGTTCATTGTGGGTAGGTTGGGTTGAACGATTGATTGTCATCTGTCATTTTTCGTTGTCATTTGGTGAACATCACTCAAAGTGACTGACGTTTTTTTCGTTTTGACAGGTTGACATCAAACGTTCATTCTAAAACTGATCAGGTGTTTGTTCCTATCTGTGCCGGTCGTGAAAATAGCCCCTTAACTCCTTACGTGTTTCTATCTTTGTTTTGATTTGCATTTTGTTTGTTTGTTGATTTGTTTTGAAAAACTGTTCTTTCGTGTCGTTTCCAGCCAGATTAACTCAACTACATTATTATGCCAATGGATACACGTAAGGGAGTTCTGGAGAAAGACACCATGGCTGACAGCGATCGAGTCTCGCGTGATTATGCCAATATGAGGTTAGAGCTGTTAGATACTTCAGATTTGGTAGGAGTTTCGGAACAGGAAGTAACAGCTCTGGCCTCAGAGTTTCACGCCGCGCAGAAGAACCTGCTAATGCGCTTGCCAACGGGTGAAAGGAACAGTGAGTTCGCTTACACTGTGGCATTTGACAAAAGGTTACATAGTGTTATGGCCAGACTTAGGCTGGCTGAAGTTAAGCCAATGAGAGAAAGTCACAGTAGTTTAGCGAAACTACCAAAAATAAGTATAAGGCCATTTGACGGTAAGCTAGAGAATTGGGTGTCGTTTAAGGAGCTGTATGACTCACTCATACACAAAAGGGACATGCCAGATGTCGAAAAGTTGCACTACTTACTGTCGAGTGTTAATGGGTCGGCATATGACCTGATTAAAAACTATCCGTTGTCCGAAACTAGTTATCTTCTAGCATATCGGGCACTTAGCAAGTACTACGATAGGAAGAGAATTATTGCCACAAATTACTATGACCGTTTGCTTAACTGTGAAGTAGTGAAAAATACAAGTAGCTCTGAGTTAGAACGACTTCATCGAACCTTCGCAGAAAACTTAGCCATCCTGTCTAAGTATAATTTGCCCGACCAGAACTTTATGCTGTTTCAGTTGGTTTGGTCAAAATTAGATTCTTCCACTCGGGAAGCTTTCGAACTTCAGCTGGGGTCAGAAGTCGACATCCCCCACTATGAAGACATTATGTCGTATATTGAAAAACGTTCTCGTGCATTACAAAATTGTCAACAGCCGGTTCTTACAAAACTGGCTACCAGTGAGAACAAAACCTCTTTGTTGGTTGCTTCCGAGGAAGGATGTGTAGTGTGTGCAGAGGTGGGCCACAAGATTGAGAGCTGCTCGAGCTTCACCAATCAGTTGCCTACTGAAAGGTTCCAACAGTGAAGGATAAGAACCAAACAGTGAAGGATAAGAAGTTGTGCATACTGTGCTTGAAACCTTCACATTCGGTAAAAACTTGTTTATCGAATGTGAAGTGTGGCCAGTGCAACTACAGCCATCATTCACTGCTGCATTTCGAGCAAGAACCTGAACCAGTAGTCCAGCCGTCTAATGCACAGTTGGCATTGGCTGCATACACCCCACACACAGAGGCATTGTTCTCTACAGCTATCGTTTTAATTAGGAATAAATTTAATAATTTGGTCCGAGCTCGTATCCTGCTTGACAGTGCCAGTGCCTGTAATTTCATAACTAGGTCCTGTGCACACCGCCTAGGGCTGAAAATAAACTATCGTCGTCAGTCGGTAAGCGGTATAGGTCGAGCATCAACTGCTACACTCGGGTCAGTTTCGTGTGAGTTAGTTCCCACTAGTGGGGACTTCTCAAATAAACTTTCGTTGGAGGCCTCTGTGCTTCCTGCAATTTGCTCAGACATGCCATCTGAGGAAATTGATACTTCGTCGTGGCATCATATAGATCAGTTAAACCTCGCCGATCCTGAGTTTTACAAACCAGGACCGGTTGACATGCTAGTCAGTGTTAACGTTCTCGCTTCTGCGTTAAGGCCTGGGCTAGTTAAGGGTAGTCCTGGTCAACCCATCGCTATCCCCACTACTTTCGGGTGGATACTGATGGGTGACTGCGCAGTTAACACTGGCCTGTCTCGTTATCGTAGCAACTCTGGAGTTCATAGAAGGAGTTGCTTCTTCGTTTCGAGCCCATCGAGGGACTTAGATCCTATAGACCCGCTCAACCCCGTGGTTACAAAAATAGAGATGCCTTGTGACAATCACAAGGAGACTCATTGTCGTCGAACTGTTGATTGTAGGTTGGCCGTCGCTAAACCTCATCTCGTGGACTTCCCAAAAGTCGCTCTCGATCGGTTTCACATTTTTGAACCGCGTCCTGCAGCGTCATTGGGTTTTTCAACTGACGTGTTGGAGAGTTGTCGTCGAGAAGAAGTTACTTCTTCACCTTCTAACGTCAGTCTACAGGATTTGCGACCTGACTCCGGTTCCACTGCGTCGATTCCGCCTGTGATTGTGGATAGTGCGGTTGATGACGTAGGTGGGTACCTGAATGTGTCGCTGCCTGGTATCTCGCGGCAAAAGGGCTTATCGGTTTCGGTACCGCTGATCGCTTCCCTTGCTAAAAAAAATCTGCTGTCGATGTCGTTGTCGTTGTTGTTTTCGTTATTATTTTCGTTGTCGTTTTCGTTACTGTCGTTGTCGTTGTCAATGTCGTTATCGCTTTCGTTGTCTCTGTCGTTGTCATTGTCGCTGTCGTTCAACTCATATCGTACCCTTCACACTATGCCGCTTTCGGTTTTGTCGGTGGTGCATGAGTGGATGAAGTCTGGTCCGACACGGTGGTCGGGTACGGACTGCTGGTTGGGTTTGACATGGTGGTCGGCTCTGACACGGTGGTTGGGTTCGAAATACTGGTTGGGTCGCACATGGTGGTCGGCTCCGGCATGTTGGTCGACATCTCAACTCAGAGCTCATAGCGCTGTGTTTTGAGCCCATGTTCCTTCTTAACCATTAACTATCGTATCGTCAAATGGGTTTATAATAAGTTAGGTTAAATTTCTCGTTATTTCGTTATCTTTCGTTAGTTCAGTTATAGTTTCGTTAAAATACTGTGTATTTTGGTGGCCGGAATGTTCAGTTTTGGCGCCATCTCTCGATCGAGTTGTAAGCCGCGATCGACGATGGCTGTCACCTGTCAGCTGATTCATGCGACACATTCGAATGAACTGGGTTCAATGACCAGCGACAGCTGATTGGCTTACCCAATTAGTAGCCTAAATTCAAATTTCTCGAAATATCGTTCGGTCAGCAGTTGGTTTGACCTCTAAATTCGACACATTCGTGTAACGGCTTCAAGTGCGTTAGCTACTTTATCTTGTTCTCGTAATTTTTCATATCGTATTGTTTTCGTTTTCGTTTAATTTATCGTAATTTAGTATTGTGTGCAAGCAGTTTCGTTGAGTGCTAGGAAGCAGGAGATTTCGCGCCAGCCCCCACGGTATTTGAGCGTTCGGTATAGGTGTAAGTTGAACCGAAGCTAGTCCAGACAAGTCGGAGGTAATACGAAGCCATACCTTCCCATTCCGTGGGCGCTGTTCCAGGAAGAAGCAGCCAGGTTAGTGAAATCCTTTGCTCCTAACTGCACTCATAATTTGGTTAATTATAGTTTTTTATCGTGTTTAACTTCATAATTGTTTAACGTGTTTCGTATTTAGTTTGTTAGCAAAAAAGATTAAATTTACAGTCCACTCAAATCGTACAATATGAATAAAATTTAATAAAACTATTAAGATAAATAGTTTTGTTTTTTCTATAGTCTTTATCTTAATAAGAAACTCTCCCAAGAAATCCACCCGATTTATTCTTATTTGACACAAGCTTATTATTAACTTAATTAATTTTGATTATATTCAAATAAATATTATGCTAAATAACTACATTATTTAGCATAATATTTATTTGAATAACTTAATAATTTACATGCGGAAAACGTTACTTAAAAAACCTAAATCTAAATTTATCAACTCTATAAAAAGTATATAATTATAATATCATGAAGTTGTTTTGAACACAGGGTACTAATATCTATTCTGTGAAACAGGTGTGACTTGAACTCCCAACCTCCCGCTTGATACGCGTATGCTCTACCAGCCATACCACAGAGTCCCCTCTGGATGTAGATAGAGATTGTCATTATATTGGGTTATTCCCAATCACCCCCACATCTCGACCCTACTTTATTTTATGTGGCCAAAACCTTACACATTTTTATTGTTAGTTGAATAGGTAAGAACATACCTACCAGTAATATTATTTCTCATTTTCGACCTTGTTTAAACGGGTTTCAATACTTTCAATTGTTTATAATGGCTAGTGTACTGATTTTTTAAAAACAAAACATATAAAACACATTATAATATCTCAATCATTGGACAGGCTTGGATAACTGCAACTTCCCCAGTAGGTTGAGCCACTAGCGCTTCGAACTGTGAAGATATCCCAAGGGTTATTTTGAGCAAGCGAAATATGTCTCGATAGCTCAATTGGAATGTTGCTGGTTTAAATCCAGCTTGAGGCGAAATAATTTTTGGGATAAGTATTATATTCTTTAGTAATCTTTTAGTGTGAACAAAAAATAACGATTAAAAAACAGTAATAAGTATATCAAGTCATCTAGTACCCATAACACAAGCTCTGCTTAGCTTGGGGCTAGATGATGCTATGTGGATTGTCGAGCATTATTTATAAAAAAAAAATAAGAAAAGAAAATGAATTAGACCAGTGGTTCTCAATCTTTTGACGGAACCCTTTTGGAAAACGAAATACTTGATGGAACCCTACAATAAAATAATAGTTTTTAAAGTGTAGTAAAGTAAAAGTAAAAAAAGTAAAAAATATATTTATTCAATAATATCACAAGGATCATTTTGAAACGTCTTAAAGCTAGATGAATTTACGCCAGTTCCATGCGCCCTAGCCTAGAAGAATATGGCAACTGGGTTCCTATCTTTTTTTTGATGATCCCTCTTCATCATAAAGCTTCAGTGTGGTGCCAATCGAACTAGGTGATGCTCATGCCAAGAATATAAGTAATGTACAAAAAAGGATTAGATATAATAAGCATAATAAAAGTACCGTGTAACAGTTACTTATTACTTACTTATATTGAAAAGGAAAAAAATCTTATTAATGGGAGTTAAGAAACTGTTTTTTATTTTTATCAATCAGAGGCGGCTTTTATCAAAGGGACTGCAGTTCACAAGTAGGTATCGGCGGTGGCGGTATAGTAAAATGGTTTGAGGCGACTAAGTTCGGCTTCGCCTCGTGGATCGTGATACGCCGCGTCAGAACGGTCGACCAGAGGTGTTTTGTTTCTAAATTCTTGCGGAACCCCTACAGGGGTATTGCGGAACCCTAGGGTTCCGCGGAACACACTTAGAGTATGGCTGAATTAGACTATCAAAGTATTTAACTCAGTTTCACTAATCGTTCTGAAGCTTCCCAGAGTTTTCGAGAGAGCTTAGTATCTCTCGCTACTTCCGCAGCGTCCACTCGGCGGCACTCTGTGAAGTAACATCCGCTCACAGAGGTGACTTCGGGTGACACTGCCAGATATATCGTCGTTTGTGCTCCCTCCCAAGCTGACCTGCATAATAGAAACTTAAATATGTTCAGATGCATCATCCACGGCTTATCACTTCGAAAGCCATCTATAATCGAGGTAGCAACAGCGCCTGGGTGCAAACTGTTCGCAGTCACTCCTGTTCCATCCAATAGCTTTGCCAGTTCTACTGTCATCAAAACATTACACAGCTTAGAATTGCTGTATAACTTCATCACGTTAAATGATGGGTCTGTTTCTTTCTCTAGATTCAAATTATCAAAAACGATTTTGCCAAACTTGTGTGCCATTGACGATACGGTTATTATCCTGCTTGGAGCTGATGATTTCAATAAAGGCAGGAGAAGATTGGTCAGTAGAAAAGGACCAAAATGGTTTATTTGCATTCCTGAATTTAACCCATCTTCTGTTTTTACGTTTTTGGCTTCTATAACACCAGCATTGTTGATGAGGATATCGAGTTGTTTTTCGGTTTTCATAATTTCATCAGCAAATTTCCTGACGGAACTAAGAGAAGCAAGATTCAGATACCTGTAATGCACGTCCTTGTTCCCAGTCGCCGAAATTATTTTATCTATTTTTTTCTTTGCGGAATTTTCTTGTTCTTCGCAAGCGATTATTACTTTTGCTCCTCTATCAGCCAGATCTTTTGAGGTTTCAAATCCTATTCCAGAGGTTCCTCCAGTCACAATCACTACTTTTCCAACTAGATGCTTGCTGCATTTATTTATTCCATATGTTAACATACAATATACTTTATAACCAAGAATGATCAGCATACAAGTTACAATTATAAGTGTTAAAAGAATCATCGTGCCCTGCGATGCGCGATTTGATTTGCACTGAAAAGGCCGCAAAACGACAAATATAAGTGGAAGTTAAAAACAACAGCGGCACTAAACAGGTTATTTAGAATTCTCTAAAGTTTAACCAGAATCTGACAACACTGTTTGTTAACTGATACTGTATTGCTTATTTTTTGCATTTAAATACTAAAAAAATATTATTATCCTACTTCCTATTTCCTACTCTTACTTTTTAACCAATGATTGTCAAGATATTTTTATGTGAGTAGCTCGTGCTTTGAGAATTCCATTAGGGTTCATAACCCTCAGCTAAACTCTTAGGGAACTCTCAAGGCAACTCTCGAGTTTCGCTCGCACTCGCGTTTTATCATAAAGTCATAAAACTATTGACGAACACCAGTAAAACATGTTAGAGAAGTAGACCTCTAATACATGGCCTCTTTTTTCTTTACGTGTAGGTACGTAGTGATTGCATACGGCGCGGGCGCGGCAACGACTACAAATCTAGGCTTAATAGTATCTATTTAAAGCAGCTAAAGATGATTATTCATGCATTGATGTACTAAATATTTTAAAACACTTGAAAGAGTTATTTGGCATTGAAAAGCCTGTTAAAGTGTAATATTTCTCTCACACTCAAACGCCATGACATGCCTTATATACATACGGCGCGGTTATAGAGGGCAGCAAAAATTAGTCAAATTCAAGTTCCAGTCTTGTTTAGATCTCCTAAAGAAACACAAAATAAATGGTAATCATCATCATCACTATCATCGCGCTGATGGACTAAATTACAAGGCTGAAAGACATGTATATTGATCAAAAGTTGAATAAAATGGAATCAGTATTCTGCTGGCATTATAAACTGACATCCAATTGTTAATTTGAACGTCAAAACTTTATTTGATGGTTGACCGCAGAATACCTGCTGGAGTGAGGGCTCTAGTCGTCCGTTCAGCGAACCCGGGAAGGGTGGTTGCACACACGCGTGGCGTTGTGCTGCCGCAGCACTGGGAGGTTCTGGGGCTGACTACTGTTAGGCCCGGGAAGTGCTTAGAGCGCGATGGTAGAGAGGCACTTTTGTGATATTTTTGATAAGGTAGGTAGTGGATAATTCTTGTTTACCAGAGTATGAATTTGATGGAACGTTACAGTTTTTTAATCAAAGATGACTAGGATTTGATGATGGAATGGTCATCGGAACTCCTCAGCGAGTAATGTAAGGTAGCCTACCTTTAGAATTGTAATTGTATCGTGAAAAATCTTCGTCATCACAGAAGTATTCGTAATCGTATCGTGACGATTCCAATTTGTATAAGATTTTGTGTACAACTACTTTACAACTCAATAGACTGTGTGTAATAAGATAATTTTGTAAAACCTTGTTGATTGTGATTGTACTATTATCTCGACTAGGTACAAACCCTATATTGTAATGTGTTGTTGCAACTTATTAGGATTATAGTAAGTACTCTGTGCCTTCGTTAGTAGGGGTTTTAAAGGATAATTTGACCTACAGTGTGATCTCAGTGTGACTTAATAGCCTGGTGCGCACACACCTAATATGTTTAAATTGTACACAGCACTCTATGCTTTCGTCATAAATTAAAACCGAAACGAAAGTGTCCGTTCCGTGTCAGCTCTAAAAAGGAAAAACCCAAATATACTAGGTATATCGTGATCCGTCGTTCTTATCTCTTGTTATTGGATTATTCCGGAAAAAAGTACGGTTCCCGAGTTCCACGCGAATGAAGTCGCGGTGAACAGCTAGTATAATTAGAAATAAATGCAATTTTCATTCTTTCCTGGGCCTAGATGCGAACCCACGACGTCCGAATTGGAAGTTAGGGTCCATCTTTTATATTGTTTACTGTGCACTTTTTCAAATAAATTCGTGCATAAGTGCGTGTAATAAACGCTTATTGAAGGCTTTCGAAGTTGGTAGGTAGCCAGTGCCATTTTATTTGAATTAATTGCAAAACTTTTATTAGAACCTTTGTTGGACTTCAGGGCCCTAATAGATAGTTTTTCTCTCACTGTTGAACCAGACTAATGGTAGCCAATAGAGTGAAGCATAATATCAAGAGTGGTCAGTTGAGCGCCAACTAGGCCTTACTAAAATGACAGAACAGCTAAGCAGGAATTCATCTCTCCGACTCCACCTAAATATTTAAATGAAACTCGGTTTAATTTTGATCAAGAGTTTAATTGAGTACGTTTCTATTTCAGTTTTACTAAACTCTCGGACACCTCCCAGAGTTTACGAGCTAAACCTCTATCTCTAGCAACTCCCGTAGTGTTTACGCGACGGCACTCTGTGAAGTAGCATCCGCTCTCAGAGCTCACCTCGGGAGACACTGCAAGGAATATCGTCGTTTGCGCCCCTTCCCAAACTGACCTGCTTAGATAGCTAACAAAGTTCAGATACGTCATCCATGGGTTTTCATTTAGCACGCCATCTTTGATAGATGTATCAACAGCGCCTGGGTGCAAACAGTTCGCTGTCACTCCTGTTCCACCCAGCAGCCTTGCTAACTCTAATGTTATCAAAACATTACACAGCTTAGTATTACTATATAACTTCATTACGCTAAATGATCGTTCTGTTTCTTTCTCTAGATTCAAATTTTCAAAATCTATTTTACCAAACCGGTATGCCATTGACGATACGTTGATTATCCTGCTCGGCGCTGATGATTTTAATAAAGGCAGGAGCAGATTGGTCAGTAGAAAAGGACCGAAATGGTTTATTTGCATACCTGAATTTAGCTTATCTTCTGTTATTATGTTTTTGGCCTCTATAACACCAGCGTTGTTGATTAGGATATCGAGTTGTTTTTCGGTTTTGATAATTTCATCAGCAAATTTTCTGATGGAAGCTAAAGAAGCAAGATCCATATTCCTGTAATGAACGTTCTTATTACCAGTCGCAGAAATTATCTTATCTCTTGCTGTAGTTCCACGTCCTTCGTGCCTGCAAGCGATTATCACCCTTGCTCCTCTATCAGCCAAATCTTTAGCGGTTTCAAATCCGATGCCAGCGTTTCCTCCGGTCACAATCACCACTTTCCCAACCAGATGTCTGCTACATTTGTTTATTCCATAAGTTAACATACAATATACTTTAATACTAAGAACAAGAAAAATATTAAACACAATTAGTGTGATCAAAAACATCGTGGTCGTGCGGAGCGCGCTTTGTTACTACTAACCTAATCCTGATAATATTTTCTGCTGTCATAAACAAAAAGTGTGCAAGTAACATAAATATTAGGAAGTCGAGAAGAAACAAAAGTCTGTTAAAAAACAAATATACGCTATCTTTAAACTTTTTCACACTTTTAAAATGCAGGAAGATAAGTAATTTCAAGATTTATGAAGGTTATAAGCTGTGTTATTTTTTTCTTTATTCAGTATTGAAGAAAATGTTAGATGCGCCTTTTTCGTTTACGATGGCAGATTAATGACCAACGATTACGCTATTTTTAGTTATCATTTACCTACATAAACTAGTTAACACGTAGCCTAAAGTAGATACATAGTAAATACAATATATTTATTAAGTACTTACTAAAACTCATACACAGAGACTTCATGCACGTGCATCACACAAAATGTAAAATAGGATCGGAAGGCGGGGTCACTACTAATAGACCACCAGTGCTCTCCACTAGACCACCAGTGCTCTAGTATTCCCTTATGACAAGACATTCTCATGACAGAGGCCTCCGGGCGGCCTAGAAACTCTGTCACCAGAGTTGGCCACTGACTCATACGAACTTACTTAATTACGAGTAGGTACTTACTAGTTACGTAAATATTTTTAGAACTTTTATTAAAAATATATTATGTTAAAATGTTAACTTTCTTGTGTGTTATAATTGGTCCCTGAATAACACTAGATAAAAACAAAATCCGGAAAAATGTTTTTGACAATCGTAAACGTTAACGTATCGTCGAACTGTCAATTGGGATTGTCTTTGGTTATCTTGTCAAAACGACATGGGTCTTCCCATTTTAATTATTTTTCTCGTGTTATTTTAAGTTTTATTGCGTAAATTTGGTGGCAGTTTATCCAATTTAATTTGTTTATTTAGCACAAGTGTAGTTAATTGAAATGGAGGGGTGATGTTGGTTGGTATTTTAGTCAAAGACTTTCCAAGAGAATTTTGAAAGAAAATCAAAATATTACACTTGACACTGGCAAAATTGTGGCAAACTAGCCACAGAGGCCATAAAAGAAAAGAAGAAGAAGAAGAACTGTCAATTGATTTTTGCATGGGTGCTCAAGCGGGGATAGGTATACTCCCATTATTCAACGATATGTTATGGTTTACGGTTGTCAATAGCAATATTCCGAATACGGCCTCAATTTTTTATTTTTTTTTAATAAATAAATAAATAATGCTGGACAATCCACACAGCATCATCTAGCCCCAAGGTAAGCTGCTGTTAAACAGAGCTGTATTTGTGGGTACTAGATGACGGATATATACTTAATACAATACAATACATAGATATTTTTTATTATATATAGAAAATACCCAGAACACCCGGAACAAATATTTGTAGATCGTACAAACATTTGACCCGAGGCGGGAATCGAACCCGCAACCTCCGTGTCGCAGGCACCTGCGCCCGCTGCGCCACATCGGTCGTCAATATTGTAATCACTATAAAGTTACATAACATAGGTGTCAACGTTCGAGCGCCTTCCTGGTGCGTTTTCCTCTCATGTGCGTGTATGCAAGGTTATTGATAGTTGAAAACGCATGACAAAGCCAATATACTTTTCATTACTCATACTCTGAAAGTTGCCTGAGGAGCGGGATGAAAGTAATACTTTTCATCCCTAGGGAGAATCGCTTTCAACTGACAGCTGTCAAATTATATTAAAAAAAATTGTTCTATTTTCACATTTCTATTGAACCATGTTTCAACTTTCTATACAGCCACGATGTATAATTGAAATAACATAAAGTTAAGTATTGATTAAAGAATATATATTTTTTAAATAACTTTATTTTAATATAGTTTCAACAATTTCTTTAAAATAATATGAGATTTGGGCAAAACATTTACCATTTTTTCAATGATGAAAATGAAAAATAATAGCTGAATAGCTGGCTGGCCACAGAAAAAAAACAAAATAGGCCGGAAAGCGGCAATCCGATCTTCATTTGTTTTTTTGAGTTGTAGAGTTTGGTTTATACTTCCTTATAGCAGAGATTTGTATAAAATGAGTTTTAGAATAATTAGAAATGAGTCTCTAGCTAATTTGTTTTTATTTTTACTTACCTTGTATTTGTAATGAAAAGCACAGTGTTTACCTCGGGTTAAAGACTTATTTAGTCCCTCGAACTATTGGCGCCCGAACGGATCGAGACTAAATAGGTTACTTTCACCAATGGGGTAACAATGTTGTGGACAAAGCGCTCGAATGTCAAAAGAAGGTATTATAGAAAATTTATAGGTACATATCATATATTTTGCGAATTCAACCTTAACGTTAAGTACTGACTCGTGTAATATTTTATTTTATTTTAATATTCTATAGTAAAGCGTTTTTGTTCCTCCTCGCATTAATTTACTTTTCAACACACTTGCTTATAAAGTGGCTCTATGATCATCGCAATTAGGCACAGAATGACACCCATAATCAAACTATGACTTTTTATTATAGATTTTTTTTGTTATTTTATTATGAGTTTTTTTTGTTATTTTATTCACAAGTGTGTTGAAAAACGTCGCCGTCGTATGATACACGTGTGTATTGATGATTACTGTCCTCGGCTAACTTAAGACCAATGGCGCCTCAGCAGTAATCACCAATGTTACACACTAGTACCATAATGTACTATTATTCTTATGACCATCAAAACGGCCAGGAACTACTTTCATGGAAGCAACCTTGTAAAAGTGAAAGTGACCAAACAGCAAAACACCTATTTCGGAAGTGCAACCTATCAGTTACTCCGATACACACGACTCAACTGCCGGAGTCGCGTACACACCTAAGTACTTAATAAATATACAGGGTCATTCATTATCAACGTGCCAAACTTAAGGGATAGGTTCTACACATTAAAAAAAATATATGATATTATGTAGGTACCTATAATTTTTCCAAGTACCTAAACAGAAAAAAATCGATTACGTTTTTCTGCTCAATTATTAATGTATGGAATCTATCCCTTAAGTTTAGCAGGTTGATAATGAATGACCTTATATAAATAAATAGTAACCAAAGTAGTCGGCTTATGTACAATGCGTGCTTTGTTTTTATTTTATTTAACCTAAAATCTGAAACACAATGATTAACTTCCGTTAAAACTTAGAATCGGGGCTCAAGAGTAACAGGCATCAAATATGTTCTTCGAATTGACCCTTTTTGACCCTCTGGGTACTACACTTACACTGACGTAGGCCTCTACTGGAGTGGGTACCACAGTCACCAGTGACAGTTACGTCATTCAAATGGTTAGTAATCCACTCATCGATTACTTTGGCTATCTTTGAGAGTTTCTGCTACTTTTCTTATTCTGTGCTACACACAGTTCAACCACTACACTAAAATAAAAGTAAAACTACTAAATACGTCTTACGACCACGCACTTTTTTTTTTTTAATTTTGTAAATTGAACTTTCTCGATACGCCAGCAATGTAACGCTGATGTTGAAATGACTTGGAGCAGTTAGTTACTCGTAGCTGTCATCTTTGAGAGAAGCAAGTTGGTAAGAATAAAAAGCTCAAGTTGTTTGTTTTGCGAGTCTGCATTACAGCTTGATGCTCGTTGCTATTTGCAAAACTAAGGCTTTAGTGCTTTGCTGCAAAATTATAAGGTACCTACTTAGTAAAGCCAAAATAATAATAGTATTTAGTTAAATAATAGTTTTTTTACAAAAATATAATTATATATTTTCCACTGTAATAATGGAGGTAAGGCTAAGTAAATCTTTGCCACTCTTTACATTAACATATTAATAGTTTAGATACTTACTATATTGCATCTACTTCTATCTATATTTTACCTATTATTCATTTATTTCTTTTTATTCACTCATTTGTAACTGTCTTGCGAGATGTTAAATTTGACTCGGCTTGTAATGACAAACTTGAATTGCTTATTAGGTAAGTATGTGAAATCGTTTGATGTGATCTGATGCGACAAATTGCTTTAGGAGGGACTTCCTAGCTACGATATAGGTAAGCAAAACGTGTGAATCCAAGTATGTAGGTACCAAAGTGTACTCTGAGATAGAAACATACTACGGGTTTAACTGTAGGCATATTACCTGTCAAAGGAAAATCAACATTTGTAAATTGCTCACTGAATTTCATCTCGAGAAATCAGAACGTTACTAAAATAGGTGGTTAGGTAAATAAAACAAATACATTACCTAGGTGTAAGTACATAATGTTAAATCATGACCACATTACGCAAGAAGAAGTAGTGTCTGTGTTGTTATTTATTATTTACTTATTGTTTTTATTTTCAAAATGGGTATTCCAGTTTTTCAAACTTAATACAATAATAATGGTAAATTAGTTTATCAAGTGATAACCAATTATATTGACAACTTCGATATATTGATCGTTCGATGAACCTGCCACTTGCTTACGGTGCACCGCTTTCAGTGAACTTTGGTGCACCGTAAGCAAGTGGCAGGTTGAGAAACGAAAGGTTGTAGGTTGTAGGTTGTAGGTTCGATTCCCGATTCGGTAGCATAATTTGCTAATATTTATTACCAGTCTCAGCGGTACTTACATAGTAGGTACTCGAAGTTTCTGATACCCATGCACGACACAGAGAATCCTAACGCGGTTTCAGGACTAGGTTAGAATTATGTGTCACACTCATACTCTACTAATATTATAAATGCGAAAGTTTGGATGAATGTTACTCAATCATGCGAAAACTTCTGAAAGGATCTGTATAAAATTTGACACAATGACGATTATAGTCTGGAATAGCCCATAGGCTACCTTTTATCCAGAAAAAATTGAAATAATAGCATAAAATCCGCAATATCACGGGTGACACCGTGGGGCACAGGTTATAAATATTTTTTTTAGATATAAAGGTCAATGGGCACAAAAGTCTACAGCATTCATATTTATTAACTTCCTAAAATATTTACTCAAAGTAGGTGATTGATAGCGGTATACAACACTTCACACTCAATGACAAATTGCGTAATTGAGTCAACTAGCCACGCGTACGCACGTTTGGCAAGCTGTTAGTATCGGCGGCGTCGTCCGTGCGCTGAACGTTACCTGTCTCTAATCGTGGATTTATTATAACAACTAGATACAAACCTAAAGCATGAAAGACGAATACAGCGAATGGATACGCAACACAATAATCGCTTATCACCATTCTTGTGACCTCCTTACCTAACAACACCAGTGCCAGTGCAGTGCTCACAATCTATAAAATAAAACAACATGGTATTTTATACATTTACCGCAATCGTGATATTTATAGTGCTATCGGTTAAAACGTATCAAAAGTTGACCGTCCGAATTTGTCGGTCGAGTGCTCATATGGTCGGGAAAGTCGTGGTAGTGACCGGAGGCAATAGCGGAATAGGACTCGAGACAGCTAAAGACTTGGCTTCACGTGGTGCGAAGGTTATCCTAGCGTGTCGCAATGTCCGTCGCGCTAACGCTGCAAAGGAAGAAATCATCAACACTAGTGGCAACAGCGATGTCCATTGCTATCAACTCGATCTGTCCTCGCTCGCTTCGGTCAGGGAGTTTTGCAATCAGATTATACGGACAGAGAAACGACTCGATGTTCTCATTAACAATGCTGGAGCCGGCGGCTTGGGGAATTACAAGACGGCCGACGGGATGCATGTCGGAATGCAGGTCAACTACTTCGCGCCTTTCTTATTGACGTGTCTGTTGTTGCCTCTATTGAAGTCGTCTGCGCCGAGCCGCATTATCAACGTATCGTCAATAATCCATAAGTATGGAGAGATGGACTTCGATAATCTGAATATGGAGAAGTACTGGAGTGATTATTTAGTGTATGCTAATAGCAAATTGTTTCTTAATTTAATGACCTTAGAACTAAGTGGAAGGTTGAAGGGCACTGGCGTCACGGTCAATGCTCTGCATCCGGGTATGGCAGCCACCAACATATTTAGAAATATACCAAGTGCAATCATTAGAAATATTGTAGAGAAAATGATAGGTTTCTTTTTTCAAACGCCTTGGGAAGCGGCTCAGACATCAATTTTCCTAGCCGTTTCCCCGGACTTGAATGAAGTCAGTGGAAAGTATTTCAGCGATTGTCGAGAGAAAAAGCCCTCGAAAATATCACAGGATATAGAAATAGCGAAGAGGTTGTGGACTGAATCCGAAAAACTAGTCACATTTTCACTTGTTTCGTGACGAATTTATTTTCGTAGTTAAATATTTTTTCCTATTAATAGACAAACAAATTTTCTTAAAGTGTTTTATTTACCTATACTTATATGCAAAGGATTTGAAGCAAATGAGTAGGAGCATCACAGCCCTTGAATCAAGAAAAATAAACAAAAATAAATAACAATAAAAAAAAGTTTTTATACTTATCATGTCAGTAGGTAAGCCTCGAAATGGTCAAGTCGTTCACCTATACTTTTTTTGCATGACACTGCATTGCGCCTGTCATTGATACCTACAAGAACATTACAGAGTCAATCTTACTGATAATTGCTAGCAATCTTTAGAGTACCCCTGCCTACCATTTTTATCTAATCGCGTGGTGGCGTTAACTAGCTAAGCTAATTACAAAGTAGATAAAAGTAATTATCAAATGGGCATTACTATATAGAGTTTTTAATTATCAACCTGACAAACTTAAGGAATAGGTTCACACATAAAAGAAATATACATGTACCTTTTTTTTACCTTTTTGTTTCAAAAATCTCGAGTAAATCGATTACGTTTTTTTTGATTAATTCATATATCTTTTAAACTACGCAACAGATTTTTTTTTTTTTTTTCAGATTTTCTTCAATAGATAGAGTCATTAAAGAGGAAGGTTTTTATTTGTGCAAAGCTGGGGCAGGTCTGCTTGTTAAATATGAAAATGGTTCTTACATGTTTTAAGATGATAAGAAGACTAATAAAATTTATAGCTGTTATATGGCACCGATCCCGATCCCAATAACTCTAAGTAGGTAACTCTATTACTCTATTACGACATGCGGCACATTTCACGTCAAACTCAAGCAAACGGGCAATGTTAGTTTGCTTCACTAGAAACGTTGAACCGCTTACTGTACCAGTAGGTACCTAGTCTACCTTCTACAGTTTAAATTAAATGCATCAGAAAAAAAAATCATTTCTTCTAAGTATATAGTAGCTGCACTGACGAATCATAGAATGAGCAGAATCGGGGCCCAAGTTCATCATCTAGTATCAAAAATGAGGCCTTGTTACACAACAGGGGTTAAATTGTCCTGCCTGTCACTTTCTGCGAAGTTTTTAATAGCAAACCTTGCAACTGATTGCTCGGTAATCTTTTTTATAATTTTTATCTCTTAGTTTACAACTACTATAGCTTAACTAAAATATTCGAATAAAAGTACAGACCGCATGGTAATTTAGTCGCTCTAACCTTTGAAACCTACTATAATGAGTCCATTTGACGAATCACATAATAATCGATTAGTGCGAGTTAATTAGTGGACACTAACGAGAGAACCAATAGTTTGTGTGTACACTTTACATTAATTTATTGCACGTAGCTGGCGTTAAATTGAAATAATTCCACGCGATGGGCGAGAGTCGCTGCGGTCGTTTTATTTGGGCATAAATCTCTGGCGGGGTACATCTGATTTACAGTACTGCGCTTTGTGCTTGCTCACCTCACTGTTTGCGGGGCTTTGTGGCGATACCCTCACACAGTTCGGCGTATATACCACTTGGATTTACTATTATTTATCAGCCGGTTATAAAAGTTACGAGTTGGAATGTTTGATGGCATCCTCGCTTTCCGATAGGTTGTAAATGTTGGTTATTGTGCGTTTGTCTGACAAATTACACACAGTTGCTGCTGTTTTAACTAGTATGATATTTTTGTAATATCACTACGTGTAACTGAAGTATCTGATCTGGCAATGAAAGGCTGCGAAATTATATACTTGCACCATTGCGCTTTTTTACAGTGACGTAAAAGTAGAGTTATTAAATTCCCTTGTAACAATTGTTGTTGTTGTTGTTGTCAGCCTGCACTGTCCCACTGCTGGGCAAAGGCCTCCCTTTGAGTTTTCCAGACTTTGCGGTCTAACGCCAATATCTTCCACTGATCACTGAAGGTGTTGAGTTCGTCTCGCCATCGCTTGCGTGGTCTACCGCGACGCAAGCCTCACTGTCTCAGGGCTCCACTCAGTGGCAGTCTTGGCCCACAGTTCATTCGGCATGCGGCAAACGTGCCCTGCCCAGTCCCACTTAAGCTTTGCAGCTTTTTGAGCTACATCGGTGACTTGCGTTTTGGAGCGAATAACAGAGTTCCTGATTCGGTCAATTAATTTAACCCCAAGGATACTTCGCTCCATCGCCCTCTGGCACACCTTGAGTTTGGACTTCTGGATGTTAGTTAGTGACCATGTTTGGGCACCGTAGGTGAGAATAGGAAGAATACAGACGTCCATGAGTTTTCGCTTGAGTGACAGTGGGATTTCTCCTTTAAAAAGCTCTTTCATCGACCAATAACTTTTCCAGGCGTTTTCAGTTCGTCTAGCGACTTCCTTATCTTGCCTGTCCTCAAAAGAAGTTAATTGGCCGAGATAAACGTACTCATGAACGTATTCCATATTCCCACCATTTACAACGATTCCCACCTTGGCACTGTTTGTCATAAGTTTGGTCTTACTCTTACTTACTCTTGTAACAATTACAAAATAAAAAAAAACCCGCTTAAGTTTTTGCTGGGTCTTCCGAACTCCCACATCATTAGAAACAGATTTGCGCGACCATTTTGCAGCTGAGCGCGGTGAGTAGTGATTCAGTCCGCAGCCGGATTGAAGCTGGAAAATAGGCGGTTAGCCGACGGAAGTGCGGACAATATTAATGTGGGCCATAAGTCAGGCGCAGAGCACGTATTTTTCTCCCATACAACCGCCGGAAGGACAGCCGACGCCTCTAATTAACAAGATTAGCATATTCCCTTGAGAGAGCTTTTTACAGCTGGAAATATATCTCGTCGTATGGAAACGCCAGGATTTTTGCCTAATTTTCGTGTCGGCCACTTCGCCCTGTGTAAACGATCTTATTTGCATGAGGTTTATTGCCTGTTTTTAAAGCGTTACTTTTGTTTTATCGAATTTTGCTCTCTCATTTTCTTTTTTTTAAATGTGTATATTTGAAGCAATCTCAGCACAAAGTTTTAGGAAATTGCTCTTAAAACATTATCTTTACCCTTACTCAATTATTATGTTTTTTTTCCTGAATATAATTATGCGTATTCTATCAGTTAACTGGTTTGTTTGTTTTGGAGCTGGATGGCTCTACGTAAAAATATCCACCAATATCTATTATTAATATATTTCAATATTTTTTTCCCAGTAGATACGTGGCCACACTCACAGGCTGTTGTGAAATAAAAAAAAATAATAGAAAAAACTGCTTTGACAGTGCTGTGAGTCACAGCACTGTCAGAGCAGTTTTTTTCTATTTTCTAACAACTAATAATAATAATGTTTACAAGAATTTCTCGGGTTAGGCTCACTTATAATATAATTCGATAAAGTAGTTGCTATTTTTTTGTGGCTTTGTTTTGTTAAATTAACTGCGTAATTAATAATGTGTGGTATTGCCCCCTACCAAATTACTACTCTAGGAAACACCTTTGAAGGGCGTTAGTTTATTTACATAACCAATTTGCATGCTAATTTCAAATTTGCTAGAGCATGTTTAATACCGAGATAACTCAAAATAATAACGAGTTAAATAATGTCCATCAATTTCCAAAAGCCCCATGGACGAGACCAGTGAGTGAGGCGTTTTTTGTTTTCTTATTATCAAAATTTATATATTATTAAAATAAAAAATTATTTGTTTCAATAGAATCACAAGGATCACTTTGAAACGTCTTACAAGCTAGGAAAATTTACACCAGTTCCAACGCGCTCATGCAGTAAAAGAACTGGCAACAACCCGGCACACACCAGCCGGTGTATGCCGGGTTCCTATCGCTTTTTTGGCATAACCCTTACTATGATTATGATACCGCTAGGTTCCTCCTATGTTCAGTAGTGATGGTAGAAGACTCTTTTATTTTAGCTAAATATTGTCACGTTAACCGCTTGTTAACGTGACCGTCCGTTTATGTGTTGTTAAACAGTATCCTAATTAATTTCAGCTTCAATATTAATTAATTGCTGCAAAGCCTCGATCGATGAAATTAAACAACAAGTTTCGAGAGAAGCTCCTGAATAGTCTGATCGTGCATTCCCGGATAACATATTCCTGGATTTCGACAGTTCACGTTAGCGTGGGGATGTTAACAAGACCCTGCAGATTCTGCAAGTTGTACCTCTAGGCCTTAAGGTTTGCGTTCACGTAGCGGACATTTAAATAGTTTATATACCGTCCGCTGCGGACATGCATGTGCCTTTGAAGCTGAGAATGTAAAAGGAATTTTAGTTCTCGAACATGCCAGTTCTTTCTTCACGATGTTTTTCTTCATCGTTTGAGAGTGATCTCGAGAGGGCTTTGCATACGTAAATCTTACAGAAAAGTACATTGGTGCACGACCTGGTTTGAACCTATGACCTTAGGATCGGAAGGCGGGGTCACTACCACCAGTGTTCTTAACAATAAGTCGGTAACTTTAGTTTACCGACTTATTGTCATGACATGCATATGGGCTGACGAAACGTAATAGTTTAAAAGTTAAAAGCATCGGTTTGCTTTGTAAAGTTTGTCCTCTACGTGAACATAAAACCTTGCTGTCATAGAGCCTTGTTAGGAAGCTTGGAGATGTTTGAGTCTGACCTCCCGGCTCGGATATTGGATTTTAGAACATGATAGGCTGATAACACACTCGGAAGTGGAATATCTCTGCAACTTTGAACACACATTTGTATTAAAATACGTATAAATAAATATCTTACTAATAATAGCAATGGCAAAGTTAGGATGTCAGTATGTTTGTGGGTCAAAACGTCTAAACGTATCCTTATCAAATTTGGTTTAGGCATACATTATAGTCTGGAAAAGCACATAATTAAACTACTTTTTATTTCAAACTGAACAGTTATATACCAACTGTTTTATCACGGATAACACCGCGAGGCACAGGTAGGGTATTGTTTAGATTAGCTCCTGAAACAAAAAAAAAGCGACATCGCAGAGTATTCCACGGAGTATTTTGCGTAGAAATGGGTAAGTAAATTCACGTTCTCTAAAAGACCTATCACCGCATCAAAATAAACATTATTATTTCGATTCCTACAGTACCTTATTTGAGCACCAACTAACTGTACATAAGTTTCGACCATCTTGAACCTTTTTAAGAACCTCCCTTGTTCAAGTTGGTTGAAAAAGATCCGTCAGGGGGATTTCGGGCTACAATGCAATTTCTCGCCACTCGCGCTTACTTCACTTGAACATTTTTATACGTTCGCTCTAAACAGTTTTCCCAGAACGAAATCAGGTCTTTTCTAGAGCCAAAATGCAAACAGGTTGGACTGTTTATGCAATTGCAATTACTGCGAACTGTTGGATAGCTAATGAAAAAATTAACAAGGGTCCAACTTGTTCTGTTAGCATTCGCTTAACTAAATATTTTAAACTGGTGTAAATTTATAAACAGTTTTACTTTAGAGTCATGTTGTTTACTTTTAACATATTATGAAAGGATGAAGTTATTTTATGAGCAAAAATAGACAAGCTAGGATACAAAATGCAAAAAATGAAATAATGGAATGTCTGCAGCTTACAGATACCAGTTACTATTATTTATAGGACACCAAAATATGTCATAATAACTTAACAATGACATGATAATGGCATGCAAAAAATTACTTGCATGCTAATGGTATGCAAATGCATGTCAGTTTATGCCCTCATGCTTCATTTTGAGAAATAGCATACCAAAGTAGTTTGTAATATGTCCGACTCTGTAATTTTATGTACTTACAAACTGTTGACCTAAAAACTCGTAATTACTCGTGTTAGAAGGCCGTGGAAATTATCTTGGAAAGTACGTAATAAAAATATTCAACTATATAACTATCTAAAATTACTTATACTGTTACGAATACTCCGACAGCCACGAGGAAAAAATATTTTTTACTTTTACTTTACATGAACTACCGAACAATGTTTATTTTGCATCTAGAAGTTTTATGAGATACATACAACATTTTGAATACAGAGAGGCAAACAAGCAAGGTTAGCAACAAAATTTTCTATCGTTTTTTGTTGAGTTTTATTTTGACTTCATGTATTATGTCGCTTAACTGAATATTCGAGTGAATAACCAACTAATTTGACCAGTCCGGCATTATAATAAACAAAAAAGTACGATTAACTTCCGTCGCCGTCTGGTGGTTCAAAAGCTTGAGAGCTGCTGTGAGCTGTGTGTTGTGCTGTGCTCAAGTGCTTCGTGGTAACTTCTCGGGCAATCTAGTTGAACGAGCCTTCAAACGGACCCCGGCCCCGCTTTCACGCATAACATCGAAGATTGAACGAAGAGTTGGAACATTTTTTTTATTTATGTCAGCAAATGACAAGACGTTCATCAAGTCGTTCGCCTGGACAATAACAGCTGCAGTGTCAACCATAAATTTAAGTTTCAAAATTAAGTGTGGCATCACTGCTCTGCGGTCGTCATCCTGCGAGATGTAGTTATTTGTGACTTATCGCCCAATAATTTTACTTCCTACAGTGCCCTATAAAATTAAACACAGTTATACTTACACACTACTGGATGAAGGCAGAATATCTGACACTGCGTCGGTACGACCGACGAACAGTACCACCAGGAAAACCACGTTAGCCGAGTGTCTGAAGCCACTATTAGTGGTTCGGAAATCTAACACGCGGAACCCGCTTGCATAAGACCCAAGTCATCGTGTCGTCCGTAACATTTCTTTGAAAGTTTTTAGTCAAACTTCTAAAAAGATATTCTCATAACATATTTTTCATCGAATGCAGGACCGTGCCAACGTAGTCTCCGAGAAGTTTGTTAGAAAGTAAAAAGCTGTGAAGCCAGTCGAGGCAGTTTGCGATGCGGTATATTTGTGATCCGATTGTATTCTTGCAATTCACTTTGGAATAATTTTTTAAAATATAACAATTATCACCAAGTTTTTTCGTAGTATTAAGTTTTGTGATATAAAATTAATAATAATTGTTTGTTCTTCACTTCAGTGAAGTTGTAGAGAATTGTAAAAAGTTTTCACTCTGTTACTTTACTTCGAGCACAGTAATTATTAGTAGGAACAGACAATATTTATTCCAAATACAATTAAAATGTAAAAAAAGTATTCGTTTCAAAACGACAACAACTGGTCAGCAAGAATCCTATGTACTTTTATTTTTATACCACTAAAGTGGCAAACAAGCGTACGGCTCACTTGATGGTAAGCGGTTATCGTAGCCTACATAGGCTACGGTACGTTTGTAACATCAGAGATAACACTTGAGCGTTGCCACTCTGAGACGTAGATCTAAAGTCTAATCTGCCTGTAATTTTACCTAAAACATTACCTACTGCTTGGCGGCAGAAATAATGGTGGTATAATTCGTGATAGGTACTTCTTCCCCGTACTATCTCTATCACAAAAACTCTACCACTCTTACATTTACGCTCTTTTACAATTTACAATCACCAGTAAAAGTTAATCCTTTGATAAATCTTAATTTAATCATATCTTCGAAGTACTTTATGTAGTAATTACAACAAAAACATGTCTCAAAAATTGAAAATTCATCATGATATCAAATTCACTCAAGAGTTAAACTGGTAGTAACTATACCTACTCAGCGAACAATGGAGTCATTATTTTGAAATTTCAACCGTAAACTTCTGGTTTAGTCTTCAAAGCTGAGTCCATGTTTTCATAGAATCCGCTTTGCAGGTGAAACTCAAAGGTACGAGTAAATTGGATGGTGACCGCAACGGGTGAACTTCACTACTCATTGACTTTGGGTTGCTCCGAACCGATTTTGCACTTAGCTATAGTTAGCATCGATCGATAAACAGCGCTTACACCGAAAGGGTAATCTCAATATCAAGCTTAACCTTTCACAGTGTGATATTTTAATAGATTGTTAGGTGGTTCGCCCATCTAGCAAGCACCAAGTGACTTAACTCGACAACCGACATTGGAACTTTAATGCCCTTATCCATAAAAAAGCTCTGCTTAGCTTGGGGCTAGATGATGCTGTGTGCATTTTTTATTTATTTATTTAATCATTAATACGGCCTAGTTCACGTGATGTTAAAGTCAAGTCCTATTTTCACTTTCTTATCGTGTCGATTTGTCCCTGAAATAAATGAAAATAGAGCAATCGGTTATTGATTTAAAATATTTATTCCTTTGTCGGTTATCGAGTCAAGTTACTTGGTCCTTTTTAGTTGGGCGAACCGCCTAACTTGTAGGCTTCTCGTAGGTGCAAGTTGCGGTCAGACCTGGAAGTGACATGACATGTGGCTTTGTTTGTAGATATTGAAACAATCCAGTCGGTAAATACTGAAACATGGAAATCATACAAACAGTTTCAGGGTTGACACTAGATTATTTACTAACAAAAAAACTGACACTGGAGCAAAGTATTAGGTATGGTAACCTAAATAAAAAAAATATTTTTTTTTTTAAATAATGCTGGACAATCCACACAGCATCATCTAGCTAGCCCAAGGTAAGACAGAAAATAAATATACGAATAAATATACGATTTTCTATTATTAAACACTCGTATTATGTGTCTTGCTTTGTCCTATGTATTATAATATATATTTTTAATATATATTCGTAGGACATTATGTATTATAATATATATTTTTTTACTATTAAGCAAATGAGGAGATGATCGTTTCCTGATTATAAGCACCTATGGCTGATCATAAAATTCAAGTTCTGTGTGGCATATGCAATGCGCTTGTCACTCCGATGTTGGACTCTTCCGTTCAGTGAATTCGTTTGCTCCCTGTGCTCTTCAAAACACAAAAAGTGCTTGCACACTACCTACTGTTTGGAGTCATAATATTTCGCACTGAGGTGGCACAAACCAAGACGGAGTCTTACACACCACCAGTTAAATAAATTAGCTTTGTTTCTGTTAGTAAGAGACCAAACAATGTGTAAATTTGAGTAGCGCTATAATTTTGGCGGCTCCACTTTGCCAAACTTTTCAGGAAAATCGCATCACTTGCAGCGGTTTAAAAGTTGCAACTTTAAATACAATGTTTAACGTATTCCAAGAAAACATCGCAACATTATCCTTATTATTATTTCATAACGTGAACTCAGAACATAGAGTTTTTTAAAGTAAATAAAGTATATTCATATATATTTATGGAAGGTTTTGACTAGCAACTTGGCTAACCTATCCTTTTAACTACGTGAGCAATAGACAAAAGTTACTGAAATATTAGTAATAATGTCAGTTTTGGAAGGTATGCATATTTGATCGTACTCTACGTTTTGTAGGTGAGTTTCGTGTGACCCAAAAAAGTTTAGCACGCAAAGGTACGTAGCTCAGTCGTATTGGAATTTTTGTCGGTATTCGACCACCGTGCATGACCTTTTCAGAGGCGCGGGTGATAGGGCTGTGCCGTGGAAATAATTGTGAACCTCCTTTTATGGCGCATGTCGGTTGTGGGTATCCGGTTTTATTAACGCCACCTAGCCGTTTGAAAAACCGCACAAAAGAGTTTTCGGGTGGCTGAGCCCCCGGCTATTTGTGGCATTTCCACGTTAGATTTTCACTACTGGCGTATACTTTCTGCTCCGAAAAACGTATCTAAGAACTTTGAATGTAATCACATGTAACGTGCCGCATGCTACTTGCGCTTATTGAAGTTAGCGTGATAACCCCGAGTTAAATTGAAATTCGCTTACACAAAACTGGCTTGAGCTATACTATAATAATGGATGTATGTAAGTGATGGAAGCGAACTATATCATTAATTTGGGTCTTTATAGAATCTATTTAAAGCCAGTGACCTTTTTGAAATGACATAGAAAATTCAATTTACATAATACAAGAGAGGGCTGACTGGACACCTCATTATCCCATATAATGGAAGTCGGTGTGCAATCCCGCTAGACTTAATTACCCCTAATCTGGCATTCTGTGAATCTAACAGAAACCTCGCTTGCGTAATTACGGTCAACTGTTTCGAAAAGCTTAAACGGACTCGTTTATTTATCTGTTAATTACACGATGTCAGTACGTATCGGATATGTGCTCGCCAGTGCGCATATGGATACAGTCAAATTAGTTATTGCACTAAATCGGCTGATAATGGTCTTAAAACAAGTCCAACTAGAGTTGTAGAGTCGATTACAAAAGATCTGCAAATAGGTCCACATTATTATAATGTTATTTATTAAGCTTGCTTCAAGTAGCACATGAAGTGTGTAGCAGGAAATTATTGTTCGCAACATGAGCCTCGCTGAGGCATTATGATACAGAATTTAGGAAAGGAATATTCTAGTGTTGGTAGAAACTCATAATTTGAACATCATAATTGCTTTAAACAAAGATAATCTTCATGGTACACTTGTTGCTAATACTATACGACTTAGATAATCCCTAAGTTGGGTCAGGACTATGTGTATGTGACTGTTGGGCGTTTATTTACTTATTCAGCGGGTAAGGGTGGGATATAATCACAAGTATCTACCCAATACAAAAACCTGCAATAAAATCTGTCTGAGGTGGTGTGCCCATATAAGTCAGTCCATCCATCGTATCAAAAAAAAACTTGAAAACTTAGTAGAGTTCTTAGTGATAGAGCATAGACTTTGCATAAAGGATAATGTTACAACACTTCTGCCGCCAAGCAGTAATGCTCATATAAGTATGTTCCCAATGGAATGGTACCTATTCGTAGTTGAAGTATGGATGTCGTAGAAATGACAGCCGCATGTGAGTTTTGATTTTCTTTTCAGTGTGGCAACGCGCTGCATTGCAAATGTTCATAGGCTACGGTGACAGGTTAAAATAATGACAGCTTATCACTATACTTACTTATCTTGTTTTTTATGCTTGTTTTTTATTAGGGTTAAAAATATGCGGTGGTTTAGGGCCAAGATTGCTAACAGAATTAGACACACACGACAAAATTTGGGCTTGAATCGCGCCCACTCATACAATGGACTGACCTTATTGAAACCGACTCTAGAGTCACAAAGATAAGATAAATAAAACGTATGAACTAACTTAAAACAAGTTTATTTTAACCTACGTATAGTTTAATTACCCACAGATATCATTGTAATTTATATATTATTTTAATAATTTAACTGTAACTTATTCTTTGTAACCTGAAGGACCTTGGAAGGTATTGATTTCTTATTTAAAAAAATGGTTAGTTGGATACGAAATAACCATTTTGTATCCAGTAAAAACCTCTAGAAATCTGACCCCGATTTAAAGTTTTTAAGAGTAAGTTTGCAAACATAAGGTCGCGTGTGTTAGAGGCGCTCAAAAACGAAAGCTTCATATAAACCCGCCGGAGCCTCGTTTAAAAGTCATGTGTAAACGTTATGATATCGCCCGACCTGCTTGCGTACACTCGTCGCACTTTGCCTGCCCCTTAATTGGAGGGGTTGCCTTAGTTCAACACGCGACTATGTACACACGCAAACAAAAATAGACTCTTTGCAAGCACGCCATAGACTAATGTGCAAGACTTTTGTATTGAAATAATTCATGAAAACTTACTCTATTGCAAACACTAGGTACCATAATCATATTGTTGTGCTAATAGTAGAGCATGTTTTAATAGAGCATAGCACCCGTTTAAGATTACACTTCTGAGAAAAAATCGTATTGAAAACATTTTGCAGTGCATTTGCGTCAAAGTGGCCAAAAACATAATTTTTGAATAGATCATCTTATAGTTTTTTTCTAAATAATTTGAGAAATTATTTACCAGTTATTTAGTTTAGTAGTTTCTAGAGCAAGAGTAGGTTCATTGTTTTATGTCAGTAGATCAGGTATCTGTGACAAAACTTACACTTCGTCTGCGAAAATTAGTATTACATACGATTTGAATTTACTATTTTAAATCTACTAAGTTTTCTGTAGCTATTCCTTTCGATTAATCTAAGATTTATCCCGCACTTTTTACTCCTCCGTAATAAATTGGATTCTTTTCGCAATTTATCATTCAATTGAAAGTTGATCCTTCAAGCGAAATTGACTTTTCTTTCATTCATCAGGTTATTTTAAGATTTTATGGATTTGTTCTGCTTGTTTTTTTAGTTTTCTTTTGCAATGTCAGGTAGGTATTATGTGAATTAGTTAATTTTTAATCAATGTGAACATGTAAGGCATATAATGTACTAGTTTCAGTTTTAAAATATTGCTAAGTAAGTGAACTGCTTTGGTTTTTTTAGTGTATTTTATTGTAATAAATTACTTATAATAATATAACAACATCTCAAACCACGAGTGCTATTTTCCTTTGTTACAAAATGAGATACACACAATAATTTAAATTAGGAAGCATAGTTTAAAGCATAGTAGAAAATGGCTTGGTACACAAATCCCCTCAGATCCTTTGCGTAGGGCATTTCAATACTTTTTGTTTAGAAATCCCTTTACAATCGAATTCAGCTGCGGCAGGATATTTTTTTTACAAAATGCCTAAAAATCCCCTAATAGGTACTGGTGGAAAGGGATTATTAGACAAAAATAATCATAAAAATCCCCTCAATCATTCACTTTATTAAATATGTATTTTTTTTTATTTAGCCCTGAATAAAATATTGAATAAAGTTGCAAACTACAGCACACCCTCACAACAAAATATCTGACATAATGCTGTGAAAGTAGCTGACTGAAAGTGAATCAGTCGATCGGAGTGGTGTAAATCCCTAAGGAGACTTAGTACTTGATTATGCTGATGCAACGAAACTGCTACTCTTTTTACTCCTTTTATTTTACCATTTTTGATAAAGACAATAATAATATTATAACGATTTTCTTTGCGGAAGTGAAGAGCAAATTCCACAAAGGAGTTTGTTCTGTTTGTTTTTTCTCTGCGGGCGGATGCCTCTAGAACTCGACGGAAATTGCCAATGAGGTTAAACTTTACACTGTTTTATATCTTACTGTTTTTCTGTGCTTTACACTGAATTTTAATTACATACGTTTGTATACTATTAAACTACGATTGCTAGATTAAAAAAAAATGTATCCCTGACTTCAGTTTATGTTAGAATTTTGTTGTTTTGTAAAAATATCTTTAAGTAGTTATAGGTAGTGACTTGCAACGTTTTGTTATCGTCATCAAATGTAAACATGATGACGAAAACAATAATTTATGCTCTAACTAAATGAAATTTGCTAACATCGTAACCGAAGCAAACCAATCTATTTCTTAACTTGAATAAATAATCAGTCCATTCCACTCGCTCGATCTAACTGCAAACAACTAGGTACTTACAAGTAAATTAAAATTTTCCGCTTTTGAAGCAAAGGCGGTAATGAAACCACAGCTCCTTGTGTTGTCTAAATTCGATTAAAGTAGCGAGTCTGTAGAGAATGCTTCATTTACAATTGAATGTAGTCTTTTAGTCAAGGCTACTGATAAACGGTCGTTTTTCGAAGTTCAACTAATTCGAAATCGGTGCAAGTGAACTGGAAACTTAGTTTTGAACCTTGTAAGTATTTTTAGCAAAATTTAATGTGTCTTTTTTTAATGGTTGTCTGTCTGTCTGTCTAAACAATAGTGTCAAGTAATGTCGACGTATGTATGTATTACATCGAAATTTTAAAAAATTACGAATCAAGTTTGAATTTTGAATTTGACGAACAACATTTTGAAACAAATAATGGCGTTCTTTCAATTTTTTCTAGAATCTTCGACCAAATTACAAATCAACATCACCCTTCTATTTCAATCACTTACGCTTGTGCCAAGACTACGAGTCGTATTGCTTAAACTGCCACCAAATTTACACAATAAAACTCAAAATAACTCGAGAAAAACAATTAAAATGGGAGGACCATGTCGTACCGACAAAATGACATGGACTTCGAGCACTGATTTAATTAATTATTAAAGCATTTATTTAACATGATACAATGTAGTACATGTAGATAATTGCCGCCCGACCGCCAAAATCATTATGATTTTTAGGCCTGCAAAGGGGTCTGCATTACCACGTCGCGTCGTGAGCAAAAAAAATTACACACTTGGAAAAAGACGAGCTCTATTAATCATTCAAAGATATCTCATCTTGCAGAAACATTTGACCTCATCATGTGTAGTGGTCAGGATTGTAGTAGAGCAGTTTTTTTTCCCTTACTGTCGCCTAATCGCCACTTTGTTATTCAATTTGGAGGTTCGCCAACCAGCCAGCTATTAAATTATGCCTGGTCGGACAGAAAGCATTATCCGCTCTCCATTGTAAAAGTTTAGCCAATTTTAATTTTTTAAACTTAATTTGGTTCATGGTGAAAGAAAGTTCTTAGTTTATGACTTGGGTGTACTTTAACTTAGCACACTTTGTTTTTGGACTGGGAACATTTACAAGAATAGCAGTATACAGCGACCCCTAACGCTAAAAATGAGAACGCTTACAAAGTTGAGTTGCAAAATTTATTGAAATCAGGCTACAAAATTGAACACCAAGTCATACAAACGATTTTTTTAATGATAAAAACGATTACACCACCATATAATTTTTGTGCTAGCCAAAAAAAGGGCAACCAAACTCTTTAAATAAAACAGTTTGTAGTTAAATTTAACAGTGCAGTGAATTGTGAAGAATTAAAAATGATTAATACGTAAGTAAATTCGCTTTTACTGTTTTAATTTACCGTTTATAAATAATATCGGCTATCAAAAAATCTACCAGAAAGGAAAAGCAATGAATGAACAGATAAATGCGAAGATACTCTATTGATAAGTTTACATTTTTGTTTAATAACATAACATGTAAAAACGAGACACATACAATTTTAGTAGATTGGGTTATTGAGATGTATGGAGCAAAGTAAAACAACCTTCTTAGCAGAGTACTAGTTTATTACTGAAGGTGACCCGCGAAGCGAATGACTTATGCATACACATCATTCCTCCACACTTATTTATGAAACCTGGTGACAAAATAATAATTTTAAGTTCTATACTTAATAAGTAGATACCTACATCTAAGTTACAGTTAATAGTATTTCTTATAATCAACGACATTTCTTGTAGTACGTTTCTGGCGAGAGAGTGAAGGTGACGCTGATGGGCTAGCATCAGCAATGCGCGCGGAATGACCTCGAGCCAGTTCGCTCGCGAGCGCGGTAGTCCCAGGCGGCGCTGTTGCCAACGCGGTCGCGCCTGTCATCCCAGCATTTTCATTTTCATTCTCATCGGCCTCACAATCACCCCATTCCTCCTCATTACCATCATCTGTGACACATTCTGCATCAGATGCTACTGGTGCTTCATCAGTTTCCGTTACCACAGGCATATCTATGACTTGTGAGTTACTTATTTCAGCTTGGGATGCTAAGCTTTCGGATCTAGTAGTCGCCGTAGCAAGCGCGTGAAACTGATGAGGCCCATCATTGTTCTCATTATCTGAGGAGGGCTGGTTATTGTTATTACCTGTATATTTAAGTATTTGGTCAATATGTCTAATACAACAAACATCCAACTCTTTAATGAAAATGTTATACATTTTAATTACCTACTTTATCCTTAATTATACCTAACTGCCATGTTTCCTTCCGTGCGCTGTACCATCGGGCCCAGACAATATCATTTAATTCAAAATGTCTTTTACCGGGCACCACCGCGGGTTTCACGCGAGCTTCACTCGAAGGTACGATCAAGTCAAGTCGGGATCGCAAGTTTCTACCAAACATCAACTTGGCAGGCGTTTCCCCGGTGGTACAGTGCACGGTATTCCTATAGGTGAACAAATAACCTAATAGTTGTTCATTTATTTGATGTAATGGCAAGTTCTCTTTGATGATACATTTTAACATTTTTTTACATGTTCGGACCGAATTTTCGGCTTGCCCGTTGCTGGGTGGGTGATAAATGGGTGAAGTCATAAATTTTATACCGTTACTGGAGCAAAATATTTTAAACTCGATTGAATTAATCTTTACATCATTATCAGATACCAACACGTTAGGTATACCAAAGGTAGAAAAAATACCTTTTAACTTCGTTATCAGCGCCCTTGTCGAAGTTCCATTGTGCATAAGTGAGCATTCTACCTATTTACTGAATGAATCCACCACCACGAGATATACCCTCTGCCCCACGGTCATATAATCGATGTGCACGCGCTGCCAGGCTCCGGCGGCGGCGGGCCAGGGCGCGGGGGGGTCGCGCGGGGGTGCGCAGCGCGCGCTCACACAAGTCGCGCACGAGCCGACCCACCGCTCGATATCGCCGTCGATGCCCGGCCACCACATCCTACTACGTGCATTACTTTTAGTTTTTATTATACCTAGGTGGGTATCGTGCAATTCGCGTAACATCTTTTCCCTAAGAATCGATAGAATTACGATCCTATGCCCTTTTAGCAGACATCCGTTCTCGAACTGTAAATCTGACTTACATTGAAAATATGGCAATACGGACGCACAAGTTATTTTGCGGGGCCATCCGGCGTGCATGTACCTAATAACAGTTTGAAATGCCGAATCGCATTCTGTGGCCTTCACTATCTCCCGGACCGTTGTAGCGGGTGACGCCTCGTCTAAAAACTTGAGTGCATAATAGGTATCTACCTCGCTATCGGTGCCTACCGACTTGTTTGTGCATTCTAAGGGCGCGCGAGAAAAATAATCTGCTACCAAGTTCTTATCGCCCGGCACATACTGCACTACATAGTTATAAGCTGATAGTATAATAGCGTACCTCTGGAGCCTCAGCGCCGTCGTTACCGGAATTCCGTTCTTATTATTAAAAATTGAAACTAATGGCCTATGGTCGGTTCTTAATGTGAACGGCTCGCTTCGACCGTACAAATATTGATGGAATCTTTTAACACCAAATACGATGGCCGTCGCTTCCTTCTGGATTTGGCTGTAGTTACGCTCGCTGGGTGTGAGCGAGCGAGAAGCATAGGCAAGCGGGCGCTCGCGTGCGTCGCCTATGCCGCGCTGCGCCAGCACGGCCCCGAGCCCGGCCGGGCCCGCGTCCACGGTCAGCACGAGCTGCGCCGCGGGCTCGAAGTGCGCCAGCACGCGCTCTGACGCCAGCTCGCGCCGCACGCTCGCTATGGCGCGCCGCTGCCTCTCCCCCCACTCCCACGGAGCGTCGCTACGAAGTAGCTCGTGGAGAGGACTCAGCACGGTCGAAGCGCTAGGTATAAAATTCCGATAATAGTTAACGACGCCCAAGAATCTTTTTACTTCGGTGACGTTAGTCGGCTCGGGTGCGTCGATTATAGCCTGAACCTTATCAGGACTGGTTTTCAAGCCCGACTTACTTATCACGTAGCCTAAGTATTTTACACTTTTCTTAAAAAATTCACATTTTTCCTTTTGTAGACGTAACCCGGCATTATTTAATCTATCTAAGACTTCCGTTAGTCTCGTCATGTGAGACTTCCTATCGGGCCCTGTTACACATATGTCATCGAGCCATACACTAACCCCATCTATGCCTGATAAAAGTGTCTCCATCGCCTTTTGGAAAATTGCGGGGGCGTTCGCGAGCCCGTACACTAAGCGGGTATACATAAAGAGCCCCTTATGAGTATTTATCGCTGTAAGTTCTTGAGATGACTCGTCTAGAATGAATTGATTGTAGGCATTTTTTAAATCAATTTTACTATATAACTCGCCACCTCCTATTTTGGCGAATACCTCCTCTATTCTAGGTAAGGGATATTTCTCAATTATCAGATCTTTATTTAGCGTAACAGAATAGTCTCCTGCGATTCTAATCTTGCCGTTTTCTTTTAGAACGGGTACTATAGGGGTAGCGTATTTTGAGTGATCAATAGAAACCAAGATACCTAATTTTACCAATCGCACTAGCTCATTTTCGACCTTATCTCTTAGAGCAAAGGGTACAGTTCGTGGTTTGAAAAACTTCGGAACAGAATTTTCTTTTAGTTGGAGGCTTACTTTAAATTTATTGAATGCACCCAATTCATCTTGCCATAAATTAGGGAATTTTTTTAATAAATCATGTACATCCATATTATCGCTACATACTAATGATTTCAAGTCAGTTGTTAGGATCAAGTTAAAGGCGGACATAAAATTCCTGCCTAACAACGGAGGACCGCCGTTTTTTACTACAAAAACTTTTAAAAAACTCTTTATTTTATTATAGTTAACCTCAGCTGTGAAAAAACCCAGTGGAGAAATTTTATGTCCGTTATACAAACACATTCTTATTTTACAATCTTGTAGTTTATAATGTGAAAACTTTTCTCTGTATAATTTATCTGATATAACACTACTGCCTGATCCAGAATCGAGTTCCATTTTAATATTTTGGTTTCCTAATTTTAAATCTATTTGAATAGGCTTATCAGTCACATACCTTATATTAAAGTTTTGGCACTCATCACAGTCAGCGTCCTGGTTTTGATTGACTCCGGCGCCGTCCTGTTCCGTGTCAGCATGGTAAACGCACGAACCCTTAGAAGAATTACCGCACACTTTTTTTAGGTGCCCCTTGACACCACACTTTTGACACTTATACCCTTTGTAACGACACTTATCACTGGTGTGATTCTTCATACCACAAACCGAGCAGCGAGCAGTATCGCGGCGTGCTAATGAATCCGCTTCACCAGCGCCGCCACCGGCGCCGCCAGCACCACGCCCACGGCCGGATTGGCCCTGGAATCTTGCACGATAGATCGGTTCCTCCTTGATAGAAACGCCATCACTGCCAGTGCTCAGCATGTTTTTTGCCTCCTTGGCACACGCCGCCTGCTCCGCCAACTCAATAGCCCGCGTCAACGTAAGCGTCGACGGACTCTGCTCGAACAGCTTATCGCGTTCTGGACCAGCACACAGGCCGAGGACGAAACGATCCCTCAAGTTCGTTTCCAGAGCGGTGCCGAAGTCGCAATAAGTAGCCAGACCTCTCAGTCGCGCCGCCCATTCCCCTAATGATTCGCCCGATTTCTTGCTTGCACCAAAAAATTTTGCTTTGTCCACAAACGAGCACTTTTTCGGCTTGAAATGGCCATCGAGTAATGCAACTAGCTCTTTGTAGCTCAGTGCCTCCAACTCCTTAGGAAACGCTAGATTGAGCACAAGACGGTATGTCTCTTCTGTGAGCTGCGTAAGAAGTATTCCACTCTTTTTTTCATCTGCTACACTATTAATCTTCAGGAACTGCGTTAATTTCCCTTTATGGATTAACCATTCGCTTGTTTTATGGTCAAAAACAGGCAAATTTCCCAAAAACGCACTCATTTTTTTTTGTTTGCGTGGGTAGTTCAACGACGTTCGCCAGTGAGATGTATGGAGCAAAGTAAACCGTCTTAGCAGAGTACTAGTTTATTACTGAAGGTGACCCGCGAAGCGAATGACTTATGCATACACATCAGTTATCCTGTCGCTTAGAAGTGATTAGACATGTCATCTTCCAGACACCTTTGTATGAAGAGGACTTGTAATAATTTTAAAGGAATGATAGAAGATTTGACTTATATTGTTATGTTAACAAAATATGTGCAACTATCTAAATTAGACATGTGATATCTTAAAAATTTCTTGCTTACTATTTATTATCTTGATGTTTGTTATAGCTACCTACTTGCCAAATATGTATATTACTGAGCAATCCATATTCATGGAAAGTACAAGTTCGGCTTCAAGGTGAACGCAAATATGCCTAAAGTATATAACTAAAGTTAAAGTAACCATAATTCATATAACTTATCTAATCCTACGATCTTCGTACTAAAGTTATAGTTACATAACCACTAATTAGGTATCATTGTTACATAAACGCTTTGATAAATAAAAGATTTTTAGTCATTGGTATTCTTATTAATTCATAGGTCATAATCAACCTCTAAAAAGCCGCTACCCCCCCACAGTAATGAAGACTTTCATAAAATATTAAATTTTAGTTAGGTATACTTATGTATACCTATTATTACTTATAAGTATATAGGGTCACTAATTATTAACCTAACAACTTAAGGAATAGGTTCCCAACGTATATGCCCAACTAAAACTCATAGGCAAATAAATTAAGAACCATTCTTGAAATAAGAATGACAAAAAAAAACTAACTTAATTAGCCGCCAAAACTGAGAAATTTATGGGATTTATGATTATGGGGGTTAGTCTTTTATATTATAACTTCACTTTAATGATTCGTATTTAATAGGTTACATAAAAATGCAGCTCGACCATTAAAAAAATGTTAAACATTTTTGAAATTAACTGGGATCATAGGTCAAAAGTATTGTCTTAAATAATTGTAATTCAGAGGCAGCCAATAAAAAGGTAAAGGCAACCGCTCGGGACCAATTAAATATAACAAGTTTACCGAAATCAATTAGTTGCAATGTTGGGTTTACACAAGTTGATATTGAGTTTCACAACTCTTAATACGTTAGTCCTTCGTTACAGTCAACGTCGGAAACTTTAAAAATGACTTTTGATTTTTGTTTATTCATTATGTACCTATCTATTCTCTACAACACCGATTTTTAAATAATAGATTTTGTTCGATTGATTCTATTTAATATTCATTACATATCTAAATACTGTATAATTTATTTAACTAATCCCGTGTTTAGTATTATAATTGATAATCTTAGTGTTAGACTATGGGTAAGGTAATACACTTAAATAACAAAAAAAGCAGGCTTCTCAGTCATCTGTCCAGTCCAGATCAACTAACAATAACTTACATCGTGTCACATTTTTAGTTTGGTAAAGGTAAAGTAAGTAAGTTCGTATGAGTGAGTAACCAACTCTGGTGACAGAGTTTTTAGGCCGGCCGAAGACCTCTGTCATGGCCTAACAACTTTGAAAAAGTCGGGACCGACTGCTTGCGTGCCTTCCGGAGCACCGGAGAGCTCAGTTGAAATTGCCACTAGCGGTCAATCACCAATCCCAATGGTGACTATGCGGAACAGTGCTTAACTTCGTTGATCTGTTAGGAACAACTTAGCCAGCTACGTCACGAGCGCGAAATGCTAAGAAGTGTTTTTTAATTTGCGGTTCAAAAACGAACGATTTAGATTTTTAAAATATAGAAACAAGTAATGTCAGAACCTTTAGAGCCTCAGTGTCAGTGGTTTGAAGTCTGACTGTACCATTGTACGGCGGTTTTGTTCAACCAACCTAATATAGCTTTGGAATAGTAAGCGTGAGTTTGTAAATTTACTCGGACCTATTAGTTTTGTTTTTATTGCAAGCAAGGCACCTGAAAGTTGCTAATGATTTCTGGAATTAAATTACTGATTCTTGAATTAAGTATTTATGTCTATGGCCTAAAATTGCGTGCTCAATACCCGTGGCGGTATTATTGCCATGAATGTAAATTTATCCGAAAAATAACATCAGGAAGACTGCGAGTCATTCCTCGCCGCCGGCGTCGTCCTAGCAGTTGTAATGTTTTGGGTGAACAAAAGGTCAAACCGCGCCGCGATTTTTTGGACAGTTTTGTCCCTAGCTTTAGACTGTTTTCACATGTTTACACATGACGCGCTACGTCAAAATTCAGGGTTTATTTTTGAACTTTTATCAGACTGACTGTAGGACCGCAGTGTCAGATATTCTCCTCCTGCTGCTTGGAGGTAGAATATCTGTAGTATGCAAGCATTACTATGTTTAGGTTTGAAGGGCACTGTAGCAAGTGAAATTACTGGGCGTAAGAGACTATGTCTCGGGGTGATACAGCACAGTGTAGTGCCACGCAAACACCTAAAAAGCTTTTGGTGGCACTGCATCTGAGTTTTGGGCAAGGGTTCTTATGGGAAAATACTCATATCGCTAACTTACAAGCAATATAACGTAAGCAAATTGGTTGACAGTTTGTATCTATATTATGAATAATTGCTGAATCACCGACATAACTATTAGTTCGCAACAGCGTTCATACACAACCCGAAAATGCTGACTAATTGAGCACTATTAAGTACAAGTTGTTTGTTTCGTTACCTGCTCGTTTCTTACGACTTACAAACCTCGCAAACCACTTACGAAGTTACTTCCAATACTTTAGTTACATACGCTGAGCTTTTTCACTGATTGAAACTGCGAAGGTATTTTAGCTGTTATGCTCGAAGTTAGAGATAAGTTACTGATTACTACTTAGCTAGGTTTTAGGTATGTTATGTTCATCAAACATAAAAACATCTGATATTATATGCCTAGTTTACAAGTTCTTTTTTGCTATTCTTTTTACTATAAAAGAAGGTTTTGGAAAAAATATCGAATCAGGAAAAACAAATTTGTTCTAGATAATGAAGTTTCCAATATAATCAATTTAAGCCTCGGGGCTTGAACGAGGAAGTTTCCAAGATGTTTGGGTCACCAAGCGGAAAATTTTGATCAAAGGCTTAAGTCACTGTTGAAAATAAACGCCAAAAATGTTTTCCTATCAATTAGTTTTTCAACGCAATGTCTTCTCGTTTTCAGTTGACTTCAACTTTTGGAAGAATTTTCAATCTAAAAACAAAAAAACCTCTATACTTTGTAGGTACAAAATATATTATGACCATCTCTGCCAAGATTATTATTGTTGTGCGTTGCGTTTTATGTAACGTTTATAAGCTTTAGTTAGTGGGTTTTTTCAGTATCTATATAATAAAATGTTTGAGAATTACGCCGATATTATATTTATCTTCCGGAATAAAATTAAATACTTGACAAGTAGTGTAAAAATAAACTCTTATAACTTTGTACTAATATGAACTCTGTGGTATTACAAAAAAAAAAACAAATAGAAACTCGATACTTTTAGAAATGTTATTTTTCAGCATTTACTATGGGACCTACGGTACATTTTACTCCACGCTTGCTATTCATCGAAATGAAAGGGTGCCTCGTACGCTTAATAGAATCAAATCGTATGCGTTATCTGAAACGTGTTTCATGTCCCGTTTCAGAGGGCTCCGTTCAGAGGCTCTAGCTCGCGGTACTCAGTGCCTTCATACCCAGATATTTGCATGTGAAAGAACATGCACCACTCCAGTGCGAATGAGGATGGGTAGACAACGAAACACCAATAAATTGTCTTCGCGTACAACAGAATACATCAACCTTTCCAGTACTACAAGTCAAAAAAAAAAGAATATTAACGGTGATCATTAGCTCTTTTTTTTTTGCCAGTGAATGACGAAACGGTAAAATCGTTGGCTGCGCTTTGCATCCTATAAAATGTAGTTAAGTCTCTATATAAATTAGTATCTTATAAATTAGATCCTAGTTGACATAGCCTTTTAATACTCGACATTTTGTTTAATTATTGTTTATATCAAAATGTGTCGCTAGTGTTGTGGTTTACAATGTCTCAGCCGGCTTCAATAAGCTCGGAACAATAGGCACACCGCAATGAAAATTACATCTTTTTTGTTCGGTTCAAGACGCTTTTGAAGTGTCAAAAGCTTCGAATTATGAGATTAAATTTTGAGTAGTGCTTGAATGAATTGAATTTAGGAACGAACGAAGGTGATAACATCAAACCATCTTTCTGAATTTTGTGTAATAAAATAAGACAAGCCTTTATAAATTGTTTCAATACCTGTAAAATTTTAATAAAAAAATGATATCTGATTATTTTTGGCTTCGTTAACTTAATTCATCTGAGCTAATTTTCAGGTTCTCTTGTTTTGTTCGACAAACCGTTATTTTGGTGTTGCACGAGTTCGTACTACACAAGTGTAAAGACTCTTACCGGGGCAAAATGGTCGATAAATGCTACGTATCATAAATTAAATCAGGTATTACCTATTAAAAGACTGGCCACTTTAATACTTTATAAGATAAAAAATAAGATAAAATAAAATAAAATAAAATTTATCCTCTTATTATAATTTCTTGAATACGACTTGTTTATAAAAACGATGATATTGATTTTTCGATTGAATAAGCGGCTCGTTGGTTTTCTAAAAATTGGAGTTTTAATTCTCTTTTGTCAGATGGAGCAAGCGGTAATGGAATCAGGCAGCCGGGTCACGTCTCGGACCCTCAAACGGCTGACGCTGGAAGATAAACTTTACCTTCATTGTCAATTTCCTTGAGTCTTGAGGGCACTCCGCACGCCCGGAACAATGAAAGAAAAGTACTTTCTTCGAGTTTCTGTTGACTCTTTAAATGGTGCGTTGCCCCGACGCACGGTATCAAGTCGTTTCAATACTTCCAATCGCGGGAACCTTCTATCGGGTAGGTTTTGGGCCATTCAGTAGCTAACAAGTTTTCAAATTATTATTTTGTCTTTCTTCTTCTTTATCCTTTACAGCCCGTTTAATGGCTGAAGGAGTTTTTGAATAGATAAGAAAATCTTTTAATGTGAAAGTTGAGGGTTTTAGTTTTGGTTTCGCCAATTTCTTACGCGTAATGTAAAATCTGACCGGTACGTATCTGGACCGAACTTCCGCGGGACGAATATGGTATAAATTTGTGCATTTCTACTTTTGCCTGGTTTTTTTGTGTCCGATTGGTATTCAAAAAACTATAGTCATAATCTCTACCAGTGAGCACAGAAAAATTACGGAACGAGTGTTTTTTTTTATACAACTGAAGTGGCAACCAAGCGTACGGCCCACAAAATGGTAAGCGATAATATAATTTCAACAATAGATAAGTTTTAGCACATTTTAGTTAATTCAGGTGCATTTACTAGGTGCTATTTATGTATCTGAGTAAGTTAAATAATAGGCTGTGTTTTTTTCATGTTATAGTACTAGTTAATTGATTATTATTATTGTAAGCCTATTTTATACAATTACGTTATGCGCTTATCATAAAGACTATTTTCGTTCAACAGTTAAATAGAGTATTACGTGAAATATGTAATCGTCTCGCTAGACAGCTGTGCATTCATTATTCAACCACTGTTCGCCAGCGTGATTTTATTAACACTGGATTACAGTAGGCTGAGATAATCTGTGATGATAATTTAATTAAGACTTGGGCTGACTACGCGGCATCAAGCTGTGGCTTTACAGCCAATCTCGGGTTTTACTTAAAAATAACTGATATTTAGACTCGAAATAAATGTAGGTAAGCAGTTGGTCAATTTTCCGTGCGCTATTTGCACATATCAGCCAGTACACGTACACTATTACTGGTCATAGGTCTCTCACGTAGAGTGCCAAAACGACCGATCATGTATGTGTGTTTACCATCCACAGAAAAGGCGACCGCTATAATTTCATCGGTTCATCGAGTGGGGAGTCATCCTACACTTTGTTTTCCAGTTTGTAGTCGGTGATTAAGAACCTATACCCTAGCGGTTATCGGTTCTATTGGTATGCTCTGCCCACTTCTATCTTCAACTTTCTATTTACGAGAGCTATGTCTTTGACGCTTTGTAGTAAGTGAAACGCTGACCGTAGCAAACAAAGCATTTAGTAGCCACAGAGCGTGACTGTTGCAACTTCTGTGAGCCTTAAGGTTTTTCAAGGACAAACCAAATGTTTCCCAGTAAAAAAACACCGAAAAAACCCTGCATTTTTAGAACTTGTTTCACAAATGAGGCCATAGTCGAAGCTAAAACGTCGAACAACCGAGATCGTAGCACCGCTGAATTGTAAACAGATGCGGCAAATATATCACTCAAGGAATCACGCCGTGACATATTAGGCCCATCTGCCGCCGTTTAGTGACGAGAGCCAGCCACACTCTTTCACGTAAAACCTCGAATTGATTTCCACAAGTCTCTTTGAGACGACTGTTTTTTAGCGCTAGTTTCGAAAACATGTGCGCAGGGTGACATATTGCTTTTTTCATTCGTTCTCTATCTCCTGACATGTTTTCGCTTTGGTAGAAGTCGATATTGGGTTTTTCGTATGTGATGACGAATACCGCGCATTGCTGTAATTCTAATATGAGGCGGACATGTTTCCTGAAATACGGAAGGAAGGCACAACGCTGACGGAAATATATTTCTATCTGTGGTACTGCAAAGATTTTTATTTACATTATGTAGTATTTTGTTTGTGAGGAAAACTACCAGTTTTATATATCAAGCCTGATTATTATAGTCATGACTTTAGTTTTTATTTATTGATCGAGTGAACGAAGCGTCTCAGTTTCGAGATTGGCCTAAAATGCTTTTGTCTGTCGTTAGTCTGTCAGGCTGTTGTCGCCTACAAGTCGCAATTTTTTAACCGATTTGGTTGAAACTTGGGTTCTATTTTATAGAATTTATGCCATGTTTGTCGTTGGAGATATCTACTAGATGGCTACTAGATATCTCCGCTTCTAGGAGATCCGATTTGGATGTTTTATTTTATAATTGTAAAATACTCGATATTAAGTACCATATTATTATTACTTTAAGTTATACAATAAAATAAATTATATTTCGGTTCATAAGGACGAAAAAAGTCTAAATTATTAGTTGGGTTGGATGTTGCCTAGTCTAAATTTAATTTACGAGCCTAAAGTTGGATAAAAACTTACAATTCCAAACTTAGCACCGAGTGGTCAGAAAGTAGCAGTAAATCAATGAAGGCAAACCATATTGACAGCTATCGTTACATTTCGGCTGGGACTCTCGAAATCAATTTCCTTGTCGAGTTTAAAGTAGTGTTGTGCTGGAGATCCGTATCCGCAACACGTAATACTTGTGGAAAGTTATAATTATGTTCGGATATTGTTTCGAAACTAATAAACGCGTGCTCAACTTAATACTTTACATTAAATACTATTTAATTTAATTATAGTTTTATTTATTTAAGAACTAAGAACACAAAAATAATAATCATCATCACATAAATAAACAGCGAGAGAGGTACAAAGTAATAAATATTAGCGGACACTTTTACACAACACCACAAACTACGCCTATTTTGTTTTCACTTAGTTTTAATACATAAAAGTATCGAGTGCACACAACATACAGCTGAATATTCGATGTGAATTGTAGAACCCACGATCGATATTTATCTACAGTGACTTTTTGGGAATAAGAAAAATTTAATTTATAGATATTTTGACGGTTTTCACGATATTATAGTGTCTCGAATGTGATATTTTAAATGCCTCGAGAATTTCCGAATCCATATCTCCGTATCCTAAGACATAGAGTATCCATTCTCTAAAGGACATCACTTGTTTGTAGAAAATCCGATATCGGGAGGCCGGGTGAAGGCGAACGCCTGAAGCGCTTCGGACAAGCTGAAAATTAGATTTTAGCTGCTGGTGACATATGCTTCGACCAATAGGTGATTTCACTAGCCAAAATAACACCACTGCCAAAATACCTGGAAATATATTTTTCTTTTAGAAATAATCCAGACTGTCTTCCTGCTAATTTAAAGGGGTAAACAGGGGTTTGCTCAAGAGTCATCATCATCATGACAGCTTTCTAATGTTCCCACTGCTGGGACACTGGCCTACGCTCAAGTGAGAGTGATTGAGTCTTAATCCACCACGCGGACCCAATGCGGATTGGTGGATGGCACATTATTTCGAATTTTTAGTTCTTAGACATGGATGACCGGATTTGAATCCACTACCTTAGGATCAGACGGCGGGGTCACTACCACCAGTGCTCTGAGTTGCTCATGAGTAGATAATACTATTGTTTACCTAGTTTTTACCCACGGTTATGAAGTTTTTGTTTTATCCCACAGGAACCGTCAATTTTTCCGGAATAAAAGTAGCTCATGTGTTATTCCAGACTGTTAGTCTATCTCTGTACCAAATTTCATCATTTATTCATTGAGTGACAAACATCCATCTAAACTTTCACATTTATTGTAATAGTAGTAAGTTAAGATAAGATTAGTTTGTTTTTGTCGTGGAATTTCTGCGTTGAAAAGAACTCTTACAACTGTTTATGGAAACACTGACATTGACTACTTTTAGAATAAGAAAGCAAATAGCACTAGAACCTATATCAGTATTCTTTATTAAATTTATAAATAAAATATTAATTTCCGCCTCTTATTTAAAAGTATGTTGTTGTTGAATCTATTTATTGAAAAGATTACATGAAACAGCAGCATCGTTTTTCTTAAACTTGATTTTTCGTAGGCTATGTAATATAATACATAGTGTGTATATAATACATACCAATATATTATGATATCATGAGTGCTAACCTAAATTGTAATCAGACAGATAGCAAATTCACTTACCCGACGTAAAAATGATGTACTGTCTTTCGGGAGATGTATTCCGTCTACGAAAAGAGCGTTCGGGCGGCTTAGCATCGTGTTAAGTGCTAACCATAAACAAGGGACCCTCACGTCACACGCTACAAACAGACACTTTATGTTGCCGTCAAATATAAATTCACGTTGGATTTTTGTGGTTTATTCGTAACTAAACCAATCCAGAAAATAGGAATAGACACACCATAAGAATTCGAACAGCATAGAAGGCTACATTTTATCTGGGTACCACACAAGCGACGCTATCAGACAAAACTAGAACCAAATAAAATACACATTGAAAAGTAACGGCACATTCGTTTGTATAGTTCAGTACACCGAACAAATCCAACTGAATAGTTTGCTTTGTCAGTCGCGATAGTTTTTGATATATGGACTGGATAAAAAATGCATAATAGACAAAATGTTTGCACAATTTCCACATCCTCGGTACAGTGGAGCCAGCAGACGCATGATAAAAATCTGTGGCAGTTTGTTATGAGTTTTGGCGCGAACAGCAGAGGCGGCCGGCGTCGCGGCGTGTCAAGAAGTGCTGACAGCGAGCTACATTCATGTTGCAATGTTTTCTCCCACATGCTGCGCTTTCAAGCTTTTTTTTCTTCGGCCAGCACACAGTGGTTCGGTGCCAGCGGTTCCCGATGCAACACTCGTTTTTCGTTTACTTCCCTTCAGCGTTTGCATTGTTTGCAATCAGACAGGCGCTTTGTAACTTATGTGTGTTCCGTGAATGGATTTTTTCGATTTGCTTAGTGGTTTGCAAACCGTGTTTGAGACGAATTTAGCCAACGTAAATACTATTCTCTACTGGTAAATCTACCAGATTGAAGCCATTTAGCAAAAGAAGTTAATAAAAGTCGAGTTGAGCTATCATTCAAAATAAGTGAGCGCCATAAAACTCATTTTAATACTTTATTTCAGCTTAAACTTCCGTACGGTTTAAATTATTTGTCCGTGGAGGCTGGAGCCATTCCAAATTAAATTATACGCAGAAAATTTCGTTCGCATTGCTAAATTCATTATGATCTTTGTTTGGGGCGATACGTTTAGCAAAGTCGTTTTTACTTAATTCGTTGCCAAGTTGTCGGTTTAAGAGCAAGTGAAGCGTTTAAATGGAACTCCGGGTGACAACATGAACTCCTGTAATAACAGTTTGTTGTTTCAAACAATTGTTCGAATCCGACTACAAACTGTGGCCCTCAAATTCATTCCCTTTCAGTCTCGGATAGTTGAATTAAGTCTTAACGTTTCGCGTCTCGACCCAAAGACAACTTAAGGAGCTTCACTTTCACTTTTTTATCGGGAAATAAATACCTAAAACCGAAAATTTAATAATAATGCATACAATAAAATTGATCTACTTCTGCCTCGTTTACGTAAAAGTATATAACATTACTGCATTGCTTACAATAATTAGGTATTTAGCCATCTAAATTAAGTATATTATTATTGAATTTAACGAACCAGTTCTTTTGAAACTCCACACTATGACAAGCTAGGAGTATAACTACAGCAGCTATATCTGTAGCACGGGGTTTGCAAATCAGGCACACATTTGCTCTATTGCAGGAATCACTTCCGCCATACTACTTTTTAATTAATATTGATTGAGTATTTTTTTACAAATATTCACATAACAATTACTAGGCGAATGTTTTGGGGTCACTCTTCACTCAGTGTCACACAGAACTTTCAAACTTACATTTTTGGGTGTCACTGCAGCTGTTGGTCAGGCGTTACCTTTAACATAAGGCGAATAACTTGACCGTCTCGTCGTTTACTGACATAAAAAAACATTTTTTGCATTTATACCTTAAAAATAAAACACAGTTTTGTACATCGATACATGTGAAAGGTACATCGTGTTTGCAAATTGGTACGGTATGTCAAATGAAAATGCCCTATTGTGGCGAATTCGTGAAATGAGATAATCAATGGCTGACGACCACACAGACTCCTGGTCCAATCATTCGCTGTGGTAGCATTGTTTTGGTAGCTATACCATTTTATCAACATCGACAGTCATCATTAAAAGTTTATGTAGTTATTTAAAAACAAATTTTCAGTTAAATTCAGTAATTTCATGAGAGCGCTAAAAAAAAATTAAAAGCCACTATACAGAGCTTAAAACATATCCAATTTAGAAAAAAGCTATCAAAAGTTCTCTTGTAACAATGAAAATGCAAAGCACAAGCAAAACCGCTTAAGCTAACAAGTAAACGTATTAATCACTCGAGGAAAAAAGATATCGGAACAAAAGAGGGTGCTTTCTCAAAGAAATCACGTAGCAGTTACATAAAAAGTGGTTTCGAACGCGAAACGCAACCGCTTAACTTTTAAACCTTATACGTGATTCAATTCAGAAGTTGTATCTCTCCAAGGCAGACCGAAAACTGTCTCTGAAATCTATTTAACTTCCTTTTTAGAAATGATGCCTGTGCTTGTTGAAAACAAATTATAATAATTATGTTATATTCTTGTACCGGTTTCGACTCGAGTTCGATTCTTCATTAGGGCTAGCTGAGTATTTTCAAAATGAATGACATAATTCACGATAGTTCTATTATTAAAATGTAAAACCGTTTGAATTTCAATACAAGTAAATCACTACTAAAAGCACTACCATTATTATTGTATGTGTTCAGTCACCAGGTGTTCTATTAACATAAAGTACGATAATAAATATTATTAATGAATGAGACTGCTATTAATTAGTTTGGCTTTTGATAATTTGTAAATACAAATCGAAAAGTTTGCGTTACGGACTATATTAATTAAGTTATACCATTCAATGAAAACCTGCAATAATAATCAATGTCAATAAATTTTATAAAACATGTTGTTTTGGAGAATATTTTTACATGTTGCTGAATATTAATAATGAAAGACCCTGTATGAACAAAATCACAAACGAATTACTATGAATAACTAGTACCAGGCACTGAGGTCAGTTAGTCAGAGAAATGATTTGATCTACATGGGATAGTTCATCGCAAGCTCTACTTCGCAAAAACGCAGGTTTAATGAGCAGCCTATTTAAATTTTTAGAGTGCTTTTTGATTTGAGTTAAGTTAGAATATATTTTGGTTCGTACGTATGATAAATAAAAAGTATTTTCAAAACAAGCATTTGCAAATAAGCTAAAACAAAACACAAACTACTGTCACGTACATACAGGTCTACGAAGGTTTGACTAGGGTATTCATTTAATATTTATTTGATATCAGTGATAACTGTATCGCGTATGTATTGGAATCACGACAACACTGAAATAAGAAAAACTTAGATTCTTAGTTGGTACATTATACAAAACATTCAATTTTATTAGGAAAAGACCTTACCTACGTTGTTTTATTATCCATGCAGCCCTCATGAATATGGTGCTTTTCTAGCTCTCTACTCCAAGGTTCAAGCTTAATAAACTAATTTAATAAGCCATTATAGCTATCTGGACCAGGGATAGCCATGGTGATTTATGACAATATGAGAACATTAAAAACGCATTACGAAAACATGACTTTAGGCGGAAAATTTTAACAGCGTCGTATATAACGCACACCGGACGTTTTGTATTTTTCCGACATAATAAATACCTGAAACATTTTTGTAAGTCACATTTTCATAAATCTCTGCATTGGGACAGAATAAAACCAGTGGCGTGAATAGTGGCGATTTTTAGGGTTCCATAATTTAATAGTGAACCCTTCAAGGAAGTAGATATAGTTAACCCCAAGAAAACATACAATCGTGTAAAAATCGTTGGCCAAATACATAATATGCCTACGTATAAGTAACTAAAAATAAATAATTATATAAAAATTTAGATTATGAAATCGTTTACTCTAGTAGTAACCAGAAAAATAATAACTCAAATCGAGCTTATATAACTTTTAGGCAAGTTTACTATTGATAAATAAATTCAAATAGCAAAAAGTTCGAATGACCTTGTTCGATTTGAGTTATTATTTTTTCTAGGCATATTATTATTATAATATAAGTGCGAACTTTCATTCAGCTCAATTACTTAGTTGTTTCCTTAAAAAAATCCATCATGTACGCAGAACAAAGTAATTGGACCAGCTCCGAATCAGGCAGAAGTGGGTCTCTCCCTCTGGGTATGGAATCGTTTCGCTTGATCTTATAATATTTACGAGGAGGAGGTTTGATCAATCAATGCTTCGTGCTGATATTAAATTTATAAGCAACCCTTGTTGTCTGCAACTACTTTGCGCTACTATAGTAGCTAATGGTAGTATGGAATACCAAATTATTATTTTTTGTGATTTAGTCACTACTATGCAGTGTTGAGTGTATTTAGTCGAGAGTTATTTTTTGAAGTCATCATGCAGAAACTCCGCACTCACTTTTCCACTCGTCATTTCCCACCAAATTGTATCACTTTTTGCATGACATCTACATTTAGGTGCGCTATCGCAAGTAAATTATACTGCATTCAAAATAATCCAAGTTAGTTATTTTCCAGTTTGGTAAAGCGTAGTGTTCTGCGGCGATAGGTAGGAATAACTTGAAACCTCGAAATCATGGGATGCTTGTTGTGTTGACATTTACATTCAACGATTCAGTCCTGTAAGAGCACTGCGACACTTATTAGGTAAAACCGCAATCGATCAAAGTCTTTTCGGTTCATTAATCTTGCTCATCAACGAACAAGAAGTATGTTTTGAGCGAGAGATAATCGTATTAATGTAAAAGATATTCTTTTCGTATATATATTCGTTTTTCTATGATTTTTGTATTCTTGACGTTAAAATGTTCACTCATAGAAAATATAATCTTTATTCAATATAATTTGAATGTATTCCTTATTTTTTCTAATTATATCCGTGTCAATTAAATTAAAGTAACCTAATAAATAAATATTTTTGTGCCTAAAGTTACTGTTTTTTATCACGTAAATATTTTTAGAACTTATATTAAAGATACGAGAAAGTAAACATTTTAACATAATTATTTATGTTAAAATGTTTACCTTCTTGTGCGTAATAATTGGTCCCTGAATGCACATCGACTAATTTATATGCTTTATAGTTTAATGTTTACTTACTCCACCCATTCAATAAGGTTTGTTTTAAAAGCTTGGTACGAACCGTTGTTTGAATTAGCTACCGCTGAGCTTAACTTAATTAAAAAGGGTCCGGCTATGAGCCGTGTCTCCATTAGCCTACTAAGCGTCACCGAAGGGATTTTTTCCCTCTAGGTAACCTGTAATCCAATTTAAAAACAGATGCGGACCCTTTGAGGCCAAGGTCCTATACCGCATTCCTTAAAGATTAATCTGAACCCAACGATGAAAAACGTACCCTATTGTAAAACATTTAAGAATAAAATTTAATTTTAGTATTTTATCGACGTACTTATTTTAATTGATTACCCGTGGTGTGCCGGTAGGATCGCGGTCGCTTCGAGGTATTTGAAATACGCGGTATATTGGATCTTGAGGCCATCACATCGGACGAAAATGACCTGGAAAGCGGTCTATTATTGCTTCGAGATATTCACAAAGAAATGCGTGGGAAAGGCAGGTATTTTTTATTATCATGCTCCACAGTCTGCTTATTTATTCTATTTAAAACCACCTTATTTTCTAATGCGAGGAATGAACTTCATGATTAATTGTGAAGTAGATACATAAAGAAGCCTCTTTTTGAAGTGAAATCTTGCAAATTTAATGGTTCTTACGTTAGAAAGCACTAAGCGGCTGTTACTTGGAGAATGCTTCCGTACCACGCTGTAACGGAGTCCCGCCTTTTACGATCTGGATTCACGTTTCAAGCTGAATGCAGTGCTTTTTCGTGGATTCTACTAACCGTATAATAAAAGATGTTTTAAAATGAAGAACAAGTCATCTGTGAATCAATTAAGTTTGTAGAGTACACTATTATAAAATGTAAAATGACAGCATTACGATATTTTTGTATCAGATATGTGCAAGGATACATTAATTACAAATATGTACCTACCTTACCTTAGTGGAAAAAAAATAATTAAAAAATTTAAATTTACATTACTTACATTACAAAATATAAAAAATACATATGAAACAGTTGAGCCATCTAAAAACCGTAACAAACGATCTATAGATAGCTCAACTTATCTAAATCACTAGCAGACTGAAGCGTCTTGGTTTAACACGGTAGTGGAAGTATTGTTACTGGCTTGTGGTAAATAAAGCACGCTCGTTTGTATATTTCGTGAGTGGAAATTACTAAGCTTTTAATAGCATTTCTAAACACACAAACCCTCATTACCATTTTCCGTTAAGTATAGATTAGCCGGCGAAATGAACCTATTTTCCGGAGATTAAATATAATTGTTGTTAGTAATGTTTATGCGATGGCAGAACGCAAGATTACATTAAAGAAACAAATATCGTTAATAGCGTCATCATCAAAGCCTGATTGTTCATTATGGAGCGTAACCGCGGAACAAAGTGCTACGCCGTAGGCTGTAGCGTCGTAGCCGCGTAGCCTTGTAGCCTTGTAGCTCGTAGCAGGATTGCAATAAGCTTATTTGCTGTTATAATAGTTTTAAGTTTTAAGTGAAACACTTTAAAACTAAACGAGAATTCATAAAATTTTCTCATACACGTCAGAGAAATAAACACTGTACTCGTACATTAATATTAATAACTTACAACTTACCATAATGGTAGTATAATGTAAATAAAGTATTTGAATTTAAATTAATATTTTTAAATTAAAATACAGCAGTTCCAATTAAAAATGTATGAAATTCGGTAATAAAAATATCACACCTATTTCAAAAAACTATTGAGTCAAACTAGATTATTAAAACAAAGAGCACCAACGACGAATTAATGTAAATTATTCACTAGCCTTAAAATCTGAAAACCAATACCTAGTCAAAGTCTATGCAAATTCAAATAGTTTCCGTTATACTTGCAGTGTACAAACAACGGTACAGTTTTGCAAATAATATTGTATCTAAGTGGATGTGCTATTCCGAAATTTCTTGAATAAGTAACCTCTCGGGCGCTTGGACTTGAACGAGCCAACAAGAGCGCAACAAAGCCGAAATGTAAAGCGTATTTTATTGTGCGAGATACAGTTACAGAGGTGGCCGGAACAAGGATAATCAGAACTGGAATAGATCTGTTAAAGACGTCTTTAGAGCCAGAAGATCGTTTGTGTAAAGCTTTACTTTACGATATTATGCTTTGCTTTGAGGGCGAGAGGTTCTCGACATGCCCCTCGGCTTAAGGCAGAGAGCTTTCCAATTTTGTTAAAATAAAACGAAAATATAAATTATAGCACGGTGGTGATGAGGCTTAAATAATCAGTAATTTGAATGAACGTATTTGGTATCTTGGACTTAGGTACAGATTCAGCTGTTGATTGTTAGTCAATCAGTCAGTTGATAGCGAAACGATTTTATCAAGACTTCTTTTTATGTATTTATTACATTCAATTTGAGCACGTTGGTCTTAGTCTTCTGATGTGGTACCCCCCTATTTATGAAAGAAACTGAATTTTAACGGCTCGCTAAGTATTGTCTTTCTATGTCATTATATGTCATTCATAAGAAGATGACAGATTTGAAAGACAAAATTAGGTAACAGAGCTTTAAATCATGAATATGAATAAAAATATACTTTAAATTATATTTTATTAACTATGCTAACTGTAGTTGTATATCTTCGTAAATAGCCAGCATCTGGGCGATGGTCACGTCACGATTGCACAAACTTGTGTGTTTGTTTACTGAAACTAACTAAACGTACACTCCGGGTTGGCGGTGGACTGCGCGAGTTTCTTACTGGACTTGCTGCTTGTATTCCTTGCGCGATGCACTTTGGCTTATGAAACTTGCCAAGTTTCACTAATAACAATGTTAGCTCATGGCTGCAATGCAATGGAGACACCTTTTAGTAAAATTATTTGAGAAAAGTCAAGAGTTAAACATACTGGAAAACAAAGAATAGAACAGCCCACTTGATGGACCGATGAGAAAAGCCTATGTCTGGCAGTGAACATCTATCGACTGATGATGATGGTGATGAAATAAACATTTATATTATCAATAGGTATTGTTTTCTAGAATGAATTCGAAAAAAAATAAAACAAGGAATGTTGAATCAATAACCAACTAATAAACCAGTAGGCGATTGAATTGACAAAAGTTTATTTTCATTAGCCTAAATGGACCGATGACATTTAAGCCGCAGGAAGTCGGTGAATAGTAAAGCCTTATCAGTCGTCATGGCACTTTAAGGCCTATGTCGTGGACACAGAAGTGGACAGCTATGACTCGAAACTGATGTGATGATTTATATGATTCGTTTTTAAAACAACAGATACAATTTTGAGTGTAAAGACAATTGAGGTTGGATGTACCAAGATCATTATATTCACTAGCAAACAATGCCTTCCCCAAAAACTATTTAATGTCGCCACAAGGATCTTTGGTAATTAAATAGCTCACAAATAAGGCTTATTACACAGAGCGCTTAACGAAGTGCCCAAGTTTAGGAAACTATTTCATTCAACGCGTAATGTTTGTTCTCAAGTTTGAGTGCAAATTCTTGGGCTACAGTTTAATCGTACCATTCGATACATCTACAAACGGGAAAATGAGTTTTGTTGTTGCAATGTAACTTGTCCATTAGTATTGTGACACTGGCTATTTTAGAACGCTATCTATAGCGAAACCTTGGTGATGCGATGGTCGAGTGCCCGGTTGAGAAGCGAGAAAAAGCGGGTTCGAACCGCGCAACGGAACAATGGCATGATCTGCAAGTGTTCTGGGTGAACTGTTAGTAAGCTGCTTAAGAGTAGTAGAGTTCTCTGTGATAGAGCTCGTCCGGGGAAGGACTACCACCATACCTATTTCTGCCGCCAAGCAGTAATGCTCGCATTGCTGTGTTCCGGTGCGAAGGGTATGGTTTCCGGTGAAATTACTGGCACATGAGGCTTTCGATCTTAGCCTCAAGGTAGCAAACCACGAGTGATACCTCTGGTATTGCAAGCGTCCATAGGCTGCGGTAACCGCTTACCATCTTGTGGGCCGTACGCTTGGTTGCCACTTCAGTTGCATAAAAAAAAAAATGTGTATGAAACATTCGTGTCTGGTGACAAGTGATTTCCGTTTATTTCGTTACGACTCGTACTTGCGAAAATTACTTTTTAATGAGTTTACATCACTCAAAGTGTTTAATTTGCAAGACAGGTTTAATACAATACGTAAGTTCAAACGAGGTTCAAACCTACGCAATAAATAAATAACTAATGAACATACGCGTATTTTTTCAGAAATCATATTGATGAGTCTGGAGGTAATTTAACTATCTGATAGGACCGCGGTACGGGCGGGGAAAAAAATTGTTTAAGAATGGTAGGTAACCTAACTTGATTACTATGATATATATAGATATATATAGATTGTGATTTGTGAACCGATTTGGCTGTAGCTGGATAAGTGGATAGTGACCGGGTATAGGACATTGATAACTTTTTTTCCCGGAAAAAAGTACATTTCCCGAGATCCACGTGAACGAAGTTGCGAGCAACAGCTAGTAGACTGATAATTAAGGTTCCCTATAATTTAAACGTCTTACGAAAACAAGTTCTAAGATATTCTATATAGAACTTTCTTATTTTTATTTATTCATAACTTTGCAGCGTACTACACTTTTATCAGGTTCTGAGTGCTCGGTACGAAAATCTCGTTTGATAATCGTAATTGTAAACGTAAACGTACCGTCCAGCTGTCTATTTGAATGGAATTTTGGTAGTTCATATAATGCACTAAAGAGGCGGTTTTAAAATCCTATAAAAATTGACAGCTGGACGATACGTTTACATTTACGATTGTCATACGAGTTTTTCGTGATAAGCACTCCGAAAATAAATAAATATAGTATTTTTGCTTATTGTTCTGAGTATCGTACCACTTGTACTTTCTGAGATCCTTAACGCAGAAAATCCTGAGTGGGGTAAGACTATGTGTGTGACTGCTCTTTAGGCAATTACATAAATGATTGTATGCTTAATAAAACTGTGCATATCTACACATTTTTGTAGTTTATCTATAAAAATATATGAAGTTTCTTATTATCTCTATTAAAAGTCTAAAAATTTATCTTTATCACTCGTACCTAAATCATTTCTGCATTATTCATCGTTTTTTCAGATGATTGGATTTATCCCGGAACCCGGAGGCAGGTGCAAAGCAGGATGATCATTCAATTATTCAAGTGCAAGAGCCCGACTGGTTCCTGACGTTGCAAACACAAAACAGAGGCACGGATTTATTCGCCAAATTGCTCTGAGCTCTCTGTAGAGACGGGATGGAGGTCAGTTTTTAAACCGAAACTGAAGCCGACGTAATCAGCCAATGACACACACTTCCCTTCATTTTTTCAATACGACAAATTAAGACATACACGTCAGCGTCGTCTGTGTCAACATTTCTTCAAAATTTATACTTTTTAACAGACTCAAACCTAGCCTATTTAATTTTAATAATGTGCTAAAAATCTTTGGTTCCAAAGGTTCTTATCAATCAATTGCTTATCGTTGGTTACGCTTACTACTATTACTTTCATAGTTTATTAAATTTACGTGAATATAATATATTATTTCATACTTTCGGCTTAGATGAAACCGAGTAACCTACAAAATGTAACCGAAAACAAGACAAAGCTTTAGAGCCACAACCTCTTACAATGCAGCGTGATTTACGTTCTAAGATTTAGCACTTCCACTTGTATCGAACGTTAAGACATTTGTTAGGTACTAACTGGAAATCTACAATACGAAAACGACGCTCCTTTCAGATTTCTTGTCAGCTTCACAGATTCCTTAAAACGCGATTGCGCTACCATCGCAAGTTTGCGGATTGAACTGTTGACCATTATTAAAGAATAACAATTGGTGTACATAATATTTACACCGCGCTATCTAGCCCTAAACAATACAAAGCTTGTACTATGGGAACTAGTTAACTAATAATAGAATTAATAACCCATTAATTGCCACCAACGGCTTCGCTACCAGAAAAGAAGCCTATCTTAATCATGGTCAAATACTATAATATCTGAACAACTTTCATCTAAACCAGTTCAGCCGATACGGAGTTGTGAGAAAAAACATACATTCTTTCGCATTATTGTAATTAGAACTTGTATTTTTACAACGCCTCACTTCGGTGTGACCTGGTGTGTCTCGGTATCAAAATTATGTCTGGAAATTCAGAATAAGAATGTTTCCCATTTTTAATTAAGTCTTGTTAAGTCACCCTCTAGCCTCGAGATCTGCGAGTCCGTGACCCACAAACTAAGTAGGTGCATGCTGGGTGAATAAAAACCGTGTCATTTTGTTTATTGTTACGCTACAGTACACCTAAGTAAATGAGCTCTCTTAAAATGTTTAAGAGTTCTGTACTAAAAGGAATAAGTAGAATCCAATCTCACCTTTCCACTATTCTCGATTTCTGCTATGCTCGGAATCAGATTCTTAGACTGTCGAAAGGAAAATAATATAATACAAAAAATATATATGTGTCACTCAATCTTGGGTATATTAGATAAAGTATGGTTTGGATTGAAACAAAGGGTACTTTTTATCCTAGTACTAGTTAACCCGTAGATGGCATATATTAAAATAATATAATATGTATAGTATAAAATAATATATAATATTATTCTGAAATGTTGAGAAAATGTTTTTTATTCATAATTTGTCAACCGGGTACTCGCCCACCGCGGCACCAAGGTGGTTTATGTACAATCGATGTATTGAAATTATAAAAATTTACCAAAACATAAAAGGAGAAGTTTGCAAAATATATTATTAAAAACAGCATTTCGATAAAAAAGGCGAATTAAACAATAAAAATTAACATTTTTATACCTCAAGTGCCTCAGGATGCGAGTTTTAACTCGCACTTGTCAGGTTTTTATTTTAATATTCTTTGAGTCGGAAAAGTACACATTGAAAAATGTTTAGAATTAACAAAAGATTGAATCTTTAGGCATTGCTATAACTTCTATCTGGCACTTTATTTACTGTATTTTATGCTATTCATAAAATGTTTCCTAAAATAATGTTCTAATGAACGTAGCTATTGAAGGTGATATGTGATTTTTTTCTCTATAATTAAAAAAGTGTCAGTGGGACACTGATTCCCAATAAATTTTGTCCGATGCAACTCATTTTCTCAAGGATGTAAGAAATTGAAAACGACGCATCATTGCAGTTTTATTTAGTTGACGCAAACGTATGGGTTCGGTATCAGATCGGCATCGGCTCGACGTTAACCAGAACCGTCAAGAGACATATTAAGAACATAGCCGGATCCTTGCAGATACCGATTGGGTGACCGCTAACGTTTCGAATTCTTCTTTCGTTTGGGCAGCAAAAGGGTTTTATACGTGCGAGCCGCTATCGTCATCCGCGTAAGAAAAAAAGAGCTTATTGCTTCAAAACGTCAGAACAATGATAAGCAAGTGGCAAATTTTGTTTTTCAAGCCTTTCTGTTTACGTTATTTAATCTTTTATAGCAGTCGAATGTTGCCTTTTTATGTGATTTTACTTCTATATATTATTTAAAGGACATGCCGCTAACAAATTCCAAATCTGGCTAGATTCCAAATTGAATTAAACGCGACAGCGTGGCCGGTCTACAACTGAACTTTGATCGCATGGCAATGTGTTGACCCCCTTACGTCTTTAACGATCTCAACTCTAGAACAGGAACTCTAGATAACAAAAATTATACTATTTACACAATTTCTGTTAATGTATCTCGCCTCAAAATAACAAGCTTTCAGTTTCCATTTTGGCCAATTTTGTAAAAACCGCTCTCGGTATAAAATGGATGCTAATTTAATAAATAGTCCTTTCGCCAAAATAAATTGCCGTAATTGCAAAAGAAATATTGAGCACCAAGTGGGTGAGCGAGGCGCGTGACTTGATAACCCAAAATGATGCTATGATAAAATTATTGCAGAGATTAGTAAATCTCAGCAAAAATATTTTATGTTGTGGTAAAGCATTAAAAAATATTATACAATTTCCCGTCGACAAAAAAACTTGATAATAATAGCTAGTTACAATTATTTTACGTTATAAAAAAGTACTACAAACTAAATTTAATCTGTTCCTACTCAAAATTACTTTAAGAGTCCGGTAGTCAAAACTGACCTAGCGACCTATTAGTTTAATATGCAACCCAAGAGAATATAAAGCATTTGTATGCAACTTAAAAAAATAATCAAAGCGCCGCGAGTGCATCGTGTGAACACAGCTTTCTTGTCAGTTTTGGACCTTGTAGAAACTATAAAAGTAATCATAACGCGTAAAACTATAGTTTTTATTTAATTATTTTTTCCCGCTAACGTTGTGTAGTTATAATGTGACGTGTAGTCATGGCTCATGATTACATAATGATAAAATTAAATCTGTTCTGTAGTTTAGTAATGTTGGTATTTGATCAAAGACCGCATAGTACAGGCATAAAAAAATAAATCGTACAACTTTTTTTGTCTTTCAGTGCGTTGCCTTGTGTCCCAAAATCTTAAGTTGATTAAAAAAAACTGGTGCTGTTAACCCTGCGGCAGACAATTTTAGGCAGCGGTTCTCAACGTTTTGATAAAGATGAAAAATTGTTCTCTTTAGATCAGAGGGCTTCTTGCACGATTAATCTTTTTGCTAACCTATTGTTGATCTCGCCAGGGAACTTTTGTGTCCGAACTCTTGTGAATTCAAAAGGTTAGGATGTTGTGGACCGCTATGATTTTTGAAACGGATTTCTTTCTACTTTTTCTAGGGTCCGTAAAGCTGACAGTAATCCGCACCATTTTTGATAAAATTACGCAGAAATAATAAATAGTATGTGTGCACAGTGCATAATTTACCACTTTACATTACTACTATAACGTCTGAGTGTAACATGGTTTCGAGCCAAAATCATAGTGCCGGTTAAAATAATTCAATAAACGATGAATGAGAATTTACTACATCGTAAAATCGGTAACGGTCAAAGGTGCTATAGGCTCTCTTATTACTGTTTCAATGGGTTGTAAATGTACAACACTTTTGTATATCGTGAAAATATTTCACTTTGCCGGACATGATGCACAATATTAGTAACATGAAGCGAGTTCATTAGCCGCTGCAGCTGTGCGCGATATTTCACAGCTGTACAATTTCCGTCGTGACATTTTTGCTGCATGTGAAATTTAAAAAAAATCACGCCATTTAGTTATTCAGAAGTACTGGAAATGTTTTTTGGATAGTTTGAGAGAAAATGTTTGCGGAATTATTTTTGTGTATTTTACAGGTGCACGTGAATATTATTATAGGCAGTGGACATGCTGGGGCGTGTCGATGGCGTTCGGAAACAAACACGTAGCTCTGGTGATTTATTATTTCAAGATGCAGCAACAGTTATGTGGTTTGTTAATGGTAATGTAGGTCAATTTGCCATTACACTATACTTTTTTTTCAATAATGTAAAAAAAAGGTTTTTACATTGGTGTGATTTCATTTACATTTTGTTTATTTGTTGTACAGTAATCATATTTTGTATCTGTGACTAAAACTTTCGGTAACGACGAACGAATATGACTTTTCATCTGTATCTCAGGAGAAATGGTACCTTTGGTATTGCAAGCGTCTATCGGCTATGGTAACCGCTTACCATAGGGTGGACCATTAAGCTTGTCTATATTGAAAAAAGATGATATCAGCCAAACGCCTAGATCATGGAATGACTTAGTATTGAAGTTGTTCTAAAAGCACAATGTCTTAGTAGCAAAACATCGTTTTAATTTTGGTTAATTAAGCTTACCAATTTATATTACCTATCCTAATTAACTAAGTCTTGTCAACTAGCTATATCCATACTCTCTTTATATAATTATCACTTAAGGTAAGCTTTTAGTTAAGTTTAGTTTAAGTTATTGTAAGGCAAACAACTTTCCTGATTAATAAATTATCTTTATCTTATCAGGATTGCTCTCTTGAGGCAATCAGTTTCAAGCAATTTTTCTGCAGACGATGCAAGATTTTTTAAAGACGTACTTATAGACGTGCTTATTTAACAAATTAAAAAATAAAATAGCAACTTGCCTATAAAGAAGATTGTATAAATGAGGGTAAGATTAATGTTATGGGACCCCTATATTTCTATTGGGACATTTTAGCAAGATCCGCAGATTGAAATTTATTTATAGCTTCATAAAAGCGACACAGGTTACGTGTTTCATTGGTTGTACAATTTATGGTCCAATGAAATGACATATTGCATCGATTTTTAATACGCATCATAGAATTCGATTATTATCTTTTACGTAATCATGAAATGACGAAGTGTGACTGAGTTATTATCTGAATTGCCACAGATAACATAATAATAACATAGTATTTTATGATAAAGATTTACTTCAAAGAGTTTCCTTTGTGTTCGATTATTAATTATTCTCAAGTATCTTTTGTTTCATCGACTCAGTTTTAAACCTCTTTGTGAGCGAAAGTTACTCCATCGAAATAAACATTTTATTCTAGAGGAAATAAGCACTGATTTTATATTAAATTCTCTTGAATAGTTGACGCGAAATCAATTTTATTCTAAATCATTATGTTTATAGGAAGACATTAAATCTCGGAGCACCCCTTATCGTTTAAGTTGAAAAATTTCAGTAAGGAAAAATAAGCTGAGAGAGCCCATCTATCATGTTGCTAGGCGAACCTCAGTCAACGGAAGTTATACGGCTGACGTTCAAAGTAATGTGGCCCTTATCTCATGTAAAATATTGTTACATGTCCCTGCTTTGATCATAATAGTAGGTACTATATTATAATGTTTATCTACAGGTTAAGAAATGACCCAAGCTGGACTTGCTTTTTTATGCATAACTGCCTGTTGAGTTTATAATTATCTTGAATTTTAATAATAATAAAGTAAGCTAGAGAAGATAAGAGCTATTTCTCGAAAACATGAAGCTAAGCCTACTTGAGTATATTTACTATAGTCTATCTAAATTTAATGACTTCTTTAGAAACTAGCAGTTCTCTGAACCATAAGATCTCGCAAGCACAGGCTTTTAAAGTGAGCCATTTACTGCATTTTGAGGAGCTAATCCTAATCAGATCTTCACAATTGTTTTATGAGACCAATTTTAAGTTAAGTAATAACTTTCAAATTAAACAAAAACCATCGAAATCGGATCTCATGAGGCGGAAATATCTAGTAGCTTCTTTTTTGGTCGTTTTTAGAGAAAGTACGGGGTACTTTCTTTAAAAATTTAATTAATTAATTTAATTTAATTGATTAATTTCATTTCTCAAGGATGACAAACAAATTCTATAAAATCATAAAACCTGTACACTCTCACAAACACACCCACCCACACATGTTTACCTTTACCTTTTCGTTATAATTTTAAATTTTACTTACTAGATATATTATTGTTTAATTATTTATTTGTATCTTGTAATAATCAGAGGTGGGCGCAAAACAGTTTTCTAAACTTCTGCAGATATTATCCTTCTAATTTTATTAACATTGTATTCTATGTTGTTTTTTCAAAATAAATACGTTTAATTTGGAACATTAAGTTCTAGAGACCCATAATTTTGAAGAAGAAACTTTTAAAAGTATTCCTAGAATCCAAGTTCTAGAGAATGCAGCGGTAAAATGAAGTTTGTGTCAAAACATTAAGCCAGTCCGTACAAAATCAGTAGCGTTACACTAGTTAATTAAAAACACAACCAGTTTGGCAAAACAAAAGTATGCACAAAATGTTTAGACACTTTTTTGAACAAACGTCGTTTAAAATCAGAGGAACTGCTACAACAGTGACTTGACGTGTTTTAAAACGGATTGCATGAATACATAGTTATTATTGTATGCTCGTGCATACATTATTATAGTGAAACTAGCTGTTGCCCAGGAGTTCGTTCGCGTGGTACTCGGGAACCGTATTTATGAGATAAAAAGTACCCAATGTTCTATTCCTAATCATTATCTATCTATGTTTTCAATTGCAGCCAAACTGGTTTAGTGGTTTTCGAGTTATAGAGGAACAAACATCCAAACAAACATCTTTCGCAATTATGATATTTGAGTGATGTGCGAAAATTTTAAAATTAAGGGCATTATTCATATAATTTCTGTTAACTAATAATTATATCTTTCAAATCCATTATCGTATTTGTTTATAAGTTATATAAGTTATAAGAATGACAAGATAAGCAAAGCAAGCCACTAAAATTACAGTTTTTACTATGAATTGGGGCAGTAAAGCTGCTTATAAATGTTCGCCAATTAAATAACATAAGTGCGAAACGTAAACAGCTGTCGTTAAACAAATTGAAACTTTTATATTCAAACACTTTTAATTTCAGGAGTCATTACTCAAAGGTTCACTCTCAAATGAGATTTCATAATTAACGCAAGCCAGGTCGGCCCGTCAAGCGCATGTGAAAATTTAACGAGAGGAGCGAGCGAGGGCGGCTCTCCAAACCTATCTCAAGCGGCCTCGGCCCTCTCTACGCCTACATGTGTTCGACGTTGAAAACACTCGTAAAATAAGCGATATACACAACCTTTTTATAAATTACCACGATTAAATTAATGAACGCGATGTACAAAGTTTGATCGTTATTGGATTGTGACTTTTAAAAGTTGTGGCAATCGTTTTCTTCGTTACGAAAGTGTTTGTCATCAGCATTTAGTAAAAGTTATTGCTGATACTCGGTTATTTGGTATATGTTCACATGAGTCAATGTGGCCACAAAACCTCTATTATTGCCTATAACAACTTGTTAGAAGCCAGAACCGACAGCTTAAAGTGCCTCCCGAAACACAGAAGCGCTCAGTTGAAATTGCCACTGTGGTAGAGACACTCGTAGACAAACATCCTAGCTCAGTTCTGGAATATATTTGTCGAATTCTAGTTTAATTGTTTCAGAGTATTCGGTATAGCAGGTGAGGCGAGTGTGACTTTTGAGGAATTTTGAGTAATCTACTGCCTTTAGTAATCTAAATCTTTAATCATCTGATACCAGATGTGAAGGAAAGATACGGATTTTTTTTTCTGAATATGTACCTACCAGTAAATAGCGTACAACGTACATAGGTAAGATTAATTCAATATTTTCATTTCTAATAACCACCACTGAGTTTATAAGCTTTTGTTCTGATAAACTCGCACAATCATAAACATTTTCGGTATACGGTCGCCACAACCAAATTGAGGCTTTGAAGTGTTTGTGTCCACCACTCCAATTTGTTGAACGCACACTCTCAATAGGATTTTACTTGCCGCGAACACGATCAAATAAATGATTTTCGTTAAACACAATAAAGTTATTAGACTAAAAGATGATAAATTTATTGTGTAATCCATAGAGACTAGTAAGTAGTGCTTTAGTGTTATGTAAAGTCAGAGGATAAGCGAATAAATTTAGTTTTCAGTATGGGTCTTGGAAAAATCAAGAGCTGATTTTGTCTCTATTGACAAAAGTTACAAATAGAGACAAACACGATAACATGTGTTTGTCACGATGATGTTTACAGTGCTTTTAACTAAAGATCACAGCTATAACGTGACCAACTATTAAGTAAAACATTATGGTAATTAATGTCTGATATAAAATCTCAGAAATATTAAATAAAATAAAAATTAAATAAAAAACTTCACCATCTATTGCGACTGAGTTCATGCACCAATTAGATTCGTGGTGGATTAAGACCCAATCACTCACATTCGAGAGAAGACCAGTGTTTTAGCAGTGGAAACAGAAGAGTGCTGCTCTAAGAACTATAATAAGGACTCTTAGAAGGTCTACAGTTTACTTTTTAACTCACCTCCCCACAGGTTTGACAAAAAATTCTATTTAAATGAAAGGCTTTTTGTAAAACAAACGAGGGCCATAACTCTGGCGCAATTACTAGCATTCCTCGGCAGCTGTGAGACGTACCAACGCTAATTAACTTCCTGAATTTTGGTTAAAAAACCCTTAAAAACTCCAATACCGGTTGCGGCTAAACCACTGCTGCAGTATTGGCTTATTTCCGCTATTCTATTGTTATTATTTCACCGAAAACAATGTTTACAACAGAGATGATATTTACATTTCTGTTGATTTTATAATAATATTTTATGTTTAAATTTTTAAACACTATGCTCATGTTTCAATATACAAAATCGTTTATGTGTTATAACTGAATCAACCTGCTTCTCTTTTAAATAAAAATAAAAAAATATTCGAATTGAGTTAATTTTGACGGAAACAGATTCATTTCAAAATGATTTACAACTCCCAAATTGTTTAATAAAATAAAGAACCCTTTAGCTTTCTTTGTTGTGGAGGGAAAGCTGTTAAAAATATCCTTTGCGGCAGGAACCCGCAAAGCCCAATATTGCGGTAAAACATTTTTATGACAAATTGGGGGATCCTTACAATTAGTGCCATCGTCGCGTCTCTCAAAGAAGTGTCGTATTCAACTAGACTAATGAATGTCATAAATTCTCACAAAGAGCTCTTCAAATAATTTGTGAGAGTTATCGCGATGGGACGGCCAGCGTATACTGGTTGAGTGAAGCCTTTGATTTATTTTTAACTCTCGACGCCTCTACTTCTAAATTTTTAAGGATAAAAAGTGTTCGAAATAAATTAGGAACCAGAGATAAAGGAAAACATTTCTTGCATGTGATGCGGCCTCTTTTTTCTTATTTTTTTAAAAGCTCTTTTTACGTTTTGATCTCCGCAGATGTCATGAACAAAAAACTGAAGTGGTGTCCATTAGCAAAAATCATAGTAAAAATAATGTGTTACTGTGCAGTGTCACAAAGCTTTGTGTGAACACTTATCTGTTATGGTCAGGCTTGACGCTTATGGGAGGCGCATGTTACACTTAAAGTAAATACTGATGTATCGTGGTATTTACTGTACGTGTAACTGGCGTACTGATGGATGACAGTATTTACTGATGGATTTCTTGATATCTTGATTCCGTATTGACGATCCTCAAATGAGTGTACCTTTCTTTTTGTAGGTACAAATATTTTGACAATCGATTTCTTTTAACTTTTTTTTTAAACCAATTGCTAAAATAATAGCCACAAAAGCTTTAATTTTTAGCTTTGTGTCCATTTTAACGTGTATCCAGTAAGAAACCGGACTAAATACTGACGTGATAAATACTGTACGTGTGTCTGGTGTACTAATCCACCAGTAAATACTAACGTCTATCAGTAAATACTGTACCGATGGATCACAGTAAATACTTCACGTGTAACATGCGCCTAACATGAAGCGTACGCTAAGACATTTTTCACGACTTGAGCGTTACTCCACTTGCTCTACTGCTTTAAAGCATTAAAAAACTATGCCCGGTAACTACTAATTTCGTCCAAACCTAATCAACCGCGATTGCGTTGCAGCGCACCGTGGTTGAACCATTAACAAATTATTCACAAACATTTTCACATATTTTATAATAATTATGAATTAATTAACTGTAGCTACATTGATTTTCACTTCTAATTAAAATTAAATAGTGATTTGTGCATTTTTTATGTACACCGCTGATTAGGCATAAATTTTAAGAAGGCTACAGAATTTCTTACAACTTTGGTATCCTACTGTTGGTACCGTACTGGTTAGGTTGGTAGCGGCAAGCAGTAATGCGTGCAAACTACTGCTTGGTGGCAGAAAAAGTAATCCCTCAGACGAGCTCTATCACAAAGAGATCTGTCACAAGGTACTTTGTTGTATAGCTTCAACATGATATCGCTAAGAGACGACAATTCCTAGTCTTTGAGCAGATTACCTGCCTGCTTAGATCTGTGCAACCGACCAACTTGCGATTATTATTCACTATCAAAGGATATAACCTCAGTGCGATGTAGGTGCCAAGGTACACAAATTAATATGCAACCTGAGAATCTGTACCTATTACATTGCACCTGGCGTGTTGATTCAGTTTGCATTATCTGCGGATGTGGGCTGAGCCACAATATATTACCGATAACTAAGCAGCTAATTAATTCATGTAGAATACACTTAGATCTTCAAAACTACGCAAAAGATTTTTTATCAAAAGTGATTCAAGAGGTAGGCGTATAATACGAGAATGAAGTCGCGAGCAACTGCTAGTTCATTTATAATTTACGATATTCAACTCATAAAGAACGTAGCCGGAATAAGTTGACAAAAGTCCCAAAGCGTTCCATACTTGTTGTATATTATATTAACAAGGAGGATATGACTGACTGACCGGTTGATAATACTTTGCTATTGTCTGTTGATGAAGAAAATTCATTATTATAAGCCAATTGATAACTGCACTATTAGTGGATTATATAAAAACGAACATATTTTCGTTTTCAAACATTTATTGACTTTTGTGCGCCTTTGGAGCGCTCGTGTTGTACTTGGCTAAGTTGTTTCTATCAGGTCAACGAAGTTAAGCACTGTTCCGCGTAATCACCATTTGATGGGTGACCGTCAGTGGCAAATTCAACTAAGCGCTCGCGTGCTTTGGAGGGCACGTTAAGCAGTCGGCCCCGGCTTTTTCAAAGTTGTTAGGCCATTACAGAGGCTTCCGGGCGGCCTAAAATCTCTTACTGCAGAGTTGACCACTGACGCATTCTAACTTACTTTTTTGGTGCGCATAACTGTGGATACAGCGAGGTAATAGATTTTATGGAACCGTGATGATCGGGATATCTGATGATATCAGAATGAGGTCAACGGGATTCCGCAGCGAATAGTAATAAGGTGGTCGTGAGTAGGCTTTTTTGAATCGTCAATAACGATTTCACAAATAATAACTGCCGAGAGGTTAGCTAGGGGATCTGCTATTAATGTGATATAGCAGGAGACTTTCGAATATTGGATTGGTCAATATCTATTTATTGTCGTCTATAGAATGTGTTTGTGTTGATATAGGATCAAAACGTCTGAGCAAAGTGTTGAGATTATTGTTTCAATATTTGTAGAAAAATTGCTAACTTTGATTTTATATTTAGCCTAGCTGACCCGTGCGGAGTCACTCGCGTATTTTTTTTTTTTTTTTTTATCGTTTAATCCTTCCTTGGTCTACTACAAATATTTTAAGACCAAAATCCAATCCAATTTGGCACAACGCACAACAATTAACTTTTATTAGGATACTAGCTGACCCGCGACCCTTCACTTGCGTTATTTTCCTCACCGTTTAAACCTTCCTTGGACTAACACAAGTATTACAAGAGCAAAATCAGCCAAATCGGTTTAGCCGTTCTCAAGTTTCAGCGAGACTAAAGCACGGCAATTCATTTTTATAAATACGAAGAATACGAAGAAGAATATCCCGAACACGCACTGATTTAAAAATTACCGACTGGAGACGCTTTGCTCTGTACTAATTTGCGGGAAATGTCGGCATATAATTCGCTTCTTGAAAAGGGAGTCCGACAATACAAGGTGTTCACTTTACGATTCAGTCTACCCTGTTTCTATAGATTTATGTGACGCCATTAAAGAGAATTACTGTTATTGTTCCTGATAAATCGACTTCAAAGCTCAATTTTGTTTCTTGAAGAAAATTGTACATTTTATCTAGATAGCATTGTTTGTTCTACAAACAAGACTGTAAAGCAAACAGCTGTTTAATGAATTAGGTAGGGCTTACAACTTCAGGGCATAAGAAAACCTCGTGCGATCTTTTTTACAAATGTCTTTTACTGTATTATTTTATCCTATCATATTTTATACAATTTATCGCTTTGTTTATTATAAATTTTCCTAGTTATTATTTGATAAAAAATGTACTCTACTTTTACAATAGTCGGCTATTGCCTGGCAACGAAATAAACTGTCGTTTTTAGTTTTATGGGCTTATAAGTTTCCGTAATGAACCGCTATTTTATTCATGGTTTATATTCGTAAGGTTCCTTTTAGGCTTTTATGAACGGCAAGACTTTTAGAAAGCCATTTTTTAAGTTGCGCTTATGAATTCTGTACACTATTCTGTCTTTGAACTTTATAGTTTTAAAGTACCTTCATTGATAAACAGTAAATAATCACGGTTTCATTTTGTAAAAAGTCAAGCTATGTTGGAGGCCATCAGGCGGCCTATTCACTTTGTAACCAGAGTTGGCTACGGAGTCATGTGAATCTACTTACTATAGCCACAGAATAAACAAGAGCAAAGCTTGAACACCTCGTTTTTACATTCATATTCATATTAAAATAAACGGATAAATTTTGACCGGAACTCAGCAATTTATCGAACCAATCAAAAATACGCTCACAACTGTAAAAACATTGTCAGAGAAGTAATCAAAAATGGTAACGTGTGAAATAAACCCAGATCAACGCAAACGCTTTGCTGCTTTTGATATTGTAATTTTATTGACACTAGACCAGTATAGTTCGCACGGCGGATCTAGGCTTCAGTGAAGTTAGCTGTTTGTGATGCGCTAAGACAATTTAGTTTGAAAAAACTCCATTGCGCATCGAAACGGCTAACTTCACGACGGCCGAGATCCGCCGTGAGAACTATAACAATGATGGCTTGCAGAAAGAGTGAGCTTACGTTATCTGGAATAGATTTTTGACAAAAAGAGTAGACCTGTCTTTCCTTAAAATATCGTTTTGAGAATCTGAAGGTGTTCTGTTTGTAGCTAGCTACTACTACTTTCATTTCAGCTACTTACACAGCATTATGTCTTACGGTATTTTGTTGTGGGGGAGTGCTGCAGATATTAACACCATATTCGTGTTGCAGAAGAGGGCTGTTCGCGCAATTTATAACATGGTCCCTCTTCACCAATCACTTAGAGATATTATGACAGTACCCTGTCAATATATTTATGAAAATCTTATGTATGTTCGCAAAAATATTAATCTGTATAAGAAAAATTGTGATAATCATAATGTTAATACTAGCAATAGAAATAAACTCGCTGTTCCCACAGTTAGGCTCACTAAGGTCAGTAAATCTTTTAAAGGGCAATGTGTACGCTTCTTTAACAAAGACCCAAGCGACATACAAAATTTATCAATTGGTTAATTTAAAAAAATGATTAAACAAAAACTGTCTTAAAAAGCTTACTATAAAATAACCGATTACCTAGATGATAAAATAGCTTGGGACGAATGTGCTCCAACTCTACTCGGCATCCATAACAATAGCAAGTGTCATGCCAAAAAAGCTGTAGGAACCCAGCCGGTGTTGTTGCCAGTTCTTTTACGGCATGGGCGCACATTGGAACTGGTGAAAATTTTCCTAGCTTGTAAGACGTTTCAAAGTGATCCTTGTGATTCTATTAAAATAAATAATTTTTGTTTTTTTTTATTTTGATTTTGACTACCACATACTAGTATCACGGTTAAATTTTTGTTAAACTAATGTCAGAACATTCTTGGTTATAAAGTGTACCGCGGTAACTGTCACGATATTATAGTTATTTAGAGAAGACCTACTCAATAAATAATTTTATCTATAAAATAATCTTTTTACTGTAGTTTTCAGAATCTAACGATCACCAACAAGCCGAAACTACGGCGCGTTGCAAGTTAAGACTTAGTATTGATCTAATAGAAGCTAGACTACTAAGTAGTCTACAGTCTTTCCAAGTCAAGAACAGCAGTTTGAATAATATAATAATAGCTTTAGAACAGATAAGAGTAGAGTTTAATAAAAATAATAATTTTATTTGAACTGAAATGAGTAGTACCAAATAGCATAGAGAGCACTGGTGGTCTAGTGGTAGTGACCCCGCCTTCCGATCCTAAGGTCGTGGGTTCAAACCCGGTCGTGCACCAATGGAATTTTCCCATCAAAGAATTTATGTGCGCAATGCCAGTGCTCTCATACGGTGAAGGAAAACATCGTGAGGAAACCGGTATGTCCAAGAACTAAAAATTTGAAAGACATGTGCCATCCACTAATCCGCATTGGGTCCGCGTGATGGATTAAGACCCAATCAATCTCGACCGAGAGTAGGCCAGTGTCCCAACAGTGCGAATATTAGAAGGCTGTCATGATGAAATAGCATTTACAAGAGGTGTACAAATCACAACATTTCTATAGTTTTATTTAATAATAATAATAATTATCGAATTATTAACTAAGAATACACACATGTCCTAGTATTCATTAAATAAGAATTTCAACCAGTTAACCAGTTAAAGTGCCGGATAACAATGTTTGAGTCATACCAATACACAGCGCTTACTTGCCTGTCAAGTTGTATAATCAGAAGACCAATTCTCGTAAAGGAAAAGACGTTTTTTTGTTATCTTCCGCATCGCTCCCTATTGAAGAGGGTTGCTCATATTTACCTTCAAGCTGCGTTTACAAGGGGAAAGTTACTTGCACGCAAGTATTGTGACAATCACCGAACTTACAGTTAATGACTCGCTTAATTCTATTGTTGAAAAGCTCATTTTTCCACATGAGAATATCGTACCTAATACAGTAAAGAAAACTCCCCCCAAATCACAATTATTATTATTCATGATGCTATTCGTATTTAGGCACTAGGTATAACGGTAGATTTAGTGTAGTAGGTAGTGAGTTAAAACCTGGGATGCTAAAAATATGTTGAACCAGTGCTTTCAAACGGTGAAGGAAACCAAATTTTACATTATAAAAACTTTGGTGACGACTATGGATATCAGTCAATAGAGGTCCACTGCTGGACATAAGCCCCAAAGAATTCTGATGGTGCAAGGAGAAGGCTTTCTTCATGCACTGGCTTACTGCGACTGCGTCTGCTAAATGTCATTGATTGGGCCGTCCTATACTTTTCGTTTTCCATATCCTTCTACGAGAACCTTTCGTAGAACCTTTATTCCCGAGCGGTTATCGGTTATGCGAGCTATATGGCCTACCCACCCACTGCCAGAGCTCAGAGAGAACTATCTGCATGTAAACGAACCATCAGAACTTTAGCTCCAGGCCACCCTACTGTAGGTTTAGTAGCAATCAATCCTGTTAGACAAATTGATCATGCGTAAGTTAGCGTAACGCGACTGCGATAGGTAAAGTACTGGAACATAAAGTAAACAATCGAGTTGCTGATGCTGTCTGCATTTGATTGGCGCTTTGAGAGAACGCTACGATTAAATATACGTCCGTGGTTAGTTAAGTATGTAAGTTTGTGTGACACAGTGATTAACTTCACCAGTTTTTTACTTATTTCAGCTTACCCTCCTCAGTCTGCTGGCTGACCGCTCCCTGACTCCCCGTTTATAGGCCACTTCTGTGGACGCCATGCGACTACTTAAGCGTTTTAGCTAAAGGTACTCTAAGTTAGTCTCATACAAATTTGGTGGAGATCTGATGAGGATCTTCAGCGTGATGAGCAGAATAGCTTCTCAAAATGCAGTGAATTGCTCACTTTTTTAAGTTTTTGCTAGCGTCTGTTTGGCGGAAAACGACTAGTTATATTTGGTTTAGCCAGTAGCGTTGCCATCGTTTCAGTCGATTTTGTTTAGCAATTGTTGGGCCAGGGCCACATGCAAGTCGCGATCATAAAACAATACCTATTATTGAAGGCACGATATTTCCCGTCAGTCGCCTCCGGCCTTTAACAGTCGGGTTTGGCTACATTCCAGTTTTTTTGTCTGTTGTTACAATGTGTCTTTTATAGAAAGTTATGAATACCGATACAATGCTGGGTTAATAATGAGACTTTATTTAGATAATATAATTTTCTGGTACACGAAATACACGGAAAATACAATAAATAAACTGGTCCATGTCCTATGCGCAGTTTTAGGAACAAAATGTATACTTAAACCATAGACTAAAGTTTAGCCTATTACTAAATAAACAGTTTGTGAGACGTGCCGACAGATAATTACATTCTCTTGGAATAATTATGGCGAAATTGAAAATAATTCAGTTGCCTACGAAACCAATAAAAAAAACCATGAGCGCATAATCAATTTAAAGTCAAAAGGCACAATGTTGTTTTTTTTCCTTATAATACGATCAATCTGAATTTACCAGACGTTTTCCTCTACCGCCATTTGCAGCAGACCAAACTCATCAGACGATTTCCTCTACACCACGCAGCGACCGTTCACGCAGTCGGCTCGGCACAGTCGGCAGCAATTAGTCCTTGGCGTCAGTTGGTAAATATTAACACTGGTAATTGTACCCAGAACGTCAGCTCCCGATGTTCGTTACACTGGGCACTTGCAACCTGAATACAAATGAATCCATTATCCGAAAGTGCGGAGATAGCAGATCGACGCAATATCACGTAACGTCGTGTATGCCGATCTGCTAATGCCTTGTGAGCGCTTTTACTCTGTTTTGTGAGCTAAAAAGATAAAGTTATCCTATTACGTGTTGTGAGGAAAGTTTTGTGTTCTTTACGTATTGTGACTGCTTTTGTATTGTAAAGTTTGTTAGTATTATACAATTTGTTGGTATTAGATTAATTACGATTCCTATTAAAATAGGCAGGTTAATTTGGAGAAGAAATCTATATCATACTAGTTTAATTAATATGTTATAAGTTTTTTTTATAACTGTTATTGTATAACCCTCAAACTTTCCCTTCTGACCACGCTACCGCAATGTCGTCAAAAGGTAAAATCATAGCGTATTAAAATTTAATCCACAACCTGACTTCAACCATGCATGCACATCATTCGCCTAAAATTGGATTCTAAACTATATTAATCAAAAGCGAAATAACATTATTTCACGTGTTCGATAACAATGATCCGCTATCTGTATATTCATCCCACGCCATCCGGGGATACCCAGTTATTTATTTTGAAGCGGGATTTATTTGCGGAAATGGGTCTGACCCACATTACTCAAGGGAGATTTTGCTGAATAGGATTCTAAAGTATGCTGTTCGGTTTCAGATAACTTATTGTATTTTGAAGTGCTTTATTGTAGTAAGGATTTTGAGGGTTTTTCAAATGGGTGTAATTTCAATAAGTATGTTGGAGGAACCACCATGTGACGTGACTCAACAGCAATTATTATAGCGCTTAACTGCAATAACTTAACGTGTTTTTTGAAGCATGGAAGCGCTCAGGTGTAACTAACATAAGCAGCAACCCATGATTATTAACAGCCTTCTAATGTTCTCACAAATGGGACACTGATCTACTCCTGAGCTGTAGTTAGTAAGTCTTAATCCACCTCGAACCCAATATGGATTTATTTGTTTCTAATATTCATTCGACTCGATAAATCGGTGATAATGTATCGGTTCCAGGAAGTCTGTGGATGGTGGCGACTCATTATCGAATTCTTTCGAGAAGGCCTATCCAGCAGTGGGCGTATGATGATGATGATGTTGATAAACCAACACCTACACGCAGAAGCGGACGATGCATTTAGTAAAGACAACATTGTTATCCCTCTGTTAATTGTATGTAGGCAAATCCTCTGACATTGTTTAATCTGATGACGTAACCAAACTACGAGGCCGTAAACAGGGTTTGAATAAACATGAAAGTTCACCTCGAATTATAATTAGACGTCAAAACGACCCTTAAGTGGAGCCCGCCTCAGGAGGTTACTAAAACAGGTCAAGTATGGTTTTTATAACGCACAGAGAACATGCGACATGCTTTGCTTGGTTTAAGTGAAATAAGAAAAACTAGGCTCGCTACTTTTATAATTTAACATTTGATGTAACGATTAAAATGGTTTGAAGCGACACATTAATCGCGGTTGGCTGGCACAACAAACAAAACAAGGGCTCACCTAGTTTTATTTTTATTTCAGGCAAAGTGAAAAAGATAAGTTAATTTTGTCCAAAGTAACGTTACGTAAGTTACCTGCTTATATACTTTCTACGATAAATTCTTAATTTTAAACGTCCACGCACTGTTGCGTTTTAAATAAACTTAAACATACCTCTAACAATAGTTAATCCGGTGAGGCAACGAGCAAACCGTTTCAAAACGACAATCGAATACTGAAGCGACTGTTAAAGAGGATAAAATAATTGTGAATGGTTGTACAGGTCTAAGGTTTGAAAATACTTAAAGTACAGAGTCATTTTCCATGTTTAAGTTTTCAGCGCTGTTTTGATGTTTGTGAAGTATTTTGCAAGACGTATAGTAGATTATATCTCATAGGGACCTACGAGTATACCTGCTTTGTGAATGCTTTATGATTAATTTATTTTGACACATTAAATACATTATAGTGTATATAATGCATATGGTTCATAATTCATAATTCATAATTTTTATTCAGATCAAGCACACATTAATAAGATAAAATAACATTATGTAGTTTTACGTGATAGATAAATAGCTTGCATTCATATATTTAGGGTTACAGTATCTTTACTAAGTGGTAAAATTTGTGTTGTAGATACTGCGTACCTTCCAGGAGCGTTACAATTTTATTCAGAGAACATTTATAGTCTACATTACATAGTGTTATGATCTATGGTGAGTACTTTGTTATAAGAATTTTAATTAATCGATTCAGTATTTTAATAATATTTAAAATAATATAACCAATTTAATAGAAAGTGTGTAATATTGCCATATCTACACATTTACGTTGTTGATTGAGTTTACGTCAATCAATAGTTTCAATTTATCGAACTATAACTAACTATCATCATGACAAAGCATTCTTGTTTGAAACCGTATAAGCACTTAATGGTTAAAGGTAGCAGCAAAATATTGGCTCTAGTGATCGATCAACGTCACCTCATCTCGATCAGACCGGTATTTTTTGTTTGAAACCTCGTACTGCAACGAAAAACATTATCGTACCGGCATCGCCTTGCTCCAGAGCAAAATAAGTGACAAAAAGCCAAGACGATGCTGATCTGGCGTTAGGGTATTTGCTACAACTTGTGTTGAAAATGTTGTTTATCGAGTTAATTTGATGCAGAGCACGTAAACTGATAATTATCAGTTGAAGTTCAACATTCCAGGACTAGAAGTATTACCTCTTCTCATATCTGTCTCTGTGGTCCTAAAATATTTTATTCATTGACAGAATACAAGCCTGATAATGTATTTATTCATATCATGTTACATAGGTTACAGCAACATTTTGGATCAAAAGTGCACCGATTCTTATAACATTAAGTGGTACACTCAATTACAAATTGAAAAGATTATCTTATCTTAAATATAAAAATGAATTGCTGTGCGTTAAGCTCGCTAAAACTCAACGACTGGACCGATTTTACTGATTTTGGTCTTGAAATGTTTGTACAAGTCAATAATCATGAATTCAATAATTATTAATTTCACGGTACAAAATTTTTTGACAATTCAGTTTAGGTCCTAATTTGAATCGCTCTAAGAGTTCATGGTATGGAGGCTGGGAAGGTTTAAACGGTGAGAAAATATACAAAATATACATTTGCTAAAAAAAAAAACGCGAGTAAAACCGCGCCGGATCTACTAGTTTTTAATAAAGATTAATTATTGTATCTAAGTATTTTTATAAATTCAATCAAGATTCGGAGATTTGGGTAGGCACTGAATAAATCTTGTTACTTGACATTATTCTTTTAATTATTTCAATTCTTGACTAACACAACATCTTCAAATATCTAAGTACTATAAATAATAAATAAATAAACTTCTTCTACCACAACATCTTTCACAAAACCCTATTACCTGTTACAATTACATGATCATAAAAAATATTTTAATAAGCTTTAGTATCACTATCACATTTGATTTTCATTGTTTTTCGTTGTTTTTCATTGATAGGTAGGTCAGGTACCATAGTTTTATAAAACAAGTAGCAAGATCTCTTCAACCTAGATTTTATAGTAAGTTGTGGATAACGCTGTTGGTTATATGTTAATTGAGTCTGTTTCATATCTACCATTTACTCAACCATAAATGTATAACTGTTTGTTATCCCGAATAAATAAAATAAAAATAAAAATAAAATTGTTTCCTATTTGAAACTGACATTATTCTATTCTAACAGACGATTTATGGACAGGTTTTTGAATTAAATTGTTTACATCAAGTTCTAACTCTTCCGTAATATGATATACATAGATGATGATGATAAATCTTATTAGCTTAGAAGATACCATATGTAGCTAATACAGACAATACTGTTATGTACCAAGGTCACGAAGTCAACCTGACTAAATTAGACATGTTCTTGTTCTTGTCGTTTCATTTGTAAGCCGTTAGCTGAAGTCTACTACTGGAATCGTATGCTTTTTCTACTTAGCTAAGCATATCATAATAATAAAATATATTCGAATCAACAAATTCAAACCTATATTGTTAAAAGTTAAACAGGTAACCAGAAAATGAGAATCCAATTTGCAAAGGGTCGATTAATTTAAGTAATGAGCGTCCAAATAATCATTGCTTGTCCGATATCCCCCAGGCACACATCAGATACAGGCTTTATTATTGGATGTGTACATCAGCTCATTTCTCCTGGGTCAGTCACTTACGCCGCAATTAGGATAGACGTCTATCTGGTGTCACGCGCGATTACAGATTGAGATTGTGTAACAGATGCTACTACGCAAAGCTTTGTGATCCTCACCATGGAAATTCATCAGCTATGGAGGCGTAGTATGTACCATTATTGTTTATCACTATTAATTTAACTATTAAGACAACCGTTTGTAAACCAAATGTCGGTTAGCATTCTTTTGAAATAAGAGTAAAAATATAACAAAAAATGTTAATTAAATTCTTATATTAAACTTACCTTTATTTAAAATTTACGAAATAAGAATAAAAACAAACGAAAAATAATTATCAATTTTTTTCATATACATAATAACGTTATTCAAGTGACTTATAAGTATTATTTTAGCATAAAGCTACTTACTTAGATCAATTTGATGTTGTAAGGATCCTCAAAAGTACTTCAAACACCGTCTTTGTTTTCCTCAATAGCCCTTGATAATGACACTTTTGCAATAAAAACACTCGCATGAATGTAAATACAATAAGAATGTTTAAACTGTATTTATTTAATTATATTAAATACAGCTAAACTATATGGTTCATTGAAAAAATTGATAAAGTCTAGTTAATTAATTATTTATAAAATGGTACCTACCTACTAGTACCTACTAAGTAAGTTTTTTTCAATTAATGTGAGCGTTTGGATTTAAATATTCACAGTGCACTTACTTATCACAATGTCACAGAACAGATATTAGTACTACGTGACAATGTATTTGAAAAAAAAGGAAGATATGCAAAAATATTCATTTACTACTAAAACCTTATCATTTTAAGAGAAAAAAAACAACGTATGATCATGCCAACAATTTATTTTCCTAATGTTTATCTACGAATATACTAACTAACTACAAATATCAAAATGTTTAATATTAAAATCACTACAAATAATTAAAAATGCTCACTATCTAGTCATGTTTCTACACTACGTCATAAATAACTTCTAATAGTTAAATATTAAAGCACATTTTTCTAGCGTGAATTAACAATATAATAATTTTTATATTTCACATCGTGGACTATACAATTATTATTAAAATGTAAATAGAGATATATAATTATGTACTAAAACATCACTTTTGTTCTTTAATTCAAGGCTACTTTAAATGTTCGAGAGAAATTTGACGATTTTTAGCCATTCCTAACAAAATGTTATCAGTTGACGCATTCGTGGAACTTTGCAGAATGTCTTCTTTGCTTACCATCGAATGGTAATCATTCATTTCAGCCCATGCTGGATCTGATTTGGCTATTCTTTTCCTACCTTTAATTTTAGTGTATGATAGAATGGAAACCATAATGAAAAATACCACACAACCCAGTGCACAACCAACCATCAAACCTAACCGACGATTCAAGAAAGCTGATAATTTATACTTCTGTTTTGTTTTAAGTTCAATTGTTATTTGTTTCTTATAAGTGTTAAAAGAAATACAATCATTAGAAGGTGACCGGCTGAGAAGTGCAGTAATTTTATCTTGATTCAAATAAGATGTAACATTTTCACTACTGTTTATGGTAATGTTAAAGTCTGATTCGAATTCATCTTCGTAATCAATGTATTCATCTGATAATGCAACCACGCAAACGACATAGTTAGCGTTATGCTCCAGATCCTTTAGATTAGTAGTCACCTTGTCTTTGTTTAAATATCTAGTCTTTACCTGCAATAAAGTTTCCATGTTATAATAATCTGTTAAGTACAACTTCAAATGTTGATGTACCTCTGAATTACAGTAAACTCACGTCAGAATGTATATCTTCTGCATAGTAAATAATTTGTAGAGCTTTAACGGCGGTACGATTTCTTATGAACCACGATACCGATACAGAGTTGTCTTTGTGCTTGTCAACTGACAGCTGTGAGATAACTGGAGCATCACATTTCTCTTTTGGATATTGGCCGTTAAAGCACGTCACATCTTTAGAGTTTATTGTGTTCGGATGATCTTGTATCCATACCCAAGCATTATCCTTCTGACAGTTGCATGTCAAGACATTATCTGGAAACATATCAAAATGTTTGATGGATGTATTTTCGGATTATTCATGTTTCAAGACCTATTTTTTTCTAAAGAGCCAATGTAAACTAAAAATATAGGTCACGGATTTCAATCCCGTTGTTTTCTATATTTATTGTATTTTATATTCTAAAATGTTACCTATAAAACAAACATAGTTAAATTAAAATAGCATATTTATTTGACAAACAACTTTGCCTTATATACTGCAAAGTGATGGTGGAATGATTAATAAATAATTAAGTATAGTAAGAAATTACCTTTGACTGATATGTCGTGGATATGATTTTCCACAGAGTTTAATAATTCTATAGGTATCGTCTGCAATTTGTTATGCTCCAAATCTATTTGTAGTATGTTATTCAAGTTATTAAACGCTGTTACCGAAATATACTTGATATAATTATGACTCAGGTAAAGCACAGTTAGTTCTTTGAGGTTTGTCAGATCGTCATTAAGAATGTTTTGCAACTTGTTATGTGAAACATCCAGAAGTTTTAGATTGCCTAGATCTTCGGCAAATGAATCCATAGATTCTATATTGTTATGGGATAAGCAGAGTGTTTTCAATTTAAATAGGCCCCGAAAATTACTTGTCTTTAGTTGTGAGATTCTGTTATAGCTAATATCTAACGTTTCTAATAATGTTAACTTAGAGAACGGACTAATAGTTAGGCGTCTTATTTTATTGTATGTCAAATACAAGTTTCGCAAGTTTGTGAAAAAGTCAAAGGTATTATCGTCCACAGTAGTCATATTTGAGGAACTTACATGAAGTTCATATAAGTTAGTAATGAGCATGTTGTTATCTTCTCTGATGTTTGAGGAAGTCCATCGAATGGCCGGATTCTTACTTAAGTCGATATTTATTAAAGTGATTTCTGCCCTTTTATGCAACATTAGAAAATCGAAGTGCACAATCTCATTATATGATATATTTATGCTAAGTAAGTTAGGAAATACTTCAAATATCATATTAGGCAAAGTTTCTAATCTATTAAAGCTTATGTCAAAAGAGATTAAATCGATATATTCTACTTGTTTCCGAACAGTTATAGATTTTATTTCGTTTTTTCTCAGGTTTATATATTTAAGTTTTTTTAACTTCTCAAAACCACAAAGTTCTATTTTTGGTAATAAATTATCAGCAATGTCAAGATTTTCGACTGAAGTGAAATTTTGAATAGTGTCGTAGGGAACATAGTCTAGAAAGTTGTTGCTAATATTGAAGTCTGAAATAGAGTTATGATCATCAAACAACTGTGTAGGAACAGAACTGATTATATTCTGCGCTATATTTAGTCTTAATAAATTGTTGTTAAACTTAAATGTGCCTTCAAATAAATGCTCTATATTGCAATGCTCTAAATACAAACTTTCTAGCAGAGGGAGTTGAAAAAATGACTCTAACGGTAAAAAGTCGAGAACATTATGCGATAAAGATAAATATCTTAAACCTGGAACATTGATAGAAAGCAAGTCACCCGATTTCAATGAGTTATTTACTAATGAAAGTGACTTTAAATTATTGAGTCCAAGAAAAGTGTTGTTTTCGATTTGATGTATTTCACAGTTGTCTAAATAAAGTGAACTCAGAGGAAGTCCGTGTTGAAATATGTTCTTTTGTAACACATAAAGCGGGTTAAATGAAAGGTTCAAAATTCTCAATTTCTTTAAAGTGTCAAATGCAAGATCAAAAACAAACATTATGTTATTGTGTGAAATATCTAATTCTTCCAACTGAGGTAAACCAAAAAATGTGTAGTTGGTTAAGTTTCTCAATAAGTTATTGTGCAAATCTAAATAGATAACTGAACTTAAATGTTGCAGAGAAAAATCTTCTATGACTGAAATTTCATTATCATATAATTCTAGCTGTGTGATTGAAGACAAGTTACGAAAAGTATTCTTTGTTAAGAACTTTAAATGGTTATTTTGAAGGTTCAAGTTTTTTAGTTTTTCTTGACACTGTAAGATAAAGTTTGGTATTATAGTCATGGAATTTGATTGTAAATGCAAGGTCAGCAAATTAGAGCTTAATTTTGGTAGAACATCATAAATATCTACCAAAAAGTTATTGTTTAGACTAAGATACTTTAACTTCAGCATTTCGGCAAAAGCTCCTGATTCGATAAATGTAATTTCATTGTGGTCCAAATAGATTTCTTCTACTTCTAGGCAACTAATGAAATAATGTTTAGATATTAACTTTAACTTGTTATTATTAAGTCTAATTTCATTAATATTTACTAAGAGTCCTAATGTGTCGTTTATTATCTCAGAAAAGTTATTATTGTCTAAGCTAATTTTCAATAAATTTTTATTATTTATAAAAATATTATGTGGCACTTGATTTAGATAATTAAACTCTAACCGCAGCCTAATTAGATTATCTAGGTTACTAAAGCTCTCACTATGTATGTTGCTTAAACAGTTCTTATCTAAGTGTATAGCGACAATATTATTAGAATTTAGAAATGAATCTATTGGCACATCCAAAATGTTATTATGACTAAAATACACCTCAATTAATGAGGGCAGATTACAAAAAATTCCATGAATATGATGCAAATGGTTGTAACTAAGATCAACCACTTCTAGAACTTGGTTTTTATGAAATATATTGGGATTCAAATTTTTTAACCGATTGTGACTTAAATCTATCGATTTTAAGGCAATCAAGGAATTAAAAGCCCTATAATGTATACTGTTGATTAAATTAAAACTTAATATCAACGTTGTCAGGGACGGACAAAATCTAAGGCAGTCTTCGGAAATAAATTCAAACCTATTTTTATACAAGTTCAAGAATTCTAAGGAGTTCAATTCAGAATGTTCAACAAAAGGGAACGAAGCCATTCTATTCCATGATAGACTTAATGACCGCAAATGTCTGAGGGTGGTGAGAGCAGATATCGGAAATATTGTCAATTTGTTTTCACTTAGGTCGATCTTAGAGAGCGATTGTTCTAAACCAGAAAACGCTGACTCGGATATATCACGCAATTCATTTCTTATTATTTTTAGTTTGACTAGAGGAAGACCGTAAAAACTGTAACTTGATATTTCTCCAATTAAGTTAGATGTTAATTCGATCGAAGTCAACTTGAGCATTCCAGATAATGCTTTTTGCGGTATATTTTTTACTTTACTTGAAACAATGCTTAACTTTTCAAGGCATTTCCTAAGCGGCATAAATGTGTCATCGTTAATATCTTTTATGTTTGTACTTGATATATGAATACGTTTTATGCAAACGCCTTGAGGTATAAAATGGGGTCCCAATGCTTCTTCCTTATCGTCGAGATCATAAATAAACAGTGAATGTAAATCAGACACACTTTTAAGTGCATTTTTTATATCTTTCGAGGCAGTATAATAGCAATCAAGAGACAATCCTGAAACATACATAAGTTACTCATTTAACATTGAATGATTGAATTAAAAAGCAGCACACTCTCTTCGTAAAATCGAACATCTAACAAAAAAACTTGATGTCATGATTTACAAGAGCGTTGTCTTACCTTTCTCAGTTATATGACAAGTACATTTAGTCCCTGTTAAGTCCGGGCACTCCAGGGTATTTTGAGCTCGCAAAACGTGCGGTAGAAAATGAAATAATGCGATGATTTGCAAAACATTCCAGCCATTTTTGGTTGTCTTAAAACATCCAATTATTTTCATAGTTTCATTATAATAATGTTATGTTTTACATTTTTCTTGACGCTTGTTCATTTGTCCTGGAACAAAAGAGATTACGTTATCAATGGACTTAATTTGTAATTTTTTTGGGTCTGAGTTAATTAAAGCCCAAAACATAAGTTTCAAAAACTTTAAGTCATTGAGCAAAGCAAGTAAAAATTTGAGACATGTTCGATTGCTAATGAGCAAACCATGTACGTCACAGACACAATTTTCCACAGACGTTAATTTACTGTCACATCTATTACTACATTCACTAAAGCTAGATTAAAACGCCATAAATTAAAAGAAGAAAAAGATCAATCTCGTATTATAAGCCATAAATTAAAAGAAGAAAAAGACCAATCTGGTATTATGCACTATTTGCAGAGTAAATTGTAGAGTCAATTAAGATTATGTTTGTATTGGCCTTATTCCCAGAATAGTTATATCAGAAATCAGTTGAATCGATCCACAGTAAGCTCGGTAAACTCCGTATATCAGACCGAAACTCAAACTGCTAACACGTTTCTACATGTTTACATTTTAAGATAAAAATAGAGCAAGACGTGTGGCAGAAGTAGACGTAGGCGGTTGACTCATCTAAGATGCACCAAGTGTCGTGACTTGACAACCTACAAAGTAATACCTGCTATAAATCGATCGCGTTAATTATATTTTCATTTATCAAACACTTTGCGAACGTGTAGAGTCTTTAGTGAAAAGTGTTTGATAAATAAAAATAGAACAAACTGCTATCGATTTAAAGTTTGTGTTCCTGTACCGGTTGTTAAGTTACGTCACTTTGCGCTTTTTTTAAATTGGACTAAAGTGTATTTAATATCCGAGTAATCTGCATGTTAAACGCATCCGCACTTTGTCGTCAACTTAAACAAAGTTTGCAAATTCAGGAAATTGAGCGCAGATCACACAGATTTAGTGCACAATTTGTGGTAATGTCCGATTCGGCAAATGTAAACAAAGCTTTATGCTTGGTTTTATCCATAATTGATTAAACACCGAAATAAGATGCTTATTGGTATGAGTATTGATATAACCTAATTTAAGTTACCTTATAAAAGTCGGTCAGTGGAACCATCGATCGATGAGGTTTTTAAAATAAATAAAAATATAGTGTAATACATTTCTATAAGTTAGGAAAAGTAAGGCAAACAGGATAAAAGAGACTGACAGAATATATTTTAAATAAAATAAAACTCTTTCCTTATCTCCAACAGAATGATAATATCGGTTTCCACGAAACGAATACAATTTATAACTTTACCTCAAAGTTATAATGGAATATTACTACTTATTCAACTTACCAAGCTTTTCCTTTGCGCTGACACACACAGTCGCGAGCTAATTACAAAACGTTGTTATGCCGCAGGATATAGAGTTCATTTTGGCGTGTCCCCTGTCGGGCTGAAGTGCGCGTGTCCACTTGCGTACTTGCGTCCTGGTTTGTTCCCCACGCGTGGTATAAGGAAGCTCGATCGCGTTTAAAGTTTTTTTATCGGTTTATTGTGTGGCTGCGGCTGAGCGCGGAGCACGGAACGCCTGGGGTCATTAGAAAGCTCGACAGAAGACTGCCGCGGCGGCGCGCGCTCTGTAGGTCACCGCTGTTGTTGCGGCACGGCACCCCCGACCCACTATTATTATACTTTTATGACGAATCGGATTTCGCTCCACGAACACACGGCTTTTTGTGAACGCGCAAGGGTTTATCTCATACCGTATGTTGATTTATTCCAAGCGTTTTCGTATTGTGTCGCCTTGTGTGAATACTGCTTACCTACCTATTTCCAGGATAAAAAATGCTGTTCAGTATTCGGTTAGAAGCAACTTTACCTACTGCACTGATTCGATTATTCAATATTCAAAGTCAAAGCGCTAGTAGCGTGTTTGTGTCGCTTATAACAGATTAACGAAATTAAGCAACGTTCTGTCGGCAATACTTGGACGGGTGACTGCTAGTAGCATTTTTACCTGAGCGCTTCCGTGATTCGGGAGGCACATTAAGCTGCCAGTCACGGCTATAACAGTAGGCCATGATGGAAGCCTTCAGGTGGCCTATAAACTCTGACTAAACTCGAACTTACTTTAATTATTCAATGAAATAATATAGATGGATAGCAACTAACAGGATATCGATTTGTGTGAATATTTTAAACAACAGATAATTGTTTACAATTGTATTGCTTATCTACGTATGTAGTTTAAACAATGACTTTTTTATTTACCTAAATTAAATGTAAAAGGTATGTAAGTACGCTATATTACTTTATATACACTTGCTAGCTGCGCTCTGCGGTTTTACAGGATAAAAAAAATGCGCCATTACAAACTATAATCTATCATTTCATGACAACCTTCTAATGTTCCTACTGCTGGGACACTGGCCTACTCTCAAGCAAGAGTGATTGGGTCTTAATCCACCACGCGGACCCAATGCGGATTGGTGGATGGCACATGTCATTCGAATTTTTAGTTCTTGGACATGCCGGTTTCCTCACGATGTTTTCCTTCATCGTATGCATTGCGCACATACATTTTTCGTAGCGAAAAATGCCTGCCTATAATCTATGCCTGTGTCAAATTTCAATTTCATACAGATCCGATCAGCCGCTCTAGCGTGATATAATACTCGTACAAACCAGCAAACATCCAAACTTTCCTATTTACAATACCAGTAAGGTTTTTTGAGCACAATAGGCCTGCATGGCCGCAGTGTTATTTTAGCCATACAATTGATAAAAAAAGATGTGTGATATGAATAGCAATATAATTGAATGTTCAAAAAACAAAATATAATTTCATAGAGTGTGATAAGATAAATATCACGTAGCAGGTGTCTACGAACGTGACTCTACGTCGTAGAAGCGTAGGCACTATTTTATTACTTGTCAGATAGTAAATAGCGCTTTTAATTTGTTTATTATTTACAGGTTTACTCCGTTTTACTTTTACCTATTCTTAAAATGAACTGTCATTTTAGCGGCTTGCTAAATATTGTCTTTTCTTGTTAATCCTATGTTAATGAACAAAGGCGATGGCAGATTTTTAACTAACCAGACGTTTGTATTATATGATATGATTTGAGTCTATGTGAAAGTTTCTGCCTAAATAATATCGATGCGTGTTGATCGCGATAAGTTTGTAAACTTATGTGGGTAGGTTTATTCTTGCGGTGACTGTGTAGAGGTTTTCCTTTGTTGTTTTTCTACACATCAGCCAGTGCTTAACTTCAACCATTTTTCAAGTCCTTTAGCACTAGTTTAATAATAATATGGTTAGCATGTCGCAAATTCAAATAATAGTCCGAGACTTGCCGATGTTATCCGATATTTGAGACAGTTACAACTAGAATTATTTATTTAATTAAAATTAGATTAAATACCGGCTCGATAACGTTAGAAATTGATGCTAAGGGTACTGGTACACACGTAAAAGGTGAGATCACGTAGATTTGTACCTTTTGCGATCATAAAAATAGTAATTTCGATCTGGGCCTTGGATCACACTGCAGTAGTAAGTCGGCTGTAAATTCATACACGTATCTAGACGTATAAGCGGGGGTCACACACAACAAACTTATAGGTACTGCAAAGGTGTACATTGCAGCAACAAATTACATCATGGCAGGGTGATATTCAAGGACTCTTATAAGAATGATTGGTCTACCGTATAGCACGTCTTAGAAAGTTGTAAGGGAGATAGGGACGCCTTTGCCCTGAAATAGGAGGATTTAAACTGAAAAAAAATATTGAAAAAGCAAGAAAAGCGTGTTTCGTTCAAGTATGGCAAATTTGCATTCGTCGGACAGTTTGTTGGTACTCCTCTAAGTCGTATTTTACAACCAATCGGATTGTTTTGCTAAAACACTCACAACTCTGCGCACTGCGCATTCCACAATGTCTGCGCAAACTTTAATTAAACTGTTAGGTTAACGTCTACAAAATAAGCAGCTTGTGCGGTAGCAAAGTTCTATTTTATATCTTTCTTTTACATACTATTTTTTTATTTTAGCACTTGTTCTGCTTTTTTTATTTGAAGCGTATAACGTATATGCAGCTGATATATCTTGCGCGCAATAATGTTACATGATGCTATATAATATACAACTCGGGATAAAATGTAAAAGTATAGCTACAGTGTGTGGTGACCTTAAGTCTTCTACTCGTAAATTAATATTACAAAGAGGAAAAAAAAATATTTTTGTATGTATTTTTGTTTGTTACAAATAAACTCAAAAACTACTGGTTCAATGTGAAAAATTCTTTCACCATTAGAATGCCACATTATTCCTGAGTAACATAGGCTATATTTATTACTAGCGACCCGCCCCGGCTTTGCACGAGTGCGGTTTCACTGCACCCGCGCGAAGCTGGGTCGGACTGCTAGTCTGCTATAAATCCATACTCGTATCTAGGCGTATAAGAGCGGCGCTACTTTTATCCTCAAGATCTAGGTCACAAAAAGTTTGGTAGCTTACGAAGCGACAGAATAGTTTTATGTACAAAACAAGATTAATATACGATGTTGTGTGTTGTAAATTAAAATAATATAACCACTCGACCACAAATGCACTTATTTGTTATTACAGTAGTCAAATACCTCTGAATCAGCAATCAGCTATTAAAAGTCCGAAAAATTTTGCATTCTTATCATCTTATTCAGCATCTTCGGGTGCTGGTGATGGCTATCGAACAATCACTTTAACAACATGTTTTTCACAAATAAAGACATATTTTTTTATGTCAACTAGTGACAATACGGTCAACTCGTTCACCTTATGTTCTTGTGTTCACCAAAGCTTGAAGTTTTAAAGTTCTTCGTGGCACTGCTCTGCGCTTGTCACCCTGAGACAAATTTGTAAAATCTCATTGGCCTAGCAGTTTATTGGAACGATCTTAACTCTGTAAATATTTTAGACGGGTGACCTCTCTATTCTGGTTAAAATATTCTAGAACTTTGAGGCTAACATTTAGGCCGATATGTTCGTAACTAGATCACTCTGGTTTTTAAAAGTAGGTTGCGACTTTTAGTCGTCAACTGAGGAATAAGCTACGGGACTAAAAATAGTGGTGCCGTACCGGAAGATAGTCAGGTATTCTCTTACTTAGAACAAAAATGATTTTTTTAGAAGCTTCGTTTCTTAATCTTGCCACAAAAAGAAAATAAGCTGCCTCTGTATTTTTAATAAAATTAATTGAACAATCGGATCCTTTTATGCTTAGATTTATACTCGATTTCATGAGTAAAAAACTTGGGAAAAAAAAAAAATATGATTGTAGGACATTTTAAATAGCTCCAAACATAGCAAAGCCTGTACCTACTATTGGAACCAGAAAACTGTTACAATACTTTTTTTTTGTAAACACATTCCTAAAACCACAAATACAGCACATAATACAGAGTGACTAACATTTGAGGTGTGAAGTCACTTTGCAAGGCCTTTACAGGCAAGCAGCTGCACGCTGGCATGTGTGTTCCTTGTTTTTTTGTGTTCATATTACACACATATTACACATATTGCTATTTGAAGCTATGTTTATTTGGAAAGTACTATACAACTTCTTAGTATTATAACTAATTTAAGTACTACCTAATATAACAACTAAAAGAACAATAAATTTGATTAGAAAATTTGATTTGATTAAAAAAATAGCAGAATAGTACTATAAAGATATTTTCATCTAACAGCTAATACGAGTACTACTCGTAAAAAATGTTTCCCTAGAAGTGACCTCTGGATCAACCAACTTTGTGAAGTCAGTCAATATAATATATTGGCAGACATTTCATAATTTTGGTAGGTATGGTCCTGCCAACGGATCTCGGCTGTTGTGAAGTTAGCCATTGCGCATAGAAACGGTTTACTTCACGGAAGCCGAGATCCACTGCTATAGGACTATAGACAGTACTTTAAGACCGTGACATATCTAGCTAAGTTGTTCTTGACAGATCAACGAAGTTAAGCACTGTTCCGCGTAGTCATCATTTGGATGGGTGACCGCCAGTGGCAATTTTAGCTGAGACCTCCCGTGCTTTGGAGAGCACGTTTAACAGTCGGTTCCGGCTTTTTCAAAGTTGTTAGGCCTTGACAAAGGCCTTCGGGCGGCCTAGAAACTCTGTCACCAGAGTTGGACACTGACGAACTTACTTCCTTAGTTTAAGACCGTATTGCCAGTCCCGAAACTGAAGCTGCCTAGGTAGGAATCCTGGGTGGGCGTGCTGCATGGTAGCGGCTGTTAATTGCGCTGACTTTTTCACTTTTTCCATAATGAATCCCCTAGGTGAGTTGCATGTTTTTAAATCTACACGAAACATCTAATTTGCTGTTTTAAATATTTTTGTTGCTAATGTTTTGTAGCGGACTTGACTTGATGATAAACTAGGATGAGTAAGTTTTTTTTAATACAACTAAAGTGGCAACCAAGCGTACGGCCCACAAGATGGTAAGCGGTTATCGCAGCCGATGGACGCTTGCAATACCAGAGTTATCACTCGCGGGTTGCCACCTTGAAGCTAAGATCGAAAGCCTCATGTGCCAGTAATTTCACCGAAAACCATACCCTTCACACCGGAACACAGCAATTACTGCTTGGCGGCAGAAATAGGTATGGTGGTAGTCTCTCCTTGGACGAGCTCTATCACATAGATCTCTACTACTCTTAAAATGAAATGATTATGAAATGATATGATTTAACTTAGTCTGAGGGAGAGATACACGATCGACAAAGTCAGGTTAAGATTCAATATGTTACGTGATTTTTCATATAAAAAACATTTTTATAAACTTGTTTGAAAACCACTAAAGTATTGACCGAAATTCAACGTATTTAGATCTGTCTGAACAATCTAGGCCACCTAGATTCAGTTTGACTTTAATCCAAGTGCTTCCCAATATAGCTTCATCGTCTCTCATCTAAAATGGAACTTAAATATTTAAAAGTGTAGACAGTGCTGTTTCCGCCGGCTTGAAAGCAAGCTTTATGGATAATCACTTAATTATATTGCTACAAAAACGAATGCAGTCGAGATATGATAGCACTTGATATCTACAAAACTCGATGTTTAGTTGTCTAGTCGAATTTAAAGTAGAAATAAAAAAGACTAATCCATTTTTTGCTATCTGCTGCTTTTTATCCATTTGAAGCTATTTTATTTTGTACTAGCTATACTAGCTATTATACTATATTTGACAACCGATGTAGCGCAGCGGGCGCAGGTCCGCCTGCGACGCGGAGGTTGAGGGTTCGATTCCCGCCTCGGGTAAAATGTTTGTACGATCTACAAATGTGTCCCGGGTGTTCTGGGTATTTTCTATATATAATAAAAAATATCTATCTATATATTGTATTAAGTATATTAAAAGTAAAAGTAAATATCAGTCATCTAGTACCCATAATACTAAGCTCTGTTTAACAGCAGCTTACCTTGAGGCCAGATGATGCTGTGGATTGTCCAGCATTATTTATTTATTTATTTATTTATACCTAGCTATACTAGCTATGGGGAGCGCTCGTGACGTAGCTGGCAAAGTTGCTCTTTACAGATCAACGAAGTTGAGCACTGTTCCGCGTAGTCATCATTTGGATGGGTGACCGCCAGAGGCAATTTCAACCGAGCGCTCCCGTGCTTTGGAGCGCACGTTAAGCAGTCGGTTCCAGCTTTTTCAAAATGACAGAGGCCTTCGGGCGGCCTAGTAACGCTGTCACCAGAGTTGGCCACTGACTCATACGAACTTATTTACTTACTTCCTTGCTATTATACTAGCTATACTAGCTGTGCCCCACGGTTCACCCGCGGTTTTGCTAGCGTACAGGAACAGCCAATTTTTTTCCGTGATAAAAGCATAGTGTGATACTCTAGACCATAATCTATCTCGGTGCCGAATTTCATCCAGATCCATAAAGCCGTTCTTGCGTGATTGAGGAACAAACATACAAGCATCCATTCACTCAAACTTTTGCATTTAAAATAGTAGGTACGAGTAGTAAGATAATATTAAGGATAAAAAAATAACAACAGCAAAATATGAATTTATGTTATGAAAATAGTATGCTCATGGATGCTATAATATTATATGGGTTATAATGCGTTTGTGGTTGTACAAAATCAAATATATTTAGAATTTATTAACTGTTTTGCAGACTCAATAGCCATTATTAATTGCTTGATTAGTAAAAGTAGGCAGAGTTGAATCTGCCTGATACTATAACATTATTTGTGATTTATAATTACTGAAAGAATTACCCTTGCGTTACTTTTTATTTTCATAATAGTAATGTGATAAAAAGAATTACAAAAAGGCATAGCTAGATCCACAGGAACAACGTATTGCTTCAACTACACGCTACTTTTTTGTCAATAAATTTCAAACATTTGTGTTTTTATTTTTATTTACAAATAGATGTTCGACCAGCTGTTTGTTTGTTGCGTTGTTCGTCTAAAAGAATAAAAACCACTACATTACTACAAACACAACACAACATTTATTTACAAAGCATTTGTTAGTTTGTATCAAAGTAGCTATCCATCAAAAGGGGCTCATCGATTCGATTGTTGATTCAAACGACTTGTCGCCGAGTTCGTTTTGAGTGAAGAGAGGTTGATACGTACGCGTTGTCACGGTCCTGGCATTAAAGAGATACTGCGTGGCATAAATTTCTTCAGTCGGATCTGTGAATTAAGTGGGGTTTTATTTGTTGCGTCACGTGCTGTGGGCCTTTTAGATCCTACGCCTGTTTAGGCTGCAGTAAACTTTAAGGTACTTCTGAATTATAATAACAGACAAAACGCCCTTTAAAATATTGTCGCGTATTTCTCGCCGGCGAGTAAAATAGAAAGCTATTTGGTAGACGGTTTTTCTGTAGGATCGTCGCTTTTCTCATTTCCAGAAGGCTCAAGGTAAAGGGTTCACACGTCCCAGCACCGCGGTAGCAATTTCCTTTTGCGGTGGTCATTCGTTAAATTTTCATTGGTCGACAGGGTCAAGTGCGCGCACATAGCTCGAGCGGCGCTTTATAATTTAATTCGAGCCGGATATTCACGTTCATAAATAAAACAATGTAAACTAAATTTATCCAAATTTATAATTCACTACATTTGCTTGGAGCGCGCTTCGTGTAATAACAAATAAATACACAGTTTGCACATAAATTTGTTTTGCATCTTTGTGGATTTGAAAACAAAATTGGACTCAGAATAAACCAGCTTAAGCTTACATTTGTTTCGCAGTGAGAATCAAATCCGCACAACTCGCGTATCAAGTGAACGCTACACGCTGATTCTATATCGAGATATTTTATCGTGATCTATATTGATGTATCGAGTTAGATGCTACACGCTTCAATATTGTATCTATCATCACCACATCAAACCTTGAGCAATACGAACTTATTATTTAAAATGCCAAGTGTTAGTCAACCTTAAAAACTAATGTTCCGTACAGCAAATGACTCACATAATATAAAGCGCACGTGCACAAAGAAGTTCAGGTAACTTTTGGAAAACGATTTCCTATCTCTAACACTAGTGCTAAGTATTAGATGTTTTTTTTCCTAGCTTGTAGGTACCCCAGTTTGACAGAGCGGTGAAGGTTAGTCGGTTGTGAGTCTTTCCCACACGCAACGCTGTACGCTTATAAACTTAATAGATCGAGAATATAAAGCTTTGGGAGGTGGTGACAGACGAACGTACAGACACCGAACTAAAACAGATTTTTCTTGTTTCCAGAGCTGGATCGAAACACAAAAAAGTGACGTGTAATGCGGATCACGGTGCGGATTTTATGAAATTTAAACATTTTGTAATTGATGTTATCTATCAATACGCTATGTTTCACGCTGTGACATGTGCTGAAATCTATGGATCTTAATCCATGAAGCGTGTGACATTCACCTCGTGCAGCCAAGGCCGCAGAGGTCGCAAAGGAAGTAAATAATTAAACTAGAAAATTAAAGCACATTCGAAAACAGTAAACTACTCAACTGAATCACTAGATTCAGCACTCGTTCCGGTTTGTTAAGCCTATTTATAATACACTGTATACATCCAACCTGGTAAACAAAGTCGCAACAATGTAGAGTCCTGGCAAGCTGACTGCAAGTTAATCTTACAATGTGCAATAAAATTAAAAGGAAATTTACTGTTAGAGAGCTGCAAATCGATAGCGGGTTCCGTAGTCGAGTCACGTTAGAGGTGTAATTTTGCAAAAAGAGGTGATTGTAAAGTGGAAGGCTTCGTCCGTCTAGTGGGCGGGCGAGATCGCGCGACGCGGTGAGCTCTTAAATGAGCCAACTTTTCCCATTTGTACCCACATTACTCCCATTAGGTTCGTCGCCACTTCAGAATATGTACCCAATTTTCAAGTGCTTTTGCTAATTACAGGTACTTCAATTAACGAGTTATATCGCCGGCTCTAATCTGAGATTTGAGATCACTTAAATGATACCAAGATGAGATAAAAATGAAACAGTAAAAATTAAATATAAATAAAAGGACGAAGGATAAATGAAAGGATTTGGGGGTGACTTTTGTTAGCAGATGGACAAGATAGGTTAAAAAAATGTGATATTCATTTTCAAACAACAAACATTGAAGGTATATTATTTTGGTATATATGTCTTCAATGTATCTGGGTAGTCACTGGGGGCTTAGTGGAGATTTCGCCCGCCTTTCAATACTGTCTAGTGTTATAATCCGGCCGTACAATAATATTTTTTTTTAGTAAAATGTATCGTTGAAGGAGCACATCGTAAGAAAAAAATGCCATTGTAAGTTCACTCTCGCTCGAGACTACTCTCTTTTCTCTCGGCCGGTCTACACCGGCGACGCAGCAATGAGATTATATTATAAAATAATGTATTTTTTTTATTAATTTGATTTAGCAATTTTTTTGTTATTTACCATTATTACTAATTTATCTATTATCTGAATTAATTACATATAAAATGTAGATACGTAATATACAATAATAAAGAGCTGTCATGACTATAAATACAAAAATAATAAGCTTTTATGTAGTACACACAGTCACACGAAATTAAAAACAAAATATGAAAATAGAACGCTTTAACATAATTATTGCTTTGCGTGCTTTTGGCCATTTCACCAGCAAAAGCCTCACCTTAATTTAATATTAAAGGTTTTATAGGCTCAAATAGCTTTTGCAAATTGAATATCTGATGTTTTTCTACTTTTGGTGTAAAGTTGACGTTTTAAATTTCGTAAATATGTAGATTTCGATCTTGGTTCGATATTTGAGTAGTAAGGAGTTCGGAGAGTTAGGGCTAATGAGGATCAAGCCTACATAAAATTAATTACCTTGGGGCTAGATGCTGCGTGGATTGTCCAGCATTATTATTATTATAAAAACTTTATGATTAGAGAACTAGCGGTTTAAGGATTAATAATAATAATAATAATAATTTATTTATTTATTCAATCATCATAGGATCATCTTAATATTAGGCTAGGCACAATTTATTAATTTGCTAACCTAGATTTGACCGTCACTAAATGCACCATACAGCAATGGCTCTAATAAAATAGTAAAGTAACTAATGCTAGCTCTTTGACTCAAATCTTTCTACTATATACTAATAGCGTACGCACGTACACAGTTTAAAGTTTGTATCTAGTTAGGTACTTATAACTAAGTAGATACGCAGGGTGCTACAGGGACTTGTGATTTCCGAAGTTTGGATGCTTATCGCGTTTAACTCGAAGTAAGTACACTGCTAAAAAGGGATCTCTTTGTCATTATTCCAAGTAGTTTATGTTGAAGTTGGAAATATCTAGAGAGTTTTGAGAACACTTTGAAATTTAGTCGTATTTTGGCCAAACAACATGTCATCCTTTCGAAAGATAAAGGTAGTTCATGTAGTTTATTAAAAGATTATGGACAATAATGGCATATATATTTTATCATTTAATAATAGAGTCTCATTTTATTATTAAACTAGCAGTCCGTCCCAGCTTCACATCGGTAAAATAAAACCGCACCCGTGCGAAGCCGGGGCGGGTTGCTAGTAATAAATATACCATATGTTACTCAGAGATAACGTAGCTTTCTAACGGTGAAAGAATTTTTGAAATCGGAACAGTAGTTTTTGAGTTTATTTATAACAAATAAAAATACAAAAATACAAATTTTCTCTCTTTATAATATTAGTATAGATAAAGATAACGTTTGACGTTTTATTCAGTTCTATGTAGTTAAAATCCTATTGAGTTTCGGTTTGTACCCAAAGATATATTTTGTTAAACTGAGAGACATTTAAACAAAACACTCGATCGATTGTTCTAGTTCAAACGAACCGCAGCGTTTTCAATAATAGTGGAATACAAAAACACTTAATAACCAATAAAAAGCAACGGTTCAGTTTCGATTTGTTAGTGGGGTTGTATTTTGACACGACCTAACTGCTGAACGAACGTGAACACGTGAAGTAACGTGGCGTGCGTGTAGTACGTAGTATTTAACTAATAAGTAATAAGCAAGACACAATTTTTTTTAAATTTGTTACAGAGTGTTAAGTTATAATTATTTTGACAAAAAACCGTGATTCGGCTCGATGCACAGGTATTGAAGCGTTTTATTTCGTTCATACCATAATAAAAGTTTCACAAAATACAGGATATTAGATATGTCAAAAACGGTCCGTTCCTTTATACTTGCTTCTAGCCTGGAGGCGAGCCAAATCGTAAGTCTTGTTGCAATAGATAGGAGGTTTGAAATTTAAACGTACCTATACTCTGAGTTATCTTTATCTACTGTCATGGATAAAATATGGTATCATACTAATAAAAGAAAAAAAAATTGGTTACAAGCTATAGAATAGGAGTTTCGAAAGGCTTAGTGACCTTATTGCGCTAAATGTAACGGAAACGTACTAGTTTAAGTATAGTTTACTCGAAGGACTGCGAGCGGAAGCCGCAGGCTATTTATCGCCGTTTTTCACTTTTCTAATATCGAACATAAACAAACTTTGTTGAGTAATAGTTTAAATTAGAATGCGTTTCAGTGTTATGTAGCACGTATAGCACACCCTACGTTTTGCTGTTCACATAGTATACGTCTGTTTAAATTGAAACCAAAATATTTCCGTTGCGCTAACATCTAGCACAGTAAGAAGCCTGTGAGGTAATACATTCTTATGCTTCATGATGGTGCATGAAGATGATGGATGAAAAACTTGGTTATTTTTGTTGCTAATAAGAAAAATCGGGGCGCTTCAGTTGTTTATTATTGTAATATTTACAATTTCAATTTTCAAAGTCCGTAAGGTATTTTAAAATTCTCGTCTGAAATCCAGTCTGCTTTAAGTCCATATGTCTCATGAATAATTCAGTTAAAGCGGCGGCTTGTCCCGCTTGCTGACATTATAATGTGTCTTGTGTAGCATCCACGTACAAAACAAGAAATCCAACTTGCATCTAACGCTCTAATTAATAACGCCGTATTTCTTGAGTAAGCATATTTGTTCTGGTTCCTTAGCTAGATATAAGCAATTTAAAAACTATTCAAATAGACTAAATTAATAATGTGGTATGAACCAACAAAAAAAAATCTATTTTTCATAGTGTTAACCAGAATGACGGCAAAAATGTTGATTTATCTGAAAACGTTTTAGTACTATATTGTTTCTTTTGTTTTTAAAAATTCTTTATTTAACATAATACTAAACACAGTCTAGCACATTATAATATAAGATATAAGTGACTAGCAGGTTGTAGCACGTCTAAAAATCTATAAGCGCTAATTTTTAATAGAAACTGTTTCTACATTACTTGTGCGCACCGCCAGGGAATGGAACTCTTTGCCGGAGTCTGTGTTCCTGATATTTATAACTTGGGTGTCTATAAGTCACGAGTGAATTAGTTACTTTAAGAAAGCGTACTCCATCGCAAACGACGCAGAGTGGTCAAACGTAAGCTGATTAATAAAAAAAGGCAAACGGTGACCGAACACGTGACTAGATTTCATGTAGCATGTGGCGACAAAAATATTAAACATCTAACATTCACTATATGTACTGATGATACTAAGGTTATTGCAATATTTACCATCTATCGTTCGTTACTTCATCCGTTATTGAATCTCATCACTGGCTGATTCATTGTGTATGTTATTTCAGCGGCGCCTCTATTCAAAGCTTTGATGAGTTGTGGCTAAAATAAGCTTGTTGTGCTCCCAGACGCTTACAGAAGCAGAGGAAATAAAGCGGTGCTACCTACGCTACCAGATATTCAGTTACGTTGAAGGATTTAACATTTATTGGGAGTATAGTTAATAATAATAATTAATATTAACTCATTATTATTTCAATTTTACAATCTAGCCTTGTGATTAGGATTAGACTATTGTAAAAATGTGTAAGTTGGCACTTACCTACACAACATATTTTACTACAACACGTTTTTCGCAGTAAGTGAGTCTTCTTTACTTGAGGCTTCTCCTATCTTCTTTATTATATATCTATATAAAAATGAATTGTTGTTGGTTAGTCTTGCTAAATTTCAGAAACAGCTAAACCGATTTGGTTAATTTTAACCTTAAAATATTTTTTGAGTCTAGGGAAGGTTTAATCAGTGGGAAAAACACCGTAACTCGAGTGAAATCGCGCGGGTCAGCTAGTATATATAAACGGATGTTTAACAAAGACTCAAAAACTACGCTAAAGTTCTTTTGATTATTATTTTACCAACTACAAAAAAGAATCTGTCGCGAAGCCAAGGCAGGCGGATTCAAAGAACCAAGCTTATGTTTGAGAAGTGGATTACAACGGGCCCTTTTGCCTACCAAAAGGCAGCTTTAGTTTCATTTGTTGGAAAGAAAGTCGGATAAAGAAGACATATGGCATTTTGAATAAAGTACGATTCAAATGAAACGAAAATGGTTAACACTTTATACCGAACACGCAAAAATCTTTAGGTAAATGTACATAACCATAAAAGGTCACCTCTTTACAAAAGTTCGTGTGCCTATAGCTGAACAATTTATATAATTATATGAATAAACAGATTTAAATCTATTTCTGAATAAACATTTTATGAATGAGTTGTCACGTAAATGAAATGCTATAATCATTTGATGCTTTCGCACAAACGGTTAAAATGATAAAACCTCGAGACGGTTTTCATCAGCTTTTGAATTAAGTCTTTTCACATAGAGACAATATTAAACATAATATTATGTTTATGTGTACCTACTTAACTCCTAAAATGGAAGTTGAAGTGGCCACTGCCACTCACTATCGAGCTATATGGCCTGCTCACTAGCAGGCCATATAGCTCGCGGAACCGATTACCGCTGCTGGGAAAATAAGGTTCTCGAATGACGACCGCTAGTGCACGGTCAACGGTGTAACGGTCCCCCGACCGTTCTATATGACCGTATAATGGCAAAAAAACGGTGGTGAAGATTTTCAAGATCGGTCGTCATGGCGCTCTTTGGAGGAGGCCTATGTTCAACAGTGAACGTCTATTGGCTGAAATGAGGATGTACTTTATGTATATTATTATCGGTTTGTAAGTTTGTAGTATCATATTTTAAAGTAGCAAGTGCTATTACGAAGATTGTATCGCTTAACACGTATAGGCAGTTATTGATTGATGTAGGAACGGCACGCGACGATTTAGGCAGGTGCCGTGTTGTTGGTAAATTGATAATTTAACGTAATAGATGGGAGATCGAGGGCGTCGTGACTCGAGTGCCCGTGAGCGCTATAGAGAGATAAGGTGAGATGATAGGCATCCATAATTGAAAATCGATCGGCATCAAAGTCAGAAACTTCGAGATAGGCATTGGAAGAAAACACTTTGAAAAAGTTTAGCTATAAGAAGTATTATTTTTTAATTACTCCTATATAAATAATTAAGTCAGCCAGTGCGCAATGCCAGTGCTCATAAACGGTGAAGGAAATCGTCGCGATTGTGAGGAAATCGGCATTTTCTACAGCTAATAATTAGAAAGGTGCTATTCACAAATCCACATCAATCTAACGTATGATATATGTGACCCAATTACTCTCACTCGAGAGTAAGCAAGTGGCTTATCAGTAGCAACGTTAGAAGGCAGACCATGATTACCATGATGTCATATGAACCAGAAGTTGTTGTTCGTTGAAGCAGTCTAACTGCAACGCATTAAATTCTATTATAACATCAAGATAATGAAATTATGCGACAAACGATTTAATAAACCAAAACGTTGTAAGCTGTGTAGCTTCATTTTCATAAAGTGAGATATTCCATTTAATCAGCGGAAAATCTAGCCTCAGAGGCACATAACAATTCGATAGCATTTAACATCCTTTCAGAACTACTCAATTACCTAGGCTGGTTTTCCTATTTTGACGTATTCATTTGGTAAATTCGAATACACTTCAAGTGGTAGTCTATTCTCAAACAGTAACTTATCCGAATCAAGTGATTGGATTCCTTGAAACATTAGTAGGCAAGGCACAGGCACCCATGCTACTACATCGAAATATCAAAGACTATTGTTTAAGTCATGGTACAATAATATATCTGAGCATGGTTTTGGTAATTTCAATTACCAAAGCCATGGTTAATTAATATTGATAATTTTACACGTTATAACAGCTGTGAATTACGAAATGGCACCAGGCAATGTGGTACTAAGTACTGGTATTCTCCTGGGATTCCAAGTAATAGCACAATAGGAGTAAGTGTGTGCACAGCTTTAGGCGTAGAGTGTGCGTCCACGTGCTTAGTAGAGAATACCGAGATATATCGATGGATAAACCTCTCGTGCCGTGTCCAAGCTTATTCCCGGATATATATGGCCATTTCAAATGCCTATTATGGACTGTGATTGAAAATTTATGTAATGCCCGATATACGAGCTTAGCTAGATTTGACGGAGTCTGTAATCAGTTAGAGTGGCTGCTCTTACCCCTCAATTACTTACATTTAATACTAGATATAGCACACGCTAGTAATAATTATTAGTGTGTCTACTGCATATAATTATTGTGTTAGCACTAAGCGTGATAATAATAATAATATTATTTTTAATTTAGTGAAATAGAAACTTGTCCGATTTTTACGGCTGTAAAAATGTTTGAATAAACGAGTGCTGTATTATCAAGTACGTTTCAATATTTTACATTTTAAGAACCTATACTAAAAGCCTTTATTTTTCAGAAAGCGAAAATAAACGGAATTTTTGACTGACTAAGGTACTATGTGCCGAGGTGACGCTGTCTCTCTCTTTTTCCAGTATATAAGTATCTCTTTTTCAAATACTGCATTATACGAAACGACAAGCTTTTATACCATATTTGTGCCGGACTCAGGCATACCTTGTCGCGGTAAGCGAGTGAGAGGTGTCGGGTTCGATCCCCGCTATATACAGAACAAATGTTTGCATGATCTGCAAGTATTTTTTGTAAAACACATAAATGACATACCGATCCATACGTGGTGGATTTTAAGCCCAATCACTCTTACTCGAGAGTAGGCCAGTGTCCCAGCAATGGGAACATAAAAAACGTTTCATAATGATGAATAATTACTAGTAATGTATATTCAACCTAATATAATTACCAAATAATGATGTCAAGTTTCGTAATTTTTGTCAGTTTTCTAGTATCTTGACCAACAAAAAATGCCAGACAGAAAATACAAGAAACAAACAAAATATAAAAATAATCATAAACGTAAATTATATTGAATTTTTGTCATTAAATTCTGGGATAACAAGGGGAAAATTAAGGCAATAAACACAAATTTGGTGTGTTCCGGGACCCATTGTTTTTCATTTTGTATTAAAATTATGTTTCTGAACTTATTGTAAGAATAATTCAACACTGAAAACTTTTATAATGGCTGCAAGGTTTGACCTGGAATAAGTAAATAACTCGATAACAGTAACTTTTTAATAGGTATGGTGACAATAGAAGTCATAGTCCCGTACTCTATAGGCTGTAGTAATAAAATAACCCAACACTTTGTCCTCCGACGAAGTCATTTACCTTTTTCCCGACCACCAGCTTCCGACCCGAAGTTCCATTTATTTTGAAAGACTCTATTATTTGGTCGAGCTAATATAATGTTCACCGGAAAACTTATAACTAGATAGCTATGTACCTAACTTTGTGGTGTACTACAAAGAACATATATACAATATTTGAATTATTTTGATTTTGGGTATATTACGGTACGAGATGTATTTTTAATTACTTACTTATTAACTTACTCGACTGACTCAGGGACCAGAAGTGGGTCTTACCTCCGACACATTGGGCAACAACTCACTTTAAATTTTATAATACTTATGCTAAACATGCAAAGTGAGTTATCATAATAATTATATTCTGTGCACTCTTATATTATACACATGTGGCATGATTTGATATTTTTGAATACAATAAAATTAAAATGCTGGTTTCATAACTTTTTATTAACATTTTAGTTAACAAAAAGTATTGTACTGTTTTGTTTACTGTAAATTTATATTAAGGTATAATGAATTAAGTACTCAATGATAATCACATTTCCATTTGTGCTTCTGCTTAATTAAGTTCATATACAAACACAAAAGGCGTATTTTGTCTTCGTCGCCATCGCTCTTAAGAGTACAATGAGACGCGAGATCTCACGACTGCGTGATACATGGTTGCGGTTTCAATTAAATAGCTGCATCGCGGCTACATTGTACAGTTCTTAGGGATGTGGGTGGTTCCGGATACGGCTTCAAATATTTATTGCCTTATCCGTTTAAAGATTGATTCAAAAGGTTAAACATTTAAAATACCAGCTGTATCCGTACGATTACACTTGTTTAAAACTTACTACGCAAGTTTGTTTGTAACGCTGACTTGAAGTTTATCAAGTATTATCGTGTTGTAGGGAAAAATAAGTAGCTAAAATGATGTATGAAATTAGTGAGAATTTGATCGTACAATACCTTCACTTTATATTTTTTCTTGAATATTTGACCTCCTTTTTATCACTTTCAAATATTGAACAAACGCAATGAAACAGGTTTCTACTCGCATAATTCCCATTGGAAACGATTTCCAGAAATGTTCAAAATAAAGCTTTTGAACTTTTTCTTGTTTTGAAAGATTCCAATGGAAATTGTATGTGTGGAAGGACAAGCTTTTGACTTCTGCTGTATGATAAACTTCAATGATTGTCTGTCATTATTTGTTATATATATAAATGTATTTATTTATTTCATGTTTCAAATGTCTCATCAGGCATCTTCTAGTGATTGGTAATGTTAACTTATGAATTACCTGTAATATAGTGGTTTTAATATTTTGTGAGTGATGATAACACGGTATTACACGTTTTTACAGATTGAACCTGCAAAAAAAAGTGGGGAGCATACGCTAAATGAATAGGTACTCCTGAGGTACCGTTCAAACTTTACTGACTGTGGTTTATTTAAAGTTTTCTAAAACTTCTAGACGCAATCTAAAAGTTACGGATACAAATTCGGAGCTCTATTGCAACTCTACATTGTTCAAGATATCTCGAGGGTCTGAGATGTGTACTTGGATGAAAAATTTGGTGCGAACGCTGTATATTTAACAAGGTTGTGCGGGCCCTGCTGTTATTTATTAGAACAGATAAATTTAGGTCTAAAACGACGCTGGGGCGGAGCGCAGCCTTATTGATACCAAGCTGTTGAAAGACTGAATAAGAACAATGTTTCCTTGCCACTTAAGCATAAAACTTTAGGTTTGAAGGGCACTGTAGCAAGTAAAATTACTGGGTGAAGGAGACTTAACAACGATGTCTCGGGGTGATAAGCGCAGTGCAGTGCCACGGAAACACTTAAAAACCTTTAAGCTTTGGGTGGCACTGCATGTGTATAGTCAGGCGTGGTGCTTAACATCAGGCGGGCGCCTTGATTGTCTTGTCACTTGCTGGCATAAAAAAAAAAATTAGGTACCTATTCATATTTTTTAACTTTATAATGGTTTGTAAGAAAATAATGTTCGCTAAACCAGCGTGTTTTTAGGAGAATATTATAAATGAAAAGGTTTTAAGAAACGACTATAATTTTACAGGGGTTTTTATTCAGTCTGGTGAATAGAATATGAACAAAGTAATTCAGATTGAAAGCTGCAACACAATTTTTGGCTGTAGCTTTGTAATATTATTAGTAGTGCTCGTAGCATGACTTGCTTAGACGTTTCTCTAATAATATCAACTAAGCTACGCCAAATTCAGCGCAGTTATCTTGGATTAGAGAGTGATTCGGAGGGCACGTTAGACTGTTGCTATTGCCAATAATAGTTTTTAGTTAATAAGCGGTCAAAAAATTTTGCTACTATAGCTAGGCACCAACTCATACGAATACGTTTCGCTTTGTTACAAATCAAAGTGAATAGGCGAATATTTACCCACCTGACAGTTACACAACATGTACACGATGTTAGGGTAACTTTATATGTAGTACGAGCTCAAGGTATCTTAAGGGGGAAATTATGAGGAGCGTAGCCATTTGAAGCACGTTGAAATGTGTCATTTGAGTGACAGCTTTACTTTTACCTTATAAAGTGAGTGTGTGTTAAGGCGCAGTATGTTTTTTTATGTAGCTTTAAAGTTTTTTTATAATACGTCCAACACCCTACATCAAATCAAAAACTACGAGTAAGTAAGTAAGTAAGTTCGTATGAGTCAGTGGCCAACTCTGGTGACAGAGTGAAAAAAAAAACTACGAGTAACACACAGCACAAACACTAGTGGAATAAAATAACGAATGTTTATTTCTTTAATTTTTTGCTGTTGCGATTCCCGGTGAGGAAAACGAATTATAGAAAATCTTTGATTGAAGTTTTGTTTCTTTTTGAAAATAAAGAAATGTTTTCCTTAAGTAAAATACTTAATCTTTATTTTTTTCACCCTGTATTTTACTTTATCTTTTATGTAGTCACTACTGTAGTTTTGTGTATATTTACTAACCTACCAATAACAGAGCAAATGACCGATTGGTTTATGTGGGCGAGTGACCTGCCTACTTGTACAATTGTTTTAGGTTAGGAATTTAAACTGAACATGACACTGTAGCCCTAGGTCGATCAGATATCATTACTCTGGTTCTATAATGATCTTACATTATAGAACCATCATGATATTTCATCACATCACTGTCAGGTGACATTGAATTTTGGCGTTGCGTATGTGCTAAGCCATTTCTGATTAACCCTGTCATGTCATCATGCCTTGGGTCGACCTCACGTCATAATATTGAAAAGTGTATAAAAAATTACGAGTTATTAAATGAAAATTTTCAACAATGCGAGCGACTGAAGTGAGGCAGGTATGGGTGAAATATTTTCCTTCGAAGCGAAAGCAAAGCATGCGAAAATATAATTAGGTACAGTGGGGTTAATTTTCCTTTCTCGTGTTCATACGAATTAGCTAAGTTATAAGGCCGGTATAGAATACTGTAGTCTTGTCTAATGGATCTGGAACCACTAATATTGTTTTTGAGTTGATAATAAAAGTATATTTTTGAATATTCAGCTAAACTATTTCACTTGGAAACACGATCCAATAGTTGTCTTTTATTATAAGATACAGTTCATGTAATATTATTGCGTAAATATGAAGTATAATTTACATTTTATAAAAATAATACACAATCATCAAGAGCTAGGGAAATGGAAGGCACTCAAATGTACCAAATTATTTAATAAATCTCACTAAGGCTTCTTTTGAACCAACATTTAATAACATTATGCCATTCACATCTTAGTCGAAGTTTTATTTAAAAACACAAAATTTGTTTTTAATAAAGCGTTACGAGAACTACTGTAATGGTGATCTAGTGGTAGTAACCCTGCCTTTAGATGCCAGAATCGTGGATTGTAAACTGGAAGAGCACCAAAGGGTTTTACCGTTTGAAAAAAAAAAGCTTTCAAAAGGTGAATTAAAACGTGAGCATCGTATTATTTAGCGGTTTCCTCACGATGTTTTGATTCTTCACGTTGATTTGTTATTGTGAACTAAAATATGGATATTTACTATCCATGAATTCGCATCGGGAAAATCAGCATGGTGGGTTTTAAACCCACTGTAACGGCCAGTGTCTCAGCACTGGGAACATTACAATTATAGTTTCATGATGAAAACTTTGGCTTTCAAACGACTTTACACACCATGTTGTACTTGTTTAAATCTCATGTTTAATTACTAAAATATTTATTTGTGAAATCTAGTAATTAAAAATAAAGTGTCATAATTCTATTGACACATTACAAGTACAACCTAACGAACATAACAAAGTTATTTTTGGCAATTAATAAAATATTAAATCATAATAGTTTGAGTGTTGTTACTAACCAACAAACTCAGTTCACAAAAGCGTTAAGCACATAAATTAAAAATGAGAAAATAGTGAAAACTCTGCGTGAAAACTCCCTTTGCGTTCTTTTATAAAGGCTCACAATGAAACAGTGATGTTGGTGAGCATTTGCTTTTAATTGTTCCCTGGGTTGAAACATAGCCCTGAGAAAACATCTAGTGTTCTGTTTTTATTAAGTTGTTTAGCAAATAGTTAAGGTATTGAATGACTGACAATCAACATACAGCCTAAATCGAAAGTTCAATAGATCTTTATCTTTTGAACTCACGGTTCATTTTGGATCTGCACTAACAAAGGAGTTTTTGAAATTCAAGTCGTAAAGGATGCAACGGGACAATAAGCTTGTAAATATATAAGAAAAATTTACTATTCCACTAGTCTAGCAATTATGTTTATTAGTATGGTATTCAATTATGGTATTCAAATTCAATATAGCATTATATATAATAAAAAAAATGCATATATAATTTTATTAAAGAATACGTGCACTGTAGCACTTTACCAGACAGGTCTGCGCACTGCGCAGTTCATGCAGTATGCGCAGTATAAACTAAACTTAGACCTAAAAAAATCTTTTAAATTACCTTACCGTTGCGTTAAAGTTTAGTGCATTAAGCCCTCAGTTTCATCGGTATCCATGGTAAATGGCGTAGCTTCGAGCGTAATCGAAATCCAGTGCAGTATTGAGCTGTGTTTCAGAGATGCCAGAGCTTAAATGACGCTACTGGTATTCGAATGTATGCGGAGTGAACGTACATAACAGACGCAATACCAAACTTTCGAAATACGATTGAATCACCGACGCTAAAAGTGTTGTGTGTTTTGGTCTGTTTTTACAACTTGAATAATTGCAATTTGATTGTTTTCCTAGTTCCGAACACTGTGTTATCCATATAACAGTATTCGGAACAACCCATTTTAGTGTGTGCAAGTCCATACTTGCACACACTACAAATGGGTTACGAAGCGTCTACAGGCAATTCATTTCAAAACGCTTTTAATAGTAATTAATGGGCGTGGAGACAAGAAAAAAAAACTAAATAAGACATGTGAACTAAAGTGGACTAGCTGATTGTTTATTACCTTTCGATGAGGTTCGCTCTCCCCAATCTGTGAGCATGGAACACCGAGTCCACGAACTTTCCTTGTCAGGGAAATATAGTTGTTTACTGTTCGACTGGCGTATACGTGAGTCGATTGGGAATAGTTCAATTAACGACACGTCCACGAATAATAAATCGGCCAAGTTGTTGATAACAATCTCTTTGAATCAGTGTCACGGCTCAAAGTATAAACCTTAATTACACCTGACTTTATTACTTATTACTGTTATGACTCTAATACACCCTACGGAATCGTTATGAACTCCATATCGTTATCCCTTCCAAGATTTCTTAATGCGTATTTAAAATGAAAATGTAATCTGACGCTGGAAATGTAATATTCGAGTAAGTAGCGCACATTTTCCTTCGCTTTGAGCTTCGCTATATGATATTAGTTCACGTCGCTATGACGGGAAAAGACAAGCTGATATGTTAATCGTTCGGTGGGACTTTAAAATGAAAGCAGTGATTCTGCACTAAAACGGGAAAGTGCACGATACACTTTTCTTGTAAAAATATTCCGTGCAGTGAAGGCGGTCTTCTTTATTCACGGTTAGCGCACCTGGCGCATGCCTTCAAATGCAATGGAAATTTGTCGCCTTCTTGCCAAATTTGAACTTATTCTTTGCAAAGGTGCGGTGCTTTGTGTATATGGAAAAGAGCAATCATATTGATGAAATCAAGTCTAGTTAAAGATAAACGCACTTTTTACTGCACCTTATCATTTGTTGATAGTTGATAGTTGACCTTGTGACACGCGGTTTGCCTTTATTTGATGATAAAAGAAAATTGTTTTGCTGATTGAGACACAAAAAAACTTTTTTTTCTATGATTTTTACACTGTAACGTATAAGTTTTAAATATTTTGGCGGTAGTCGATTTTTTATGTTGTTAGTAGTACAGAAGTCAAAATCTACGAACAATTATAATATTAAGTAAATATTCGTGGGTAATGTAGCTGTAGACCTTTTGTTTCTCGCTATGCTTTCAAGGTTGTCACAGAGTTTTGCTCATATATTCCGCTACTCGGTTCAACTACTTACGTTTTCTAATTTTGTGAAACCACTTTATCTCATACAATCCACAAATCAGGAGAGCTGTAAAAAGAATTTCCGTTATTGCGACCGAACACGGCGAAGGCGGCGACGTCCTGCGTTATTCATGAAATCGTTCCCACCTTCCTATCTGGACAACGCGAAATTTGTCTATTTTCCCACCACCAAAAATTTTAGCACCTAAAAAACTTTTTGAAGCTCAGTAAAACAAGATCTACTTTGAAACTCAATTTCTTTAATACGACGCAACCTCCGCAACATCAACGCTCAGGATAAAGTTCAGTCTTATCGGTTTACCAAAATACGTCTGGGAATTTTTCATAAATCTCAGTCAAAAACACGCTAATGACTGCAATTTACTTCCGTGTTTTTGATAAGTCTGCAGTCGACTAAATCACTGGCTTAACATTTCCTGGACGAATAGAATAATTGAAGTTTGAAATGAACAAAATCTTGATCACGTAGTTCTGATATCCGAGTCTGCGCCAAGAATCTGGATCTTAATGAGAACCCTGCACTAATTGGAATGCTCGATTCATCCCAGCTTGTAATAGGGGATTAAAACTTTATAACCTACCTCATTTTAAAAACATGGTTAGATGAAAACATTATACTTGCTGTTATTAAATAAAATATTATCGTGCACTTAGAAAATAGTAAAAAGCATTTTCCTAAAATAGTATCGCTAGCTCCGTTGTATCTGAAAACTAAATTTCAGGAAAATTCTCGTTTGTCTATTTCTTTTGGATAGGTGAAAAGTTAAGTATGCCTACTTGGTAACGTTTTCTTTACAACCATTAATTACATCGACAGTGCGTTAAAAATAAATTCAAACGTTAGGAACGTATATAAGAAGGAATGAATATTTGAAGAAGTTCGATCAGCCTTAGGTCCGTATCGTCGGTATCGTAGCCAACAAAGCAGAATGTCAACGGCTTCGACATCAATCACTTGCGATGTCGGGGATTACTCAAACCGTAGCGTCATCCTAGCGCTGAGGCGACGCGAATTTACATAAATAAGCTCATCTGTATTCAACATGCAAGCCGGGAGGAGCCCATGCAACAACATGTGGCATTCAACTTGCAGACCTCTATTATTAATTGCGGACAAGTGACGCGAGGGAGCCGTTCTGCCAACTAGTCGTTGTTCCGCCGCGACCTCGTTGTTTCTAGTTTTAATGGAAGTTTTGAACGCTTTTAAGTTCCACTTAGCTTATTGATTCATATTCACGCTGCTTACCAAACAGCTTATTGCTGTTTGGTTTAGGTGTGAAATGAGGTCGTTCGTGTTTCAATGCATATATTTTGCAAGCTTAATATTTCAGTATTAAGCACTATATGGAGTAGAGGTGCTTCATAACGCGGCTTAACAACAGAGTTAACCCCGAAGGTTGCTATTAAACAAGTTGGTCGTAGATTTAAATTTTGAGCTCGTAAATTAACCCTTCATCCTTTTGAAATAGCAAAGGGATTGGGACCTAATGGTCTATTTGTGAGACGCAATGGGCCGGCCTGGTCGACAATTTGGAAACATTCTGACTTCACTATGTTCATATAGCGGCTTAAATTTAGAATCTCTGTAATGACACTAATATAACCTACTATACCTACTTACCGATATTATTTAAGGAGATCATTTCCTACTTTACTCACTAACTGACTAAGGCTGGATTCGATCAAACTCAAATAGGCACTATTCTCCTAATAAATCGTAGTTAGTAGTAGTGAGTAAACTGACAGTTTACTTGGATTTGACATCAGAATGCTGCAGAATAGTTATGCCAGATGTTGGTTAAATCAACCCTTAGTTTTAAGTTATTTGGTTCTTAATATTTCATTTAATCAGGGTATTTATTATCACATAAATATCCTGATTAAATTATTATCGTACAAAATTTGAAACTAATGTTCGTATAGTAACTTAAGACGTTACTAGCATCATATTATCTAACCATAGTGGTTTTATTTCCAGAATATAATTTGGAGCTCCCACAATATTTTAGCGCCAATGCACAATGCTTTAATAAGCAACAAAGGCTCTTGTGGATCTAATTCAGGCCACTGAATGTTTGAATTGTCGACTTCACGGCTAGCCCTTCACACAGTGGATCACGTAGTTTAGCTGGTAAAAATATGTTTTATACAATAATATTAACATCTTTACACATACCGAATAAAATGTCAATTTATTTTTACATTCTGTGTCCAACCGTTACTGTTACCTCAACACCTATAGTGCAATTAGGAGCCAGAAAATAACTAACATTTAAAGCTTACTATGATTTCTAAAAACTCAAATCGCTAACATACAAACATAAGTTATCAAGGAAGTAACCAATCGAATATCAAATATTTAGTACAACATCAAAGGATTGTTATAATAATATTATATTAGATATGAATAATATAAAAAACACTTCAAAGGCACAATTTGAAACACAAAACGAAGTTAAGAAGACTTTGAGGACAGCATAAATTCACCAAATATTCACTCAAATAATTACTTCTTTTTTTTAGAACATGAACAAAAAAATACTGTGTATACATTCAGCAGATATTCAGGTATCTGCTACTTTACATGTGCACCTTTGAAAAGTGTGGTACCGCTCATAAAACAATAATAAAGAGAGTCACAGTTAATTATTTTTAACGTTGTGTACATGTAAATGTAAAGGACATAGGTAAATTATAATGTACCTATGCACCTACGTTGAACATAATTTCCTTGACTACACCACACTCAACTGTCACATTATATGCCTGACTCCACACTAGAATTCATTGTGTCGTGCGTAGATACTAACAATTAGACTCAATGTCAAGGGAGTTTTATTCAATAAAACCACAAAGACCACTATAAAACGAAGAAAGTGGCGATGAATTTACGCCACTTCCAACGCGCAAATGAACAAATACGTAAACTTAACCATAGACACACGTTTATTTGCTTCATATCACACAACATACAAAAGTGTGGCTTTTGTATGTACACGACATAGGGTATATGAAAAAAAATGTGCAGATCTTGTAATCATTTGTCCCGCAGTGAGAATCAAACCCGCAATCTCGTTCTTAACGGTAATTGTTTCATCATGACAGCCTTCTTATGTTCCCACTGCTATGACACTGGCCTACTCTCAGGCGAGAGTGATTGGGTCTTAATCCACACGCGGACCCAATGCGGATTGGTGGATGGCACATGTCTTTCGAATTTTTAGTTCTTGGATATGCCGGTTTCCTCACCATGTTTTCCTTCACCGTATGAGAGCATTGCGCACATACATTTTTCAAACAGAAAAATCCATTGGTTCACGACCGGGTTTGAACCCACGACCTTAGGATCGGAAGGCGGGGTCACTACCACTAGACCACCGGTGCTCTCTATATATAATAAATATACGACCGCGGTAATTATTTACCGCGGTCGTATATTGCCTTATAAATAAATAAATAAATAAATAAATAAATAATGCTGAACAATCCACACAGCATCATCTAGCCCCAAGGTAAGCTACTGTTAAACAGAGCTGTATTATGGGTACTAGATGACTGTTATATATTTAATATAATACTATACATAGATAGATATTTTTTTAAAATATATAGAAAATACCCAGAACACCCGGAACAAATATTTGTAGATCGTACAAACATTTGTTCCGAGGCGGGAATCGAACCCGCAACCTCTGCGTCGCAGGCGGACCTGCGTCCGTTGCGCCACATCGGTCGTCAAAAACATACCTCCAATAAATAATATAAAAAACTCATTCATTTTCACTCTTAGGACTGCAATTCTTCAGCGGGAGGGTAGAAGCTATAAATTTAACGACCCCCTGTGGATCGGTGGATGTCACATGTCCACGACTTCTTGTTCACCTGACAGCGGTTTCCTTACTTTGTTTTATTTTCTAAAGAAAGTAAATAATTATAGTGCATTTTTGTAAAAAGACTGTGCTCTACATCTAATGAATTAATTGATAAGTATTAATCATGTACAGGTTATTTTATTATTAGTGCATAATATTCAAGGAATATGTTCCTACAATGTATGCCTTGGTCTTCACTGTCGCGTAAATAAATCGCATAGCAAACATCCAATTTTGACGTTTTTGAAGAAGGACCTGCTTTTTTGAAGTCAATTAAAAATAACGCAAATGAAACCGCGTGGTTCAACTAGTCTACACTGCAAGCTAATAAAGAAGTCTACTTAGGTACTCTACCTATCTGTATATTAGCAAAGGTATAATAATTATAATGACGACCCAGAAGCTTTTTAAAGTAACCAACCGGAAATCCACCTTTTCATAGGCACCCTTGTTAACGAGAAATTATCACGTTCCATTGTCGGCATCGTGCGTTGACCTTTTAATGCAAAATATGTATGTTTTTGTATCCTTTTTTGGGTACCGTAATCCCTAATTAAGCCCCCGTACGCTAGCTGGGTTGATTTAATCACATTTGTCACTGCTAATTTACCTATTTGAAATGAGTTTTATAAATGTGTTTGCAAAAGGGTTCTGATTCACAAACAAAAATTATGAAGTGAATTCATTATGTGGGTACAAATACATACACAAATAAGACATTTGTCACGCTTGCTAGATTCAGTAAACATGATGAAATAGAAATCCTTTGAAATCGAATAAAAACGATCTAGCGAAGGGTCTTTATTAAGTTCACCAATACTTTATACATCAAATGATATCGAAACACATCATTCGAGGAATACGGGCATAAATAAAAAGCTAGTAAGTCAGTCTCTCGCAAGACTCGACCCGCTTATGTAAATCTTGTTGGTGCGTAAACGTATTCACGGTTGCTGATTTTTATCACAGACTACACGTGATTCACTGATGCGTGTGATATTTTATTTACATCTTATCTGCAAATATGATATTTATTTTATAAATAGGCACTTAAAGAAATAACGCTGAAGTAAATCCTTTAAGAAAACTATTCGCGTTTTTCCTATTAGGTCAAGCAAAAATAGGAGAGTTCCTTGTAATAGAAGATAGAGCTCGTCAAAAGAAATTCTACAAACATATTCCATTAATAAATGTACACTTCTCTAATTACGTAATAACCCAACATTTAAACTTGACTTTATTTTATCAAACTATCGCGGAAATTCATATTTGTGGAGAGTGTGTAATTTATACAACAAGTTTATTAAGGTGCACGATATTGATATTGAAATATTTGAGTGCAGTCATGCTAGACTGAGGAGCCTTCTTAGTGGCGTTTTCTTCTCAGATGTTTAATTTCTTATTTATTTTTTTTGTTTGAATTTTTAGATATATATCTTAGAAATTTTTATATGTAAGGTAAATATTCAGCTACCTATCCTATTTTAACTTTGTTAGTTAAGTATCCAATTATTATTTTTTGTGCTTGTTTGCACTTTGTTTTTGCTTATAACTTAAGTTATTTTCTATCAGTGGAGACCTCTAATTGGCCACCTATTGTTTATGATGTTTTTTGTTAAATTTTTATGGCTGTTGGTTTTCCTTAACTATATAAATAAATAAATAAATAAATAAATATTTAAAACCTACATAGTGTCACGCCGTAATACTTACATAGACATTTTAAGAATCAAATTAGTAAAATAAAAAAGTTTTTTTTTGTCTGATTCTGTCTGCTACATGTATTGTATTCTTACAGTATATAAATGTATTTCTATTTCTATAACAAGGCGAGTTTAGAACTCATCATCATAATCATATCAGCCAACAGACGTCTACTGCTGGACATACATAGGCCTCCCCAAACAGCAATGATTTATAAGTGCTTGTACTAAAATTAATTTTATAAGACAATTATAAACCGTCTAAATAGGCCTGTACTTTCACTCCAAAAATACTGTTTGTTACTCGGAAAATAATGCATTTTAGCTACAGAAGTTAAGTGATTATCACGAAATGTTGAATCGAAAGTCGTTAGCATTTGCGCGGTCTTAGAAGCAAAATTTTCTTCTGAAACAGATTAAAGGGATAAAACTTTTCTACAATAGGGGCATGTTTATTGTGCCTTAAAAGCAACGAGTTAATGGATTACGAAAGGTTAACTTTAGCAAATGGAGTTGTTAAAGCACACGATCAAGGCGGATTAAATAAAAGTTATTCGTAATCAGAGGGAAATGTGTTGCCAACGTTGCATAAATAACAAAACACATAACACACCCAACAGCCACACAAATAGTCCTGATCACACTAGGATTCCCTGTGTGTGAAGCTACGTACGAGTCCTTTTTTTTATACAAATGAAGTGGCAACCAAGCGTACGGCCCACAAGATGGTAAGCGGTTACCGCAGCCTATGGACGCTTGCAATACTAGAGGTATCACTCGCGGGTTGCCACCTTGAGGCTAAGTTCGAAAGCCTCATGTGCCAGTAATTTCACCGGAAACCATAACCTTCGCTTCGGAACACAGCAATACGAGCATTACTGCTTTGCGGCAGAAATAGGTATGGTGGTAGTCCTTCCCCGGATGAGCTTTATCACAGAGAACTCTACTACTCTTAAAACCTATTCGTGAAGCTACGAGTCATACGGTATAACAACACCCAGACCCGAAACAATTAATTGCAGACCGTGAAAATATTTTTCCCGCAACTAGAATCAACTGTCACTTTTCCGGCTTTATTACTCGCCACTAATTTATACAAATAGATAGTCAAAGTATTAAGTTTTATTAAATAAAATCACAAGGATCACTTTGAAACGTGACAAGCTATAAGGTGAATTTACGCCAGTTCTAATTAACAACACCGACTGGGTGTTCCTATAGTTTTTAGGCATGACTATATTGCTATTGTTATGGATACCGAGTAGAGATGGAGCACATTCGTCCCAAGCTTTTTGTCATTTAAATAATCATATTTTATAAAGCTGTTTTAAATGTTGAGACAGTTTTTATAAAGTTATATAAGCCAACTAAAAACTAAGCGACCGACGCGACGCTCGCAACTTCAGTTCAAAGCGCGTGCAAAACTCGGCCTGAATATCGCTATGACTGTGACAGGAGCAAAAAAATTATACTTCTTTTAATTTGTGAAAAATTTATACATAAAATAAAAATTACAAATTATTAATGTCACCTGGGACAATAAATAAAATAAACACAATCCCTTCAGCACAGCAAAAATCACGTAGGTAAGTATGCACTTACAATACCAGTGAATGCTATTCACAAAGTTAGGAAACGGGAAACACGTGCGCAATTCGGTGGACCACAGACGATATATCTTATGAGAAGTGCATTGACAAACACGGTGCGCTGCAATCGCGGATGTCGCTGTCTGCGCTTCCGCGTTGCCATGACTAATATTCAATGTCTGCTCGACCGACCACAGAGGAAACTCGCTTGGATGCAAACAGTAGGAAAACAATACAGAGGGACGATGCTGATAGAGCGCTCGTGGTAAGCTGGATAAATTGTTGTGAATTAACGAAGTAAAGCACTGTTCCGCGTAGTCACCATTTGGATGGGTGACCGCCAGTAGCATTTTGAACTGAGAGCTTTCGTGCTTTAGAGGGCACATTAAGCTGATGGTCCGGCTTTTTCAAAGTTATTGCAGAGGCGTAACAGGTGACTTATTAACGTCACCAGAGTTGGCCACTGACTCAGACGAACTTATTTATTTGATAGAAAAATTACAGTTTCAATAGATACTTAGATAGATAGAAATCACTTTACACCACACAGAAAACAAGAAAATAAAAAAGTCTATAAAATAAAAGTTGCGTAAGTACCTAAACTGTAGAGTTTTGACACTCTTGCCATACTAGTGTCGAAAATCAGTAATTCATATTGTCACTTTGATGTCATTGTACTAGTAGCATAGTGCTTCCTAATCCTGATAAGCTAATCTTGTGTACTACACTAGTAATCATAATTATTATCATCTTCATCATCATCATCATCATTAGAAGGGATCCAAAAGGTTATTTTCGGCTACCTTGCTCAGACCAAAAGTTCAGGGGGTATTGTAACCAACGGATTTCCATAGTTTTTCTGTACCACATTCAGCAACTGTGTCATTTAACTACAGCTGCTTGCAATTCAATACATCATTGAAATGTCGCTCTATCTATTTCAATTACGATTGCCGAAAGTACGTTAGTAAGCAGTCAATTTTATCTTATTTCTTAGAATTAGGTAACCAGACATGTAGACACGTCTAGATATCGTATAAACGATTAGAGAAGACAAATGATCGTGTCTACGAAATATTTTATTATATAATATTATTGAAACCATTCTTTATTGTTCAAATAAAACATCGGCCTTATCTGACGTCGTCGTAAACTAAGCGTAACGTTTTATTTTAATACCCAGTTTGAGATCATAACTTTTCGCAGGCGTCTGAGTTTCAACAGACTTAATAAAAAAAACATACTTTTATGCATTTGGAGCAAAAAACTAGTCTCGCCAACTCAGGTCTTTAGCCTACGCTCATTGTTTGACTTTTATTTAGCACAAAAGATTCCTTAACCGCTATTTCGGTAGGGTATCCCATTACGCATGCCAGGAAGTATGAGAGCACAAAGGGAATGAAGGAACGGTGTGGGACGGCCCTCATTTATTTATTCAGGACCTCGCCGAGGAAAGTAATTCATGCGTGTTTATTAAAAAGCTGAGTGGTTTTATCCTGGAAATAAATTAAAGTTGCCGTTGATATGTCGCGAGGTAAAGCGCGAGAAGTTTTTTGGAAACCGCTCCTTTTCCGTTTTCGGAAGCTCGCTATGGGCGTGTTTAGCAGTTACTCCCGCTTGACAGTCGGTAATGGTCGTTAGGACACTTGGAAGTCTTGTCGGGAGTGTTATGGCTTGATAGGTAAGAAAGGGCGATTCGATTCGATAAAGCTATCGAGGTTTTCACGTGAGATTTCTTTAGAAATGAATTCTGTTTACATAATGTCATAATAATACCCAGAGATAATAAAGTCTGATACGGCGAGTCCTGCTTCAAAAATATATAGCTATTACAAAGTTATAAATGCGGTAGATAGGCGCGTCATTTTAGATTGGATAATTGCTACGTTAGTTCGCTCTTCTTGACGTTGGTATGTGATTGTATATAACTGCAGATATATTCTAGCACACAGTTGAAACGGTATGCAATTGATCGTGCAAGACAGATGTTGATGGCTGTGTTGCAATCTGGTCACTCTGAGATCATCCAATCGTGTTTATGGATTTATAGTATAGTGTATCTAGGTACCGACTGTTTTCCACTAAAGTGTAAAAGCTTAAAGGTCAGTTCAAATCCTTTTTCACCGATAGTCAACACAACAAATTGTAAAAATAGACAGGGACCGCGGAACTTTCTGTTTTTTTATGCAAGGAATAGTACTTATTAGTTCCATGTTTTTATGTCATAAAATGACGAGACAGACGGTCGGTCAAGTCGTTCGCTTGCTATACAGTGATACCCAATGCATAAAATTCAGCATGGCACTGCACTGCACTTATCACCCCAAAACGTAGATTTAATTTTGGTGTCAAGAAAAAGCCTGCCGCCATCTAAATAGACAGCTTTTTTTTATTTAATAACTTGAGACGAAAAGTGGTACAAACCAAACGTAAGGCAGCCTACGTTCGTAGAAAGCAACATGAAAACACTTTCAAAATATAAGTTTTTACAATAATTGAACTAAAGTTCCGGTTTGATTTCATTGCGGAAGGGACCCCTGGAAATGTAAGGGAAATCATTTGGGACAACAGTTCGAGGCAACAACTGTGTAACCAGTTTTAATTTCTGTAATTTGAGTTCAGCAACTTGGCAGGCTGATGCGGTGAGGCAGTATTGTGTTTTATGGATACGATAGTATAAAATTGCTTAATCTAGCTGTAAAAATAACATTATAAAGAGAACAACATTAAAAAAACATTAGCTGGTAATTTTAATTGATTTAGCTGATAGAGAATCGATAACTGTTATTGAATACAAGCTGACACTGAGAGCTAATCACGAAAAACTAGTCTGATAATCGTATATCTAGTTTTTAAAACTATCATGGTTATTAACATAGATTTCACTTAAAACGGGATATTTGATCATGGTGCATGTAACTGCGCCGAAATATCGGGAATCAATAAAACTCACAAATCATGGTAAATATCCCGTTTTAAGTGAAATCAATCGTATATCTTTTTAATGTCTGATATTTTTCGAAATGTAAACTTTATTGTCATGGTATATTAATTATTTTAAACCTAGAATCGTCTTTTAGAGGTGGCAGTGTTAGATAATAATAAATTTTACTTAAGTTTAATAGATGTATCCTACTTTAAGAAGGAAAAATTTGTTTCTCTACCAGATTTACTTCACAACCCTGGGATAACAATGTTAGTAAACCTTCCATCTCACACCTCAGCCTAATCATTTCAAACTGACGCATGACGTATTCACGTATCTAATCAACACAAAGCCTTTGTTAGACATGCCGGTTTCACGTAACCCGTAACAGCTTAATACTGTTTGGCAAAGCATTGGACATTATGGAATAAAATGTACTTTTGTAAATATACTGCGATTACACCGTCTGAACTCGGAAGAGTGAAAGATCGGACTCGTCAGTAACAGGCCTTGAGACCTACTGAACTACACCGTGCAGCTTTGACCAAACATATATGAAACTGGCATAAGGCGTATTGCCGATAGCTAAATAAACATTGGCTCACGAATTTTTGTTTCTAAATTCGAATTTTTCTACTAAAATTCAAATTTCGAACAGAAAAACTTATTAAAATTAAGTTCACGACCTAATATTATGCGTACAGTCAGCAAAAACTGAGGTCTACCATCCTAAGTACCTATAATACCTAATTCATAGTGTATTTTTATGTATTAGGTATGTTTCCTTATGTATGATTTTGGGGGTCAATAAACATGTTTTATTTCTTTCTTTCTTAAATAATGTTGAAAAGTTACAAAGAGATTTATTTTTATTTATATGAAAAAAATTCCATTGGAGGAAGACCATTTCGAAGATGGGAAGAAGATTTTAAGACGACAGCAGGACCGCTATGGAGGAGAATAGCTCATGATCGCATACTCTGGAAACGTCTGGGGGAGGCCTATGCTGAAAAGCAAACCAATCATATCGAACTGCCATTACCGATGTCATAGATAATATTATAATTTGTAAACTTGGTATAAGATTGTTAAATAAAGGCTTTTGAAATTGAAATTGAAATTGAATATGAAAAAAATTATAAATTATGTATCATCATCTCAGCCTAGCTGGTATTACTCAATGCTGGATAAAGGTTTCCTTTCGCTTATGGCTTTTCGGTCCTGTGCTAAGCCAGGGTTTTCCAGCGACTTTTTCGATGTCACTGACTCAACGCGCTGTTGGACGACCCAGATATCTTTTGCCTGTCCTGGGCCACTACTCAGTCAAGGATTTATCCCAGCGAAATTTCCTGCCCAACTTTATTTTAGGTCTATGGCACGGTTATCAACGTTTAGGACTTCTGTACGACGTCTGATTTCCATGTTGCGTAAGTTATGTATCATTATTGTATGTTCATAAACGATAATTATTTTTTCTATAGCCACAAAAAAATAAACCAACCGGAGTTTTTATAAATGTATCCACTTAATGCATATTGGCTCTTATGGTAATCACATTAACGCTTCTCATTGAACACATTTCTTTCGATAGCATAGTTTTGGTGTAGAGTTACTTAATAGATGAGTGGTGAAGCGCTACTTCTAGTACAATTTTTATTAATAACATCAAAGAACATTACACAAAAAAGCACCAATTTGTTCTGAGTAGGTAATAAAATCGTATGGTTTTAAACAACTTTCATCTAAAATCTGAATAAAATCAAAATCGGTTAATTTAAGTAGATACCTACCTGCTTACTTAAATTCTTATTTTGTATTACTTTAAAAAAACTTGAATAAAACTTCAACTAATATGATTAAATTATTCATTATGATAATCAATTTAAATGCAAAATTAAAACTGTAATTTAAATTCAACTGCTGCAGGTCATAATAAACAGTTCAACTTCAATAACACGACCTAGATAGTAAATTCAGTGTAGCTTGCTAATGGAATCTTGTCGTCGCTCGAAACACCATTCCAGATTAACTTTAATTAAGTGGATGTTATTCGAAACTTCAGCCAGAGAAAATTTATCTAGTTACACGAACTTACACGGAATAGACAAACGACTCGACTTCATTATTATTCATATAGCTCTCGATTCGTAGTACGAGTTATTTTTTAAGCCAACATTAATACCGGGTTTTGTTTTTGTCTAGAAAATGAAAAGTCTGAGAACGAGAGAAATTTAAAAGTTCATTAAATTAAGAGACTTTCCAGGAAAACTGTTTACAGTTGTGAGTCTGTTAATTACTGTAAAACTTTTTGTCAGACACAAAGGACCTAGCCTGACCTTTAGGACCAGTATCACAACTTAGTAATTTACCTAAAAGAGAGGATAAGCAAGATTTAGCAGCGGGTGTGTTGAAAAACTCAGAGCGAACGCTTCTTTTGCGCCTTGTCACGCCACAAATGACGTGATAGTTAGTAACAGCGGGGCGTTGTACGGGTTTACATGTTTAACGTGTACCTACGGGCTAGACGAAAAAACTGTGTTGTCATAACACGGGTTCATGGGTTTGCTTGTAAGTATTAAACCCTACGAACCAAAAGTACATTGATTATTTAAATAATATAATTGCTTTTAAGATAATCAGACCCGCAATGTATGCTTAAAATTTTCTTAATTAAGTTACGACGCTTCTAATCACAGATTAAATGAACGTAAAACTTTGCAATCAGCCTAATTATCCCTCAGCAGATGTTACCTACAGATGACACATCAAACCTACAAATGTCTTACACGTCCGAGTTATCTCAGCCTGCAAATTCACTTTAGCCACCCGTACCTACCGCTATAAAAATGATACATCGTCATTTTCGGAGCTCCCCAGGTTGAGGAGCTGGGGTGTCGACGCCCAGGGAATGCGTGTGCCATAAACATAATCGCTCTCATCAGCTGTGCCCCATATTGATGGCAGACCGCGTGCACCAATTTTTATGATGTCATATTTACGAGCAGTGATAGAATTTGCTTTCATATAACTTTTAACGATCAGTTGATGGCGTTCTGGAATGAAAAGTGAGATGGCAAATTGTTACTATTGCAGCGGTGAAGCTGCCACGGGTTCAACTTTACACCCAGATCACAATAGCTTTATCTATACTTTAAGAAAGTAAGAAGTCGATGCATTTAAATGCCGCTGTTATTAGCTGTCTGTAGTTGTATCTTGGAGCTTATTTCGTTAACGACAACTTAAGGAAAACTTGATTTTTAATACAGCGCAGACTCTGTGGACTGCGCATTGAGTACAAGGTAGTATTTTATTACAAATTTAATCAGAACTGTTGCTTTGACGCATTTCATTATGCGCCCTGACGCTACATGCATCCGCTATTGAAGAGACAAGTTGAACACGGAAACGCACAAGTACCTAATAACTTTTAGCGTATTATGTTTATTTTTTCTAAGGCAGAAAAAAATCACAGTAAACTCTCTCGAAGCTTTTCGTACCTATAACATATTATGCCTATAAATTTACCTGGCATCCTCAATATTTCAGAGGGTCCTGACCTGCTTTAATAAATATTTTTATACCACTATTATCATATTCGTGAGTGAAATAAATGATGATTTAATAATCAGTTTATGGAATCCATGTGTGCATGTGTTTTTAACACTCTGAAATCACTTGACAATAATCTTACTTAGAACTATGTACTTTGCTTGGTGTCAGCCATTGCATTTTATAATTTTTGTATTCTACCACACGACTTTGTACATACCAAAGCTAAAAATTCTTATAAAAAATAAGTAACACGCTATTATATATATTGAATTGATTACGATATTGAATATCTTAATACTATACAATGTAAATACCTACCATTTCGCAATTGATTATTATATTATTATGCAATAGCAGGAGAAAGACACGAAGCAAAGAAATCGTAACTAATGGGCTTCGAGAACATTCGGGTGATGGATTGTATTTCCCCGCGGCCGGAATGTCACTCAGTGTCATCGAACGATCTAGCGATTTATTCCTATTACCAACAACATTATTGGCTTTGGCTCTAATGTATTTGGGTTCATTCATGTAAAAACCAATAATAACTGTTCTACCCTACGATTTAGGAATGCTAGATTCGGCTGATTCGGCCGACATGCTGAATTGACAACCAATAAATCATGCTGTTGCGACGAACTAAAATGGTTTTTAGTGACCTGCTGAATCGAGTTGTTTTATTTAAAACCTTTTTTTACCAGAACGCAAAAATTATTTAATGTTATCTGTTTATTAATTTTATCAATATTAATTTCATTTTCAGGTTGTGTGACTGATTCAACTGGACAGCAAACCAGTAAAAATAAAAGTAAAAAATATTGACACATAATTCAACAGATAATAAAGAAATATTAAAGTTTTGTTATTAACTTAAACATAATGTAGCAAAGAAACCGAATGAAGGTACTTCACCACGCAAAAGAGCAAAAACATAACTGGATAAAGGGGCGTTAAAAGCTACTTTCTAGACAATTGTGCAGCCAAAAGAAACAATGGCGAGTTTCTGAAGTGACGTTAGTTGTACGTAGGTCAATCCATGCCACCCGCGGAGCAAGGATGATTAATCGTCCTGGGGAGTCCGCAACGAGAAAATAACTATTTCTCATCTTTTCAAAAGGCTGTCCCTTCGAAACTGCCACAGGCAGCCGTGTTCCAGCTAAGTGCTTACACATCGATCCTGAATGCTGATTCTATTAGGCAGATATGTTGGAGTACGCACTTTTCTGACACGGTGACGTCGCGTCACGTCACGCATTTTGTGCCGAAGTTGCGTTAATATATTATCTTATATGACGTTATTCGTTATCAGTAAGGAACGACTTAATCAAGTTAAATTACTAATACTTTTGAAGAACTATTCAGGCTATCTTGATACATGTACTCGTAGTCCAATTAAACCTATTTCAATTATTTTCAAGATAAATAATTTTCGAAAAACTCAGAATTGTTTAAGTACCTACAAGGTACTAAGTATACATTAATTTATCAATAGCATATTAAAATTATTGTTTGAAAAACTGTATACTAAGTAAGTAAGTTTGTATGAGTCAATGGCCAACTCTGGTGACAGAGTTTTTAGGCCGCCAGAAGGTCTCTGTCATGGCCTAACAACTTAAAAAAGTGAGACGGACTGCTTAACGTGCCCTCCGAAGCACGGAAGCGCACAGTTAAAATTGCCACTGGCGGTCACCCATCCAAATGGTGTCACCATTTGGATGGAACAGTGCTGAACTTTGTTGATCTGGATAGAAGAACTTAGTCGCCAGCTACGTCACCAGCGCTCCTTTTTTAAACCTAGATAGATTTAAAACTAGCGATGAAAGACAATTAGATCGGTTTTCTAGAGTTCATCATCATCATGACAGCCTTCTAATGTTCCCACTGCTGGGACACTGGCCTACTCTCCAGCGACAGCGATTTCTAGAGTTGCCGGGTTTCAATTGAAACAAAACTGTATTGTTAATATAACATTGAGCCAGCCAGATATTTTTGTATTGAACATTCTTGTGAAAAAATACCCGCACAGAATTCATAATAAAGTTCAATACACGAAAGCTACCATGTCAAATGTCAGAAACATGCACGAAAAACCCACCGAAAAAACTACTACTTCATTCGCAAAAGTACATTTTTTTGACAGTTTTTGCGGTATTCGCAAAACTTACAAAGTTAATTTGATATCACCATTTACACTCTAATAGATGCATCAAATTGCTTTGCTCTTGGGTTAGTTTAACTAATAGAAACGCAAGTACTCCGTAAATACAAGCAAATAACATGCGATGTCTCGCCGCACAGCTGTGCGACTAATCTTGCATAGACAACTTCAATAAGACACTGTATGAGTATCCATCAACTGGACGCGCAATATAAAACAGTTTCTCAATCCAAAAAAATAAAATACTTCTTTAGTATATTAGTACCTAATTTTTTTATAGCTAAGCTTAGCTTTAATAAAGTTAAGCATAACAAAATTATTATCATCATGTGTAAATGGCATGCTTGCATATCAGAGGTATTACGGTAAGCTCAATAGCAGTTGCTACATTGGGCTGTAAAGACGAAAAGTCTAGATAATTTGCAAATGTTGGGAAAGCCATTTTTTCTGTCTAGTAGTTTAAACCATTTTAAAGCACACCAGATGACGAGCTTGATCCAATACGAACTTGATTCCAATTTGTTATTTGATTAATAACTGAACGAAGTTTATTAAGGAATTATTCAACGAGCATGCTTTGTTAAAAAAGTCTAACCAAATACCATAAGTATAGTAGATATAAACTTATTTCCCGCATTAAAACTTATACTGACATCCTGGTATAAATAAAAAAAAACACGCTCAGTAAGATCTATTTTGTCTTGTAGTAAGATTTCAAAGATTTCTCTTTTTCCAATATGTTTCCTATTTTTATTATTATTTGCATGAAAATAATTGAAAACTTATTTTATTTATTAGCTCCACATAGTACCTAATATAATAAAAATAACATTATTGTGAATATAATTTTAAGTATCCATACTTGCATAGAATATAAGCGTGATGTGTTTGCTTTACAGTCGAAACATGATTTGATTTTGTTGCGATGGATCTGGAATGGGAGGAGAAACGGACCAAATTTACGGAAGTCTATTAAAGGATTTGAAACGTTGGATGCTCTCCAATGCAAGTCATGAAATGTAGAGTGCAGCAGAGCAAATTTATCAATCAGAGGTATTTTGATTGTCCTTTGTAGAGTAAGAAGCACGCTAGTGAAATATACAAAGTGAATTTATTTTAAAAATACGTGTCGGACCACGCTGACCACGCGGACCAATATTATTTTATAATATTGTGCTTATTATGCTTGCTTATGCTTGAAGTTTTTTTAGGAAGTTTTTGTTCTACAAATTAATATAAAATATAAATTACTATATAGAATGCGTGACTTTGTGAATGAGCACCCACAAGACCAACCTTGAAAAGTTTATATTCTAGGGATTGGTGATGGGTTGGTTTCCTATTCGAGAGTACTGGCTATACGCACATTAACTTTTCGAATAAAAACACCGTTAGTAAACAAACGGATTCAAACGTACTTCTTATCTATACTAATATTATAAAGGGGAAAGATTTGTATTTTATATAATATATTTGTTTGTTACGAAAAACTCTGATCATTTGTTTGTATCATAAAACTACTGGTCCGATTGCAAAAATTCTTTCACCATTAGAATGCTACGTTATCGAAGCGAAGTTGGGACGAGCTAATAATCAGTAAATAATAATACAAAATGTTAAAACATTAGATCTCTGATCTATGTCGATACAATAGATACTTATTCCGAGGCAATAGATAAATTGTATTCCAAGTTAGGTACTTAATGTTTTATAAGAGGGTATTAGTTATGTACAAGTTTATTTTTCACTGATACTTTATTCTGTGAATGGAATAAGCTCACACAAGTAAGCGTCCGTTATGTGTCAGTAACAAAGCGAGAAAGTTTAAACATCTTTGTACCAACTTGTGAAGTCACATATAAACTGGTTAAACTTGTTACACTGAATAATTACTCACGGGAGTCGACAATTCAAATAGGCTGTTGCTAACTCGTATCTGGCTTATGTAAATAGAATATTCACAAATGATGCCTCAAAACTTAAGTACAAGAGACTAAGACTGTACCATGTATGAGATGTAGCAAGAGCTCTCACGCTATCAAGTATGAATGTAGTTGAAAAACTAACACAAATTACCAGAGTAACATAGATTGCTAAGAGTTCCCCTATTACTCCTGGTTTAATTCAGACGTTTTATAAAACTTTTACACCTCCAGCTGTTTTTTGTTCGTCTGGTAATACGATGATTCCTCTTTGCTCAACACCGTTGGATACCCGCTCTTGTGAATTATGAGAAAGGTTGTTAGCTGGCAACATTGCAAATAGGTGAAACTTAAGATTCAATTAAAACTATAAGATGAAGAGCATCACCGATTTCAAAGGAGTATGGAAACAAACTTAGATATCCACTAATGAGTGGGTGAAGCTAAATTAATAAATAATTTAACCAAAATTGTGGGAAATAGTCTCGCGCAAAACTTTGTTAGTTATAACAGGATCGACAGATAAATGTCTACCCACACCTATCAGGGTCAGGAGGGCCTTTTGGGCTTCGGGCCAGCCAAGTTCAGTGTTCCGTCAAATGCTCTGAAGGAATGCCCGAATACGTCTTATACCTACTCGTACAAAGTTATCTGAAAATGTCCATACAAAACTTAAGACCTTAAGACCGTGATAGATTGCATTGCATTATTTATTTTATTAATTATTGTAAACGTGCAAGCAGTACTGTGTTTAGGACACTGTAGTAAGTGAAATTATTAGGCAACTGAGGTAAATACTTGCCATGGGAGCGCAGTGCCAAGCAGAACTTAAAAAAATAACTCTGGGTGAAACTTAAACTGTAAATAAGACAAAATTGCTAATTGAAACTAAAATTTATCAGGCAAATGACATGACAGTTTTTTTTATTTGTAGACATAAATAAAAGCACATGATTCAACAAGCAGGTGCCAAAACTTTCTTTCGAAATAAGGCAAGTATTATGATACTAAAAACCACAATAAACTTAGTTTGTATACACTAGTCAGAGCAGTATAATGTGTGGGCTGAAGATGATGTATTAAACGACGTCTTGCTACTGTAATAATACATTTATCGTTTAGCTGCCGTGTGTATCCTTTTCTTAATCTGTCCTTGACAGAGTAGTGTCAGGGTTCTGACTCTGATATGACTGTGATATGTGGATAAACCTGTGAGAAGGAGAATAAGCTTTAACATTTATTCAAGATGTTAGACATGCTTAGTTATATAATAGACGCAAACAATTTATATATATAAAATTATATTGATCGAATCCTGGTGCATCAGCTCTGTCTGTTAGTCGATTGGAAACTTATTTAAGTAAGTCTTATTATAATTTGGAAATATCATACCTGGTTAATTTTGATATAAAAGTACTAATCTAAATTATAGTAGATTTAATCAAAACTTATTGGTGTTGTGGTACTAAGTATCTACCCGTGTTTTTTATATCCAAAATTACCCTTCGAAGGGGATTTTGGGATTTTTTTTTGTGTCAAAATCCCCTTCAGTCCGAGCAAAATCCAAAGGGGATTTTGACACTAAAATTCCCAAAACCCCCTTCAAAAGACATTTTCAAAGGGGATTTTGACATTAACCCAATACAAAGTGGGTCAGCACCAAGTTTATGACTAATTAGGTATAATGTTATGCTAAGGGTATTTTACAAATATTTATTATTGTAGCTGTTTGTTACAGTTTGATAAAAAATCAATTAATATTGATGTAACGTAATTTATCTGTTACGTTTAAGTAACTATTTTACAAGTATTCTTTATTCTAGCTGTGTGTTATATACAAATTATAAATATAAACTTTGTGTTCTTTTAAAATACTTTTAAAGATAACACCAAAAAAAAACTATTTTGCACTCTCGCGATCACACCTCGAAGTTCCATCGCCAGCAATACATAATGCAGTCGACCATTATTCATCAAAGAATGGTTTATTCATCGAGTTGGTTTTGGTATCGAGCACTTAGCCACGTTTACAGGGCTTAGAAAACTTCGGTAGAGGTAGAAAGGATGTTTGATTGATTAAAAAAGGCAAATGTCGTTCGATATTTTTGAAGTTCATTCACATGATAATAAATTTACGAATGAAGTGATCCAGATAGTCTGGTTGTGGATGACCTTATGAATCACTTTTTTAACAATCTTAACATAACAAAATAACAGTTTCGTTTTAGCCCCGAGAAAAATAACTACCATTATTTCTGACATCATTCACCATGCAATATTCAATATTCAAAAATAATAATTTAAACACCCAACTGTCACGTACTACAATTTTAGCTTTTGATTGTATACCCACCTAGGAAACACCATTATTGTGTGATATTTAACGAACATTTTGCGAGCGTGTTAAATGACGTGATGACGACTTGTCAGTGCAAAGGTGCAAATTGTTCGATAAATTAAAATTTAATGAATGTCGTCGACTTACGTCACTTAGGTCAGATTCGACCAACTTTTGGAATAACTATTCGCGGAATAAAAAATGTCAAATGCAAGAAAACTGTCAGCTTACTCACGAATAACTACTATTTACTCTGCGAATAGAGCTTATTCGAGCTTGGTCGAATCCGACCTTAGTGCGTTTAGGTGGGAGAACTGTTCCAATATTTTTTTACGAGTTTATATATTTGAAACCTGATTAATATCACTTCAATTTAAAAAAAAACCTTTGTATAAATAAATAAATACAATACAACACATAGATAGGTGTAAGAATAAGTGATGTGAGAGTAGGCCAGTGTCCCAACAGTGCGAACATTAGAAGGTCGTTATGATAAAGTAAAGTTTAATAGAATAGTTTTTATCAAAAACTGATGATAAATTCACTTCACTCATACGGTGAAAAAACGGGCATGTTCAAGAACTAAAAATTCGAAAGACATGTGTGTGCAGGGTCCGCGTGGTGGATTAAGACCCAATCACTCTCGCCTGAGAGTAGGCCAGTATCCCAGCAGTGGGAACATTAAAAGGCCGTCATGATTATGATGATGATGATGATGATAAATTGTACAATGCTAAAAAAATTCAATATACATACTCGTAGGTTTTTTTTTACATGAACATAATTATAATTGCATAATAGTGACTTTAGATTTTTTTAATAAAAATAAGAGTCTAAATATAAGGTCGTTAAAGGTACGCGTTATAGTTTGCGCATTAGTCGGTCTCATAAATGCCTTCCTGTATCGCCGTCCGACAGGCTATTTTAAGATTGAGAACAGATGAGTTGTGGTACCATTTTCAACGCTTCCAATGCTAAAAGCTTTTGACTTTAGAACAAATACCATTTTTATGAAGCATTGAATTAGATATGGGGGCTTACTTTTAAGTGCTATCGTTACGTAAATGTAATAAGTTTTGGCTGTATTTTGTAGACTGCGCAGATATTACGGCGCATTCTTCTGTCTTATGTGATACAGAGAAACGCATTTTAATTCAACGAAATTACATAGAACTAAAACGTCCCTGTTCAAAATAGCGCCTTGACGGCTCTTGCTTGCTTATCAATTTTAAAGACAGATTGAAGTTATCGTATCGTGTCGACAATGTTATGCTATATCTGAATTTAGAAAACATCCTAAAGTTTAAGAGTAGTAGAGTTCTCTGTGATAGAGCTCGGGGAAGGACTACCACCATACCTATTTCTGCCGCCAAGCAATAATGCTCGCATTGCTGTGTTCCGGTGTGAAGGGTATTGTTTCCGGTGAAATTACTGGCACATGAGGCTTTCGATCTTAGCCTCAAGGTGGCAACCCTCGAGTGATACCTCTGCTATTGCAAGCGTCCATAGGCTGCGGTAACATCTTACCATCTGCGCTTGGTTGCCACTTCAGTTGTAAAAAAAAAATTGAATTTGGTAAATTATTTTAGTTTTATATATTTTTTTTTATTAAATGTTTTATCTGTAAAAAATAAATTAATTAAAACACAATAAAATATACGAAAGGCGCTAGTTTTGGAACAAAATAACGACTATATTTTATTTAAAAAGGCTACGTCTGATCAAACAAAGCGCAGTGGAATGAACGCATACATGAACCTTTTAAAAGTTGTGATAAAATCACTACATTTTTTAAAGCAATAACGCATACTGTATGAGTAAAGAATTTTTCTGGTAATTATTTTGTAGAGTGTCTCACACCTTTGTAATTGGGATTTATCCTAGTCCATGCCCAACTGAGGCCTAGTACCGGCTACTATTGAGGAAGACGATGATATCATAATACCACTGATATTGCTGATATTTTTATTGTCATTTTTTCAAGTTTTATCTAAATCGTTACGGCACGATTGAACCACAAACACAAACATAAAAATTTTTAATAATTATGATATTAGAAGAAAATTTATATTTGTATCCTGATAGCTTGTGTATTTTCGCCTTTAGTGTATAAATACAATTAGCGAGCACTAATTAACATAATACGCTTGCAATTCACTATCACTTTCGTGTTGCATTATAGACAAGATAAATGGGATTTACTCATGAAACCAGAAGATAGATTATCCAGATCGAGGAAAGTTATCTGCCTAATCTGAACTTTGAGCCAATTGATTCTGAACTTTGCAAGCTAATGAGAACTGGGTAATTCAAAATTCTAGTTCAGCTCTTGCAGCGTTTGAAAACCAGCTCACATCACATATTAAAACTACTGTATCAACTTCACAGTAAACAGACTTAGGTACTTAAAGGATACTACTTGTTTCCAAATAAGTGTATTTTTCTCATCACATAAGGCCTTGTCAAAAAGAAAATGCTATAACGTCGCTTCATAGCGTCGCACTACAACGCTATGACGCGACTTTGTGTTGTACTGACGAGAACCTTACAGCAAGATAGCGTAAGGCATCAAATCTATTGTCATAACGTACTAGGTAATGGACGTCAAACTAAAAAACTGTTCAGTGCTCCAGCGTTAAATCCAAAGTTTTGTGTGACACGGAACTGCTGGTCAGGCCTGGTGCTTATCAGGTGAAAGACATAAACGTCACGTTATTGCTGACATAAAAAAAACATAGATTCCTAACGCGACGCTATGACGCAATGATATAGCGCTCTCTATTAGACAAGGCCTTTAAACTTACAAACGATATAATAACGAGATACTCGATCATAATAATAATCTCGGTAGGTACTGTTAGCACTTCGTTCAAGTTTCTGCAATGCTGTAAATAACAAAAGTCCATGAATAAATGTACATATTATTCAGCATGAATAAAGATGCGTCTTTCTTGCTGGAAGGTACATTTGCCGAGTTCCAAGTATATTTGTCTAGGTAAGATTTCAGGGCACTAAATGGGAGGATGTCACGTCGGCAACACTTGTCCTCAAGTTTGCTGCTTGGCACTAGACTTCTACATCGTGTCTGCAACTTTTCACATAAACTGCGCAACTTCACACGACGGCACTTATAACAAATTGCCTTTTGCTATTCAACATATTGAAATTTTAAAACTTCTCCTAGATGATTCTACTATTTCTTATTGTAGTAAGAGTAAGATAGTTTTGAGTATCCATTTTACATTACTTTTACCTGGTGGTAGAACTCTTCAGCAAGAATCCGTCTTGGTGGGTACCACCGCAGTGCCAGATATTCTACCTACAACTACAAGCAGTAGTGCGCCAGCTGAACTGTGTTTAGGTTTGAAGGGCACTGTAGCAAGTGAAAAACTGGGCGATGGTGATAAGCGCAGTGCAGTGCCACGCAAACACTTAAAAACTTTAAGCTTTGGGTGCCACTGCATTTAAATAGTCAGGCGTGTTGCTTAACATCAAGCGGGCGACATGATCGTCTTGTCACTTGCTGACAAAAAAAAAACTATTCTTTTACGAAAACTAAGTAAATTTATTATTACTAGTAATAATTGTCATAGTGAAGTGTAAATTAGAACTAAAACGTTTCCGCTCAAGATAAGTGCGATGAAAGCTCGGCTGAACTCATAGCTAAACTAAAACGTGTCTTTTTAAAGTTATTTAGCCTAGATTTGTACTGGAGTAGGGGCTTCAGCGTTCTATACTAAGTCGTGCACAGTGCACTATCGATCTTAAACCTGGTTCCGTCATTAGCAGGTATTGTAACTTGTTGAGATAATATGCTAATAGGTACTCGAACAAGACCATGAATTGTACACACCTGCGGGCTGTTTTCTCACATAATACATATAGTAGATAAGCAGAATGTATTTGCTATTTCAATTCTGATTATATTATTATGTAGTTTGATAGTTTTCATGCATGCTGAGCACTGTTGTTTTAAGTAATATAAAGTAATAAGAGTAGTAGAGTTCTCTGTGATAGAGCTCGTCCGGGGAAGGACTACCACCATACCTATTTCTGCCGCCAAGCAGCAATGCTCGCATTGCTGTGTTCCGGTTCGAAGGGTATGGTTTCCGGTGATATTACAGGCACATGAGGCTTCCCATCTAACGTCTCAGGGTGGTAACACGCAAGTGATATCTATGATGTTGCATGCGTACATAGGCTACGGTAACCGCTGACCATCAAGTGGGCCGTATGCTTGGTTGCCACTTCAGTGGTATAAAAAAAAAAAAAAAAACAATAAGTAATCAAATTAAGGTATTACAATATATTCCAGATTGCAATAGTTTGAAATTCTACATATTTATCCGTCAAAGACGTCTTTGTCATCCGTACACAATTCAGTCCACATATCAGCAAATATTAATTTACTAGCGAGAGGCCCCAGCTTTATGACTAATATACATTTCTCTTGAATCACTCTATCTATGGTTGAAAACCGCATTAGAATCCGTTACGTTGTTTAAAAGATCAGACGGCGGAAATAATGCTGGACAATCCACACAGCATCATTTAGCCCCAAAAAAGCAGAGCTTATGTTTGAGAGAACAGAATTCTGTTCTGTGGGTCACATTACTGGTAAAGACGTTCGAGTGGTGTGTTTGTGTGTAGTAAGATGGCGGTGTTCTGTTCATGGTATCCAAGATTTTTGAGCGAGCTGATATTTAGGTAGTAGCCTAGCGGTTCTGGCGTTTGTCATCCTAAAGCAAAAACGTTTCAGGCAAACAAATATATGTAACGTCTTAAATATGTGTGTCCAGGCAACCGTTTTACGAAAACTTTACGATTAAATGCAAAAGAAAAGAACAGCCTTGTACTACCATCAAGTAGTGACCGGTGGTACGAAGACTGATCATTTTCGATAAACTAGTTAGCAATTCCTAAGTGTGTAAATAAGTCTTAAGTTGGTCTGAGTGGGTAAAGAACAAAACATACAATTCTAAACAAGACCATAAAAACAACCCAATCACCGAGTTTTGTTTTACTTTTTATCTAATAAATAATTAAAGAAAATGGATATTACCTATTGTATTTTGCAATGTCTGCTAATAAAGTTGATTATAAAATTCGTTATCGATACAAGATGTAAAAGGAAAAACAAATCAGCCAAAACAAGTCCAGCTTAATCAAAGGACAATAATTATTATCCTATTACAAAAGTAAATTAACAAATCAGAAGATTTCCCTCCTGGTAATTTGTTCATTCTGTTCTAATTATAAAGGGAGAGTAGCGCTGATATTTATCGTGAACTGAGTTTTTAAACTTTTTCTCAACATCGTGAACTTGCTGATAAATATACTCGACAACAACAGAAACATATGCTTTAATTAAAGCTCAGACAACGGGTGTGTCACCAGTTTTGATAAGACACGTGGCAAAAGATGACAACTCGTAATTATTTTATAATGAAGGCTATTTTTATTAAATATATTTTTAATTTTACTGACAGCCTTCTAATGTTCCCACTAATGTGACACTGGCCTAACTCTCTACTACACTCATGAAACTTATCTCTCCGAGTAGTCCTAGTATACTAATAATTTTTCAGTTAAAGATATATATTTTTTTTTTTATACAACTAAAGTGGCAACCAAGCGTACGGCCCACAAGATGGTAAGCGGTTACCGTAGCCTATGGACGCTTGCAATACCAGAGGTATCACTCACGGGTTGCCACCTTGAGGCTAAGATCGAAAGCCTCATGTGCCAGTAATTTCACCGGAAACCATACCTTTCACACCGGAACAAAGCAATGCGAGCATTACTGCTTGGCGGCAGAAATAGGAATGGTGGAAGTCTTTCCCCGGACGAGCTCTATCACAGAGAAATCTACTACTCTTATAGTAAACAGGGTAAGAAAATGGGTAATAGCTTTAGTACTTTTAGAATAGTATTATTCTGTCTCAAGTGATACACATTAGTTCTTTTTAGTTTTTGAGCGGGTAGAGAGGTAGAGTGGCAATTTGTCAATGCAGTGTTCGATAAACGAAAATAAAACAAATTACTGCGAGCCCAAACGCGGAAAAAAACATACTTTACTTACCTTTGTCGGTTGTCGAGTCATGTCAAATGGGTTTATTCCCAATTTTTTCAATTTCAAATTGGGAATCTGTAATGGAAATCTGTATTGTACATGTACAGATTCCCAATGCCACCTTTACAGATTCTTAACTGTACGGATTCCCACTCTGCACATTTCTAACTGTATCTACTGATGCTTCTAAATATGCGAACTGCATTAGATCGAGAGTCAAAAAACCTTCTGGTAAGGAAAGACGACTCTTAAAGAGTTCACGACTTTGTACACCAGTTCGAGATCTAAGATCAAAATGTCCTAGAAGTAAACATGGATGATTTTTATACTTTTACATAATTACGAGCAAAAGTTATGAGAGGCCGTTTACTTGATGATTCCAAGATTATACGAAACAAGTATAGCTAGCTACATTACTTTTAGCAATACTTTGAGTATATGTTACTAGGAAATGTGAAAGTTGTTTACAAGATCTACAAATTAAATTTAATCTGGGTCTGGGTGTTATTGTGGTCATATAGTTTCTGATACCCATGACACAGGGAATCCTAGTATGGGTTCAGGATTTGTATGCATGTTTTATTTAATTTTTTGCTAATTAGAAAAATAGTATGGTAGTAAATATGTTCCGTTTCAGTATTTCTACATTAGCACTCTGCTGTAAGCACAGCTGATATGCAACTGTGTTGCAATCCAATTCCAATCAGCAACCTGTCAATCACTATGCCCTCATAATAATATAAACAAATCATATCAGTTTTTGATTGAAATATAGTAAAATTGATCGCAACCTTATTACAAAATAGCCTTGCCAGAAAAACGTAAGATAAACAAGATGTGCCTGTACCAAAAAAAATATTACAGCTAATTTTAGAAAGTCCAAACACGCAATCGCAAGTGCAAAGAACATTATAATGACAACAAACCGACCTTTCACTGAATAAACTCAGTGAACGCTCGCCTGGAAGCTTACGTTTGAGCTTTCACTTCAAAAGGGTAGTAAGTATTCCGTGTTTATAGATCTTTTATATCGCAAAATTTATCCTAAGCCAAAATGGGCGGATGCACTCACCGCGCGCATACTTATTATGCAAAATATGCATCTGGTTTACGAAACCCACTCGAATTTACATTTAAATACGCACGTGCGGCTTCCAAAGATGGTCACATATGAGGCGAAATTGCCGCTGTGGTACAACAAAGTTGTGCAATTACCGTCTGTAGCGGATTTCAGCACCGCCCAAAACCGCAGGTATCCCATGCTTTTCACTTCACTGTGTACGTATTCAGACACTGTTACATTCTATTGCTTTAATAGAATAGGTAATAAGAGAGAAACGTTTTTTTATAATAACTAAAGTGACATGACATTTACCATCTATTGAAGATAATTGATTTACACAGCGTTTAGTGGCAAGTTAGTTATTCCTGTTGCCCACATAACTAAAGTAAGTTCGTATGAATCAGTGGATAACTCTAATAAATAATAAACCTAAATAGTAACTGTATAGGTAGTAGTTAATAATAATAAGTAAATATCACATGACGACGTGATGAAAAAACTAATCTCAGTAAAAAATAAATATTGAAACTCCTACAGTATGTGGTAGCATGATGGAAAGTTTTTAATATCTGTGTGACGCTAGCGAGTTGTTTTTATTAGAAATAAACTGCGAGTGTTTTGTTTGAGTATTATATATGTTATTTTAGTTATGCGCTTTTAGATAAAATTTAAAAACTATAAGAAGAAAGAAATTATGAGTGTTTTTGCAAATGGTTTTGAATTTCTGACTGTTCTGCTCCTCTCCGAGCTGTCAGGCCAGCTAGCCCGCAGGCTATAGTCATGTATTTGTTTCTAACATATTTATTTCTGTCAGAATGTCATACTCATAAATGCATGGTTGCTAGCAATAGCTTGGTTCGATTCTGTTAGCTTTCACGGTCCAATCAAGCTAGAACGATAACGGCATCAAACTCGTGTGCTTTAAAATTCTAATACATGAAAGCCTCCGTTTGTAACCTTACACTTTAAGCCAATCGGTGTTGAATGAATGAATTAATGAATCAAAGTGTAGAACAGTCGAATTGGTTTCTTGCATTTTATCAGTATAAACCGATCAATATTCACTTGAATAGTTTTTGTCCTGAAATAATTTTGATGGAGATAATTATCATCATCATAATTATCATCATCATCATATCAGCAAATTAATACTATACAGAGATAAGGCTGCATAGTGATACAAAATTTGGGACAGACGCGGTTAATAGATTAGTGTGTGACGGGATAGCCATCATAATTATAATTATCTAGATAATGCCACTACGGCACGAATGTTCCTATGGCACGCAACGTTGTCGGTTTGTCGTCGACTAAGTGAAATATTGATTTCTCATGCAATCATAATATTATAGTGGTACCTATGGCTTAATTAAAAACCAATATTCTGTCAACACATTGCGTAACGCGCAACACACAGCGGGCGGGCGGGGGTGGGGTCAGATCCGCCGCGGGTGTTTTTTGTTTTAATTTGTATGGCGCGGGTCGGGTGAAGCGCGGCAGCCGCTCCCGCGTTCAGTGTGTTGTCATCCTTGACGTCAGTACAAATACAACGCGCAACACACACAGCGGGCGGGTGCGGGTAGGGTCAAATCCGCCGCGGGTGTTTTTTGTTTTAAATTGTACTGACATCAAGGATGGCAACACACTGAACGCGAGAGCGGCTGCCGCGCTCCACCCGATCCGCGCCCGCGTTCAGTGTGTTGTCATCCTTGACGTCAGAACAAATACAACTAAAAACACTCACGGCAGATGTGCCGCGGGCCCGCGCCCGCGTTCTGTGTGTGTTGCGCTTAAAAGTAAAAAATCAACGCACTATTATTTCCTGTGAATCCTGGTGACAGAACTTTCAGTTATTGAGTTTAGTTTATAATGATGACAATCAAGACAATTATGTGTTCGACAACTTTTTTATTTGCAGTAGTCACAACGGAATCAAGAGGCATGCGTGCGTAATTAAATTGACCAACAGGCTCGCATTTGCAACAGTTGACATAGAGTTTTAATTAATACTCAGATTAAACATTCTTATAAATTCTTACTAAACATTCCTCTTGCATACAAAATCCTCGGAATTCCATTAAGCTCGATTAAGGGTGTAGTCGAAAATTTCAATCATGCTGGGAAAAATCCCTTCTATAGAAGCTGTATTATGAAGATCGTGGCTGAAAGGAGTAAATGGCGTGAAATAATCTAAGCTCTTAGTTCTACGTGGCTGAAAACGAATTTATTGCCTCAAGATACTCATAGCGACGCGTTTTATTGACACCTTTTAATAATAGACTACCCAGAAATGGGTGCCTATGATAAAGTGAGGCAGTTATACAAATAATATAGAAGACCCATTGAATAGTCCTTTGATAGGTTCTAAACTATTTTCTAGTCCGGTGAATGACATTTTGTTATACTCGTAATTTAGTTATGCACTTTTATTAAATTTTATTTCAAGCCCAACATTCGTAAATCCGTTCTGTTTACCGATACCGCAAAGTTTGTCTAAAAAAGGAATATTCTATACGGTAGGCTGCGCAGCCCAGCGCTACGAGCACTGCTGGTGAAACGCCAAACAGTCGTAAAAGTGTGAACTAGATTTTCGTCCTGTTGACGCTGCGACGGAACTAAGCAAAAAGTCATCAAAAAATCACTAGTGTTGTTAAAACTTCCACGTAAAATTGAACAAACTTTTTCATGGAATCGTTATGTTAACTGTACACTGCAGTTGCAGGAACAAAACCCTTGTTTCGCGAAGTTTTTCAATTACAGGTGGATAGGCAGATAGTTGAGTAATTTGTTTAGGAATAAACTGCTATTGGCTACGGTCAGTATGCATTATTTAAGCAGTTTTTGATACCAGGAAAAACTACTGCTTTGAACTACCAGTTTTTAGTTCTTTACCAGTTGGACGTCAGTCAGTTGACTGTGATATTTAAGAGAGAGAAGACAGATAAACCAAAACATTTTGGAACTTTCTTTCTTATTGTGGGTTGGTAGTGGCTGCCTATACATTTATATCTGAGCACTTCTGTGCCGTTAGAGTTCTCTCGAAGCCGGTCGACACCAATGAATTTTCTGTTTTTCCATTCCATCCATTCGAAATATTTTTGTTTGCAAATAGTCCATATAAAATATTTATTGCTCTCTAACTGTAAAAAAAAGGTCGTGAGAATGCTGATATAAAATATCCTGCAACTAAGAACTGCAACTAGTGCGAATGATTAAGACCAAATTAAGTAGTTTGTCTCGGGGTAGCGAGTGCAGTGCAGAACCATGCAAAACTTGTGACGTACTGATAAACACTATGACTTCATCGTCTTGTGACATTTAAACAAATACTTTACCCAAGATTAGACCATGTCCGAAAGTGCGTCGGTGCACAGCTTCTCACCGGAATGTAAAAAAATTAGCTCAGGTAGTCCTTTGATCTTATTGCATGAAAGTGAGAGAGAGAGTGTCTATAAACTCATTAAAAAATTCATTTTTACAAGTTCAAACACATCAAACATTCAGTCTAAGTATTTTGATCACTATTTCTTTGGAATAGGAATCCACGCAGTAAGTAAAAGTAAGTAAGTAATTTCGTATGAGTCAGTGGCCAACTCTGGTGACAGAGTTTCTAGGCCGCCCTCTGGTCTATAAACTCTGAAGGCCTCTGTCATGGCCTAACAACTGTGAAAAAACCGGGACTGACTGCTTAACGTACTTTCCGAAGCACGGGTGCGCTCAGTTGAAATTGCCACTGGCGGTCACCCATCCAAATGATGACTACTTGGAATCAGGATAAGCGCAGTAAGTAAGTTCGTAAGTTCGTATGAGTTAGTGGCCAACTCTGTGTGTTTGTGAGTTTCTAGGCCCGAGTTTTTAGCGCAGTGCCTTCGATTAAAACAAACACAGCTTCAAATTCTAAATAATTTATAAACTACCGTCTGTGAGTGATAGAACTACACCACCTGTAGGTATGCAAACTTCAAGACGAGTCTTTGCAGATTATGAAACATCAAACATCTTCACGCATTTTGCAGTGAAAGCAATTTTAAAAATATTTCAGTAAGCGACCTTACATGAAGCTTCTCCAACACCTTCGTTTCGAGTTCACATTGTTCAAATATTTACTAACATTACCTGAGTGTGTGGGAAACAACACATTTGAACGGAACGCGCGCCCCTGACCCCTATACCTTTACAACAATGATTACTCGGCGACTTTAGTCCTATTGTACTTTTTAAAGGATTAATCCTTAATATTATTTTTAAATTCGCTATGGTAATTTTATTACACAATTTTTATGGAAAATATCGTATGAAATATTTCGCAAAATAACAATTTTTGAATCAGCCCGTACATAAACAATGGATAGAAGCAGTACAAAATAAAAGCAGCACACACACATGATATCAGTTGAACATCTATTAAATAATAAAGTTTAATAAAAATAGATCTCATTGGCTTTTTACAGCGGCAATATCATGTAACATTTTGAAAAAATCTTTTATTCAGCGGTACAGAGTTAGATGGCGGGAAACGTTTCATTATTCTAATGCCTGCGGTTGGCGGAGCCTAGGCCAGGTGCTACAAAGTAAATGTAAATATTTTATTGTGGGGGCACAAACAGCGCCTGAGAGATCAATAAAATTTGTTTGTTTTGTAAAATGCTCTCCGTTGTCTGCTTTATAGATTGCGGACATGAATTATTCAAACGTACGAATGGAAGTACTAACCAGACCATTTGTTTTAATGTTTTGCCTGATGAAACGAATAACTTTCAAACCTTTTTGTTGAAGATCGATGGCGACAATGTAGTTTTAGTAAACGTGTTTGTTGTACGGCGTAGATATTTAATTATCTAAGTGTTTTTATGTATACTAATAATAATTTTATTTTTTATATGTTTGTAACGAATAAACTCAAAAACTACTGGTCCGATTTCAAAAAGTATGTCACCATTAGAATTCTGCATTATCTCTGAGTAACATAAGCTATTATTCATATCCACCCGTGCGGAACCGGGACGGGTTGCTAGTAATTAATATAGCGCAGTGGCACTATTTGATTGCAAAGTCTAATGTTTGAGCTGAGTATTTTATTAAGTAAAATATACTCAATACTCAATACATTTATTGCTGTCATATGGTACATATTATGTAGTTGTTACAGAATTGGTAGTATCACACATGAACCCTATTTTTAGGGTTCGTTCGTTCGTTCGTATGAGTCAGTGGCCAGCTCTGGTGACAGAGTTTCTAGGCCGCCCGAAGGCCTCTGTCATGGCCTAACAACTTTGAAAAAGCCGGGACCGACTGCTTAACTTAGGGTATGGCAACATGGAGAAAGGCTAAGGTTTATGCATTAGGTTTATATTAAAAAAGTAGATAAATACCTTCTTGACCGCGAAGCTAGAGACCAAATAACATTCAGTTGTGCTGTAGATTCTAAAGTAATGGATTCGAGTTTCACTCGTACATCAATAGCAATGCAGGAAGTCGATGAATGGTGGAAGCTCAAGATTTATTGTCACGGCACTCTTTATGGAATGTCTATATGTTCAGCAGCTGATAATGATGATGATGGTATGAAAGCTTTATCAAGATATAAACAAAAGGGCTTCTAATGGAATTGTTATGGTTAATCTAGCGCCCGATTACAGGCATAGGACACGTGTAGCTCGTACAGCGTCGTAACCAGGGAGGAGTATTAGTAGGTACCATAGCATTATTAGCATTTACCTGGTGGTAGGACTTTTCAGCAAGAGTCCGTCTTGGTGGGTACCACTACAGTGTCAGATATTCTACCTCCAAGCAGTAGTGTGCAAGCATTAATGTGTTTAGGTTTGAAGAGCACTGTTGCAAGTGAAATTACTGGGCGAAAGAGACTTAACAACAATGTTTTGTCAAGCAAGTGCGCAGTGCAGTGCCACGCAAACACTTAAAAACTGTAAGCTTTGGGTTGCACTGCATCTGTTATAGTCAGGCCTGGTGATTAACATCAGGCGGGCGTCTTGATTGTCTTATCACTTGCTGGCATAAAAAAAAAAATAGAACGGAAGCCTACAGACTAAAGATACTGTCACTTTAGCGGTTAGCTAAAAACCTATTGAGAAAACATGACAGATTTGATAACAAATTAGCTAACAGAGGTTTATAGTGTAATTATGAATATGGGCTTTAATCTTCTCTTAGTAAAATCTTTTGCATTATAATTTATAAGCTTCGGCAACTTTTGCGTGGTACAGGTATAAGGCACTAGACTGAATACGTATCTGGGCATATGCCTTCATCGAGCAGACGTTACAACGCCGCGAGCTCCGAAACTCAATAACCGTGCTGTTATAAACATAAGGCACTCATAGGGCTGCCACCTATTGGATTTGCGACTTTAGACAAGTATGTAGACACTGTAAGCGCGCGTTTATATGAGACGATTTCAAAGTGCGCTGATTGTGTCAGGGCAGAGCGCAATCAGCGCGCGTGTCGTACTCAAACGCTGAACCTGCTGCATGATCGCGACGCGTGCGCTCTTCTTTATATCAACAAAAAATGTTTGTTCAAACTCAAAAATTCGCTCCGAAAAAGTTCGCGCTAGTGTGAAGACTAGTTTTACAGCAAAACTGATGACTTTGCTCGCACATGTCAAAGAACTGAAAGCATTCATTATAATACAGTGTATGTTATTGCAACGCACGACTTGCAACCATTTAACATTAGCAGCCCTAATGATAGGATACCTAACGGCCACCGCTTAGTTTAGAATCCGACTACGCATATGCAAACACTTTAAAGATAACGCAGACGAATGAGATCAGCACCAGATTGGCCTCGCCTCGCCCTATCAGCTATCGACTTGACGTAAGCACATCACTGGACCAGCACAGACCGGACAGCTGATGCAAGACCGCGCAATGACGACAGCTAGTTGCCTTATTTTCATTACGTTCGTGCAACGCGGCGACCATAGTTAGTAGCTGCACACACATTCGATTTCGTGTCTACGAGTAAGTCCACCACTTACCCGCTAAACGTTTACTTGTGACCTTTGACGATTAAAAGGGCGACGTGATACCAATACATTATTTGATTGGAGCGTTTGCAATAAGTATGGAGTTTCATGCAAACTTATTCGCTAGAGTTGAGGCGACATTGACCTGTTTTCAAGGCAATATATCGCTACAACTTGTGACAACTTTTATCTAAGGTATAAGGAAAAGCGTAGCAATGTGCTCTCTATTTATTATGCAAAGCAATTGAATGTGAAGCACAGGAAATGTGTCTGATAATAGTGTTCGATAAAGCTATTTTATTCGATGCGTTTCAATTATATGAAGCAGATGAGCAAAAATGAAGTTGTGGTGGTAGTGATTTTGCCTTCCGGTCACAAGTAGCGATGGAGCGTATTTACTCGACCAGGTTTTCATACCAGGTATTTACTTGAAAGTAGGCCTACCTGGTACGACTCGCAATACTTGAAAAACTTTCGGGGCGCGCCGCGGCGAGTCTTGCGAGAGACAAAGTCTTGCGAGTGCGCCGCACTTAGACGCGGGAGAATCGCTTGGTCTTGTACACGATAGTATATAGCTAGTATTCTGTGACGCTAGGTAGATAGAATTTTGATTGTGACCTTTGAACCCGCACGATGAAAACCTTAGTTTAGTTTATCTTAGATACTTACTTAATTATTACCTACTTACCTGCTTAGTATTACTTACCTACTTCAATAATTTTAACGGTAATAAACATAGGTACTTACGTATTACGACCATCGTTTCTACCAATCTACCGCAATAAACATATTAATCTAATTAATTAACTGCCATGGTAGTGGCACTGGATAATTCACAACCAAATGTGTGGAGTGACAGTCATCATCATCATCATCATATTAGCCGATAGACGTCCACTGCTGGACATAGTGGACATAGGCCTCCCCCAAAGAGCGCCATGACGACCGATTTTGGGCCTTCACCATCCACCGACTTCCTGCGACCGCTTTAATGTCATCGGTCCATCGAGTGGGGGGCCGTCCTACACTTCGTTTTCCAGTTCGTGTCGCCACTCGAGAACCTTTATTCCCCAACGGTTATCGGTCCTGCGAGCTGCCCATTGCCACTTCAACTTACTAATTCTAAGAGCTATGTCGGTGACCTTGGTTCTTCTACGGATTTCCTCATTGCGGGTTCGATCGCGTAGTGAAACTCCCAGCATAGCTCTTTCCATAGCTCGTTGGGCGACTTTGAGCTTTTGAACGAGACCTATAGATAGCGACCACGTTTCAGTGCCATAAGTCATCACTGGCAACACGCACTGATTATAGACTTTCGTCTTGAGGCTCTGCGGTATCTGTGACGAGAAAATATGCCGTAACTTCCCGAACGCTGCCCATCCGAGTTGGATTCGTCGGCTGACCTCTTTATCGAAGTTGGACCTACCTAGCTGAATCACCTGTCCTAAATAGACGTAGTGGTCAACAACGTCGATGATATCGTTCCCAACATGTACCGGCACGGGTGCAACATGAGTGACAGTAATCATCATTATAAGTAGTGCTTAAATTCTCTTGGATCATCAGTAGGTTTATATTATATACTCAGTTGGCACGTAAGCTGTAAACAATGTATCGTCCGCATAACAAAAGAGAACTCTACTTATATAAAATCTACTCTAATTTAAATTCATGATACAACAAATTAATAATGAAAAAGGTTTCAATGAAGGCCGAAACGGACTGTATGTAAAACTCATTTTCCTTTTGCCACGTAATGTAAACAGAAATTAAACCACAGAGCATAACCACGTGTGCGCTCACTGTCCATTTACGCGTGTAAGTAACAGTCGGGCGCAAAAATCGATGTGCAGTCCAGCTACTAATTAATACATTGAAATAAATGAACAAATAAACTAGTTTTTATTTGTTCATTTATTTCATGCATTAATTAGTAGCTGGACTGTACATTGATTTTTGCGGCCGACGAGCATCAGTATGCTTATTGTTGCGTTAAATAAAAAATTGTGCTCTTGCTCATTTATTATTTTTGTTATTAGGTTTGTACTTACTACCTACTTACATTTTTTTTATATTTTGTACGAAATTATGTTGTATCCAAGACAAAATTCATATGAAACAGTATAGGTTATAACAGTATAAAAACTTAACAACTCACAAAGATTTTTTTAAAAAACAGAATTACAAATGTTTGTAAACAAAACAAATAAATGACCTATCGTTTTTCATTTCTGAAAGCAAGAGTTCGGAATATGAGTTTCACTTAATTAATGAAGTTTAATCTTTTCATCACGGTAAGTTTTAAATTTTGAGCACTGGTGATAGGTACGATGTGCTAGCACTACTGCTACGTAGTACTAATATCTGTTCTGTGCTACTACCTTTTGAAGGTCGTTAGCATGTGCACAGTGTGTGTTCCTTTTTATGTACAATAGGGTACAATAAGAACCAAATTCTCAAATTTCAACACCTGAGATAGTGGGAAGAGTTAATCTAAAAGTTAAAACCAGAGGTTTCAGCGCACAACGAACGAACGAACGAAGCGCACACAAAATCGTAGGATGATCCACCAAGTGTATCAAGCACAAATAGGTTTACTTGCTACAATTAGCTGCAAATTTACAAAGCCGACAAATTCAAATCTTTTACAAAACTTTAGGGCTGAAATAAAAGCTCATTGTGCCTAGGCCTAAAGCTGACCTGTGTTGGAGCAGCGTCAAAACAAGGAGTACGCGTCCACAACGCCTTGAAAAAAATGTAAAGAATTTTCTTTAAATTTCACTTGTGGCTTGCCGGCTGACGGCGAAAATGACGTTGCATTATGCATTTTGCTAACGAACGCGTGCCACGGACGAGGACCGCGTACAGAAAATTTGAATAGAGAACGTTAACTGAGCAAAACTTTTCAAGCTTACTTAGAAAGCTTTTAAAAGAAATAAAAGTGCTCAACTAACTTTTGCGCTGACGATACAGCTATCACAGATTTTTTAATTCGTACTTACAACGTTTTTAGAGCTTCAGGATAAAACTGAGCCAGAGGAAACTTAGATAAACTTTCATCAAACTTAAGTTTAACTATACTTAAGTTAGCTAACTTATGCTTTTATAGGCTTGTTCCAAAAAGTAAACGCTATTAAAGAAGTATACGACGTGACACAATTTAAAACTAGTAATCATGACCAGCCTCAGCTGGAACACTAGACTATTCGCATACATATAAGAGTATTTAGCAGCAAAATTGGTGGGTAGCAAAATTAAATGTTTCAAATATACCCAATCACTCTCGTTAGAGAGTTGGTAGAACACTGTTCTAGAAGTGGTAACATTAGAAGTTTGCCAACTGTGAATTTGCTCGCGTGGTACATACATTGAAATAAGCATTATGTCCTTCCACAGACTTTAGACTATCTTCTTGCCAAATTTCACCCAAAGCGTACCCAGTGGCTAATAACATTTTTACAGACAGACGGACAATGTTATCTTTGTATTATGGATTATATATATATTGGCGTTATTAATTGTTATTATGGTTTATAATCATAGTGTCTATGACAAGCTATAAGATTTTCTTAACAACTTAAATATGACGAAATAGATGAACAAAACGCTAAGGCACAAAATTAATTGCGCAAATGTTATTCAGAACTCGACGTGAAATCGAATCGCACGTGTCGTAGATCTTCCATTCCATTGTAGACCATGATCCGACTCATATCTCCTTAAAATTACTTACCTCTCGTTCCATACTAAATGAGTAGCTTTATTGGATTAAGTCCAGAAAGCTTTGCCCTTAATTGGGGCTTTCCGGCAAATAACTTTTCTGTTTTCTCAAACTCTGACAGCTCTTAAATAAGGCTCTTGATTAATACGTACACAAAATAAATGTATTGTATTTATGTAGATCTTATTTCGAGGAGCCAGTCCATAATTCAGTGCAAAATGTGTGTATAAGCCAAAAACTACAACTAAAAGATTTACTGAAATAAAACGAAACGATGGTATTTCCTGCGGCTTGTAAGAGGTCACCTAAAACATATTGTACTCGTATGATTGCTAACCCAAAAAAGGGTATATGAAACTGAATAACACCCTGGTAGATATAAGTGTTTAATACACGAACTGAGTTGAAATGGTTTTACATGACGCCCCGCGACTTTGTCTGTAAAATTTGGCTCAATTGATCCGCGTATCAAACGGTATGTTGTGAGTTCAAGTCCCGTTTGAGACGGAAAAAAAAATTTGGGATAATATAATATAAACTTTATGATCCTTTATTGTGTTTGCGAACACTATAAAAAACAAATGACGGATTCCGTGTCTGTGTTGAGTTTTTCTTTACAACTTCTAGAACATTATATAGCTGTGTCCTCTAGATTTTCGCGTTGATATTGTTTTTTTTTTACATCAATAGAAATATACCCTGAAAATGACAGTCTCTAGAATTTTGGCTGAGCGTTGATAGTCAGTCAGTAAGAGTTTTAAATATTCTGAATGTTATTTAGCCATATTCCATAAAACAAACTACAGTATGAAATACTACCATACCGTAGTTAATCGATACCCAATTCCAGGCTTATACAGGCTTATTCAGGTATAAGCGCTACACCGCCCGGATACGCGGCATCATTGAGTTTTAGTTTTGCGGAACAGCTGATAAACCCTACAATAGTGGCAGCGAATACTACGCATATTTGTATAGGAATTTAATTCTAATAAGTAGATTAAAACCACAGGTGAAACGTACTCCATAATGACAAATTATCATGCATTATAACTGGTGTAATTTGAAATATGTTTTGTAGTGTCACGCCTCAAAGATGGAAAAATCAACAAAGGAAATCAATTAAAATTAGAGAAAAAAAACGATTTTGCATTACACAAGATGTTTTCTTTGATTTGAAGAGCTAAGTGCTTTAACATAAATCCTAATAATTCGATATATCGAAGCCATGGCACTGATACTTTTTTTTTTTATGTCAGCAAGTGACAAGACAGTCAAGACGCCCGCATGATGTTAAGCACCACGCCTGACTATAACAATTGCAGTGCCACCCAAAGCTTAAAGTTTTTAAGTCTTTGCGTGGCACTGTACTGCGCTTATCACCCCAAGACATTGTTGTTAAGTCTCTTTCGCCCAGTAATTTCACTTACTACAGTGCCCTTCAAACCTAAACACAGTAATGCTTGCACACTACTGCTTGGAGGTAGAATATCTGACACTGCGGTGGTACCCACCAAGACGGACTCTTGCTGAAGAGTCCTACCACCAGGTTACTACCTAAGTACCTATAGTTCAACGAAGCTATTCACATATAATTATTTGATTGTACGGGGCTTATTGCGCTAAGCGTTAACATAGCGAAATAGTTTTGACTCAAATCTAGTTTGTACTGTGCAGACTGCGCTGTGTACATAGTTGTCCTTAGTGCTACAGCGAAACGCACGCTAACATAAAACTTTAATATGTAGAACGATTTTATGTACAAATTAAAAAAGCAAGTGCCATATAATACGAAGCTGTAAATTGTTAATTAATTACATACTTTGACGACCGATGTGTCGCGGCGGGCGAAGGTCCGCCTGCGAAGCGGAGGTTGCGGGTTCGATTCCCACCTCGAAACAAATGTTTGTACGTTACACAAATATTTGTTCCGGTATTCTGGCTCATTTCATTTATTTCATTAATTAACTAATTCATTTATTCATTATTGTATTGTATTAAGTATATCAGTCATCTAGTACCCATAACACTAGCTCTGCTTAACTTGGGGCTAGATGATGCTGTGTGGGTTGCCCAACATTATTGATTTATTATACTGAGTTTGAGCGTGTTATTGTGTTGCATTACATTCTTGGCACTTTCTTCTATTAGCCATGGACATAAACTGTTATTGACTGTACTCTTAGAGTACCTAGATAAAAGCACTTCGACAGCATGATTGCTCCAATTGAGTCACAATGAAGAATGATCCAATTGTCTTAACTACTTAAGTATTGCCAGCATCCTTCTGCCAATAAAGATTGACACGCTTTACAAGCACCTAGAAATTATCAAGAGATTTTCTAGTGCCACATATGTATAGATTCTTAGTATATTTAATTAACGGTGACCGTTTACCATCAGGAGGGCCGTAATTTTGTTTGCCTTCATACGGCATAAAAAAAAATGTATAAGAACGCGGCTGAGATTAACAACTGCCTCCAGGAAACGTTAGAAGGCACGACAACTCTCTGAGATGAAAATGGTCATTCAATTATTATGATGACAGAGTTACCGTCAATTAAACATTCAATAGTTTATAATGTACGCCTTACTTATTTACAATGCTTTACAAATGTTAATATAAATTATGAAAACACAATATGCATTATAATGTCAAACATTATTATACAAGTTATACACATAATTCATGATTAAGTAGGTATAAAATACCTATTCTAGGTTCTTGCACGACTAGCTTGATTTTGTTTAGTTTACTTTGCCTTTAATGTAGACTGATAAGCTATACATACAATCATATGAGTAATGTAATGTTGTGTATGTCTAAGTATCTCCATTAGTTTGTCATTAATTGTTATTGTTCGACAAGGATCGTCGTTCTAATTATTCTATTGTTGCAAACGCTAACCACTGATCCGCTGAATATAAATCATTCACGTGAATGTGATCTGTGTTCAACTAAATGTAGGTATTTCATTTTATTTTACTATAGAATTTGGTTCAATGGAAATAAAAACTAAATAAAAAATATATAAAAGGTAAAATATGAGAAGAACTAGATCTTTGATAGCCGAAACACCACATGCAACGTATGATGACCAAATCTGTATGACTGGTATGACGCCTGCCTGACGTACTCGTATATAAAAGGGTTGCATTGCCGATTTTGGGTGTGCGACGACTGCGACGAGACCGACGCGACCGACCGACACGTCGCATTGCCTTTGTGTGTTTCTACGGTATCGGCCCTTGAACAAGAACATGCTGGTTAACCGACAATATTTTTAAAAAATTTGATAGCCTATCCTATAAAATTTACTAAAAAAAGCTTTAATACAACTATCCAAATACAAATTTAAAAATAATACTGTGATACGAGTACTTTCAACAAGTTTACGATATTAAATTTATTTTATTTTCCAGTTCATACAAACACTCTGCTGCTCTCTTTCTACTATATATTTACTGCCTCCATTTGTTAACTCAATCTTAATTATTTGATCGGAATTTCATCGGGATGGTGGTCCAAAAAGTAAATAAAATTATTGCAACAAAGTGCCCGCAATTTGGACTATTGTACAACATCCAGATAATATAATTACAAGTTAAATTGAATATTCCAAGTGTTGCTCGTTCGGGACTCGCATCGGAAAAGCTTTTAGTGCGTACAAAACTACTTAAAGTATCCACGACGATTCACTTTGGCCACAAAATGAATTTTATTGAGTTAGCCGCTGAAAGCTGTGGGCCGATTTGGTCATTTGAAGAAATTTTGGGCAATTCAATTTACTTTTTGTAAGATGCCTGCCTAAAACTGTATTTGGTAATTATAGAAATAAAGAACAATTTTGTAAGCTTTTGTTAGGTAATATAAAATATGTAGTCAAGCGTTAGTGTTCATTATAACAAAACTATATTGTACTCGTACCTATTAAGAGTAAACACGGTGCGAAATAGCATTGCTCGAAGTTGAATAGTTCTACCCCGTTAGCAGGGTAATATCAGCCCACAGCTCAATGCAATAAAAGCCATTTATGGTTACAGTAGCCAGTTGGTTATACACCAATAGAGGTGGGTAAGTAGGTACATTGGGTGCAGTTAGCGCGACACTAGGGGCGCGCCAATCGTCGCTGATAAAAACTTCTTCCAAGCTATACAAACATCCGGGCTCGGAGCACTCAATTACTAGAGTTTGTAGCGCAAGAAATTTTCTACATTGAGTTTTTTTTTTCACTTTCCCCTACAACAGTTTATTAACCCCGTTTCAAGACTGAATCTAATATTTGCAGTAAGCAAAATAATATGAAACACTTTGCTGCAACTTTGTAATTATAACCACGTTAAAGAGTTAGAGAAACTCCAGTGATGTATGAAATATAAATGTTTGCGCTTGGTGGCAGAAAGGTCAGATGGGAGAAAAAGTTTCTTTATTTACCCAAAGATTAATGTGTTTCTTTCCCTAACCCAATTTAATTTGTTTTCGTTTTGTTAAGACTCGATAAATCAGAAGAACTAGGCACAATGCACCTGGTATGTCGAAATAGGTCTGTATTGAATGTAAAGCTCACTGGAAATTTAGGTTATCGTGTTTCGTTCGTTTTAACGATTGCGTGGTACATAATGATGAAATTGAGCTTTTCTGTACAAACTCATTATAAAAACGCAAAGGAAAAACGTGCTCTTATTTTTAATTCTCGGCAAGGAGCTTATCCTGCGCGACTGTCTATGTCTACCACAAACAAAATAAAATGTCCAAATTAAATCTTCATAAAATACGCTATGAATAATAAAATACGAAGACATATTTTGTGGGAGTTCTCAAGCGTATTTCCTGCTTTTCCTTATTTCCCTCGGGATAAGTCAACTTATAGAGGACATAAGTTGAACCGATACCAAAGGTAGGTAACGCCGTGTTTCCACGAACCTCTGTGAAACCCAACAATACTTGTGATGTTTTGACAAAAAAGTTGAAGAAAGTACTGTTCCTAGTTGAGATAGTTATAGTTATTGCAATTGAAGCGCGCGTGGCTATAGCTATGATCAACTAAGGTTGGCTATGGCTATGATCAACGAAGGTTGGTCGAACTCGATGACGCACTATTTTCCGAATAAATCGTAGTTATCTGAGAGTGAACTGACATATTACTTGTATTTGAAATTTCTTATTTTCAGTAAATAGTTATTCCAGAAGTTGGTTGAATCCACACTAAGTTAAATAACGTCCTGCGAGGTCATTTTTTAAATGGGTGAACGCAAGTGGCATTTTTATTTCAGCGCTTTCGTGTTTCAGAGAGCACGTTGAACATTGGTCCCGGCTTTAGTAGACGGAGGCTTTCGGGTGCCCTCAAAACTCTATCACCTGAGTTGATTTCATCAAACGTAAAAACGTTTTCACCCCCTTTTACCCCCTTGGGGTTGAATTAAAAAAAAAATGCGTGGGTCAGCTTAATTAATACATTTTAGTTTTGTAACTACATCATTACAAACACTTATAATTCATAGAAACATCTAGACCCGGAACAAATATTTGAAGATCATGTAAACATTTGTCCCTTAGCTGAAATAAAACCAGCAACCTCTCGCTTCTCAACCGGGCACTCGATTACCGCACCATTCACTACTGTAATATCAATCTTACACTAGTAGTCATGAACTCACTATCGCATTAGCGATTATATCGTATCTATAGATAGGTTAGTCATCACTATAGAATAGTAATTTCTGTAAGTAAGTAATTTATGGGCATCTATAGCCCTATTTGTACATTGCTCACGATTGTAATCTTACATAACTTAAAGGTATAAGGTTGCCTACAATATCATAATATAGGATAGAGACTAGAGAATTGTGAGTTAATATCGTTAAAAATGTTCTATTGAATACCTTGGTGCGTTTAATTTAGCTGGCAGCCGTACATTTTAATGGCTCTCGGCTTCCACCTGCGACTGCCACGTTTGCATATTATTGCTAATGAAAGTCAAGTTAGCTCTGCTTTAAAAATACTGAAGAGATATGTGCAAAGAATAATTTATTTTTCTTTGGTAAATCTTTTTACAAAACGATTTATTTTTCTAAAATCTCCCTCTTTATTCACAGCTCTCACATTGCTTCAAACAAAATCGAATCTTAATAGTGCGAATAGGTCGTTGTCACGATCGTTCACATTAATTCAAGGGTGAAAAAACTATTTACACAGAAGAGTCGGAATGGGTCAAACGTCGTGAAAATGAAGAGTAAAAAAACTTGTTGTTTGCGACCGCCAGACCGCGCCGCGCCACCGCCACCACACCGCCTCGACCGGCCGGAAGAGCTAAGCAAATAACCCGTTTTGCATTATGAAAATAAAATAGATGAAACTAAAACACACAGCAATGTTTATTCAAAAAGCCATCTCGTTCATAAGAACCGTTAACCCGACTTTTAATTAACTTTTATAGCAATATAAACACTGTATTAGCTGTTTCTTACTTCAGACGATTCTATACTTCAACTCGTTAACATTCAGGCTACCTGTTCGAGCTTCACGTTTTTTAAGAAACAGATGTTATTGTGTATTTTACTTGAACAGAACGTTGGACGAATACTAAGCGAAGGGACGTACTTAAATGACCTGTGAAGAACGTTTTTGGGGCATGACTGACACTTTTTTACACACTAAGCTTGTACCAAGTGAATACAGAAAAACTTCAAGGAGCGCATTTACATTTTATACATGAGAAACTATGGCCGGGTTCAAAATAAATTGAAAGAATACACCTAAAGCTGAACACTGAACACTGAACCGACAAGCAACTGTTACATAAGCATATAGTTATAGTTTTATATTTACGTAAGTTTGCAAAAACAAAATGAAACAACGGAATGCAATTAAATTTAATTCAATTCAATTCATTTATTTGTCATACGTTTAGACAAGTGAAAACAATTTCAAGTTTATCTAAAATAATATTAAAGTTATATTAACTCTACTTTCAGACTACTTTGTTACACACACACACACACAAACACAATAACTGCCGTCTTTTTCTTATTCTTCTTCTATGGCTTATGTGTCACAACAACATAAAAAGTCAAAGATTCTACAAACTTATAAAATTGATAATTTGTCATTTCATTGCATGCGAAATGAAGCATGAAAAAAACAGTTTAACCTTACATCTACGACAAACAAGTTGTTTGTAAGAATATAACATCTATTGATAGCACGGCACTGTAATATTATGTTTGAAATTATCAAAGGGAAAGCTAAAACCATCTAACCTAAACTAACGAACAGTTACCTATTAAACAATGACCAAGCAAGCAAACCATGCCTTAAGCCATTTCGAAGAAGTCATCTGTGAATAACTACTCACCTATCTCAGAGCGAATACAACGGCATTAAACCGGAAACCCAAAGCAAAACCAACCTGCAAAAGATCATAAAGATATTTTCAACCTCACACCACTCCAAATAGCTCTTGATGGCGATATATTGAAAGTCTGCCCTTTCACCGACACCTATCCAAATAAAGACTCAAGGTAGAACGGCTAACGAGCTCGATTCGACGGAACAGCTACAACAGCAGTTTCAAGATTTAGTGAGCTCAGTTTAGTGCGCTTGTTTGACACATTAGCGGCTGACTTCAAACTAATCAAGAACTCAGTCCCGTTCGCCTTACGCGTGTACAATGTTCGTAATTTATTAGAGTTTATTCCCATATAGCAATCTGTAGGGATGCCGTTCTATTACGCAGACTCCGTTGAGATCCCTGCTCCAGTCAGCTACGGGAACGGGAGCACACTAGTCGAGCCGGCCGCTCTCGAAGCTCCCACGCCAGCTCACTGACGAACTACAATCGCGAGGAACGCGCCTGTTCGCGTCACATTAAAAACTGTGCTCGCGCAAAAGTTTCTACACTTGCTTGTTGATTGGTTAAACGGTTTTGTGACGTATTGGAAATTATGGAGTTTGAAAACACTTGAAACTTTGAGACTTATTTGCATTGGTAAGTACAACCTTTAATTATTATAATTATAACAACATTATTATGTTGATAAGTTTAATAAAATCAGAATAAATAAAAAAAGTAAGTGTGTATTTGAATTTAAAAAAATCCTATTACTTGTTCTTCAGTGGTAATTAATTCTCAGTTTGCCGGTTCATTCAAGTTTGTCGATAAACTTTTCATCCAGCATTTACCTTGCCTTACTAGATGTTTGAGCAACTTTTTCTTTGATAGAACTCTGGGAATTTATCCTGTTAGTGATACCAAGTCTGTGTCTGTGTCAAAAGTAAGTCTGAACAGGAAACAACATAAATGAATTATACAAATCTGAATGAAAGCACTTCGCGAAAGTGTTTGCTACTTTTATACATCACAAAATAGGAGCGTAGGAGCACATGCATGTAGCTTGCGTGGAAGTTGATTTAGGGCATGTAATTAAAATTTCATTTTATTGTAATAATCACAATAATGATAAAAATGCTAAAATAGTATGTTTGTTATTCAATCACGTCGTAACAGCCGGACGGTATTTAGTATACAAGTAAATAGAATCAATATGACATAATTATATAATATATGATTGATGGAAATACTTTTTAATCTTGGTAACGCGCGAGCTGCGCCGAGGTGGCTGCTAGTATGTCATAATATTTAAGTTTAGACACAATTCAATAGCTGTTGTTTGCAAGCTACAGGCATAATGCCATTGTGCATCTTGCATGCAAGCTACGAGCATGTTTAATTTCGCCACTCACGCTAAGCCTTAAAATGAGCTTTATATGCTACGAGTGTAAAAATCTCAAACCACTTTCCGCTTTTCTCAAATGTTCAAAATCCTGACCTTCATAACTATTAAAATAAGTATCTACCAATTTTATGAGATTTTACGAAGTGTTGTTATTAGTTGATAATAAAATTTAGAGGTTAAAATACAGCATAATATGAAGGACTACCATGCAGTGGGACATCACAGGCTGATCCAGACATCATAAGCCAGTTACGGTTGTTATACCAAGGTTTCTAAATGAGGTTTCTTATAATAAATGGCAGGGTAAAACCAAATGGTGGTGATTTAGAACACAATAGGGAACAACGACTAAATGCTACGACTTTTGAAAATTTGGCTTTTTTATTAATAAATAAACTATATAGATGAAGTTTTGATTATATAACCTATTATTACCTGCGGCGGTTTAATGTCTTGAAGTCGAGCTTTTCGTATGTGTGTGTTGAGCAAGGTTGAGATGATACAAATCATTTGATTTTAATCAGTGATTTAAATCGCAATTATAAATAAAAAACTGCTATGTTTATTATTTTTTTTTTTTAAATAAATAAAAATATGTGTTTTTAAATAATAACTGACATCCAAACTAAAAAGATCGGAAAATGTAAATAAATATAGGTAGCAAATTCCATTAAAATCAAATAAATCTGATTAAAATTAAACAAATCTGATTAAAATCAAACAAAACCGATTTAATTTAAATGAATCCGATTAATTAATTCGATTTTTTAAATATAATCATAGTTTTTATTAGCCTGGTGTGTTTGTTGTAATTCTAAGTTCTAAAGTAATCAAAAAGTCCAAGAAACAGCAAATTTATGAATCTTTCACACATATTTTTAAATTATTATTTATATTATTACATTTATATGTATTTGACACATCTTATATAATAACTATTAAATTAAGAGATTATATTCAGAGATTCACTCATACATATCTTTGTTATTACCATAAGCTGGATAGAATTACATAAATCTGCATAATTATGAAACCCCACCGTATGCATATAAATGAAAGAACTGGGGTTACTCGTCCTATTTATATCCTCTCTTAAACTGGGTTATGTCCAACACGCGTTACTTACTGAGCCGCAAAGACCACCAACTCGAAATAAACTATCAGTAGCATAGAGTTGAAAATGGCAGTGGAATTAACTGGATAGACTGGCAATGGGTGTAAAGCAATAGTTCAACTGACAAGCTTTGATACTCGACACTCGTCAGCCAGCACCCGTATCTCTGGAGTGACTGATAAGTACCATTTGTTATCTGGGTAGCGGAACATGTCGCTGAAACCGTTGATAATTCCTCTCAAACATATCGAACGTGCTTCACCACGCTCGATATGATTGAGTATACTTATGAAGGTAATCCACAATTATTAACGATGTGATTTATGTTAGAAATATAGTGTGACCGTTCATCATAGCTCAATTTTCATAATAGAGCCTTGAGAAGATTTCAGAAATATTTTACAAATTAACCTGCAGACATCTTGTTTCGCATTTTATTAAGTAGTTAAACAAACCGTGTCTTCTTTTGTTATTTATTTATATAGAAAATGACAACCAGAGGTACTTATGCGTTGCCATCCTGAGTTCTAGAAATTCCAAGGGTAACCATACCCTTTGATTCGAAAACAGCAACGTATAGATCGAGCCCAAGACAGGCTCTATCACGAAGACTATCTATCACGAACTACTACACGTTCTATACTCTATTACCCAATGCCCAATCCTCCCATATCATAAAAAAATGTAATTTAAGCTGCTTGCTAAGATAATGATGCTAAGATAAATAAAGATAATACTTATATCTTTATTTGCCATTATTATCACTAAGACGATGATAGATTCAAAAGACAAATTAGCTAACAGAGATTTAAAGTATGTTAATACAAATAAAGCGGCGTTAATAAAAAAAAATTCAGCGACACACTGGCTACAAAAACTATTGCGTCTAGAACTCTGTATTTGGACTGGAGGTCAATCTTTAGGTTTTCAGGATCAAAAGGATCAATTTAAACTATTGTTGTGCTGCTTACTCGTATAGTAATATTTTGTGTGGCTGCCTATCTAGTACCTACTTATTCAAACAAAGCAACTAATAAAAAGTCGTTCACAATGGCGTGCCTTTTAGTAAAAATAATAAGTGTTTTGATTTTGCAACAACCAAAATATGATGAAGAAAACCTTTTGATCTGCTAAAGAAGGCAAAGCTTACTTGTTTATTTTGACGGAGGTAAACAAGTTCACACACTTCAGTACAAGACGTGAATCAATTTTGCGAACTCTTCGCGCACAAAGACGAGTCTCTCACTCTGTGTCCAACGAAGATGGAATACTAATCGTCAGCATGAAATTATTTTTAGCTTTTAAAAGATAGCAACAGAATATAATTTACTTTGGTAAAACAGTTTGCGGTATCTTGATCTCTTTTTTGTCGTTGCCTCAGCTGCTTAACCCTTGCAAGTTCTTTTTAATGGTTTTGGGGCTAGAGCTGTAAAACAAACGGAAATATTTTACTGGATTTATTCTTTGTGGCGAAATATCAGATTACCGAGATATTGTGAGACATTGATTTGGTGCCTTTGGAAAATTATAACTTTTTGTAAGAGTTGCTGGATATTTAACTTAATCAAAGTCATCCCAAGAACTAAAATTTTGTAAGACACGTGCCATCCATGAATCCGCATTGGACACTCTCGCTCGAGAGTAGGCCAGTGTCCAAGAAGTGGAAACATTAGAAGGCTGTCATGATGATAATAAGAGACCAAATCTGACAAGATCGATTTAACTGAAAAACGCATACAGATTCTTAACAATTATGATTTTACTTACTCGTGGTACAAACTGTTGGACAAAGCTGTAGGACCACGGGTCGGTAGCGTTTCTGATAAGAATTTGTATGACTTTTGTCATATCATATTATAAGTGCTTGATTTATATAAGCTCAGTTAGGAGAAACAGAAATCATTAGAACATTGCTACGGAGACAATTAGTTAGACTACATTCAGTGGCAGATTAGTGACCCCGGCCCCTAGGGTCGGGCCATTTGTCAATGTAATCATCTTTCCGTGGCATTGGCAAGGGTCTCGATTCTCATACCATTCAGTAATCGCACTATCAAATGATATTAGGAACTTGGAACTGGCGGCGTAATCAATTAAATGTGTGTTATCAAGTAAGGTTTACTAATTTATTTAAAAAACGGACATAGACTCATACAGGCCAGTATCTATAATTCCTGCGATAGCGAAAGTGTTTGAAAATGGAATAAGCTCACGACTCTCTGCATACTTGGCAGCCACGCAAGCACTATCGGATAGGCAGTACGCTTACCGTGAGGGACGGTCGACGACGACGTTAGCTCGTGAGGTGCTGCGCAGAGTACTTGACGCAAGAGAGAGGAAACAGCAAGTTGCCATAATTTGCTGTGACCTCTCAAAAGCGTTTGATGTGGCCGACCACACAGTGCTTGCGCTAAAGATGAAGTACTATGGCATTCAGAACGCTGCACTAGATCTGCTTACAAACTTGATGAGATCGAGGTACCAGGTGGTCGTAGGGGGAGGCGGTGGCACGAGGTCACAATCACTAGGCACGACGATGGGAGTCGCGCAGGGCTCCGCAGTCTCTAATATTTTATTTTCGCTTTTACTTAACGACCTTCCAGAAGCTGTAAATACCGCGGAGGTGTTTATGTACGCTGATGATGTGGCCGCAGTAGTGTCCGCTGCTGCATTGGACAGCCTAGAGCTCAAGCTGAACCAGACTGCTGAACAACTTGCCGGCTGGTTCAAAGACAATGGGTTGGTCCTCAACTTAACAAAGACGCATTTTATGCATATTTGTCTTTCAGGACGTCCTTCTAGAAGCATAACGCTACTTGCGGGTGGGACAAAGGTGGAGCAAGTGGAGAGCACCACGTTTCTAGGGTTCGAGCTCGATAGGAAACTCACCTGGGAATCCCATATTGATAAAATATGTGGAAAGCTAGGTGGAGCGTGCTACGCGCTCGGCCGACTGTCAAGGATCTTGCCTGGTCACGTGGTGCGATCATGCTACTTTGCCACAGTCCATTCGCTTCTCCAATACGGTGCAGAGCTGTGGGGGCGCGCAGCCGATTGGCAACGCGCCTTCCGAATGCAGAAACGAGCCGTGAGAGCGATGGTCAAAGTACCGCAAGATATATCCGCGAGACCGTATTTCCAGGAGCTGGGAATACTGACACTCCCTTCCATAGTTATATTCCAGGTTGCTGTGTATGTGCGAACTAACCTGGGTCTGTTTATCAAGAACAGCGATAAACACCCGCATAACACCCGACGAGCTGGTAGACTTGCCACCGTGTCTCACACACTAGCTAAGTCAAGTAAGCTGACTCACATAATGGGGTCGACAGTATATAATAAACTTCCTAGTAGTGTCACTGATGCGACCAGCTTAAATAGTTTTAAAAACAAATTAAAACATTGGCTCATTTGTAACACCTTCTACAGTTATGAGGAGTTCCTAGACCAAAAAGGTGATTAGATTAGATTTAGTTCCACTAAATGACCGAATAAACTAAATGTATTTTATGAATTTATAGACTGACTTATCTTATAAGATGAAATTTTTTCAATTATTATTACTATTGTTAATACTTATTTAATTATTTGCTAACATTGTTTATTCAATCCTGTATTGATTTTATTTACCTACCTACCTATTTGTAGATATATTTTTTACCTATTGTAAAAAAAGAAACAAACAAGGGTACCTATCTAACTTGTAATTGGTTACCTAGGCTAAAAACTTAGTAAATCAATTGTTGACGTGTACCTACTAATTGTGTACCAAATAAATGATTATTGATTATTATTATTATTGATTATTTATTTATTTACAATATTGATCTTACCCATACCAAAAATTCCAAACTATTGTAGTTAACACGTTTATTTTGCATAAAATTGTTTGAACCCTAAGAAAGAAACGAAGAAAATTTGTTTTTGTTCCAATGTATTAGGAACTATTGCGTAAGACCACGGAGGAAAACCCTAAATTGCGGCAAAAGGCGTTAGCAAAACGGTGCGTTTCGAATCAAGAAAGTTAAAACATACTTAGACAAACCTCGTGAATCTTATTCGTGTACCGAAATACCAACGGATTTTTCAACTAACAGAATAAACTGGCATGTCATAGTCATAATAATTATTGGCCATAGGAACACTAGGTACACCTGGTTTCGTTATAATAAAAATAATATCTCCTTCAGACTATAAACTCTACTAAACGTGTTAATCGTTGAATATATTTTTGAATATATTTTTTTAAATTACATTAATTATATATTTAAAAAAACATAAAATATAGCGAACATTTTTAGACAGCGCCATTTAGCCTTAAACTAAACAATATCAATCCCCCAAAACAAAAAATAAAAACACGTTTTTAAACGCTGCGCACAAACACTTTCCTATTTTAACTTAAAAGTAAAGGAAGTCATAAACTCCCCAGCGGTTTCCCGATCACTAATGTACTTTGCGAGTGCAGTTACAAAGATCCTCATAAATGAACTTGTAATAGCCCCCGCTCGTGGCGGTGTTTAAGTTTTAAATGTTGAAATCGGCCGAACTTATCACCTTACTATAGCGATCGTTCGTTCGGTCGTATGAGTCAGGTGACAGAGTTTCTAGGCCGCCCGAAGGCCTCTGTCATGGCCTAGCAACTTTGAAAAAGCTGGGACCGACTGCTTAACGTGCCGTCCGAAGCAAGGGAGCGCTCAGTTGAAATTGCCACTGGCGGTCACCCATCCAAAAGATGACCCCGCGGAACAGTGCTTAACTTCGTTTATCTGTTAAGAACAACTTAGCCAGCTACGTCACGAGCGCTCCGATACGACTATAGCGATGAGACCTACGCACAATGGCATGCATGTCACCTGTACTCTTAGATAGCTCCTGGATTATGCACACTTAAAAATTGCATTCTACTTGAGTGTTTCTAGTAATAGTACAGTGCTCACTGGGCCTAGAATAGCACTCAGGCTTATCTATATTTTTATCTTTGTAATTCCAACGCGAGCAATGACACGAATGAAATGACATTGCATGCCAAAAAATAAATTCCTGCAAATTAGCATGCTTTTTGCGGGCTAGCTACCAAATTTGCTACAATATTATACGTTTCTGTTGTCTGTGTATCACCAAGAAACTAACCAATCAAACTTAATGTTATCAAAAAATAATCAGCATAAAAGCTTGGACGCACACGCTTGTTTTCCCAATTAATTTTCCCTTTTCGAGCACCGGAAAAAAAAGATTAATTTTAGTCGTCGGGATTTTTTTTACCAATGGTACCTAATTTAATAAGAATGTGTGCGCTATTATTATGTGAATTATAATGTGGTTAAATAATAGAACCGTATTAATCAAAAAATGTGTGTGTGCGGTCAGGCCGGACCAATTATTTAATTTACTGTCAAGGCAGTTAATTGTTGAAAATGCAACTAATGGTTTATTAAAATGGTTAACGAAACAAAAATTTAAGTAGGGTACATATTATTTACACCCTACTCTGTAAACATCGATTGGATGCATGATAATTTTTAAGTTTTTGCGATCAGAACATATTATTTTGCGGGAATTCATCGCGTAATTACTTGCGGTTTTACGCGCGCGAGTTTTTTTTAATATCATATTTGGTAGGGAGTAATCAAAATTATAGGCAAATCAAATAACGTGAAAGGCCAAACGTGACTGCTGCAAGTTCGCCGCACAACTTCCGCATCATCAACTAGTAAAATATATACAATTAAATTAAATTAAATTATATTTAACTAATCCACATTTAACGCTCCGCGCTTCCATAATGTTCGGAAACGCCTGTTATATGATTAAATCTATTCGGATGTAACATCTCGTGTAATTTTGGTAGAAATTCACTTAAGGTAAGTTCTTTTAACCATAAATTACCTTTAAGTTCTGCTGTTTTTGTTGTTTTTCTGTTTCTGTTTTGTTTTTTTTGACCAATCTCGAAACTGAAACGCTTCGCTTGCTCGGTCAATGATATTCCGTCCAAATATCCTCTCACCAACAGTCACTGACTGGTGGTCAAGTGGAAGTAATCCCACCTTCCGATCTTAAAGTCGAGGGTTCACTTCACTAAATAAAGCGGGTCGTGCACCAATCAATTTTCCTTTTCGATAAATGTATGTGTGTGAGGAGATTTCCAAGAACTAAAAATTCTAAAGACATGTGCCTTCCACCAATCCGCATTGGATCATCGTCTCGCTTGAACTCTCGAGCGAGACGGTGACCTATACCTGATCTATTCTGGTCAAATGCCCCAACTGTGTCAATATTAGACGTCTGCTTAGTTGGTCATGATGACACTAGTGCGTAAATATATAGATTTAATCATATAGATTAAATCTATTCGGATGTAACATCTCGTGTAATTTTGATAGAAATTCACTTAAGGTAAGTTCTTTTAACCATAAATTACCTTTAAGTTCTGCTGTTTTTGTTGCATTCGTGAGGTCATAAACTCAAACACCGCATTATCGATTTCAAAACGAGTTATTGTAGCCACAACAAACGTTGAAACTCTACTGAGGTTTTCGTTTCCCAACAAAATCCTTGAAAGTTAAGGTTCATGAACAAGAAAACATCTAGCAAGCTTTGTACTATAAAGAGGCAGTCCTAAGTTTGAGGCAATTTGCGCGTGAAGTGAATACGTTCGTACTCATGCTTATAGTCATGTATAAGGTACTGGTTTGAGTACTACATTAGGTACTAGCAGTTCTCCGAATAGGAGACCTCGCTAGCACAAATTTTTCATTAGGAGCAATTTACTGCATTTTGTTGAGATATTCTGCTCATCACGCTGAAGATCCTCATCAGATCTTCGCCAGATTTGGATGAGTCCAAATTAAATCTTTCAAATATAATAAAAACCATCGAAATCGGATTATATAATATGAGGCGGAGATATCCAGTAGCCTCCTTTTGGCTCTTTTTGGAGAAAGTACTCCCCCAATCAAAAATCCCCGACGACAAACGAATTCTATAAAGTCATAAAACCTGTATAACAAGTTTTAACCAGATTGGTGGAGAGCGAGACGGTGACCTATACCTGACCTATTCTGGTCAAATGCCCCAACAGTGTCAATATTAGACGTCTGCTTAGTTGGTCATGATGACACTAGTGCGTAAATATTTAAACGAAAGCTTAAACTCGACAGCGTTAATGTTTTATTTTCAACTCAACATTAAAATGTGAAACTAAAATATTAATAAAATAAATAACGATTATTAACTTCGAATTTTAGCTTGTTCTTCATATCTAATAAGTTAGACATAAGAAAGTGTGTAATTACCTCTTACAAGTGCTAATAAAATTAAAAAGTTACAAATTGTAACAGGAATGAAAAAGTTTTATTACCCATCGCAAAATTTTCCATTTAAAAACATGTTAAGGAAGCCAAGTAATTAAGATAATTCATTCTGGAGCCAAGAAGCTACTAGGAAACTTTGAATTCGTACCAACTTTTCCAATCTCTGAATAGATGCTTCGATACTTTTGGTGAGCGTATTACTTGGCTTAGAAAACAGCGTTTTGTGATTTTCTAATTACTTTAATTCATTAAACTCATTCAATTCAGTTTCAGTATATTTAATGCCTTGAAGTCTAAAAAGATACAATTATTTTATTTACTCATAGTACAATTCGGCAATTAGTGTAACTTAATTTTTGAGGGGAATATTGGCTCAAAATTATTTGTTTTAATGTCTCCTTTTTTACCTAAAAAGCATTTTTTACAATAAATACTCGTACACACACGCAATAGTACACTTACAATCTTAAATTATATCTAATAATGGCTAATTGTACTGTAATTTTTTTCTTTGTTTTTTTTTTATATAATATTAAATACGTATGTCTTTTATGTATGTTGTGTGCCGAGTGGCTAAAAATATGTGAATATTTATGTCTGTTTATGTCTGTTTATGTCTATTTAAAAGGTAAGTATCTTAATTTTTATTTGAATGCTAATTATTCATTTTTGTACTATTGTGTTGAATAGAAGGAACTGATGATGACTAGGTATTTACTTGTTTTATTAATCGTTTTTAAACCAACGATAAAAAAAAACATTTAATAAAAATAGTGAGTATCTTAGTTACAAATTACGGCCCCTAAGCTACTGTTACAACTATTGGTAAATCATTAATCAACTGAATGGCATTATTTTTTCGTTGGCACTCTGTACATGGTGACAAATCAACACCCTCTTTGACCGCAACTCACTCTTTCATCTTTTATTACAATGTTAAAAAGTATTACTACCTATCATATTAAGAATTATAATAAATAAGAGTGTTCGAACGAATGAACTAGTTATAGCCAATAGTAATTACAACCACTCTACATAGATCAAATATACGTTATACCTAAACTTGTGTATAGGAAACGATATTAGTAAATGGGTTTATGGAAAAAGTATGTACACCATCATTGTGCGCAAAATAAATATTTTTCTATTATATTCTATATCATGTTGTGTGTATACCAATACTGTGTGACAGCTGCACACTAACCCAATGTGTAAAAACGCGACTCACACAAGCAAACTCATGATTTTTCGTACTTTAAGCTACATCGTTTTAGTAGCGTTTGTGAAAATTAGGGAATAAGCAACATCCATAAAATATGACCAAATAAAATTTAATTAGGAAACGTTAACTATAATGAATCGCCTGTGTTTTACCATAGTCAAAACGAAATAACTGGCATATTTCATGGGCAATTACAATTTCTACCACCACCTAAGAAATAAGTTTATTTGTTTAGCTTTGTGGTTTGCTTAGTTTTTAATTTCTATTATTATTATTTTTTATACAACTAAAGTGGCAACCAAGCGTACGGCCCACATAATGGTAAGCGGTTACCGCAGCTTATTGGTGCTTGCAATATACTATCGTAAGTGTTTATAATCATCATAACAAAATATCATTAAACGTTGGACAAGATAACTATGTATCTTACGAGCCAAAGCATTATTCTTCTTTGCAAATCACAAAAAGCTTTTTGAATATTTATCTCAACCTACTTAGTTCCAATTTCTACCGTGATGACGTTTCTTTATTTATTTATTTATTACTGCCTGCTGCGACCGACGACCTGCCCCGGTTTTGCACGGATTCAATGAAGTCATAAGCAACCGTGCGAAACCGGGGCGAGTCGCTAGTAAACGAAGATAGTGTAGCTTCCCAACGGCTGTGAAAAAATCTTTCGAATCGGGCCAGTATTTTTTGGATCTTTTCAATGCAAAGATGTTAACAATCAAATCTTTCCTCTTAATATTATTATATTATTATTATTTATAAGTGTGTACAATAGGATGTATGTAAAAAACAGTCACATTTTCGGTTCATAAGTGGGACAGCTTTTTAACGTTGACTATCGCTTTACCCTAATTATAATTATTATGATTTGGGCATAATCGCGTGATGAATGGCCTCGTCGCAACTTCCACTTCTGTTGGATTGCTGTAATATTAATTACAAGTCGCGCTTAGAGAGTTGTGAAAAGTCCGGTTTTTTCAATCTTCTAACCGACTAACCTTGCATCCGACCCGACAGTTTGGGCTAGCTCTATTAAAACTATATTTTTTAAACAACGCGTCCGTTCAAAATTTACTCTTAGGATACTTCTGAGTTATTTAGTTTTCACAAAATGCCACACAATAATCGTATTTCCAATACAAAAAGATTTTCCATTGTGTGTATCTTATTTATTGCAAGTTTAACCGGTCTTTTTGTTTTTAATCATCACAACCTTGGTTGCGACTAACAGCTTTGTAGCGTTCGTTTAGCAATGATTTAATCTAATTTTATATCTTTTAATTACAAGCAACGGGATTCAATTTTATTTCGTAATTTCTCTTTGTTTGCAAAATGAAATGGAAATAATTTAGAAAACGAATAGAATAACAAAACAAAGTGAGAACCACGTTCGGTAAATTAATAATATTAGTGATATCTATGCTTTACGATGAGTTTAATACTTTATTGGCAATATCTTTATTTTTCATCTTAATTTAATCAACCAAAATGATTACATTTGTTTTGAATTGTCTCGTAAAAATACTGAGTTTTAACATAGGGCATGTGAGCTGGGCATGACAATGAGACCAATTATAATATACTGCACAGAAGGCCAAAGGTCTTACTCTAAAACCCGCTTTTTGGGGGCTTATATTATTAAAATCCAAACTAAACTCGCCTAAGCACCGTAAAACTAAAAGATATTATAAGAAAAGAAAAAACAAAAGGCTTTAGTAAAATATTTCCTTTTGGTAAAGTTCGCAGCGACCACGGCTCTGAGTAAAGTTAGACCGAGAGGTAATTCCGTACTTTATTATTTTTCAGTGCTCCCTTGAGGCGTTTCGTCTAAAATAAACGTTTCAAGAACAAATCGATTTTTATTTTAGCTTCTTCCACAACCCCTCACCAGACTTGGCCTCAAAATTACTTTCAAATAACTTCGTGGTGCTACTAATTTCTAAATTCATATAATTTTTTAACAACATAGTATTTACAAAATTATAATTTAATGTTTAAAAAAAAAGAAATAGTACTTGCATTAAAAAATATAGGTGACACCACTATGTATATTCTACGGAAAAGATACATTTATTTATAAATAATTATGAGTAAAGTATTATGCATAATAGCATTACATGTATTTATTACAACCTTGGATAATAAATTTGTCCAAGGTACCAAAAAGTATGACATTACAAATACGATCAACTACAGTCATCTGTAGGTACTTTGAAACCTTAAAAAGGGCAACAATAATAAAAATGTTCTAATTGTTTCAGACTCACGCATACTGATGCATTTTACAACGAATGAACAATGTTACTGAAATGACGTCACATCAACATGGCCGTTATAACTCGACTGTCACGTCTCAAATGCAGCGTGTACGCATTTCTACTCATTATCCATATTCCGATACTGCAAGGAGAAGAACACTCGCAATGTCCAAGCCTAGCAGAAAATCCAATTTGCCCATGCTATAACTTTAAAGAAGGTACGTGCATTAATGAATATCAACCTTACATTTTTATGTATTAGATACTGTGGCAGGCCTCATTAACAAGAACACTTTTTCAGGTTTATTTTTGGAGTGTCCCAGCGCTACCCCAGGTGTAGTAAAAAATGTCCTCTCAAAGATAAGAGGAACCATCCAGTCACTGTCTATTTACGATCTCGAAAGCTCAACGACAGAATTAAAAGCGGACCTTTTCCCTCCGAAAATTAGAATCATCAATTTACAAATTTCACAATCAGCTATAAACAAAATAAGTCCTAATGCTTTGACGACAATCAGAGATTCTTTGGGTTCCTTGAGCATCATTTCCAGCAAATTGAACGCAATTCCACACGAATCATTCTTCGAACTCGCCAAAGTAGAGGCTCTAGATTTACAGCTCAACGACATCAAAGATATCCAAGCAAACACTTTCAGAAACCTCAAGCTGAAGAAACTTAACCTGAAAGGAAATAAGATAGCAAACGTCTCTGAAAATGCATTTTACAACTTGGAAGAAAGTCTGACTGAATTGGATGTAACAGAAAATTTTCTTGAAATTTTTCCATTGAAATCATTTGGGAAACTAAACAATCTCAGTAACTTAAGACTTGCATGGAACAAAATAAACACTATCCCTGACTACATAAATGTTACGATACCAAACTTACTTACATTAGATCTCAATTCTAACCAATTTACTAAAATAGACAAAAAATGGTTTAGATGTATGCCTAAAATTAAGACACTAACATTTTTTAGTAATCAAATACAAACCATAGATGAAGAAGCATTTTATTCATTAGGAAACTTAGAAACAATAGATTTAAGTCGAAATAAAATAAAAAGTATATCAAGAAATATATTTCAAAGGAATCGTAACATCCGTACGATAGATTTAAGTCATAATAATATCCATCGCGTAAACGGGGTATTTTCAAACCTACTACAGCTTTCCGAAATATTTCTTTCAGAAAACAATATTCTAGAAATTTCAAGTGACGCGTTTGAAAATGCCGTTGCACTTACTGTTCTTAACCTTGAGCATAATGCGATACAATACTTACATCAACGTTGCTTTTTCTCGTTACAAAATTTAACACAGCTACATATGGGAACAAACTTTCTGAAAAAACTTCCTCGTGACATTTTTCAATCTACTCACAGACTTATTACGTTAAGTTTAGATAATAACGAAATAAACGAATTAGATGAGTTGGTGTTCGATAAGCTTAAGGAATTAAGAGAAATTCGTTTGCAAAACAATAAAATGAATCAAATTAAACGAAACGTATTTAGTCCTTTGCCAGGACTCTTAGAATTACATTTACAAAATAATTTAATACAGAATATAGATTCACAAGCATTTATCACATTAAAAAAACTACAACATATTAATTTACAAGGTAATCGTCTTACAGCTATAGGAGATGTGTTTCCAAATAGAGATTCATCCCTAGTCTCAATTCAACTTGGCGCAAATCATTTGTCTCTTTTAAAAAACACTTCACTTGCCGGACAAATAAATGTGCAAATAATGTGGCTGAGCCAAAATAACATCAAACTGTTGACATCTAATCTTTTCAACGACTTAACAAATATCCAAAGGCTGTATTTAAAAAACAACAGTATTATACACATAGAAAATAGGACTTTTTTGCATTTAAAGAAAATTAAGTTTATAGATTTAAGTAATAACCAGCTGATTAAGTTAAGTAATGAAACATTTTATAAAGTTGTTACATTAGAAGAACTTTATTTACATAACAATAAGATCAATCAAGTGGCAAAAGATACTTTTCAATATCTAGCAAAATTAAAAGTTTTAGACTTGTCAAATAACGAAATCATCGTTTTAGACTTTCATATTTCTTCACTGCCAATTAAACAACTTCGACTTAATAAAAACTCTGTATCCATAATTGAAACAGACTCTCTGAAAAGTTTGCCAAATTTAAGTGACTTAGAAATGAGCAGTAATCTTTTAACTTGGGAAGATATTATTCAAGTCCAGATACCTGGTTTGAAATCTCTGATACTATCGAGAAACAACTTGACTGAACTCAAAAACAAAACGTTTTCTCACCTTCCATCCTTACAAACTTTGTCATTAGAATCTTCAAACATATCTCAATTGCCTCCGGCAACTTTCATAAAGAACCAAAATCTGTTGAGAGTCAATTTAGCTTTTAACAGCTTACGAGACTTACATAAAGATATATTTGCCTACACAACCATTTTGCAGGATTTAAACTTGAAAGGAAATAATTTTACAGAGTTTCCACATGTCGCTCTGTTTAACGTGACATCATTAGAAATTTTGGATTTGAGTCACAATCAGTTACATAGCGTAGACTTTTTTAAATTTATTGGTTTACAAAATTTAAGAACTTTAAACTTATGTTCCAATAGAATATCTCTGTTAAACGGTTTCAACTCACCAGCTCTAAAAAATTTAGTGACATTAAATTTGAGTAGAAACATGCTGACGGTTCTTCCGCCCAATTTTTTCCAACATTCGTTAGGCCTAAAAGAAATTGATTTGTCATTTAATATTTTTAAACACATTCCGAGCAATGGTTTATCAGAAGCGGTATTACCAGCATTGACTACGCTGAACATGTCGTCAAATTCATTAGTACAGATACTGCAAACTTACCCATCAAAACTGTTTCCGCTACTTGAGGAACTGGTTATCACAAATACTAATCTTACCATAATAACCAGCAAAGATTTCGAAAATTTTCCATCACTCAAAAGATTACATTTAACACAAAACTCTATAATTCGGTTATCACCCGGAGCGTTCTCGAAACTGCATAATCTGGAAATACTAGACTTAAGCCAAAACAAATTGGAAAATATTCCAAGAGAGAGACTCCAAGGATTATACTCTACGCGGCTTCTGAATATATCACAAAATACAATAAGGGAGCTGGAAGAGTTTACATCAGACTTGCAGAGTTTGCTAAAGTTAGACATTTCCTTTAACCACATAACAAGAATAAATAGAGACATATTTCGAGGACTCCAAAGTCTCACGGAATTGAAGTTGAATGGCAACTGGCTGTCAGCCATTTCTTCGGATGCATTTCGCAGTTTGAACAAAATAATATCTATTGATTTGAGCCGAAACTATTTTGAAGCTATACCAATGAAATTGTTAATATCTTTGGAAACGCAGGTCAAAAGTCTATCATTTGACGGTAAGCATCATTAATTTCACAGTTTGCGTTAATCCATTTAATTTTTCAGGTGCATTATGTTCTTTATTTTTTCAGAAAATCCCCTAACATGCAGTTGTGAATCCCAAGATTTATGGAAATGGATGCAGGATCATCAGAAAATAGTAATTAAAGGCAGTATAAACCTGCTATGTGACCATCCCAAAGAGCTTCACGGCCATAGATTTATCGAGCTTTCTTCGCAAAAATTGTGCGACGTACCCATCGTAATTCGGATTGCTATACAAGACATCCAGACATATTCCGTTATAGTAACTTGGCAAAGTCGGAACCCAAATGGCTTGAGCGGATATCAAGTGGCTTATTTCGGAGAGCATAACCCAAGCATAGTAAGTGTTCATTATCTTTCTGACTAAATAAATTGCACCTGTGTTAAATAAATGCCAATAATTTAGACTAAAACGTTGTTATAAAATGCGCACGGCAAATATAACAACAAACATTTGAATATAAAGGCTGTGCATCACTTCAATGGTCCATAAAAAATATTTATGTTTCTCGCTCGTGGATGTTCGGTTAGTGCTGTGAAATGTGAATCCGTTTAAATCTTTCTTTTCAGCGGTGGTTTACAGTCGCGCCTGCATTTTTTTTTTCAGTAATCGATATATGAAGCATTCTAGCTGAACTGCCAATAAATTTCGCTTTATTATTTTGCAGATAAGAGGAAAGCCGTTACTGAATACTACGGCCAGAGCGACGAAGTTAAACCATTTGACACCGGGCTCTCGGTACACAATCTGCGTGATAGCAGTTGGCAGCTTTGGCCCATCAACCTATAGCTCTTCCACACCAGACGCCAGAATAGCACTTTCACCCGAAAAGTCAACTATCAACTCATATGGAGACGAGATCTTATTAAATCATTTGAGGCCTTTAATGAATGACTCCATGCTAAGTAAATGCACGAACGTGAGTACAATAGAATTGTTCGGAGCTGCTATGGAAAGCCCCTTTTCAAATACGTATAAGGGAATTGCCGATATAGTCACTCGAAGACTCGGTTTGTTTGTCGGGTGTATTATTGGATTTTTAGTGTTTATCGTTTTGCTATCCGCATTGGGTTATTTGAAAACTAAAAAGCGCCCAGTAGTCGCAAAAGTGGAAGTGCAGCAACCACCTCAGTATATTTCGTATGATAATTTTAATGTACCGAGTGTAGACGTGCAAACCACCGATATGGACATAAACACTATAACGGACAAAACCAAAGTGCCGTGTAAACGTGAATAAATGGCAATCGTGACCGGGAATACGTAAATGATAAACATTTTAAAAGCGGTGAAGGATCGAAATCATCCAATTCAATTCCCATAAGTTCACGAATAAAATTCCACTCATGTTCGCATGCAAACTTCCTTCATCCTCTTTTGAAGTTTGGCAAAATGAAAAATTACGACTGTATGCTCTAAATATTAACTACTTTTAATACCTTTAACACATGTTCCACAATCGTTTTGCCATCAGGGTTTTTTGACTTATCAAGATTTTTTGTTTTGAGCCAAACAATGCAATAACTTCAATTATTTTTCAAATAATTTGTTAGCCATAGAATGAAGTAAGTGCATTTGAGCTTTTGGAATTGTTGAAATTACCAAAGTTATTTAATTACCTATTTGTTATTTTGTTGAACATTTAACAGAGTTGTTGTATTAGTGGATAGAATTATCTTTTTGTATTTTCATGCCAAAACGTGTAACGTAAACCTTGCTAGATTACAAGGATAAACTTCTATTGTGATTATCATAGATGTAAGTGTACATTTTAGTAACAATAAATGTTATGTATAAAAATCTTAACATGCAAGAATAATGATTGTACGTAAACTTAAGTAATACATATTGGTAAGTGTATAGTTACTCTTAAATTTCCGGTGTAAACTAAGAAACATGTCAATCAATTACATGTACTATATGTACAACAGATCTATGTATAATTTACAACTTGTATAATGTATAATTTACTTTAAAAAAACAACTAATTTAAAAAGATATCAAAAAGCAATGTAAGTATGTAGACTAGTGTTATGATAATTAAATAATGTACCAAAATCATCAATATCTGTTTATTAACTCTTTGCAATTCATTTAAAACTAGCGTAAAGACTGTAGGATTGAAAATAAAATCTTTTAAAATAAATAGCATTTTTTAATTATACCTTCCTAAAATCAAAAGGTTCTTATTTTTATCTTTTCAGCAGACCAATTATATTGACAAAAATTTCAGTATATTTACCTGCTTATTCTGTTTCCATTACTTTATCGTAATATTCCAAATTAAACATAAATTATTTTTATTTAATGGCCTATAGAGTCCCCCGACAAGTTAATTTGTGCACCTTTTGTTATAATAATTATACTTATCTAAGCAGTTAGCTGTTCAAATTTATTATGGCGTAGTAATATAGAACTTGGCAAGTAGCAAAAACTAAATTGGCTTGCAAGGTGTAATACATAGGCTACGGTAACCGCTTACTATCAAGTGGGCCGTACGCTTGGTTGCCACTTTAGTGGTATAAAAAAAAACCACCAATTTTATTATAGCTGAGTAGGTAGGCATTATAGGTTCAAAGTTGTTGAACCACTTATAACCTACTTGCATGTTAAATTCAATAGTAAAAATCATGGCAATTAATCTGAAATAGAAGTAGAATTTTAGTTTTGTTAAGAAGTTTCCTGATAAGATTGCCTCAGCCGCAACATCGGTTAAATAATCAACATTGACATTGTATTGACTGAACATTAATTCTATTGTTGTAATGAACGTAAAACATCGTATACAAGAAGTTAATGTACTTTATGTCCGAGTTGAGCGCTGTCCCTATTAAATGGATTAAATGAATTATTCAGCGACAACTTGCAACGAGCCGTGATTTCACGAGATCTATTCGCCTGCTAGAACCGAATGAAAATGACACCGAACACCGTGATTGCAAGAATTAGTTTTTGCATAGTTAAGTACGAAAGTTTTTAATGAGTGAAAATTTATAAAAAGCTTCGATAGTAACTATTTAAAAAAGGATGTATGCACTAAGCACTGCATCGATAGAGGCAAGGTGTCGACTAGGCAGGGCTCAGGCGCATAGCGGCGGCGATTGTCAAGCGTGAGCGATGTCGACATACAAAACATCACAGGAAAATATGGCGCCACCGCATCGCCATCGCCGCATCATCGCCCGTTGTAGCTCTCATTATGTATGTGGCCTTAAATTTTAAAATCAAACACCAGTTGTTTACTGGTGTTTAATTACGACTCTCAGCAAGACTTTGTCTTGGTGGGGACCGCAGTACTGAATATTCTGCCTCCAAGCAGTGGTGTGTGTATTACTGTAGATTGGTTTGAGGGGTTTTGTAGCAAGTGAAATGATTTGACTAAAGGGTCTATACAACTTTGTCTCGAAGTGACACAATTCAACTCCACGAATAACTTTAAAACACAAAGCTTTAAACATAAGACTTAAAACTGGAAATCTCGTCACCTTGCAGACAAATAACACGTATTTTATAATTTAAACACTGTAAAATACAGCTGCATACGACATGACCGCGACCTGCTCCTTACAAAGCTTTTCAGCATTCAGTTTAATATTTTGCTTACAAATCGGAACGCGTCTGATGCGTTCCCATTTGTGAGCGTTTTGATGTACTTACTCAACACTCGTGAACTGGCCACATCCGTTATCCATTAGCTATGCTAAAAGCACAAACAGTGGCGTGTATCGTGGCCGTTTGGCAGTAAAAAATCCTACAAACAAAACGCTGTTGTTTTATGTACACGGTTAACTGCTGTTCGAAGAATGCCAGAAGTACAGGGCGGAATGCAGTGCGGCGGGATGTGGGGTAATTTGTTGTTGAATACCATTTTGAGTGAATGAATGAATGATTTATTCGCAGAATAAAGATGTGCCTCTTCGATCAAATAGATCGAAGATGTGCCTATATAATTTAGTTCTTAAAGTATATTCTAATGATATTAGTAGAATGCCTCGCGACTCTGTCCGTTTTAAGTTTTTCTTTCAATGCTTATCTTTTTGCTGTGCTCTCTAAAAGTTGAATTTCGAGAATTTTTGTATATTATCTTAGTGCACCCCTGCATAATAAAATAAACAACACATGCTCTAGGCTCTAGGACACTTTTGACTTCTTGTCACCAGACAGAGCGTATGGTAAAAGTTGAGAAGATGACGTAGTATTTCGTTAGTAGGATAATGGCACAAAATAGATATTAGAATAATGGTTAATAGTCGGGAACAACCCGTTTTTACTCATCAGTGAATGATAAATATAAATAAATTGTCTTCAAAGCTGAAGTCTGAAAAATCTCCTCAGCCCTCTTTCCGCTCTTTCAAATCGATTTTGAGGTGTTCAATTATATGTTAGGTAACGCCAAAAAGGAGGAATAAATGGAACTACGAGAGAAGGGAGTTCCGATAGTTCGCAATAACCATTTAAGGTACTCAATTCAGTATTAACTTTGAAATGCTTATCTATAAGTTTCTCTCAACATTGCACGCACTGTTTATAATAGAAATGAATGGAACACGAGAGCGTACTATACGGTTCTTTGATTCAGAGCTCATGTTTCCGCTTTGACTCATTATAGTGAAATATGAGTAGCTTTGATGTTCATTGAATTATTTCAAAATGCATACACGTTATACTCAGACCGAATGGCATTCAAAACGAAATATTTGCGAATTCGGGTAGTTGATTATTTTTATATGTTGCTGATTAGAGTGTAAATCCCAGAACCTCTGCCAAATTTTTCTTTGACTATTTCATGCAATGGAATATTTTTTTTATTGAATGCTACTCAATTAAACTCTAAAAAAATAAATAAAAAAAAACAACTATTAGTACAAATGTATAAAAAGTCCGGTGTTTGGGGCAACCTTTATGATGACCGCATGATTGAATCAAGAGCGAAGTTCAGCATTTCAGTTTTTGCTGCTTCCTTTTACACAATAAAAAAATCTTTTTCACTAAGATATTATTTTACTGACTGTACGGTGCGTTTATCGTAAAAGCGGCAGTTTTGGTACTAAAATATGTCATACGTTTTGAATGTAGACAAAAAGAGTCCAATAAATTAATTCTAATAAATTATTTTTTATTTATTTACTTATTTAAAGTCAATATACCAACCGATAAAATTATAGCGATAGCTCTACTCAATGCATGGCAGGTACCTTATGCATTTTCTGACAGTGTGTTCATCAGTGGACTTCTACTAAGTGATGATGATTAATCTTGAATATTTTTTTATTAAAATAAAGAGAACCTATAAATTATGAAATTCGTGTTTTATTACTTGTTGCAAAATGTTATTTACTGAATGCTGAGGAATGTTTTATTGCTATATGTTACACACTCATGAAACTTCAACAATCAAGAAACAACAAGGGGCCACAAATGTTACAGAAAGTTATAAAATGTAATATTTCAAAAAGTTATCTAACATAAAGTTACTCGGGTACAACAATATTAGTAAAGTTTATTTGCGAGGACAATAATTATAACGTAATATCAAAACACATAAGACTGTCTAGAATCTAGAATAACTATCTAATAATCTGGAAGACAAACGGTATGCTAAGCAAAATTGTATGAAAATATATTTCATTTGAGCACCTAAAAAAGCTAAACAGAATTCGTAATCGTAAGTCCCTAGGTTAGGTAGATAATGTACATACATAGAAAACACATATTATTATAAAAGCAAAATGCACTGAAAATTAAGCTTATCAACGAGTATGATATTATGTCTACCTCGAAATAAGGATAGTTGGGTTGCTTTGTAGATCTGCAATAAATATGTCAATCATTTGCACCTGTGACACGTTGAATGAGTATTTCCCCCACTGAATTTGAAACTGGGGCTCATCTCAGAGAAATTATACGACTGTGACAGGAACGATATGACATAATACTACCCTTTGATTAAATTCCTAAATATTTTACATATATTTTATCTATCTATATTTTTTTTTTAGATACTAAGTACCTACCTTAATTTAAGGTAAGTTATTTATTAAACAAATTAAAATATGTACATAATTACATTACATATATTTATTTATATTTTATTATTACAATATTTTCCTCGTGTGATTTGAGTCGAGCGTGTCTGAATGACACTTTGGTTCTATACTGTGTGGCTTTCTGTTAGCTCAGAGCCTCCTCCTATTAGATGGTATCTCAAAATACTGATTGCTTTTATCTCTGTGTACTTCCATTCAATTTTGTAGGTTACATTTTAGGCAAAGATCTTATTTTGATATCTGTTTTTGTGATAAGCTACCTCAATTTATGTGCAGCTCTCAAACATTGAAGGAAAATATTGGAAGAAAACTGGCTAAAATTAAAACAATAAAACATATGCACACCAAGGATCGGTCCTTACTTATTTTGGTTTGCGTGGTGGACTGACCCAACATGAAATTAATCATCCACAAATTTCAGGTTTATAAGGCTGCGTTTCCACCAGAGATGTGCGAGGATGAGTGCAGTAAGGAATGTATTTGTTTGGAACTAAAATAATCACTTCATTTACCTAGCCTCACTCTGCCCAGCTTTAGTGGAAACGGTCAGTCATAACTCAAGGCTTTATTTATAATAATACTACAAACCTCTGGTAGCTAATGCTGTCAACGTCTTTACTCATTGACGTAAGAACGACAACTCAAAGTTAAAATCAAAAAGTGCTTTATTCAGTTGAAAAAAATTACGATTGTCTTTGGCTATCTTGTCAAAACGACATGGGTCTTCCAATTTTAATTATTTTTCTCGTGTTATTTTAAGTTTTGTTGCGTAAATTTGGTGGCAGTTTATCCAATTTAACTTGTTTACTTAGCACAAGTGTAAGTAATTGAAATGGAGGGGTGACGTTGGTTGGTAATTTAGTCAAAGACTTTCCAAGAGAATTTTGAAAGAAAAGTCATCGTTTCTTTCCAAATTTCGTTTGTTTACGTTGCTAAGCGACAATCAAACTAATACACTTGACACTGGCAAAAATATGGCAAACTAGCCATATTTTTCCGATTCCGGGAGGGTAGGTGCTAAAAGAAACACCTCTCTAAAAGTTATAAATATTTAATATTGATTTTATATTATTTTAAGTTCATAAATTTATCAAGTTCATGCTTATATATATAGTTTGAGGTACAGCACCTGCCATATTGTGTTATCTCCAACAACAAATCCTCTAGCACCAGAAATAACAACTTGTAAAATAGCACAACACTGCACACATCACTATGGAGGAAATCCGCGAAATGAGAGGTTCTGTTGCCGCTCTCATCACCACCTTCACACAGCAGATGACGGTCTTTGAGGAGAAGCTGAAGAAGCAGAGTGATTCACCTCCATCTACTGAAAGTCTTGCCACTGACTTTGCATCTTTTAAGTCTTTCATTATGATTGCTCTAAGGGCACTACAAGATCAAATACAGATGACCGCGCAATCTGTGGACCAGTTGGAGATGAGGAACCGTCGGAAGATCTTGCTCATCCATGGAGTAGCAGAGGTCAACAAGGAGGTTGTTTCGGCTACTGTCTCAAAGGTTGTAACAAGCCAGCTTAAGTACACAGAGTTCTCCACCAGTGACATCAGCCGGTGCCACAGAATGGGTAGATCGTCAAATGATCGGCCACGTCCTATCTTGGTCAAGCTTCGAGAGGTAACACTTCGTGATAAGCTTTGGTTTACTAAGACCAATCTAAGAGACTCAGGTATTACTATTTCGGAGTTCTTGACGAAAACGAGTCATGACGTTTTCATGCAGGCCAGGCAGCGGTTTGGAGTAGCCAAATGTTGGACGCGGGAAGGCTACGTTTTTGTAGTAGGGGCAGACGACTCCAGGCATCGTGTCAGCTGCTTGGCGGATTTGGACAGGATACCAGACGGACGAGCAACGGAGCAGGCATCTTCGGCAAGGCCGCCTTTGCCGGCGGCGGTAGCGCCGAAATCGAGACGCGCGGCAAGAAAATAGACCCTCATAGTGATACACACAGTAAACTCTTCTCCGTCCGTACTATTTAAAGTTCATTTAGGCATGATTCGTGATCACAATCGCCTTAATAATTATTTTACATGTACCGCAATCTGGTTTATTATTTTATTCGTAGACTTTTTTCACTTCACTTCTTCTTTTTTGGCAAGTCTACCACAGCACAACAAATGTCATACACGACTTTGACAATTCATAATTCTCAAGCTGTCAATGTCTAATAAGACCAAAATACCAGACTGCTTAAAATACGTTACGGTCGTCGGACGGATGGATGAGAGGTATAAAATATTTGTTTCCTTTTTTATTCTTTTTTTAAGTTGTTATTTTGTTGGTAGTTAGTTTGTAGGTATGAGACAACTAATAATGTATCTACGTTGTATTATTATTAATTTTGATCAGTCTCTCAAATTGTAAATGGCACAACTGGCAGGTGGACATCGGAATAGGACTTGCTTTCGAAGTCAAGTTAATTATTTTTTTTTGTATAAACATTAAAATATCCTAGTTCTATATTATATTAGTAATATTTTATATTATTTTGTAGATATATTTTATTTTTATTTATTATACATTATTATTATTTTAATGTCTATAAACAGCAGCAACGATAGTGATACAGACAACTTTTTTTCATTTTCCGACGATGATACTAGCAGTGACGAGAGTTTCAGCAGTATTCCCACTCTTTCACAGTCCCTTGAAACTCAGTTCTTCGATGTCACTAAGAATTTCAATGTCGTTCACATAAACGCGCAAAGCATCCCGGCTCATTTTCCTGACATGCTGGCGTCTTTTGATAGTAAACATATCCATGCTATACTAGTCTCCGAGTCTTGGCTTAAGCCTTGTCTTCCTTCTACTTCGTACTCCTTACCTAGTTTTCGACTGATACGTAACGACCGTACCAATGGGATGGGTGGAGGCGTTGCTATATATTTACGTTCACATATCCCTTTCTCTATAGTTAACGTTTCTCCTCAACCTCCCCCATCTAGTGCGGGTGAACATCTATTTGTCGAAGTTATTCTCTCACACACCAAGGTTTTACTCGGAGTCTACTATTCGCCTTCTTCCCGCATTAACTTCTTTTCATCTTTTGAGAAACTTCTTGAAGATATTACTCCTTCTTACAGTCATTCCATCATTATGGGTGATTTCAACACTTGTCTCCTTAAACGCGATAACCGTTCCTTCAGTTTTAAAACCCTTACAGAGGCTAGCAATTTGGCTATACTTCCTCTCTGTGCTATGCACCATTTTCCTAATTTTACACCATCTCTTCTTGACTTAATACTTGTGTCCTCGTTGAACAATGTTGCCAAACATGGTCAATGTTCAGCGCCATTTTCTTACCATGACCTTATCTTCTTATCGTATAAAATACGTCCGCCAAAAGCTAAGCCACAAATACTTCTGCAGCGTAACTTTTCCGGTATAGATCTTGAGCGTCTTCGTCAAGATGCTGAAGCTATCGACTGGTCAGGAGTAATTAGTGCTTCCACCATTGATGAAAAAGTTCAGCTTTTTAACAGTACATTGACAGCTTTATACGATGTACATGCACCTCAACGTAAAATTAAAATTAAACAGCTTCCAGCTCCTTGGTTGACAGAAGAAATAAAAGATCTAATGCGCAAAAAAAATACCGCCAAATACAAATATAAATCTAAACCTACAGATGGGAATAAAGAAAAATATTTTAATCGTCGTAACCACTGCAACAGAGTGTGTAGGGATGCCCAACGCCGACATATTCATAGCTCAGTACAAAATGAAGATCCATCTAAAGTATGGAAATTTCTTAGGTCTTTGGGGGTTGGTAAATCCCGTCAATCTAATATTCCAAATAACTTAGACATCAATTCATTGAATAATTATTTCACTTCTTCTTCTAATCTCGCTGCTGTTGACAAAGCTAACACTCTGAAAAATCTTTCTTTAAAGCCAACCCCTGACATTCCTCATTTTAATTTCTATCAATTTTCCGATTGTGATGTTAGGAAGAGCATAAAGTCCATAGCTTCCAACGCAGTAGGCAGCGACGGCATAAGTCGGAACATGGTCATGCCTATTCTGGATGAAATTTGTCCCATCGTTGTTCATCTCCTTAATAGCTCTATTTCCAGCTCTACTTTTCCCACTTCCTGGAAAGATGCCCAAGTGACTCCTCTTCCTAAAAAGTCTAATCTTTCCTCCTTTTCTGAGTATCGTCCTATATCAATTCTTCCTTTCCTTTCCAAAGTCCTGGAACGCTTAGTCCACCACCAACTCAACATTTTCCTAACTAGAAATGTCCTAAAAAACCTCTTCCAATCTGGTTTTCGCTCTGGGCATAGCACAGTTACGGCCCTAGTCAAAATAACAGATGACATCAGGCTAGGCATGGACAATGGTCTGGTAACTACCCTGACGTTGCTAGACTTTAGCAGCGCATTTAATAATGTCGACTTCGACATTCTTCTTGCTATCTTGGGCTCTATTAACATATCTCCAACGGTTATTGATTGGTTTCATAGTTACCTGTATGGACGCCGGCAACGTGTCCGTGTTGAGGATACATACTCGTCCTGGAGTAACCTTACTGCAGGCGTACCGCAGGGCGGCGTTTTATCCCCTCTTCTTTTTGCAGTTTTTATTAACTCAATATCCGAAAAATTATCTTCTCCCTACCACCTGTATGCTGACGATCTCCAGATCTATTCTCAAGCCTCTGTAGGTAACTTGAGCCATGCTGTTGCAATAATAAACAGTGATCTGGGTTATATAACTGAGTGGAGCAGGTCTTATGGTCTTGCGGTAAACCCTTCAAAAACGCAAGTTATTGTTATCGGTAGCTCTAGGATGCTTTCTAGAGTTGATCTGTCTAACTTCCCTCAAATTAATTTCAATGGCACAACTATTCCGTACAGTAAGACAGTTAAGAACTTGGGCATCATCATGGATAGTGAGCTTTCTTGGGGTCCACATCTGACCGAACTCAGCAGAAGGATATTTGCGTCGGCTGCTTCATTAAGAAGACTTCGCAATTTTCTTCCTACTGCCACAAAAGTTACGCTCGCACAATCTCTTTTACTCCCTATTTTAGATTATGCTGACGCCAGCTTCTCCGACCTTACAGAAGAGCAGCTAAATAAACTTGAGCGTCTCCAAAATCTTTGCATTCGATTCATCTTTGGCTTGCGCAAATATGATCACGTATCTGAGTACCGTATCAAGCTCAAGTGGTTGCCAATCCGTCTTCGCCGGGATGCTCACATTCTCACTCTTTTATATAAAATCTTATTTATCCCTTCTTCCCCACCTTATCTCAAACAATGTTTTGAATTTATGCATCTCTCTCATTCCCTTAATCTGCGCTCCTCTGCTACTCTCCAGTTAAAGACTCCTGTCCATAATTCAATGTTTTTCACCAAATCCTTCACTGTACACGCGATCCGTTTATGGAATGACTTACCTGTTCCCATCAGGCATTCTAAATCTCTTCCAATTTTAAAAAATGAGGTTTTTAAGCTCTTTATTGCATCTAGTACATCCCAGTAGATTACTATCATCCTTAATATTAATTTGTCGCACTTCATTCTTGTTTACTTCTCCTGTGTCCTATGTGTTATCACTTAGCTTTGTATTGTTTAGACATATTTATTTATTTATTTATATTACTAGTAGTTTGTTATTTATTAAGTATATTTATTTATAATTTTTATAAGAACATATAAAATTATTCTGCAGGTTTATTTAGTTTGCTATTTTTCATTATTATTTTATTGTAACACCTCCTCCCCTCATTTGCTTATAATCCAGTCCATCCTAAGGTTGCCTGGTAGAGATTGCTATTAGCAATAAGGCCGCCCATTGTACCACCACAAATTTATTTAATTTTATTTTTAGTTTTAACTGTTTCTTTTCTTTGGTGTAACAATAAAGAGTTTTCTATCTATCTATCTAGCCACAGAAAAGAAGAAGAAGAAGAAAAAAATTACGCCAGTTCCAACACGCCCATCATGTCGTAAAAGGTGATGGCTGGGTTCCTATCACTTTTTTGCATGGCCCTTGCTATTGTTATAAAAAAATGCTGGGCTTTTTTACAATTCGCCAACTCACAACAGTTGGGACAAGATTCATGGTGTGAGTTGACGAACGACTCGGACAATCCACACAGCATCATCTAGCCCCAAGCTAAACAGAGCTTGTGTTATGGGTACTAGATGACTGATATATCTGTTTTTTTTTGTTTTTGTTTTTTGTTATTTATTGGTAACAATAGGTAGGTTACATGTCATTTATAAGTCTAAGTAGTTAGGTAAATTGTACCTAAATAGCTCATTTACATAATGCTAAATGGAATAACTTATATAGGAAAAGTCCTGATAATATGTTACTATAATATTCAATTAGTTATATAAAATTCAAGTAAAGTCATTCAGTATTCAGTCACTTTAGTCAATTGTACAAAAAACAAATAGAATAGAATAAAAGAGATAATAATTATTTATTAAATGTCAATAATTAATTCAAAAATTCGTCAATCCTGTAATAGGATTGCTCGATAAGCCACTGTTTTAGTTTGTGTTTAAAGGATTGCGTTGACGCAACACTCGTAATAGTGTCAGGAAGACGGTTGTAGACAGCTGGCCCCATCACATGAACTAGCTTCGACGATTTCGTAAGGCGCCGCGGCACGGCCCTAAGTTTTTGCACATTTCGTGCCATATACTTGTGGCCGTCTCCAAACCTCGCGTATTCATTGAGGTGGTTTCTAGCATATAGCGCTGCATGTAGGATGACAAGAGCCGGAACTGTCAAAATCTTGAGCGAGCGAAAAATCGGACGAGCGGGAGTGTCCCAAGGTACTCTAACTATCGCTCTCACAGCTCTTTTCTGCATTCTGAACGCTCGCTCCCAATCAGCAGCTCTGCCCCATAGCTCTACACCATACTGAACGAGCGAGTGGACAGACGCAAAATAGCAACTCCTAGTCATGTTCTGTTCTAGGGTTGCAGATAGGCGCCATAGCGCGAAACACGCTCGCCCCACCCTCTCGCACAATTTTTCAATGTGTAGATCCCACGTCAGTTTTTCATCAATTTGGAAACCAAGAAATGATGAGTTTTTGACCTGACTGATAGTTTTACCTCCCAAAACCACTGTTAAAGTTCTACAGAGGTGACCAGCTAGATTGAAATGGATAAAACTAGTTTTCGAGAGGTTTAGTCAAAAACCGTTTACAAAAAACCACTCATGAAGTTGTCCCGCCACCATGTTTAATCTCCTCTCCAAGACGTCTATAGTAGGTGCCTGTACGACCGCAGCTACATCATCCGCATACATTAGAATATGTGAGCACATTCGTCCCAAGCTTTGATATAGCAAGGAAAGACAATACTTGGCGAGTCACTAAAATGATAGTTTATTTTATGAATAAGGTGGTAAACTTATGATCTGACACATGGTGTAATAGGTAAGGTAAGTGTAAAATGCGCTTCGACCAACCGACGTGTTCCGTCAACGCTATCCTTGCGTCCATAAAAATAGACATGTAGGAACTGAAAGCAAAGCGGAAATATCGTGCATAATGGACTGTCCATTAAAAGCTAAGTGCAATATTTGCAGCGCATACAAGACAAGTGTTTCTAATGGGGCATATCTCCACGTTTACTAAGTAAGGCACTTGTAATCTGAACTCGACGCCTCGCAACTGGGTCAAGAGTCCAATGATGTCGGGATATGACAATTCGCTTATTGAGATCGGCAGCTCGGAGCCCTCTTTATTATGAAGACTTGTTTTGATTAATTTTGCTTCCCCGTTCTACTGTTCCAGTACATAAACTATCGTAGTACACAAAAGTTCCGGGAAAAGGATTCCGAAGAAAACGAAGTTTGCAGCTCTTGAGACTTTTCAACTTCTCAAGATATAAAGTTGGCGCAGAATAGTTCTTGACGATATTATTGTAACAATAAAGTGCGAAACCAGATCCAAGTCGTAAAAACGTGACATTTTGAAAACCCTAAAACGTGAATTTCCATGTAAATATTTCTTTAGCAGAATACCTAATTGTCTGCTTTTTATTTACCCACCTCTTTCCTTATCTTCGCTGTAACAATAAAAACTCGAGGAAAATTGTTGAAAGAAAACTGGAGTTTTACGGAAATGAAGGTCAGTAGGGGTCTTTTTAAGGGACAGAACTAAGATATAGAATAAACAATACATATTTACCCTTGCCCTCGGAGGCGAAACTACAGAAAAGGAAGCCACGGGTTCAATCCCACTGAGACCTCCAGTAAATTTGCGTGGCTTTGCTTAAGGTATAGTAAACAGTGGTTTTGCTGTGAAATTTTTATCAATAAGATACCTATTCTGAGTACAAATATTATGATAACATGTGGAATTATGCGTAGAGCGTTATTTCATATTCATAACCTATAAAAAATATACCAAAGGAAACCCTGCTTATTTAATCTTAATGTGGCCTGGAAAAAAACGTTTTTATCGATAAAGCAATCCAGTGTGTTTTGGTATTCAAATCTATTTAAATGTTATAGCGTTAGTCATTCAATATTATTGGAATAGAGCGTAAAATTATAAAAAAAAATATGCTCTCAATTTTCGCGGTTGTCAACATAAACGTTGCTAAGCTTTATAACAAAAACTGGTGCTACGGATCTTAAAATTAATTTAATTTTTCACGAGCATTACGTTACACAAAATTAAGTAGATGAAACTAGTTGCTAATGTAGTTCAGATTACCCCGTCATCGTCGGATACCGTAGTTGTATGCGCATAATACTCATGGCAAATTCCCTCCATTACCTATTTAATGTAACATGGCTGGAACTCATTGCCATGCCATCTGGCTACCATGTTCATAGATTGGATGCCTTTGAGGAACATATCGTGCTAATATCCAGCGTAATTAGGCTGGCTCGTGCGCAAAGAATTCATTTTTATAGACAAGTCATCATTCATTGGTACATTTTCTTTGAAGCTCGCGTCTACACCAGAATCTCACTTTTAAAATTTATAAATGCAAAGTTTGTGCAAATTAGATATTTTTTTACCCCATAAATCTACTCCAATGAATGCTTTATAGGGTGTTTAAATTTCTATACAAACCGGCTTGTAATAATCAAAGGACATGTGCCACAAACTACAATTCGCATTATGTCCGCATGGTGGATCGAGACCCAATCACTCTCGCTTGACAATTTGGCTAGTGTGCCACCAGACTGAATAATAATCATTTTAATTACCTAAATAGGTACCTTCTTATTCAAAACAGAAAAAAAAAACTAAGAACAGAACCGAAGAGACATTTGAACTGTCTACAGAATTTAGCCGCTACAGTAACCAGAACTTTTTCTTAGAGAAATGGAGCGTAGCCGCTATTATCTTAATTTAGTATCATCTAGGCGCAGGCTATTCTTGCAGTATCTTTATCTACCTGGAAAACTCGAATGAACATTTCTGACAAATCACTAACTAGTTTCGTTTTTAGAGAAAGTTTTAATCAAGAAAATTTTATGTAGGTTTTGCTAATAAGTACATACAAGAAAAGTTATTAGAGTGAAGTTATTTTACGATTTTTATTAGATACCGAATCTAATTTGGAGCCTTTTTTTTTAAACACATCCTTTAAATTATTTGTACATTCTCTTATATACATTTACTATTTATTTATTAAATAAAATATAATAGGTAAATACCTACAAGTAGTAAGTAAGTAGGTACTCAGATTAGCAACAGTATAAATATAATGAAAATTCACTCTAGATATTTATGTTTAGGCGGTGCAGTAAGAGGTACCTAAATAAAACCAAATGTCAAGAGTTCAAAATCACAACATCACAATTTAAGTGAATGTCCGAAATGAGCATTTAAAAAACAATAATTATAGAGCTCGTTGTGAAGCTTTACCAATCAATAACGTTTAATTTTGCTTTATATTTTAAATGAGCTGTTCCCATCCATAAATCTCTATCATCAATTCAATCTGCATGAGTTATCGAAGACGTCAGCGAGCGTATATTAAAAGCAAGCTTTCTAAGAACAAACAATTTTCTATAAAATTAAACATTTTTTTAGACTTGTGGAAAACTCCGCCACTTTGTCTGAGTTAAGTCTTTTACAAGGTTTTTCTCTCCGTGTCCTCTAAAAGTTACATATAAGGAATAATTTCTTAGTGCACCCCTTCACTATCCGAAAAAAATTGATGCAAAGTTTGTTAACAGCAGAAAATAGTTTATTTTTTAGTGGAAAACCGCCCAAACTTATGGTATTCCTACAATAATGGAGCCGTGTGACACACACGGTGTGGTGGCTAATGACCCGTAACCCTTTTGCTGATCGATAGAGATTGTTTCCCAAAAGGCGTAGCGCGAGCTTTAGGCAAGGTGTGTCGCGTTAAACTATCAAACATGCACACTATTTCAATAACCAAAGATATTTTTACACTATTCAATAATAAAAGAAAATAATGTTAGGCAAGCAATATTTTATTTCCGAGCAAAATTATTGATTATGTGCAAAAAACTACCTTCTACAATCAAACACATAAAATAAAATAAATATTTGCGGACATTTCTACACGGCGTCATTTAGCTCCAAACTAAGCATAGCTTGAACTAAAATGCATATTTATATCATATATATTTGTTATTACATAGAGCACTGGTGGTCTGACGGTAGTAACCCCGCCTTCCAATCCTAAGGTCGTGGGTTCGAATCCGGTCGTGCACAGTTCTCAACTGGGCCCTCGCTTTCCGTGCCACAGGGGTCGTCCATATTGTTATGATAAGTCAACATGTCTATTATTTTGTACAACTACAACAACTGAGTTATTACATTATATAACAAGAATATCGGAGACAACAAGTCAAGTTAGTTTCTCGCGTCAGTAACTATCCCTTTTGCTAACTGAATAATAAGAATATTAGAAAACCGTAGTACAACAAAAATGAAGGGCTGCAATATTAAAGATGGTGATGTTTTTTTTTTTTTTTATACAACTGAAGTGGCAACCAAGCGTACGGCCCACAAGATGGTAAGCGGTTACCGCAGCCTATGGACGCTTGCAATACCAGAGGTATCACTCGCGGGTTGCCACCTTGAGGCTAAGATCGAAAGCCTCATGTGCCAGTAATTTCACCGGAAACCATACCCTTCACACCGGAACACAGCAATGCTCACATTACTGCTTGGCGGCAGAAATAGATATGGTGGTAGTCCTTTCCCGGACAAGCTCTATCACAGAGAACTCTACTACTCTTGATGACCTTAGATGATTTTAAAATATATTTGAATGTTATAAAGTAAGTAAGTAAGTTCGTATGAGCCAGTGGCCAACTCTGGTGACAGAGTTTTTAGGCCGCCCGAAGGCCTCTGTCATGGCCTAACAACTTTGAAAAAGCCGGGACCGACTGCTTAACGTGCCCTCCGAAGCACGGAAGCGCTCAGTTGAAAATGCCACTGGCGGTCACCCATCCAAATGGTGGCTACGCGGAACAGTGCTTAACTTCGTTGATCTGTTAGGAAAAACTTAGCCAGTTACGTCACGAGCGCTCCATGAATGTTATAAGAAAAAACCCTTTAGAAAAAGGAAAAACTGAAAATTGAAAATAATTTTATTTGATTAAACTAACTAACCCGCTCCGGCTTCGCACGGTGCTATAAACGTTTCTCTTGATACACTCTAAACCGCTTAAAATCACTTACATTCACTTAAAATCCGAGGCGTAGTTTAAATGATCATACATACACAGGGATAAAAGGCGGGACTTAATTTTATACCATGCAAGGATTCTTTATTCATTAGTACAACTGCTTAATAAAGCGACGTCAACTAAGGACATTTACGATCTATGGTTAACTATTTGAAACCGATAGATGTAAGTTTGTAAAATAATTAGGTAAATATTAGTTGCATTACCATAAAAACAAGAGTACTATGTTGCAGCGAAACACAGGCTTACTAAACAACAATCTAATAACAAATCGGCTATAAGGAAAATGTTTCATTGACAAAGAATAAACAAACTGCACATAACTTTCTTTTCCAATAAATGTAAGTCTCGTACGTTCCTTGCTACGTGTGATGGCACTGTACAGATTCAACAAAGACAAGTATCAGTATATTATTTATCTACGTAAGGCGGCTCGCCCATTTAAGACTCGACAACAGGCAATTCACCCATTTTTCACAAAAGAAAGTGGTAATTTGTAATTTGTTTTTTATTTATTTATTCATAGACATAGTGCCATGTACTTAAATAAGTCATACAATACAGAAAATAATTAGGTAATTATTTCAGTAAAAGCATCGTCACATTGTAGGTACATCAGTTCGCTAAATATACCTAAATTTAAACACTTTACTTATAAAGATGAACTGTAACACTATTTTATATTTAGGTTTACTAAGATACATATCTATAACGCAATTGCGCACAACCTAAACCGCTAGATCTAGAAACTTGTGTTGAGTGTGTTCTATGACATGTAATGTATCCAGTTGTACTAAGAAACGGATTTATAAATTCATATTCTAAGGGGTTCCAAGGAGATCAAAATTAAAAACAAATGTGCTTTTCTCAGAAACTATACATGCTAAGCGTCTAAAAATTTGCATGTATATAGTTGAAAAAAAAAGAGACTCAATTTCTTCTCCTTTTTACTCCTTTAACTTTATAAAACATGACAAAAAGAACCTGTGCGAGAGACAAAGTGCTCATGAAGCGTTCAAATCGTATTTAAAATTCTATACCGTATAGAATTAAGGCAGTATTCTCGTAAGCACGTCATCAAACTCAATCAAGCACCGACTATTCCCCGGTTGATTTGGTTATTCATATAGAATGGAGAAAGACAGAACTGTCTTTAAAATTACCCTTTATTAAGGTCGGTCGGTCACATGTAGCTTTTAAAGCAGCAAGAATTTCTTCTAGTCGTCTCGTCCGCCTGCTTAGATAAGACACACAGCGTACATAGTAGTCAGGCTGGTAGCTTTTCTCTCTCTAGAAAATATAATAATTAATAATTTGAATGATAGTCTCTTGAATGAATGAATGAAATATTTAATGCTCTAATGTCAGGCACTAGCCACTGCTAGAGCGCGAGACGTCAGTCAATAACATTTTTGTTCACATATTTCGTGTGATTAAGGTTTTAGTGTTTCAAAGCAGAAAAATACATTTTAGTGCAGAGTTTTTTTACAATTATTGCTCTATCTCTAATTCTAAACTTTTGAACCGACTACACTGAATTGAGAATTATTTCAATTATCTTGCAAAAAACATTAGCATGCCAGACAAATTGTAAATATCATTAGCGTAAAGGAATTAATAAAAACCCATGTTATGGCAAAAATATACTGATTTTACTTTTCAAAACAACAGGACTCAGTTTTTTATTTATTCCGTCTCCATGTCTTAAAGACCACTCTACCTTGCTTTTATCTCTTTGCTAGCAACGAGTTTACAGCCGGACTGCACTAACGATGTTAACCGATAAAAGTCGTTCGTGAAATAAAATTCTAAACTACGGGTAGATACATTTTAATTTGTTCAAAAATTAGGTTTTAACTCTTTTATGTGAAAAATTTACGCTTTCAGTTATTACGCTGAAGGTAGTAAGTTTGCTTTTAGTGCCGCTAATAAGGTGTTAGCGATTGGAGTAATAAAGCTCATGAAAGTTGATGTGAAAAGTGCATAAAGCGCTTGGCTATATAGCTAAGCTTATTCGTATTGTTACCTATGTTTAAATCACCTTCTCTAAAAAAAACTAAAAAACGGTACCAGAAGTAGCTTTTACTTACCAGCTTCTTTCATAAGACCTTGCAGAAAAGCAGTAGGTTTTTTATTAAAAACATATTTCCTTTTGAAGTCAAAAATAACAAACCATTTACAAAAAGCATCCACTGCCAGAGCCAATATTATTTAAACTTGAGGTATTCCCTGGCGGGCGGACGTTTGATCTCATGCCTTGTAAATTCGCGAATTGCAAAGTACCTACGGCACAGGGCAGAGGCGGTAATCTATTGTTGCCTACAGGCTCACGATGCATTCAAGTTTAGTCGATTAAACCCACCACAGAATACCAGAACATAGTCCACAAAGGTATATTGGAAAAATGTGCCGCGCACAATAGAAAATGCACGCGAGAATTTGTGCAAACTAAATGTTGCTACTATTTTATTCGCCACCATTGTAGCCTATTTATTTATTACTAACTTATTCGTCCGGAAAACAATTCGTAGATGAATTGCACCGGGTTGTGGAAATTGGATTAATAGAGGAGCAATTCGCATGCAATATTTGAAACACGCTCCGTTACTTGAAGTTGAATAAACACGTGAAGTGATAGGTATTATTAAGTATTAGCCCTATTATACGGTTTACACATTGGTAAGCTTAACGAGTAATTATGGTCCTGTCTTGTCGGCTAGCGTAAGCACCGTAAACAAAAAAACTGTATAGTTTTAGTAAACAGTTATCTACATTGCTCATTCGCTAACCTGGCTGAACGACACTGCTTTGCTTGGTATCACCGCTCCTGCCCCGCTGTCGCGCCGCGGTTGCCGCTGTCGTCGGCGTCGTTGTAGATCCTATCATCATATAAGCCCTTTGACTATATACCTTATCATCCATTAAATGTCCACTGTTGAACATAAAGCATTCAGTCTCAAACAAACAAGTAAACGTAATTAAATCACTAACTTTAAACTATATAAAATCTTGTAAATAATGTATTATAATAATAAATCGTTTATAGTTAAATTAGAAGATTATCATAGGTAGTTTGGCTTGGTAGAAAGTGTCAATGTCAATTTGGTGTCTGCATTAAGTGCGTGAAAACCAAAACTCTTTCGTTTAAAATGATTGCTGGTAGCATTGTTTCCACTCCGGTTGTTGATTTATATTCCGAGCTCGCTGAAAGAGCATTCAAAACGTACTTTCTTTGGAACATAGATAGGCATCAAAACTGTTGTTTTATAAAAAAAATAACTAGTTTTCTGTTGAATGCGAACAGTTTTCACCGAAAGAGCTGGCAGCTTTGCTTTCAAGTGTTGTTTTTTATAGAGCTAATTTATAAACGCTGCAGACCGGGCTAGAGGTTTGCTCATAATTAAAGACTTGCCTCTTATTCATTCTCTTACAAAGGACCCTAAAATTAAACCTGCATATTCGTATACCTACCTACATCCTACATTTTTACACGCTACGTGCTCGACGTCATAAATTAGGTCTACAAAAAGGAACATTATGAGCCACGGTGCCAGCCAGAGGCTCACCTTTTGTTGTTATTTCGTATTTTCATTTTAGGATAAGCAAAAATTTAATCATGTTTTATACTAAATAGTATTTGAACCTTAAAATTACGGAATTATTATCTTTGAAACATATAAATAAAGTCGATTTGAGACATTTTATACAAACTAATGGAACGCCCTCGACTTTGTACCTTGTGTTTTTCTCGCTGCGTCCTCTAGGAGTAGAATTTCGAAAATTCTTATATTAGTGCACCCTTACACTTTAAGAGAAATATACGCACTAAGTAGTTTCAAATCTCTTTGTTCCAGCGACTCAGGCACTAGTAGCGGGTATTGAACCCGCAACCTCTTGCTTCTCAACCAGGCACTTGCCCACAGCGCTTCCAAGGTCGTCAACTTTTATAAGTAATATTGAATATAAACATGCTTTTTTTCACAGTCACAATCGGGACTGCAAGAGCTAATAGGGTCTTGCTCGTCATTATCCACAATGCCATAGAAGATACTGAAACAATGCAGCCATCAACCTAAAGCCCTTCTCCGACAACCAACATAACCCAAGCTTCAAGCTTCAGCTACTCCTTAAAGTATTAGGAGTTGGGCTGGCTGGGGTCAGGTTTGCAGGGGGAAGATGCACACTCTATTCTTTATTCTTTATTTAAATTTAGATGCTCACAAAACTAACAGCTCTAACGCGGCCTGCGTCAGCAAAGAACTCATTTCCCAACAATTATGATTAAAATTAGAGTCAGATTGTTTGAGAGAGAGCTCAAGCTACGTACTCGTAAGTAACACCACCATCGCCCTATCAATAGTTTTTACTTCAGCGTAGTCACAGAAGAGGGTGGGTGGGGTGGCTGCCTATTATTTGGAGAGCACGTTAAGATGGCATTCAGTAACCATTATAGACGCTCAATTCTACGTAGGTTTATAAAATACTGTGGCTTAACGTTTGACTGACGGTCAACCCGCCGTGTAATGGGGGTACCTAATTGAAATAGTGGTACCTAATTGAATATTATGAACGACGTTTACAACAGCGTCAGAGGGCTGCTTATCACTTTTGACCTCTCAACTCACTTTACTGTGTACCTTAGTCTTGAAACATGAAGCTGTTTTCTTAAGTTAAACGGTTTTATCATCATTTTATGAAACCGATATTATAACGTTCAATTATGCCGGAATTTTCACAAAATATTTTAGCTCGAAGCATTTTATTTTTTTACTCAAGAATGTCTCATTAATTTTTAGAAAAAAAGCCTGGTGGTCTTCGAGAAAAATGCAGATAAATTTATTTGTATAGTATCTACGGGCCCGCGGGGATGACTAAAGCGAGCCATTTCGACGTCAATCAGGGAAAATTTGCCAAGAAATATTTTTACAACAAGATTACGAAAATAATAGGCAATATAATTCAAAGGAATTTTCGCAATTAATTTGAATCAGACATTGAGAAAGTAAATATTTACTGGTAACAAAGTTCAATTTGCGCCTAACCTTCAAAATTGATCATCTTTTTATACCGCTGTTACCGCTCTCAAAAGTATCTGATTATCGTCACTTTATCACTAAAAAAACAGATACTCGCGTTTCACCGAAAAGAGGTCCATTAGAAACGAGATACCTAAAAAGACAGCGTTTTTAATAAGCTGAAAACAAACTTTCCGTATTAAAATTTCTTCGCCGAAGTAATGCCAGTTAATTCCTGAGATTATACGAGTGAAAGAAGAAAAACTTCGCGGGCGTGGGAAGATATCTTTCCGTCGACTGCATCTGCATAACCATTAAAATAATATGTAGTATTTGCCTTCTGTTCTTTAAAGTTTTGCCTACAATTTCACTTATCGTTTTAAACCACCATAAAACCGCGATCTCATAAGCGATATAGGTTTACTTGCTGATGGAGCGCTCGTGACGTAGCTGGCTAAGTTGTTCTCAACAGATCAACGAAGTTAAGCACTTGGTTATTTTTTGTTTTTATAGTGTTCCCGCTTGAGGCAAAATAATTTTTGGGATATTATAATCTGAAGTTAAGCACTGTTCCGCGGGGTCATGATTTGGATGGGTGACCGCCAGTGGCAATTTCAACTGAGCGCTCCCGTGCTTCGGAGGGCACGTTAAGCAGTCGGTCCCGGCTTTTTCAAAGTTGTTAGGCCATGACAGAGGCCTTCGGGCGGCCTAGTAACTCTGTCACCAGAGTTGGCCACTGACTCATACGAACGAACGAACGAACGAACTTGCTGATGTTTAGCTTGTGTATAAGATCAAAGTGGGAGTCATAATACTTTCATGTTTTTATACTAATAACTGAAGAGAAACCTTAGGCACTTATAATATTTTGTGAGTCTCGTAAGCTGCCACTTGGGTTTTTCGTTCTAGTATCCACTCGTTTTTACACGCTGCGTATATCCTGAGGGCGTTTACTTTGCCTTTAAGATTGTGTTTTTATACAGTTCGCCACATAAATACAACCCTTGACAATCTAGTTTATTTTATCATGAATTCAGCGAAATTGAATTCTACTCTATGTTCCATAAAACCAGTGCATAAAAGCTACTTAGCTACTATACTAAAATGTTTACGAAATCACTTTTCGTGATTGCCTTTTGATAAATACGTTCAACATAATAAAATTTAGATTTAGTAAACTACCAGTCGATCGTTTACATTTAATCAATTATTATTAGATGTCTATCTGAATTGAACATCAAATTAGAAACGTGACTCGTAGGTACATGTCTCACTTATATAGAGTTTTGGAAAATCATGAACATAATTTTAATCTAAACTTGTTGCTGACTAACTACATAATAAGCGATGTTAAAAGTGTTTAAAGTTTAGCTTGTGTTATGGGTACTAGATGATGCTGTGTAGATTGTCCAGCATTATTTAACATTATTATTTTATTATTTATTCGACGAGTTCATCCGACAGTTATCATAGGTATTCCTTGTTTAATATATTTTATTGAGAGTGTATGTGGGGTGTGTACGAGTATAGTTCCACATATTTTTTGCATAAGTCTAGTATTAATTGCAATCGATAGATTGATTTCAAAAGAACCGAACTTCGAAAAATGGTTTGAACACAAACGACCGAGTATCATGAGAAAGTAACAAATATTATTTCATTTATTTTTACAAACTTAAATCGAATTTTACTTATTTATTAATTTATCGTTCCGTGAAAGCCTGATAAATGTACCTGACATCACAGAACTCACCGAAACAACAAATTTGTTTTAGTTAATGTTTATTAAAGTAACATAGTGGTAAACATTTTCATTCAAGATTAGCGCAATCGCTCCCCAGTTATAAGATGATTATTTTACTTAAGCTTGACAGTTTAGGTGAATGCCTACCTAGCTTACTCTATAAAAACCTTAGGTGAGGGGAAAACTGACCTCACCTAACGTCTCTAAAGAAATATGATTCAAAGTACTCGTACGTTAACAACTTGTTTGCAAATGCAATCGAATCACAAATTTAATTAAAATAAAATTAAATTAAATTAATAAAAACAATTATATGTGAGAAAAGAACGACTTTACTCAACGATTAAATAAAAAATCAAATCCAAAGTTATTTGCGCTCTATGTATATCCTATCACAAACAGTTAATTAAAACATGGCGGAACTACAACAAAATATTCTGGCTTCAGCATTACATTTACATTGAACCCTGTCTTGAGGAAGCTACGGCTTTTATTTTTATTAAAGTGGCTTTATTTATAACGTTGTTTCTTTAAAAATATTTTTCCAATACCGTAATAAATAAAAAGATTGGTTGTAAAAAAGTTAGTTTGTGCTGGACCGTGCTTTTTGCAGAGTTTCGTTGTCTTTTTTTTAAGACGCAGTATTGTTTTTCCATACAAATAATTTAAATGTTTTTTCACGGAAAACATTATTTTAATATAGTGTTACAACTTACAAACGATTTGTTTTTTTCTGTATCGTAAATGTATTTCGCATCGTATTTAAAAAAAAATTATGATAAATACGGCATAAAAAATACTGGTATCCTGTGATCGAGACCTTACGGGTCAAATTGCCTGAGTTATCAGTTGAAAAATTTAAACAATCCTTCCCCGACACGTGTATTAAACTTTTTTAAGATTGTAATCGCAAAGTCGCATCGTTATCGGTAATCTTAAAATGTGAAGGAAACGAAAAAACAATCAGAAAAGTGGACCTCAAAAAAGGTTTTTTATAAATAGCATAGCAGGACCCTAAAAATATTATTTAAGATATTGGGAAGGGTGTTTTTTTTTGTACTCCAGTTTCTCAATAATTGTTGGAATCATTTCCAGTAAGCCACCAATTAAAGAAAAGAAAAATTGACTTTTATTTTTCTGAAAGTAAGTATTTTTTTAGTATCATTTTTCATTAGACAAAGTTACCGATTGTTAAATAATTGCTTTTTAAATCCAAACATAAACTTTTATGAATCACCGTTTGAATAGGCACGAGTCCCATATTGCGTTTACCGTCAAATTAGCGAGAATGGTTTTGTGGAGAGCTTCACAAAAATGACATGTCAAAAATGAGCTTCAAAAGTACCTACCACAGTGAAACTTATTTTAATATCAAAATTATTTGTTAATTAAAAGTTATAAATTTATTATTTTTCAACACACTTGCTTATAAAGTGGCTCTATGGTATGGCAATGTAAAAAAAACTGTGCCTAATTGCAAATATGGCAACTAGGCACAGAATAACACCCATAATCAAACTATTACTTTTTCATTGCTATAACTCACTAGTGAGTTATAGTGGCTCTATGGTCATCACAATTAGGCACAGAATGACACCCATAATCAAACTATGACTTTTTTATTGCTTTAACTTATAGATTTTTATGATGACGTTGAAAAACGTCGTATGATACACATGTGTATTGATGATTACCGTCCTTGGCTATCTTAAGACCCTCGCCTAGCGCCTCAGCGGTAATCACCAATGTTACACTAGTACCATAATGTACTATTATAAAACGAATAGTTCAATTTTAAATTAATCACTAGCCTAAATATAAGGCTAGTTCGTAATATTATTACATAGGTACAAGAAAAGAAAACCACTACTTATATAAAACCAAACTATAAACCATATAACGGGTTTTCATACTTCAACTGTCATTCGGGTAGATCATGCATGACATAGGTTTTGTAGAGCCGTTGTCATGTTTATGCCCCAGGGTGTATATAACAAATGCGCGGTCAAGTCATTCTAGCGTCCATAGGCTACGGTAAATGCTTATTAATAAGTGCTATGCTTGTTTACAAAGGCAATTAAAATACTTTTATACAATAATTTGGCCTCATAAATCGGTGCTAGAGAAAGTGCTAAATGCAAATTGACAACTGAACCGTCGTCGTCTGAAATGAGGGTTTGCAGCACTTATGAGGAAATCTATTGGGTTAGGTAGGTTACATATCACAAAGAGCACTATTTTATTAAGAAGTGTCGTAATTTATTCCTCTTATGTGAGAACATCGAAAGATAAGTGATTCATATAAAACCACGATTTATTGGCGCTACGTGAATCACTTTTGGAATATTGAAAGATGTGGATTATGGATTAGTTTAAATACGGGTCTTGAATTATTCAAGAACCGTGTTATTTTAAGGTTATGATAGATTAGAGGGTTTATACGTTTTTAGGCATGATGCTGGATCTACTTAAGCTATTACTAAGGTACTCTTTTTTTATGTCAGCAAGTGACAAGACAATCAAGGCGTCCACCTGTTAAGCACCACGCCTGACTATTACAGATGCAGTGCCACCCAAAGCTTAAAGTTTTTAAGTGTTTGCGTGGCACTGCACTGCGCTGCGCTTATCACCCCGAGACATTGTTGTTAAGTCTCTTTCGCCCAGTAATTCCGCTTGCTACAGTGCCCTTCAAACCTAAACACAGTAATGCTTACTGCAGTGTTTAAATCACAACGAGCTATGTAAATAATAATATAATTTTCAAACACAAATAGCAGGGTCGTATTACTTAAAATAAAATAAAATACTCGTGAAAAGACACCCTTGGAAAGAGTGAGAGTGAGGTCCGTCAAGTAAAGACGCCGAAAAGACTTTTGGTCGACATTTCGGAACATGTAAATATAGCCATTTGATTTAAAAAACGATTGAATATAACAAGACATATCTGTTCTATGATAATTTCTACTAACTTACCAACATCTGAAAAACCAGTCAGTACCACTGCCAGTTGATTTGCTCCTTGATATCGTAAACTATTTAAAGATGTGTTTCATACATTAGAAAAGCGTCCTTGAAAAGGGCCATAAACGAATGGTCATGACCAATCCAGTCTGGTTGAGATTGTCGTAATATATGGCCGTCTGTCAGATCATTCGTTCCAGCGACCATTAGCTACGTCGATAGCTTATCGCATCTCCCCTACAATACATCATCCTCCATAACAATGACGTCGCCTTCCAGTCTCTCGCTAAGACTCGTTAAAACAATCGCAATTAAGTCTCTAATTTATTACTTGCTACTTGACGTTAATATCATACTACACGGTAATAACAAGCGATTTCTGAGTGTGATTGTGTTTTATTCCTATTATTATGGAACATGATGTCATGAAATTTAATAAATAGAAATAATGCCATGATATAATTGAGAAACTAAACTAATCAACATAGAAAACGCTGATTAAATTCTAAATCGAATCGTCACAAAACTGGCATGTCCTAAATAGTAATAGTAACCGTTAGAATTAGTCGTTATTATACGATGTCAAATAGTAATTAGTAATAAAATGTCGAATCGATCTGAAATTGCCAAATTGTTTGTTGCAAGTTTTACGAATTGCGTAGCTAAGAGTATCATTCCGCACATCACATAAAAAGCTTTTTTTATCAAAAAATATCATCACAATGTCATTTCTTCGTTGAAAAAAAAGCGGATATTATCATTAGCCGAAGCTTTTCCCTCTGACATGAAATCAGTGGCTTATCGCCAAATGAGTCCACTGAATTACCGCTCGGTAAATTACATTTTTATTTGAGACATTGATGGATTTCATCTTATTTGAGTTACAATAGAGAAACATTTTTGTAAGCGCTCAAGTTATTAAGTTTTTATTAAGTGTACGATATACAATGATATGATATTTTTTTTAGACTTTCCTTTCACAATATTGTTTTAACTCGAAAAAGTTCTCAATATGAAAAACATAATGATAATTAAATCGAGACAACAAATTAAGAATTATAGCAAACAGCTTATAACTAAATACCAATAAAGTGTCAGCATAAGATAATAAAGATAAACAGACAAATCGTCGAACAAGTTTATGTTAATTCCTTAAAGGGCCAGCCGAGATAAAGTCCTCGGGGATTACAGTGTCGTAACTCGGCTTAGAACGGACACTCTTGACACTATCGGCCGCAATATTACGCGGATTACTGAGGATTACCATTACCATTACCCATTGCACACTCGCGCTAATTAATATTCAGTCTAGCAAACTTCGTCCAAATCGAACACGATCTTAGAACTTTACAAGACCGATGAATTTTGTACCCAGATTAGACAGTTTGCACACAATTATTTTCTCATAGGTAAACAAACGTTTTAATTTCACGCATTCTGTAAATTGAAGTTCCAGTTGTTTCGCTTTTTTTAGACAGAAAAAATTAAATAAAATATGCGCATTTTAACGTTACTTTGACAGAAAGCCGCCAAGAATGAGGCAAACCAGAGAGGCGTTCGCGACTTTTGGCGCTGAATTATTCATTTAATCCTTTCAATATCGTCGTCTCAAGGTATTTGGGTATGAACAAGTTTAGCTTTTTAAAATGTTGTTTTGCATTGCATTAAACATCATTGCTCTCTCGTGTCACAAAGAAAAGTCTACGGAAAACTCTTAGTTTTTCATCCGCATAAAGCACATTGAAAAGCTTTATCACGCTTCCAAGATTCTCAAACTCCGACAGCACGAAAGACGAACTGGCAAAGTTAAAAATAATAAATCAACTGACACAGCATGTTTAACTTGTACTTACTTATTATCTGTAAAAGGTTTTTGTGCTTCTGACTCCAGACGCAGCGGCAACTCGAGCTGACATCGACTCAACTGTTTCAGACTAAATGCTCTAGAGATATTTAAATCTAGAAAAAGTTTTTTCTTTGACTACGAACAGTTCGAAATCTCGGAGGGACAAAGTTTTAAAATGTATTTGACGTTATTAATGTTTAACTTTAGTTTATTTCGCTAACAGCGACTTTGTATCTATTAACTGCTTAATGAACAAATTTTCTGAGTTTCTATTTTACTTAAGCATGTCAGTACTACTTGGCAAAATCCACATGAAATATACATTTTTGTTTACGCAGTGCCACTTTAGTTTAAATGGCATCAAGTTGCCAGCGTAGCACCACATACAAGTTGTAACAGTCAGTCTGCGTTGCCAAAAACAACAACGCAAGACACGTATTCAAGCGGCCAAGTCGAGTGCGTCGCGGTAATACGACCCACGGGACATATCCGCGAAACTCTGGGATCACGCCGATATCTTTGAGGAGCAAAAACAACGTGGAGCAAAGAGATGTCACGGAGTCGCGTAGTCAGCGAGAAACGGAGTAACCCATTTTAAACTAGAATGAATTGCACGTCGTGGACTGCAGGTTTGCTGGAATTCTGCCCACTGACAACGGTGAAGATACGGACATTTTATTCAGCGAATTAGTTGTACAAGCTTATTCGGAGAACGCGCGTTCAATACGGCACCTGACATTTGTATTATACATAATATACTACTGTCAGGTATGGATAACATGGTCTGATTTTGGTCGTCATTAACTATCAACTTTTAAAATGTAAAAAAAGAAGTTATAGTTACTTAACTACAATAGTTGGACATATGCTACCGCAACTTTTTTTGTAAATATTAATATGTTCTTTAGTATTTTAGATCATTTTTTTGTCATATCATTAATAGTTACCGCAGTTTTTTTTACACCATGGGTTATTGAAGTTTTCGTAGGGATACCAATTTTACGAATAATAAATATAGCTTATGTTACTGAGGGTTAATGTAGCATTCTAATAGTGAAAGAAATTTTGAAAGATATAATTAAATATTAGTATAGATTATGAATTGGAGATAATACCTACCGGAGCATTGCTGTACGTACATTCATTGATCAATATGTTTATAATGTTCCTCGAATAGATGCTCATCAAACAGTCCAGTCGTGTGTCAGTCGCGAGCGGCGTGGCGGTGGCAGACACACCCCGGTAACTAGGCACAAACTACCGCACCAATATTGACTTTTGCTCCTTGAAAGTTCCTCATTCTGCCTCTAATTAATAACTTTTTATCGGACTGATTCCGTTTCTTTTAGCATGATCGGTATTGGTGAAAGAGCTGGATTAAATTGGTGTACCTACTTTTGTACTTAGTTGAAATGTTGGATCGTTTCTTCATTTGGCGCTGGCGACTAGTTGGTTTATCGTAGAATCGAAAGTATTAAATTACGACAGTGGGTTTTTTAGCGGCTTCTTTTTGCTTTAAATAAAGTAGGTAAATAAATATTCACACTCGCGGATAAACACAAATACCTTGCAAACACAAAATCAACAGCAAAGTTTTCTACACCACTTAGGTGGCAAACAATATGGCCTACCGCCTACCTGATGGTAAGTGGTCACTGTAAGGTTATAAGTATACACTGTGGTATTACAAGCATTTAAACCTTTAAATATTACTGCATCTAACCTACCACAACACAAGTGTAATACCCAAACGACATTTATCACGAGTGAACTTCAGTTTACCCGCATACTGCCCATGCACTGTCCATATCGTTAAGTACAACACAGACACTATGCAGACGTGAGGGGGGCTACTAAAATCTGGCTTAAACTGGCTCAAGACCAAGACAAACGGAAGCATGAGCAGTGACCGCGTATGTACCAACGTTCTTGTAGTTTATTGGACTAGAGTTATGCAATGGATTCCCAACTTTTTACTTAGTAAGTTTGACTTTAAAACTACTTATACTTATTCTGGATTTTTCAAGCCAAATATTCTCAGATAAGTTATTGAACCGAACAAAAATAATATCTTACAGTGTACTCGAAAAATATTGGTTGGTTCTAATGTAAAATCTAAACTAATTCAACGGGCTATTACTTAAATGCATTAGGTTAAAAGATTTGTGACCGAGCGAGCAAAGCGAGCGAAGCGTCTCAGTTTCGAGATGGTCAAAAATGCTTTTGTCTGTCAGTCAGTCTGTCCGGCTGTTCTCGCCCACAGGTCGCATTTTTAACCGATCTGGTTAAAACTTAGTTCAAGGTTCTATGACTAATATGACTATAGAATTTGATTGTCGTCGGGAATTTATGATAGGAGAAGTACTTTATCCAAGAAGGGCAAAAAGGGGGCTACTGGATATTTCGGCCTAATGAGATTAGATTTTAATGATTTTTATTTTATTTGAAAGGTGTTAATAACTTTAAGTTTGTCTCATAAATAATTGGTGAAGATCTAATGAGGATCTTCAGCGTGATGAGCAGAATAGCTTCTTAAAATGCAGCAAATTTCTCACTTTCAAAGCTCACCTTACAAAAGTGTCTGTTGTTTGGAAAACTGCTAGTAGTCGGTGCCACTATGTCGGTGACTTTGCTTCTTCTACTGAATACCTCGTTTTGGATTTGATCGCGTAGTGAAACTCCTAGAATACCCTTAACAACTTCTTCCTTGTTAAATGTACGTATAACCTGATCTTATGGCAAATATTCCAAAGAGTAATCGTATTTCTGTATATTTCTATCTTGATAGCAATCAATCCAATAGTCCACTTGATTGATCCGGAATCGTTGTCCGGCTTGAGCCAATAGAGATCTTTTTGCCAATTGGGAGCGGTAGAGCTTGGATTACCGCAAGTGGATCACGAATAAACTCTGCTATACGTACCTTATACTCTGTATCGCAAAAATATATATGTAAATATATATATTTAGGTATATATTTTACACTCGTTAAAAATATCACTCGTTAGCAAACTATATCTCGGGTGACGAGCGCAGTGCAGTCCCACGTAGAACTATAAATCGCTTGGGTGACACTACAGTCAGGCATGGCGCATAACATCAGGTAAACAACTTGTCAGAATCATATTTTTTAAGTACCTAAACAATAAAAAGAAAATAATTTCGTCATTAGAAAAAAATTAGAAGTAATTTTAAATCATACCTATAAAAAAATATATTGTAACACTCATTATCACTGCTGCAAACTACAATAATAAAAAAAAATTAAAAAGTAATCAGTTATAAAAACTTCACGAGTTTTCTGTATTTTTAATTATTTCAACAACTAAAAAGTAAATTTTCGCTGTGTTACTTACCTTTAATTACATTCGCTCTATTTTATCCAGCCCGAGTAATTATCCCATTTACCACGGCCTACACAGATTCCAGATTTACAGCTCATTAATTGTGTGGACCCATATTTTCCATAACTGGTTAGAGTTCACGAACTATAGTTATAATTAATTTACCAAAATTCCTAGTCCGGACCGCAAAACCAAAATATTATGCGGTGTATTTTCGATAAAATATGAACACTTCCAATAGATATTCCTGATAGGTTTGTTAACAAGGCAACTTTATTCATTGCGTTGAATTGTCTACAAAATCATTTGTGAGGTCGAACGGTTACTCGGCCCATCTCCTCGAGGCTTCTCTAACCGACTTATTCATTTAACCGTATTTTGTTTATCTCGAGGACACAGAGTGCAAACTTCACTCATTATTTCTCAAGAGCTTACCAAATGCAACGTGTGAGTATTTAACCGACTTTCCACATAAATAGCTTGTGTAATTTCAAAATAATAATGTTAATAAAAAAAACAAAGTTCGTAATAATTAATATTGAAAATTTGCTGCCACTCGTAGCTTCGCTGTAGTGGTACAAAATAAAAAGTTCTCTCTATTTAACAAAATGTGATCAATATCGGTTTAGCTCTGAGAGAGCAACAATGAAGAAAACATCTTTCTGTACCACTTTGTGAGTTAGTAATAGTAATTATTAGTTATAATACTTTTACCATCTATTAGAGATTCTTTATATAAATGCACGGAGGTGAAACACGTATTACTATGAGTATGAATGAATATAACTATCTCCTAAATAGGTCAAAATGTGTTGGCTCGAAAAATAACATAGAAATCAATGATATAAGGTGATATAAGATAACGAAGCTGTAGTAGAGACTCTTTTTATTAGTAGAGACTCTTTTTTTTTTTGCTTTGACAAGTGCATGATTCCTTCCCGTCATAAACGTATCGTCCAGCTGTCAACTTGTATAGGAATTTTGGTAGTTCATTTAACGCGCTAAAGAGGCGCTGTTAAAAATCCTATACAAGTTGACAGCTGGACGATACGTTTACGTTTAGGATTGTCAAACGAGTTTTTCGTGCTAAGCACTCAGAGATTCCGGGACTGGGTCAACATGATATCTCAAAACGTCATTGTAAATAAAAGAGATCAACGTAGGTATGCGAACAGTCCGTGTCACATTAAATCCTATGACAAATCGAAAAAGTTGTTGATACCATACGGAGTTCAATTCTAGCAATGTTCACAAGAATTTTGTCACCGCTACTGGAAGAAACTTAACAAATGACACCTTGTAAAAGTTTTATAAGGCATGAATAATTCATTCTCTTTCGACGACAGTTATTGAAAACGTTACAGGACTTTTTCTTTTGTTATTTGCTTAAGAATTACTATTCTCCTACATTAGTATGCATTTGAAAGTTATTTTACAGGTAAACACAATGTTTTCTAAAATTAAAAAGGTTGCTTTTTATTAATTTTATATTGATTTAGTACGTGGTTTAGTTATTTATGGTTTAGTAAGTGTTGAATCTAGTAGGCCTAACTAAGCCAACCCCGCCTTAACCACGCCACGCTGCTTCCACGTTGTCGCTCTTATTCCGCTTTTACGCTACACATGCCGCTCAGAGCCGCTCAGTGTCACCCAAAACTTTGAGCTTTAAAGTTCTGCGTGGCACTGCACTGAAAGAAAGAAAGAAGAAAGAAAGAAAATATGTTTATTAACCCCCAAAATCATACATAAGGAAACATACCTAATACATAAAAAACACACTATGAACTAGGTATAATAGGTACATATATATAATGAAAATCGCGCTTAAGGGTCACTGCGCTCACACTATTGCAGCACACCTCCACTATTCCGTTTTTTATACATATTTTACGGTTGTAAAGCATAAAACCTGTAAACCCACAAAACTCGCCAAATATTGAAAGCGTTTTGTCATCAAATAGTTCAGCTATCGGTTCATTGAATCAAAATAATAAAAAAAACAAGAATATCTGAACAGTGATTAATTTTTCATATTAAATACCTCATACATTTTAGAATGAAAATTTAATGGCAGCTTGCAATTAAACTGCGCTCGTTTGATGAGCGCTTTCTGCGACGGTTCATTGCGCAATGTTTAACCGAACCGTGAAATGCCGAACATTTTAAAATTTCAGATGCGCTTAGCTTTTACAGCTAATCTGAGGTAAAGGCATTGTATGAACGCGTCGATTCGTGAAAGAACAACTTTATTAAACGTAAAAGAGGATTTAAATAAACAAAAGAGAGGCTTCAAGTGTCACGGTGTGATAGAACTTGGAGGTCTTGTTGGCTAACAATCCGCATTGGGTTCGCGTGGTTGATTATGACCCAATCACTCTTGTTTGAGATTAGGTCAGTATCCCAGCAGTGGAAAAAATTTAGAAGACTGCATGATGATAATTGACAGACTGCAACTTACTCACTGCGACAGATGGCATAAAGCAAGACTGAGTTATCTAACATTATTTTAATATTTATCTTTGAACCACACTGCTATGTTGAATATGTGTGGTTTATCACTTTCAAGAACCTTTAGTAATTTTATCTCAGCTGCTGTCAACGAAGTGAGAAGATTTTGTTATCAAATATTTCGAATCACTATTTATAAGGATTTTGCTCGAAAACGCCTGTGTATTCAGTGTTCAATTTAAAATGTCAGTTACACGCACGTCAAATGTAAAAAAAATGTGGTAAACTAAAACTGGATCATACAACTAAATACAGATAATGACATAGTATGAACATGAAATGAAATGAAAATAATATTGTCTGTGTAGTTTTGTTTTTGTTTGCAAAACAAACTGCTGAGAATTTTGCAAACAAAATTGGCTGCTCAAAGCGGATGTATTTTTTTGGTATATGTTTATAGAACTTAACTACAACTTTTTGACCTAAAATATGAGAGCCTAAGCTCTAGCTAACGATAGAACTTGTCTACGATCTTAGATTAAGTCTGATCGCGTTCTATCGCTTAAACATCTAACTACTATAACATCTTTAGAAATCTAATCAAAAGATAAAACAATAACCTCATAAATACTAATAGGTAATACAAAAGTAGCAGTTTTCTACAACCTTGTATGTTGCTAGTCTCATGTCGACATCGGTTTACGAGGACGTAAAATCTTTATCTATTTACTAACTACTACAAAACTACAATAGGTACCTACTTAGTTTACCTATCCAGCTGCCCGGAATCTATGTTGCTATATTGTGATTGAAACGAGCAATTCCGATTTGGAAAAACTTCTACTTATGAAACTTAATTTGGCTATTTGTCTCATTTATTGTAGTTGTGTATGCAGATAGGCACCCATCCTCTACAAAGCTATTAAGAACGTAATTTAGAACCAGTTACAAACTCAAATCACCAATGATTAGATTAGCTAGAATGTCACAGTGCTAATATCTCAAAGGCGGTTTACGATGCAACCAATCACAAACGCGTAAAGTTAGCCTTCCGAGCACTGCGGCTTGCGGTTTACGGCTGTTGATGGCCGCTAATCGCACAAAAGGAATTTGTAGCTATTCACTGCCGCAAGCCGCCGCGTTACTAAAGCTACATTTAGTAACGCGTTGATGACGAAACGTACGTTGCATCGCGTCGTATGTGGATGTGACATTATAGCTATACTCATTAGTGATTTTAAGTTCGTACCTATCTGGTGTTTTTTGCGTAGTCATGGATAAATATGTGTATAAATATTTCACTGTATTTATTGGTTTTTATAACGAATGCTGAAGCTCGTTCGCAGTAACGCGATTATTGCTTTGTGTGGAATGCAAAGTAGACTAAATAAAATGGGTGAAATAAATGAAAAAGGTTGCAAAAGCATTGGTACTTTAATTTCTTTTGTTGATAAATAAACGATGCATATTGATGATGTTACATAATCTCAAAGTTATACCTACCTACCTCTAAATCGGGTATTTTCTACGTATACCTACCTACTTCATACAATAAACCATCTCACGCAATAATACTTGAATACTTAGGTACTTAACTATAAATGTATGACTGTTTATTTTCCCGAATAATTAAAATAAATTAAAAAACTTTAAATTAGATAATGAAAACTCTACACACTATCAGAGCCAAACATTATGCATGTATAAAGGATGCTAAATTTTTTAATTAAATAATCATTAAACTGAAACACTTAAATTATTAGGTCCGAATATTATACTCAAACACTGTTAAAATACTCGTATGTTAGCTGGTTGCCGTAATTATTCAAAACTGTATGGAAACACGTCAAAAACAGCTTTGATTTAGTTATGTAGCGTTTTAGTATTCGGGCGTACGTTTTTTTCGGTCTTGCCGTCATAGGTGCCACGGCGAAGCGCATTCCAATTTCATCTTTCATTCAACAATGCTACGTTTAAAACAATAAAAAATTGCGCATTTGGGTGATAACCTATGGTTATTTAACTAAAGTCTCTTGATGAACTGATGAACCCGTGCTAGTACTTTATGTACCATTCACTGTGTCAACGCAGCATAAGTCTCAAGATTATTTTTTTTGGCAGTCTAATAATAATATAATAAAATTCAAACGATCTCATCTTTTCTAACACTGCTCTCTGCGTGAATTTCAGGCCCTTTTCAACCTACGATACAATAGTACAAGATGGCGAAAGAGATATCGTAGTTTTCGGGTCCGAATGAACCCTGTTAATGTCTGTATGACCTTATTCGAGGGTTATATTATAGCAAAGGGTTATTTTCTAGTGACAAAACCAGTGTGGGAGGAGGAAGCTCTCTTATATGGAACAGCTAGATATATTTATTACAAGCGTTTCTATGAGGCTGATTAAATTTGATTGTTCTAAGCTATGAAGCGTAACAATACAGTTATAAGTAGAAGTCGATACAAAGATTAATTAACAATTAGGTTTGCCATTGGTAAGTATTACTATAATACCTGCTTATTCGAAGATTTATATTTTTTTATTCATTTTATTATTGAGAAATTTTTAAATGAGATTTTTTTTGTATAATTATATAAAAAGATTATATTTTTTTCTCTCTACGTCTATGAGTACCTACGGCATGTTAAAACGCTGACAGGAATGCAATTCTAAGAGTTACCTAATACCATAGCTCATGTGATACCTGATATCTCTCTGCAATGCATTAACTATTGTCGGAGTCTCGTATAGCTCATGCAGCTCATATAAGTACTCGCCTGCAAATTGCACTGAGTGTAAAATTGGTTTATTATTTCGTTAAACTGTTTTGCCACTATAACAAACATAATGCATGTGCAGAGATATTATTTTGGCGTGAAAAGAGCTCTGCCAACATGCTCCGTTATAAATTTCACATTTGGTTGAATTAACCGCTTATTTACCTAACACACGTAGTCAACACAACCAATGGTAGACAGCAAACCAATGGTTGAAACTGACAGCGAACACTCAGTATTGAGTCTCTAGTAATTATTATTATCTTGACTACTAATCAACAACTGGGTTAAGCTTAAAAATAAATAAAGCTAAAGCTAATTTACAGAAATCAAATCGTGATAGTTGCTGGAAGTGATTGAATTGTTTATTTTACTATGAAATATTCATGTCGCATTTTCACGCAGATCCTGCCGATCAGTCGTGTGTGAAATAATGCAAACACGATAAAGTTATGACTGGTTTAGGGGCGCAGATAGGATTGGTGTCACTACATATTTTTTACTAATATTTGCTATTTTCGCCTACCGACCCAACCGCCCGTGAAAACTATGCCAGATATGTTTCATTTTATTTAGAATGAAACGCAAAATGCACAGTATTTTGTGTACGTGTTGTTGCTTGTAGAAATAATGGAACTGAATTTTATTAAGCTAAAATTGAATATAACTAAAATTATTATGATATTCTGTTATAACTAAAATCTTACTTGACTTACTAAACTTGACAACTTTTACTAAAACCGAAAGCGCTAAAGTATCGCGTCATAGCGTCGCTCTAGAGAAGCTATGTAGTGTTGGATCTTTGCTTAGCGAGTCACTACCAGACGCTTTGAAGCTTGCAAAAGTCTAGTCTAGCGTTATGACCACAATGACGCTTGTCTTGACGCATTGACGTCACACTATTTGACAAGGTCTTATAATAAGTAAGTAGCTGTAAGCAGTGTTATAAACCTTTTAACATGCCAAAAGCCACAAAACAACAACTTATACACGCTGCTCAACGTAGGCGGGAATAAAAATAGAGCCAACTTTCTGTAGATACCTAATGCAAAATCTCTAGCTTTGTCATAAAAAAGTACTCAATATTCTACAAGCACGTGGAACCGTGTGTCATGTACGACCGTACGTACGATGCCTTTACAATTTTTCTGATGGAATCTTTCAAATAGAGTTAAAATACATAAAATAGCAATGACATGGATTTGTAGCATTCAAGAGGGTGCAGGTTTGAACCCAGCAGCGGGAAAAAAAATCACATGATCTGCAAAAACATGTTTAGGGTCTGACTGTTTTAGGTCATCATCATCATGACAGCCTTCTTATGTTCCCACTGCTGTCCTACTAGCTACCTAATGCGTATTGGTGGATGGCATATGTCTTTCGAATTTTCATTCTTGGACAAGCCTATTTCCTCACGATGTTTTCCTTTATCGTAAGAGGCACTGACATTGTATTTTTGAATAGATAAACTCACGAGTTTAAAGCAAGGGGTCACTACCACAAGAAAACCAGTGCTCCTGTGTTATAAGTATGTATTGACAAAAAATATTATGTTTTTTAAGAGTAGTAGAGTTTTTTGTGATAGAGCTCGTCCGAAGAAGAAATACCACCATACCTATTTTCTGTCACCTTTATTTTTTTATTGTTTCTGTTATTTGTGTGCAATGCATTAGAAAATTGCAGCGATATCAGTAACTTTGCTGTTTTATTTCATAGGAAAATACTGTCACAGCAAAGCCATGTCGTGCCGAAGTCAACCGAAGTAAGTTTCCTGTGCGGAAGCGCGGGACGTGATCCGTTTGGCTGTAATCCAGATCTTGTACCAATGTCGAGTGTATGGCTTTACTTTTTACGAAAATAAACGTTTTGAATAGTTTATTGCCAAGATCTGCTGGCTATATCTGTAAAGTGAATTTGTATGTTTTAGTAGCCAGCCCTGGTAATGATACCAAAGGCCTCTGTCATAGCCTCATTACTTTGAAACCCAGGACCAATAACGCAGCACAGAAATGCTAATATAACACTGGCGGTCGGTCACCCATCGAAGTAAGCACTGACCACGGAATTGGTAGTTCTGTTAGAACGGCTAAGTTAGCAACGTCACAGCTCTGAACTTGTTTTCAGATGCATTTTTAATAACGGAGTACCTATTTTCTGCACCTACGGTTAGATATAGTTAAGACAAAATCCAATAATCTCTGTTTGATGTAATAAGTATAGCCAAAATTAAACATAATTTCATATGAGAATATTTGATTTGTGAGCTGTGACAAAATGACATGACTATTCGTTACTCACCTCATAACAAGGCTTAATAGCGACTTTACTCTGTCTTGTTTTGATAATAAAAACTCTTTTCATCAAGACGTGTTGGCGTTACTCAAATAATCAAACTACTTTGACGAATTACACTGGTACATATAGTTCCATGGACGTAGTTCGCTTCGGTGGAGATAATAGTGGCAATTTAAAAAAACTGTTTTTTTCATCATAACTTCTTCTTCTTCTCTTTTTTTTATCATAACAAAAGAGAGCATGCAAGGAAAGTACATTTATAGCAAAAACAACTGCAAAAATGTTTTATTATGACAAACTGCTTATTAAAATAAAACAACGCCATGTAAAAGCGCGTGGAACACGAGCTACACTCGCCTCGTGGCTCTTTGCACTTTGTAGTACCTACGAGTACTATAGTACTTTCAAAATACCCAAGTACACAATAATAATGATTTCCGCTTCCATTAACAATGCTAACAAGAAAAACAACGAAATATGTTTAATTTAACGAAATATTCAGCTTTCAAATTTTCACATCACAGATTTCACATTTTATTGAGAAATAATATTATTATTTTATTCGTCTTTTTAAATTTTTTTTTCGTCTTTAGTTTTTTCGCCTTTTTCGAATGCTTAGTTTGTGCATTCCTCAAAGCCAGGGATGGCAGGCAGTGTGATAGTGGTGAGGGCATTTTAGTATATAAATGATATCACTTAATGTAGGGTTGTATATGTAGAACAACGATTTTCTCCAGTTTATTCACTTTCTTAGAGAACGTTGTCTACGATGCTCAATAGAAAATTATCATCAGCCGGGCGATTATAATTTTTTTTTTTTTTTTATTACTCTTGGTCTGTAAATCAAGAGGTAATTCAAAGCTCTTACTTGTTATAACTCACATCATCATCGTCCTTAGAAGAAAATATTACCTAGTTGACCACGGATCCATTCCACATGTTTTTTTTGGAATAAATATAATACTATTTACTAGGATCAAATAGGAGTCAAACTCGCTATATATCGCTTTTCGATCGGCCACACTACGTCACCAAGTTCGTTTCATCAAGCATTAAGTTATATTTCATACAACTGTATCCCACACTAATAAAATTAAGTTCAATGATTACGTACCTAGCTAGACAAAATCTATTGGAGTCAAAAGAATTTTCCAATTGAGAGCTCACTCTGTTGTATAAAGGGTTTTCTAATAAGGACTTCCTTAGCATTGAACTGACTGAATTGCGAAGAAGAAGACTGAGTTCTATTTTGATCAACTAATTATATTTTAGGCTACATTTTAGGTTATAATTTTAATCTCATTTGAATTTTGTACTGGCCACCTTCAGACCAAATTAACTAATTTTACCCATTTATAAATTACTAAATATACTTTACCTAATACGATAATTACATTTTACTAATGTAAATAAGGTAGTTAGTTTACTCATTAATTGAACAGCTATCTGTTTTGTATGATATAATTGTGTTAAATGAGTTAGTTTTTTTTTTCTTTAGCAGCCCCAATAATAGTTTTTTGTAATAATAAAATGAAGTTAGCAGAATAATTTAATACCCAATTAACTTAATGATGCCTCATTAGTTCGTTCAAATTTAGATTTTGCCTGTTCATTTCTTCATAAATACCGGACTTTTATTTCTCAAATTATTCTGCTGCCAGTTCTGTATCATCTAAGCTGGTACTCGTTTATAAAAGTTTATTTATTTTTATATGCAAATTAAGTACCTATGTCTTGCTTGAACAAAAGTTTCATCGTAAACAAAGCCGAGAACTTAAGCGAAATGAAAACTTGTAAAAGTTCGCTTGTAAAGCCTGTCGAGTCGGATTTAACGTGTGGCCGCTGCGCCATGTTATACAGTGACTATAAACATTTGCTAGAGCATCTCTACTGGCGGCACGGCACTGAGAGCTCTTGGTGCGAGCAATGCGGCCTGAAACGCTGGAGGTATGCAGCCCACGTGTGCCACGTCCTCCCGATAAATGATGCCGAGTTCGTGGAAGAGGACGACTCAAACTCCGATTTCCAATATTATGCTGAGAGGGAAAGTGACTATTGTTTTTGCGGGAAGTACGTTGAAGATTCCCCCATGATAGGATGCGATGGGCCCAACTGCGCGCTACAGTGGTTTCACTTCGAATGCGTCGGCATCGTCTCGCCTCCTGATGGGAAATGGCTATGCTCTAAATGTGATAAACTAAAAAAAGCAAGACGAAAAAAAGGTATTTTTAATGGATAGTATACCTGTTAGTTTTTATGAGCACAAACTTTTTAAATAAGTTTTCATCTTAGCAAATTTTTCTTTGCTCGACTCCTAATTATTTAGAGTTCATTTCTAAAATAGACTAGAATATTTGAACCTTCGTTCTAGACATAATTAAAATAATTCACACTCTTTATTCAAAGGATCTTTTTTCCAGAGAAAAAACGTTGAAATGAATACTTGAGTTGATGAGAAAAATAATATGGTAGACCAATAACGAGCAAATGAAAACACGAGGTAAGCTGACCCGAGCACGCTTTTAGAGCAGTTCTTTAAAAATTATAATGTTTGTTTTTAACCAATACACATTCATTTTTATTTCAATAAAATATTCGTTCTCACTGTGTAAGTATATACGGTATCGAATCGCATAAAAATACTGAGAATTATTTTTGTTTCATTTACAAATTCTGTTTCAGATGTATTCAAAGGTTTCACAAGTTTTGAAAAGAAAAATATAAAAACGAAAATATACTAAAATAAATACATCAGCCACTCTCCACCACCTGATTTTATTTCACCCCCGTAGTGAATTGACCTGGTCAGTGTGGGAAACCTTGAATAGACTTCGAACCCAGGTTGGTCGTTGCAGGACTAACTTGTGTGAATGGGGTATAATTGTTCCTGACGAAACGCAGTACCGTTGCGGTGCCCATGCAGTCAATGTATGCCCATCTTGCCCTGACACCTGCACACTAAAGGACCTAATAGACTGTTTAAATATTTAGGTGCAACTGTTATAGTCAGGCGTGGCGCTTAACATTAGGCGAGCAACTTGACCGTCTTGTCACCTGCTTTACAAACATTAAAAAAAACTTCTCCGGCAGTTGGTATTGGTTAAATAAAATTATTAGCTGGTAGTTAAAAAATAAAAGCATAATAAAAGTATGTTGTAACACTCGACACGAAAGAAGAAGATAAAAACGGTATTTTAGTAAGACTTCGTTAAGCACCCAAAGACATTATCCACAGTCCTTGTATGCACCACCTTGAAGCATGTTTAGTCTAATGAGCAAACATATTAGTTCCATACTTTAAAAAGCACAGGTTCAGTGCACACGCCCCATAATCACCGCTTCAAATCGACCGCTTCACTGTAATGGAGGGCATGTTACTGCAACCTGCAACGCTAATAAGCATACATCAAACATATCCTACTAAGTATGTTCGTATGAGTCAGCGGCCAACTCTGACGACAGAGTTTTTAGGCCGCCCGAAGGCCTCTGTCATGGTCTTACAACTTATCTTACTATATTATAAATGTGAAAGTCTGTAAGAGTAGTAGAGTTCTCTGTGATAGAGCTCGTCCGGGGAAGGACTACCACCATACCAATTTCTGCCGCCAAGCAGTAATGCTCGCATTGCTGTGTTCCGGTGTGAAGGGTATGGTTTCCGGTGAAATTACTGGCACATGAGGCTTTCGATCTTAGCCTCAAGGTGGCAACCCGCGAGTGATACCTCTGGTATTGCAAGCGTCCATAGGCTGCGGTAACCGCTTACCATCTTGTGGGCCGTACGCTTGGTTGCCACTTCAGTTGTATAAAAAAAAAAAAAAAAAAGTCTGAGTGGGTGTGTGTGTGTGTGCATTGTAATAAATATTTTAAAATACCTCGTTTTTTTTTCTTGTTATGATCCTCTCACTACAGCAACATGCCTTTATTTCGTTTGACAAGCGATTATCTTTAAGATTTACCTACGACATCATTCCTGATAATATGCAAACAACGTGCATCCCTGTAAGGTGGTGCGCCCAACCACAGGCCCAAATAAGATGGTTCGCCCATCTTAGAAGCACCAAGTAACGTGACTCGACAATATCGAAACTAACTACTTAAAGCTATCAGCTTTAAGTAGTTAGTTCTGTGTGAAACTGATATAATCAATAAATTATAATAGAATGGAAAAAACGGCTGCAGGCTTACTGTAAATATTCTTTTGTTAAGTTACCAAGTCACGTCACTTCCTGCTTTTTAAATGGGCGAAATGCCGGAACGCACCGAGACGGCGACGGTCTAACGGAATTAGGTATGCATCACATTAGCCCTGCTAATGGCGAATTTGCATATCCTGAAAACTTAGGGAACCCAATTAGTGACGGAGTTATCTTACGAGCTGTTGTCTAACTAGTTATATTGGTGTCAAGTGTGATCGACTCTACAGCGAAGTACTAGGTGTTTAGGATGTTTTAGCAAGATTTACAAAAGACGCCCATATTAGCGTGGTAGGTGAGTGCCCAGCTAAACTAAGTTCGTATGAGTCAGTGGCCAACTCTGGTGATAGGCCGTTTTTAGGCCGCCCAAAGGCCTTTGTCATGGCTTAACAACTTTGCAAATGCCGGGACTGACAGCTTAACGTGCTCTCCAAAGCACGGGAGCGCTCAGTTAAAATTGCCACTGGCGGTCACCCATCCAAATAGTGACTACGCGGAACTGTGCTTAACTTTGTTAATCTGTTAAGAACAACTTAGCCAGCTACGTCACGAGCGCTCCAGTGCCCAGCTAAGAAAGTTTGCGAGTCATTGAAAATATTTTGCGGAACTTGAAAACATTTGCATGATCTACAAAGATTTCTTGAGTGTAATTTATGTATATACAAAAAGTATATTACGACGTGTATTCTATCCGTTACTTGGTTTCTATAGTACAAGATTTGCTTAGTTTGGGGCTAAATGGCTAGATGAAAAGTGCCAATTTTAGTAATTGAAAGATTGTTTAACTTTAATGTGTTACGATACAAGAGTCAGTGCTACAGACGGTGCTACAGAAATTGCTACGAGACTGCTACAAGGAACATTACAAGTGCTACGAGAATAGGTTTGGTGATCATTGGTGTTAGTACTTCTGCGGATGAAAATGTATAGTTAAGCCCTCAGAACAATTAATTAATAATGCGTTTGGCTAAACCACACCTGCCATAATATTTCAATTCCAATCGCTTTTACATTAATCATAAAGTAGCAACGCATAGACCCGTGACATTGATGAGTTGATGGAAATAGTTGTGTAATTATTTATTTTATAAAACGAGCAAGCAAATTTATCGTTATTTTCAGTTCATGTGAAGATAACAGAACAGTCATAACCAGAACTGATGCTATTATTTTTTTATTATTACATAATTTAGTTTTTGTAAGTTATTACCTTACTAGCGACAAATCATAAGCATCATCGTCTAGCCCCAAGGTAAGCTGCTGTTAAACAGCGCTGTATTATGGGTGCTAGATGACTGATATATACTTAATACAATACAATACATAGATAGATATTTTTTATTATATATAGAAAATACCCAGAACACCCGGAACAAATATTTGTAGATCGTACAAACATTTGACCCGAGGCGGGAATCGAACCCGCAACCTCCTTAAGAATATTGTTTTTACTAGAAATAAAATTCTAAAGGTATCATTTTTTTTTGCTTTTTTCTGTGTTAATTGATTAAGTAGTCTGAATATCCGTTTCTGTTTGCGAGAGTAATCTTTTAACAGCTTGTACAATGAAACCTTTTGACATTAAATTCAAAAGTTATTTTTGCAGGATTACAGGAATTTAGTAAAAAAGGCTTTACACCTAAGTATAAATAAGCTTCAAAGTTCTTTCTAATTTTATTGAAGCTCGTATAATCGTGCAGTTTGAATCATCACCATGATCAGATCAACCTTATAATTTTCCACTGCTGGGACACTAGCTTATTTGAAGTGAAAATGATTGGGCCTTAATACACCACGCGGACTCAATGCATGGTGCATTGCACATATTTTTTATTTTTTTTAGTTCATAGACATGACGGTTTCCTCACGATATTTTTGCTTCACTGTTTAAGAGCACTGGCATTGCGCACATAAAGTTTTTGAATAAAAAACCCAGTGGTACACGACTGGTTTTAAACCCACGATTCGATCGTAAAGCAGGGTTACTACCACCACTATTGCTCTTTGTTTAGAATATTGTTTGTTTATAAAATGAATTTGTTTTAATCTTCTTCCTTTGAAAGAACTATTTAATAAGAAACTCGTCGGTGTTCTTACAACTTTACCTGTTGAAAACTTTATTATTAAATGTGCAGCGTGTGTTTTATCAGGGAAGTACACACTTGACTCTCAAAGGTGATGAAAACAATCTTTTATGAACCGAGCCAGACATTGGTGGCGCAGTGGTGAGTGCCTGCGGTTGCGAAACGAGCAGTTGCGGGTTGGATTCACAAATGTTTGCACTATATTTTATGTGTTAAACTGGATATCGACAACACTGGTGTATTTTCACATAATTTAGGTATGTATTTGTTGGTGTTAGGTGAGTTACGTTGTTTAAGTTAGATCTGGAACATACAACTCTAACTTCTAGTTACTTTTGTCGTAACACTTTTAAACACTATCATGTGTATAAAAGTAAGTAAGTAAAAAATATATTTATTCAATAATATCACAAGGATCATTTTGAAACGTCATAAAGCTAGGTGAATTTACGCCAGTTTCACGCGCCCCATGACCAAGTGCCTTTTAAAATAACTTTTTAATCAACGTTTTTATGTGAGTATATTTTTTATAAAAGTAAGCTAAGTGTACTATACTATAATTTAAAATTTAATTAACCAACTCTTTATTTTATACCTGGTAACAACAGAGGTGAGAGCACCGGTGGTCTAGTGGTAGTGACCCCGCCTTCCGATCCGAAGGTCGTGGGTTCAAACCCGGTCGTGCACCAATGGATTTATCTGTTCGAAAAATGTATGTGCGCAATGCCAGTGCTCTCATACGGTGAAGGAAAACATCGTGAGGAAACCGGCATGTCCAAGAACTAAAAATTCGAAAGACATGTGCCATCCGCCAATCCGCATTGGGTCCGCGTGGTGGATTAAGACCCAATCACTCTCGCCTGAGAGTAGGCCAGTGTCCCAGCAGTGGCCAGTGTCCCAACATTAGAAGGCTGTCATGATAGAACAACAGAAAATACTATTAGTATTTTTGTTTATATCGTAGTTACTATATAAGTATGTAAAGCTACATCTCTGTACAATCAGATAAAAGGAAAAACCAGTGTTTACCTAAAACGTTCCTAACGTTTAAGGAATCAGTGCGCGAGTCTTCCCCTTTTAAGTGCTTCATTCAATCAGTGTAAATGTAGTGTAGGGAGCATCTGCAATTTTGTTCACCTACCCTCTACGGCAAATGAATGGGTATTACGGAGTGAGGGCTCGACCTGATCCATCCCTTCCGGGTAAAGTGCACCCAGTAAGCGTGGGGGGATAAAAATCTTATCCAGCCACTTAATTATTTCGGGAAGGTAATTAAATAGCTTATCACGGTAGTTCTTTTCCCAACTCGATATTACTTGTTTACTATAACATTCCGGTTCATCCCCTTACAAAGCTATTAGAATCATGTTTATTTTTTAATATGCAACTTTATTTATACTCCATTAGTAATGGCATAATGCGTCACAACTTTTTATTGAAGACGTGGTAAGTCAGTTTCTGCTAGTTTTCCAACCCAAAATAAAAGCACTTCAAAAGTTACAAAAGCTAAAAAAAATACTAAAAAACGTACTTCACGATCTCACGCGAGTAAGTTCATGACTATGTGTAAAATACATGATAGTGACGTAAAATATATAGTATAATGTACCCATAATAGAATATTAAAATTCTTGTTAAGGCAGCAACGCGGATAACTTTTATGTGTGCACTATATAAATGGCTAGCTGTCTGAAAGCTCCATAAACTAAAATTATTATAACCCACCGGAGCTTTAGACAGCTATATATAGCTATAAAAATAAAAAATATTACTATTTAGCTTTCTTTTCTAATAACCTGTGCGTCCGCTGCAATATATTTTCACCTCTATAGACAAGGGTAGGTATAGCTCTTGGTTAAATTTTAATATGCTAATATTCTAGGTTTTTAGCATCCAATTAACCTTTGGTGAGGTGTCGCCGGCGGTAATCGTATTTTCAAACTTTCAAGGCCATTTTTGTCATCGAGTTACTGTTTAATTTTTGGTTATTCTGCGTCAGATCAGTGGTCTATGAAAGCTTTAGAACCAAATTGTAAAGTATGATGTTGCAATGATGTACATTTTTCTTTACGTTGTAAGTAATACATTTCAGTCTTTTTGAGAATCTAAATGTCACATCTCTAGACATAAATCTGAAATCCGGCTAATTAACTAAGTTGCTCGTATTACTGATAATGATTTAGTGCTATTGGATCCCACTGTCTATCAATTCCATAATCACCTATCAAAAGTTAAACGCCGGTCTCTACCTTCGCGCAGACAGATACGTTCAGCGTTTTAACCGTGTTCGTCCTGCCAAAGATATTGCCATGGTCTGCCTTCTGTGTGTACAGGCGTAATGACAAAGGCTACAGAACGCGAAACGCGGAATTCAGGATGCCAGACAGAACGCTCTATCTGCGCGGGACGTAAATTTTCACATCATTTGCCTTTGGGTCTAAAGTGCTATTTCTGTCGCGTTGTGGCAAATGGCTTGGATATTCTCCAAATATGCCATCTAGATAAGCTACGACTCCTTTTACTGTTATTATTGGGTCACCCTATTAGCTGAAGTTTTGCTTCTTGTTTGTTGAGCCATCGTATGAGCACATTATTGTCGTGATGTACAAACTTATATGGAAGTTGAAATTAGTTTCGCGAAAATGAGTAAGTTTTGTAAGCGTTTTGTATTTTAGTTTTCTCATTACAGCAAATTATTGCAATTAAGTTAGTACTAATTACCTGTTGAACCTTTTTGAAATTTTTCCTCTTTGTTTTTACGTTCTAGGTAATGGTTTTTATCGCGCGTAGAAAATACTTAAATAATTTTCCTAAAGTCTCTCTTATAAATATTTTAGTACTTTACATTAGTTTATTACAAAAAAAGTCTAACATAACCTAACCTATTAAGGTTTAAATAAAAAAAATGTTTCAAGATTGCTTTTTATAAAAGTAAATTGGATGTATGTAAGTAGTAAAAACGTTATGAAATATTAATAATAAATATAATAGTGCACGGACATTTTAACTTTATAGGTTTAAGCACCTATTTAAATGATCTCGGTACCAGATCGGTAGGTATCGTCTCTTGTATTTTCAAGCGATCTGATACCATCATAATGCTGATTAGTGTGCGTTAAGCGGTCGCGCAACCAACTATGTCGTGTCAACTTTTATTGAATACACTTTCATGAAATGTTATGATAAATTCTGTACAAATGTCGATCAAAGTGTGCACAGAATTTCGTATAACGTTTCATCAGTTTTCCTCCAAATCACCCATACGTTTGTTTTCCTGAAACAAAAGAAAGCAGGTACTTAGGTACTTGTAACAAATAAATAAAGGAGAAAAATAGTCTTCCTTCTCTATTAGATTTCCTTCCGTTATAAACGAATGTATTACCGCACAATAGTTTTACGATTGTCCTCCTACCAAACAAAATGGAATCCTTCGTTACCCGTGTTAGTAATGTCTTACTACCAATTTCAGAGACAATAAAAGTATTCAAGTAAAATTAATGTATCAATGCCAGCAGTGGCAGGTATTTTTGTTATTTGTTTTATACAACTCTGGAGGTAAACAAGCATACTGTTGTCACAAATATAGTTGTACTATTGGCTTTTAATAAAAATATTACTAATAATGTAGTTTTTAAGTAAGTTACTCGTAGTTCTTTGACTTAAGCTGGTTTCTGCACGATTTTTTCCTTCACTTTTTTGAGATTGTGGCAGTGGCATTGCGCACATTCATTTTTTTTAAAAAACTATTAGTGCGAGACGGGATTTTAACCCACGACCTGATATCGGTAGAGGGGGTCACTACTACTAGACCACTTCTCTAAATAAAAGCATAAAATCGTGTGCTTGTTCGTCTATTATTAAAAGGCACAAAATAAATGTTAGAAGCGCATCTTTTGAAGCGTAATACGCCACTCACCATCCTATCTGCAGACTGAAGTATCAGGACTGAGGAAACACCGATCCAATTTAGCCACTGAATCCGATGACAGTCCCGCGGGATACGCAGCTTTATTCATGGAAGGATTTTTTAACGGGCAAAGGAGAATTCGATTTTATCGCAAATAGATTCCTAGTTTTCAGCACGTTGGGATCCAGCTATAGCTTTGAAGTTTATTTACAAGTATGTTGCTAACTGAAAAGTAAAGTGATAAAAAACGTAATAATATGAAGTCGGTAGCAGGTACCGTAATTGAGATAAGTAAATAAGTGTTATTTTTTAAGCATGTTACTATAAAAAGTATTAATATTACAAACTTGTTTTATAACTATTTGCTAATATTTTTTTTTAGACTTAACTAAACGCGCAAATTAATAAAATTTAAATAGGTACCTCATAATTCACAATACTTTATGTACTTAACACACTTTAGAGTGGGAGTATCATAAATCAGTTTTCACGCCTAGGCGTGTTCAAATATGGTTTATTTAGTTGAAACTCCTTAGAAAATGACTTACGACTCACGGTCCATTTATCAGTAGCCATTCCTTTTGCGCTATTAAACGAGAACATTATTTTCTCATTAAATACAGAGGGATTAGTTTCGGAAGATGGTGGATAGACTCATTTGTCAGATACGACGCTCGGGTGTAGCAGGAATTCTAATTAAACTTACACAACATTTAGTCCAACTTATATAGTCTGGCGCGATGAGCCTGCGAACTTTGACCGGGGTTAGAATATCTACTGGCCAATACATAGTTGTTAATAGCAATCGGAAATCTAGGTCGAACACTAGAACGGACTTTTATTACTATCTCTACGAAGCATCAACATTTGAGCTCGACTCTGTCGACAAGTGAAGCCAAAAATGAGTTGGAGAGTTTCAAAGAAAAATAAATTTTGGAAAAATACATTGCAAATAAAGATTAAAATATTATAGTACTAGGTTAACATAATATTAGAAAATGTAACTAGCTGAATATAGAATGTAAAAAAAAAACGTTCAATGTCGGTTTTAAGCGTGGATTGCCCCGCCCATCGAAAGAAAGAAAGAAAAGAAGAAAGAAAAATTATTTATTGACACACACATAGAAGAAATACAGAGATAAAAAGTAGGCAGGTGGGTACAAAAACAAGGTAAATATAAAAAGAAAATATAAAAGATACGTAGGTACTACCTAAAACTACGAATTTCAACTGAGCGCTCCCGTGCTTCGGAGGGCACACCGAGGGCAGTCGGTCTCGGCTTTTTCAAAGTTGTTTGGCCATGACAGAGGCCTTTGGGCGGCCTAGGAACTCTGTCACCAGAGTTGGCCACCGACTCATACGAACTTACTTACTTACTTACCTAAAACTACCTAAATTACCTATTTTTTTATTATTGAAGCACTAAACGACGTAACTTGACAACTTATTTTAGTTTACCTTGGGGCTCGATGATGCTGTGTGGATCGTCTAGCATTATTTATTTATTTATTTATAAATCGATAGACAGCCCTTACTTCGATTTTCATTTATCGCTAACACTTTGCAAGCGGGTTAACAAGTAAAAAAGTGCAAAGTTTTTGTTAAATCCAAATATTACAACTATCGATTTAAAGTACCTATATAATATTTCATTGTCGGTTATTGAGTCATGTCACTTGCGAAGGACTCCCCCCAGCCAATGTCAAATAATTTAACACTAATGAAGCTCAAAAATGTATCCCTGTCAATGCTGAAAAGCAAGTAATAATACAGTCAACATCGTCCCAGAAACGTAATCGGCTACACTATGTTTTTATTATTTTTCTGAGTTTCGGATAAAACAGGAATACCTATACCAAGAATTGCCTTTCGGCTTCCAAAAATATCATAAAATGAACACAAAATGACAACAGTTTATAAAACAGTTGGTACTGAAACCAATTTGACAAGGCAATTATTTTCTGCAATTATTGAAGCACGAGCTCCCGTTAGTAGAATTCGTCAGTTAATTTCCCTATAAATTATATAGAGAACGGACGGTTTTCTGTACATTTTCATTAAAAACTAACTGTATCGTAACGAACAGATGCATGTATAGAAAACTGATATTTTGTTGCATTTCGTTATTAAGTTTACTATTGTGAAAGGTACATTGATAAAATTAAGAATACCATTTTATAAATACGATTTGTCAACGTAATCGGACTAAATAGACTTTGATAAATGAATGTGCACTGTACAGTATTAACGATTTATCTTAATCCACGGAGTGACAAGGATACGAGGGTTTTTGTTTAGAGATATTGTCTACCGGTAAGCACTTGGGTTCTATACGGCATACCTACTATCTAGCAAACCCACATTCCCTCACTGCTATCATCATGACAACCTTCTAATGTTCCCACTGCTGGGACACTGGCCTAATCGCCAGCGAGAGTGATTGGGTCATAATCCACCACGCGGACCCAATGCGGATTGGTGGATGGCACATGCCTTTCGAATTTTTAGTTCTTGGACATGCCGGTTTCCTCACGATGTTTTCCTTCACCGTATGAGAGCACTGGCATTGCGCACATACATTTTTCGTAGCGAAAAATCCATTGGTGCACGACCTTAGGATCGGAAGGCGGAGTCACTACCACTAGACCACCAGTGCTATATCCTGCAACAATTGAATTCCACATATGCATGGTGGTAGGACTCTTCAGCAAGAGTTTGTGTTGGTGGGTTCCACCGCAGTTCCAGGTATTCTGCCTCCAAGCAGTAGTGTGCAAGTATTACTGTGTTTAGGTTTGAAGGGCACTGCAGTAAGTGAAAATACTGAAAAGATACTTAATTACTACGTCTTGTCTTGGGTTGACGAGCGCAGTACAGTGCTACGCAGATATCGTAGGTAGGTAGGTATATAATTATTATTTACTTATTATATATATTTATTTGTCCGCAAGTGTAAACCCTCCGTCTAGTCCTAGTCTATGACCTATCACCATTAATTAGTCACTATCTTTGCCCACTTACCGTGTAGCCCATCTCCACTCCAATAGTTTATTTACAATCACACTCATCTATTTTATTTATCTGTTATTGACATACGTGCGTATTTTATCAACAAACAATATCCAAGTTTACCTAATTAAAATAAATAAGTACTTACCTAATGGACTCATTACCCGTGTTTATGTTAAAGTAATAAACAACTTTAAACCAATTCTAAGCAGTGGGGAAGAGACCCTTCTTCTCCTGTTTACCTACTATAACGTAGGTACTGTTATGAACTCAGATGGATAAACCTAAATCAACTTAAAACTTTAATTGCGAATAGGCACAGTAAACCACGTCTTTAATTATAAAACAGAATTTATGTTGTAAACTTATAAGGCTTGGATTAAACTTTAGCGGGATAGACAACATAAATATAACTACGTAATATACCTTTTTAATTACTTTCGAACCACTTGGATAGGAGACGTGTGTTCATCGAATAGAAATTGGAGTTAGCGCTGACTTTGCTTCTGACTCAATATAAATCATATTTCTTGCTTTGAAACGTCTTTCATTAGCTTATTGTGGCGAAGGCAGGTGGCGAGTGGCCGTTTTTAACTCACTACTATAAAATTATATAATTAGGTACGAGTATGTATAATTATTACGTTTTTAGAGATTTTAATGTGCATTATTTTTCTTTGCCTAAACATACTTGTTATGACTGTTATTGTTGATGAAAAACGATATTTTTTTTTTCTTTCTTATTTTCTTATAAGATAAATGACTGTTTTTATAATATAACTTCGAAATGCAAGGCAATGTTTCAAAGTGGGATAACGGCAAAACTGCGTTCCGCGTACTTCATAAACGGAATGCATAAACAAACAAAACTACGAACCATGAAATTCTGGGCGAAGTCCAGTAGCACCGGCATTTAAGTGCTATTTACATTAGGTCAGTGACTGACTCCGAATGGAGTCAGTGCTGAATTTGTGAACATAACTTTCTTTGTTTACAAAGGGTCAGTACGCAAGAATTTTAAGTCAGTACTGATCCCATAGCGTTTACATTAGGTCACTAGCGAGTAAGCACTGACTTGGCTCGAATTTGGAGTCAGCACTGACTTTGCTACTGACTCAATGTAAATCATACTTTTCGCAGCCACGTCGTAAAATATGTCGCGTAAAATACTTAGCTACCTGACAGTATCTTGAGGGCCACGAGCTGTGTTGCTTCCAGGGGATCCGCTTAGCGCTGCAAGCCCTGCATTAAGCAATTTACAAAAACATGTTTTTTTAGACAAGTCGCAACAAACTATTTATCTTTGTTTTAATTCGCAGTGAGACTTATATTACGTACGCATGGTCAAAACGTGAGTACTAGTGAAACCTTATAAGAGGTATACCAGCTGCTTACTACGTTTTTGCTCGCATCGTTACAACCGTTCGGTCGAAGAAATATCTTTGGACGATGTGTCTGAACTGAAGCCCAGCCTAGGATACGGAGTTAATTAATATTTCCATTGGGAATACATGAAATATCACATCCTTTACTTATACGATTGTTGGTGTTATGCAGTATTATTTTTTACATATTAATTTGAGTAATACATATCTCAGATACATATAGAAGACATGTCAAAGAACGACATTAGTTCTTGCCGCCCTGGCTACTTCGAAATCTATAAAAATTGGATATGTAGCGAGGTTATAGTCAGGCGTGGTGCTTAACATCAGGCGGGCATCTTGATTGTCTTGTCACTTGTTTACATAAAAAAAGAGGTACTACATAACCTTCAGTTAGGTACTATGAAACTTTTAGCCAAGAGATCAATTTTATTGCTCTAGTAACCCTTCAAAATATGTCAAAGTACCTACATAAAAGGTTTAAGGGTAGATAGGTACTGCCATATTTTGTCGTTCTATATGTAAAAACGGTCACCGTTTTTTGAAAACCTATGTTTGAGCGGATGCACGGTAGTAGCTTCTTCCGTATACTTCGTGCACTTTAACGGAATTCATAAAACAAACGAAACTACGAGCCTTAAAATTCTAGCAAAGGAAAGTCAGTATAGTCCTATATAACACAGCCACAATCTCATAGAGATTGATATTGAAGAATAGAAATAGAAACGATTTATATTTAGGTATACGAAATTATTGCCATGCCAATCAAAAATTATTTCGCGATTTCGTGATATTATTACTCATGTATTTCTTTTGTTGTGTACCTAAGTGCAGTAACAAGAATTAAGAAGAAATAGGAATTTTTACCGCTGTTGGAAAATCTTAATAAAGAACATAATAATATAAAAAAAATAAAGAAATTTCTGGAATTTCACTCGTCGAGGAAATAACGGGAAGATAAAGTGTATGCATGTGCAGTATAATTATAAAGTTTTTTTATACCACTAAAGTGGCAACCAAGCGTACGGCCCCATTGATGGTCAGTGGTTACCGTAGCCTATGTACGCATGCAACATCATAGATATCACTTGCGTGTTACCACCCTGAGACGTTAGATGGATAGTCTCATGTGCCTGTAATTTCACCGGAAACCATACCCTTCGAACCGGAACACAGCAATGCGAGCATTGCTGCTTGGCGGCAGAAATAGGTATAGTGGTAGTCCTTCCCCGGACGAGCTCTATTACAAAGAACTCTACTACTCTTATAAGTAATTTTGTATAAAAAATATCGTAGACGAAATGTCAGTTCCGTGAGGCTTCTACAGTAAGCCTATTTCTGTGGTATTTCTGCTGAAAATATAAAAAGGCTCTTTTCTTATGCAGCTACCGTATACAAACATACGAGAACCATAGAGATCAATCTGGAAACAGTGAGATCCGAATCTACACTGACGGGTCGAAGACTAGCCAGGGAACAGGGGCCGGAGTTCACTCGCTAGATCTCAACATCAACATAACAACAACACTAGGCAAACACAGCTCCATCTTCCAATGTGAGTGTGTGGCCATAACTGAAGCTGCCAACGCAATTAAAAGGAGAGAGGTCGTTGACTACGACATACGAATTCTCTCGGACAGCACAGCAACACTTAAAGCACTGGAGAACCATAATTGCACCTCCAAACTCATACACGAATGCCACCTAGCCTTAGAGACCATAGCCCTAAGAAACAGGGTAACTCTACAGTGGATAAAGGGGCATAGCGGATCTTTGGGTAATGACGCCGCGGATGAGCTAGCCAGAAAGGGCTCAAAAACAAAAACAGAGGGACCGAATCCGTTCCTTCCCCTGCCTTTCTCCCAAATACGCTCTTGGATGCGGCTGCATACCCAAACCCTGCACAACGAACGCTGGACAAGGACGACGGACTGCAGACAGTCAAGGACAGCTATACCAACTGCCTCTAAACGACTGACACGTCGTCTGCTCCAACTACCTAGGATAGAACTCAAAACCATCGTGGGGACCTTGACAGGTCACTGTCCCCTGAATAAACATCTCTTTAACATAGGTGCCACAGACAGCCCACTCTGCAGAGGGTGTCTAGCCGAAGAAGAATCAGCTGCCCACGTAGTCCTGGAATGCGTGGGAGTAGCCACTCAACGCACACAAATCCTTGGAACACCAAGGTCACTCCTCGAAGCCTGCGAAGACCCCAGGAAACTTCTGTGCTTCTGGGAGGAGTTAGGCTGGCTTCGCGCATAGCCAGCTCCCCACGCACAACGGACCAAATGCGCGTCCAAATGCGGAAAAGGGAGTCCACATAAATAAATAAATAAATAAATCTTATGCAGCGCGGCATCACAAGACTGGCGTATTCACTGCTGTTGCAACTTCGGTGTCATACGCAGGCTCACTTTTTATGGTTCTTTCATTTGAGGAAAACATTGGGTAAGAAAAAACAAATAACTCTCGTCTTTTTCAAACTACTAGCGACCAACCTTGACTACTACTTCTTAGGCGTCTATACGAGTACGTATAAATCTTACAGACATACATACGATCTTGGTGGCGCAGTGGGCGAGTGCCTGGTTAAGAAGCGAGAGTTTGCGGGTTCGATTTATGCGTATACTATCAGTTATCTGGTTCCCATAGTATAGCTTTGCAAAAAAATTTTTGGTGGTAAATAAGAGACAGACCACCAGCCCGATGGTCGGACGACATCGTCAACGTGGTCGGACGACAGTGGATGAGGCTGGCATAGGACCGAAGAGAGTGGCATATTAGAGAAGAGGCACCCATCAGTGGGTGCCAACGGGCTTATTAGATAGATAGAAATAAATCAAAATAATTTTGCGCTCGTGGCTTAGCTGGGTCAGATTTGGATGGATGAACGTCAGTAGAAATTTCATTCGAGAGCTTCGGTCGGTTTCAGCCATGACGGAGATTCGGCTCCAAACAAACAGTTAAAAATGAAGGTTATTAATTTACGCGGTGTTTGACGCCAAGTAAATAAGTTACATTAGTTTAGGAGATTACTTATTAGGATTATTAATTTTTGGATTATCAGTTTCTTTTTCGGCGGTTGAATTTTTTGTTAAAAAGATTTTTATAGGCAACGATAATTAATATTATAATTGGTATTACCTTAAGAAAATGACCGAAAGATGATTTTTAACGGGTTTGATTATGTATATAAATTAGATTTGCATATCATTTAAAAGAGTTTCTTTGAATTTTTTTATTTATGGAACATTTAAAATAAGCAAAGTTGTTCTCAGATAGGAGCTAGTAGTATCGTAACAATTTATTTTTTTAAATACGTTTCACTTTTATATCCTTTCATTAATTTCGAGAAGTTTCTGTTATTTTCGAAGCGTAACGTCAGGAAGTTTTTAAGTATAGGATATTGTTTGTACCATTTAATTCCTATGTAATAGATATGTTATGTCTGGTAAAAAGAATGTAGAGCGTGAGTTGTAGAAACCCAGGATTATCCCCGATATTGCGAGACTGGAAAGAAAATCCCGCTATGTTTATGTTGCCATCTTGATTCGGTGAAGTCTCGCCATTTTCAATTTGTTTTAGACCTTAGTTAAAGTTTCGATGTAAATAATCTATACTATCTTTACTAATATTATAAAGAGAGAAGATTTGTATTTTTGTATTTTTGTTTGTTACAAATTAACTCAAAACCTACTGGTTCAAATAAAAATTTTTTTCACCATTAGAATGCTACATTATCCCTGAGTAATATAGACTGTATTTTATATCAACCCGTGCAAAACCGGGACGGGCCGCTAGTAATATTATATAATGAGAAATAGTAATGCAAATAGCCCTAACATTTTTTTATAGACTCAAACGGTTATCATAACATCTTTAACCTAGCAGAGTTTTTCTTTATATTTAAGGGTTTAATTAAAGTATCACTACTAGCGGTTTATGTTTAAAATACATGACTGACCTGATAACCTCACAGCTCAACCTTCAATGCTGTAGGCTGTGGGCTCAATTCCTATCCAGGATAAATATTTGTGACATGGAAAAAGATGTTTTTTTCTGTAACTGGTAGTTAATTAACTAGCTGGCATATCAGTAACTAAGCTTTATGGCATGTTATGTGATGTTGCAAGCATGCATAGGCTACGATAACCGCTTACCATCAAGTGGTCCGTATGCTTAGTTGCAACTTGAGTTGTATAAAAAAGTCACTGTTTGAAATGTCTACAAATATTTGTTTTGTTAATTTTCACGCCATGTCATCTATGTTATTAATTCAAACACATTTAAAGTACCTCATAGTTTGATAGTTTTTTTTATGAAAATTTTTAACATCTGCACAATAATTCACGTTATAAATGAGCAAATTTTCAGTCAATTCTAGCCAAAAGTCCGCTACGAGTTGGCAACACAACTGTCTGAAACAAATTGCACCGCGAACTAAGGTAGATAACGTGCAATAGGTTTAAAATGCTATCGAACATCTCCGACAACAACGGATTGCAATAAAGCATTGCAAGTAAGCTGTTCAGAAACTAATGATTTCGATTAGTTATCTAATGCTTTTCTTATTATTGTAACAGTTGTGACAGTAAGTTCCTACTTGGTAATTTCTTACGGCCAAACAAAGACATTAAGAATAATCTTTGAAGGATAAAATTTTTCTCGAAGCGGCCAAATACTAAGATTACTTCTATTACTGTCACACGGAAACAAATAATCTTCTACAATACAACCAAAACGCTCAGTTAAAATAAAATGTGTCAAGGTAATGAAGGTAACGGTGAAGGAAAACATCGTACGGAAACCGGCATGTACTAGAACTAAAAATATTTTGGGTCCGCATGGTGCATTAAGACTCAATCACTCTCGCTTAAGAGAAGGCCAGTGTCCCAGCAGTCAAGACTTCATCTTAGGACCTTAAAATCGGAAAGCGGGATCACTACCACTAGATACCGTGCTCATAGTGCAATAGTGGTATAGGTGAAATATTTACCAATGCGATTGTCTTCTATGGTTACGAACTATTCGAAAGAGTAAAAGTTACCGTCTTCAAATACCTATCTGCTGTCAACCTAACAACTATTATGTTCACAAACGATTTGTGTACCAAATAACAGGACTATCCAAATGTTACTTGGAAAGTTTTTAGTGGTTAACAAGTTACCAAACGTTTCGATATTTCTCACGGGACGTCGACCGCCATGACAACTCCAATCACGACCTTTTGGAGCGTGAAGTGACGGCTCATGTCACTACACTCGCGAGCTGGGGCAGATACGTGCTTATTTGTCGATTCTATTTCCTGGAACGTTTTCCTTTATTATTATATGCTTTGATTGACAAAAACAGTTGTCGATCGGAATATGGATAGAATTTTTCCGAGAAACACTCGTTATGTTGCGGTGAATATAGGGGAAGTTACGGCGAATATTTTATTAACAACAATTGCTTTTGCATGCATTTGTACAACCAGGGCGCGTTGCTACGGTTCAGTTTCCGTTAATTTTCCTTAATTTTTGATGAAATCAGGGGTTTGGTAGGGGACGGGTTACAAAACATTTAGGTATCTATGCGCTACTACGATGGATTCTAAATGAAACGTGTTTTTGCAACTGAGTTCAATTTGAAGTGACTTTTATCAATATTTTATAATTGATTTCAATGTGCGTTCATCGTTCATCGGAAAGTTTGCGTCTTCACTAACAAGGAAACGAGATGTTTGAGAACCGTCCATTTGCATTGCACTTCAATTATTGTGGAAATGATCGACGAATATCGAGAGTGATTATGCTACGGCACATAATACTGTTACGGTTAGCTAACGGCACAGAACAGATATTAGTACTAACGGTTTCACCAAAGTGAATCATAACAGAGCGGAGATAATATGTATTTATTTATTTATTTAACATTTAAAACATGTAAAATCAATCAGTAAAATCTTGTTAAAAAAAGCGTTACATCAACTACACGTGGTACTTACTAGTTTATTTTGTACATCTCCGCTCCGCTGCGCTCCGGTACGTCTTAACTCCGCTTCGGTGGGTATAAGGAAAACGAAGCTCTACCTGTAATTACAGTTTACCAAGTAGCATTCCCCAAATGCGACGTTGCTTCCTACATAGAGAAGCGGTTAAGTGGAATTATGTGTCGTACGTGTGCATCCTTGCCGCTTGAGACAAAACTAATTCTAAATCCGTTTTTGCCGTTACTCGAAGCAAATTAGCTCACTTTATGTAGAGGTATTAAAACTTTAGCAAACAATATTAAACTAAAATGGATAACTTTATTTGATGAGTAAAAAGCATTATCCCTCTTTTTTTTAGTATTCATTCAGTATTCAGTATTCATTTCATGTATTGTCTAAGAATGATATAGTTATACCTACTTACGTGAGTATATTTATTTAAACCTGGCATTTCCTTAAAAATAGCTCCCAAACTACATAAACGAGGGTTGTTATTTCGATTGCTATTTTGTAGTTTCACTTGTTAAAATGTTCTGGCTTATGTCACATCATATTGACTCTCAGTGTAATTTGATCTTTATTCCAATTCATTAAGGCTTGCTCAAAGATTGTGAATATTTTTTTAAAATTAAAATTGCTAGTAAGTTAGACTCTGATAAAGAGTGAATGAATGAATGAATGAATGAATGAATGAAAATGCTTTATTGTACACCTTAATAACTAAATTACACAATTTAGTCCCTGAGTAATATAGACTGTATTTTATATCAACCCGTGCAAAACCGGGACGGGCCGCTAGTAATATTATATAATGAGAAATAGTAATGCAAATAGCCCTAACATTTTTTTATAGACTCAAACGGTTATCATAACATCTTTAACCTAGCAGAGTTTTTCTTTATATTTAAGGGTTTAATTAAAGTATCACTACTAGCGGTTTATGTTTAAAATACATGACTGACCTGATAACCTCACAGCTCAACCTTCAATGCTGTAGGCTGTGGGCTCAATTCCTATCCAGGATAAATATTTGTGACATGGAAAAAGATGTTTTTTTCTGTAACTGGTAGTTAATTAACTAGCTGGCATATCAGTAACTAAGCTTTATGGCATGTTATGTGATGTTGCAAGCATGCATAGGCTACGATAACCGCTTACCATCAAGTGGTCCGTATGCTTAGTTGCAACTTGAGTTGTATAAAAAAGTCACTGTTTGAAATGTCTACAAATATTTGTTTTGTTAATTTTCACGCCATGTCATCTATGTTATTAATTCAAACACATTTAAAGTACCTCATAGTTTGATAGTTTTTTTTATGAAAATTTTTAACATCTGCACAATAATTCACGTTATAAATGAGCAAATTTTCAGTCAATTCTAGCCAAAAGTCCGCTACGAGTTGGCAACACAACTGTCTGAAACAAATTGCACCGCGAACTAAGGTAGATAACGTGCAATAGGTTTAAAATGCTATCGAACATCTCCGACAACAACGGATTGCAATAAAGCATTGCAAGTAAGCTGTTCAGAAACTAATGATTTCGATTAGTTATCTAATGCTTTTCTTATTATTGTAACAGTTGTGACAGTAAGTTCCTACTTGGTAATTTCTTACGGCCAAACAAAGACATTAAGAATAATCTTTGAAGGATAAAATTTTTCTCGAAGCGGCCAAATACTAAGATTACTTCTATTACTGTCACACGGAAACAAATAATCTTCTACAATACAACCAAAACGCTCAGTTAAAATAAAATGTGTCAAGGTAATGAAGGTAACGGTGAAGGAAAACATCGTACGGAAACCGGCATGTACTAGAACTAAAAATATTTTGGGTCCGCATGGTGCATTAAGACTCAATCACTCTCGCTTAAGAGAAGGCCAGTGTCCCAGCAGTCAAGACTTCATCTTAGGACCTTAAAATCGGAAAGCGGGATCACTACCACTAGATACCGTGCTCATAGTGCAATAGTGGTATAGGTGAAATATTTACCAATGCGATTGTCTTCTATGGTTACGAACTATTCGAAAGAGTAAAAGTTACCGTCTTCAAATACCTATCTGCTGTCAACCTAACAACTATTATGTTCACAAACGATTTGTGTACCAAATAACAGGACTATCCAAATGTTACTTGGAAAGTTTTTAGTGGTTAACAAGTTACCAAACGTTTCGATATTTCTCACGGGACGTCGACCGCCATGACAACTCCAATCACGACCTTTTGGAGCGTGAAGTGACGGCTCATGTCACTACACTCGCGAGCTGGGGCAGATACGTGCTTATTTGTCGATTCTATTTCCTGGAACGTTTTCCTTTATTATTATATGCTTTGATTGACAAAAACAGTTGTCGATCGGAATATGGATAGAATTTTTCCGAGAAACACTCGTTATGTTGCGGTGAATATAGGGGAAGTTACGGCGAATATTTTATTAACAACAATTGCTTTTGCATGCATTTGTACAACCAGGGCGCGTTGCTACGGTTCAGTTTCCGTTAATTTTCCTTAATTTTTGATGAAATCAGGGGTTTGGTAGGGGACGGGTTACAAAACATTTAGGTATCTATGCGCTACTACGATGGATTCTAAATGAAACGTGTTTTTGCAACTGAGTTCAATTTGAAGTGACTTTTATCAATATTTTATAATTGATTTCAATGTGCGTTCATCGTTCATCGGAAAGTTTGCGTCTTCACTAACAAGGAAACGAGATGTTTGAGAACCGTCCATTTGCATTGCACTTCAATTATTGTGGAAATGATCGACGAATATCGAGAGTGATTATGCTACGGCACATAATACTGTTACGGTTAGCTAACGGCACAGAACAGATATTAGTACTAACGGTTTCACCAAAGTGAATCATAACAGAGCGGAGATAATATGTATTTATTTATTTATTTAACATTTAAAACATGTAAAATCAATCAGTAAAATCTTGTTAAAAAAAGCGTTACATCAACTACACGTGGTACTTACTAGTTTATTTTGTACATCTCCGCTCCGCTGCGCTCCGGTACGTCTTAACTCCGCTTCGGTGGGTATAAGGAAAACGAAGCTCTACCTGTAATTACAGTTTACCAAGTAGCATTCCCCAAATGCGACGTTGCTTCCTACATAGAGAAGCGGTTAAGTGGAATTATGTGTCGTACGTGTGCATCCTTGCCGCTTGAGACAAAACTAATTCTAAATCCGTTTTTGCCGTTACTCGAAGCAAATTAGCTCACTTTATGTAGAGGTATTAAAACTTTAGCAAACAATATTAAACTAAAATGGATAACTTTATTTGATGAGTAAAAAGCATTATCCCTCTTTTTTTTAGTATTCATTCAGTATTCAGTATTCATTTCATGTATTGTCTAAGAATGATATAGTTATACCTACTTACGTGAGTATATTTATTTAAACCTGGCATTTCCTTAAAAATAGCTCCCAAACTACATAAACGAGGGTTGTTATTTCGATTGCTATTTTGTAGTTTCACTTGTTAAAATGTTCTGGCTTATGTCACATCATATTGACTCTCAGTGTAATTTGATCTTTATTCCAATTCATTAAGGCTTGCTCAAAGATTGTGAATATTTTTTTAAAATTAAAATTGCTAGTAAGTTAGACTCTGATAAAGAGTGAATGAATGAATGAATGAATGAATGAATGAAAATGCTTTATTGTACACCTTAATAACTAAATTACACAATTTAGGAATAGTGATTTATCTAAATGCACAATGGGCGGTCTTATCGCTGAGGAAGCGATCTCTTCCAGACAACCTTGGTATGGAGAGGAGCCTAAATTGAATGGAAGATTGGTCGGGGTGTACTACAATAATAATAGACATAACTATGATTTAAAAGCTTTATGTTGGTTTGAGGTGCGATATCTGTATTTTAGGATTTAGGTGTAACAATACTGAATTCCGACCTTTATCTTCGTAACTTTTTTCTAAACTACAAAGGTATTTTTTCTATAAAATATATTTACCTTCTTAGATAATATTTTAGATAATTAAACTAGACTTGTTAGCTCTCAGTTCTGTTCATTAGCATCATCATCATTATCGTTAAGTGCTATATCTTCAGGGTTCTGTTTTCAATGTCTTGTCTAGAAAAATATAATAACAATAAAATTAATGCTTTCTAAAGTTATAAAAATGTAAATAAACTAAGTACGTTCGTATGAGTCAGTGGCCAACATTGATAATATCTATTATTTACTAGTACGTGCGACGTGCCACATTCGAATATAGGAGTGAAACTTCTTTATGTAAGTTTTATTATTCTGTGACTTGGCGATGTTAATCTCAGGCTCAGCTTATTTATATTCGTTCTTTGTCCATTTCATAACTGCATTTTAAGAGCCTCGCTACTTCCGGTCCGGCTGCATTGTCTTTTGGCTACATAATATTTGTGCACGATTCTTCGCGTGCATTTTATGTCAGAGCCAGATATTAGTCCAGGGACCAGCGATTCTTTTCGAACGTCATAACGTTAGAATATGTACATAAACTGTTATTTTTAATACCTAACGGATGACAATTTACGATTGATGATCCATATTGTAGATGTTTCTGTCTATGGTAAAAATAATCATTTCACTAGCCATTTTTCTTAATTGTCGGCCTAGATTATTAATATGATGAAAACCAATTAACAAACTTAGTGGCTGACAAAATCTGCTCGATTTTTTGTATAGCAGCTCTTGAATAATGTGTACTAAGATGACTTATAACTGATAGTTGGCGGATAGTTTTACAAAGCGCCGGCTAGTCCTAAACTAGGCAAAGCTTTTATTATGGATTTTTATGATAATAAAAGCTGTGCCTCATTTAGGACTTTTATATAAGAAAACGTGTGTTTTCAAGACTAATATCTACAAATGTGATGCATCATGTACCACTGGCTTTCCATCTAATATTGGTTGGGTGGCGCTTTGCAAAAGAGGGAAGAATAAAGGATAAAATCCGGATAACTTTATCTCGCAAACCCTTCTTGCGTCACTGATTTTTAAATTTGAGTATACGCCGTGTATTATGTAAATTGATTCGTGAATCACCGCTGTAGCGGGTGTAGCTAGCTGGTGTAGCGAGTGTAGCGATGTTGACTGATTACGTTTGCGAACTGAATTTTTCTTTACCAGTCGCTTGTAATCTCTAAGGAATACTTGCTGATAAGCTTTTACTTTATGCCTCAGGCTCAGCTTAAGCCCAATTCAGTTGAATGATTTGTAACAACAAAGTAAGCTTATTGATTTGGATTTGTAAATTTTTTTTCTCTTTTAAATAGTTTTAATCGTATGATGACGACCGATGTGGCGCAGCGGGCGCAGGTCCGCCTGCGACGCAGAGGTTGCGGGTTCGATTCCCGCCTCGGAACAAATGTTTGTACGATCTACAAATATTTGTTCCGGGTGTTCTGGGTATTTTCTATATATAATAAAAAATATCTATCTATGTATTGTATTGTATTAAATATATATCAGTCATCTAGTACCCATAATACAGTTGTGTTTAACAGCAGCTTACTTTGGGGCTAGATGATGCTGTGTGGATTGTCCAGCATTATTTATTTATTTATTTATAGAGAGAGAGAGAGAAAGAGAGAGAGAGAGAGAGAGATTTGAGGAAATTTTACAGCACCTGCTCCTATTTATTAGCTACAAAATATATATTAGACAAAAAATATATAGTTATATAACAATGATAAACTACTATAACTAACTTAATTGATCTATGGTAAGGTAACATTTTCAAAACTTTTAAAAATGTACTCGTTATACTTATTATACGCGCTTTAAAATAAAAAAAAAGAAATTCTGTATTGTTTTATTCCCTAAAGATACAAGTTTACACTTGGACACTCAAACGTATCCAATAGATTCGTAAATAAACATGCCGCAGTGAAGATAATATTGTGTTGTTCTAAGCGAGTGGCTACTTTAGTGTCTGACTTAACGCGTATGTTAGTGGAGGGGCTGCTAAGTGCTAGCAATAAATTGTTAGTCTCGAGCACTACTTCAGGTGCTTTTTCATTAGCGAGCTTTCCTGTAGGTTAACTGTTGTTACCTCCGGCACTACTAACTGTTACATCAACTGCGTCCGTTGCAAAATGAACCCGCTCTGGGGAAGTTTGTTGAAGAAGATTTTCAAAACGTTAAATACGAACAAGTTGCGAAGTGAGTCCTGATTGCGGTCTCTAAGAGTAAAGCGAGTAAGTTGAAAGAGCGAATTCAAGAGAAATATTATTGTAATGTTGTGTACAGCAAACATTCCTTGAGCTTGTGAAAGTTCTAAATGGTCGTAAACTCATTTATACTGTTCAATAAATGCTTACAAGAATTGCCTTGTCAAATTGATTTCAGTACAACTTTAGACTTTTTGATTTTACAAACAATTATAAAATCAAATTAAAATTTGGCTTTATTTATGCGTTTGAATTTTCGTAAGTAAAAATGTTCCGTAAACTCTTCTTAAGCGCTGAATCAGTCTTGAAATCTATGCAAGTACTATAAAGCCTCGGTAATGAGTGTGATAAACTGACAGCATAGGTACCTACATCTACCATTTATCTATATTACAAATTAGAAGCGTAATAAAAGCTGTTTTAGTATCGTACTTTAGATGCTCGCGAGTCGCAATCCAACATTGTTGCTGTTAGGGTTCGTTCATGCTTGTTACTTTACTAGCAAAATGTTCACATATATAATGTAGTTTTAACAGAATGTTTTTCGATGCGTTGTGCCTTTGCACATAAGCGGACACTAAAGTAATATCGGTGGCGTCCGCATTATCATCGCAGAAATTTAAAAACGATCATGGTGTGCTCAGAACTTTAGGTAATTCTCACCATTTGACAGATGCGCAAAATTTATCAACGTTCGTAACTCGCTGGCACGCTGAAAGCCAGTTTCAATAGCTCCGCGGAATGAATGTCGATTCGTTTGTAACTCCAGAAATAACCGATATTTTATGTGCTTGTTATTAATTAAACGAAATTTGCATTTGCGAGGAACAAAATGCTTTAATTTTATGGGCTTCATTAAAGTCCAGCTTTTATAATCATTTACCCTAATCACACATTTGCTTGGTAGTATCACAAGAAGCTATAGTGTCAATCCTATAAAGTTTACGTTATTATACAGGTCAACGACGATAACTGGCACGTTCTGACGTCATAATAAATAATGTCTTCTTTATATTCAAAAAAGTAGTATTACAGTTCTAGCCAGATTTCCTACACTATAATAAAATAAAATAATGAAATAGTAAATACTAAAGCTTTTTAATATTTTATTGTTCGCTGTGTGCTTTTCACGAAAAAGTTCAAGGTATAGAATGATGAATTTATAAGATTTCCAAATGAAATTTTAATAGATTTATGTACCATTCAAAATGTGCAAGTTTTGTCTGTTTCTTACAATGACTTAGGCTTCAGTAAGAGCAAAAACTTTTGTACAAATGTAGAATTTGGTTGTTTTTTTTCTAAATAATTTTCAATAACTTGTGTTGTATGCTGTTCTATTTAAAAAATAAATAAAAAATTAGATTTTTTTATTTTTTATTTTTAAAATTAAAAATCTTTTTAGTGTACACGATTGGCGATTGGATCCAATGGCGCTTTTATATATAACGAATGGTATATAAATGTATTCCTAGTTTGTTCCTAGGGTCAAGGCTATTGCTAAGTGATCATTTATTTGATGATTCTAATCAATTTTAATGGTAGTTTATTTACATTTGCAGACAATCCTGCCCTGCAAACTTAAATTTATATTATTACTAGCTGACCCGCGCGGTTTCATTCGCGTTATTATTTTTGCAATTCTCACCGTTTAAACCTTTCCTGGACTCCTTCAAGACCAAAATTAGCGAAATCGGCCCGGCCGTTGTCAAGTTTTAGCGACACTAACGCACAATTCATTTTAAATAAAAGAAGAAGATTAAGAAAGTAAACCCAAGGTTGGTCGTGAAGCATTTATCAATCAATATAAAGTTATATAAAATAACTAATTATATTTTCCCAAATACCTGTCCAAAGTTACTCCCAAACTCGTGTTTTAACTGTCGTCGACATAAAATGTCTCCTAATTTGTTTGTCCCCGAGGAAACTTGTTTGTAAGTTTTCATAAAATTGAAATAAGGTTTCCTTTTGCCAGCCAGAGAGCGGCGACGTGTGAAATTGACTACTAAAGACGTATACGCCGGGGAATTATTTTACTTACTTAGATAGACTTTATCTGAACGGTATGTTGTTGAAGCGTGATGACTGTTTCAAGAATTTGTTTTGTTTATTGGGAATTGTGGACTTACAATAGGTAGTCCTAAGGGACCTTTAGGCGGCCTATTAACTCCGTCACCAGAGTTGACTACGAACTTACTACTTGGGGCCTTATAAATGTTTTACGATGACGGAATTTTTGATAGAGTTTTTTTAGATTACCATGAGTACATAGTACTTTATGCGAAATTAGTTTAATAGCTTAGTATTATGTAATCTCCAGCTGAACTTAACTGGTACTTGAGCTTAGTTACTTTAACGTTAAAGTATTAGGCTTACTAAATAATTTTTAAATTGCTAATTAGAAACGAGTTTAATTTCACTGAAACTTAACTGAAACTAAACTAAAGAGTAGTAAAGTTCTCTGTGATAGAGCTCGTCCGGGGAAGGACTACCACCATACCTATTTCTGCCGCCAAGCAGTAATGCTCGCATTGCTGTGTTCTGGTGTGAAGTATGGTTTCCGGTGAAATTACTGGCACATGAGGCTTTCGATCTTAGCCTCAAGGTGGCAACCCGCGAGTGATACCTCTGGTGTTGCAAGCGTCCATAGGCTGCGGTAACCGCTTACCATCTTGTGGGCCGTACGCTTGGTTGCCACTTCAGTTGTATTAAAAAAAAAAAACTTAGATCCCTATTCTTGAACAAAACTCATACTTAAACCTCGCACGACTTATTTGCATAAAAACCCGTCACAAAATCAAAGCTTTTTTACAAAAATACAAGTCTTAGTGCTAAAGTAGGTTGGTCAAAGCCCAAGTACATTACTATAAGCACGGTGTTAAACGTACAGAATGATAATATCAAGAGCCGCACTGGACTGAAACTCCATCGTAAATGTTTATTTATTAAATTAGTTAGAATTTGGGTTCACTCGGGTATTTATAGTTTCGACGATCGATTAACGAGGGAATGTAATTAGTAAGTTTGGCATTATCGTGGCTTGTTGGGATTGTTTGGTGAAAGTAGGTTGTTCATTAGGTCAAGAATTGCACTGTGCTTGTGCAATTATAACTATTGTGCAAACTTGCATATCGCTCAAGGTGGGCTTACATTGATTTAATGCTGATTTGGGTGGGTTGGCATACTGGCCTTTCAAACAACTGAAGTGGCAACCGAGCTTACGGCCCACAAGATGGTAAGCGGTTACCGCATCCTATGGACGCTTGCAATACCAGAGGTATCACTCGCGGGTTGCCACCTTGAGGCTAAGATTGAAAGCCTCATGTGCCAGTATTTTCACTGGAAACCATACCCTTCCCACCGGAACACAGCAATGCAAGCATTACTGCTTGGCGGCAGAATTAAGTATGGTGGTAGTCCTTTCTTGGACGAACTCTATCACAGAGAACTCTACTACTCTTAAGCTTAGCTTTTGTACATGCCCGTTTCCTCGTAATGCCAATTATAGTTCGCACAGCGGATCTAGGCTTTCGTGAAGTTAGCCGTTTGTGATGCGCAAAGACAATTTAGTTTGAAAAAGCTCCATTGCGCATCGAAACGGCTAACTTCATGACGGCCGAGATCCGCCGTGAGAACTATACTTGGTTAATTCATCAGTAAAGGAAATTTTCATACATATACATTCAGACATAAGCTCTACCTTTACCTCTGAACTCTACTTACATTTTTTAACATATGTATGAATTTAAAAATAGGCATTTATAAGCAGTTTCGTCAAACTTTTCCGGTTACTTGCTTTCTTTAAAGGTTTGAATTCTGAAATACCTACTCATTCATTTGTACACCAAGAATAAGGAAGATATATAAATGTTTGAGTTGCTAAAACTTTTTTGTCCCTGTAGTTCCATGGTAGAACTGTTGAAACGAAAACTGACCTATTTGCTTGGGATAATGTGTTTCACACCTATGTTGTGTTATTAATTCAGTAGCTTCAAATAGTGTTTTTAGTGTTGATAATCATCAAAATGTTTAAGGTTAATTATGGCGAAGAATGCTGTCCCCTTTTGTGAGGTCCTACTAACACTTGACCACTTTACAATAAAAATAAATAATTTACGTTAAATTCTCTAATTTACTTACTTACTGCAAAAGAATAAAAAAATTACTAAGAAAAAAAAAGTGTTTGAAATAAGAAATTATACTCTGTCATTTAAATAGGTAACTTTTAGTTAGTAATTAAAAATGAAGCCAACAACTACGCTGTTTAACCCAAAAAGGGTTTAAGGTTAATCTCGACCCACATAACTTTGGTCTATTGTACTGTGTCCGCCCCGACAAGGATAATTAATGATTTAATGTTTCCGCAACTCACGCGCAATGAAGTGACGCACAGCTGTCTGATCCTTAACCTTCCGCCTTTTGTGGGAAACCCGTTTATTAAAATCAATTAACATTTAGATTCAATTGTTCTTCTCCTGTGAGGTATAAACACTTTTAAATCAATCATTGTTCACAAGTTACTGACCTTTCATATCTGAAAGACCCTATGCAAAATCAATAAACGATGAAATAAACCTTATAATTATACACATTAGTGAATGTAATTTAAAAATTTAGGCAGCTAATATACTTGGTCACGAGAGCTTGGCTACTAACTCATACGAACGCACTTACTTATCTTATATCCAGATATGTATAACATAACACACCGTTTTGTCAAATTTTCCAACTTTAAAAACTAATATTATTTTATTGTCTTACTAAATTTATACCTGCTGTATACGGACTCCGTGTTTTGTCATGATAGTCAGTAACTAGCTATGACATTAAAACATTGGTTAAAACATTACAACACCATTAGAATAAAAATGTTTATTAGATTATAAAACAAATCCTTTACGAAACGTTTTGAATAATGATATAGATATTCATCCAGCTTCATCTTTTCTTATTAATTTACCGTTTCCATGTCTTTTAAGCCCACTAACCGGCAATCAGTAATTTAAAAAAAGTGGTATAATATTTTCTTAAGTTCTTAGTGTTCGATATTAATAATAACTTGACATATTTTATTATAAAAAATATATATCATACAAATAAAATAAAAACAGAACATATTAGAAAAAAAACAGAACTTTGAAACTTATTTCACTACGGGCAAGCCTGTCCAGTCCAGTTATAAATGTAGCCAGCTATAAAACAACAGATCAATTTAATCTGTCGCTCAGCGCGTGCTCTCCGCATCAAGACGTGATCAATTACCCGAAGCCCATCCCTGCGTAGGGTGTTTATTGAACAATTTTAATGAATAAAAGTTGAGAAGGGAAATGAGGGACGCAAGATTAGCTGAGCGGGAAATTAAGTTGGCGAGGTTAGATTGCAGTACGGTATACAAAGTAGGCATTAAATGGGTTTGTGGTAGCGCCTATTTGGTTGGGTAACGACTAAAAACCAAATTGTTTTCAAATATAATTTGAAAAATTAGACGTATTTTCTTGATGTCTGGCACTTGAATTTGTTTTACTTATCGAAAAATACTTAATAACTACGTCTCGTTGTGACGAGCGCAGTGCAGTGCCAAGCAGAACTTTAAAACCTAAAACTTTTGGTTACACTACAACTGTTATGGTCAGTGCATGGCGCTCAACAGCAAGAACTACTTGATCGTCTCGTCAATTGCTGGCATAAAAAACACGTATAAAAAAGTTTTTATTGCAATTCGTGGCACATTGCGTCTTGATGGCAACGTTTATTGTCTATATCACAAAAACAAAATGCAATAACAAGTTCTTTCCTATTCGATTCGATAGATTCCTATCGAAAACTAGTGAAACGCCCACCGACTTTGTCTGCGCGTCCGTCTTAAAACTTACTGTATTGGCACAACAAAGTTCATAGTTTAAACTGAACTGAAAGTACATAAAAATGCTTAGTAAATACAATTGTAAGAAAGAAAATACTTTTATTTGTCAAAAACATCGTAGATACTAGTTTTGAACAACATACAAAATATAATAAAATTGTGAGTTTAACTTAAAAACAGATTTATATGTTAGGTATTTTGTCATAACAGAGCCCTCGACAAAAGACTAACTCCGCAATTTGCCAATAATATAGGTTTGCCTATCTACTCAACGCTGGTTTTCAGTTTTCAATCGGAACTTTACATTAAAATAAGCTAATTTAACAGTCAAGAGCGTGCGGTGCACAACATGACAGGATAAGGCGATGAAAATTCAAAAGCGTTGTGTGACTTTCGTTGTTATGAGGATAATATTGACGGCCAGAAGCCCAGGGGGCTTACCAATACCACAGAACAGATGATAGTACTTCGACGACGCTGAAAAAGGGGCGGGAATTAAGGTTTCAAACGGAGGTGACAGCTCGTTTACATAAGCTAACTTTACTTATCTTGGTACCTTACCTTACCTCAAGAAAAAGTTATTTTCCTCAGAAAAAGTAGTAAACTACTACTACTGCTACTACTGCTAGTCTACTGGATCCTAGTGTTGGGCAAAGGCCTCATTCCTCCAGGATTTGCGATCCTGGGCAGTTGTTCGCCAGGCTTTATCGTGTGTCGATCTCATCGCGCCGCATTTCTACGTGGTCTATCGACGCGCCGACGCCGGCTCGCTGTGTCAGGTCTCCGCTCGGTGGTAATCTTTGGCCACAGCTCCTCCGGCATGCGAGAGACATGGCCAGCCTAATCTTACTTGAGCTTCTGAGTTTTGATAAACTACCAGAAGAAAATTAAGACGGCCTATAAACTCCGTCACCAGATTTGGCCACTGACTGTGACTGATGAAAAGTATTATTTAAATATCCTAAAAAAAACTACTCAATCGAGCAACTACGCTTGAACTTGCAACCTTCCGCTTGATACATGGATGCTCAGTTGAGCTATCATTTAATGGTTAAAACTATAAAAACAATTGCTAAGATAAATAATTATTTCATTTGCAACATTTAATTAAAAAAAAAAACCTTTTAAACAGAAGGGAGAGGCAAGGGTTACGCCATGATTAAAGTGCTGAAACAACAAACTGTTCTCGAGTGTCTCGAAATGAATGAGTTTAATAAAGTAGCAATCATAATGTGGCGGCCGCTGTTTCATCATCATCATCTACGGCCTGACTTCACCCTCTGCTGGGTATATCTCATAATTTATGCTTGAGCTATCTCACGGGCTGTAAATGGATCATGCAGAATAGCGCAGGATCGCGGTAGATGATCGCTGTATAGCGATGTCAAAATAAATAAATAAACTAACGATTTCCATCTCTGATAATTGTTATTAAGACAGTCAACGACAATCCACGCCCCACGAAGACATCCTTTTTGGTGCGCGATAAACAATTATAATAATAGAGTGTTTCTACTCATATTTGGAGGTGTCCCACAAACAAGGAACTTATAAACTGCGTAACTAGTTCGAAAAATGTTTAGTTTTTGAAAACGGTATCGCTATATTACGGACGCAATGAATCCGTTATGTTGGAAACACTTGACTTTTCCCAAATAAACTTTAGACGAACCAACTTTAAAACTTCACTTAACTTTAGGTAGGGGCACAGTTTGGTACGCACCGAGCAGCAACATTTATTTACTTATGTAATTAAGTGTAATGGTTTGCTACAGAAATACCCTCCAAGATCTTAAAGTAATTCAAAATATTTTTCAATTATTTTCATAGGCTACACCCAGACCTGGAACAAATATTTGCAGATCATGCAAACATTTGTTTCGTTACGGGAATCAAACCACAACCTCACCGCGTCACCGAGGTTGTCAAATAAAAAAAGTAAGGAATATTATTATCATTTTAGAAATCTCACTACTACCACAGAACAGATATTAGTACAACGTGCAGAACGGCCACTCCCTTCCTCCCACAGGTTTTACTTACCCCACCCCGGTCGCGAGTTTGCCAGCACCACACCGCACCTTTCGCCGGCACTGAAGTTAAGAGTTCTAAAGCACGCGTTTATTTGATTTTTGTGTAGGTCCACAGGGCGCGCATTAAAGCGCGAGCGAAAGTGTGCTAACTAGCTCTTGCTATAATTGGGGCCAACCATGACACTCACACATACAACGGCAACGTTAACGTACACAAACCATGCGTGTGGTAAATGCGACGCGTTTGCTTGATACATTTTATTGACAGTGTCTGGAGTGTGCTACTACTCTCTCGCCGTGCCGTGCTCAAGCTATAAACATCACCATTGGCTGTTTTATGAGTTGCTGGTGCGTTAGTCTCGGTAAAACTCGACAACGGCTGGACCGATTTGGCTAATTTTGGTCTTAAAATATTTGTGTGTAAAAATTATGAGTCCAGGCAAGGTTTAAACGGTTACAAAATATGGAAATATGCGAGAAAAATAAAATAAATAATTGCCTTGGCGGAGCTGGGGACGGCTTTGAACACATAACTGTGATTGCGGCTTGTAAAATAAGACATTGTAGATCAGTTTAACTATAAACCTATAGGTACTTAATATAAAAATGACCAGCACCACGGATTTTAATCGCGTTGTTGGTGTCATAAAGACCTAAAAAATACTATTATTTTATAAGAAAAATCTAATTTCGTTTGCGTTTGTTGGGGCTTAGTAAACATGTCTGAGGACAGATGCCAGGGCTAAAGGGCAATATCTGTCTAACAGATCATCTACCCCTCTTAAATTAAACTTAGATTTACTGATGCTTACCAGGTTCAAATAGGCCCTTAGCATAATAACCTTCAAGATTTGTTTTTATTGGCATTGAACATCGATTGAGAAAATCGTTACATATATTTCTTGAGTTTATTTTAGTTAAAATCGATGTGTTAAATTGTTAATAAAGGTTAATAAAGAGGAAACATATCAAATGGCAACCGCGGACAAGAAAATGAATTTCGATTGTCGATATTTTTCTTTTGAGGTTAACTGTGGTAACTGTGTGACCTCATCAGTTAAAAGGGTAAGCGGAATAGTACTAGAGATTTTTCGTCTGTTTTTTATCAAATGAAGTATAAAACGCCTCCACCACTCGATGCACCGATAACATTAAAGCGGTCGCAAGTAATCTGTGGATGGTGAAGGCTCAAGATCGGTCCTCATGGCGCTCTTTAGGGGAAGCCTATGTCCGTGTGGACGTCTATTGGTGGATATGATGATGTTTTATTCCTAAACTTGGGTCACTCAAATACGCCTAATACTGTATTAGTATCAAGAGTGCTGTTTAAGTGACTCGACACGTTCATTTCTAATCAACTATCGATAAATCTTCGATGCCTTTATTGATGCGATGCGTCAGCATATTGCTACGTGTAGGTACCTTCCGACCGACATCTTTGTTCCGAGGCTTTTGACAACCTTGCTGAGATGCTGAGATTGGATATTCTTTTGAAGCTGTTTTTTAAGGGTTTTTCAGTTGCTCGGTCAGTCAAAAATAGATACAACTATACTTAATCTCATTAGATAACTGTGTTACGAGTAATATGAACAAGGTATTTGTTTTTTGAGAGAGACGTATAAAAAGTCTCATGTGACTGTGATTATACCGGAAATTATACACATCGGAACACAGTGTAGGCGAATGCATAAAAAAATACATTTGGATGGACATTTTAATCAGTCTCATCTAGCCCTTGTACCTACTTTGGACCAAAGTCTTTGGTACACAAAGGACTATATATATTACTTGTAATTTGGTTATTTGGAAGTGTGTTGCATTGTTTGTTTCAGAAAAATCATTTTAGTAAGTAAGTATTTAAAACTATGACCGACCGCTCAAACCAAACATTCATCATTGGTCATGTTTTTGTTCCACTCTCCCTTTTGTTATTTTTTTTTTTTTATTTTTTTTTTATTTAATAGGTTTGCCAACAGTTTGTACATGATTACATGAGTTAAGTTACAAAAGTGTTCTAGGCTACATGTGAAACCAATAATAGGCAAACACAGCATGCGTAATTTATATAAAACAACAAATTAGGTAGGTAGGGTTGGTTCAACAACAGAGATCTCATACAAATAGAGCAAGCAGTAAAAGAAGACGTTAAGTTTGATGCGCCCGTATGTTGAACCATCCCTAGAGGCACCTGTCATAATCTAATCGTATTTTAAACTTAACTTAGTAGATAAAAAACAGACGAAAAATCTCTAGTACTATTCCGCTTAACCTTTTAACTGATGAGGTCACACAGTTACCACAGTTAACCTCAAAAGAAAAATATCGACACGTGTTTCATCCCTCCACGGGACATCCTCAGGACCATCGACTTGTTCTCCGGCAGACGTGTTGCTCCGTCGAGCGCTGGAGCCAAAGTGAGAATTCGATGCGACAACCCCACTATTTATAGTCTCAACCGGTATGGCCACTCCCACCTGCGTTCTCTGAGTCAACGCTACTTGTTGTAAACAAACGCAACAAAGGTGACCGTGGATAGGACATGTTTAACTCGTTCAACAGTGTAAAATTTGAAGTGTTATGTTTAATAATTTCTAAATTTTCCAATACAGTCAATTTTAACCCTTTATTACAAGTATGCAAAATATCAAATGAGTGATTGTTACTTAGCGAATGCCCGGAATCAATTAAATGCTTAGCAAAATGTGATCTATCTGGGTAATTATTTCTATAAGCAGCTATGTGTTCTTTGTATCTTGTTTGAAAAGTACGACCAGTTTGACCTATATAAATACTACCACAGTCATCGCAAACCAACTTGTAAACACCCGATTTCTTGTGACACTCTAACCTGTCTTTCCCATTACAAATCTTACGTAGTGAATTGTTTGTGTTGAAAGCTACCCTTATTTCATTTTTAAACAAAATTTTTGAAACCTTATCACTAATTGGTCCAAGATAAGTCAAACTACCCAAAAATCTTTGTGGCTTCTCAGGGGGAACTGGATACAAAAGAGAACGAACGATGTTCCGTCGTTTACTCATAATTAATCCATCTACTATACTTTTATCATAACCGTTTCTAGTAGCTATATGATAAATTATATTAAGTTCCCTATCATAATTCTTTTGAGAGAGCGGCACTGAAATCAATCTATGTACAAAGCTACGAAAAGCTGCTAATTTATGCTGATAAGGGTGACAAGATGTTGCCGGTATAGTAACGTCTGTGTAAGTTGGCTTCCTATAGATTTTGAAATCGTGCTTGTCGCCTATTCTTGAAACAGTTAAATCCAAAAAATTCAAAGATCTATCAATTTCTAGTTCTAATTTAAACTTAATTTTGGGATGTACTCCATTAATTTTGTTTACAAAAACATCTATTTGACGAAGTGTACCGGTCCAACACATAATAATATCATCGACATATCTATAATAATACAGTATGTTTGGCTGACCTACTATATACTGGTTTTCAAAATGATCCATGAAAATATCAGCCATAAGTGGACTTAACGGAGAACCCATAGCTAAACCTTCTTTTTGTTTATAATATTCACCATTAAATCGGAAATAGTTTTGTTCCATACAAATCTTTGTCAGAGATATCAATTCCTCGACCTCTCCTGAATAGGAATGACATTCCTAAACATTCCTATTCGCCCAGTAGTTTCTTATATCGGGGCTCCGGCACACAATTTGTCAAGACAATTGAACTTTTTGTTAAAATCCAAATCAAATTTCGATCCTAAGTTTAGTTTGAAAAACAGTTTAGATTTAATAGATAAAGTTAAAGATGTCAGTTTACCTGTGAATGCTAAGTTGTTGTCTTTGGATGTAGAAAGTTTGTTTACGAACGTCCCATATGGGGAATGTTTGAGGATTCTCGAAGGTCATTTTGAAAGACGACGTATGCATCCAGGAGAGGTCGAGGAATTGATATCTCTGACAAAGATTTGTATGGAACAAAACTATTTCCGATTTAATGGTGAATATTATAAACAAAAAGAAGGTTTAGCTATGGGTTCTCCGTTAAGTCCACTTATGGCTGATATTTTCATGGATCATTTTGAAAACCAGTATATAGTAGGTCAGCCAAACATACTGTATTATTATAGATATGTCGATGATATTATTATGTGTTGGACCGGTACACTTCGTCAAATAGATGTTTTTGTAAACAAAATTAATGGAGTACATCCCAAAATTAAGTTTAAATTAGAACTAGAAATTGATAGATCTTTGAATTTTTTGGATTTAACTGTTTCAAGAATAGGCGACAAGCACGATTTCAAAATCTATAGGAAGCCAACTTACACAGACGTTACTATACCGGCAACATCTTGTCACCCTTATCAGCATAAATTAGCAGCTTTTCGTAGCTTTGTACATAGATTGATTTCAGTGCCGCTCTCTCAAGAGAATTATGATAGGGAACTTAATATAATTTATCATATAGCTACTAGAAACGGTTATGATAAAAGTATAGTAGATGGATTAATTATGAGTAAACGACGGAACATCGTTCGTTCTCTTTTGTATCCAGTTCCCCCTGAGAAGCCACAAAGATTTTTGGGTAGTTTGACTTATCTTGGACCAATTAGTGATAAGGTTTCAAAAATTTTGTTTAAAAATGAAATAAGGGTAGCTTTCAACACAAACAATTCACTACGTAAGATTTGTAATGGGAAAGACAGGTTAGAGTGTCACAAGAAATCGGGTGTTTACAAGTTGGTTTGCGATGACTGTGGTAGTATTTATATAGGTCAAACTGGTCGTACTTTTCAAACAAGATACAAAGAACACATAGCTGCTTATAGAAATAATTACCCAGATAGATCACATTTTGCTAAGCATTTAATTGATTCCGGGCATTCGCTAAGTAACAATCACTCATTTGATATTTTGCATACTTGTAATAAAGGGTTAAAATTGACTGTATTGGAAAATTTAGAAATTATTAAACATAACACTTCAAATTTTACACTGTTGAACGAGTTAAACATGTCCTATCCACGGTCACCTTTGTTGCGTTTGTTTACAACAAGTAGCGTTGACTCAGAGAACGCAGGTGGGAGTGGCCATACCGGTTGAGACTATAAATAGTGGGGTTGTCGCATCGAATTCTCACTTTGGCTCCAGCGCTCGACGGAGCAACACGTCTGCCGGAGAACAAGTCGATGGTCCTGAGGATGTCCCGTGGAGGGATGAAACACGTGTCGATATTTTTCTTTTGAGGTTAACTGTGGTAACTGTGTGACCTCATCAGTTAAAAGGTTAAGCGGAATAGTACTAGAGATTTTTCGTCTGTTTTTTATCTTGTAATGGATTTCCGCAAAGTAACGCCTGAATCTATCAATTATCTTAACTTAGTAGGTAAAATTATAAATATGAAAGCTTGTATATCTTTTATTCCTTCACGCCCAACCGACTGAACGGATCAAAATTAAGGCCATCCCAAAATATATATATATTTTTATATTATATCTTGAAGAAGCAATGAAGGTCTCATAAGATGCTGAAAGCAAGCTAAGCCGCGGGCGAAACCTAGTCAGTGATAGATATTCTATAGTAATTAACGTAATATATGAGATATTAATGAGAAACCTAAACTTAATTAACATCTAATCCTACTGAGAGTGAGTGATATAAAATTATTAGAAAAAAAATATATATTAGAATGTGGATCCAGTTCTTAGGACCAAGGACTTTATCTTAGAGATCCCGTGTAAGCTAATGTCGAGATCCTCGAGTTCATTGTAAAGCCTACACATACGTGGCACAGGAGAGTTTATCCCCAGTATTGTCCTTCTGAAAGGTGGGACAAGGGGTTTGATTTTATTGCGAGGGAAGGTACGAGGAACTTTAAAGTTTATCAGTTCAAGAAGCTGGGGGCAGTCAATTTTGTCCCTTAATATTTTTTGAAGGAATTGCAAATCTAACATGTCTGCGTTCCTCCAATGGACTGATTCTGAAATACTTTAACTTCTTATTATCTATATAACGTTATTAAGGCAGTCTGTCAGTTTAGACAATTTTAAAAATTAAAATTATTTAATAAAGTATAAAATTATTAGCACGCATACTAACAAACAACAATCGAATCAATTTTGAATTGATTGAATTGACGAACAAAATGTAAGAAACTAGCACGACTGACAGTGGCAGAATTCGGACAAACAAGCCACAGATGCCATAAATGATGAAATAAAGTTAATTATTTGCTTGTGCTATCGAACTTCGAAGTAATTTGTTTGGCTTACGTGAACTTTTTTTTAACAGTTAAAAAGAAGCTTACTCTCACGGTCGTCTAAATAAAATGTTTGGTATACTTCATTAATCTGTGGTTTAAGTGCAAAAAAAAAATGTTTTTTTCTGCTTAAAATTAAGGTTACACAGTTTTGCGGGTTTGACATTTTGAAATAAACGACAGTTTTTTAGTAAAGTAAAGTAAAGATGGTGTTATGCCACCCAAAGCATGTACTTTATTTTATCTACCTGATAATATGACTGTCCAACAAATGTTTTCAATATATTGTAACTAGGTTTCATGATATATTTAACTGCTTAAAAGAGCATTCCATAGATACCCGACCCCACGACGTAGTACGTAGTAGACGTAGTTTAAAGGTAAAACACCCTTTAAACAGAAAAAAAAATTAGCTTATAGATAACAGGAAAACCTATAAAAAGTCTGTGGTCTTAAAATAACATAATAACATTCTCTGAATATTTAAATAAATCGTTATTTTGATTATTACTACTTATAATCGATATAGTAGATAAATATTCATTGTTCTGAACATTCTGCATGCGAGTTCAACTCGCACTTGTAAATTTATTGAAAAAAACCTTTTAAGTTTGACTATAAGTACCGTAGATATTTATGGTTTTATATTGGTTTATTTGTACTGGTCACCTGCTTGTATATAATAAAATATATTCAGACAACATATATTTCTTTTATTTGATTACAGGTACTTGCAAAGTTTTTACTTACCATACAAACCTAATAAGTAAAGTAACTCCTTAAAACCTATTGAAATGAATAAAATGAAATGAAATGCTTTTATTTGACACGCACAAGTACAAAGAATAGACCGAAGAAAGAACATTTTATAAGGAACAATGAAAATACAGGTAGGTAGAGGCAGGTAACTAATTACATCAATAGTATATAAAAAACTATAAGTAGGCATAGGCAGCCACCAACTACTTACCAGAAACCAATCAGTCTCTCCCATGCAGCGTGCGTCAAACAGGCCGTGTCTCAGCATGAAGCTGTTCCATATTATGCAAATAACATGGGACAGCGCTGGTTTTCAGACATAGCCAAAGAAAGGGTGACTTCACGGGCTATTCCATGTGCCTTTAAACAACTGTTGTCATAGAAGTTCAAACAACTTATGAAAATATTATCATATTTCACCACAATCATCATCTTAATTAGAATTAATTATTAGCATTGCATCATATTGCAATCATCCTGGGTAGCGCATGGCGTTGCAGTAAATGACATGCGCAAACTACAGATTAGACGGCAATTTAAACCCAAACGTTGAAACAATAAAAAAAATTATTTACTGTGCGTCCTTTTAACTGTGCGTCCCGAGTCCTAATAAATAGTTGGCTAATCAGCGAAGGAGTTTTGACGTGTGAGTTTATTTGAAATTTTTTGTCAAGTTGCGCGCATATTTCCCTTGAAGTAATAATTCCATGCTTTGTGTGTTCGTAGTTTTAGTGCAATTTATCTAAAATATAAAATAGTCTCAATCATCAAAGTTAAAAGAAAATACGAGTAATATTTTTGTATAACAAACGCCGTTATTTCTTACTTAATTCTGTGGCGTGTTGTGGCATATTACGCGTCGTCAGCCGTAGTAACTTTTGTGCCATTCAATAGGTTTTCTTGACTGAGGTTATAGCAATAGATTAAAGCCACTTTTCTTTTTTATGAACCGCTCTAGAATTTATTTGAGTACGTTTTATATTGAGGCTTTATTTTTTTAAGAATGAGTGTTAAATCGAAGGAGGTATTGTCCGGACGTATTTAAAAAAATTAACTGACATTATAATAAGTTTAAAAGCACACATAAGGCAGTTGTCCGACTGCTGACAATGACCAGGAAGTGAGCGGCGTGAATCGCTGAGCGAGTATGTATTATCTTTGACAGCTCTTTCTTTCTCAGCTTCTTTGAAAGGATAATAGTTACTACTTACATATATAGTTATACATACATATAGTTATATATACTATAGTTTGTAGCAGAACAGTCGACGATCAACTATTAATATACTTACTTTTTTGTTATTTTTACGGAATGTATTATCTATTGCTGTTTTATAAATCGCCCATAGTTAGTCGCTTTCTATTGAATAAAATATTAAAGCAAAATCACTCGCCGATTGTCTTTTTTTTACGTGTATTTGTTTATTACCGGCGACAACTCGCTCATTGCCACTGGCACCTATACCTTAAAGGTTCGAGCACATTATGCTGGGCCGCAGCGTGTCGGGGTGCAGCGCAAAAATCCGCTCAGATCGCTTGAATACAATTTGTATGAATTATCGCACCCTGTCTCGGGCCGCAGCGGCTCGTATTATTGCGAGGCGGATTCGGCTTGCCCTGCCCCGCTGCCACCGCTGCGCCTTGTCAACAGTGCGCTATAGCAGCAGCCAAAAAAAAGAATGTAATTCGTCAGAGCTATCCATAATGTACAGTTGCACGCAAATTCTGGCAGAATACTGTACTCAAAATCCGTCAATGCACTGCGACCCGGCCCGTCACTAATGTGCTAGGTAAGCATTTTGCGCTGCGCTGCGGCCCGCTCCGCCCCGCTTCGGCCCGACATAATGTGCTCGAACCTTAATCCCACATTTTGTTGTAGAAAACGAGAATAATATATTTAGTATTTGCAAAAATGTGAATAAACATTATTTTATCAGTTAGTTAAAATAATAAATCGTGTAGTGTAGTGGGCGTTTTGTGATGTTGGCTTGCGGCACAGAGTAATACTTGCGGGCTACATTTAAACCTAACCGGTTTCCGTTCTAATTATCCTGAGTAAGATAAATATAAATTATTGATATTCGTAACGGTAGGTAACGAGTATGTCACCGCCGTCGTTGAAACGGGCCTATCATAAAAGGAAAGAGCTGTAAAAAAATAAAGCCAATTTGGCGAAATAACACACCCGAGGGTATGTGACATGCTCGATGTTTGTCCAAGTGCCTAAGTTAATTAATACACGAACAGATTTTATTTAGCGAAAAACTCAATTTCATCAGCAAACATGGCCGCCACTCGACGTGAACGACTTCAAATTATCGAGTGTGATGAGTTATTACTAAAATAAAATCATTGTTACGATGTTAGGTTTTCCTCAATAAAACGGCATTGACTGACAAGTTATTTATTTTTAGACTTTATTTCTAATTAGCTCGTTGGCACTCACTGCTGAGGCCTCTTCTATAGTATGTCTCTTTGGTGCTGTAGCAGCTTCATCAATCAATTTTCGTCCGATCACGTTGACGATGTATCGTCCGACCATCGAGCTGGTGGTCTGCCTCTGGTCTTTTCGAATCTCTCGACCTCCGTCATCGCCTTAGTTTACCTTCCCTTAGATTAAAAAAAATCCATTGTGGTGCATTGTTAAATGGAATCCAGTATTTTTTTAATAAAGTTAACCTACGGGTAAATAATAAAGATAAGACTTTAGAGTTGGTCCATGTGGTGCTGCCAAATTAGTTCATGGCGTGTACGTAAATAAATCTTTAAATCACATCCGAAGACTATTTTTATAATAGAAAACGTTAGGAAATCTCTTCAATATTAGTATTTATTTTATTGAACACTTTATACCCGATTGGGTATCCAGTTTTATAGCTGTTTATGCATCGCTTTTACGTTTGCCTTCAAACACATTCCCACCGATTGAACATAAAACGTCTCTCGTCAGAAAGATTCAACGAATGTGCAAAGGAATTCTCACGTCTGTGGAAATGTGGCAAGATTTTCAAAAGTTCTGCCGGCCCTTTGGATATAACAAATTCAGGGTGGCAACCCAATAAGGCAATGTGCTTATGCGTAGTGCAAGAGCCATTAAACCTTATCGATGGGATGGTCGAATTATCCGTCGAAACATAGAGAATAGGATGGGACGCGTATGGTGCTATTATCGTGTCGTGTCACGTTCCATTTAGTTTGTGTAGTCTGTGAGACTATCTAACACTGAGTTGATACCGTTTTTCAAATGATGACAGATTTATTAACTTATTAGCTTGACGTGCTCACTCAAAAAAATATCCAGTGAGTTGAAAAAGGCCTTAATCCAGATGGATTGATTCAGGATACCACTGTATGTAAACAACAAGTAAATTGGTTCTAAGAAAGAAAATGTTTTTCTTTGTATTTTTGTATAGTAAATGCTCTGTATGTGTCTGTCGAATTGATTTATATTTATTCACGCTTTATCATATTTGTGTTGGTTAAAGATGTCATGGAAGGTCGTTCTTAATGATGTGACCGTGCGAAATATGCCTGGAATTTGATTTGGTCGGTAGTTGAACCCTCGCACGATATGGTCGTAAGACAAAGATTAATCAAGACCTACACAGCTCGACGTCTTTCAAATGCTTAGTGTGTATATTACCTATTTAAAAATATGACCATCAATATTTATTTAAGTATTTATTTATAAATGTGTCTACCCTTTAAAATATATTATAATAATATATAAAGAATCATCTAAATGCGATATAGATATAATTACTAACTAGCTGTATAACGGATTAATTTGTTACTCTCTCAACACTTAATCCACTCTAAAGCCGTGAATTGGACATTGGCATTTCTATATCAACATGGTTTCAAAATGATTGTACTACCTATAGCCATTATAGTAATGATATTTACTTTCCTGTTTCACTGGCGACTTTTATATCATATTTATTTAGATGAATGCCTAGTACAAAGAATCTTTTGGCTTCCTCAAAAAGGCCAGGATAGCGCCGCAATTAAGGTAGGAGACAAATCAAGCGGAAAAATCACGAGGGGTTTTCCGCTAAAACAAGGCGAAAATATCGCCTGGACCACAGAACTCTATTTGAGTAGAATGAAAGAGTTCGTCGATTTGTATGGAAACCGAGCGTGTAACATTTTGTGTTTTTTTTTATGTCAGAAAGTTGTCACTTTATATCAATAATCAAGGCGCTCAACTGATGCCTGACTATTACAGATGCAGTGCAAACCAAAGCTTAAAGTTTTTAAGTGTTTGCGTGGCACTGCACTGCGTTTATCACCCCGAGACATTGTTGTTAAGTCTCTTTCGCCCAGTAATTTTACTTGCTACAGTGCCCTTCAAACCTAAACACAGTAATGCTTGCACACTACTGCTTGGAGGTAGAATATCTGACACTGCGGTGGTCCCACCAAGACGGACTCTTGCTGAAGAGTCCTACCACCAGGTGTATTTTAGTGATGGGAAACATAAGCCACTCGAAAATTAATGATTTAAAAGCATCAATAAGCACGCAGTAAACCGATTCTATGTAGGCACTGCCGCACCACCAGTATAGTAAGTAGAATTAAAAGTTAAAAGTAGGGGAAATGGCAATCAAAAAGTAGGTAGTTTATTTACATAAAACAAGTTTTCGCACCTTTAGCATATATAATTTCAGCTAGATTTTAATGAATATTTTTTTATACCACCACACCATAAATTGATAATGAAACTACAGCTTTCTGTAATATTATCTCTTGCTAAATCCTTTCAGTAACCCTGCTATGCTGAAACATGGTGTGTTATTAGAAAGCTAAAATATGAACAGGAAAAGTTTAAAGTTGAGGAGTTTTGACAGGCGTTTGCATAGCAAAGACTCTAGAAGTACTGAATTATGACCTGGCATTTCAAGTTAGGCTCGAAGAACCTTTACTCGCACTTGTAGGTACATAACTATTTGATAAGTATTCAAAGCATTTTCTACCTAGCACACACAAACATCTTGTGGAAAAATGTAACACTAAATTATTCATTTCTATAGACATATAGCTACTTACAGTGCAAGTCATGTTGCAAAAGCTTAAATATTTTATGGTTTCCTCTGGCGAGAAAGAGAATAGTAGAGTAGTGCATGCTTTTTCTAGGCACTTCTATATTACGCGACGCGACGCAATATCGGTAGAAACTGAGAATCTGTGCGCTACATACAGTATTTACTACGTCTTTTGCCAGTCGTAGGGGCATCCCCTTTGATTAAACCTTCTCGTCGCCTCCACTCCACCGTTTTATTACTAACTGGTTTACTGTCCGCTCGTATGGAAACTTATAAAATGCTTATTTCCTTTGCGGCAGAAACTTTACTACCGCGGTAATTCAGGACTTAGGAAAAGTAGATTTCATTTTTATTTTAAAATATACAATATCAACCGCATTTAATTTTATTTTAGCGCAAGTTTTCAAAAAGGTCTCATAAGTACCAACGTCAGCGCTGGCGTCGACGCCACCATGAGGTAAACAATATTCTGTTTCATGTCATGTACCCTAAAATAGACAGAAGTTAAGTAACAGAGCTTTAGCTGGCATGAGTCAAGAGAAGTTGATGTTGCCTGCAAATACGAGCAGCCAAGTTTTTACTTCGACGCGGTACAGTCGACACGAGATGTGCGCTTATTATAATCATAATTATATTACTATTACTTATGTCTTTGCATCATAAATACACTTCTCCGCTAAATACAAAAATATTACCCTACTCCCTTAAATGCTTCAGTTTGAAGTTATGCCCCGCTGGTGCCACTGAAGTGTGTAGTTAGTATACCTATTTACTCTACATTTAAAGGAATTCTTACTAAAAGTTGTTTATAGGGGGTTTGAAAAAAAAAAATCCTTCTCTATTTAGGCTATAAACGAAAATCGTTAAGAAACTAGCCTAAAATAACATTAGTTTATAAAAAGAACAAAAGTATTAATTTTTATTATGAAGAGTTTTTGGTTTGAAACGCGCGCAAACGTATTTGAATATCGCCCCATACAAACAATCTAAAGTATGGAACGTCAACTTTCTAATATTGGAGGGTGCGATGAAATGAAGCTCCCTAATAAATCTTCTCTATCTTCCGTAGGTAGGTATTTGCAAGGTCTTGGAAAGTACGAAACAGGCAATCCTTGTAACGGCTTCCTCGTAAAATTAGACACTTTTCCTGCTGAGCTAAACCTGAATAGGATTGTAACATTTATCAGTACCACAAAAAGAAGTTTTCGTTACTCGTAATTTTTAGGTATACTCTTTTATATATTTGTCTGGAAAAGAAAAAAAATAAACATAAAACGTATTCATTGTTCCCTTTGTAATAAGTATCTCTTTTTTTAAGATTTTCTTAATTATTTCCACAAACGAGATTAAGCAATATTATATTTAGTTTGATTATAGAATTATTTACATGAATGTCATAGTCCTTAACAAACCCAAATTTTGTCTGATAATAACTTTTGCAACGCAGCCACTGGAAAAAATAATTTTAACATTCAACCCCAAAACTGGGATAGAAAAGTTTGAGGGTAAGGTTACTAAAATTATTAAATTCCGACTTAGGTGAGGCCCAACTTACGCTACGGAACCCTAAGAGCACGAATCTTAAATATTCAAAATTAAATACGTCTATTTTGTTACATATTAGTTAAGTACATATTTTGTAAGATAGTTCATGACATTATTGAACAACATTTCTATTTATTTCTGGCAAAACATATCTAACAGTAAAGTAGTTGTGAAGCAGTTTAATGGAACCAACAATTTCTGAGAGCGCACGTTATACAAATCAAATCGGACTATTTTTCGTGTTTTGTCTAAGATTTTGGGACGTAGGTAACTTTTTAACTCCCCGGAGTAAACCAACCGTTGGGAACTTTTTTGGGATTCCCTTTTCTTGCCACAAAGAAAGTCAGATTCATTTAACGAACGGCCTTTTAAGAGAGAAAGTTCTTTGAAGCTTATTAAAGAATCGTTTCGAAGGATTAGAGCCCTCAGGGTGGGGGTCGTGGCGTTGCATAATACATGGATATTTATACCCGAAAAGTGATGTATCATAAATTAATAAGTATACTTACTTACTCTTACTATTATTGTATACTTACTTCTTATGTAAAAAATTACCTAGAAAATCTTTTTTTTGTATAATTACTCTTCAGATTTTTAACCGGCAAAGTAAGTAAGTAAGAAAAGTGGAGACGGTTCTCAAGTCAACGCGTTTATGTTTTTTTTTTATGACCACGCATGGTAACTTTGAAGGCTTTCCTCTGTGTCGTTTTGCCGCTACGTTTACTTTTTAGTCTTTGGATATTTGGATAATTCTTCTATATAAAATTATACTTTGCACTTTTATAATATTAAGTTTCTGAAATGGCGACCACGTTTTAGAAAACTTAATGTAGATAAGACAAGATGATGGTGATGGAAAATAGTACAATGTACGAGTATAATATACTTGATAGTTGATAGTTAGTAATAATTATAATTTATCGTCCAAGAAGAATCTAGGCAAAGTGAAAATCCGATTTAACTCGCACTTACCTGGCCGCAATCGGCGTCTAGATTCGATTCCCTGGCACCCTGAATGGGAATTGGATTTGCAGTTCTGCAGAGCTATGCATTATGTACCAATGTAGATACTTTTTAAATTGCCTTTACAAACGTTGGTTGTAAAAGTCTTGTTTTTGTTTAACTAACTTTCTTATCTTCGATTTGAAAAAAATCAATTACGTTATTCTGTAAACTAGACTGAAAACTATATTTTTAAAGGTGTCAAGTGCACATTTAAAGGTTATTGCAAATAATATTTATTACCCTAACCGTTGACGATCCAGTATTATTTGTATATTATCCAGTATTATTTGTGACCATATTATGACTAGATTGTAAGTAACCTTTAGAATGTAGACGTGTCTAAGTGCATATACGTACAGTGCCAAAAGAGAAATAAATTTAATTGAATTGATTATACAACTTCACTCAATGCAAACATAACACATACCACAACGCACACCCAACTATCACATAAATAATCCTGATCACACAACTTGTTTACACACTAAACAACAAACGCGCATTGCACTATATTGTAAGCAAAGCCCCCAGCACTTATATGACGTGCTGAAAAGTGAAAAGTCGTCAATTAATCTGGGCTGGGAACGGTCTCCCAGCCGTAGCCGTGCCGGATCTGTACGCGCTGACGACACGTTGATGGCTGATCGTTTGGGCGATACGGCGGCGATCTGAAGTGGATTCTATACGTCTGCGACAACCTTTATTTCTTAGCAAAGTTATCCAGTATTTGAAAAAAAAAGAAAACTAGCCGACATTCATAAAAGGTCGAAGCAATGCTAATAACTTTTCAAAATAAAATATAACTCCCATTAAAACACTTTGAACAGAACTTTCTTAACATCTATCGCGCTCCGTTAACTGCAGGTTCTTATCCCGTTAAACTCCCATTCAGTTTAGCTATTGAGGCGATAATATCGTCAGTTTATTGAACGTGGGTACTTTGATGTAAATTATAGGCGATATTCAATATTTTTGCGTCGAGAGCGCGTAAGCGTGAGGCACGCGTCAATCACGCGACAGATGTGGGCGACACAGTCAAAATTGTCGCAGGGATCACAGAAATATTTTAAATGTCGTATTTTAATATCACCCGTATATTTCTTACGCTGCTCTGACAAAGTAGGTATACTAATAATAAGAATGCAATAAGTAGGTACATGTCAATACTAGGAATATATAAGTGTACATAAGGCTTCAACAAACAGCCAAATCGGTTTAGTGGTTCTCGAGTTATAGAGTATCAAACATCCAAACATCCAAACTTTCGCAATTATAATATAAGTGTGATAGTGTGATCAGTGTGACTAGCAGTCACCCGCGACTTCGTTCGCGTGGAGCTCGGGAACCGTACTTTTTCGGAAAAGTATTATTCCTGAGTTCCAAGCAAACGAAGTCGCGGGCTACAGCTAGTACAAAATAAAACAAAGAAGGTATTACTTAAACTATTACTTATCAGTAAAATGAAATAAAAATCTGTGCTTGTTGCAGTATGACAAAAAGGTAGTAGTTCATAAAATAAGGTGGGAGCCAACGCAAATTGAAGGATAGCATAACGTGTTGGAAGGTATAAATTAAACGTCACCCAATCATACTTGTGACTCCGAGTCAAAGCACATCTGTAATTAGTCTCAGTTCAGAGCTCAGGTTCGGAGTCAGTTGATTGACTGTTAGGTGACTACGTAGACGCATGGAGGACTGGTGTTGATGTTTCACTAACTACTGATACTAACGTCAGGTTTATTATCCTATTTTTTTTTATACCACTTAAGTGTTTTTTATACCAAGTGGTAAGCAAAATATTACAAAACTTTCGCATTTATATTATATTATTAATGTGTACTTACCTAGGAATACTTTCCTAAATTTTGAAAATATTCGTGTGTATTCTCATTTCAATGTAAATTATAATGCGGAAAAATCTAGTTAGACACGTTTTAAGCAAAACAAAAACCACCAATGTTTATTATTTTTAATTTAAAATGTTTGGAATGGTAATGGAAGAGTTTTAAAGGATACAAAATCGCAGTCCATGAGATAATGGTTTAGTTTAAAGGGGTTGAAACGCCCATGTCGATAAAATGTTTATGGGTTGTTTGTCATTCAATATAGCTTGTTTCCACAGGCTAGTTGTTGTGTTCGTTAATTAACAAACAAACAAAATTATACGAGTTTGTTGAAATCATCGGAACATTTTACAGGATCGAATGTGCATATAACTAGTCGACTGCGACATGATGACTTTTTTATGATGCAAAAATGTTTCACAGTCGCAGTCGACACGAACAAGTCCCATTAAGGGATTTCCTCCTTGCTTTAATATAATAAAGTGATGCTGATATCTATTAATCGCTTCCATTCCAACTCGATTTTATTGATAAAATTTTATTGGTTGTGGCATAATAATTTGAATCGTGGCGCCGTCGCCACTGAAAATGCGTTTGCAAATAAATATAAAGCTTTTAACCAAATGAAAGTCATATATAACCGAATAACACACTCGTAACGGGGTGATATAAGCCGCTCAGAAAATGGCCTGACACAATGTAGCCGTGATAAGCATCGCACTTGTTCATAACTCGTTTGTTTTATGCACTTTTGTACAACTTCCACTAATTCATTTTGTTTGCAAAACGGCGTTGTTGTTAGCACTCAATTATATTAATGCAACAGCGGGAATGTCATTGGTAATTGGGAAATAATATACATAGTTTTTACTGGCTCTGAATTACGAGTTTCACTTTATTGAAATTTAAGGAAAATCGCTGGAATTAGGGTATGAATATTGTAAAGTAGCAAAAAATATATTAATATGATGTTATTACTTTAGATTAAAAGGATGTCTACGATTTGTAATAGGTATGTCTATATTCAACGAGTGTCTTGATAATTTACAGACGAAATACAAATTATACATATAAATTGAGTAGTACTTAACTATTTTTCTAGAATCTTATCATATAAGTAAAAACAAATTAAGACAACAGCACAATCAATCAGTATTATATTTGATATAGTAAAATATAAATATTATTGGCTTGCAAATAAGGCTTTTACCTAATAATAAAAAAATGGCGTCCTTGGTCGTTAGGCTCGTCGGAATCCTACAAAACATCGTGAACACATCCATCAAGCTGTCTCATTGTATAGACAGGGTCGTTTGGTATTATGTACCTACAGATAGATTTTTTATTATGCGAGATGCCATGCTTGATGCTTGTAATGAATGAAATGTTATCCTTTTATTAACTCTTAGTATAAATAACTGATTCAAATGATAATCTTTATTTACATTATATCAATGCAAAGACGACCCACAGAGTATCGCATCGCTCTGTTTTTTTATACATTCAAGATCACTTAGCTGCAGATACCTACAACAAATTCAAAGGAAATCATGCTGACCCTGTTTAAACTTTGAGTTTTTATGCGAAATAGGTAACAAAGGTCGTAGTTATTTTACGATATTACTTTGAAACTCGGCGGAGAGTTGTTGGTTTGTTCGATAACAAAGTTTAGTTCGTTAAGTAGGCACATTAGGGTGAAACAGGAAAACATTAAGGCGTGTTGTCGACAGTGGCTGGATGCCAGACGCTATTAAAATATGTGTGAGAGTCCACAGAAGTAAGTAGCAGGTAAATTAAACTCAGGTTGAATAAATGATGTACCATGTATAATGTCTGGCTTTGAGAAAAATAAATTTACAATAGAATCCTCCAACGCTAAAGCAGTTGCTTTTATATCCCACCAAGATGGCTTTCCCACTTTTTAAGGAAATCAGTTTGAATACTATAGTACTTCCGAACGAATTATTTTAAATAATTATGAAATAATTATATCTAAATACATATAAAATATAACTCCCTAAATTATGATAAATTATTACAATTCAATATAATGATTTAAATTATATCTCCTGTACCAACAGTTTACATTTTAGAAATTATTTCCGGTAAGGAAATAATAAATAATTGCACAACTAACATCATATAAATTCCTTAAAAATATTAATTAGAATTGTGACGCACACATACAATTATATAAACAATAATTTACTATTATTATTAATATTAATCTTGAATCTCATAACAATACCTTTAACTAAATTTCTAAAAAAATACCTACGTAAATTATAATGAATTATGAAAATATTTAAATCTAATTTTATATAATCAATAACAATTGTTGTTCCGTATTGTTTGGTTGGCGTCACTGTCGCTGACGCAAAATAATCTAAAGACTACCTTCTATCATTTAATTGAAATCCTGATATATATATTACGGATGTGAAATAATATATAAAACGCTAGCGACGGACATCATTTGGTAACACTCGGCCTTCCTGCACCTGCCGTGACCCACGGCGATCGGACTGCATCCTGGTGTCCGCCAAGCTGCCGGCGCCGCTGCTGCCGCCGCCATCGGTTACCTGTATAAGAGAAAAGAGAAGCAGTGTTTTGCATTTGAAAATATTTCGTACAGGTACGTAAGTTTTTACTTGCATGCATTATTAATAGCTTTAGTTTAAGTTCAGTGAGGCATCTATTATACAAAGGCTACTATCAGGGTAGGTCACACAGACTACTTAATTATACGACACATGCAGAATTCCTTAGAAGGTCACTTAGACATTATCTAGCGAAGATTATTGATGCTGTCTAATGTTTGTCACACAGACCTTTTATAACGTTGGTCACACAGACTTTTATAAAGTTGGTCACATAGACTTTTATAACGTTGGTCACACAGACTTATATAACATTGGTCACACAGACGGTATCATATTGTATCATTGATATCATCAAAAGTAGGTCACATAGACAGTATCTAAAATAAGTCACTTAGACAGTTAAACAGGATATAAGGGGCACACGAACGAATAGGTCCTGCAGCCACTTTGACCATTTTTATGCTAGAGTTATAAAATAATATTGTTTGTTTCAGCTTGCCAACCTGGACGGATGCCTGCATATTGGTTTCTATTGATTATTTACTTAACTAAGTGATTCGACATAATGAAGTTGTTATGGTTCAAAATAAATTACTTTGGTTTTTCTAGTTTTATTTACAGATATCTTACATAATAAATTACTAAGTTTCTCGAGTTTTATTTACAGATTAATACTTAATCATAATTGAGCTAATTAGGTACATAATAATGCAAATCATAGAACATTCTAGATAGCACTAGGTTAGCTCTCAAGTAGGTCTATAAGATCATCCCTATCTACCTCTCTGTCACTAGAAGAGCTATCTGCATCGGACATAGTTGATTTGTAAGGCCTTAAAACTTCACCCCGAACTACTGCGCTGAATTTCCTATATCCTTTCATCCCCTTGACGCTACAGATTGTATAACGATCTATAATAGGTTCTGCTTTGCTAACTCTATAAGGACCTGCATAGGGACTTTTTAATTTTTGTGAGACTTTAGCAGATGGATCTCTACTAGTTCCATCTTTCCACAAGACTAATTGCCCTACTGAATACTTTATGCATTTTTTACGGGTACGATCAAATTGGTTTTTCATGAGGGTCATATTCCTGTCAATATTCAATTTAGCACTTTGCCTCCTATCTTGCAATGCTTGGTCTTGGGAAGCAAAATCTTGAGATTGCCCTGACGGATAAGCTGGTAAACGAGAGTTCTCATGTCCGAACATGAGTTTAAACGGGGGAAATGTTGTGGTAGAATTAGGTGTATTATTTATTCCCCACACTACATCAGGAAGTTTATCGTCCCATGTGCTCTCATTTTCGGACATGGTATTTAGACCGTCAATAATTGTGCGATTTACACGTTCAACCTGACCGTTAGACCTAGGACTTGCTATAGCGTTCAAAATGTGTTTGAATTGAGTTTCTTCTGCGAACTGCTTGAAATATCTGCTAGTGAAAGCTTTACCTCTATCTGTTATGATTCTAGTGGGGTTGCCAAATAGTGTGACTATTTCTTTTAAGCGTTTAATCGTCTCTATGGAACTAAAGTTCTCTAGCAAATACGAACTTTGTAAACGAGTCTATAACAACCAACACGTACGTGTTTCCTTTTCTAGTTTTTACAAAAGGGCCCAAGTGATCAGCATGCAGAGTATGCATAGGCACTGGTACTTTCTCAATAGGATATAGCTCTCCTTGTGTCCTACCATACCCTGATTTACCATACGCGCATTGTAGACATGATTTAACGTATTTTCTTATAAACCGGGTCATTCCGCTAAACCAAAACTGAGCTTTTACAGTTTTTTCGCATCTCTCAAAACCTGGGTGCCCTATTTGATCATGATACTTCTGCAAAAGGCCATATTTTGCTAATTTCGGTATAACGAAGCGTTCTCCATGCAAAGTTTTCCTATATAAACTGTTTTCTTTAACTACGTAATTATTTTTTATGTCCGGGTTAGTTGTGTGTTCTTGTAACTGTGTGAGTATGTGTTGTATATTATCGTCTTGTAATTGAAGCGTAATTAACCAGTCTGACTCTTCGATTTGGAAAATGGGTTCTGTAAGGGGGTTTCTACTTAATGCATCTACGTGCTTCATACGTTCACCCGGTCGATACTCTATTTGCAAATCAAAATCCTGTATAGTCAGCCACCACCGAGCTATGCGAGGAATGAGATCTTTTTTGACTAAAGTAGTGCGTAAGGCCGCGCAATCTGTAATTACTTTTACAGGTATTCCTGTCAAGTAGATGCGAAAACGTTTTAGTGATTCTACTACGGCTAGAGTCTCGAGTTCGTAACTATGATAAAACTGTTCCTCTTTAGATGTAACTCTACTGAAATATGCTATAGGTTTTATTGATTTATCTGGTTGATGTTGCAAAAGTATGCCACCTAGTCCTAATCTGCTCGCGTCAGTGTGTAATTCTGTCGGTGCTTTGCTATCGTAAATTCCTAACACTGGCCTTTCTGTTAGTTTATGCTTCAATGTTTGAAATGCTTTTTCTTGTTCCGGACCCCAAACCCATTCCACATCTTTTTTAGTTAGCTTTGTTAAAGGTAAAGCAATTTCAGCAAATGCGCGAATATACTTTCTGAAGTAGGAAGTTAGACCAATAAATTGACGAATTTCGTGAACATTTCTAGGTTGTCGGTAGTCTGAGACGCAATTAATTTTAGCTTCACCAGGTCTTATTGTACCTGCAGCAATTTCATGTCCTAAATAATTGACGCTTGTTTTTAAAAATGAACATTTACTCAAATTTAATTTTAGATTGGCTTTTTGCAATAGCCTCAATACACGTTTTAGCAATTGTATCCCTGCTTCTACGGTTACAGTAGGTAACATCACATCATCAAGATATGTTGCGACATCGTTTTTAACGTCATTTAGAGCTATGCGTATAAGCCTAGAAAACACAGCAGGCGCGTTAGCTAAACCAAATGGCATTTTTAGAAACTCAAATTGCCCGGAAGGTGTTACAAAAGCAGTTTTGTGAATAGAGTCGTCAGCAATTTCTACTTGATAGTATCCTTGGGCTAAGTCAAGAGTTGTAAAGTAGCATTTTCCTGCCAACTTTGAAACTTGGTCATCGATATGTGGTAAGGGGTAACGGTCTTTGACAGTTTGAGAGTTTAAAGCCCTATAGTCAATACACAACCTATAATCTCCACTTTTCTTTTTCACTAATATGACCGGGCTTGCGTATTCAGACATCGATTCACGCACTATTCCGGAATCGATTAGATCCTGAACCTTATCATTAACAATTTCGTTTTCCTTATGGGATAACCTGTATGGCTTAAAGTGAACCGGATTGTCAGTCGTTGTCTGGATACGCATTTGTACAAGGTCTGTGCAGCCTAAATCTTTCGTGTCCCTAGCAAACATATGGCTGTAGTTATTCAATAAGGTAATGAGTCTATCTAAGTTCGAACTACCTAGATCTCCTACATCTACTTCATGCATATCTAATACTCTAGAATAACTGGGTGGACGAGTACATGAATCCAGAGACATTACGTTAGGAACATTATCGGATACAGGGGCTACTAGTTCAGCACGTGCTATTAGTTTGTGAGCTGGTAACGATATTGTGGAGTCACTCATATTTATGAATTTTAACCGCCCCTCGATGCAGATAATTCCTCCAGGGATAGCGTAACACATTTTCCCTAATTGAAAGTAAACAGAATTTGTTAAAAAATGCAAGTCATCGTTAGATTCAATGTCTACAAATACATCGATTAGGCAGACACACTGAGCTGGTATACTAACATCATTTTTCAGGTGAACGCTGTATTTTGAATTGCAATCTATGCTTCCTAGTTCAATGCGCTTAAGGCAATCGTCTACAGTAGAGGTTTGTACGAATGTGACAGAATCTGAAGTGGTTACTAAACTTATACCAGGTTGGTTTATCATCGGCTGGCCAATGATTAGGTCTACGTCAGACAGATCATAATCAGTTATTTCGACGGTACCACTCAAACACACATTGTCAATGCAAACATCAATAATAGTCCTACCTAACGACTGTGTGTGTGCACCTCCAAACCCTCGCATTACTATAGCTGATGGTGAAATTATTAGATTTAACTGTTTCGCTTTACTTTGAGTTATAATATTAAGTTTACTTCCAGTATCAATATATACTATAATTTTTTCTGTGCCGATGAATGCAAAGAGTTTGTACATGCTCAAGAAATAATTAGCAGTGGTATACATGATCTGACTCACCCGAGGTGCTTGTGTTTGTTGCCCCGTTGACCCCGGGGCAGCTCTGAACCAGCAAGTAGCCGATGTGTGTCCGGCACGCTGGCAGGTATCGCAGCGTTGTTGAGATCTGCAATCTCGCGCCTCGTGTCCACTCCGTCTGCAAATGTAGCACCGCTTCACTCCCTGCTGCTGTGTCGGCGTGGTTGAACTTGCATCTGCTGTACCCCGTCTCCATGTAGATTTCCGCGATGATGTCGTTTCCTGTCTTGACGATGCTGTTGTTTTGTAATTTTCAAGCGATGACAGGTAACCGTAGTAAAGAATATCAGGTGACTGGCACTGAAACGCTTTTGCATTTGCACGTAGTTCCGCGGGTAGACCTCTGATTATACATGAGATGGCTTCTTCTCCATGGATATTGCACTTTTTAAGAAGCGACACCTTGTCGTGGTAGTACTTTGTCATGGTTTCACTGTCTTTCTTGGTCCTTAACAGCATATTCTCTAGTTTGTCCACGTGGTCAATCGATCTTGGAAAAGCGGTTTCCAAGGCTTTTTTCCATCCATTTCAGTCAAGGTCGTAACTATCTAAATCGTCATACCAGCATCTAGCAGATCTACGAAGGCGAAGCTGCATCACGAACTGTCTCTCTGTAGCATTCCATCCATAAACTTCACCAAGCTGATCAATTTTATGTAGCCAACTGCTGACGTTACTCGTGTTGTCTTCCGGCCGGAACTTGGGGATTACTTCTGCGTCAGTATGGCTTATCTTGTAGCGTTTTCTAGGTACGGGCGTAGAGTCTTCGGAAGAAAAAAAATTCGGGCTATTTTCGGTATCTTCATTGTTAGACGAGTCTTCTTGCTGGATTTCTTTTCTTTTTATGCCTAGACCAGATGCGTAGGGGCCCGACATTTTCTTCTTATCCCACTTCTGAAGTGTGAGAGTCCACAGAAGTAAGTAGCAGGTAAATTAAACTCAGGTTGAATAAATGATGTACCATGTATAATGTCTGGCTTTGAGAAAAATAAATTTACAATAGAATCCTCCAACGCTAAAGCAGTTGCTTTTATATCCCACCAAGATGGCTTTCCCACTTTTTAAGGAAATCAGTTTGAATACTATAGTACTTCCGAACGAATTATTTTAAATAATTATGAAATAATTATATCTAAATACATATAAAATATAACTCCCTAAATTATGATAAATTATTACAATTCAATATAATGATTTAAATTATATCTCCTGTACCAACAGTTTACATTTTAGAAATTATTTCCGGTAAGGAAATAATAAATAATTGCACAACTAACATCATATAAATTCCTTAAAAATATTAATTAGAATTGTGACGCACACATACAATTATATAAACAATAATTTACTATTATTATTAATATTAATCTTGAATCTCATAACAATACCTTTAACTAAATTTCTAAAAAAATACCTACGTAAATTATAATGAATTATGAAAATATTTAAATCTAATTTTATATAATCAATAACAATTGTTGTTCCGTATTGTTTGGTTGGCGTCACTGTCGCTGACGCAAAATAATCTAAAGACTACCTTCTATCATTTAATTGAAATCCTGATATATATATTACGGATGTGAAATAATATATAAAACGCTAGCGACGGACATCATTTGGTAACATATGCTAACCAATTGGACGCACAGACTTCATTTCTACTTATTCGCTTAGCTTTCGAATTTTTGGGCACAATCATGATTAAAAGCTGCTTTATCGCGCCTGTCGGCGCTGGCACTTGCCGGTACAAATTTTTGCCTGCTAACGTCTTTGCGTAGGCTGTAATGTAGTCGTTCTACAACTGGTACCGAATGGTGCGAGTTGAGAAACACAAAAATAATATTATATGCATTATACAACTGGTACCATTTGAACAAGTAGATGTTTTTGTACAGTGCCACCAAAAAAGTGTGCTGGCACAAATGTTTATTCTGGTCGACTCACTGAATCTAACAAGAACAAATTGTGCGCGTATATTTATTCTGGTGGAATTCCTATAACTTTAAAATTTGGTCCGCCACGTTCAAAAAATTCCGTTACTAATATTGAACTATCGAGGATTAGATAATTTATTTTAAAAACTAAAGTTTTCACGTGCTGATATAGGTATCAACAGTGTACAAAACTTTTCACCGATATTTATAATTCAAGTGAATTTGAAGAGTAGTAGAGTTCTTTGTGATAGAGCTCGCCCGGGGAAGGACTACCACCATACCTATTTCTGCCGCCAAGCAGTAATGCTCGCATTGCTGTGTTCCGGTTCGAAGGGTATGGTTTCCGGTGAAATTACAGGCACATGAGACTTACCATCTAACGTTTAAGGGTGGTAACACGCAAGTGATATCTATGATGTTGCAAGCGTACATAGGCTACGGTAGCCGCTGACCATCAAGTGGGCCGTACGCTTGGTTGCCACTTTAGTAGTACAAAATACTTTGAGTTTGTGTAGGGCATGTGCATATACACCCACGGCAGATAGTTTAAAACTGTATTAGTACCGGTAAGCGCCTGTAGACAGCAAAAACCTGTTTTCTATTATAAATTGTTAACGCAAATTGAGTAATTTGCATAAAACACCGTTGAAATCGGAATACTATCTTTAGTGTATCGTTCGTTGCGTTCGTGAGGTCATTATAATTCTTTCTTCTGCGCACTGGTTCCTGAGCTCTCATAAATTATAAAATACAAGGGCCTCCGAATATTGAACTCACGGAACATCACGATACACTGTAAATTAAATATTAGGCATTGCGTTAAAGTAAATTAAAATGTGCAACTATATTTAGTATTAAAATATGCATGTCCGTTAAATATGTTGAAACTTGGCATGGCATGTGGCCGGAAGGCCATCCACAGCGATTCGACAAGTTAAGCATAAAGGTTGACGCAGACGTATAGAATCCATTTCATATTGTCGTCGCCTCAACCACACGACCAGCCATCAACGTGATGTAAGCACGTCACTGGACCACCACGACTAGAGTAGCTAGAGTATTGCACGACGCGAGACGGCACGCCTTGTAGACAACTTTTTAATTTGTCATGTAAGTGCGGAAACCACAAAAGCTGAACGCGCAACAACGAGCACGAGCGCGTTTTTGACATTTTGTCGGGTAAGTTGATGCTGATACGAAGTAAGTTAATAATTATTATGTGTGTACATACACTTGTACAATATAGAGATTTATGCATAGAATACTCAGTCGCGCGAGCTGAGGAGACGTTGATCTGTCGCCGGGGTGATACATGTGTACAACCTTAACTGAGTTTCATATTTGTATCGAGCATAACATCCGTCAAACTATGCACGCTCGAGTTCCCGCAGATAAATCTGTTAGCGCAGGTGGGAAGTTTAGAATTTATGTATTCCATGTCCCGATGCGACTCTGGAATTCAAGTAGTTGAGTGTTTAACTTCCATGTTTGTGACAGCCGAGTAAGCAATCATACCTGCCGTGATGCATTTGTAATGGGCTGAAGTGGCTGAAGTTAGCTTCGGATTTTGAATGATAAGAATCAGTAAGAATAATATTAGATTACAATATTCTTTTTTTATCTTCAATAAATGTACACAAGAATTGCCATGTCAAAGTTATTCCAGAACAAAATATTTGACTTTGGTTTCGAAATCCATTTGACAGTAATTTGACAAAAAAGTCAGTCCTGCAAATGTATGTTTAATTATAGTGTTTTGACCAGCTAAACAAACTCGGGCCAAAATCAAACTGGGTAAAATTTTTCAGGCCGCGAAGGAAACTTATTTTAAATACGTGTACCTACACACAACGTGTACAATAAAAGTTACCTTATTATGATTTTTGTCATTAAGTTAAGCAAATTTTGTTTGTTAAAACTTTCGGTACAGATACGGAATAGGTATGAACAAAGTCATTTAGAACTTAGAAGTTGTGTAATGTCTCTATTTATATTAAACTAGCCGCCCCGTAGATTTGTGCCGCCCGCACAATTAGTTCTTTATAAAACAACATTTGAATATCAATTGACTCATTAACCCATAAGATTAATTTTATATAAATTTGCTGTTCTGTTTTTTTACGTTTTAATTGTGCGAATTCGACGATAAACAAACTAATAAAACCGAGGCAACTCAAACCACTGTGTGATCGTTTGCGTCACTGCGTCAATAGCATCATTTATTATACGCTCTATCACGCATCATCATTCTCGGGTGCAATCCTTAAGCGACCATTTCTTTCACGCATGCTTATCGATACCACACACCATGTTACAATCCGGGTACCATACCAGCGGTGTTTATAGCGGCTTTTCATAACGTTTGTGACGTCCGTTGTGATTACCCTAAGCTTACATCGCTGTGCATACCATGTTTGCAGTACCTATAAAAAACTAACAAAGTAGACATAGAACCATGTCTCGAGTAATCGCGCGCGAATAATCGTTGCTCTAACTAAATACTACCTAATGTAAATAAAATTGTATTAGAAAGTAATCACAATGCAGAATGTAATATGAACCTAACATTGTACGCAGTGTTTAGGCAAAAGTTACCATCTATGTATGCTTACATCGCCTTTTAAAATCTTAAATTTTATTGGCCGTTACTGCAAAAGTATAGCTCCGTACACTTGAGATTGAAACCACATGCTCGGAAAATGAAAATAGAAACCCAAAGCTTTCATTTCGGTAACCAAAACATTATTTTGTAATTTTCAAAATGGCCTCGCGTAACCGTAGCTCAGCAAAACATTATTAGTACCGCATATTGCAGGATGCAGTATAATAGTTACTATATACCGTGTATAGTAAGTAACCATAATATAGTAACCCGAACAAATGTTGTTCGGGTCTGCGTAGCCCGCGCCGCACCGCATCGCCAGCGCCGCCGGCAGCGTATCATGAGGCAAGCAAGACAAGTCAGCGGTCGCTCCTCAAACCGGGAAGTAATTAAACTTGCTACTCAACTATTATCTGTGGGCCCGAAGTCAGGAACTTCCCCGTGTCCCGTGTAAAACTTTCGTCACTTAAATTAAACTCTACTTTAATCCAACAATCTTTGTTATATCCTTTGTGATCTCACCTCTCGCTATTATTATGCATGCTTACCTAACTCTGTTTGGAACACCGTGTTTCGGTAATATGAACTTATGCTTTCGACGTCGCGTCGCTGAACGGAACGTGTAACGCAAATTAATGCGTGCAGTGTGTTCGTAAATCTGGCAATTAGGTCCCGCGCTGTACTCGTTAACTAAACACGAAAATACGAGTTACTAACTACAAGATAAATTACTACAAGTAGGTCTCTATCTCTGTCCACTATCTACTAAATATCATAAAAACAATACAATTTAGGAAAGGAGTTGTTTCTCGATGTATGGAGCCGGGCCTAGGTCTTTTGTAGGGATAGATATTTAGATATTCAATAAAGAAACCATTTTAAGCTGTTTATTTAATTTATTTTAGCTTCTTTCACAATCTTAGGTAAGTTTATCTTTGTGACGGAGTGCAACACCATGCAAAACAACATGGCGGGTTTAACGAACAACTGGGTTATTAGGTACTGTCAAAGTCAAGATACGTCACGTGGCTAATAGCTGTCATTGCGGACCTCCAGTGTTCCCGTTTTCCAAAAAAAATTATTAGGTACTTCAGAGTTGTTTAAGTTTTGTTCTGGAATACGGACCTTTTCTTGTGACTATAGGCAATCAGAATCGAATAATAAATTATATTTCTCTCGCCGCCACGTGAAGGATTCAATTTCCTAGAAACTGAAAGTGATTTGTTTTTGCTATCGACAACGATACAACAAAATGACCTAGAAGAACCTTTAATGGAGAAACTTCGTGGAAAAACCCACTCTAATGCTTATTCTATTTCAACAGTTTAGATCCATTTTGAGAAAAGGACCCACAATATTTTTTATATTTTTTACTAAAATGTCCTTAGAAAATTAAATAAATTAAGGTTTCCTGTTTGCCATAGCTCATTCTAATTGCCTTATTCACTGTCACGCTGGACGCTTCGGGATGAAGCTTTTAAATTGAGATGAAAGTGTAGAAGGAAATTGTGATTTGATTTCAAAATATTGTTTCGTTTAATTAAATTCATTTGGGATGGTTAATTGTGTCAGCTGATAATTTAAATAAAAACTTCACTTCATTACGTCATTATTCATCTTTTTCTGATATGACCTATAGAACCAAGAACCAACGTCAAAATATGTCTGTGCTATATACCTAGTGCTAAGTCTGTGCGTGTGATAGACACTCGCAGTTTAAAACTGCAAAAAAGAAAAATACTCAAGAAAAAATTAGCGATGCATGCAATTGCAATTGCACGGGTATTGATAAATGTTCAATGGCTGCACCTACGGGTGCTTATTGTGTGCAGTACACTGTTGTGTCAGTAACAGTTGCAGCAGTCAAAGCATTTACCAGCCGATTCAACTATTATCTACGCTGACAGGTCTTCACGAGTCCGCTTGACTGTATACTTTACGCCAACGGCATATTGATAGTTTCTTAGGGTAAAGTGACGGTCGTTTTATTGCCTGTTACGTAGGTACTGAACATTACGAAAAGTAGTCTTATCACGGCCGTACGCCGACGTAATATGGATAGTGGGGTTACAGATCTCAGTTCTTCACTATGCTGCCCACGTACTCTTTTCGATCGTAAAATCCGTTTGCCCCAAAATGGCCTTGAATAACACACAACTAGATCAGAGATAAATAAGGACTTATTTCACAAATGTTGTTTTGTTGGGGCGAGCATTTTATCGCCTCAAATAAAGTTTCAAATAAAACAAATTTTATTTCCAGTTTCTGTTGCTCGTTTGTCTTTCTAATGGCTTTGTATTCTACGCTACATCGATATAAAATACTTAAGTCTTATGTTTAGTGAGATAAAGTGAGCTTCACTATTTTATGATCAAGATGTTGCGGTTTCAAACGGTTTTGTTCTTCCTTCCTTGTGATTGTTATCGGAAATGGAAATGTAAGCTTGGTGTTTTCCGAACAGTGAATGGTACACAATAGAATCGATACAAAATGATTAGGGTCTGCTTGCACGAGAATAATGTATTGTGACTAACTAACTAATCACAACTAGTGTGTTGTCAAAGCAAACCAACAGGTCAAATTTAAACAGAATTTAGCTTCAAATTATATTGCGTGCCTTATTATTCATAATCAACATACAGTGTTATATAACAGTTATATTCACCAAGACGATTGATTATGAATAAGAAGGTTAAGTACCTACCTACTTACCTACAATAGTTTTAGTTATAGTTTTATTTTATGTTTCAATTTTTATTTTAGTTTATATATGGTGGACTAAATAAATAAACTTTATTAATATTATTATTATAGTAAATTATTTTTTTTGTTATTCAAAATTATGTAACTATTCTAAGATTCTTATGTATATTTATTTGTTTCCATGCTCTAAATAGCAAGTTGGCTTCAAGGACATAACTCAAACTTCATATTTGCCACTGTGTGTCGACGAGTTAGAGTAACAAACCGCGAGCCCTGTAAAGTCGATGTCAAAGTTATGCTCCGGGTTGTGTTCGATCCACTATACACTAATATTATTAAGTGTTTTTTTCTTTTAATACACTAAAGTGGCAACCAAGCATACGGCCCACTTGATGATAACCTGTTACCGTAGCCTATGTACGCTTGAAACATCAAAGATATAATTTGCGTGTTGCCACCCTGAGACGTGGAACGTAAATCTCATGCCCGTAATTTCCAGTGAGATATAGGACACAGACTTTTTGCGTATAAGCCGGGGCCTGGCAACTGCCACTTCAACTTGCTAATTCTCAGAGTAACTTCTTTTTGTTCTTGTAACTATAGGTCTAAAATTGTATTTGTTTATACTAAATGTTTTTCAGAAATGGCGCTGATAATTATGCATTTCTAAGGTACTAAGTGGTGGTCGCAGCGTGTTATCGATGCACGCACAGTCGCAGTTACCACCGCCGCCGCCGCCGAGTGGCGCGCGTTTCCTGTGAAACCGGCGCCGTATCGTGTTCTCGCACATTGTTCGACCACTAGTTCCGCGTGAGCGAAATTCTGCTCATAGTTTGTATACAACATCGCGCGCTTACCCACTGGAATCGAACAATGCATGTGCGGACTGAAAGTTTATGTTATTCCATCCACATCGTTACAGCTTTTGCCACAGAACGTAAACTATGTAAATAAAACTGAACTAATATTACAATGCTTTAATAAAATAGTCAGGGTAGGTCATTATACTTTTGCTTAATTTAAAGTAACTATATTAATTGAATGTAAACCATAGATTGAAATCTTAAAAACCAAGGTTGTCATATTATTGTTTTGGAAAAAAGTAACCCTTGTTATAAAAATCACTCAAGTACTGCACGTCATCCGCAGTGCCAGTGCAGCAGTGACCGACCATCAATCGAATAATTGGTTTATGGAACAGAACAAATGGTTATTACGTGCCCATCAACGTAAAAAATCATCAGTACCGTAGAGTTGCTGAGATCCAAACCAAAACTTGCTCAAAATTAGTGCCTATATTTTTCTATGAAAAAAAATTTTTTTTGAGCCGAATGTTTAATTTTTAAGGAACCAACCAAAAAATTAAAATTTTATTATTTTTTAAAGATTTGACTGGAGCAATACTAATATTAAGTAAACATAAAATTGTCATAAAAGTCTGCGTCCTAACATACAGTAGGTAATCCTATAGTTTCTAACCCTGACATATAATAGCAGTTATATAATGTAGAATTAGTAAGTTGAAAATTTATTAATATTAACGAAAATTAGGAAGAACAAAATTAGAACTACTTTATACTACCTGACATTAGTGTTAATAACTATTATAACTAAACATTTTAGGAATTGAGACTACTATGCCTATGTATGTCTATATAATATGTTATAATAACAAATATGTATGTCAGTTTAAGAATATGGGAAATTTAACATTATGGCGACAGTATTTTAGAACTAGCATGTTATGTCTTGTGATATTAGGACCAAAGCCGTTATGTGTTACAGAACCCCGTTTTGGCTGTATTTCTAAGCAGGATGTACCTATGTAAGAGAAGGAGTTATATAGACTTTCTTCTGATGTTTCATTTGACTTAGGTCCTCACCTAAGAGGATCTGACCAACTGAGGATCCTCAATTGAAATACTTACTTAATATACCAAAAGTTATAATAACGTTTAAAATGTAAACGAACCAACGGAAAGTAGCTTAACAGAAAATTCATGAATACATTGATAGCTGGATTGCTAGGTGAACATTGTTTTTTTATTATCACGTAAATTTGGTCTGGCTGGTCTGGTGCAGCGGCTATCGCAATCTGTAAATTATTTATAATATTATTTAATATTTAAATTATGTAGTTTACCCGGTAGACCACGTTAGAGGTGGAGAGACCTACCTGAAAGTTTGGTACAAAGTAGCTCGGAGACTACTGAAGAGAAGAATAAATTGCCTTTATATTGGGGCACCACAGGCTCAATAATAACAATAATAAGTTTATTGTAGTTTACATCGGGACGAAACGAATCATATTTGCTGATCATGCATACACTTTTGTCCCGCGCCTTGTGAATTGGACATGCAGTAATAAGTACTTTATCGCATGTCCGTTACACGAGTAATTTCAGAAGATGCTAGGCTACAAGACAACTGACTTCATGAGTAGTTTCACGAATCAAACAACGTAGTTTCACTGAATCAAACACCCAAACTGCAAGTTACATAACCTTCTGTTCTCACAATCCAGCACACGAATTGAAATTTAAACAATCTGCTGACGCCAGTCGGAGGTTGGAGAGCGAATTGCCAGCGGACCGTGTGTCCGAGTCATCAAAATATATATTCAACTTTCTAGTCTACGTTAACAGAAAACTTATGTACGCAGGTGTTCCAGCGCTTTCGTGCCAGCATAAATTAAAACCCAGGTAAAATGTTGCAATACGTATAAGTTTTAATGAATATTGTTTATTTAGATTTAGGGTTTGCATCGAGACAGGCTTACGTATATTTGCATGCCAGAGCTGACTCTATACTAGCATCGTGTTAATTATTTTGTTGTCAAGTTTAGTAACCTGCCTACTTTGCAGTAGTTAGTATACTTATAGGATAAGTCATAGTATAATAAGTATGTTGTAACACTCGACACGAAAGAAGAAGAAGAAGTAGTTAGTCACGACTTAAGTCATAACTAACATTACTGACTGACTCTATGTAAATCTGCCTTTAATACCTATGCATTTTAGTGCAATTATTATAGTTTTAAGTAGGCACTTAGTTTAGTCGAATTATGCCATATTTTTCTAATTGTTCTAGTTAGTACCCCATGAAACATCAAGTTGTCATATACATAGATATAAATGATAACTTGATGTTTCATGGCATGTCATTGACATTTCTATTAACTACCTAATAACGTTTTTCAACACACTTTTAAAAATTAAAAATGATTTAAAAAGTACTCCGAAAAAGAAATACCAAATCCGTTTCCAGCATTCATTTTAAAAATAACAGTTCAAAATAATGTAATATTGTGAAGTGCGCAATCCCGACTGTCATGATACTTTTGAAAATGTATTAAGTATATACGGGAAGATGTGCCTTCGTCCTATGGGAAATAATCTGCTTGTCCATATATTTCCAGTGAAATTTTGCGAATCATGTATAAAACTAAGGGTTCATGTAAAATATTTTGGCATAGGCTCATTTCAAAAGCCATCATAAAGTTCGAACAGGCTTTTAGTACTATGACATTTCTTCCTGAAATAAAGAATTAGATACCTAATTGGGCAAAAATTGGCTAGACTGGTAATGCATAAGAATAGGCACCCGGATTAAATACTTTTTCTTTATTATTTTATTTCATGAAGTTGTTTCATGACTTGTGAATATAAGTCGTGACGTCGTAAATATTGATAGTACAAGGTATATAAAAATAGGTATGTATCGTGAAGATTTTGAACTAGTACCTGACACATAATAAATAAATAAATAAATAATGCTGGACAATCCACACAGCATCATCTAGCCCCAAGATAAGCTACTGTTTAAACAGAGCTGTGTTATGGTACTAGATGACTGATATATACTTAATACAATACAATACATAGATAGATATTTTTTATTATATATAGAAAATACCCAGATAATAGTACTTTATATGCATTCTATATATTATACGCGTTTGAAACGAAGAATTTTTGCGCACGTTCGATTTATTGATAGCACAAAGAAGTTTTTGTCCTACAACTTTTACTTGTATGTGCATATAGTATATGACAGCTTACAGGTATTCGGCCATACTGTAATCGATGAGCAATTTTAATCACCTACTTACGGCAATATTACCCATTTATTTTAAGCGCGTTAATGTCCCACTTGCTATTATTTTGGGTTTTGTTATTGGTGGCAAGGGTGTCGTAAGCAATTTATTGTTGCGAGGTAAAATGCAAAATTTTGGCAACCGTACCCGGTTGTAATGCGAGACGCTGAGTGTGTGGTAGCGATATTATGTGCATTAATAATATGCAGGTTTACGCAACGCAGTCACCTTTCAGCGAATATTTAACGGTAAAAACTTTTGAAATAGTTTATGTATATATTTCGATGCTAGTGTGTTTAATGATGCGCTATAATTTTTTTATTTCTACGCACTTTCCAACAAAACAGATTTCACATAGATATATTTACGTGTTTGTTGTACCTACCTATACCTACATGCCAGCGTTAATCAAGTGTATTAATATGATATATAAAAACAACAGAAAAAAAACACACTTTTTATGATATAGATAAAAATATAGATTGGTAACAATCAATATTTTATTGACAGACTTCATCCATCAGACTTTAAAAATCAATCATAGCCAAAGTACGTCTCCAGACAACTTGATCAATTTGACAATTTCATCAGAAATTTTATCTAAACACAACTGCCGAATTTCAATAACGTACCTAGTACTAATAATGAGGTATTCCTCGAGGCACACCTAGCTGAAGCGCACCAAGATGAAGCAAGATGATGATGAAATACCCTCATAGCGCACCCGCTTAAAGGTGCGCTTCATTCGGTAGGTATAACTGTCAAGTTTTTATTCCTCGTAGCACACTAATGATAATTAAGGCTCTAGTTAGATCTGTTCTGTGACAAAACAACCAGAAGTCGGTGAAATTAAACTTCTTATTATCCGTTATACCAAGTTAGACACATAGTAAAAGTGTGAAAAAAAAAAAAAGATAATTGACCGTGTTTCAAAAATTAAGTTACAAGATATTTCAGTAATAAAAAATTAAATAAAAATTATTATTTTTATTGTTGTTTGGCGACAATAAAATGATAACCCAAAATTGTTATACCCAAACGGGTAACAGGAATGTACGTTAAAGACTAATTACATTTGGGCTAGTACTATTTACTTGCGGAATTTGAGGGAACCCAAGTAAATATTGAACTTTAACCTTATTATTATTACGTTATAAAAGTATATTTCTCTCCTCATTTAGAATGAAATCAAAATCTAAATTTCATCCATTTGTAGTGTTTTAAAAGTAGGGCTTTGTTTGGACCAACTTAGACGTTTTTGGATCTAAACTGATCTAAATCACTACCAGACGGAAGCGTTCCCAATAATTATGCTAGTGGCATTATGGCAATCTTGATACATTGAGCCATATACGTCGCTTCGACCAGACGCCTGAAAAAAACGTGATTTTAAGTAGTATAATCCTAAAACTTATGTACCGTACTAACATCTGATTCCTCTGAAATACAAAACCCTAAAAGTAAGAATAAGCATTTTTGATGAAGAATTCAATCAAAATGCGAATGCCCTTTCTTTTGTACCCTATTAATAAACCTAACCTCTAAAACCTTTTCAACCATTCCACTTTTAGAAGTGCAGCCAGCTAAAAAACACGTTTCATTACTAACTCGGGCAATTACAAGAATTCCTTAACGTTATCTAAAATTGAAATCCGTATTACTCGTACTGCCAAATGCTCGTGTGGGGACGACGGCATAACGGTTCTAAGAAAATCTGCCAAAGAGTTCAGGCTACCTATCGATTCGTAAGTCCTTGGACAGCAAAGGGTTTAAATTTATAATGGCACAGTTTTTAACTTTATGGCGCGATGGACTGCCTCACTAACACGCAAGAACGAAGTGCGGATATACGTTTGATCTGCCATAAAATGTCGTTCGTTTCTACTTCATGTAAAACGAGAGTAGTACCATCGAAATAAATTGAAATATTAAACGCGCCATATCTAAGCGGACAAAACAAAACACAAACCTCAAACAAAAAAACCGTATTACTTTTTTTTATACTACCCGGCGCGGTTTCACTCGCGTTATGTTTTTCGCAATTTTTTCATAATTTCTCGTCGTTTAAACCTTCCCTGGATTCCTAATACAAACATTTCAAGACCAAAATTAGCTAAATCGGTTCAGCCGTTCTCAAGTTATATCGAGATAAAAAAAGTTGTTACTTTTTTTATAAAAACGATTAATCTTATTAATTGTTGTGCAGCCAGTCACACGTCTTCTTAACTCTTAATTTCATAGGTCAATATTTTGATGTTGTGACATTATAATCGCCTCGTTATTGATTCATAAACGTTCAAGCTGGTCCACCCTGACCCGTGCCGTTACTGCAGTCTCATAAAGTATGTAGTCGGTACCAATATACGCTCGCAGAATTTTCATTCCTGTCTAAAATTGTTTGTGAAATCGTAATCAGTAACATGTGCGTGTCATTTGGAAGTTTTACCTTTATCGCGATCGGTTTTGCATTATATCAGCAAGCGGCCGTTTAGATTGAAAACAAAGTTCGGTTCAGAATAGGTATTGTAATTTCACAACTTTTAACATAAACATGGTACATTTGGCTTGTTTTACCAAATCAGCACTTTACCCGGTTGGAGGGTGTGTCTTTATGTAGGTAAGTACTACTGTATGGTATTTTATACCTACTACTTCTTTTATAGTATGCTTTATATTTTATCTGATAGTAGGTACTGCTTTAACCTTAAGTATGTGTAGGAAAAATTACTAATTATATCAATGTATTACCTATACCTATGTAAAAAGTTATAATTATGTAAATTAAATATTTACGTAAATTTTTTAATATAAATAAATACTATAATAATAATATAATATTTGTTAAATCCTCTCTGCTACCAATCTACGAATATATTTTAAGGATAGCCTAAACAGTTACTTTAAAATTCTTGCTAAAGAGATATCTAAGTTTTAGACTCCTGCGTTGCCTTAATTCAGTGATAAAACATTTAGAACTTTAAATAGGTGCTTAAGCTACAATAAAGTCTCGTACTTAATTCGTTTAAGTCCCACAGGTACGTAGTTACATAGAATCTATATCTACGAACGTTCATTGCGAAGACATTTGGGAAAACCTACACGTCTGCGACCAGTCAACCGTGATGGCTAACGAAATGAAGTGATAGAAGGATCTTTGTAAGCCTACTTAACTCCCTTAGGTATTTTAGATAGTTTATAATTTAACTCCAATTTGTTTGAAAGTTTATTTGTTTATTTATTTCTTTAATAATCCCTAGACGAAATTTTATCCTACTTCATTTTTCATTTGCACTTTGGACACATCTGTTTCTTGCAGACGAGACTGATGTCAAAGAAGAAAAACTAATTTATATAATAATTGTTATATTTAGGTATAAAACATAATCTACTTAAAAAAAGAGAAAGCATACTCAGTACTCACAGACAGTGAGTTATGTATTTAGTTAGTGATTCATAACTATAGTAGTTCTCCGAAGACCTTGCAAGCACAAACTTTTAAAGGTGAGCAATTTACCGCATTTTGAAGAGAAATTGATTTTTCTGTATCACGCTGAAGATTTTCATCAGGTCTGCACAGTTTTTTATGAGACTAACGTAAAGTTACTGTCTACCTTTCAAATAAAAAAAACCATCGAAATCGGATCTTACAACTTCACACGGCGGAGATATCCAGTAGCCCCTTTTTGCCCACTTTTTTGGAAGAGAAAGTGCCTCCTAACCTCGTTCCACAATCCTCAACGACAAAATAAAACTATGAAGTCAAAAAACCTGTAAGTATACCAAGATTCAACCAGATCGCGGTTGAAAATGTATCTCTATATGTAGACGAGAACAGACAGACGGACTGAGCATTGACAAAAGCATTTTTTGGCAAATATTGAAACTGATTAATATTGAACAGCTTCACTCGCTCGGTCAATAAAATGAAAATTAAAATAAGAGGATGCCTAGTAGGTATAAAAAAGTCTTATACAAATGCTGTCTTTTCAAAATACTCTCATTTTATCTTTTATTTTTGTTACCTTTATCCAAACATTTATGTGCTCTGTAGGCGTTAGTAGATAATTTGATAGAGACGAAAAGCCTTAACTTTTTAAAACTTTAGTTTAGTTGCTATTTGTGTATTATCTTCTAGGCTATAAATTATCTAGTTTGTTTACTGTAAGACAGTTTTATTTTTCAGGGTCTATTGAAGGCATAATATTATAAACTACGACCTACTATAAGATAATTTTAAGATTGTGTTGTTCTCATATAAGTGACATGTATTTTGTCTTTTTGAGAATAAAAATATTTAAACCTTAAAACCTTAAACTAATGAATACCTATAATATTTCTTTTTGTAATCAAAAATAAAATATAACGGCAAGATATAAGTTTTCTGCAGATTGATTACACCATTATTGAAGCATCTAAATACCGAACCTACGCATCTACGTAGGTTACGTAGGTGGGTACTTATTATTTATATACTTTTAGGTGATATTTTGTCTTAGAAAATAACACGAGCTCAGTCTAGACAAAAATACGAGTAAGTTCGCTTAACCTTCAGTCCCGTCGCGTCGCGTCTCGATCCCACTAATAAAGTTTTTTTTTAAGGAAATTAGCATGGATTATGATTATTGTTATGATGACAACTTTCTTTCTAATTTTTTACAGCTTATAATTACCATGTTTTTAGTTTTTTTTTAGTTCTTGTACTTTCCGGTTTCCCTGCAATGTTTTTCTACACCATTGGAGAGCAGCACTCGAATTCCGCGCATTTTTTTTTTATAATACATAAATATTTTTTTAGGATAGGGAGGGAGGAAAAATATATAAGTAGGTACTAAAGCTCTCTTGAAATATAAACAGGACATAAGTTGTAACCTAGTTTTTACTTTCTTTGTTCGAAAGTAGGTAATCAGTTTTTTTCCCTCTCAACCTCACTAGAGAAAACTTAATAAAGCAGGCTTACCTAAAGTCTGTTAAGTAGTGATCGCCCAAAAGTTGTAGCTATCAGAAATCCCGTCTCATTGAATCATTGATGAGGTTTTAGGTGGCTCAAACTTTATTTATTTGCCACTAATACTTTGGGAGAATCCTATTCCTGTTTAGAAATCTACTCGTATCAACTATCGTTTTTCAGCAATAAAAAGTCTAGAATATCTACAAAATGTGTGGCTTGTTTGGTCCATCTTCTTTCTGGATGATTCTAGGATTTATTTATAACAAATAAAACATAAAATTTTTATAGGTATAATTTGCATGTGACTGACTGATGACTGTGCAAATAAACCGCATAATATCATGAATAAATGGTACAAGTATGCTAGCCTTATTTTACGTAGAAACTAAATCTCTCTGCAAATTAGTTTTCCTTTATAGTATACTGGCTTTAGTGTTCAGGTTACCAGTTTAATTTCTAGGAGTTGTCCCACACCCTAGCTTTATTATTTGTTCAATCAAAGTCAAACAGGTGCGTTCGGGAAGGGGCGACTTCCTCCCTCCAATCAAGGTTGTCTTTGAATTGAACCAGCAACTTTATGTGTTACTTTGCCATTAAGAGTACGTGGGAAATTAACAAGAGCTTCGCCTCCCCACTTGCATTAGAATCACGCTTTTACCGACTTTCTTATCTGTTATCTGCAGTTGTTTATACCTTCTTGGAGTTAAAGACAATGATAATGTTGTAAAATTACACTAGAACGTACGTATGAAGTGTACCCCATAGAGCTTATTTCTAAAACAATAAATATAATGAAACTAATTTTTAAACTCGGTTTTAGGCTCAAGTATTTTTGTAGAATAAGGATAGGCGCCCATATCCTACAAAAAAACTTGACTACGCATTTTACTTTTATTACAAAAACAAACATAATAAAAACGATACATTTCCCATCTACGCAGACGTACAACTGTTTATTTCCACTAAACAGGCATCGAAACTTTTTTATTGGTGCCCGGGGACACGGCACGATTAACTAGATAGCTATCATGACAAAAATTAAATTAGGACTCTGACTCGGCCAACGAATAAACAGAGACGAAGTTCATTACTAGATTACAAAACTACAATTGAATAGGTGCTGAAATGTAGAGTTACTTTTGAACTGTTGCATGAGAACCGTACAACGATATTCACTAACACTGGTAGTCGTGAGTTTAGACCATTTTTCAACTCATATAGAGAAACTAAGGTTAAGCCTCTTATCAATGGGCATCTGAATTTAAGAAAAAGTTAACGAATACCCTCAACTCATGACCATTATTACATACGAATCGCAGGTAATAAGTACCTATGCATTTAGCTTTACATTTTATGCAGTGCGAAATAATTACTTTAATTATGAAATTATAAGTAAGATATATTGATTTACTCTAAATATAGTTAATATCGCATTTCTTACAAAAATAGCTTTTGTATTTAGAAGTTTTACTAATAACAAAATTGGGTATGACAACGAAGCAATTTCAAAGGTAACCTCTATAGACGTAGATTATAATTTGTACGGTACCGTAAATCATGAAATGTCTATTTTCGTCTGGAAACCCAATACAAGTTAATAGAGTTACACAACATAAACATGAAACGATTCTTTGAAATAATTTGGTAAGGATATTTATTTAAGCCAGTTACTAACTCTGAATTGACAGAGTAGGTACTTAGGCGGCCCAAAAGGCTTTTTTGTTTTTTTAAACATCCATTAAGATTTATACAAGCGCTAGTTTCAATTAACAGTAAGAATTACGCTTAATTATTTTCTAAGCACATCTACACCTAATTCAGAAATTCAGTTTCATAGAATTGAGCTGTAAAAAGAGACACTAGCTGCGATTATTAGGTAAAAGTTGTGTCACATCAAACTAAACTACCGTACTTACTAAGTAATGATAAAGATTTGTTGTAGGCAATATTCACTGGACTGTAAGTGTAAGTACCTACTTGTCATTGGGATGAGAATCTTCAGCATAATATCGTGACCACAAATGACCCGTATTGTTTCCGAAAGGTTACGCTTTGTCTCAGATATTATAATGACAGACTGACGAGAATAGATACCGAAGCAAAAACAAAAGGAAAAACCGACGAACGACGGCGCGTAACCGTAGAAATGCCAACGAGATGTTCAGGCAATATCAGTTGGTAACGACAGGGCACATCGATGAGACTGTAAAAACAGTGCGCAAACGGCTATACCAACACGCCTCGACATTTGCCTTGAATACGAATATATCTGCGTCTGACCTCATTCAATATCCTTTTTCCAAGCGAACAGTTTTATCGTCTTTGTTATTTCCACCCAATGAATACTAACCCCTCGAACGGAATGATTGTGACTTGCACACAAAAATTTGAAAACTTTATAAATAAATATTATACTTTAGATTTTAACGCGTAAACGTCCTTTATGTACTCAAGTTTTACGAATAATCGTATGATAATGGCCTGGATTCTCAGCGTAAATAAATTTAAGAAAGATTATGCCTTGCGGGATTTCAGAAAATCTGGAGCAATAAGAATATCACGTTCGAATAAAAAATACAAATCTTTATAGCGTAATAAATGGGAATCGAATGAACCTCGATGGCAGTGACGTGATCAGATTGGCAATATGAAAACTATGAATATACCAACTTCTTTGCGATAAAATGCAATTCGGATCATAATAATATTCAGGAATATTTCGATTTTATTTTGTACAATTTTTTTAAGAAATGGAAGAGCACGTAGACACTATTGTGTGGCTGGGTGTGGGTGTGTAAGTATTATAAATTAGTTAAATATATTTTTATACCACCTACAAAAACTACTAAAATTATGACGTAAAGTAAAATACCAATATATCACGTTTTTTGACACTTTTAAGCAGATTATTCTCTCTAATATCTTGGATAAATAGGTACTCTTGCAACTTCATTATAATGATTACTGAAGCAAAATTTAGCAATATTAAAATTACCTAAAATGCTATTTTTTTTATTAACACCTAATGGGTGTAACAACAAAGAAAACAAGGATAACATTCGTAGTTCACGAGCAGAATATTTTTGTTTTGAGTTATTTTACAGTAGACTGCTTCGGTTCCACTAGGTGCATCCGAGCATTCTTCGAGAGTTGTCGAGAAACTTAGGCGAGCTTTGCACAATATCGACATATATTCGCCCATCGCCTCGACGGATTAAGTTTACAAAATTTTGTGTACGCTCCGTCGATCGGTGATTTATTGTCGACTGCGAATGGTCAAACTTGCACGCTTTCTGCAGAAATATTCGAAAGACGTCAGGAATTCTAAATATGACAGCATTTTGCTTTTCAGATGCTTTCTTGTGATAGCAAAAATGATTGTTATTATAACCGAGCTACTTGTTTTCTGAGTTGTTACAGTTTTAGAAGGTGCACTACGATGAATGTGATTATTCATCTTCAATCTTGTGAGGACATTTTCGTGTATTTTTTTAAAGTCAGCAAGTGTGACTGTCAATTTATTCATTTTACTCTAAAGCTTCTGAAGTTCTACGTCGCACGAAACTATGTTAGCATAACTGTTATTAGTATATTCGCTTCGTAATTACCTGGGTACAATGCCTTTCGAACCCAAACATAATATTAATGTTTGCCCACTACTTATTTGGGTCTGTTTGTGTGGCACTGCGGTGGTATCTACAAAGTTAGTGTCTCGCTGAAAAGTCCTAAGGACTTTCAGTACTTACTACCTACGTAAGTAAATTTATAAACAAAGTTTTTTATTGATGAAATGTAAAATAAACCTAGGCGGTTTTCACGTGGGCACGTTATCTTTTGTGAAAACAACTAAAAAGTATCTAGAAAAAAATATAAAAGAGCCATCAATCAATTAAATGTTAAATTATTAAAATAATAAATTTAAATAAGCTGTAGCTAAGTATAGTTGGAACTAATGCTTGGTAGACAACACTTTAGTGCAGACTTTTGTGCTGTAGTATATTCTAGTCTGAATAACTATAGTTGACTGAGATAGTCAGAGGCACGTCCAAACTTTATTTTAAGCTTAGTTATCGCACAATTCAATCACTGGCACGATTTTAGTTGTAAATATCCATAAAGTTTTGATAGATAAAACAGATAGCAGCTTTTCAAAGAAAAAGCTCTTCATTCCAAAGAAACTTCTATAATATCCTCCTGAATATTCAATTTAATTGGCAAATTCATAGAATTAATACCTACAGTATGAATAAAGCCAGTGGCCGCAATAATTCAGTATTTTATTACGAAATCCAAATCTTTGGCTGAACACAGTCTGGGGGAGAATCGCCTATAAAAGCTCCAACGCGCAACCCTTTAAGCAAATATTTATTTAATAACCAAACAGTTTTGTTTTCAAGTTCATATTTTATATTATTTTAGAACCACTTTCTTTTAAGTACCTTATTCTTTACTTTGTTAAAATATGGTGTTATTATTTTTAAAAGCCTTTTAACGACTTAGGGGGAAAATACACATAATATACCTGGCAGCTTGTCTTGCGGCGTATTTTAACGTATACACAATACAGTAGCTGGTACGAGTATGTTGAAGCTGCATGCCATTGAGCATTTTCAACAGCTATATTATCTTTTGTCACCGCAGGAAGCAGAGCCCTACCTATTTTTGTACCCTTTACTATGGATAATAAACAATATTTCTTATTTGTATTTTGTTTATTGCATTCCTGATCTGCTTTCTGAGTTCTCCGCGACGACTGGCATTACAGTTCAGGATTTTCCAAATATATTTATAGCATCCAAGATTTTTGACTGAGCTATTATTCGGTGGTCTAGCGGTGTTGTTGTTGTCTGCTTAGGGCCATCGTTATTTTTAATTAACTTTCCGGTATACCTATCTCTTACTATTCTAAATAGCGCTACACGAAAACTATCTAGTTTTCGTGTAGCGCTATTTAGAAGCTTTATTAGATAATAAAGCTTTGCTTTTCTAAAAAGTGTTAACTTTAATTTTCGCGTAACGTTCACTAAATCTTCGGTATATTACGACCGTTTTACGGGGTGCCAGTTCTTCAAAAAAACAAGGTTTTAATTAAAGTTGGCAGCTTTGAGTTGACACTTAACGTAACAGCTAAGCAACAGAATACATCACCTCAACTAAGAGCGGTTCAGTATAACAATTCTACTAATAAAATGTTTGTATATTTGTGTTTCAATCACGTCGTAACGGCTGGCGTTATGATGATACTATGATATTATAGTACCTACCTAATAGTTCTGGACCTGGAATAGCATATTATTATAGGCTAAATTTGATCTTCACTTTACACTGTAAAGCACATCAATGAGCACCGTACTGGCTTCGACATGCTCTGCAATAATAAAAGACGATGAGCTGAGGCTATGTCGATCTAGTTCCGAGGCCGTACATCTGCTTCAACTATAAACTCGATGAAATCTCGCACGCTCCAAAAAGATTAGATAAATAACGTTTTATGACGTACTAAACCCAGTTAAACGGTAAATATTTCATATTTGGAATATTGTCAAAGAGAAAAACGTTAATTTTACAGCATGTTATTAACATACCTCAAGTATTGCCCAGCCCAAATATTGAGAAACTCGTTCTCAAAGAGTGTCTTAATTAACTGCTTTAAGCCACAGGATAATAATGAAACATGTTTTAATCCTGAAATATATTACAATATTTTATACATTGTGCCTTTGTTATGAGTAAGTCAATTTTAAAGCGCTGTAGAATAAGTCTGTTTCATTTAGTATAATATTCATTCTTTGGTCCGTATTCCTGAACGAAACTTAAACTAAAACAGTTTTAAACTTAGTTAAGTATACGGTAAAGGAACCCAAACCGGTTTTTGTTCTAAGTTCAACTCTAATTTACTACTATTTGTTTACTTACCCACTGTATAATGATAAGTTTTATCTTTTGTCAAAGGAACTTATTAATCATTAAAATAACATTAAACTTATAAACTCAAATATAATTATTGACAGTTTGCAACTTAGAATAAAGGATCTAACTAACGTGGCGTCGCGGTCGCGTTTGGTGTGCAAGGCGCCATTGCTAAGCCATTGCAGCGTCCGCCGCGCGGCTGACGCTTCCGCTCCGTTTTCGCTCCGCTTTCGCGTCGCCGTGTTGGTTTGAACGATACTTTAGTTCTCAATATGTATTGTACTCGTAGTAACAGGAAACCTTTCGTGCCTCTGCACGAAAGGTTTCCTAACGACATTTAACAGCATGCAAGCGAAACACATTCTAATTTTAAATTTCATTCAACGATGTTATAACTATTGAATTACATGATAGAAAATTAATTGTCATTGTTTCAAGGCTATGAACTGGCTCTAGACTAACACCGTTTTTGCCAGCTAATCAAAATACTTAGTGTACGATTTTGAGTGGACTGTAAATTAATCTTTTTTGCTAACAAACTAAATACGAAACACGTTAAACAATTATGAAGTTAAACACGATAAAAAACTATAATTAACCAAATTATGAGTGCAGTTAGGAGCAAAGGATTTCACTAACCTGGCTGCTTCTTCCTGGAACAGCGCCCACGGAATGGGAAGGTATGGCTTCGTATTACCTCCGACTTGTCTGGACTAGCTTCGGTTCAACTTACACCTATACCGAACGCTCAAATACCGTGGGGGCTGGCGCGAAATCTCCTGCTTCCTAGCACTCAACGAAACTGCTTGCACACAATACTCAATTACGATAAATTAAACGAAAACGAAAACAATACGATACGAAAAATTACGAGAACAAGATAAAGTAGCTAACGCACTTGAAGCCGTTACACGAATGTGTTGAATTTAGAGGTCAAACTAACTGCTGACTGAACGATATTTCGAAATTTGAATAAAATGTAGTAGTAGTTTGGTTAAGCCAATCAGCTGTCGCTGGTCATTGAACCCAGTTCATTCACAGCTGACAGGTGACAGCACATCGTCGATCTCGACTTACGAAAATTGATCGACAGAGGGCGTCAAAACTGAACATTCCGACCACCAAAATACACAGTATTTTAACGAGACTATAACTAAACTAACGAAAGATACAAAATAACGAGAAATTTAACCTAACTTATTATAAAACCATTTGACGATACGATAGTTAATGGTTAAGAAGGAACATGGGCTCAAAACACAGCGCTATGAGCTCTGAGTTGAGATGTCAACCAACATGCCGGAGCCGACCACCATGTGCGACCCAACCAGTATTTCGAACCCAACCACCGTGTCAGAGCCGACCACCATGTCAAACCCAACCAGCAGTTCGGATCCGACCACCGTGTCGGACCAGACTTCATCCACTCATGCGCCACCGACAAAACCGAAAGCGGCATAGTGTGAAGGGTACGATAGGGTACGTTGAACGACAACGACCATAAAAACGAGATTGACAACGACAACGACAGTAACGAAAACGACAACGACAACGAAAACGATAACAACAACGACAACAACATCAACACAGACAACGATAAAAATAACGACAGCAACAACGACAGATTAACATTTGCGAAAGAGGCGATCGGCGATGACGAAACCGACAAGTTTCTGCCTTTTTGCAACGTGCTCCCAGGCAGCGACACATCAGTCAATGATCCCCCTACGTCGCCGAGCGCACTATCAACAAGAATAGGCGAAAGCGACGGCGTGGACTTAAAGTCAGGTCGCAAGACCCGGACGTTTGAAGGGGAAGAATCAACTTCTTCTCTCCGACAAACCTCCAAACCGCCAGTTGAAAAACCCAATGACGCTGCGGGACGCGGTTCAAAAATGTGAAACCGATCGAGAGCAACTTTTGGGAAGTCCACGAGATGAGGTTTAGCGACGGCCAACCTACAATCAGAAGTTCGACGACAATGAGTCTCCTTGTGATTGTCACAAGGCATCTCTATTTTTGTAACCGCGGGGTTGAGCGGGTCAACAGGTTGTAATCCACTAATCCAACCGGTAGAGCTATCCGTCGTTGGACTTGAAACGAAGAAGCAACTCCTTCTATGGACTCCAGAGTTGCTACGATAACGAGACAGGCCAGTGTTAACTGCGCAGTCACCCATCAGTATCCACCCGAAAGTAGTGGGGATAGCGATGGGTTGACCAGGACTACCCTTAACTAGCCCAGGCCTTAACGCAGAAGCGAGAACGTTAACACTGACTAGCATGTCAACCGGTCCTGGTTTGTAAAACTCAGGATCGGCGAGGTTTAACTGATCTATATGATGCCACGACGAAGTATCAATTTCCTCAGATGGCATGTCTGAGCAAATTGCAGGAAGCACGGAGGCCTCCAACGAAAGTTTATTTGAGAAGTCCCCACTAGTGGGAACTAACTCACACGAAACTGACCCGAGTGTAGCAGTTGATGCTCGACCTATACCGCTTACCGACTGACGACGATAGTTTATTTTCAGCCCTAGGCGGTGTGCACAGGACCTAGTTATGAAATTACAGGCACTGGCACTGTCAAGCAGGATACGAGCTCGGACCAAATTATTAAATTTATTCCTAATTAGAACGATAGCTGTAGAGAACAATGCCTCTGTGTGTGGGGTGTATGCAGCCAATGCCACCTGTGCAATAGAAGGCTGGACTACTGGTTCAGGTTCCTGTTCGAAATGGAGCAGTGAGTGATGGCTGTAGTTGCACTGGCCACACTTCGCATTTGATAAACAAGTTTTTACCGAATGCGAAGGTTTCAAGCACAGTATGCACAACTTCTTATCCTTCACTGTTTGGAACCTTTCAGTAGGCAACTGATTGTTGAAGCTCGAGCAGCTCTCAATCTTGTGGCCCACCTCTGCACACACTACACATCCTTCCTCGGAAGCAACCAACAAAGAGGTTTTGTTCTCACTGGTAGCCAGTTTTGTAAGAACCGGCTGTTGACAATTTTGTAACGCACGAGAACGTTTTTCAATATACGACATAATGTCTTCATACTGGGGGATGTCGACTTCTGACCCCAGCTGAAGTTCGAAAGCTTCCCGAGTGGAAGAATCTAATTTTGACCAAACCAACTGAAACAGCATAAAGTTCTGGTCGGGCAAATTATACTTAGACAGGATGGCTAAGTTTTCTGCGAAGGTTCGATGAAGTCGTTCTAACTCAGAGCTACTTGTATTTTTCACTACTTCACAGTTAAGCAAACGGTCATAGTAATTTGTGGCAATAATTCTCTTCCTATCGTAGTACTTGCTAAGTGCCCGATATGCTAGAAGATAACTACTTTCGGACAACGGATAGTTTTTAATCAGGTCATATGCCGACCCATTAACACTCGACAGTAAGTAGTGCAACTTTTCGACATCTGGCATGTCCCTTTTGTGTATGAGTGAGTCATACAGCTCCTTAAACGACACCCAATTCTCTAGCTTACCGTCAAATGGCCTTATACTTATTTTTGGTAGTTTCGCTAAACTACTGTGACTTTCTCTCATTGGCTTAACTTCAGCCAGCCTAAGTCTGGCCATAACACTATGTAACCTTTTGTCAAATGCCACAGTGTAAGCGAACTCACTGTTCCTATCAGCCGTTGGCAAGCGCATTAACAGATTCTTCTGCGCGGCGTGAAACTCTGAGGCCAGAGCTGTTACTTCCTGTTCCGAAACACCTACCAAATCTGAAGTATCTAACAGCTCTAACCTCATATTAGCATAATCACGCGAGACCCGATCGCTATCTGCCATGGTGTCTTTCTCCAAAACTCCCTTACGTGTATCCATTGGCATAATAATATAGTCAAGTTAACCTGGCTGGAAACGACACGAAAGAGGGAACAGCCAAATCAACAAAACAAACAAAATGCAAAGCAAAATAAAGATAGAAACACGTAAGGAGTTAAGGGGCTATTTTCACGACCGGTACAGATAGGAACTAACACCTGGTCAGTTTTAGAATATACGTTTGATTGTCGACCTGTCAGACCGAAAAAGAAACGTCAAAGTCACTTTGAGTGATGTTGACAAAATGACAACGAAAAGATGACAGGTGACAATCACACGTTTAACCCAACCTACCCACAGTAAACAAACGAGAATTCAATGACCAGCGAAATTACCAGGATAGGTACGACAAAAGAAAAAATGTTATTCAAATATTCGAAATATCGGTCGATAGTTGATAATATAGCTGAAGGCCAAAATCCAAAGGTGCCTTATAACAATTTATCCGGCTCGAAGGACCAAAATGTACGATTTTGAGTGGACTGTAAATTAATCTTTTTTGCTAACAAACTAAATACGAAACACGTTAAACAATTATGAAGTTAAACACGATAAAAAACTATAATTAACCAAATTATGAGTGCAGTTAGGAGCAAAGGATTTCACTAACCTGGCTGCTGCTTCCTGGAACAGCGCCCACGGAATGGGAAGGTATGGCTTCGTATTACCTCCGACTTGTCTGGACTAGCTTCGGTTCAACTTACACCTATACCGAACGCTCAAATACCGTGGGGGCTGGCGCGAAATCTCCTGCTTCCTAGCACTCAACGAAACTGCTTGCACACAATACTCAATTACGATAAATTAAACGAAAACGAAAACAATACGATACGAAAAATTACGAGAACAAGATAAAGTAGCTAACGCACTTGAAGCCGTTACACGAATGTGTTGAATTTAGAGGTCAAACTAACTGCTGACTGAACGATATTTCGAAATTTGAATAAAATGTAGTAGTAGTTTGGTTAAGCCAATCAGCTGTCGCTGGTCATTGAACCCAGTTCATTCACAGCTGACAGGTGACAGCACATCGTCGATCTCGACTTACGAAAATTGATCGACAGAGGGCGTCAAAACTGAACACTTAGAAACAACAACCAAATTACCAACATCAAAAAACCTATCAATTTATTTTATGATAATACAATATCATAAAAAATACCATTAAGCTACCATTACTGTAACACGCAAGTAGCATATGCTCAAGTGCCAGGACTGTATAATCTAATAGGCACTTCTCTTTTTCGGGGTTCGAATCTTTTTTCGTACATCGTAAATGGATTTCCGCGTAACCTATAGGGGAACCGCTTAAATACGCATAATGATGCTGAATCAAAAATCCTTTAAGATCCTATCCATGTTCAAATTTTATGACGTTGCACTGCTATCGAGTGGCGCAAATTACTTTCTGATAATGCCAATAGAAATAAAAACCATTTTCAAAATACCGCTGAGATAACCGGATCATTAGTGGTGCTTGGGAATCTCTTCCACACGATGTTAGAGTAACTATAATTTCAGTATCTACTTGTATCCATATTTATTTTTATTTTTTGTTACTTTGTGGTGGTAGAATAAATGGTTACCTTTCCTACTTTTTTTTCATTATTTACTTGAATTTTTTTCAGGCAGGCATATCGTGAAAAAAGTTCAATGTGGCTTGCAATCTTATATTTTTTATATCAGCAAGAGAGACGGTCTAGTTCGCCTGATTATAGATAACAGTCGCAGTGTCACCCAACGCTTTAAGCTTGTAAGTTCTGCGATGCACTGCACTGCGCTTAAAAAAATATTAAGTCCCTTTCGCCCAAGTAATTTTCCACAGTGCCCTTAAACCAAAACACAGCAATGCTTGCACAATACTGTTTGGAGGCAGAATATCTATCAGGATCTGCGTTTTAATTTTGTTTACCCAAAATGCTTAGGTGCCTGATCGTATTCCTGTTACTTCCGAGCAACTACAAGTTGAAGGCTATTTACAATGCAAAACCGGGCGGTACCTTACAGGTATGGCTATATTTCAAGATACTGTGGAATTTTATTTTCGCCGCGTCATCGGTGTACGGAAGATGAAAATCCGAGAAAATCCTACTGGGACGCCGACATTAGCATATTTATTAGTATCATCCGAGAGACTGCGATACCGAGGATCTGTGATGATATCAATAATTACTTTCAGGGATTACAATAAAATATACCATTGACCTAACCTAAATACGATTGTATTGAGCTCTTTGAACTAACACCCTAGTTGTACAAAATGATTAATTCGTATTCCTATTTTAATTCTTCTTAACAATCTGTGGCGTACCTACTCCACCATAGTATACTTACCTGTATTGTAGTAGATATCCTCAACCTGTAACATACAATATGTATTAGTAATCTTAAAACTAAATTTACATTCAATTAAGTACAAGTTAATTTTATATAATATTACTATGTACTTAATTGAATGTAAATTTAGTTTTAAGATTACTAATACATATTTTATGTTACAGGTTGAGGATATCTACTACAATACAGGTAAGTATACGATGGTGGAGTAGGTACGCCACAAATCCTTCTTATGAATCTTATGAATCTCCTGAAAACCTTTAAATTAGTTTTGTAGGTTTTATTTTAAACGGTTTTATTTTACGTTGAAAAACTCTATAGCTCGCAGCAGATCAATATCTTATTGTTTATCATTGTATGTAAAAGCTTTTCTAGAGAAGGGTAAACAAACCTATGTTTGCGTCTAATCTTCTACTCCATCGAGTTTTCCATTCCATGAACTGTAGCAAGACATACAACTGAACGTATCCTTTCAAAGAACAACATAAATATATGTACTTAGATACCTACTCGTATATCGTTTAGGTGCAGTATATTCAGCCTGTTCCACATATCCCTACTGCTCTATTTCTACTGGTAGGGAAGAAAGGATTTTTTTTCCACATTTAGCTACTAGGAGGGATACAATGATATTTCACTTCCACATATTTCTACTAAGAAAAAGTACAATCAGATGGAAAATTCATTTATTGTAGGTAGTAAGGTATGTACCTTAAAAAAAAATTTTTAATGAATAAGTGACATCCGCTTAGATCGAAATGAGTAGACAATCAGATGGAAAATTCATTTATTGTAGGTAGTAAGGTATGTACAGTAGGCGCCACAATTAAGTATCCTCCATAATAACTAAAGTTTACCTCAGCGAACAGTATTATAGAAATTCTTGCAATCATAAATTAAATGCAAAAACTATATACTGTCGTGAGGTTTCGATCTCAGAACCGTCGTGCTCGCATCACATTAAGACCGACCGCTTATCTAGTTCGGCTATCGTGGTAGGTAATAGAGATGTTGAAATTTTAAATCACTAGCGTCAAATAATCTGTCCTTGTCTAGCAGACGAATGCAAGGCTTGTTTATTATTTTAAGGATGCGGGTAGTTGATAATTAATCTATAACGAACGAACAAAGAAAACAAATCATTGTCATTGTCTGACTTGACTTATTCTGTGCGGCTAACTTTGTGTGTGTCTTTGAAAGTTTTTTTTGATAAAATGCATCATCTAAATAATTTTATGAGAACAAAAATAGCTGTTCTTCACGAACAAAATAAGAGCAATAATGAAATTGCTTGCCAGCTTGGTATAACGGTAAGTGTTACCTTATCGCTATGCTTTTGTTTCATTTCGTATTATAATTGTTAACCTAAGTAGGTATTAATTTTTTTTTTTTATTTTAAGGTAAAAACAGTACGGCTATGGGTAAAAAGATATTCGATGACTGGCGATGTAAAAGCCGAACGACCGGGTCCGATCTCATCGGTTTATAGCACAGAACGCCATCGAAATATTGTAAATACGCATACCCTATCACCGTTTGCATCAACGAGCTTGACTGCTCAGCAACACAGGATATCATTAAATACAGTACGGCGGCACTTGCACGCTGCAAATTTACACAATTATAGGCCAGCTCGAAAAATAGAACTCTCAGAAACTCACCGGAGAGATAGACTGCGGTTCGCAAACGAATACTTGAATTTCGATTGGGAAAATAATGTTGTCATTTTTACCGACGAAAAGACATTCAGATCCGACACCGACGGTCGAACAACACTTTGGAGGAAACCGAACGAGCGATACTTGCCACAAAATATTCAACCTGTGAGAGCAAGTGGTAGAATAACTTTAGGTAGTATACGATTTATTTTGATTAGTATATTGTAGTCAATTCGTCTAACCCATTTCGTATAATAGACATAATTATATTAATTATAATAGACATAAATAAATATTTACTACTTGCTAAATTGCATAACTACCCAGTCAGTAGGTATTGTTTTCAATCACATAATATTATAGTAGGTATTAATAAAGTGTTTTATTTTTAGGCTATTGGGGGTGGATGTCATCTATGGGTCCCGGAGAACTAGTGGAAATCGACGGGCGCATGAATGGGCAGCAATATTTAGAAGTGTTGGAAGAAGTTATGCTACCGTCTGTGCGCGTTGCATATCCAGAAGAACAAATTTATTTGGTGCATGATAACTGTGCGGTTCATCGAACAAAAACTGTAAAAGAATGGCTATCTTCTCAGTCTGATGTAACAGTCATCGCATGGCCATCTAAATCAGATTTAAATCCAATAGAGAATATGTGGGGTCAAATGGTTCTTAATTGGGACTCCAGTGATGTTAGGTCTAATTGTAATTTACGCGTAGAAGTAATGAGAACTTGGGAAATAATGCGTGGTAGTAATGTTAGCTGGACCATGGTTACTCAAATGAAAAGCAGATTACAACAAGTTATATCTAGTGAAGGACATCCAATCCGTTATTAATAATAAAATATATGTTTTACTTTTATTATGAAGAAATCAAGTCAATATCAAAAACATTCAGTTAATAGGTATGCAATTTTATAATAGAGTAATGTTTGCTCACTACGTTTGTTAATATTAATAAAATACTATTTTTAACTAGATAGATAATACTGAACATTTGACCCCACATATCTTAAAAACGTGTAAATAATAGTTTATATTCACTGAGATCTAAATTGTTAATAAATATTAACATGTTTGTTCGTCGGTGAATTATAATAGATTATTATTTACCAGACCCAAAATAAGTTGGTAAAATATATAGCGATGTTATTTTTGTATGAAGTTTTATATTAGGATTTAAAAGTAATCTATCTTGTAATTTTGTATGTTTATTAATAAAACAAATAAGTTTTAAAAACGACGTTTTATTTAGATAATTATTTTAATAAATTTATACGAAAATACAAGTAGTTAGTTTATAGGTATTACTTAGGAAAACTTACCTACTGCAAGCTTCATTAATAAGGTTGAAAAAAATATAACAAAAAGTAACCCCTCGCTGAGAATCGAACTCGGTGTCTCAGGATTGTGAATCCTAGTAAGATACCACTGTTCCACCGCTAGTCTTGACGATTAAGTTAAAATTATGATTAGGCTTACGGCCTGCTAAGATGGTTATAAAAATATATTATGCAAAACTCCTTAGCGCTCCGAAAGGGTTTGAATCTGGGTGTCTCGTCTAGGGGGGTTACTTATCAAAGGAGTTGTCTGTACCTTAAAAAAAAATTTTTACTGAATAAGTGACATCCGCTTAGATCGAAATGAGTAGGTTAGGTTATGTTATGTTAGTGAAAAACTACGCGCGAGGCGAGCGAGCGTAGCGAGCGTGCCGCGGCAGCGGCCGCCGAAGCGCCAGAAATTGAATGATTACAATAAACACTTATAGAAGCACTTAAACATTTTGATTGTGAAGATACCACTTTCCTGAATTATTTTATCAGTAGAGATAAGCGGAAAAGTAGTCCCCCCTAGTAGCTAAATGTGGAAAAAAAATCCTTTCTTCCCTACCAGTAGAAATAGAGCAGTAGGGATATGTGGAACAGGCGGTATATTCATTTTCAAAAAAGTATACAATTTTCACAGAGCATATAATTAGGTACTTATTTATAATTAGGCTTAAATATTAAAGTAAGTTCTGAAGCACGGAAGCGCTCAGTTGAAATTGCCACTGGGGCGGTCAACCGTCCAAATGACGCACTACAACTTAGCCAGGTACGTCACTAAAGTACTCATTGCCATACAAGTTAACTATTGGCAAAGTTATATAAGTAAAATCTATATTCTGGTCTATAGGCTGTATGTAGTATTAAGTTACCTAACGCAGAAACCTGTACGTTGCTTTAGTTATTTAGTTATTGGCTAATTAGCACTAAGCAATGAAAAATGCTGGGGATATAAGTTATATAGCTTCGAAGAATAGGTGAAAAGACTACTACCATTTTTTTAAACTACCATTCTGCCAATTGAGACACTAGTAATAAATAAATAAAATATAAGTAAATAAATAATGCTGGACAATCCACACAGCATCATCTAGCCCCAAGGTAAGCTGCTGTTACAAATACATAGATAGATATTTTTTATTATATATAGAAAATACCCAGAACACCCGGAACAAATATTCGTAGATCGTACAAACATTTGACCCGAGGCGGGAATCGAACCCGCAACCTCCGCGTAGCAGGCGGACCTACGCCACATCGGTCGTCAAATGTAACTTCGTCAAAAACACTTCTACTCAACTTTTTCTTACCTCAGGAGGTATGCCTCTCACGACTCTGAATACAAGTTTAAGGTCGCTTTTACTTTTTTCAGGTTTCAGTGACATAGATGATACCTAACTCAGAGCAAATCAATGTCTTTGGATGTTAATGACAGATTTATAATGTTTGTTATAATAAGTTAAAAAACGGGTAAGTACTAACGAATCATCACCGGTCACATTTTTGTTCCACTCTCCATTTCGGTTTTATGAAATTAGCATGACTGAGACACTGGCAGAATTGTGACAAAAAAGACGCCACAAACAAAGAAGTGAAGTGAAGTGAACTAACTGGAGTTATAGCGCTGCAGTAACGTGGATCTCGTAGTACTAATATTTGATCTATGGCACGGGTAAGGACCAAAATAAAATCTGCCCGTGGATCACCTTAGTCCACCTAAGTGTAGCACGGGCAAATAAACTGTGCCCGTGTTTCAACCAGGTGAACTAACAAGGTGGTGGTGGTGGTAGATAATGACCGTTAATTTGGCATAACGTACGAATTTTCGGAGATTCTTTCGACGTTGGCGATCTAGCCGCCGTCCGCCGTACTTGAGCGTAAATCTGAACACAAGAAACAATTTTCTAACATTTTTTTACGAACTATAAATAATTTAAGTACTTAGTTTTGTTGTTTAAGTTTAAGTTTCGTTCTCAAATGCCTTTGTTTAATTAAGCCAGAGCACGTAAGAGCTTCAAACAATCTTTTTTAACAGTTTTGTTTGTACACTGCACAAAATTATTTTGCTTTTCAGACGTAAAGATGTCATCTTTACGTCTGAGTTTCACTTTGGAATACGGGCCTTAGCCTACTTGAGTCAGAGCACGTAGAAGCTTCGAAACTCTACGAAATACAATCTAAGCATAAATCTATAATAAATCTTAGAAAAATAAAGCAACCAAAAGCATGAAAAACATACAATTTACCCTTCTAAATTTTACTCTTCTATCAACCAAAGTACGTAGGTATGTAGATTTAAAAATATGATGTTAAAAATGTCTCTAACGACAAACGGTTCACAATATTGACTTGTCAAACTGATTTAAGAACAAACTGATAATTTACATTACGAGGCAAAATGATTCTTGCCTGCAATTATTAAATTTAACCGTGGACCAAAATTGCCTCTATGGTAGCAAAACGTGTTTAGAATAGGCTTGTGTAGTTGTTAGTACTTTAAATATTATTCTCTGACGCATTGAACAATATACTTTCATGATTAAACATTAATCAGTCTACCAGTATTTAAATCAAATATTATCGTCGTCATGTTGCCAATAATTAAATTAGCAGCGCTGCACATAACACCTACGATGATTAAGCGCTGAATAATCAATTAACTCAAAAGAGTTAACGGCTACTGCTATTCAGCTCAATTAACAGTAAATCCCTTTGATTAACCGAAGGCTTTGACGCAGCTGTGATATTGTGACGTGACTAGCGTGAAGTCGTGTTATTTTAGTATTTATACATATTTAAATTGTTACGTTACTGACTGACTATTTATATTTCACGCGCAGCCTATATAAACATTCTCATAGACAATTTAATTGTAAATTCCATTGTCAGTTGGCGAGTGACGTCACTTTGTGCTTCTCCGATGGCCAATTTACCTTACACAAGAAATTTTATTTATATATTTTTCCCAGAGACTGTCCGCACCTTAACTGTAGTAGGTATCTAATGTTTTCGCCTTCATTCCGTCATTTCTTCATTGTTGGTTCGTTGGGCAGCCTCAAATCTCCACAAACAGCAGCATTGGCGCTGTTCATACGAACTCACTAATTTTTTCCTAACATTTTTTCGATATAGATTATTTTGATTTTTTTTATGTTAAAGCACGCTATTGTTTCCTGCATCCATCGGTTCCAAAGATCTGTTAATCTTGTACATAAATTATGATAAATGCTATGTTAGCTTTTTGCCTGTTCTCTCGGTATTTGTTTCAGTCGGGCCTCCGGATATTAGACATTACGACCCATTACATTTCATTTCACTGTTTATGAGTAGGTATGTGCTACGCAATGCGCATAAAATAGTAAGAAACCATTTAAATGGATCCCAAACGAAAACCTTCCTATAATAATAATAATATGTTTTTGTTGTTAAAAACTTTAAGCTTTGGGTGGCACTGCATCTGTTATAGTCAGGCGTGGTGCTCAACATCAGGCGGGCGTATTGATTGTCTTGTCACTTGCTGACATTAAAAAAAAATATATTCTAGGATTATGATAATGAAATTGAAAATGTCTAATAAACGAAGATAGACCCTAATGTAGGTCCTCCTCTATACCCCGTCGTCATTATTTCATTCACAATACCCACAAATAAATTATTGTCAATAGCTGTAGTTCCTGACCTAAGCAAAGGCTTACCCGACCCACTGTTTCCTCAATATTTCAGCTTGCTGTTCATAATACAGTAATTCTGTGTCAGCGTTCGTTAAATAACATCACCGAAATACGAGCTCCTACAGTACATCTTAAACAGCTAAGCAACTCAAGTTCAATCACCTACGTATCCTAAGTTATTGGCGAATAGTCGTTATCTGATTTTGTAAATAAATGTAAAGTTTTAAAGACCAAAGCACAGCCTATGCAGGAGGTAGACGTAGACGAAAGCGGTGTGCCATCCTACTATACAAGGTCTTTAATTATTAGGGGATATTCAATTATTATTGTTGACTATTTATGGGGATATTCAATTATTATTGACGACCGATGTGGCGCAGCGGGCGCAGGTCCGCCTGCGACGCGAAGGTTGCTGGTTCGATTCCCGCCTCGGGTCAAATGTTTGTACGATCTACAACTATTTGTCCCGGGTGTTCTGGGTATTTTCTATTTATAATAAAATATATATATAATCTATCTATGTATTGTATTCTATTAAGTATATATCAGTCATCTAGCACCCATAAACACAGCTCTGTTTAACAGCAGCTTACCTTGGGGCTAGATGATGCTGTGTGGATTGTCCAGCATTATTTATTTATTTATTTATTCAAGGAATAGATTCCACCAAGGTTCCACACACAAAAAAATACTGTAGGTACCTTTTTTTTAAACATTTTGTCTTAAAAATTACGAGTAAATCGATAAAGTGAAGTGAAAAAATAATAATGAAAGACCCTGTAAAAAGCGAAAGTCTGTGTTTGGGTTACCACGTATTTCCGTGACGGTTTATCAAATCGTTTGTGATGAAATTTGAAATGTAGTTGATTTAAGTTCTGGAATACATAGACTACTTTTTTTCCGAAAAAATTGACTGTTCTTGTGGGGATAGCATCAAAACTGAAATACCACGGATGAAACGGCGCGGATCAGCTCGTAAGTATATCATACAGTTATATACATTGAAACGCAGTGTTACGTGCACATTCACGTAACACGTAATCTCTACGCGTAAGCGGGGCCTTAAATGTAGGTACTTAGATTTCAAAATCATTGTAAACGAATTCCTTGCATTTTGAAAGAATTACATAATTATTATTTTTATAATAAATAATAACATCATCATTATCATCATCATAATTTATAAGTCAATAGACTTTTACTGCTAGATGACTCCCCCATAGAGTGCCAGACCAATATTGAGCCAGCTTTTACCATCCACCGATTTCCTGCGACCGCTACAATGTCATCGGTCCATTGTTCATCGATTAAAACAATGCATTTAATGCGAGTGGTTTACGTAATCGCCTTGCTGCACGTGGTGGCTATAATTTTGGACCTTGATCTGTAAGAATGTTTTATACATAATTAGATAAACCTTCTTCAGTTTATTGTGGTCTGTGACCACACTGGGCTGTCTATGTGTTGGTGCTTGTTTACGATAATATGAAATGAGTAAAGTGTTCTGGCACTTAGTTGCTCATCTACTTCTCAACCTATGCTCTTCCTATAGATAATAGGGATAAAGCAGCTTTTGTATAGGTATTTCGCTCGATTATGGCGTATGCAAATATGATGAGGTGGTACCGACCAACGACGTCCACTCTTTATACTTTTAAGCCACAAGCTTCTTTTTAATAACCGTCATTTTGTATACGAACGTAAATCCCAATTTACATAGTAATCACTGTTTAATATTCGTGCTTGTTTCCAAGCAGCTCTGGAGGAAGCATCATATCCTACTTAATATTATAAAATGTGAAAGCCAACTCTTACTGGATGTTTAGGTGTTGGTTACTCAGTCTCGCCGCTGCGGCTGAACCAATTTGGTCAAAATTCGTAACACGTAGATAATGGAACTGGGCCGTAATCGTGGTAGTATCAAACAGAAACGTCTTAGTTTTAGCGTAGTACTAATAACTTTACTGTTCTGTGGTTTTAGTTTGGTTTCCGTTTTGACACTTTTAGTTAGTTTCTAATATAGCATCATTCAATTATATTATAATACCTAAGTACTTATTTCACAAGAATAATATTCGCAAGCTACATTATACAATGGAATTAAAATAAAACCTCTACAATTCTTACTGTTACTATTTATTCTTTAGATACCTCGCTAACTACTCAGATAGAACAGTTGTGTCAGGAGCAGGCGAGACGGTACAATTAATTATTCTGCTACCTGCCTACATAGTAAAAGAATATTCATAAATCTTACAAGGCGAGGTTTTGTGTTATATATAAAATAGAAATGTTAACGGTACTTGTTTTAACGGGTACTTACCTACTGCAAGGCAACGCGTACTATATTTTTAACTAGCTTGCTCTACTTTCAATTTAAATAATTTATTCGATGCTGAAAAATAGAGTCATAAAAATATACAAGGTCTTTCATGAATAGCGCATAACATTCAGGGTTTTACAGCACACATAATAAAAAATATTTTGTACCTTAAATGTATATTTTTTTGTAATTAACATCAATATAACCCCAGCGTAAACAAATTTTGAACGAGAATGCACACAGACCCTACACCTACAATCCATTTATTGACGACTTCGTTGGTCGGCTAAAAAGTTTGAGTTCAATTTCCGCTGATCTATATTAGCTACTATAATATGTTTGCAGAATAAAATATTAGGTATCAGTAGGTACTTAAATTTGCAAACCGTGCTAATACTTATAATACACAAATTTGCAACGTTTTGCCACGTTTGATATGAATTTATTATATGTCCGTATACTAGAACGAAACCTGCATCGAGACTCAAGGACCAATTTTCTGAGAATCTAGAATCTAGACTCGGAAAATTGGTTATTGACCACACATCTACAATCTAGCTTACAATCTTTGGTTTGGTGCTCATTATTATTATTATTCATATATTATTTTACGAAGCTCAACTGCGACTTTCTTTAAAAAGCACTTAAAAAAGATCCTCAAAGAAAATATTCGATTAAAGCCAACGGAAACAAGGTACCAATTTCCAAGTCTGAGCGCGGCGTACCTGGAAGTACCGGGCATCCGGATACAGTGATTGTCAACCGTAGCGACTGTAGCGTGGCGCTTTGATTGTTCGGATCCCGTCATCAGAATCCGTGCTAAACTGTACTACATACATTGACTAACCTTTTGTTCGTTTGTCCGTATCAGGTAATACAAGCGGCTGTGGTTAAAATGTACCCGGAAAGAAAAAGAAATAAACGTGGAGAATAATAATTTTGTTTTTTATTATTAAATTGAATGAATTTATGCAACGTGAAAATAAAATAGCTTGGATTAGGTAAAGAAACCCACAAAATTATTTTTTATACAGTAGTAAGTGTGACGATATTCTGATGTGCTCGTTCGATTAATTTCACACTGTCTAAGCGGCTATCAGTTATGACGCTTGATAAAATTTCGTCGCGTTCGGCGCTTGTATCGTAAACAAAAAAATACACTTTACCTTTTGTCCGGTTGTCCGTATCATTGTGCGAGCAAGAGGTGGTCGTATGCAAATATAATTGCGGGCCGGGATCGGACGGGCGCACATTAGTGGCGCTTTGTGCGCGAATGACTCGGTCCATTTCACACCGTGAGCCAAATTAGCCGGTTTCGACTCCGCTGTTAGCTACAGGATTTCGCTATGATGCTCAATGCACCGAAAGGGTTGGGTTGGGTGATCTTCGTTCGGAAGGATAATGGAATGGGTTGCTAATATCTATTCCGGATACTCAGTTTCTAAAACGGCGCAAATACTACGACTAGCTTTACATTTTTCAAAATCAACGTTCATATCTATTTTTATACATAATCTTACCACATACCTAGTATACCAGAACAAACAAAAGGTGCCCTTACACACGCTCTATAACGACGTTCTTATGCGTAGGTACTGAATACCAATCAATTAGCCCTTATTTACATTATTTTGTCTACATTTTTTCCCTTCTGTAACGCCATTTACAGGCGCCTTTTTTGACGCACGTTAGAGCTAGCTTGTAAAGAGGGCAAAGTTAGGAAACCAAATCATAGTGTTTTAATATTTATTCGCTGATATACTTTACATGCATGCACTTAGATGTACTTACAACTTATTAAGTTATACTTTAGGATGTAAATACTAGGTAAAATTAATAGTACGCCTGGAAAAGAAGAGTAATCCAAGCAAAATATCGTTTATGCTTTTGCGAGTCAAATGCGGATCTTTATCCGCGCGAGTGCCGCCTACTGCATACAAACAGAATCACAGAGTGAGAGCTAACTAAGCCCGTGTTCCAATTAACTTTGTCCTAGAAAAAAAAAACAGCATTAGAAGTCCAGTTCACCCCGCATTTTACCAGATTGCGAATGCGACCATACGAGTGCCACCGCGCGATTTCCAAACGAAGTTAGTTTAAAATTTGTTTTAAATTCAAACGAAGTCCCTCCTTGTAGTTCCCTGTGGACGCAAGTTAAGGCTATTGCAAAAGTAGGTTATGTACTTGTATAGGTATCGCATCACTGATTTTAAATTACAGATGGGCATTACAATATAAGGATCGCTCGCTGAAACTATGTTGGAAATCTATGTTATAAAAGAATAATTATGTTAGACGTTGGCAATCTGGTTTGCATTGTTTTCTGCGCACTGAATAAAAAAACACTCGATGACTGAATAAAAAACTGAAAAATTGAGAAAAGAAAACAAAATATATAGGTTTGCAGCTTGTATGAAAAGATGCGATAGGTACTTTAATTCAATTCTTTATTATTAGTTTGTAATTTTATTTTAAATCTAGAAATCGCACCTCCAAAACCACAGCACTAAAACTCGGGTGAATAAAGTTGGAGACCTAAGGAACACCGTCAATGTTCTAGCTTTCCTTATCGCGCCACAGCTTAGCTGGCAGACTAAAATATGTTGGGTAAATATTTAGCAAAACCTGGTAATCCGGACTTTTTGTTGGAGTACCGCACCATCAAACTTGATCTTTGCTACGCTTAACTATGACATAGTAGGGTCACAACGATACGCGATACTATAAAAACACATACTTTAAACAGATAACACAATATTACTAGCTGTAGGTACTCACGAGGATTCACTCGCGTGCAGGCACAGAATAAAGGTGCATCCTATATGTAGGTCCTACGCACTCTACACAGGTTTGCAACGTCTACTAAAGTTTTATGGTACCACCGTTCTTCCAGAGTATTTGAGTTGAGGGATAGTTTTATTTATGCTACTTTTTAAAATAACACAGATATTTTATTTAAGTTCCTGTTGTAAATATTTATACATAATTTGAATAGGGTATTGGGTAAAAGCTAAATCGCGTACCGACCACGCGCTATTTGCACCATTGCATCAAAGGTCATCAAAAAGCAAAAGCAGGATAAGTCTAAACATTACGCACACACTACTGTCTACTCACAGTAGGTTGTCGCACCATAAATGTACCTACTCAGCACACAAATGTATGCACACATACATCATTTATTTTTATTTTTTACCTTTGACCTATAACGTATTTTTATGTTATGATTCGGACATTGCGAGATATCCAGTAAAGTTAAAGGCAAACTACAAGTTGTAGTTATTCACATAGGAAACTGGAAAATGTTATTCTCGTGCGACACTTAAAGCACTACTTAGTATGGATCGGGTAGGTACCGTGAATTTTTGCCACATCACTTTGTCATGTTTGTGGCTCAGTAGGAAGCGACAAGCGAGAAAATCGACGCGGTACACACACCCAAACGCTGCCGTTAAACCTTAGGTCTATTGCCTCGCACTAAATCGCTTTCCGTCGCTTACTTAGGACAGGGGTCTGTGGGAAGGAGCCCTTATCACGGGGCGCTTTGTCGTAATGATAAATTATTGCCGCTTCTTGCCATTCTACCTGTCTTTGGTGCGGGCTACAGCGCTCATAATCATTACTTTAAACGCGACAAATCCAGAGAAATAGTCCTCTAAAAAAATTGGATTCGGCGTTGAAGTGAGAAAGGTCACATTGTCTGGGTCAGATCACAATCTGGCTTTTATTGGTAAATACTTGAAACGTGGTCGCATACAAATGGTGATTATGAAAGGTTAAACATGCAATGTAGTGGAATAGTTTAATTAAAGTCTGGTCCTAAAAGCACAGACAGTATACCTACCCAGTAGATAAGTATAGGTCTAAGCTTTACGGACCCCCAATCCCAATATTCATCAATCGCCGGATCCAAGTAGGCCACCTGATTTATCAGGGATTCATCTGTAGTGTAATATAAATTCGCACAGAGTAGAAACCTGGAATAATAAACAAACAAAGGATTTCCAATCTTGATCAAATGGCTTGTCAGGGATCTTCGTAAAGAGCAGGGATAGATACAACATTCAAACATTGCAAGGTCTCTCCCGATGGACACAGTGACATTTGCGGAAAGTCGTGGATAGTTTAAGACCGTTTGTCCGTAGATTTTAAGGGAGACATGTCCAGGAACGGGCATTTTCAAGCTAATAACCATTGCTATGCGTAGGCACGTTCCAAGACGTTCCAAGACAAACTCTAATAAAGTTGGTAAGTAAATAATTGTCTGCAAAGTCGACGCAAATATCCCAGCATGAATATAAATCAGGTAAGTCTCTATTGTTGAGCCCTCTCATAGAAAACCAGAATTTCAACAACAAGATTCGGAGCAATTCATATCTCGAGAAAGTAGTCGTAGCTGATGCTCAAAACGAGAGGGGATGACAACGCTACAAGAAAGTGAAAATTTATCCGGCGATATCAAAAGAGCTTTTATCTTGCGATATGACGTAACATTATCGCAATATCCGTGCGTCGCAGTCGTCGACCGTCCCGCGCCTTGAGAATATCAAGAAGATATATTTTCACGGAACAATGCCTCTCCGGTATCTCAATTTTCATTTCCCCTCCCTGGGACATCCGGTGTGATTTGTAGCACAAGATAATATACAAAACGGTCGCTTCGCGGGCAGCATGCCCTCCGTCGCCCTTCACTGCGTCAGCGGAAAATCTAGGCCCCAATCTTTATCTTGGGCACCAGTTACCAGAGCTTACTACTTTATCAAATGGGTAATAGAAATGAAATGTCCGTAACTTCGTTCGGTACCTTCAACTCTTTTTAGCGTACCACCTTCAACCAGATTAGAGATTATTGTTTATTGTTCATGTTGTAGGTTTCTTAGATTGAATTACCGATTATTAGTCAGTCAGTAACGTAATGATTATGTAGATAAAAGTTGGTTTCCCACCTTTCCCGCATAAAACAAACATGCTCGAATTTGTGAACGACTAAGGCTTTAAAGAAAATATTTGGCGTAGGATAAATTTTTGTTTTGTTTAGATACGGATTTTCGTTCCGGAGCCTTGCCTGTCCGAAGGACTGCGATAACACAGTGTACCGAAGACGTAGGTAGCGGTGCCTAACAAATTACCCTTATAAATTCTACCCATAGGAAACGTTAAAGAAAATTTTGTGAAAAGTTAAAGTAATTACGCAATTTAACCTTTTAATCTCCTTACAAAGTCAATGTCTTTAAGTTTGTAATTTCCAAACGAAGCTATTAGGCCAATTCCCCTAAAGCCTTTTTATATTGCGAGATCAAAACGTAATAGGCGTGTCCATGATTTACAGGGAGCTTACTTGAGTTTTAATTATAATATTATGACAAAGTAATTAGCAGTAAGGAACTAAAACAAGAGGTTTTTTTTATTAAAACAAACCATATTAGATCCTACATATAAAAAATGTTTTTATGGATTTGGATCAGTTTGCTTTTACCTTAAAAAGTTTTTTACTCACCTGCGTGAGTATTTTGTAATTTCTCCAATTAATCGTTAAGAGGCCTTTCCATGATTTAGCGATATAATTCATGAAGTTCGCGTGAATGTATCTTTATATAGTATAAGTAATAGCGCGCGCGACGAGGAGCGATACGTCCTCCCTCCATAAGCGCTCAGCGCGGTTTGAGAGTCGCTGCTTCGATCGATATGATTATAAGTGCGCTAAGGTGTGCTATTTTCGTTAAAATATAGCCACAATAGTGTTCGAAACTTCACGGGCTACAAGAAAATTCAAGGATTGTCAAGGATAGGACTCTTAACTGACAACTAGCTTATACTTACCCGAAGATCGTCTTAACGTACCCGAAGATCGCTAGCTAGTACGCAACGCACTATGAACTGAGAGTCAGTTATAGTTCGCACAGCGGATCTAGGCTTCCGTGAAGTTAGCCGTTTGTGATGCGCAAAGACAATTTAGTTTTAAAAAGCTCCATTGCGCATCGAAACGGCTAATTTCACGACGGCCGAGATCCGCCGAGAGAACTATATTTAATAAAATGTATACATTGACTAACCTGCATTTTTATTGTCTACTTGGCATTCACAATCGACGATCATGAAATCAATTTTATTTTTTCTTTTTGGCAAGTTACTAGAGTTCTTTAATTTCGTGAATAATACAAAATAAAGCCTGAAAACAGAAAATAGCAACCATCACACTAACATAATATAAACACAGCGACAAAGCCCTTTTTAAAAAAAACGGCAAAAACATTGAGAAAAACCGTTGTTTCTAATTTAACATGTAAACAATTTATTTTTTCTCAATGTTTTTGCCGTCACAGTAAAATGGCATTTATAAATAAAATAAAAAGTTTTAAATGCGAAAGTTTATATGTTTGTTTATTCAGATGTTTGGGTGGATGTTTGTTCCTATAACTCGATAAACCACTGAACCGATTTGGCTTAAATTTAAAACATACATAGAGATTTTTCGTTCGTTCGTTCGTTCGTATGAGTCAGTGGCCAACTCAAGAGATAATAACCGGGAATTGAATATAGGTTTTTTTATTCCGGAAATAAGTACGGTTCCCGAGTTCCACGCGAACGAAGTCGCGGGCAACAATTAGTTTACTAAAATACATACCTAGTTTGTTACGCAAGGCTAATGTATGGGGATCGCTGCGTTAGCTCGACCGGTACAATACATCGCGGTCACACGAGGAGCCTCGTCAGCGGGAACGTGGCCGCCTGACGTCAATCGCATGTTTCATGGAAACTGCATTTCGTTTAAGCCGGCATTCTTGGTTCATACTTCGAACTAGATTCATTTTATTAGACTAATTAATTGTAATTCTTTTTATCAAATTAAATTTTAGATTTAAATAAAATCTTTTTTTAAAAGATACCCTAGGCAGCGGCCTACGTATTTGGCGCAGCCGGTAGGATTTATTTTAACGAGATTAATCTTCATCTCAAAGTAAAAAAAGAACCTACTAGTGCTGCTGTGTAGGGTAGAATCTAACAATCGATTCAGTGAAGTTCCAGACGACGTGAAATGCTGTAAGTCCTTGAATCTTTCAAGTCCTTATCTTATTCCTATCTTTAATCCTAAATTTTTAGTGTATTTTATATATTTTTGTGTGTGCTTATTTTTTTTTAAAGCGTGTTAATTTAGGCTCCAACATTTTCCATCCGAGAGAATCGCGGAACAATAGGTTAGGTAGTAGATTTAATAGTAGACTTAGTGTTATAGACGAGTTTAGAGACCTAGAAGATAGTATGGCTCAACCAGCTCAAGCTCAGCCCAATGCCATGGTTGATACGATATACAAGTCCCTCAGACTTGTCCCGGATTTTGACGGTAACCCGCATATTCTTACGAGATTTATTAATCTTTGTGACCAGCTCGTATTAACATATTTCTCGACAGCGCCCGGACATGAGTTATCCAATCTAGCTCTTATAAATGGCATTCTTAACAAAATCTCAGGTTCCGCGGCTAGATTAATTAATTCCAATGGTATCCCGGAAACGTGGCATGGTATTAGGAGCGCATTGATTAATAACTTCGCGGACCATCGAGACGAGACCGCTCTTTACAGTGATTTGTCGTTAGAGACCCAAGGGTCAGGCACCCCACAGGAGTTTTATGAGCGGTGCCAAAATTTATTTAGTACCATTATGACTTATGTCTCGCTACACGAGACAGTAGCTACTACCATACAAGCTAAGCGTATTCTGTACCAGAAGTTGACCCTTCAGGCCTTTTGCCGAGGTCTTAGAGACCCACTAGGTTCTAGAGTACGCTGTATGCGTCCTGACTCGATGGAGAAGGCCCTGGAGTTTGTTCAGGAGGAGCTCAATACTCTCTACTTGCAAGAGCGTAGCGGTAGTACGGCCAGTAGAAAGGATTGGAGCTTGAGTGCACCAAGGTTTAACCCTCCGTTAAACAACTTTGTCCCTAGACTAACAAACGGATTAGAACCGATGAGGCAACCCATATTTAGCATGCCTGGTCCCTTAAGGCCAAATCCGATGCAGGCCCAACCTCATCAAGGCTGGAGGCCTACCCCAGTGCTGCAAACCCAACCACCACGTGGTCCCTCTCGGACACAGCAAATGTTCCGCGCCCCTCCACAAAATTATAACCCACAGAATAATGCTTTTAGGATGCCTATTAGACCTCAGCAATCATTTAATTTCGGCAACGCTTCGCGTCCTACTCCCATGAGCGGTGTCAGCCATTTTGTTGAGAGACGCTTACCACAGACGATGACCGGACATGACTGGCGAAAGCACGGAAATCCACCTCCGACTAACTATTTTAAGACACGCGAAATTAACTTCAACGAATCGGACGGCTATGATAATTATTATTACTATGACGATTATAATAGTTACCCAGAGTGTTACCAAGATTACTATTCTTACGAACAGTACCCCGAATACTACGTAGTTAGCGATCAGGAGTGTTACTCAGAACAACCTCCAGTAGTAGTAGAAGAAGTAGCTCAGGCCTCTGATGTAAATTTTCAAGAAGAGCCGAAGTTAGAAAAGCCAAAATAGAAGTTAACTTCCACATACAAAGGCAACTAGGTTATATTCAGATTGCAAATCCACCTTTAAAGTTTTTAATTGATACAGGAGCTAATCAGTCTTTTATCAGTCCTGATGCCGTAGAGAAATATTTCCGTCACGTCCCTTTGAACTACGATCCATTCGAAGTTACAAACGTGCACGCGACTAGTAAGAACGATTATTCGATCACGTTGCCTTGCTTTCAGGAATTTAACGACCCAAACGACATGACTTTATACGTATACAAGTTTCATAACTACTTTGACGGACTTTTAGGCTTTGATTTACTAGATGTATGGGACTCTAACATCGATCTGAAAAATAAGTTACTCAAAACTCGCAATACACAAATTCCTATTCAGATGTACGATTCTAGGAACGTCAACCTATACGAAGAGATTATTCCAGCTAACTCTACGAAGATAGTTAGGTTACCGGTGAATACACGAGACGGTGAAGTTCTAGTAGAGAACCAAACGATTTGTAACTGCCTTATTTTAGATTGTTTAACGACGGTCCAGAACAACCGAGGCTGGGTAGAGATTTCTAACCCAACATCAAACGATATCATATTCTCTATGGACCGTCCCGTTGAAGCTGAAATATTTAATTTAGAATGTGACAGTACTGAAATTTTATCAGATCGCGCAAAAGATGTGTTATCTCGGCTTCGAACCGATCATCTTAATCCAGAAGAACTCGCAAACTTACGACGTTTATGTGGTAACTACGCGGACGTGTTTTATCTTGAGGGTGAACCACTTACATTCACCAACAAAATCAAACATAAGATTAGGACTACTGATGAAATTCCAGTACATACTAAGAGTTATTGCTATCCTTATGTTCACCGACAAGAAGTCAGAGATCAAATTAATAAGATGCTTGATCAAGATATTATAAGACCATCAGAATCTGCATGGAGCTCTCCGATTTGGATTGTACCCAAAAAGGCAGACGCTTCCGGTAAAGTTAAATGGCGTCTTGTCGTGGATTTTAGGAAAGTTAACGAGAAAACGATTGATGACAAATACCCTATCCCGAACATTACAGACGTACTAGACAAACTAGGTAAATGCCAATACTTTACGACGCTTGATTTAGCCAGTGGATTTTACCAGGTAGAAATGGATCCTTCTGATATCCATAAGACTGGATTTAACGTAGAAAATGGTCATTACGAATTTTTAAGGATGCCAATGGGCCTAAAGAATTCACCATCAGCCTTCCAGCGTGTGATGGATAATGTCCTCAGAGGTCTACAGAATGAAATCTGTCTAGTTTATCTCGATGACATCATTGTTTTTAGTACCTCCCTTCAGGAGCACATTATTAATTTGGACAAGGTATTTAATAGACTGAGAGAATCTAACTTCAAGATTCAAATGGATAAATCTGAATTCTTGAAGCTGGAAACTGAGTTCCTTGGTCATGTCATCTGTAAAGAAGGTGTAAAACCTAACCCTAATAAAATTAAAGCTATAGAAAATTATCCTATTCCTAAGACACCTACTGAAATCAAACGTTTTCTCGGTTTACTCGGCTATTGCAGGAAATTTATTCCAGATTTCGCTCGTATAACCAAGCCACTAACTCAGTGCTTGAAAAAAGGTTCTAAAATCAAGTTAGATCAAAACTATACCAACTGTTTCGAACACTGTAAGACACTCTTAACAAACGATCCGATATTGCAATACCCGGACTTTACGCGAGAGTTTATCTTAACAACGGATGCATCAAATGTAGCTATCGGTGCCGTTCTATCTCAAGGTACCAAGAGTTCAAATAAACCAATTGCGTACGCATCACGAACTCTTAACTCTAGCGAACTTAATTACAGCACCATTGAGAAAGAGCTTCTAGCCATTGTTTGGGCAACTAAATACTTTAGACCGTACCTTTATGGCCGAAAGTTTCTTATACTTACGGACCATAGGCCATTACAATGGGTAATGAATTTAAAAGACCCCAGCTCGCGGCTTACTAGATGGCGCTTGAAGTTAAGCGAGTACGATTATACAGTCGATTACTTACAGGGTAAGTGCAACACGAATGCCGATGCACTGTCGCGTATAGAAATTAATAACGAAGAGCTTATGTCAATTGCAGTAAATCCATCCGAAACTGACCCCGTGTTAGATGAATCTAGAACCATAACTGCTACAGAAACTGCGGCTGGTTCACGAACCGCCACTGTTCATACAGATAACGAAAGCCCTATATTAGAAGTTCCTATTTCAGATGACCCTTTGAACCGATTTACGAAACAGCTAATTTTTAATGTCGTCGGTGACATTAAGGGAAGACCTATAGTTACTAAACCCTTTGATACGCACACGCGAATATCAGTTCAAATATCTGAGTCTAATATCGAGGAAGACGTTATCAACGCAATTAAAGAGTATGTCCACCCTAGGATAAAAACCGGACTACTGATTAACCCATATTTAGCTTTTTACACCATTGTACCTATTATACAGAAAACCTTTAAAAATTCGGCTATGAACCTTACGTTGACTAAGACAGAATTAGAGAACGTTAGAGAATACTTAAAGCAACAAGAAATCATTAATAAGTACCACGATGGTAAGACTAATCATCGCGGTATTAATGAGTGTTACTTAGCGTTATCTAATAGGTATTACTGGCCTAAAATGAGAGAGCAGATCACTAAATTTATAAATGAATGCACTGTTTGTGGCCAAGCGAAGTATGATCGCAACCCGATAAAGCAACAATTTAAAGTAGTACCACCGGCTAGTAAGCCCTTTGAATTGGTTCATTTGGACCTCTTGACGATTCAAAGCGAAAAATTCTTAACTATCGTAGACGCGTTCTCTAAGTATGCACAAGCTTATTATCTGAGAGATGGTACGGCTGTTAGTGTAGTACAAGCCTTATTAAACTTTTGCACTCACCACGGGTTACCTATGACTATAGTTACTGATAACGGAACCGAATTCACAAATCAGCTTGTTGCGGAATTTGTAAAAATGCATAAGATCCAGCATCACAGAGTTGCTCCACACGCACCCAACGAGAACGGCATAGTTGAGAGATTCCACTCAACGATATTAGAACACCTCCGTATTCTTAAAATCGGTCAGAAATCTGAATCTGTAATTAACCTAATGCCTTACGCCCTTCTGGCTTATAACAGTAGTATTCATAGCTTTACTAAGTGCAAACCAATAGAAGTAGTTACAGGGCACTACGATCCTCGCGATCCCTTTGATGTAGATCTCTCAGCTCATTTATTACAACAGTACATGACTAATCACAGAGACAAGATGACTACAGCTTATAATATGATTCATGACATGTGTAGCGCGACTCGTAAAGACCTGACAGAGAACCGAAATAAGGAACGAGAACCGGAGGCTGAATACTCTCCTGAGCAACAGATTTTCGTGAAAAATCCGTTCGCCTCCAGACAGAAATTAGCCCCTCGTTACACTCATGACGTTGTAATGGCAGACCTCCCTATTCATATTTATACTAAGAAAAAGCGAGGCCCTATTGCCAAATCTAGACTAAAGCGACTTCCTAAAAGTGCCCAATTGTTACAGAATCCTCCTGATAATTCACCTACTCCTGGCACCAGTGCTAATGCAGGAGATAAAACTTGAAAGTCTCGATGATGGCCCTGGTATTTTACCATTTAAATTAGGTTCAGCTAAACTTATCACTCATTACCATTCCTTTCTACAAACCGTTAATCTTAAAGAATTGCATAATAAAATAGTTTCAGTTGATAATCAGATAAACGACTTTAGCCCTCAGCTAAATAATAAGACTAATTCATTATTTGAACCTCATATAGATTATCTGAAGAACAAGGTTACGAGTGTACTTGAACAGCTAGAAACTTTTGAGATAAATCGTGTAAAAAGAGGACTCGTAGATGGTCTCGGATCGGTAGTTAAAAGTATCACTGGAAATCTTGATTACACAGACGCAGTACGTTATAACCAGGCTATAAAATCGTTGACAGATAATGAGAATATATTGATAACTGAACTAAACAATCACGTCAGTTTATCTAAAAACTGGACTTTACAATATTCAAAGATCTTAGATAGTATTGTAGACAATCAGAATAAAATCGAGATTTTAATCAATAAAATTAGGCAATCTGAAGCTTCTAGAGATAGCGACTTAGTAAAATACGCGCATCTAGCTCAAATCCTTATGATCTTAACGGATAATGTAGACTCTATCTCTCAAGAGTTACTTAAATTACAGAATGTTCTTGCTTTTATCAGAGCGTCCACTACGCATCATTTGGTCTTAAATTTGAATACAATTCGCGATATAATTCGTAAATTGAACGTTCTATATGGCAGTCAAAGAGTAGTAGATTTAGACATTAGAGAATATTTCGATATAATTAGATTAGGCTTTTATTATGTAGGAAATGAGATAGTTATAGTTTATAAATTTCCAATCGTGCTCCCATCCATCTATGATATGTATAAGTTATCTATCATCCCTAACAAGTACCATGAGATCCTTACTCCTCCTTTCCCATACCTAGCTATCCATGAGAAAGATTTCAAGTTCATAGAGGCTGAATGCCCGAAGACCAGTAAATGGTACCTATGCGAAGAAAAACGGAACCAGCAAAGTCGATCATCAGATGATTGCATCCCGCATCTCATAACTACACAGCAGCGGAACAAGAAGTGCAGCCCTACCACCATCACCTTAGCAAAACCAGCTTACGAAGAGCTTGACGAGAAACATTACAGCATCAGTTTCCCTGTACCCACGAAGATACATCTCTCTTGTGGACAAGATCTCTACCGAACTCTACAAGGCAGCTATCTTGCTATAGTTCCTCAAAGATGCTACCTAGAGACACCAGACTTCACGATCTCTAACACTAACGATCGTTTAATCGGACAAGCAATGAAGATTATGGATCTACCTAAGAGCGACTTCGTGACCTCACCTTCAGTTCCAGCATTCAAATTGAACTCCATCAACCTGGACCACCTTCATGCCACCAACAAGAAAATTTCGCTGCAAACGTCGTTACACTTAGAGAAAAATGTAGACTACACTCTATACCATACTACAATTCCTATGTACGTGGTTATAGCAAGTGCATGCGCACTCGTTAGTGCCTTACTCTATAGAAGATATGGTCGAACGTCAAAGAAAAATTCGCATCAAGTATCCAACGAAAGCCAAGCTGAAACACAAAGGGTCTACGCCCTTCCAACTATAAGAAGGGTTGATCCCAACCAACCCCCAGCTCAATTTACGACAAGCTTCAATAGTCGCTGTTCTTCGGCGGGAAGTGTTACGCAAGGCTAATGTATGGGGATCGCTGCGTTAGCTCGACCGGTACAATACATCGCGGTCACACGAGGAGCCTCGTCAGCGGGAACGTGGCCGCCTGACGTCAATCGCATGTTTCATGGAAACTGCATTTCGTTTAAGCCGGCATTCTTGGTTCATACTTCGAACTAGATTCATTTTATTAGACTAATTAATTGTAATTCTTTTTATCAAATTAAATTTTAGATTTAAATAAAATCTTTTTTTAAAAGATACCCTAGGCAGCGGCTTTTTATCTATTTAGTTTAGCATAAATTATAAGTAAAACAGAAGCCTGAATAATAATACCTACAAAATAAACTATTACTCATGGCCAGGCATATCCCAAACCCTATCTGTTATTTAAACAGAAAGAGCCCTTTTCACATACCTAAAAAGCCCATAAAAGAAAACAGACCTTACTTAATTCTCCTCAAAGAATTGAGATTTCAATAAAACCTTTCACATTCTGCTACTGCAACGCCCTTTAGTGCCGATCAAAACATTAGAGCCATGCCACATTCATGCAACAAAAACCTAAATACATAATAATAAATTATACTTAGAACTTTCCGTTTAGAAGAATCTGTTAGTAAATTACACCACTCAATACGTAGGTAATATAGTAAACATAGATAATAAGGGTTATTAAAAGAAGTTTTCGATGACATGTTGGGCTAAATTCTTTTTATTTTTAAACACAAATGATTTTATATTTTTTTATTAAACTTATTAACATTAAACTTATTAAGTGAAAAACTGAGTTATGAGGCACGAAATCAACGCATTTAGCCTTCGATTATAACAATGTGTGTCCGATAGTGGATACTAGAGACGACTGGTGCACGTCGCCTGCGGGCTGAGGCAGGGGAGCATCACTTTACAATTTTGCTGACCACACTATAAATTGTGTCACTACACTCTTAATACTGACTGACGACCGATGTGGCGCAGCGGGTGCAGGTCCGCCTGCGACGCAGAGGTTGCGGGTTCGATTCCCGCCTCGGGACAAATGTTTGTACGATCTACAAATATTTGTTCCGGGTGTTCTGGGTATTTTCTATATATAATAAAAAATATCTATATATGTATTGTATTGTATTAAATATATATCAGTCATCTAGTACCCATAATACAGCTCGGTTTAACAGCAGCTTACCTTGGGGCTAGGTGATGCTGTGTGGATTGTCCAGCATTATTTATTTATTTATTTATTTATTTAAAGCTTTATACAATCAGTTTTCAAGAAACCGCGTGCAAAATAGTAGAGTCGTTTGTAGCAAGAGGTAACAGAGTAGCGGAGACACGACTTGGGCCAAAAACACACAACCCCTAACACAAAACAAAAATACATCAAGCAAAGTTTCTCAAGGATTTTATTTACAAAATAGATTCTTACTCGAGCCGGATTACTCGTATGTTGGTATCCTAAGAAAAGAAACAGACAAAATAAGTCATACGGGAGATGTGCCGTAGATCCTTGCGGAGACGGCCTGGCATAAATAAAAAGTTCACATCCTAGCGGATACGACTCAGATGGGTTGTGAAGATATTATACGAATCAGCTGCCACGGAGGGTTGACTATTTTATTCACATACTCTAGGTAATACGTACTTGCTCATATTTTTAAACTGAAATGTGAAAATGATAATGCAAATATAACATGTAGAGAAATTAAAATATTTATGCAATTTTAACCTTGTAATGGATGATTTTGATTACATTTTAATCAGAAACCTGTTTTGGTGTATAGGTTATTTCTAGACAAGCGTGCTCAAATAAAGACAAACCATCAGGTGAGGTGGTGGTAAAACGCTTTTTTATAACCAATCACATCATAACATAAATATATAATGACCGGGAATAAGACATTATGTATGCTACATTTTATTCCGGAAAAAAGTATACGGTACCCGAGTTCCACGCAAACGAGTCGCAAGTAACAGCTAGTAAAAAATACTACTGGTACTTATTATACGCTATAATTAAAACTTACATATTCCGCTGAAACATGATAAGTGATCTCCAACTGCTGTGATCTTTTTGACTCTACCACGTTTAATATATAGATAGGTAAGTACTATGATGGTTTAAATAGTACTTACCTATATAATATAATATAGTTTCGTGACTTCTCACTAAGCCTGTCGTAAAACCAGAATTTCTTCACTTATCGCTCGTCTCAAAGTTCTCAAGCCACTTCGATTGTATTCGAAGGTTCATGTTTCTATTTATGATCTAAAATGATACGAAAACTCTCGACAGCATAAACTGGAGTATGGGAACTTTGATGACCACTTCCGTGAGGAGACGAGGACAAAACAAATACACGGAGTTGAGTATAACTTGTGTCCTGAAACTTACCTACGTAGCGCAATTTTGAACTAAAATATTTAGTCGTCCTACCACGTAGCATTTTCTCCACTATTCCATTTCTTGGGATAAAATAGTTTTCATTCCAGTTCAGATAATGGAGATTTGAAATTATAAATATTGTAGGGTCGGCTGCAAGTATATACCTTTTTTATGTCTTATTAACCATTTTAAGATTAAAGTCTCATGCGCCTGTAATTTCAACGGAAACCATACCCTTCGAACCGGAACATAACAATGCCAGCATTACTGCTTGGTGGCAGAAAGAGGCATAAGGTGGTAGGTAGTTCTTCTCCGGGCGAGCTTTATCTCAAAGCACTCTACTACTCTTTTTGCACGTTTTCGCTAAATAACCGCCCCTAGAGTCAAAATGAAATACGACCAACTACATTTTTGATCTGACTTTGACGTTATAGGAACAGCTACTAGATCTTTGCCCAACTGTACATAGCAAGCGTTGTCTTTGTTTGCTCGTGTCGAAAAATGTCTATAAAACGTAGTTTCGCGAGGTCGTAAACACAACAATAAAGTTTAGTGGCCACTTACGAGTATGAGCTACAGTCACAGAATAATAAGAGAACAGCTAGCTCAAGTTACACTTGTACCCATATGTGCCTACCAAGAGAAAATACATAACTGGAAGAGTGAACTAGCCACAGACGATACACTAAGCTATAGTGTGTACAGTAGTCGCCAGTTCCTTCTAACGACACCAGCCTTGCCCATCTAATTCGTCTTACATCGCTCCAAACAACATTATACAAGTACCTAACCTACAAGCGACAGATACAGTGAGTTTATTGACGACCGATGTGGCGCGGCAGCCCAAAGTCCGTCTGTGATACAGGAGGTTGCGGGTTCGATTCCCGCCTTGGGCCAAATGTTTGTAAGATCTGCAAATATTTGTTCCGGGTGTTTTGAGTATTTGATATGTACTAACCTACTTTTAATAAAAACAATGTTTATTGATGTATTGTATTGTAATATCTAGTACCTAGCCATAACAAAAGCTTGCTTAGCTTGAGGCTAGATGATGCTTTGTGGATTATCCAGCATTATTTATTTATTGACTAAACAACACAGTGACAAAAAAAACACAAGAATGGGAAATTATTATGTTTTTCATGACTTAAAATTAGCTTAAAACCGTAGCCTGTAATACTGATCGTAATATTGATGATAAGATAAAGTTGTAAGACTTGTAAGGCTTTTTATGGCGAAAATTAGCTAAATATTATTATTAAGGAATCAGAAAGAAACTATTCCATTTTTTTTTTCTTCTTTTTTGCTTTACCGGTCGCCTGAAGGAAATTCTTAATGAAATGGATTTCAATATTTCAAAAGTAAGTCAAGCTATTTCATTATCTACTGTCAGAAAATCGCGAAAACGTAAGATAATGTTATTTAGAAAATATATTTTACGTACTTATGATGTTGGCTAAACTTAGCTTTCTACATACTTCAATTACCTACATTTAAACGACACCACACCCGGAACCGACACAAACTGGTGCCTGTAAAGCGGACAATGGCTAAATCTTAAAAATTGACGCGGGTTATGGGGCCGACAGTCTACAATAATATTCCTGATGTAGTCAGAGTCTACTACCAATTTATTTACTTCTACTTACAGAGTTACTACTTATAGAATGTACCAAAATTAGAAACAATGTTTGTTATTAACCTGTAATCATTATTATCCATAAATACTGTTGTGTTGTGACTATTATGACTATTAAATCTAAATATGACAAGAATATTCACTAAAGATAGCCTAATATTTTTCTAGGCAGAGAAAATCAATCATCGGCAGATTTCCCCGAACCGGCCTAGCCTACCAATCTTTATTACGATCAATTCAATGTTATCTTATAATTTATTACCAGCGTTTACTGTAAAAGGCAAAGTCGCTGGAGAATTGTTACGCAAGCAAATAAATTACAATCCTATTTGTCGAAATGTGATAAAGCGTTCGATATTACTAATATAAATAATGTTCTATTGTTTAATGGATCAAGTTATCCTTGTTTGGCTACACATAGACCTATATCTACATATACAGAGATAGAATGAAGTAATCCTATTACCCGCAATATCGCTTCATATAAGTAGTTTCATTCATTTGCTGGCTCGTAGAGACAAGAAGTGAAACTACTTATCTCACGAAGAGTTTGTTCATTGTGCCACTGGTTTTGTTCTGAGTGAAGCATTGACAAGGTTAAGTAAGACCCTTTCAGATTGATCATAACTTCAGCAATCAGTAGGAAGTGACTTATTCGAGACACGCAAACGTTTTTGCACAACTAGGTAGGTAGTACTTAAGTTCAAATAATATGGTACCCAAGTGTACATACTGACTGACAATCTAATTACTTATTTGTATTGAATTGGTCCCAACTTCCAACTCAATCTGAATCACGAAAATAACAGTCCTATAAAATTGCTGTAGGCTGCGTTTTGTAAGTTAAAAGTTGCGATGATGTGCTTAGGTACCTTCCTGTTTGTGTTTATATAATTAAGTGACCCCGCGGACCATCTATTACAAATCGCCCGCAATCTAAGTTTCAATTCTATTTCAACAAGATCTGAATTTAAATTGAATTCGCAGCCACAATGGCAGTGTTCCCAAGACTTCACTCCCAAGCATTGAGCTTGACAAATTGGTTTAACCTGGAGCGAAGAAAAGGTAATTAGATTTTTTATCCGATCATTTTATCTAAAAAATGTGGCAGATGTCATATATATATGTAATCCTAATGCACGTGCAATGATCCGGAAACGAATATTTTAGCACGTTATAACTTTTGTTGTCTAAGAATAATACCTACTACATATAGGTAATTTATCTTAAACTTAATTAAAGTTAAGGTATTATCTAATGAGTTGAGAATGACTTTGTTCATATAAATAATGAACATTTTTGTTTAACTTATATTGCTGCTATGCTATGGGACACTAATACTTTGCATAAATGCAAAGTATAAGTATAAGTAAGCTACTACACTTTATAGTTTAGAATTAAATACGTTGACTCTAGCTCTAACTTAGTAAACGCAAGGGCTATCTGTTTTGGTTCAAATTACGAAACTACAAAATTAAGTAGGTATCATCACTTCTATTTAAAAAAAAATACTGAGAGAAAAGCATCGAATAAACCCAGTAAATTTGCTGTTTTAGTATTGCTAATCCTGTAAGGCAAAATTGTTGTAAGGATTATGATTAGTTATTTACCAATATACTCAGATGACGTCCAATCCGTAATGTATTAGATTACTTGGACACCATCCAAAACTATATTAACTCTATGTCAAGGATCTAACCTTACGTATAGGTTCTTATAGATTTAAATACTTTTAGAACCCCCAAAGATGTAAGCGGTAAATTCGAAAAAGCACCCAACCAATTCTTCTTACCTACAAAGAACCTAGTTACAAACCAATCGAAAACAATAGAGGCAGAGTGATTTCAATACAAAGGGAATTCAAGTCAGTCTTATGAGCTGCGCAGAAATCATTCATGGGCAATAACACCCATTTCTGGTGGGCGCCACCTCAGTTATTGCCCGGGGATAGGATTATTGGCAAATTGTTCCGCTCGCATACCGACCCAACTCACATGAAATATTAAGCACCAATGTACCTATCGATACCGATTCAAAGCCCATGGTACTGACGTTCTTCGTTATAAATACTTGATAAATACCCACTGCAGGACTATTGTTTGCATGATTAAGTAAAATTAATCATCTGCAGATGATCCCTTCGGAAATACGTTCAGCGGTCAGCCCGAAAGAAACTGCTAAACTATGGATAGCTTTCATTAAAATGGAGTAGGTACATAAATAATCTCTGATTTATCTGTAAGTAAAACCTTATTTTATTTGACCTAAATATACAATGTTAATCCTATTTTAGTTAAATTGTTTGCGAAAACAAATTGGGTGTTTCATTAATTCTATTTACTTGTTAGATTCATCTTTCTTATAAACAAACTAAACGGAGCGTCACAAATTCAAAACGCTAAGGAATATGTACAGCTACGTTGCGACGAAATATGAAAATTGGGTATTGTGTAAAAAGGTTGGCCTTGCGCAAAATATGGCTGGATTGCAGGCCATTTTGGAGATAATTTAAGTAAGGTAATCCACAGGGAACAGCAAACAATAACAGTAGTACGAATTGCGGGTATAACAGGTACAAGCTGAGATAAGGCATAGATTGAAGCTGCGAAAATTTAAATAAAAGATGAATATTTGCCCTAACTAGGTTGTAACGGCCGATTCCTGCCGCGCGAACGGATGTTAGAGCCCATAAACTGGAAGATAAGGTTGTGAATGGACTGTACCCACCACTTGCTGGCTAACTGACACGGTAATGTGTGAAAATCTATTTCCATTCAATTTTATAACACAGTTTTTGCTGTGGACCTAACAATAAAAATTCAAATGGATGCTGCGCACCGAATGTTTGATAGTGTTCCTCTTTAATTTGTTCATACATACCAAGCTATATACCTAGGTAAGCAAGTACTTATTGTAAATAAAGTCAAAATTCACTCGGAATTCAAAAGGTTTAAATTACGTTTTGAGTAAACATTGTGCTTCGAATTACTTTTAACCCCATCTGAAAATACAAAGGGCCAACATAATTATTCCCTTTTATCACTTAGATGCGGAAAAAAAAACATTGTTGTACTGCGCTATATTTTTCGCTTATCTTGCCAGCTCGAGCCGTAGCTTTTGCTCTGACAGTAACTATGAAAGTAAATACCCATTTACCAAAATTACTTTATGGGGGTCTCATTACACCGTTAAGCGGTGTTTACCAAATTAATGATTATGATGCTGGTTTAAGCTAGGCGGATAAGTCCTGCCTATACTTTGTGAGGGCTTGTTGAAATCCCGGCTTTGTACTTTACTTTGTTACATGTTGGAATTATGCAAATACCGCGTTACCCATAAATTAACTTATCTGATAGAAGATATAACACGAACGTACTGTTTAAATAAGCCCAAAAAATAAAGTAACTTTACTTTATCACTCACTTTCAGGGACTATTTCTATAAGTTATCCATCAAAAATATAAAAAAACCACCGATAAAAATCTGATTCAATTTTGTATCTACTTTGGCGAAACATTATTTCGTGTGTAACAGCCATAAAACTACAGTACTATCCGAATCATCGATCACATACAATTTTACTTTCAGCCAGCATTCACCATGTCCCCGAACCAAAAGCCCACAAAGCGCAGACAATACCTCGAAGGCGGAGTTCTATTGTAGCGGCCGACGACGACGACGCCACGCGGCGCGGCGGCGTGTCTTTGTTACTATCTATGAATCCTATCACCGACGCCGCCGCCGCCGCCGTCCTTATTACGTTTGGGCTGACATTCTTGTACAATGCGATACGTTACTTTGCAATAATACTGTGGTAGATCTCATAAATCGCAAGAACATTTGCTTGTTGTGGCTCTGAGGAAATATTCGAAACAAGATCGAGAAATGCAAATAATAAGAGTTTTATGCAAGGGACTACAGTATTATAGTTAGACTAGATCATCTAAAACAAAGAGATGGTTTCATAAGTAACTCATAAATAGTATCTATAATACCTACATTCAGAAATCTAGATACAAAATAACATTTGAAAAATACCGTAGAAAGCGAATAATATAAAAAAGTAAAAAAGAAACCTTTGACCTTTTGATTTGATACCCATAAATCTCGACATAACAACTCTGAGCTGACTATCATAGGGTATGAGCTCCAACGGATCGAGACGTTCGTCGCCTCGGTCGTCCGAGGAAATGAAAGCCATAAGTCGAATCGTAGCTGGAGACTTCGTTACGAAAGCCATCGGTTCCGCCAGTATTACGAGCCTTCGAATTTGCCTGCTAATAAAATAGCCCGTCACAGTACGCGACAAACTGGACTACCGGAGCAAACTGCGGGCGGGATATAAAACGAACTCGCCTCGCCCGCCCAACTCATCTCCTGCGGATATTTGCAAGGATACACAAGTGTGTATAAAAACGAAGGACGTCGTAAATAAAGAGAGGTATTTACTCATTCGGTAAGTAAAGCTCTACCTCTATAGAGCAAGAAAAATATGAAAATGTTTATTAATACTTAAACACTGAAACGGGGATTTATTTGCAACGAAGTTTTGAGCCGAGAACAAACAGACCGTGTCGTAAACTCCTTCTAATATCCAACTTGTAACTCGAGGGGCAAACAAAGGCTCTTTGAATAAAGCCGTCTCTCCGTAGAACAATATTACCGACCAATCGCGATATTATCTATTCGCCGGCGATACTTTTTAGCCGAGAACCATTCCGCGTGGTCGAGGCAAGAGATTTTATAAGGCATAAACCCAAGCAAGCAGTAAAACTGGGAACTGAGGCAATATGCCAGCCCCCTATTGTCGGCGCCACGGCTTTGTTTTAAACTAGAAGGGTTGCAATGCTATTCTGTACCAACTTGTTTAGGAAGCAGTCTTGATAGCCAGCAGGGAAATTGTACAGAACAAAGTGGAGATGAGCAGCTACTGTGCAGCGAAATCTGAGAATATTCAAGACCGTGTTTATTGTCTGTTTTATTTTTTTACATTAATTAAAGATATTATGTAGGTAATTTACAATAATAATAAGCAGTAGATACAGATATAAATAATGTCAAGATTCAATTAAATGATTGCATAAAAAAGTTAAAATAGAAACAGAACAAATAAATTACAAGTCAAAAAATTATAATTAATGTCATTACAAAATAATACATAGAAAGAGAGATAAATAAATTAAACACAATCAATTAATAGTATACATTGAAAACGTGATTAATCTTCAGCTAAAAATGCAATGTAAGGAAGGTCACGGTCCAAACATACTAAACTTATAAAAGGCAAGATAATGCTATATTATCTTCGACCATACTGCATAATAAACATACTTAGAATTAGAAACGAAAAAATAATTTAATAACAAAAATAAATTAATGTTACTCAGTCCGATATCAACAAGATTTTCCCCAAAAAAACAAATCTCAAAGGCTAAAGGCCACTAAGGCATTATTTGTTGGTAATATTTTGATACCGCAAATATGATATCATAACTTTTTATGGCACAAACCAAATAGTGTCATCAGTTTTCCTGAATGGTCCTAAAGAAGTATCACTCTATTACGACGGAATAATACTGTCCCGCCCAAATCCGTTTATCGTCAGAGTGGTAACACTTTTCGGGGGCGTTCCGGCGAGTTTAGACCTATAGCGTTTGATAAACATTACTATGGTCAGTGATTAATTTTGGCTAAAGTAATAAATCAACTTCCCAGATATGAGTTGAAAATGTTAGGTTGAATGAATATATAATATAAGCAAACCTAAATTCATGTATTTGAACCAGTACCAAGCGCAGAGCAAATTGTCTACTTCGTAAGCATCTACTAAACTAAGAGAGAAAGATGAAAAATACTAATTGAGTTCAAAGACCGAAAAGCAAGCATTCTGCACCAGCTTGTATCTGCTTCAATTTTATTTGGAGTCCCAAATTCAATTTTCTTTTAAAAAAACATCTTTATTTTCTGTTTGGCTAGTAGCGAAGTTCAGCAGGAAAACTACCGTTACAGAAATATAATAAAATAGCATACAAAGGGATGTGTTGCAAAAACCTTTATCGAATTCCCTTCAGCGTAAAATGCACGTAATAACAATAAATTCTCATTGAATGTATCGGCCATCAATTTATGCTTTTTCAACTGCAAATAGCTACCTTAGCTATTGTTGGTATAATAGTACTTATATTGGTGAAAGAATAAATCGAGGGTATACGAAGCGTGACGACAGTGCGATACTAACTCGGGACTAGATAGGGTTGTCGGACTTTGCACTCATAGCCGGACAGAACAATTTTACAAATTGCTGTTTGCAACAATTTTGTTTTGATTTGGTTTCGTGAAAAAGTATAAATAAAGATTGAAATTTATATGGTTTCTTTTGCGTGGTGATGGGATTTATACTTTATTTACTATTCGTAGCAGTGGCGTAGCAGTAGCTACGAAAAGTACAAACATACTTTGAATTGCTTAAACGGAGGAAAATAGTGGCACTGAACAAATATTGGTACTCACTATAATTGGTACTAATCAGTGCCACCCAAAGCTTAAAGTTTTTAAGCAGTAGTGTGCAAGCTGCACTGTGTTTAGCTTTGAAGGGCACTGTAGCAAGTGAAATTACTGGGCAAAATAGACTTAACAACAATGTCTCGGGGTGATAAGCGCAGTGCAGTGCCACGCAAACACTTAAAAACTTTAAGCTTTGGGTGGCACTATTTGTTTGGATGGCGTTACTGTCGCATGTGTCACTAAATTAATTTATTAAATTCGTATCGTATAATGATAAAACACAAACTTAGATTCTATTGATTGTACTCTAAACGCAGGAAATTCTGTCCTGAAATTTTTGGTCGTGAGTACCAAAAGATAAAAGCCCTAAAGAAATATTTGGAAACATTTATCATGCAGCGAAAATCGAACCAGCATCTCACGCACGTCAGTCAGGCACTACGCGCCATTAAGGTTTTTTTTTTTCGAATATATCTTCACTAGAACCGTATTATCAGTTAGACGATTAGTCCGACTTATCTGATTTTACTCCTGCTAACCCTAGAACCAAGGGTGCTCGTAAATAGAGCAAGTTACCGACCACTAGCATTCGGCTCGCGGCGGGCCCCTCGGATTTGCGTACATATAAAACGAACGCTTTATCAACCGGAAAATAAAACGATACCCAGTAAACTGTGGCGAGGAAATAATCAGAATCAAAAAGCTAATAGCAGCACTTATTTTGAAACAAACGGAGAGTACTAATTACAAATTAAAACCATAAGCAACCAAAAACCTAATGAAGTTTGTTTACATTTAAGCAATCACAAGGTTAAAATACTTATTAGGTCCCTAGTTTAATATTTAATTTATTAACGTCCCGGTGGTCTATCAATGTTTTTTCCAACGCCTTTTCAAAAAAATCAAATAAATGAGAAAAGTAAATAATCAAAACAATACAAATTCAAAGATCATTTATATAGCGCTTTGAATATCTTTACCTTAGTAATCCTCGTCAACTGCGCTCCTCTGAAACCCTCCAACTCAAAACTCCTGTGCACAACTCTACCTTCTACGAAGACTCCTTTACTGTCCAAGCAACTCGTTTGTGGAATGCTCTGCCTGTACACATCCGACATGCAAAATCACTAGCAATCTTCAAAACTCTGCTTCATACACACTTTCTATCCTTGTCATAGACCTTTACAATTTGTAGGTATAAGGTATGTATTATATTATAATATAATTGTTACCTATGTAACTATTTGTAGTATTTAATTATGTATGAGTATAATTATATGTTGATAGTAGGTACTTATTATAGATATTATGTAAGTATATTTTTAAAGTATAATAGGTATAATTATATATTATGTTTTATTATTTTTTTATTATTATTTTGTTTTTACGCCACCGTCCAATAACGTACTCGTCGATCCTGTCCATCCTAAGGTTGTCTGGAAGAGATCGCTCTTAGCGATAAGACCGCCCATTGTACTTCCGCTACTAGTTTTATGTTATATATTACTCCTATGTTTGTATTTCTTTATGTGTGGTGTGCAATAAAGTGTTTTCTATCTATCTATCTATCTTATCAATAGGTTTTTTTTAAACTTTATTTATCAAAACCATGTTACGTTTAATATTTTACAGCAAAACTAAGCCACAACGAAGCAAAGATTATAAATGTTTCAAGTAATTGATTTGAAATAGCAAAGATTCGATTTCTATTCATAAAATTGCACTCTTTACAGAATGGAAGTAATGTAGGTAAGACCTTACGGTTAGAGCACAGAGTAGAATTTTAAATCATTCATTTTCGAGCGGCTTTTGTTTCCCATCACTAAAATACATTTTTGTGTAAAAGATAAATACGCAAAATGTTACACGCTCGGTTTCGACGAACTCTTTCATTCTACTTAAATAAGTTCTGTGCCGTACACTGATTCAGGCACAAAATTCGATGATATTGTAAACCAGAATCTGATCTTAGGTTAAATGTGAGCTCGATTAGTTTTATGTGAAAGATTACGTATCCATAACTCGGTGGGCTTATCTTACTATTTTGTTTTGGCCGCGAGAGCCTTTTTAGTTCCACGTAAAACTCCACGATTAAAGATTTCATCCTAAGATATTGGACGGTCGTAATATTTTAACGATACCCGACCCTGAAGCAACTCCTTTGTTTTACTGCTTTTATTTTATTATTTATCGAAACATTTGACATAAAGCCACCATTATCTACGGTTTTATGTGATAATTTATTGCTGAACCTGTAAATAGGCGTTTTAACACTAACGGTTGTAATGTAACATGTGTTTGTTTGACGCGACATTTGAAAGCAAATTGTTCCTTTAATTTATTACCTACGCAATGAATATTAGGTATTAGGTATAATTCAGTTTCAGATGTTTGTTGTACCTAGGTAGGTACATATCTACCTAAAGCTTGCCGACAAAACAAACTGCATCTATAGTCGCAATCAGTCTATCAACATTAAATGAACGAGGGTAAAGAAAAGTTTGACTAATTCGACAGTCTCTATGTTCATATTGTCCACTTGCATAACAAAACCAAGTGACCCGAGAGAGCTTAACTTCGGAATGTGGGTGCAGAGCCTGTTTTAGACAGATAAAATAGAATTAAAGGGATCCAACCTAATCGTGTGAGACGGCTGTTTGGAATATTGTATACAAAGATAGTCAAAGATTGTATAGGTAATACTCTGATTCTGTGACTCTGCTTTGAAACAGACATAATAAGTAATTGAGTTGATAGCAAACACAATTAATGAGGAAACGTAAATAGGTAATTAATTAAACACTCATCATAAACATAACTTTGAAATTGTCTAGAACTAAAATATATACAAAGCATCAGTGCAGTGATGAAACACAATTTTAGTAACGGTAGGTAAGTAGGTTACTACTTCAGTTTATTGATTAGGTACATTCTATACCGATGAAATTCACGTTCAATTTTCGTCCGACGCATTGGAACGTGCGGCCGTCGAGAATTTTGTGCCGCTTCAGCATTCCCCGAGGTTATAAATACAAATTAATATCTTAGCCAAGACTCGCTTAGTTAACAATTCACTTCTGCAATAAGTAATTAAAACAGATAATTGCATACGAAAATGACTTAAAATGGAAATCAGATGGCGTCTCTGTCTCTACGTTGTTGTTAACTGTGCATATTGTTAGTAAGATTGCAAAGTTTAGAATAGAATACGTAAAGTTTTCTGTGAATGTGGAAGAAAATTGGTATTTGTTCGCAGGCGTAGCCAAGCCGGTCTCTCTCAACGAGGTAATCGCGGCGGAGTCGCAGCAAAAACAACTTGTGCATGCAGCGTCCCCCAAATTAGAAGGTATTGTGCAATTTGCTTACATTTCTCGTTGTATTATAGCGTCAGGGTTTCACCTTTAATTAACTAGGTGCTATTCTGCATTAGTTAGAGCTTTGTGTACTAGAAATGCATAGAAGCGTGGAGAAAGTTTCAAAGTGGTATCTAGTTCTACATCCTTGTAACTGGTAGGTCAAAGTTAAGTTGCGAGTTTGGTAACCCAACCCTGGTAACGTGATGAGATATTATTATTATTAGCATAACATAACACTACATAGGTACTCAACAGTCAGATACATAGTCAGAACTATCAGGATCAGACAGAACCCCACACTACGTACCTAGTACCTACCTACTCTGATGTATAAAAAACCAGCGGACATTTAAATGATGACCGAGCCGAACGTTGCTAAACTTAGTTAAGATGTTAGACACGACTAAGCAAGGAAATCTACAAGTACCTAGTACCTATGTATCGGATGGAACTAATAAAAACAGACCTTTTATATCCACGCAAATCTCAGAAATTATTACTAAACGGATGTGGACTGGCTAGGGTTTTTACTTCCGACGGTTTTATTTACGTAAATCATAAATCATGCTGGGAAGCCGGGGTGCGCCAGCTAGCTATACTTAAATCACTAAACAGGTTGAACGTAAATAAATCTAATTGCATATATTTCAGAGCTCTCAGCACAGCGCATTTCTTTGAATAAAGGTCTGAAACCTCTGCTACGTGCGTCAAAGAAGTTCAAGGAAACCAGTAAGCCCGGAAACTCATTTATCAAACATGTCTATTTTGTTATAATGTCATAAATAAAGTTGTTAGAACATCCATCGTTGCAAGAAGTCGGTGGATTGCAAAGGCTCATAATCGGTCTAGCTTAAGAAGGTTTAAAATGATCCTTGTGATTTTATTGAAATAAATCATTTTTTATTTTGATTTTGATTTTGGTTGTCATGGCGCCTATGTCCGTCCAGCACAGCAGTGGACGTCTATCGGCTGATTATATGATGACGTAGCATACGTGAGATTCGGTACCTAAGTAAGACTGCGTTTCGTCCGAAGCAGACATCGGTCGCGATAGCAATATACATTGTATTTGTGTCAATTTCCTAACATTTAGATTGCTGCGCCTCACGTAGCGCTAACGCGCTGACAAGCTGACGACTTGCGCCAAATAAAATGGACTACTACTACATACATACATACATAAAATCACGCCTGTATCCCGTAGGGGTAGGCAGAGACCACGGATTTCCACTTGCTACGATCCTGACACACCTGTTTTGCTTCATTTACTCTCATCACATTCTTCATACACGCTCGTCGGTTTAGGGTACTCCTGACCTGGCCTTTCTTTAGCACGTCTTCAATTTGATCGTAATACGTGCGTCGAGGTCTACTACACATAAACAAAGTATTTAAACGCGCGATCGTACGCGGTCGACGTGACGGCGACGTGACGATCGATTCAGACGGAACGCAGTCTTCATCGTATTATGTATGACTAATTATTTGATATGAAAAAAGTGAAACGCGTGTAAGTGCCTAGGTAATTATTACATTGCGCATGATAAATAATGTTTCCAAGTCATATATTTTCATGTAAAGCCAACTGGTCTAAGTAGTCATTCCAAAAGTAAGGAACGCAGTTTGACATTCTAAGTAGGTGGACGCCGGCTGGCGCCGTCCGTTTCTTCCCCTAAAAGTTGTGTTTTTATTTGCAGATAGTTTTATTCCATTGGGAAAGAAGATATCTTCGTTAAAATACAGGAAAACTTTTCAAATCAAAAGCCCCCTCAGGCCGAAGCGAATGAAATACAGCCTCAGGAAATACAATCACAAAAATCAATCCGTGAAACGGGAAATAGGCGGAAATGAAAGGCTCAACAAAAAGTATATCCCGCTACTTCGGAGTCTCAGCATGCTGTTTGATAATCTGCTCAATGCAGACTCTAGCGAATCCACTGAACTCAGAAGTAAGAGAAAACGAGTTAGATATTACACCGACACAAGCGAGATTCTCTGTCCGTGCTCTGCGAAATCCAACTCTAGAGTCCAATCGGAGGAAACGGCAGCTATTACTGCCGAGATTGCCTCCGAGGAAACATCGTCTCCTACCGAGGCTGCCGCCGAGACATCCGATCCTACTGCCCCTGGTCACTTCCGCGGTTTCCAACCGAATACGAGAATTCCCGTACTACTTCCAAGAAATACCCTTAGCGGTCGGAGAGACTATTATGGATTCAGTAAGAGAAGCCGCGCCGCACATCACGGGAGCGCTGAGGGATATATCGCCAGGGATCATGGAGATAGTGAACTTGGTACCGGAGACGGAAGCGACCGGTCCGATGCAACGTATGATGAGGAAAATACCAGCAGTAATTCACGACACCATGTCAGCTTTAGACCCTGGAGAGGTATACGAGCAACGACGGATATTCCCCGAAATCACACAAAAAACAGCGAGGGAGACGCAATCGAAAGTGCCGCGACAGAGAGCGAAAGCACCGTTGAACGCCCTGGAGGAAACCTCGATAAACTTAAAAGAGAAAATAAACAACAGATTCGAAGAGACAAGGCAGAAAGCGCAGAGCTTCTATCAGCAGCTGTTAGAGGATTACGAGGATTTGTACCCGCGGATAAAGCCGATATTCCCAAATCAGAACAAAGTCAAGAAAGTCACATCCAACAAGATTACTCCAATGATCAACGATTCTTTGACGCAAGTAGCACACCTGCCGATGAAGATAAAGAAACTAGTACAAGACATGAAACAGTAGAACTTAACAATATACCTACAGTACATCCAGAAAATTCAACAACAGGCCCTGTTGTTTTCATCATTGATGGCTACAGTGTGACCAGACTTAAAAATGGAGAGAATAAACTAAAGGAGAAGGCTATACATATACATTCTAAATAGTGGATGTAGCTTTCAAAAACTGTATTTCAAAATAAAACTTTGTGAACTTAGTAACAAATAATAGAGCGTAGTGCTTATCTTCTTCCTTTCTTGCCTTTAGTTCCCTTAGTGCTGGCTTGAGTGGTCTGAGGTTGCTGCTCAGCTGGCCTGCAACAAAGATAAAATTGAGTTATTTTATTTTATTTTATTATAGGTAATAAAGACAACTACTTTATTTATCATACATTATATTTACATAAGAACTAAAAATGTACTTGTGTATTCTATCAGCCATCTAGTTCTAAGCTTTGCTTAATTTAGGTATGTAGTTTCTGTTCTGTGGTTTAGGACTAAATAGTGTTGTGTAATGTCTGCCAATATTAATTTTATTATTATTATCATCATATTATAAAGACTTTTAAGCCATTATATTAATTATAATTAGTAGATACACTACATATTCTTTTTGGAAAATTTAAATTGCAAAATATGAAACACAATACCTGTTTTGGCGAGTTTTCAATTTAGGAATGGAGTCTCCGATAAGCTTCATGATAGCTTCCCTTGTAGGATACTCAGGTTTGACTGGTGAGCCATCGTCATTTTTCAGTTGTATGCGGATCCTACCTCTATACAACATTTCCTGCAAATAAAAGTTTTTAAAAGTTTGTTGGGAGGAGTATGTAGGTATGTGCTTAGACAACTCCTAAATATTACATAGGTAAAAAGCGATTTATTTTAATATATATACCTACTTTTTTTAACAGCTTTTATTAATAACAGCTCCTTATAATAAATTCTTATTTGCTTAAATAATATGTATGTAGAACATTGTAAAGAAATTCCTTTAAATGTAGAATATATTTGTAATTATTAAATGTGTGTTTTATCAAGATTTGACAACTAATTCATGTTTTGACTATTATGAATTAGAAGAATAATTCTCTATATGGTTTTCAATTAAATACGGCCAATAGGACTCGAAAAAATGAGCTACAACTTTAGCGTATTCACCCTAATTGTTGGCCACTGACTCGTACGAACTTACTTACTTACCCTAATTGTATGGGCTAAAGTTAGAAAGGTCATAGCCTGTTATTTAATTTTAGCACAAACATTATTCTTAATTTAAAAAGAGAGTACCTACTTATGTATAAAACTTCTTATAATATACCTTACTCTGTTCCCGAGGATACAGTTTATTTTCAACTCCAACTTTCATTCCTGTAGTTATCAACACATCTCTAATCTCTTGGTGAGTTGGATTTTCAACACAGGAGTCTTTTGGTAGTTTTCGTCCTTGAGCCAGAGTTTTCTTACTGTTGATGTAAGCTGGGTATATACATATCCACCTGAATAATAAGAAAATTAGTAAGCTAATATGATTTATAATTTAAAGTTTTCCTAATTTTATTTAATTTATGCAGAATAATTAGAAAGGCTAACGTACCTATGTATGTAGGTACTACTTATGAGTAAGGGGAACATTATTGGGATTATAAGGGATTCGAGTAAAAAGTTAGCAGGCAGGCAGGTAAATGCAACATGCAAACCTCTGGTGTATAAAGTTAATAAAATGTAGTAAGTAATCAATCACCTTTCTACATCACTGTGTTTTTTATCAGGGCTCCAAGATGCTATTGTTCCTGCCATCTTTAAATTACAACAATAGTCACAGTAAACCAACCAATCCGGGTTTCATGCAACTAACACACACAATGGCCAATGCACACTACACAATCTTTTTTGCTTGCTTGCTTGCACGCCACGCACAACTCACATCAAGTAGATGCTAGTAGAAGAGTAGAGTACTCACTCACGTCACGTCACGTCACGACGACAAGCAGGGTTGGATTAGGTACGATGAAAACGGTATCGGGTAGTACAAAAACAATAAAATAGTAGTATTTCAAGAAAACTGTAGTACACTTTATAAATTCATCTAAAATGCAACATAAAGTCATTAAAACCAACATTAGCTTAGCCAATATTATCTGTTTTATTTGTTATTTATTACTTCTTGATTATAAAAGTTTTTAGATAGGTAACTTTATCCAAAAAGATTTGCAAAACAAAAATATAAAAAACACGACAAGGGAAGAGTATTTACGATTATTTAGTCTATTGTTAATCTATTGTTAATCTATTGTTAATCTATTGTTATTCTATTGTTAATCTATTGTTATATAATGACATTGAAATTGGCATTGTCAAGTTGGAAGAATCAAGACTTTAGTTATTGTTTTTAATTTAAATATTAATAATCTGTAGTACATACGAGTACGAATAACTTTTTTTTAAATGGCAATCTGTCTGTTCAGACCTCAGTCATGTTAGATTTTGTCTGAGGTTCTAAGTTGACAGTATTCTAGTAATCACATTGACAGATATAATCATGTGACATGAAGGCATTTTTTTCGCGGAGTATTTTTTCCTCGTTTATTATTTAATAAACAAGAGATAATAATATAGATCTTATAAGAACAATATTACTAAAAAAACGCAGAGATAAAAGCTTGTCTAGGTCTCAGGAGACGTAGACAGTTTCCGATGAAATGTTTCTATTCTCGAATGTCAAAAATAGAGAAAATTGAACGCCATGCTCGCATTTGTAGACTCATCTCTAGGGTAGAATAGAGAAGTTTCTTTCCGCTCATTCTTTCCATCGCCATGCTCGGGACTGAAGAAATGTTTCTACACTCTACACTTACCTGTAATTTTTCTCTACTCTATCTAAAACAAAATCGTTGTCTACGCTGGGCATGCTAGCCCTGCTGTTCACGTTTTTTCCAGTTTGTTCTATGGGGGTTGGAATAGGTAGAAATAGATTTAGACTTTCTAATTCTATTTATTGAGATGCAGATGAAAATTATTTACAGAGAAAAATCATAAAATAAAATATTTTTTAGATCAAGTTTTTAGTTCCGAGCCAAGTGACAGTTCTTGTCATTTTTTTCTCTCTCTTCCGCTAACCATATGATGATTATGCGTTAAAGAAGTTTCGTTAGGTTGATGAAATGAGTCGCCACCATGGAAGTTGATAGATAGAAGGGCCCTGTGTTGTTTCTGTTGATCTTAGTTGGTAGACAGGTAGTAGGTCTGATTCTGATTAGTACGCGGGTTTAAGTATTATCGATCCAAAGGTTTTGCTATTCTGAGATACACAAAATGGACATTTGACAATGACATTTGTTTGTTTACCTTTTTGGACTTGAATTAAAAACCAGACTCTATTCGTATTGGCTAAATTGCCACGCAATAAAACTTAAAATAACACGAAAGCCAGTTTTCAGTTGAATTCACAATAAATTTTATTTTGAGCACCTGACTTGAGTACATCTGTAATTTAAAAATGTGTATGCCTGTTTATCTTTCGTTGGTGATTCATAATAATAAATAAATAAATAAAATGGGAGGACCATGTCGTACCGGCAAAATGACTGAAGAAACCCGACTATTTTACATAGTCTGTGCAAGGAATATAGAAATTGTAATGCACGAGAATCGCCCTCCAGTATGTCTTTCTTTTGACTGTAGATATTTCAAGAGTTCATTGCTAATGTAATGTAACCGGAAGGCGGGATGGTATGGTTTGAAATGAAAACTCTAGCCTGTCTGTTGCCTGCCGTAAGAGCAAAAAAAAAAACTTGATTGAGGTTATATTATATATTTACATTTGATTTGGTTTTGGTTATACGAGGTAATAGGTTATGTTCTAAGTTAGTCCATGGATAATCAATCAATGTCCAAGGGTGGTAGTACATATTAGTTCCATGTTAGGGGTACAACCTTGTACCTCATAATTAATTTGTACTCTGGAAGTTTATTTAATAGTGAATGTTATTAAAACTGAACTCACTGGAGAATAATAACAATGTCGTGCATCTCAGTTACAGCTAATTATGTAGCGATAGCCAAGGGTTTACAAGTTGATTTGTACGACTATACAAAACACATCCTCATAAAAGTTCCATCTACTGCTGAAAATGATCAGATCAATGGTGTCATAGTTTCTTCCGACAGCATGTGCTTGGCAGTTACAACAAACGTTGCAAAACAGCTCCGTCTCTATGAGCTTCCTACATCTAAGAACTACAAGGTGTTTGAGCTACCAAGAAGCTCCAGCAAAATGAGATTCACATCTACAAACTCTCACATATTGCTTGCAGATAAAAGTGGAGACATCCTTAGTTTTGATATCAGTATTGAAGATACAGTAAACAACCCAAAGGGACAAAAAATCTTAGGACATCTAAGCTTGATTCTAGATGTTCTGCAAAGCAGTGATGGAAAATATGTAATTTCATCTGATAGAGATGAAAAAGTAAAAGTTTCATGCTACCCCAATACATATGAAATCCAAACATATTGCTTAGGTCATACAGAGTATGTTAACCATATCGAAGAATTACCTCATAGTGTTAAGTATTTATTGAGCTCTGCTGGAGATGGAACTGTGAAAATATGGGATTACACTAAAGGAAAAAATGTTTACACTATAGATGCTTTTACTGATGTGAATAATACTGAACTGAGAGATAACTTTAGAGAAAAAATGGATCAAGAAGTGCCAATCAAGTCATTGCCAATAATACATCTCACTGTTGCAAAATTAAATGAAAACTGTAGTATCTTAGCTGTATCTGTTCATAGTTACGAAATGTTGTTGATTTACAGTATAGAAAGCTTGGAAGGAGAAATAACTCACAAACTTCAAACAAAACTAAAAATAGACAGATTTCCTACTGGTGTCCAGTTTCATGATTCTACACTTCTAGTTTATAATGATACTGATTGTAACATTACTTTTTACAACATGCTTTACTTCAACGGAACTGTTTCATTTGAGCAATGTAAAGTAGAAGAAGTGTTTTGTGGTTTATCTATATCTGAAAATAATATTCATAATCATTTTGAGACCATAAAACTATTGTTCAAAAGGAAATTTGATAATGTTCAGGAGTATCAAGAAAGAAAGAAACAAAGAATTGAAAAAACTTCAATAAAAAATGGTGATAGACAATGATTTAGTTCTATGACTTACTATCCTCTTCCATAAACAAGACTTGTGTGGTGATTTAAATAAAATAATGCTTTCAACCAGGTAGGTAATTGTTTATTTATATTTAATAATTACAGTGTATAGTGTGCAAATCTTATTTTTGTAGAAAAATAAATCAAACCTAAATAAAATTAAGCTAACAAAAGAATCTAAGCAAAGATTATTGTTTCACCAACAAATGAATTAAACACCACATATCACATTTTAACTAAACACAATGTTGCATTAATTTATAACTATGTTATAGATTCAATTCTTTAATACTTATTGCTTTTTTAAGCTAGCAATATTGACCTGGTGAAAGATATCAACCTAAACATTACATTTGTATAATTAGATAATAATACATTAAAGGTATCTAGTTTTTACAATCGCCTTTACCTCCTAAATGCAACAAATATAATCTGGATTTTACATGATTTACCGAGACTTGAGGACATTAGCAAAGTTACGCAACTGAGAACCGAGACTGTCAATTTCATTCAGGACACTGTCCAGTTCATTCTTGAGATCCATCAAATCTGGAAAGCTGTTGCAATCAGGAACATTCAACAGGGTCGTAAATATTTTGTCCCACAAACTGATTTTCATGTACCTGACAATAAAAAAACAAAATTTAGAAAGGAATTTATTTGTTCCACGGCAAGCACGACAGTATTCGTCTACAACTGAATGAAGGTGCCTTAAGATATGTCTCAACTTATCTATATCTATACTAATATTATAAAAAGAGAAGATTTGTATTTTTGTTTGTTACGAATAAACTCAAACTACTGGTCTGATTTTAAAAAGATTACCATTGGAATGCTACATTATCTCACAGAAACATGGGCTATATTTATTACTAGCAACCCGCCCTGGGTTTTGTACCTGTGCGAAGCTGAGGCAGATCGGTTAGTACCTAATATAAGAAATAGATAACACTAATTTACCTAGGTAATTTCTTATCTATATTCCACTGGCCCAAGCGGTTAGCAACCTTCATGTAGCTGCCCATCAATATTACGTGAATTGTACCAGCCAAGCAATACAAGTCAGTTTGAAAGGTCCATGGCTTTCCTTCTCTCATTTCAGTACAGGTGAATCCTTCTGTTGATATCAACTGAAAATATGTTACAAATTAAAATAAAATACAAAAAAAAATATGTAGATTGCAAAATATACAAAATACATATGAAACAGTTGAGCCATCTAAAGACCATTACAATAGTAGTCATTTACAAACAGCCTGTAGATCTCCGGGAGTTCTCCTGCCCAATGCATACACATTGGGCAGTGGAACTCTCAGAGCCTAGCACAAAAAAAAAACGAGTTTGAGATATTGTTGACCCAAGAAAAAATAAGTATCTGTGTGCTTAGTGAAACATGGCTTGACTGTGAAGATAACCTAAGAATAAACGGCTATACTATTTATAGAAATGATAGAGATGATGGGTATGGCGGTGTCGCTGTTGTGGTACACAATTCAATTAAATCTCATGCTTATCCTATCTCTCTTAGAAATTCTGGAATTCAGATGTTATGTGTTCAAATTCAAAATTGTAAATATATTAAATACATTGCCTCAATTTACTGTCCAGGTTCAATCACAAATATGACTGGGATGAAGTGTTTTCTGAGTTTCAGGAAAAATCTATTATAGCCGGTGACTTTAATGGTCACCATTCCAATTGGTCTAACAAAACGAATGGCAGAGGTTTACAGATTTTAGATTCTAGTTTAGATAATAATTTTGTAAGTTTAAACAATGGTGATTCAACTAGGGTTAAGTTAGTTGACGGAGTGCTTCAAGAAAGCGCACCCGATGTAACCTTTGTGACAACAGACATAGCAGTATACTTCAAAACTTGGCTAACCACAAAGGAAAACTTAGGAAGTGATCATCTTTTTATTAAATACGTTCTAGAACACAATGACACTCCCTCTTTTATAAAGCGCCGTAATTTTAATTTAGCCGATTGGAAGCTTTATCACGACACATGCCTAAATATATTCTCTACTAATAGATTAGATTCCGATCATAATATCCAATCTATGTATAATTTTTTTTTGGAGACTGTAAATAGCTCAGCTGATAAATGTATACCTCAAAAAAAAATATGTTTAAGTTTAAGAGCAACCCAAAAGTTTAAGCCAAAGCACTATTGGTGTCCATCCTTGTCCCAAGCCATTGCAAGGCGTCGTTTAGCCTTAAAAGATTTTAGAAGGAACCCTACGCCATATAACCTGCTCGTTCTAAATAGATATATTGCTGAAGCTCAAAAAATTTTAAGACAGGCTAAATCAAACAGTTGGAGGAGTTTCTGTGGAGGATTAGATGCAACAACTAACTCTAGCATAATGTGGCAAAAGATGCGATGGATAAAAGGTGTTAGAGGAAATAGATTCTATGCCTCGGCGGATAAGAAAGAGCAGCTTTTGCGATCCTTGGCTCCTGATTACGCCCAATCTCCGCCGCCGACTTTTAGCTCACAGAACACTCAGTTAGAAAGAGAGTTTACTCCCCAGGAACTTTACAACTGTTTGAAGAAAAAAGACACTTCGCCAGGCGAAGATAACATTACCTATTCTATGATATACAACCTACCTATTGAAGGCAAGATGTTTCTGCTTAAAATATACAATTCCATATTTAGGTATTCAATAATACCAGAACAGTGGCGCTACATATAAATTATACCGATTCCTAAACCTAACTCTAATAATAACCCAGCTGCTAAACTAAGACCAATCTCCTTAATCTCATGCTTATGTAAAGTTTTTCATTTGATGCTATGTAGACGCCTTGAATGGTATGTTGAAAAAAATAAAATTTTAAAACCAACTACAGCTGGCTTTAGGACTTCTCCTAAAGCCAGCTGTAGTTGGTATTACCTATATGGTTAATCTAGTGTTGATTGTATAGTTAGACTGGCTTCACAAATACAAATTGGATTTGCAAAGAACACACCTACCTTGGCATGTTTTTTGGACATAGATGGCGCCTATAATAGTGTTTTGGTAGAGCAGTTGGTTCAAGTGTTGGACAGGTTAACAGTAGGGGCAAAAATATGCAAGTATTTATACGAATTTTTAAATAGAAGATACCTTAAGATAAGTGATGAAAACACTGATGTAAACCTAATAAGATGTACTGGTTGAGGTCTCGCTCAAGGAGATCCGATCTCTCCTCTTCTTTTTAACATAATAACACATCCAATTTGTCAGTCACTAAATAGAGTCTCGTCTCTGCAATATGCAGATGACTTTGTTTTTTATACGCAAAATGAAAATTTATCTGATAGTGTAGCAGAAATACAGAGCTGCATACTAATGTCTCTACTCGATTGCGTGAAACTGGTTTAGATACATCTCTTACAAAAACACAAGTGTGCTTGTTCAGCAGAGGATGGAAAAGAGATCGGGTGGCCGTGTCTATCGATAGTCACACTGTACCTGTAGTAGATTACATTCATTATTTGGGGGTATGGATGGATAGGTCGCTCCGATGGGGCAAACATATCAAAGAAATTCAAGAGAAATCTATGAAGCTAAATAATATTCTTAAAATCTTAGCGGGAGCCTCTTGGGGGGTACACCCAAAGCATCTCAGAAGAATCTACATTTCGCTTATTAGAAGCAGAATAGATTACTCTAGTTTTATTTATGAGAATGCGGCCAAAACCCATCTACTCAAGCTAGAGAGAGTTCAAAATGTAGCACTACGTGTGATAGGGGGTTTTATCAAAACGACACCTATCCATGTGATGGAGTCAGAGTTGTGCTTACCGCCATTGCACTTGAGAAGGATGTATCTAGCTAATAAATACTGTTTAAAGACCCAATCATGGTCATCCAATGTAACTATTAACATGCTTAAAGACCTAGCGAACCAGTCACAATCAACTTATTTCCGCAGAAATAAACAGTCTCTCTTGTCCTCTGTATATAGTAATACAAAAATGGAAATAATTAACACATGTAATCCATTAAATATGTTTATGTTGAACAAATGGGTCTCAGATATAGATATGAATTTTATTTATACTAAAGTAGATGATATAATTCAACCTAAAAATAGTTATGACAATAGAATCTTGAAATACAATACTTTACATATGTTGAATAATAAATATCGGGGCTGGCACAGTATATACACTGACGGATCCCAAACAAATGATGGTAGTGGTGCAGCATATTTTGATCCCAGACTCAATGTAAAAGAATATTTCAAAATTGTAAACGAACACAACTCTATAATGACAGTGGAATTGTTTGCGATTTCAGAGGCATTGTTTCATGCTATAAGTATAGGACTCAGAAAGGTGGTCATTCTGTCCGACAGCAGAAGCGCCTTGCAACATGTGGCTTGTTGCGCCTCTGGCAACAGAGGTGCATCGATTGCTTACTCCATTTTAAATAAGGTTTTAATACTGGCAGCTGAGGGAACGTCTCTGATGATCCAATGGATTCCTTCACATGTTGGTATACAAGGAAATGAGGAAGTAGATGTTTTGGCCCGAGAAGCAATATTAAATGGTTCTGAGGTATTCTTGAAACCAGAGCACTCTGATGTACTCCATAAATATAAAAAAGCTGTAAAAATCGAGTGGAAAGAATACTTTAATATTGCTTCTCGAGAAAAGGGTATTTGGTATAAGACCTTACAAAGTGAGCCACCTCATGTACCATGGTTTGCTAACACTAATATGGATAGGAAATTTATTGTAATCGCTCATCGGCTGCGCTCCGGGCATATGCCATTGAATAATTTTAAATACATTATGAAGATAGTAGATAGTCCAAACTGTGAGATGTGCGGAGTAAGAGAAGATGTCTACCACATTCTAATGGAGTGTGTCCGGAGCGCACCTATGAGGGTGGAAGTGTTAAGCAACATTAATGTAAACCGACTCGATATGGGTATTTTCCAGTGCATACTAGCTGATCAAACATCAAGCGCAGCTAGCAAACTCTACCGGTCTATATATGGGCTGGTGAAAGAATCGTTGTAAAGAAATAAGAGAGTACTATGGAGTTGACATCGTCGAAACTCGACGCCAAACTCCTTAAAAAAGATAGATGAAAAAAAAAAAACAGCCTGTAGATAGCTCAACTGATCCAAATCACTACCAAACGGAAGCATTCCCAACATGCTGGCTGCATTGCCACATTGAATGGCAATGCTGATACATTGATATAACCCAGCCTTTGGATCACGCGTCGCTAAATTATAATAATGTTATATAAATAAAATTATATTTAATAAAATATTATAATGAGGAAAGATTTTATTATTTGTTTGTATTGAATAGGCTGCGAAACTACTGGACAGATTTGAAAAAATATTAAATACCTAATTATAATACCTAAAAACACCCAGACATTGCGGGAAACATTTGTCCCGCAATGGGGATCGAACCCGCAACCTCTCGCTTCTCGACTCGGCCACCGCGCTACTTATTATTTGTGCATGTCAGTTACCAGGAAAATTGCTGGGTAGCTATAATGGTTTTGTCATGCAAAAGTGGTGGAAAGCTACTTTTAAATCTTTAGTTGCTCAGAGACCAGTAATTAAATTGTAAACTTACTTCTCTGAATGTCGTCTCTCCTGGGAACAGTGACATGTCTATTGCACATCCTAAATCTATCAGCTGCAGTGATGGAGTTCGCCACTCTTGTGTAGGTCTGCAATTATAAATAACGAAAGTATATATTTATTAGAAAACTTTAATGAAGTAAGAGACTTATCTATTTTCTACTTACATTTTCATTAATAAAAAGTTGTCAGGCTTGATATCAGCGTGGATAATCTGTGCTTTATGCAAATAATGGATGATTGATAGCATCTCAGACGTAAGAAGAATAACTATAAACTCGTTTATGCATTTTGAGGTGGCAGCTCGGATCTTGTTAGCGACGTCTAGGAGGGATCCATACTTTGAATATTCCGATACAAACAAACTGGCGTTCTCTCCAATAAACGCCGTTTCTATATCCATGTACCCTGGAAGCTAGATACGAAAATGAAATTATATAAAACAGAGAATTGTAATATCTAAACAAAAAGAACAATTTTGATACCTACCATGAAAGGATCTTTTATTCTCGCTTTGATTTCTTGGCAAACGTAAAATTCCCAAGGTCGACTCGGCTTTTGATACTTAGCAGCGACTGATTTATTTGTATGTAAGTCGAGACACAGGAATACAGCTCCGTAGTTCCCTTTACCCAGCTGTCGCTCGACAGCAAACTTTTTGCCGCCGACACTTACATTAGTAGTAAGTTGTAACTTTGGAACAGACCTAACTTCGTTATACCCTTCGGCGTGGGTTTTGTTGGGGAACTTCACATATTCCAGTAAAGAATCTAGTAGCTTTCTACTGAATGGGTCTATCTGGTTGGGGAAACCGATGTCCGCCGGCCTCGGTATGTCGCTTGTTTCTACCATTGATATTGAGTGTGATGACTTGAATGCTGCACATTCCATTGAATTTTCACTATCGACGTCCATGCCATAACCATCAGATTGTCTAGAATAAACAGACGGGATTCTACCATCTTTACTTACAGAATCTCTACTGTCTTCGGATTGTAACTCTATCCTGTGTTCGAAATCTAACTGCCTTTTTGAGATATCCTTATGCTTTTCAGCAACATTATGCGAAATCTTAGCCGATTGAATCGGCGTATTGGTTTGCGCTGTCATACCATCTTTGCTGTCGGAATCGGACATGCCGGAAGATGGAGGAATCTGTGCTTGTTCAGGACTTGAAACGTACAAATTCTTGTGCATTTTTTGAGAAATGGTCGGACTATTCGTGAATTTAGGCGTGTTGGCATTGTCCTTGGGTTCATTTCTGTTTGAGATGAAATTGAGAAACTGATTAGAATATCCAATATCGGGAGAATTCTGTCCAATTTTCACATTAGGTTGATCGTGGCGCACGTTTCTTAACACTGCACTAGGGCTTTTATGTGCCGTATTCTTAGGCTGACTGGCTCTTGCAGCATTATGCTCGGGTGTTTCGTACGTCACAGAGACGTTTGTGTGAGGATCTTGTCTCGCATGCATTTCTGTGGTAGCTTCTGATGGAGCATTCGCCATTTGCGATACATTACTTCTAGATGCGTAGTTGTTTTGAGAAGCTTGTGGACTTGAATATATTTGGAATGGTTGAGTGCTCGCGCCCGCATACGCAGCCGAAGCTTCGGGCATCGATTTAGCTGTCTGCCGAGAGTATGGGCTCTGCATTGCGTTGTAGCCTTGATTATTAGGATTGTTTTGATACATATTTGCATTACCATACTGGTTAGGCATGTTATGATAGCTGTGTTGCTGTTGTTGAATGGGTTGTTGTTGCTGGGGATGTTGTTGTTGGGGATGTTGTTGCTGAGAATGTTGTTGATGCTGGGGATGCTGTTGCTGCTGGGGATGTTGTTGCTGCTGGGAGTGTTGTTGCTGAGGAAGTTGTTGTTGGCTGTACCCTTGGTTGGATACTGGGGCTGGACTGGGTCTCTGATAGTACTGGGTATTTTGGTATTGGGTCTGATGTGGAGGGCTTTGAAAAGCCGCAGGCTGCTGCTGATTCGCATAGATATGCTGTCTCTCCTGTTGATTGGGGTAGTGGTAATCTTGTCTCCCCGCGTATCCTTGCTGGGGACTCATCATGGGATGCCCGGGGCTGTGGTATCCTACTGGGTTAGAGTAAGTGGGGCTTCCAAAGCCTGGCTGAACAGAAGGGCTCATAGCATGTGGGCTTTGCATGCCAGGGTGCTGTGGACTATGGTACGCGTTCGGACTAGGGCTTGCATATCCTTGTTGCTGCTGCGTCATCATTTGATTGTTATTAGGGTATCCTTGCGGATAATTGTAGTTTTGTTGATAGTGAGGGTGCATCGGGCGTTGCGGCGAGTAGCCATTATAGCTTTGTGGTGTTGGTTTCTGGTATTGATGGTCATGTGAGAGATAAGGCACTGAGTTGGGTTGGGGGGTTTTGTTTTCTGGCATTTCCCGCTTCTGTTGAACTCTCGCGAACTGTCCATTATGGTGTCTGGGTTGGTTAGACATAGAGTTTCGTTTAGAACAGGTGGCTTGGGAGGGGTCATTATTATTGTACATTGAGTCATAGTTAGTAGTGTATCCCGTGAAGTTTGTCCTTGTTGACTGGCCAGAAGAGCTGGAACCAGATTTGCTGAAATTGTAAAGAATTACAATCACAGCTACAGTTCATGCAATACAATTTAAACAGACATAAGAACCTGTAAAATGCATGTTACTGCTAAACTTTAAGACTAAAACTAACATTACTACTAGCTTAAATACTATGTTTATCATTATATAAATTGGTAAGTGATTAAACATACCTATTATATTCTCTGGTTGCTTCCATAATAACTGACAACCCTCCCCCCTGGTTATCTACTGTCGCGTGTTGATCAGGCCCGTGCTGACGCGAACTTTCCTCTCTCTTACCCAAGCTAGGATCCACATGCTCTATCACACTTTCGTCTATACTAAACTTTGGCACTGATGGGTATTTTGACTGGTCTATGTTGGAAGACGGTTTCTTGAATTGCGACATGTTTGGGGTGCTTGCATCTTTGATGTTGAAGTTGAAGACTTGGGTGCAGGAAGGTTCTTCATAGTACGCAGTTTTGTTTACCTGTAGATCAAATACCGTAGCACACTTATGTGGGTAGATTGAAATAATTTAAACATAGTTGAACGAGAATTCATAGAATTGAGGCTGCTTGTTTTGACGCCAACCGTATTTTGATGTACCATAATACTTTGCGATTTTCTTGTACGCACCAACAAAGAGTCCATCAACGAAAAATACAACAACGCAATAGCAAATTAGTTAGTTAGTTAAGCAATTTCCTCATCTAGCTATACAGTCAGGCCATTCGAGACCTAAAGATAATCACGCTCACGCACGACGTAGCCAGTTTACTTACATTTAGTTGAGGTTGTAAAGCTACTGGATTTAATTTATTGGCGTTCTCTTTGTCCTGGCCAAAATTCGCCATATCGGCCAGCTCTTGTTTTTTCTTTGTGTTAATCGCCATTGTGATAGACCTGTCTTCGTGTATGTCGAAGTTGGGGATTTCGTATTGTTGTACAACAGGTTGTACTATCGATGGCTCTGAAATAATGAATTTTAATTATTTCATAGATAAAAAAATCATTTTTATGAGTTAATTTAGAAAAATGTCATTCGATTATTAAGAAGAACGTAATAAGGCTTTACCATTATCATTAAATAAGTTCCTAAGCTCCCATCTGGCTTCTTTTGTGTTAACAGTCACAGAATCGCCAAGAAGATTGCCCATTAAACTTCTATTAAACTCCTCCATCAAGTTATTTTTTCCATAATTTCCTGGATTGTTTTCACTTTCATAGTTGTTAGGTGTAAGCTGATGTACTTGGTTCTCTTTGTCAGCTGCTTCAGCTCTGTGATTCTCGTCATTTTTCTTAGTCGAAAGTTCACTGAACTCCTTTGAATCAAGGTTGCATAAGACTTTCGGTTCACCAGGCGAATGCATGTTGGTTACTTTAGTAATGTTTTGTAATGTTGGTATAACTAATGGCATTAACTGTCCTAGGTGATCCTGTTCTGGATCTAGCGCGCAATTGGCTAACGTTTCTAGAGCACTGCACTGGGCTAGTGTTTCATTGATGCTATTATAATGTTGCTGCTGGATTTGCTGCTGGATATTTTCTTGATTTTCAGTCTTTACTTTTTTTTCTAGATTGTATTTTCTTGATCTAATTTCTTCTAAGCTGTATTCTTTTTCCCCTACGTACACCTAATGAGAAGTTTTCCATTATTATGTACAACTTACGAAAACTTACTACTACTATTATAAATGTGAAAGTTTGGACAGATGGATGGATATATTTTTGTTAATTAACCACGCCAGGACGGCTGAACGGATTTGGACAAAATTTGGCACTGAGTTAGATCATTGTTTATAATAGCACATAAGCAATTTTTTATTGCAAAAAGGGTGCCGGATCGCGCTTTTTTTGTGCGATTTATCACCCTAGGGGGACTACATAACCGCGGTCGAAACCACAAGACGCCGCTAGTATAACATAATTAACAGCTTAATTAGTGCGCTGCCACCCCGAGACGTAGATCTATCTAAAATCTCATGTGCTTGTAATTACATCGAATACCATACCCTTTAAACTGGAACACAGTAATGCGAACATTACTGCTTGGCGTCAGAAATATGGTGGTAGTCCTTAGGATAGAATCTGAACCAGTATCGCTTGAGAGGAGAGTCCTAATAGTGGCAATCGTTCGTTCGTTCGTATGAGTCAGTGGTCAACTCTGGTGACAGACTTTCTAGGCCGCCCGAAGGCCTCGTCATGGCTTAACAACTTTGAAAAAGCCCGGACCGACTGCTTAACGTGACCTCCGAATCACGGGAGCGCTCAGTTGAAATTAATGTGAATATGTAATGTGATGAAATGAATAGTGGCAATGACGATTGATTGTAATAATGTAAGTAAGTAGATCAAGTTGTGAACCATACCTCAGTTTTATTATAGCAAGGTATCTTAGTAGGATCTTCTGGGTCAGGTACACAGAGAGGCACTCTAAATGACAAGTCATCCATACAGTAGGCCATGTGGTTTGCAGATAATCTAAGAACATCGTCTTCATCTTCATACACTGGAAATAACAAGACTTGATTCATTGGCTACTAAAACAAATAGGTACAGTTTTTTAAATTCTTTGATAGGTATCTAAACATTCTGGATCTTATACATCAACACAATTAGTACCTTTGTTAGCTTAAATTCTTTGATAGGTATCTAAACATTCTGGATCTTATACATCAACACAATTAGAACCTTTGTTAGCTAATGTCTTTTTTTTTTTATGAATATACTTCTCAGTTGGATACTCTTGTCAAAGTGGTTGTGGTTGCGCTGACGAGGTCCACTGTGGCGATGATACTCCTGGCGATGTGCTTCCATTTCTGACGGTAATAGGCGTTGCGAGTACACTGGACCATGAACTACTACACACTTTTATGAATAAGGGTGAACAAAAACTACACACAAAACTCGCAAGCCTTGCAGCGCGCTCCGGCTGCGGTTTCGTGTCTGCGTGGCAGGCTAGACCACAGTGCGTTATCGGTCGTTTTATACCTTTACAATTTATAGGTACTGATATTACAAAGAGGAAAGATTTGTATTTTGGTATTTTTGTTTGTAACAAATAAACTTAAAAACTCTGGTCTAATTTCAATAATTATAATAGTAACACAAGCTATATTTTATGTCCACCACCCATGGTAAGCCAGGACGAGATACTAGTTATTTATATTTATAAATAATAAAATACTCACAAGTAAAAGGCAAAGGCTGATGAGGAACAACACTAGAATGGACCATTTTGGTTTTAGGATTGGTCCAAATTCCAATTTCCTTTTCATTTTCGACATTGCTGCAAGCTTGGACCAATGACGCGGGACCAGGGTCTTCAGCTAGTGGAATACCAGCATGTGATGTTGATGGGGCATCCTGTAGAAAATAAACTTTACTAAGAATAATGCAATAATGAATCAAACTGAGCTAATTTAATTACTAGCTGAATTCCAATTTTATTAACACTTTTTAGAGGTCCGGTTTTTCCATCTATTGGCAACTACTAGACAAAATAATCGACTGTTAATTTTCAAGTTTAAGGAAATAAGACAGACTGAGCAGCAAGTACTCACTTTTAATCTTATTCCCTTTGCCTTCTTGTCAAATTTAAACAATGGTTTTGTTGACTAGCAAACAAAACTAATGGTGATATAACATTTCTAGCTTAGGAACTAAATCAGTACATTTTACTCAAGTCTTTAGAAAAAAAAATTAAAGGCCGGTTTATCAGGCCTTTAATTTTTGTACATTATCTGATAATGTACCTGATTAAAAAACAACTCTTACCTCATAAACATTAACCATGACATTAGAATTGGGCATTCGATTATCATAATTCCCTGTTTGTCGTACTAAGCCAGGCATTGTGCTCCTTATGTTATCCCCCACCCTTTGTACTGGTGCACTAGCTATATTCCTTCTCTTGAATGACTTAAGAGAAGTCAATGCCATTCTTGTTTCAGCTAAAGCAGAAGCTGCTTTTCTTTTTGTTGGAGAGTCATCATGAAGCATTCGTTGAGCAAAGTATAGTTGGAAGTTCCTGTAAAACCAGTAGAATCAAATGTGAAATGTGAATGTATCATTTTTTTTATTGTTCCTTAAATATTTTTCTGCATTGGTGCAATGTGAGAAATAAAAAATACACAATGTGTCTGTACATTCCTATGAAAAACTGATTAATAAGCTATAATCACAAATAAATCAAAGGGTAACTTTACATAATCATAAAATATATACCTAATAATGAAATGAAGACAAACCACTAAGTAAATGATTTTTTTTTTATTCTTTGGATAATGTGCATGTTCAATGTAGTTAGATCTGATAAACATTGTGCAATAAGGTGAACTGATGATCTATTGACATACTTTTTAATTACAACTTATTAGCTGATGTAGCATTAAAAATAGGTATGAAAACAATACAAACTCACATATGAGCCTGCTCCAGTTCATCCAAAGGTTGGGCCATAGCCTGGAGACCCAACATGTAAACTTGATTGGCTTTTTTGAAATCACCAGACTCCTCACAGTAGCATGACCAGGCTCTATAGAACTCTGCCACTTCTGTGCCAATCCCGCTGTTGTACAACCTTTGGTATATTTCCAATGGATTGGATAGACAGTCAACCTAGAAGGTACAAGTAGAAGTTATTTTTTCAACATTACATGGAAATAAAAATCTATCCATTTTTAGAATAAATGGGTATAGCAAGATATTGAAGGTAATTTATACTTTGGATTTCGACCTATAATTTTAAATAGATAATTTAGATTTTATAATGTTATACAAATCATCATTCTATGAGTTCATAATAAAATAATCATCTATAAATACATACATAATGTGCTTAACTTACATATTTAATCCACAACTTTACAAATCTTCTATCTTGATGGTATCTCTTGTCATTCTCAAATAATTGTAGGCAGTCCTTTATAAGTTTGTCCATGTGGCCTTCATGACCATGTTTAGGATAAGATTGCTCAATCCACTGGATGTAGGTGAACCAAGGATCCAGGGGATCTGGGCCTTGATAGTTCCTGAGAGATGCTTCATGTTCCCTGTGGTACACAATGAATACCATATCAACTTAATGAACAAAATTATCTAATAAGTTTTTATAATGTAATCCAGTTAGGTGCACTATGTACTTGCTAAATCAATTAGAAAGATGAAAAAAACAAAACTTTACTCTTTTTGTAACTGCAGCTGTCTTTGAGCATCCACATCAGATTGGGCTTGAAGTGCGGCACCCAGTTGCACAAGATTTCTACCACCTCTCAGTGGTTGTATATTCTCTTTGCTAACGTCGATGTCCATTTTAAAACCAAAATAACATCGAAATATCACAGCATGAGGGATAAACACTGCACACTGCACCACAAAATAAAAGATTTTTCCACGAGTTGTTTTGGTGAAAAGCTCGTAGAATTCGCTGCAATGTTACACATAAAACTAATAAAATCAACTTATGAACAAAAATAACAGCTCTGAAAGAGAAATTACTATTTTTTACAGTTTTCAGCTGCAAAAACTCGAAAAATATTGGCGATTACCAATGAAGCACCAAAATCTAGCCCGAAATGGCCCGAATTTGACATTACTCTATAGAGGTGAATATACTCTATGGTATAAATTTGAAATTTCGTAACAGTCCATAGTTTTACGTATTGTCTACGGTTTACGCTTGGAAGACGGTACGCGGGCGCGGGGTTACGGGGTAGTACCGTGATTACGAGTATACTCTGTCTACACGTATATAATTACGTCCATGTGTACCGTACATTACACTACAAGCAGAACAGTTATTAACTACAAGCACATAATATTGTCTTTGTTTCCGTCAGCAGTTCTCCAAGAGAATCTATATGTACCTACTACCACTAGGTACATCAAAGAAAGATGTGCAGGTACTCAGCAGTAATACACAATATCGCTTCATCATTGACTGACACTGTCGTAGGCGACAAGACTTTATTAATATCAATAGTACGAGTATGTATTTTAACCGCTGCGCTGGCGCTGCTGGCGGGCTCAGAGGCTCGGCTGGATGGAGGCTGGCAACAACAGTAACAAAAAAATAGGGTTCTCTTTTTTGAATGGATTTCTGTTGAATCCATGTCACAGAATAGATAGATATGATTTATGTAGATATTAAATAAATGTTTATAGGATCATTCATTATCAACCTGACAAACTTAAGGGATAGGTTCCACACATAAAAAATAAAATATATGTACCGAAAAATTTTTTTTTATGTATTTATGTTTTTTATATTTTGTCTTAAAAAACCCAAGTAAACAAAAAAAAACGATTATCGATATCGATCGTTTTTTCGCTCAATTATTATTTATCATTGTTGGGAATCAAGATAAGCGACCTAATAATGAAATATTCGAGTGTGCGCGCTCCGTAGCGGGTCAAGGACACGCGCAGGTCAAGGACGTTCGGGTTATTGACCCGCGGTTCATTGACGCGCGGGTCACTGACACGTACCGAGCGCTGCCTTTTCGATTTCTAACAAGGATAACTAATTATTAAGCAGAATTACTTAATTTTTATTTTCAAAATTAAAAAAAAATGTTTAGAAAAAAAAAGTACAAGTATTTTTTTTTATGTGTGGAACCTACACCCTAAGTTTGTCAGGTTGATAATGAATGACCCTAAATGTACATGCTGAGTGGTGGCCATTTTTGTTACTCTATATTTTTAGTAATAGCTGATGTAATGTTTTTAGTTAGTAACAAAATAAACGTTTTTTATTATTATTATTATTATTAGATTAGTCCATGTCAAACCCCGGACACTCTCAATAAAATGTATGATACAAACACGTCGCAATCACCACACGCAAAGTTTGTGTGTTTTGCACACATTGTTTGACGACCGATGTGGCGCAGCGGGCGCAGGTCCGCCTGCGACGTAGAGGTTGCGGGTTCGATTCCCGCCTCTGGACAAATGTTTGTACGATCTACAAATATTTGTTCCGGGTGTTCTCGGTATTTTCTATATAATAAAAATATTGATCTATGTAATTGTATTGTATTAAATATATATCAGTCATCTAGTACCCATAATACAGCTCTGTTTAACAGCAGCTTACTTTGGGGCTAGATGATGCTGTGTGCAATGTCCAGCATTATTTATTTATTTATTATTATTATTATAGTTTGTGTGCGTAAACGATGCTGTTGTATGTGTCAGTGCCATGGTTGACGCCACTTAATTATAGCAAGAGCGAGATAGCACACATTCGTTCGCGCTGGCATGCGTGCGCTTGGACCTACACTCATATTCAAAATAACGCGTGCCTAAAGCCTTTCATTCAGTGCCGGCGAAAGGTGCCGTTTGGTACCGGCAATCTCGTGACCAGGGTGGGGTAAGTAAAACCGGTGGGAAGTAGGAAGCTAGGGAGTGGCCGTTCGTTTTGTACGTAGAACTAATATCTGTTCGTAGTCTGTGGTAGTAAACGTGCAAGCAAAGCAATGTAGTGTTTAGATTCTCTCTGATGTACTCTGTGGTGAGTGCGAGCGTTTGTTTGTTTGTATGTCTGCTGTCTGTTTGTTTGTTTGTTAGTGTTATGTTTATGTTTTCACTTTTCGAAAAAAATATCTTTCTCCCTTTCTTATTTTACGAATTTATTCATTCTATAAACTTATTATTTAAAAAAAATAACATAAAGCGTAGCCATGTCTCTTCGTATGCAAGTTGAAAAGAAAAAAACGCAAGAGCAGATGCGGAAACTTATGGCAGAGCGTAAAAAAAAGGGCACCAAGATAACCAAAATAGATAATCCACTTGCTAAATACAACAGTACCGGCCAATTGATGTGTTTACTTTGCTCTACTATAGTTCGATCAGAGAGCGTGTGGCAAGTTCATCTAAACAGCAAGCAACACAAGGAAAATGTTGAGAAAGCCAAGAAACTAAAGGAACTCACAAATAATTTTACAGTTAGCAAAATTAAAAGATTAAGTCCCCCAAAAGACGCTCCACCGGAAAAGAAAATAAAAGGAATTCTGAAAAATTCCTCGGATGTACTCCCTGTAAATTTAATAAAACCTAAAAATAATGCACCACAAGTAATAACGTTTCATAGTGAAGAAATCAAACGGTCAGCATTAAATGCCTCTGCAGAAGAAACAAAAATTGAAGGTACTTATTAACCTAGAATATGTGTGAATTTATCACTCTATGTAATGGATCACCTTGTAACTTAATTTGCATAATGCTATCATCCTTGCTGCACCCATTTCTTAGTGCAACTATCACTAGGTTCGTTTCAATTGACCTCTCATTTAGATAAACCTTTTGTTAGACTAGTTAGTTAGACTCTTTTAGAAAGAGTGACAACAAGTCTGACTAAATAAAGGGTCTAATTGTCTTTCTGCTCCAACTAGTAAGGTTTTATTTGAGCTTCCTGATTTTTTTTATAAAATTAACGTTTAACATTATCTACAGCTACAGTTCAAATAAGCAATAAAATTATAACTTACTAGCTGATCTGCCCTAGCTTTGCATGGGTGCAATGAAAACTTAAGCAACCATGCGAAGCCAGGACAGGTCGCTAGTAATAAATAATAGCCTATGTTATTCAAGGATAATGTAGCATTCTAATGGTAAAATATTTTTTTGTAATCAGACCAGTAGTTTTTGAGTTTATTCCTAACAAACAAAAATACAAATTTTCTCTCTTTTGAATATTAGTATAGATGAGATTATAAAGTTTCAGAACCAGCAGAGCCTGCATCTACATCAGAACCAAGTCCGAAAGCACAAGTGGTTTCTGATCAACCTATTCCTGAAGGTTTCTTTGATGATCCAATATTAGATGCCAAGGTTAGAATTTTTGAATGTTTATGAATTATGATACCTGTTGTAAGCTGTTTCTAATATGGGCAGTTCCATTTCTATGCATGTTTTATACAAGTGACTATTTAATATTTTGTAAAAATAATTAAACTGCAGTTAACACGTTTTGATATTTAATACAAGGTACTGCATAATATTCCCCCACTTGATGGACCGTGGAAGTCGGTGGATGGTGAAGGCTCATAATATTAAAAAACAAGCACTGATTATCTGCTTAAACAGTAAATAAAATTTTTCATTTTAACATTTCACTTCTTTCTTAATTACATAGGTTCTAAGCAGTATATCATAAAATAATTAAGTATATAGTTAATCAAGTAAATCTATATCTAACTTTACATAGCCATAAATTCTTCAAAAGCTGCATGAATATACTCTATCATGTCGGTAGTTAGCATTCCTACTCCCATCTTTTTATAAGCCATCTCATTACACTTTCGAACTATGGCGCAAGCAGCATAGCATGAGACTGAAGCAGCCATTGCCGCTTTATCAGTATGTGTATTTAACATTTCTTGATGTGACATAGTCCAGTGAAGGAATGTTGTAATCAGACCAGATAGCACATCTCCCTGACCACCACATCTTCTGGTAGATCCTCCTTCACTTCTCTTCCACTGAACTTCATGGTGGCTTATCACTTCATCCTCATGCCCCTTTTTCAAAACTGTTATGTGAGAGCCTAATGCAATAAGACCTGTTTGGCCACCTGTTTTGTTACAAAGCCTTTGGTATTCAATAGAATTTGGTGTGAGTATAACTGGAGAGTTGAAATCTTTTACAAGCTCTAAGTTTTCAGTGATAAGAAATAAACCATCTGCATCAATAACCAATGGTATTTTTCTATGCTTTATAGCTTCAATAATATCTGTCACTATGTTGAAAGTTGCTGCATCTCTTCCTAACCCAGGGCCTATCACAATTGCATGAAATCTGTCCAGCCATGGTGTAATAAGGTCCAGGGCATTGATACTATTTAGTAGGGGATGTACTATTAATTCTGGGCTGTAACACTTGATTGGGATGGCAGCTGAAGAATCACAGAATATGTGGACTAAGTCTGCTCCTGCCTGTAGGTCAAATAAATTTGTTATCCATTGAATAAGTTTTTAATTTTTAACAGTTACACAGAAAAAAAAATGTTTAGCCACTGCCTGTAGTCAAGTTGGTAGGCAAATGCTTTAAGTAAATGTAAAGCTACTGACCCGCAAAGCACTAATTCCTGTATAATAAGGTGCTCCAGAATACTCCAGAGAGCCCCCAATAATGCCAATACGTCCTGCTTGACCTTTGTGCCGGTCGTTACCGCTCGGCACGCTATCTCTGATAGATGCAATCACAAATGACTGTTCTATTGCATTAACTTTCATTCCTTTTTTCATTATAATGCTTGTTGATCTCACGACAGGCTTAGAAAAACTTGATATAGATGAATACAATTTAAAATTGAACAGAATCATGAATAAATTGTGAAAACAATAGAACACAAAATTATTCTCTTCTTTCTTTGCTAACAAAAAAAATAGCAAGTTTTTTTTAATAATTCAGTCTGTCTGTTTAGACATGTCAACTATTAAGCATGCATTTAGTTAGGAATCATTAAAATTACTTCTTGTATTCTTGCGATATTGTTAGTATTTTAAATACTTAAGTATAATTTTATAAATAATAACAATCTCGCATGTAAAAAGGAATATGGTTTCTAGATTCCTTGAATCCTTTTTCAAGACGTAATTTTAGTGATTCTTGGTTACACAAATTATAAGAAGAAGATTCTTGGTTACTGTCATGCCACAATTCTGCCAGTGTCAGTGTTTAGCCATTGCCAAAGTAGCAGACGCCACAAATTAAAAGAATACGAATACGAATACGATTAGCCTGTTGTGTCCCACTGCTAGGCAAAGGCCTCCCCTTGATTTCAAATTGACAGCAAATCGGCGTCGTGGCAGACCCAAAAAGAGATGGCGAGACGATCTCGACAGCTTTAATAGAGCTTGGGTCCAACTGGCTCAAAACCGAGATGACTGGAGAAATTAAAAGAAGAAGAAAAAAAGCCACTATGGATTGTCTTTGGCTATTTTGTCAAAACGACATGGGTTCTCTCATTTTAATTATTTTTCTCGTGTTATTTTAGTTAGTCAAAGACTTTCAAAGAGAATTTTGAAAGAAAAGTCACCATTTCTAATCACGTTGTTAGGCGACAATCAAAATAATACACTTGACACTGGCAGAACTGTGGCAAATAAGCCACAGAGTCCATAAAAGAAGAAGAAGAATGTTACTTTATTTTCTACAGTAAACCGGCATCATAAACAGAGTATACTAGATAGACAAGTCATTAGCGTATACAGTGAGATAGCGATAGATCAACGAATAGTACGACTATGACTGATTTTTTCTAATTATTCTTGATTTTAATTGACTCTGGTAGAAGTCACTTAGAATATACTTTAGGTTTAAGAATTTATTTATTCCTTAGCATAATAATCGTTTGTAATACCGAAAAATTATACTTACCTATCGATGATATATAATGTTTGGTTCATTCCGGCTTATAAAAATAGTACCTTCTACTTTTAAAAATACTTTTTGGATCACATAATTATGTAACACGAATTATGTGTCGTCGTAACAGCTAATAACAACAAAATTTTCGCTTTGTTTGCCATCAACGACAGTAGTGACAAACAAACAAAACCCAATACGCAAGTAGAGACAAAAAATCATACTTCGTCTTGCTTATTTTAGACGACCGGTATGCATTACTATGAATGAACGATGAAAGAATGAATGAATTTCGTTCGTCATTCATTATCAACCTGACAAACTTAACTTGTGTGGAACCTATCCCGTTCCACACAAAAAAAAAAAATGTACCTATAATTAAAAAAAAGAGCCATTTGCAGATTATTTTAAGGCATTTCCTATCCTATTTAACCTTACGAATGACAAAATAGGTAATAATCATTTACTTGTATCAAGTTGCTAACTTTGGGAATCTTCACCATTAGTATCTTTGACGGCCGATTTCAGCAAATAATAGCCTATTAGGTTGCATTTTTTTTATGGTATTTAGAAAGCTTAAAGTCCCTGAAAGTTTACAAACCATGGATTATGGTTTTTAATTTTTAATTTAATGTTGAAAATTGAACTCTCTCTCTCAATGCAAATAGCCATCCAGTTAAAAAAAAACCGATTATAATCTTAACTTAACAGGTTAGCTGTCCCGAAGCAAGTTTCGATCTTCTTTGTACACGTCCTCGTAGTAAATAATGACAGCTAACGCTCATGAAGTTTCGTATTAAGTTACGTCATTCTCTTCAAGTATTTTATGATACTTTATGTGTCCTAGTGATTGAAATTAATTATATCGATAATTGCTAATGTTAGATGAGTATGATAAGAAATTAATTATTTACGTTTAATGATAAAATGTACGTTTATGTTCGTAACACTTTAGACATCTGAAAAATATCTTTTTGAAAACAATCTTCTGTTATTGAATTGCACCATTCAATTAGGTAGGTACCCTTTCGGCCACCAGTTTCCAAACAAGAAAAAAATTTAAAGAAATCAAATCTATGACGGTTCCTCACTTGAGAAAGGTCCTATCCTTTTTGTTTAAGTTCAATAATAAATTGATTGGTAGAATTTGGTTGTAGTATAATTTACTAATGCTACAAATAATATAATTATTAAAAAAAATTATCGATAGATCGATTGCATTATCTACATCATTGGCCATGAGGCACATATGCCTCATGGACGTACCAGTGCAATCACCCATGAGGCACATGTGCCTCATCGGACAGCTAACCTGTTAAGTACTTACTTTTAAATGTAATTTTTTTTTGAGTAATTTTGTTAATGCTTATTATTTTGTAATGAAACCATTGTTTTTTTTTCCTCCAATTTTGATTACTCTCTCGAATATAGTTTTTTATTATTGCATGCAGTCTGTCATCTTTAAGTACAGCAGCACTAAGATTTAGCTCTAATAAATCTTGTATCAGTTTATTGGTTCATTTTCATACAACGCCACACGCGCAGTTCGGAAGAAGACTTTTTATTGGGCAGTGTGAAATATTAATAACCAACATTATGGAGCTATATTGAGCTGATTAGTTTACAGTTCATTTACTGATCTGTAACAGAACTGACGGAGTGAATGTGGCAATATTATTTTATGTTTTGAACTTTTGACATTGGTTTTTCAATTATTTGTCAGATTAAAGACATAGGTCGTTAGATTTACCTTGTTAAGTACCAAGATAATGTAATGGTTAAGTAGTTGAATGAAACTTCACCATAATAATGCCGACGTGGAGGCGTTTTTCTTGCGCATTTAGCACTAAGTACAGTAGCCGTAGATTCGTCACGAGAAGCCTTTTCCACACCACAACACTTCCAAAAAGTCATCTAGTCCTTCTTCATAATAATATAATAAAATTCATAGGTACCTAATACTCACATTTTTTTTCAGGTCCGAAATATAGAATACAAAGATCCAAACGAAGAAGAATGGGAAAAGTTCCAAAAAGAAATAAAGGAAGAAGCTAGTGCTTCCGCTGAAATCATCGCAGGAGAACAAGAAGAGGCTACAGCAGAAAGACAAATTGATGAAATCGACGAACAAATAAGGAACTGGTCAAGGTATAACAGTTGCTTATGTAAAAATAATAAATATACAAAATATAGAGTAAACTCTATTAAGATTTCTCTTGTAGGTAGGTACAGTGTTGTTTACACAAAAAGCTTTACACATCAACCCATCTAGGTATGTTTTTACAAAGTTCTTAAATTTTAGAAACACTATAGGCAGTTTTAAAATATTTTCGAAGGTCAAAGTTTTCAATTTATTTACCATAGTTTTTGGTAATTTTTTGTGTCAAATTGAAATTTTAAAACAAGTTTGTAATTAATTTGAATTTATAAATGCATCATGCAGCGGCGCCATTTAAGTAGAGATGAAATGTTAAGGGCAGTAGGCATGCTCCAAGCAGGACCTACTCAGCGGAGTATTGCTGAGGAGATAGGAACAAAAAAAACGTGATATTAAGATTATGATCACGTTGTCGTGCTACCGGTGATGTACGGCTGAAAGACATCCAGGCGGTAGGCGCATAACCACCTAACGAAAAGATCGATTTTTGCAAGGTGCCGCGGAAAGACAACCAAATGTTACGGCCATGCAGTTGGTTCAAATGCTTCAGTCAGAGCACCAGTTGCTTGTGAGTGACTAACTAAGGAAAAGACTATATGAAGCTTACCTTCATGCTCGCAGACCGCTTCGTACTCCAGCACTACGCCAAAAAAATCGTGGACGAAGATTACAGTTGGCTCGTAAACATTTTTTTTTTTTATAAATAATGCGTGACAATCCACACAGCATCATTTAACCACAAGGTAAGCTGCTGTTAAACAGAGCTGTGTTATGGGTACTAGACGACTGATATGTACTTAATACAATACAATACAATACATAGATAGATATTTTAGAAAATACCCAGAACACCCGGAACAAATATTTGTAGATCGTACAAACATTTGACCCGAGACGGGAATCGAACTCGCAACCTCCGCGTCGCAGGCGAAACTGCGCCCGCTGCGCCACATCGGTCGTCAAATTTGCTTAGCTCTGGGAACCAGTGGTCTGTAGTGCTGCTTACCGATGAGTTCCGATTCGGTTTCCATCAAGATTCACGAAAAATACGTGTACGGCGAGTTCCTGTAAGTGAGAGCCGTCTGCAACACCCTAAGGAAGTTCATCACCGCGGCGATACAATAATAGTTTTTGCTGGAATGCGTGTTTGTGGAAGAACAGACCTCCTTTATTTTCATCAAATCCAAGGTCTAGTCTGATAAAATGGGCTTCAAAAATAATTTATAGGTCACCACAGAACAAATATTAGTACTACGTACAGAATGGAGAGCACCGGTGGTCTAGTGGTAGTGACCCCGCCTTCCGATCCTAAGGTCGTGGGTTCAAACCCGGTCGTGCACCAATGGATTTTTCTGTTCGAAAAATTTATGTGCGCAATGCCAGTGCTCTCATACGATGAAGGAAAACATCGTGAGGAAACCGGCATGTCCAAGAACTAAAAATTCGAAAGACATGTGCCATCCACCAATCCGCATTGGGTCCGCGTGGTGGATTAAGACCCAATCACTCTCGCCTGAGAGTAGGCCAGTGTCCCAGCAGTGGGAACATTAGAAGGCTGTCATGATGTACAGAATGGCCACTCCCTACCTCCCACCGGTGCCACCTACCCCACCCCGAGAGCGTGTTTGCCGGCACCACACGACACGTTTCGCCGGCACTGAAGCTAAAGGCTATTAAGCACGTGTTTATTTTGGTTTTGTGTAGGTTCAAGCGCGCACATGCCAAAGCGAGCGAAGTGCGCTATCTCGCTCTTGCTATAATTGGGTGGTGGTATAATTGGACAACCAAGACACTCACTCATAAAACAGCACTGTTTACGTAAACAAAATATGCTTGTGGTGATTGCGACGTGTTTGCTTCATACATTTTATTGAGAGTGTCTGGGGTGTGCATACACGTTGAATGATGTAGGTATACTGTTTGTTCGGCTGAAATTTTGTATAAACGTTTAGTTTGGATGACAGTGCATGGTTAATTGTGTGGTGTGACGTCATTCTAAATCCCACATGGCGGAACACCCAAGGTGGTGGACTAGTTATTTTTAATATGCACACCCCTAAGGGTATCAAATGAAAGGGCTTGCTGAAAATAGCTTGTTAAATAAAATGACGTCACTTTCAATACGGCGGACTAAGTTTTTTATGCTTTCCTACTATATGGGTATGAAATGAAATGTCTTGTTGAGAATAATAAAGATAACAAAAAGTAACTAAATTAACGATAACTAAATAGTGTGTTAAAAACCTTTTTTAAAAAAAAGAAAAACCTTTTAAAAAAAAAAGGTTTATTAAGCTTTTATTTAAATAAATGCGCTAAAAAGAATAAAATGATCTTTTCCTATAAAACTTTTACTATTAACTCTTAGATCCGTTACACTATTGATATGATACTAACTAACCGCCCGCCCCTCTTGACTATTACTCTATCTATTCAAAAAAATGTATCAAAATCCGTTGCGTAGTTTTAAAGATCTAAGCATACATAGGACAGACAGTGGGAAGCGGCTTTGTTTTGTATTATGTAGTTTATGTTGTTATGAGAGAGTGAGACATAATAAGACCTATTTTTTCATAATCAAAGTTGGCACGGCACCAGATTTGAATACCATTTTAGGTGGAAAGTCATTGCATATTAACTAATGTGGTTTAACGTTGGTTTAAACCAAATTAATATTAATAAAGGATTTGTAAAATATTTTTTAGACTAATTATTATCAATATTATTAATTTTGGCAGAGTTCTGGATTTGGAGTTGAAAAAAGAAGAAACTAAGAAAAAAACACAGGATGGCGAGCAAATGGATGAGGATGGAGATGATTCTGAAAATGAAGAAGATATTGATGAGTTCTTGGACTGGCGAGCGAAAAAGTCTTACTCGTAACTTATAAGTAGGTAGCTATTTTTCAATAAGTACCTACCTATTTTCAATAAAAATAATATACCTTTATGATGATATTTATTAGATGACTAGCGTCCCGCCTCGGCACGAGGGCTTAAACTATAGGTATGTAAACCTTCCTCGACATACGATATTATTATAATAGTTAAGTACCTAATAATCAATTGACTTAATCCCGTAGTACTAATATCTGTTCTGTGCCCTTGCCTTGCAGTAGGACGACGCAGGCTAGTCTAGTACCAATAATAATATCGAAAGTGATATTTTATCGAAAGAAACAAGAATTGCGCTCAGAGTTCGCCTCGAAGTAGGTACTTAGGTATAATATTATGATGTAGTACCTACTAACAGCTGTTGCCCCTAATCAAAACAAAATCAAACAAAAAGTAATCATCAAAATCAATAAAATTTGAGAAACAAAATACAAAATAGGCAATAATCATTAACTTGGATTAAGTTCATTCAAGTTGCTAACTTTGCGAACCTTCACCTTAGTATCTTTGAAGTCCGCTTTCAGTAAGGGCACTGTAGCAAGTGAAATTACTGGGCGAAAGAGACTTAACAACAATGTCTCGGGGTGATAAGCGCAGTGCAGTGCCACGCAAACACTTAAAAACCTTAAGCTTTGGGTAGCACTGCATCTGTAATAGTCAGGCGTGGTGCTTAACATCAGGTGGGCGCCTTGATTGTCTTGTCACTTACTGACATAAAAAAAAAAAAGAAAAAAAAAAGTAAATAATAGCCTAATAAGTTGCAATTTTTTTGTGGTATTAAGAAAGCTTAGAGTCCTTGAAAGTTTTTAAAAACATTTACAAATCATGGATTATGGTTATTTGATTTTTAATTGAATGTTGAAAGTTCATCTTTGACTCTCTCAAACACAAATTCGTCACTTTTCATCAAAAAAAATTAACTTGCACTAATGCTAGGAAGTTGGTTATTTTATGCATGATTGTACAACTCATTGAGATTATTTTACAATAAAAATTATCAATTTTTTTTTATCAGTTTCAAACGTTCCGACCACATTCTCAAAAAAAATCTAATATATTATAATAACTCGAAAAATACGAAAAATTGGGGAACGTACATGGCGTATTTTATTTTATTTGGATACCCCTGGATCTGAAAAAACAAATTTTTTTCTTATTCAATTCAATTCAATTTGTATATTTCAGCTTAATAAGATGGGTACATTTACAGCCATAGAATAATTAATTAAAAATAACTTCTTAAAGTAATGGGACACACAAACTGGGACACACAATTTTCACAAGCGCATTGCGCTATGGATGCGCGTCCAATGCTTCATGAAAGCACAGTCCGTGTCCAGCTTTCCTGCTATAACATTCAGATAGCTTATTGACGTCTATGTTTGGACCAAATGTTATAAAGTCGTTTTACTCATCCATTGCCACCACGATTTTCCACGAATTTCTTGAAGTTCATCGAGATGCCGCCGTATAAAACTGCGGACACCTAGGCGTGTTTGCGGCATTAAACAAGCTTATTATAATATAATTGTTTTAGCTAACAAATTCCTTTTGCGTAGGTAGGTAGATTGAAAAAAAAACAACAGCTGGACTGCAAGCTTAGCTAATATGACGTTGGTACTCACACAAAAATACGTTTCTCAGACCTTATAGCATTAATAAAATACTGTAAACATAGCCATTAAAGCACTTCGTTAGATATAATAACTATACTAGTAAAACGGTCGCGCCTCCAGGCGCAATACAAGGTCACGCCGTTATTCTTTTATACTACTAATGTGGTAACTAAGCGTACGGCCCACTTGATGGTCAGCGTTTGGTTACGTCCAGCGTAGCCTATGTACGCATGCAACATCATAGATACTCACTTGCGTATTACCACCCTGAGACGTTAGATGGAAAGTCTCATGTGCCTGTAATTTCACCGGAAACCATACCCTTTGAACTGGAACACGTCAATGCGAGCATTACTGCTTGGCGGCAGAAATAGGTATGGTGGTAGTCCTTGCCCGGACGAGCTCTATCACAAAGAACTCTACTACTCTCGATCGCCGGTCAAAACATCGGCGGCGCGGCGGGCGGCGGCGGAGCGTGGCCAAAATCATCGGCGGCGTGCGCTTTGCCGATCGGCGCACACCCCTAGTTGGTACTTAGGTACCTATTTTTTTATATGCCGTGATGGTGAATTGCTGTCTATTTGGCTGTAAAAGCCGTAATGAACGAAATGAACCAAATATATCCAATGATAGGTTATGTTTGGATAGGATATGATAGGTTTGTTTGGATGAAATCGGTAAGTATAATTTTTCAGTTTTGCACAGTAATTAAATTAAACGATTATTGAGCTAAAATATATTTTATGTGACTGATAAGCAAGAGTCAAAATAAATAAATCTAAATAAATAATAAATCTCGCTTACATTCTCTTAGAATATGTCATATACGTACATTCGTTGATATATCGCTATCTTACACTGGACGCTGATGACTTGTCTATCTAGTATACTCTGTCTGTCTACGAGTCTATCATAATAACTGTCCATGCCTTCACTGGGCTTCACTTCACTTTTTTTTTTTTGCTTTCACTTCACTTCTTTGTTTGGCGTCTGTGGCTCAGTCAGCCTTCATTTTCATTTATTGTCATTTATTGGCCACAGACGCCATAAATTAAAAGAAGAAGATTCATTTATTGTCGTTATTTCATGTCACTTTTCTGTCAGTTGTCTTGTTGTCATTGTTGTATTGTCTGTCAGTCATGTCAGTAGTGTCAGCGTGAGTCGCAACTATTCGCAATGTTGTAATTCTAAAATAAAATAAAATTAGTTACCGTACCGGTACATTTAAATTACAAGTTATTCCGTATTTTCTGTGTTATCAATTAAATAAAAGCTTGCAGGAACCAATACCATCAAGATTTCAGCATGTCGAACCAAGACACAGAACAATACAGGGACTTTATTGCTAAACTTCAAAGAGATGATGAGCCAAGACCGGCTGTACTAACTAACATACAAAATTGGCTGCTCTACAAGACTCCCGAAGAAGCTGCACCTTCAATAAGAAACGTGGGATTAACTAAAATTATTCAATGCCTTAACGACGCTCACAAGTAAGCTATGGAATGCTTGTAACCTACTCATTACTAAGAGCACAAAATAACCCTAGACAAGCTCAGCTCATTACTTTGTTTGTTTGCCAAATTTGGGTGTTGCAGCGTTAGGTATTTCAATTTTTTTATTCTTGTTCACAGATCTCAGACTCTATCAATGGTTTGTGATATCCTGAAGTTGTGCTTTAGCAAGATTGATTGTGGTGACAATATAGTCAAATGCTATACAAGTCATATTATGTACTTACTACGTCATGAAAAAGACTGTGTGAGGAGACTTGCGATTGATCAGGTACCAATCAGGACCTTGAATACTGATTTGACTGAACTTTGTTGCTAAAAGCTAGTGATTTAGAAATGCAGTATTTTATTTCAAGTTACTGCAGGGGTATTTTGAAACTGTTAGATTTAGTATGGGATTCTTCCCGACGGAGATTCCGTAATTAGAAATTCGAAAATGTTCCTGACAAATTCGAAGTTTCCGACCCGACACCTTTCCAACAATTTCAAAATACCCCTGCTGATCTCATCTAAATTTTTAAGGTCCATAAAACAGTAACATCTGATAACCATATTCTGCCCATGCCAAAATACATAGATGTTTATGTAGTGACAGCACAGATGGTTGCAGACAGTAATATGGAGGTGGCTGCCACAGCTGTAAGGGTAACTTCAAATATACCCAATGAGGCATATCCCAAAGTTTTGGATGAAATGAAAATTGCACTTGAGTATGATAGCAGTGCAAAGTGTAATGCACTAGAGGTAATAATGTATATATTCCTTATAAAAATATAAAAAATTAAAATAATCAATTTTAGGTTTCTGTGTCACTACATTCAGAATAATGTATAATAATAATTAAGTTTTTTGATAATGTTCTATTTCATTTTCAGGTGATAGTTAACATTTCTGAAAAGTCAATTGAGTTGTTCAACATTGCTGCTGAAATGAATTACATTCACACCATGGTGTCAGAGTTACATTCAGAAGATGTTTTGTACCAACTCAACATTCTACAGTTATTATCAAGGCTAGTTGTGACCCCTTACGGATTGAATTATCTGGTGACAAATGGATTACTTCAAAATATTGCAGATTTGTTAGGAGGCATACAGATTAAACCGCTTGGAAACCTATTGGTCCCTGGTATAGTACTAATTGTTTTTTTTATTATGTATGCACTTGTACATTACTTTTACTATGCAGGGTGAGGAGTACTTTCAAACAAGAAAAACCTATTGTTATGGAAATATGTTGTTTAAAAAAAAGATTTTTAAGTGGGTGGGGTCAAAGTTGTTGTAACACAACTTTAGCAAGTCTCAAATATTATCTAGAATTTTTCCAGGCACTGTGATTTTAATTAACACAGTAAGTTTCTTACTTCCCATTTATTTCAGGTTACATGAAGTTCTTCGGATGTATTGCTCATCATTACCCAAGGGAGATCTTTGACAAATATCCTGTGATGTTAGATCTTATGTTTGATGCATTTAACTCTGTGGATGCATCTTCTCTACCTGTTGCCTTAGACACATTAGGTTTTATTGGAACTACCATTGAAGGAAAACTATCTTTGGTTGCAGTAGGTAAATAATTGATCACCCATGTTTTTCCAATTTAAGCAACACAACAAAAATTTGAAGTGGGAATAAAATAAGCTGCTATCTATATTCTGCTAAAACAAGATCGGTTTTTGGGGGAGGTCCAGCAGTGGATGTCTATTGACTGATATGATGATGAAGTGTGTGAAGTAGATACATACATTACCTACATACTTTGAATGGATAACTATTGGTCAGGTAGGTAGGCACCTACCTATTAGCTTTTGGCTGTATTTCCACCAGAAATGTGTGAGGATGTGTAGCGAGAGATTTGTTTGTATTGTATATAATAGAATCACTTTATTTACCTAGCCTTGCTCTGCCCAGCTTTTATGATGAAAAACATTGGCAGAGAGTAAACTCCATGATCAATTCTTCTTTCTTCTAGATTGACAATAAAATAATGTTCTCTATTCTTTAGGAAGCAAATATACAGAAGCCCTTGATAAAATTGGGCAACTTATCAGAAATAGCACTACAGATTTGAAAATACGCGCCTTGTATTGCATTGCAAATCTCATTAGCATTGACAAGGATCTTAACAAACCAGAGACAGGTCCAGTTGATCATAGAGTCACTCTTATGACAAGAGAGTGGTTTAGAAGCTTGGACACAAATGCTATGGACACTTTGTATACAATTTGTAGGAATCCATTCACCGAACTGAAACTGGCAGGTTTTGCATTATTAGATTCAGTTAGCCAGCACCAGTGGGGTGAAGAGTTAGTGGCAAGAACTGCAGGTAAAACTTGAAAAAAATAATTTCAAATATTTCTTGATTTACATAATTTTATTATACTAATTTATTGTCATTATGTTCTAGGATTTATTGAATACCTTTTGGACCGCCTAATGGATCACACAAAGGAATCTAAGGAAGCCAAGTATGACATTATCAAAAGACTGGCAAATTCACCTGCATTTAATGACAGTACCCGATTGAAATTGCTAACATATGTTGAACAAGGGCCATTCTTTGCAGAACCCACATTGGAAGTAGCAATGATGGAAGAGTGAAAAAAGTTACTGTTTTACCATTTTATTCTGATTATGATGTTTCTTAAAAGAATTACCAATTTTATGTTCATTAAAACCTATAATTTAAAATAAATAATAATAATACCACTCATTCACTTCCTCCTTTTGCTTGATATTTGTTCTTTTGCAGGAGCTTTAGGAGCTGCTTTTCTTTTAGTGCCCTTAGATTTGTTGCTTCCTCCATATTTAGTTGCAAGTTGGTCAACGTAAGAGTCCATTTGTTGAGCTCTTGCTTCTTGGTTCTGTTTGATCATCAGTTCCAAGCTGTTTGCTAAGGAAGAGTTATTTAAACATTTAAACATAGTATTTATTTATGTGACATCAGTTTCTGACTGGGTTTATTAGTCTAGTTTTGCCTTTGTAAGAAGTTATTGTGGACTAATGAAGCATTTTCTAACAAAATTGTAGAAAATAAATAAGTACCTGTGCCCGATTGATTTAGAAGTTCTTCAGCTTCTTTAGCTTCTCTATTTTCTTTAGCTAATCTTTTTTGGCGTTTCTTGGCTGGTTCATGAGTAAATACTCTAAATGAAGGAATTTCACCATTCTTAATCATTTCCTGTAAACAAAAATAAATTGTTAGTTCTAGCAAGGCAGTAAGCGGATAATGATAGCTTAACTAATAAAAAACAAACTACAAAACAACCTAACAGCTGAAAAAAGGTTGCAGGTAGTGGAGAAAAATTACTTACATGGAGTATTTTCCTGTGTCTTTCTTCATGTTCAGATCTTGCAAATTGAACATGGTCCACTATGTAGTCCATGTCCCCTTTACCGTTCAAGTAAGCATGTTTAAGATCTTTTTTTTCCTCTTCAGAACCTGAGAAACAAAGCATTAATGCTTTGATACATAATTTATCTAAGTCATTGAAAACCTCTATCTACAGCTTAGCCAGAGGGTAAAAAGGTAATAGTTGATAGAATTTGTTGTGATACCTACCCAATTTTCTAAAGTATAGTTGGCACAGCGGATCTAGGCTTCCATGAAGTTAGCCGTTTGTAATGCGCAAAGACAATTTAGTTTGAAACAGCTCCATTGCGCATCGAAACGGCTAATTTCACGACAGCCGAGATCCGTTGTGAGAACTATACCTATGATTTTGTTAGTAAACTAACCTATGTACTCTTTTTCATAAGCTTTGATGTCATCATCAGTGATTTTCTTGAATAGCAGTCGCCAGTAAGTACTCCAATCCTTGTCATCAGTTAAAGAGGAGTCATCATCATCCACACACTTGGTTTCGTCGTAAGCAGCTCTTTTTTCTTTGTCGGTTAATATGGAGTGAATGCTGCCCAATACTTTGAATTTTTCTGTAGCTTCAAGTTTTTGGTCTTCGGCTACGCGATCAGGATGAACTTTCAGGGACAGCTTGTGGTAGGCCTTTTTCACTGTAATAAACGTGTTGTATTCATCTAAAGTAAGTAATTTAAGTAAACAATATTGATAAAATGCATTTGGACAAACCTTCCTTGTCGGTAACCTTTTCATCGATCTGTAGCACTTCATAGAGATTTGAAGTGTTGTAATACTTTTCACAAAGATCTAAAAGACCCATGTTGCAATTATTAGGCTTGAAACAGAGCTGAAAACAAAAATATTAACGAAATAGTTGCATGCGCGCCAAAACAACAAAACAGAGCTCGACCACAGAGTAATAGCCCGACAGACAGACTGACACTAGCCATGGAACATATCATAGATAGCAGTGCAAAATCATATGAAATAAGTTTTCATACGTCACACCTGCTCCTTACCTACACACACACTGCTCTAAATCACAGCAAAATGATTTCACAGATTGTTCGGTATTCATCGGAAATCATCGTGTCAGGTGCATTGCTATTTGCTCTAAATCACAGCAAATAATAAAATCATCACGTCATTCCGTGTGCAGAGCACTACTATGACTGCTATTTAAGCCAGTGCTGCCAGATGAAAAAATCTAATCAGCGCTGACAGCGGTGCACTAAGCGCTAGATTCGAATATATTCACGAGCTATTAAAGCGCTAAATCGACTCAAACGAGTCAATAAAGCGCTAAATTCGAACTTTTAACTGAGGCGCTTTTTAGACGATCAGTGTGATTAAATAATCTCCCATACTAAACATGGGCTGTAAACATGAGCTCTTAAAACAATTCTGATAAAATTTTGGAAGCGAGACGCAGATTGAGACTTGTATAAACGCATCGTTTACGGCTCCGTTGTTTTGCTCTATGTGTTTAGTATGGTAGATTGTGTAATCACATTGATCGTGGAAAAAGCGTCATACGCACGACAAAAATAAAATAAAATACGAAGCGATTGTAGTGAAAAACAACTTTTTATTACAATAATAAAATTTAGAAGAGAAAACATTTTAATATTATTCTATACCTACAGTTTGGGTATAGAAAAGTCAACTTTAAGTAAAAAACAAGTAAAAAAAATTAAAATTCTTCTTCCATCATAGCTGAACTCGAGGGTCCAGGCTGGTTAGGATCAGTAGTATTTACTTTATATTTTTCGGATGATCCTATCTTACTTAAAATATCAGCTGGTAGGTGATAATTATAACAGTTGCTGTTAACCGCGGTTAATCCTGTTCTTATAAATAGGATGGCGTTAATAGTTTTTAAATGCAATGCATTTCGCAACTTGCTTTTAACCACATTCATTAAGCTGAACACCCGCTCAATATCAGCATTTGAATGTGGCAAACTCATTATTTTTGTCGCGACATTGAATAAGTCTTTATATGGACAACAGCCAGCTGCGTCCCTCGACTGTTGAACTTCTGTCCAGAACTTCACCGTATCTTCGGTATTTTCCCAGTTCTGTAGGATAACAGTTTGCCACTGCTGAATAACATTATCCATATTTTCTGTGTAACCCAGACTTTCCAAAACTTGTATAAAGTTATCAATATTTCTGTTTGGTTTTAAAATGACGGAAACAGATAATGCCATAGAGTTTTTAAGTAGTTTTAAATTTTCAGGCAGTCTTTGTTGCAGCTCATTTATTAGTTTAATAATAAAATCAACACACCTCTTCTTCAGTGCATTTTTTTCATCCTCATTTAATGAAGACTCGGTCATCTCTTTCTCAAACAAATAACCAAGGTATGGTGACATAGACAGATGTTCTTTCACATTAATGCTTTCGAATTGCATTCTCGGTTGCGCTATTATTATTTTCGTGCACATGTTTCGTATCAAATCATGTAGCGTATTGTAGAGCAGACATGGGTCAGAAGTTTTGTTTTCAAAAGTTTTTATTGCCCCTTGTAAATTATTAAGTATTCCACACAAAAACTGCAAATAAATTTTGTTTCGTTCATCGTTGTACATGTTATATAATAATTCGGCTTGGTAGCAATTTTCACGAGTTCTCATTAATTGAAAGTGTAATTTTAGTTCTATCCATTGACTTAAGATTCTAGTTACCGCGGGTTCAATTGACAGCCATCGTGTATCACAAGCTTTTAAGATCTTAAGTGGCTCCTCTCCACAGTTTATCGCTTCATATATTTTTTATATTCGTTTTTTCGTTTCGGTGAAAGCTTGAACCAATTGTGAGTTTCTCTTATCATAAATTCTATATTTCTTGGTATAGTCTCACATGACGCATGTGACACTGCCAATTGAATCGAATTGCAGACACATCTTATCAACACTAGATTGGGTAAAGCATACCTTTCCTGCAATATTTTATGGACACCTGCGTTTACTCCAGTCATAACCGAAGCATTATCCGTTCCGATTCCAATTAACTTGCTTTTATCAAGTTTAAAAGCTTCAAGTTGTGCTGTTAACGCCGAAACTATTCCTTCGGCATCTGCAGATTCCAATTCAACCAGCCCTAAGAATGTGGAAACTATTTCGTTGCGACTGCTGCTAAAATATTTAACAACAATACCGAGATATTTTCGAACAGAAACATCAGTAGATTCATCTATAATCAAGCTATACGAATTATCACCAATATCATTTCTCAAAGAATCTTTAAAATGAGGTGCTAATACCTCCTGAATTATTGCTGTACATTTCGTTCGGTGCAATTTCATTTCTGTAGTAGCCTTAGAATCCGAAAATTTATTCTTACACAATTCGGTAAGGTGATCAATTGCTTGTATAGCTGTGTGTTCTGCAACATACATTGAGAGAGCACCTTCAGCCTCAACACAGAGCTTATCGACGGGTTTTTGCAGCATTGAAGAGATTTGTGTTTGTTTTTTGTCCAAGAAAGGTTTCGCCTGCTTCTTGTGATGAACTGAATCACAATGTCTCTGGATATCGCTTAATTTGGCAAGAAAATTCTTCCTACAATACAAACACATTGCCCTTGTATCATCTCCAGGCACAGGTTTTAACCATTGTTTAAAGTTGGGCGATTTCTCCCATTCGACCATATATCTTTGTTTGTACACAGTTTTTTTTTGATAATGGTACATCCATTTCAAAAGAGTTAACCAACACAACACTATGGAACACTCACAAAAGTAACTAATAAAATCAGTGCTTAAAACGTTATTTCTAAACTTGAACTTCAGTGCGTTCACTTAAACAGAATGAAAATGAAAGAAGCAAAGTCAATCAACCAAATATGAAACAAACCGTACTTAATGTTCATGGGATTCCCCGTGCTCTATTGCCATATTAAAACCCAGCTGGCATAGAGCACAAAATTGAACATAGACAATAATTTTATTCTCTACGGAACAAATAGTGCTGCCATATTAAAAATTAAGAAAGCGCTAAATTATCCGCTAGGCGCTAAAATTATCAAGTGCCCGCTGAACATAGCAAAAAAGCGCTAGATCTAGCGCCGAAAGCGCTAAAATGGCAGCACTGATTTAAGCTATATTTCACAGCAAATGATATCAAAGAGCGTTCGGATTTAATCGGAAGTAATCGTGTCTGTAGCAGGTGATTCGATTGGTGAGGAGCATTCGGTCGGTATAACCGTCCCGAGCGAGAGCGAGACACGCTAAATGCCTATTTACGGCGTGCGAAAAGAGCGAAAAATACATTGTCGATACGTACGTCGTCAAATGATAATGACCTTTGACTGTTACCTACTTCTATGAGTCAAAAAAGTTACTCGAAATAAACGGATTTTTTTTTTTATTTATTTATTTTGACCGAACTTGGCATCTTAGTGCGGGTTAATTTTAAGCTTTAATTTTAGTGCGGGTTAATTTTAACCTACATGCCCGTAAAGTTCTGTTTTGCATTTATTTTGTCAAAGAAATCGTCAACTAACTTTATTTTTTTTCTGGTGGCTGTCTCTTTTTTTGTGGCAGTGCAAGGCAAATTCATTCTGCCACGTCAAAAAACGTCACTTTTGACACTTTAAACACTTTGACACTTTTATTGACTTTGACAGAATTTGATATAATTATTGATTGCAAATAAAAAATAAAAATGCGCTCATCAGCTGTGCGGGGGAAACGTACAACAGCTGTATATATATAAACTGTATATATATAAAACCAACAATCATCATGGCGTAGAGAGCGACTTTACTCATTATATATCACCTTCTGTAGCACTAATAATCTGAGATAGCACTATAAACCGACCATCTTCTGTCTCAGATCCTCCATTGTCAACCTTGTGTTTCTTCTTCTTCTTGTAGGCCGTCTCAAGTGCGACAACATGATAATAATATACCAAAGTACGTCATCCGTTTGTTCATTTTTATTTTAGGCCTTTTTTTATTTTATTTAGCTTAGAGTTTAAATTATACAAACGATACCTACCGGTTATTATTTTTGTATTAAAGCAGACGTATCTGGCTTTCTTTTGTTATAAAATAAATAGTTAGACATAAAATAAGAAATAAAACAAAGCAATTAAATCCGGATCCGGATCCGGAAAATATTCGCTTCCTTATTTGCCTAGTGTTGTATATCTAAAGAATCGTAGTTCAACATTAATATAATCGACTAAGTTCCTGATCGACTAAAGTTGAATCATAATAGAATCCACTAAGGTTTCTTTTTGGATTGATTTGTGGCCTTTTAGTACCTTGGACGTATGCTGGTAAAAACTTTTGTGGTATTATAGTGCCACTGGACGTTCTAGTGGATATAGTGTTTCATTGTGTTTCAAGTTTCAACCCTGTCGACATTGACATTGGCAAAATTGTGGCAAACTCAGCCACAGACGCCACAAATTAAAAGAAGAAGAAGAGATAGCACTAGTAGCTTTCACCAAATGACATTTTTAATATTTTTTTTTTTGTTTTAATTTGTATTGCTATTTTTATTTTTATGTTAATTGTGTGGCGATAAATGAATATTTTTCTATTCTATTCTATTCTATTCTATTTTAGACCGTCAAAATGAAAATCATTGCCTGTGAAAAATAGCATGTGAAATAGCAATGACAAAATTTTATAATATCATCATATGATAATGATTTTAAAATAGCAATCATTTCCATGACTAACTGACACACTGACAGATAGAGCCGGCCGGCCGAGAATGAAAGAAAGAGATAGCAATAGAATAGAGAAAATACAAAAACCACGACCACGAGAACCAATAAAGCACGACAGAATAATTCATTACATACGAGAGCTAACCCGCGCGGTTTTTTAGTTTTTATGCTATCCCACAGATACAGTAATTTTTTCCAGAGTTGTTATTCCAGAACTTAAAACATCAACATTTAGAATTTCATCACAATCAGTTAAGTCGTCATGGAGATTCGTGGTAACAAACATACACACAGATTTTCGCATTTATAATATTAGTAGAAAGCTGACCCACCCACACGGTTTTACACGAAAATTTTCAGTTATTTTAACCATCTGTTATTCCAACACAAAACTACATCGTTAATAAGTACTACCTACTTTACGTAGGTATTTATATATAGATTGGTTTCGATAAAACTATCGATAGTGTGACTGATTTTCAAGGCCATGATATTTATTTATTTAATTATATACAGAGTGATTTTTTTAAATGGGACAGTATGGGGAAATCCGAATCTAAAGGAGATAGAGGAAAAGTGTCTAAGGAGACATTAGGTGTTTTTTTATGTAAACAAATTTGGCTCGTTCAAATTTGTGGTCAAGCGTGAGTTGTTCTTAAAAAATTATAAAGTTGGTCAATTTTTTTTTTGACGCGGATCGACTCTGTTTCATGTAAGGATTATTTCATTGTTTGGAAAGAAAAAAATCTGAACAGCAGAAGTTGGTCAAATTTACTGAAAACTAATCTTCATACAGTTGCAGTATTCGCCTTTTAATATTGTTACAAGTGCCTAGGCGTGTAAAAAATATTTAAAATTATTCCATTTTTAAATTTTGATAATCGATAAGAGCTCCAGATGATTCAAGAGAAGAACATTTTTTTTAATCTTCGTAAACATCATGGCAACCGATAGTCTTGAAATTAAAAAGAATTCAAATTTGGAACGTAAGTTATTTCTGCAGCTGTGATTTTGTTTCCAATCAGTTCATGCTTGTAATTTTATTCATCATGGCGTTAACTAATTCACATAAAGTTGATTTGATTGAGGCGTATTTTCTTAATTATCGCAGTAGAGATAATGCACTTAAGTGGTATCAAGAACGCTATTCTGACCGTGTAGTACCGAATCGCAAGATATTTGATAGTTTAATAAAGAACCTAAGACAGGAAGGCTGTTTCAAGCCTAAGCGTAAAAGGCCGACAATAGTCAATAGTGAGTTTATAACTATTGCCGTATTGGGATATTTTGAAGCATACCCAAAAGCTTCGTTACGGGAAGCAGCTGAAACTATGGGTATTCATAAATCAACTGTAAGGAAGATATTGAAGGCTCATAAATACAAGTGTTACATAGAAGGTCGACTTGTAAAAGCGTTACTACCTGGAGATAAAGACCGCAGGTTACATTTCTGTAATTGGTATGTGGCTCAGACTATTAGAAATAGATGTTTTCCTAATTTTATTATTTGGACTGATGAATGCAACTTTTCGAACAATGGCATGTACAACAGGAGAAATAACCATTACTGGTCAAAAATAAATCCGCTAAGAACTACAGAAACCCACAACCAAATCCGATTTTCTTTTAATTGTTGGTGTGCGATATTACATAACAGAATTTTTGCTATCAAAATTTACCAAGGAACGCTAAATAGTGAAAAATATCAGGAAATATTGAACATGGCTGCAGATTTAGTGGATGAGACTATTAGCTTAAGGAACTTTGGTAAGATAATCTACCAACAAGATGGTGCACCAGCCCACAACAGTAGGGCAAGTAAACTATGTTTGGACGAGCAGTTTCCAAACCGTTGGATGGGTACATATGGGCCGATAAAGTGGCCCCCACGATCGCCCGACTTAACGCCATTAGATTTTTTCTTATGGGGTTACCTTAAGGGTCGAATTTATGTATCCCGATACAACTCCGTACAAGAGTTAAAAGATGCTGTTTACAACACTTTAAACACAATTCACCATAAGTCTCTGTTAAATGCAACTAGAAGTGTCTTGAAGCGTGCTCGTACCTGCATAAGACAAGACGGCGGCCACATCGAACATTTACTCAAGTAATAAACCAACTGTATGAAGATTAGTTTTCATTAAATTTGACCAACTTCTGCTGTTCAGATTTTTTTCTTTCCAAACAATGAAATAATCCTTGCATGAAACAGAGTCGATCCGCGTCAAAAAAAAAATTGACCAACTTTATAATTTTTTAAGAACAACTCACGCTTGACCACAAATTTGAACGAGCCAAATTTGTTTACATAAAAAAACACCTAATGTCTCCTTAGACACTTTTCCTCTATCTCCTTTAGATTCGGATTTCCCCATACTGTCCCATTTAAAAAAATCACTCTGTATATGGAGAACCAACAGCTAAATATAAATTTCTTAGAAAGCTAGATAGTAGCTACAGAATGCCAATAACAATTTTTGTGAAATCTACTTAAAAAATAACACAAGCATTGCGTGCCTTACACATTACGATACTGTCGATAAACTATAGCTGTCGTAATAACATTAATTTGAAGTAGTATGATTTAAACAAAGCTTGACAGTCCCCACCACCATGTAACGAATTATCATGCTTGTTTCCCGGGCGTGAATTTTTAGTATGGCTATGTGATTACATAGCCATACTAAAAATTCACGGCCGCCATTATCATACCTTTACATTACATTACAATATTGCACACCATGATATTTTATGAGTTAATTAGTTGTTATGTAATTAATTATCATGTTGTTCATTAACCAGACCTGAAACCACAATCCAAACATGGAGAAATAGTTATAGCCAAACGAAAGAACCCAAACAACCTGAAGAAAATCCATAGGAAAATCCGTAGGTAATACTTATTAGTTCCATGGAAAAACGAACTACAAGCAACAATCATCAATCAAACAACTCTTAATCAAAGGCGTCTGTGGCCATTCTCTTCTTCTTCTTTAATGGCCTCTGTGGCTAGTAGGTATGCCACAATTTTGCCAGTGTCAAGTGTATTAGTTTGATTGTCGCATAACAACGTAAACAAACGAAATTTGGAAAGAAATGATGACTTTTCTTTCAAAATTCCCTTGGAAAGTATTTGACTAAATTACCAACCGATATTACCCCTCCATTTCTATTACTTACACATATGTTAAGTAAACAAGTTAAATTGGATAAACTGCCACCTTTACGCAATAAATCTTAAAATGACCCGAGAAATATAATTAAAATGGAAGGACCCATGTCGTTTTGACAAGATAGCCAAAGCAAAGACCGTGGCCAATCTCACTTCACAGCAGACATAATCACAACTGAGGCAAAATTGTGGCAAGCCCGGCCACAGACGCCGCAAATTAAAAGAAGAAGAATCACAACTGACTTTCCATTGTCAATGTCAAATTCAAAATTCAAATTCAAAATACGTTTATCTATGATGGTCTTTGGCTATCTTGTCAAAACGACATGGGTCTTCCCATTTTAGTTATTTTTCGCGTGTTATTTTAAGTTTTATTGCGTAAATTTGGTGGCAGTTTGTCCAATTTAATTTGTTTACTTAGCACAAGTGTAAGTAATTGAAATGGAGGGGTGATGTTGGTTGGTAATTTAGTCAAAGACTTTCGAAGAGAATTTTGAAAGAAAATCATCGTTTCTTTCCAAATTTCGTTTGTTTACGTTGATACGCGACAATCAAAATATTACACTTGACACTGGCAAAATTGTGGCAAACTAGCCACAGAGGCCATAAATGAAAAGAAGAAGAAGAACGTTTATTTACATATTAGATACAACAAATAAAGTTAACACCAAAGCGCTTATAGCAATCTAAAAATCTAAAATTAACAATGGGGTTAAAAACTGCCATTTGCTCACTAAAGATGGCAGCACTGTTGAGTGTTCCAGCTATTTGTCATTATTTAAATAATTTTGTAAACAAACAAACTAAAAAGAGAATAATTCAGTAGAATGACGCTTTGTGCAGCTGTGGATTGCAAAAACACGAGAATCCTATTATTCCCCAAAGACGGTAAAAGAAAAAACAATGGAATATAGCTTTATGAAGATAAAATTGGGGAACGAGTAAATATTCGAGATTAAGTGCTGCCCTTTCCAACCTGACAAGGAAGTCTAAGTATACAGGGCCCTGACAATGCTCCGACCGCTTTAAAATAGGTTCACGTTGAAAGGAGTGAGCTCACTCCATTCGCATCAGTCGACTAGCAGACGCGGACCTGTGCGTATCGGACGAATTTGTGAAAAACAGGCGTAAAATGCCGTCCTGTGTATTTATAAAGTGTACCAATAACTCTAGAAGCACCAACAAAGCCAATGGTATAACACTCCTTAAGTTAGTACACGATTTTACAACTTAATTTGTTTTTCGTGATTATTTAGCCAATTGAAAACGATGTTCTTGCCATTTTGATTGAAAGAGAACGAATGTTCAGTTTTTACTCGGGAGTAAGAGAGACAACAGTACTTTGTCTCTGCAGTTCAATTATCTCTTGTAATGCGCAACTCAACCAGCCACTATTTTATGACCCGCGACTACGCTTATTATACGTTAAGCCAGAGGTCATGATTCGGTGGACTTGAATAACATTACTGCGTGAGTACGTACAATCGAATTTTTACCACGTTTTTTAAGATTCGGGCCCTTCTATACTTAGACTTCCTTGCAACCTAATGATTATCATACGAGAAAACTGCACAGGTGTGACTCCCTTTTTCATTAGGTATTTAAACAAATAATTCTCTTATAATGCAGGGTCTTACAGGAGACACATTTAATCAATCATACAGAATTTGCAAGTCCATAAATTAATCACTTTTTGTTCTTGTTCTAGGCGATGAAAATATACACAAAATATTGAAAAAGCTGCAGTGCCTTCCATCTTTCCTTTACTAAAGTCAAGCCATCAAACCCATTAGCACAACAACGATCAGACGGATAAGCACCAAGCCGCGCCATTTACCGATGATAAGAAATACCTGATAGAGACGGAACCATATAATGTTAACGCAGCTGAGGCTCACGCGCATATGCGTTAAGACGGCTGGTCGAAGGCTGAGTTTTAGTGAAGGCTGGTTGCCATCACTAAAACTCTCGAAACTCGTTGTAACTCGTCGTTACTCCCGCTCGAGAGCACTCGCCTCGCCTGAGAGAGGAGAGAAGAAAGAGAGAGAGATGAGGATCATGTACACTCTCGTGAGGCGGCGCGAGACCCTTTGACTCGGTGCCAGAAACCGACCCGGGACGGAGAGCCTGCGTCTGCTACCATGTAGGATAAGCCTGCTACCATGTAGGTACATTCTTGCGCTCGCCCTATCTCGGTCTGTCTTGGTGAGAGTGTACAGCTGCCTTTAGTCGCTAGCGAGCGTGAGTAAACGCGAGCAAGCTTATTTTAAAAGTTTGCTGTGAAACAAAGTTATCTAGACAAGTCTAGACAATATTGCGTCATCACCCTACATCTTTTTTTTCGTTTTTTTTTATTACCGAGGAGTAATCTGCAAACAGACATACTTTCGCATGAGGGTGCGAACAGGGGTGTGTTGTCCGACTAAAAAACGTCGGACGACTCACTAAACCTCCTCGGTTGCCAGCCTCGTTTGGGTCAAAGAGATCCCCGAACTCCTAGGATCTCTGGGGTTCCCCTCTCACAAACTCGCTGCGGCCGCAGCCCATCCCGGGAGTGGCAAGCCACTCCGGCACATCTTCGGATGCGACGGCAGGAACACGCAACTATGTTACTGCCGCCTTCCCTGGGTTTGTATGTAAACGAGTGACCGGGAGCACTCACTCCGGCCGCTCACAAACCCAAGGCACCACTCGGACGCACAAAAGTCTTTCGACCTAGCGCGTACCAAGTGGCCGGACCACTGGTTAGGAGATCCTATCTCCTCAGTGATAGTCGGGTGAATTCGGCGACACCTGATCGAAAGGTTCGCCGTCTATCTTGGGTGCCGAGATGGCGATCAGAAATGGTAGATACAAATCGGATCGCTCCCTCGGACCCCAAGAACACTCAATTCCGCTAGGTCTTTCAACAAAGCAAAACTAAGTGTTGGATTCATTGACACGACAAGTCCCCGCTTCATCAACAACACCCCCTGATGGTCGGGAGTGTGTGAAGAAGCCCCCATCTCTTCCGCCGATTAGTCGCACAAAAGCCTTTCGACCCAGCGCATACCAAGCGGCCGGACGTTGGCTGGGAGATTAAATCTCCCATCCAGCCGAGTGTATTCGCCGACACCTATTTGCAAAATGCGCCGTCCATCTTGGATGCCGAGATGGCGATCAGACTTAGCCGGGAAGATCAAATCGGATCGCCCTCTCGGACCCCAAGAACACTCAATTCCGCAAGGTCTTTCAACCAAGCAAAACTAAGTATTGGATACATAGACCCGACACGTCCCCGCTTTGATCACAACAAACCCCGAAGGGAATGTGCAGAGAAGCCCCCATCTCCTCCGCCGCTTATTCGCACTAAAGCCTTTCGACCCAGCGCATACCAAGCGGCCGAACGCTGGCAAGGGAGATATCTCTCCTCGCCTGCTGGGCACACGGCAAAACTTCCTCGCAGAGTATCACCGCCCCTCTCGAGGTCCAAAATAGCAATCAGATTACATGTTAGGTTGCAATCCGACCGCCATTAGCCCTCGAGATTACTCGGTCTCACGGAAGTCCACCCGACCCCATGAGACCGAGCAGACGGAAGCTGGCAAAGGAAGCGAGAAGTCCTTTGCCACCTAGCAACTGGGTAATGCACACCAACACATCCCCGCTACATCCACTGCACGTTCTGCTGATCAGAAGCACACGCGGAGAAGCTCCATCCCGGTTCCAGGTTTTTAGTTATCCGACAACAAGATCACGTATGAGGGTACGGAAGTTGCTGTCGGACATAACAGGGCGCACCGTCCTATGGTAAATCCGTTCCCCCCGGTGAGCTGCGTGAGTCCGTGTGGCTGCGGACACAACTCAGGTCCGAAAGCTTCAAGCAACCATAGGCACACGAGAAGGTGACCTGGAGAGCACCCCAGGCGGGCCCTACACCTACAATAACATTGCGCAATATCACGAATTGCGCAATACAAATGATCGTTTAGGGTTAGTATTGTAGAAGTATTGAAGTTTGCGCAATGATTGAACGAAAGTTTGAGCGAGTTTAATTTTTATAGCACTATAATTATCATTGCACCGTGTAGAATCTGTATTGCGCAATATTTTTTAGTCTGTGCGTCGCCTTGACGAGGATCGGACCATGCTCGTAGGTATATTTTTACCTTTTCATGTAGTAGGCTTTCGACCAGCGACGTATTTTATTTTTATTTTTAACCACAAGTAGCAACATTATAGCTGCAGCCAAGTCTTGGTCTGACATCTTGTTCACGGAACAGTTCCGTTTGATCCTGCTCACGCGAAAAGATGGACGCTTAATGGTGGCGCCTCACATGGGCTTATGACTTGGTTCCAACGCTGGCTACGAATAGAATGGCCAATAATTGCAACCAAGATTGCGGCCTCATAATATATAATTGGGCAAACACTCATGCCAAGAGCATTGGAAGGCTGGACGTTCGAGCAGGTATTATTTATTCATCAAATTTATTGCTAGCAAGTCATGTCGGACGGGACACTTTTCGCTCAGGTTACTTACGCCCACGCATTGAGCACATATTATTATTATTTAATTAGTCAAAGGAAAACGAAGCCAAGGAAAAGGCGATTCTGGATGATAAAAATGCACGCTAATCGAATAAAGTAAGTTTGATCCTATATTGATTTTTAAATATAGGATAAAACTTACTTAATATAGGAGAAAACATATCGCAGCACGTCCAGCACTCACATCGGCAGAGCGCGTACTGATGCAACCAATGTGTGGATCGAGAAGTGACGTTGGACCCAAGTTGCCCCCCCGCCTACACACTTCACTCCCCTCGCCTTTGAACTTGTACAAAAAACCGACACAAGTCGGGTTGACATTGGCTATTGGACGCAATGTTCCGTTTTTATCCAATAATGTTCCAAGATCGATCCTCACATTGGTGTGTTGGATCCAGCAGTATAACTTGGAGCCAACATAGCCCATATAAGGCGCCGGCATTAGAGTCGTCAATGATTGCGTCAAAATAATAATTGATCGTTTGAGTGAGAAGGGCGATTCAATCATATTGCGCAATAAAAATATTGTGCAATCTTATTGTAGGTGTAGAGTCCGCCTAAGGCTGTGGTTCAAAGTACCTAAGTAGGTATTATAGGTACTTACCTAGGTACTACTACCTATATATATATATATTTTTTTCTGATTGTAACAGTCATAATTATTATGTGGCAACCAAGCGTATGGCCCACTTGATGGTGAGCTGAGTGTGAATATGTGTGTGAAACGGTTGTACGGTAATACATAGTTTCGCCCGAAGAAGTCAAGTCAAGTCATAGTCAAGTCGATTCACACACGATCACACGAACGTTCCTCGAAGTCCAAAGTGGTTACGAAATACGAGTTTTCATGCAATGCAAATGTCTATTTAGCACAATTAATTTTTTGAAAATCCTTTGATCTAATATTTAGCAATGTAAGTAGGCAAGGTACTCTGCATAGGTATATAAAATGGAGTAAATTTTCAAAATTTTATTTGTAGACCTGTGCAGTGCTTTTGAAATTCGATTATTCGAACCTATCTGACAATCCTATAGCGAGGCGAGAGCGGATAGGATTCTATAGGTACCTACTTAATTACGATAGATAGGTAGGTGTAGGTACTAGGTATAATGGTATTTTATTGATAATGTAGTACCTACCTATCTACTACTAATGTACGTACTTACGTAATCTTTGTATGTGGGTATAAGGGAATTTGTGCATTCTCAATACAAAAGACTTCAACGCGCACCACGCTACGGACACAAACTTTTAGTTGATACTCAAGTATAGTCTATTTCACACAGGAAGGGTCATCATGACAACAGCCTTCTAATGTTCCCACTGCTGGGACACTAGCCTACTCTCAAGCGAGAGTGATCATAATCCACCATGCGGACCCAATGCAGATTGGTGAATGGCACATGTCTTTCGAATTTTTTGAATGAGAGCACTGGCATTGCTCATATAATTTTTTCGAATTTAAGGTTTTAGTCAATAGTTTATGGTTGAAATTGCAAATTGAAACAAACTATAGTACCTATAATACGAATCTGTTTTTTTAAATTAGAACTATATTGACATAAAGATATGTTACTGTGACATAGGGGTTATGTAAATATATGGTATTATGCTCACTAAAGTATGATAAGATTCAACGTTGACTTCACTTCTATTTGATAATAAATAGGTTTTTCTGTGACCTCACTTTGATAAACTTGCGAGTGAGCTTCTTCCCACAGCTGGAATGCCCACTGCCTACTCACGAGCGAGAATAATCGCGGCATCTATTTAGTACATTCAAATTTTTACTTCGTCATGTAGGAACCCATATAATGTACCTATTACATCCTACTCCTTTTCAGAAGTTACCTACCTACTTAAAGTAGACCTACCTAAATAATACTAACGCACCTTTTTTGTTAACGTTATGAATCATAATTATTCAAATAAATTTAATTATTTTTAGATGTCAAAACGTAATTGACGCTCTCGTACAACGTACAATTTATTTTTTTAAATTTTGATTTTTTATACTGACTGATTCAGTTTGTGGCGCGGACGATGAACTCTTCAAACCTGGCATCTGGTGACACCAGCAATTCTACTTCTCCGACACATGAAAGAGGCCATTTGAATTTGCACAACATAACGGATGATGAAGTAGACAATCCTGAATCCTGTCCTGATAAAATTACCCCCGAGGTGATTGACCAAAATGAAACTAAAATGAAAGAGAGAATTGCTCAGTGTAAGAATATAATTGAATCTTTGAAACTACAACTAAATGAAGAAAAAGAAAAACTGAAAATTGAGAAAAAGCCTCAACTTCCCGAACTACCAAGGACTAAATCTGCCGAGATTAATATTGAAGACTATGGAAACTCCTCAATGTACAGTGCTAGCGTGGAAAGCAAACTGCACTGTGATGAAAATCTTATTGAGTATGAAAAGCAATTGCAGAAATATCAAAATACACTGAACATAGCTCAGAATGAGAAGAAGAATGCTATCAGGAAACAAATGCTAGCTAAAGCTTTTAAGCTCAAGCTTATGGAAGTTGAAAATCAGTGTAATATTGAACTGCTCCGTGTGAAGCAGAGCCTACAATGCTTAGAACCACTTCAAATGATCGCCAGTAAGTGGAAAGCCAATGAGGATAACATTTATGATATTAATAATTTTGAATTGATGCCGAACTATCCAGAACTGCATGCTAATTCTACCAGCGATATTAATAGTTATAAAGATCTCAATATTATGAAGATTGTTAATGAAGTTTGTGAAAATGTTTCGAAGGAAGAATGTGTTCTTTCTGAGTAAATTTTGCTTCTCGCCATGTTTAAGTTCTAAAGGTAAAATTCTAAATTGACCCAACAGTAACATTTTATTTAATAAATCAGTACATATAATACTTGACGACCGATGTGGCGCAGCGGACGCAGGTCCGCCTGCGACGCAGAGGTTGCGGGTTCGATTCTCGCCTCTGAACAAATGTTTGTACGATCTAAAAAAGGTGTTCTGGATATTTTCTTTATATAATAAAAAATATCTAGCTACGTATTGTATTTTTATTTTATTTTTTTATTAGTATTGTATTAAATATATATCAGTCATCTAGTACCCATAATACAGCTCTGTTTCACAGCAGCTTACCTTGGGGCTAGATGATGCTATGTGGATTGTCCACCATTATTTATTTATAATATAAATAAGTAGCTAATGACCTCACGTGTCATTAAAACTCCATAAATTCACATCAATTGAATCAATTACTGAAAAAGGGTGTGAAATTTTGATTTCAATAAATCAAAAGCCGAGAAGGACCTCCGCAGTGGACCACACACATCGAGGCACGCGCTTCGAATGCTGCTGACTTTTTATTCTCGCCGCTCGAAGCCCGATCGTGTTCGCTCGGCACTCGTCGTCGGCACCCGGGTCGGTAAGCCCGGCTGTGTTGCTGATATCACAGTCGCACTGTACTTACACATCTGCCTGCGCCCGCGCAAGGCTCGCTGTTGCTCGGGTGTTCTCAGTTACAAACTTGAACTTTATTTTAATAAGATTCCAATTTGTCAATTAGAGGGCATCGCATGAACGAAACTGGTTTGACTTCTTTACACCTCGTATCTTTAGGAGAGTTCATTTAAAAGAGCGCTTTTGAATTTCTTATTGAACTTCATGAAATCAATGTTTTGTCGATATGCTTTTATTATTTTTAACTTACCAACATTTACTTACTTACTACTTTTCATTAAATCAAAACTGAAAAAAATAAATGTTTCTCAGTTAAACATTCAAGTTTCAGTAGATAGGAATATAAACAAAATATATAGGTACTTACTTATCCACAATATTTAATTAGTCGACTTAGTTTAAATAAATATATCTTGGCAAACCTCATTAGCCCGTCTAGACAATGCCTTGTGTGAATCTTTGGCGGGCTTTCACATTATCAATCACTCTACACGACAGACTGATATCGTGTCGGACTCGGACT